>OZ022489.1:25930582-27411549 GCA_963989405.1 Trypoxylon attenuatum
GATATAAACATCTCGCGCATACGGGAAATGTGAGGTAGTAGTCGGAAAATACCTGCGTCCATAATTATGGGCCGATTCTTACCCCGGCTTGGAACGCGCAGTTGCATCATCCATCCACACTGTTTGCCGGCTGGATTTCTCCTGCATTTCGGATGCAACATTGTTCCTGGGCGATGGTGAGACTCAGATTATTCATTTACCGGATTTATTTCTGTACGGGTGCTTCGCTTCGGTTGCGATGCCATACTTTCAATGCATGTTTATTCGAGATCTTTCGTTCTCTAACAGGTGCTTGACGCACATTCGAGTCAGTGGCGCTGAGCACAGATTAAAGCAGATCGCTACGCTAAAGCATTCGCTACGGTCGGACAAAGGAGGAACCGCAGATATTGGAGTCAGTGTTCGATCGCAGCATCGACCTAACCTCGCAGCGATCGCAGTAATATTAGAGTCAGTCTTGAGTAACTGGATGACAGCAGTGGGACAGAGTGTAAGTATTTTCACACATATGCAGTTTCCGAGATCCACAACTTTCTGTGCTCGTTGCAGAAACACTAATTTGGATTTTCTCTTTCTATTACAGGTGAAACTGCGATGAGTTATTAGAGACAGTGTTGCTTCGTACGAAATAAAAGCAGAGCTCCGCGAAGTTTTGCCTCGGTCGAACCATAGTATTCGCGGTCGCGATATTCTAGAGTCAGTGTTTGCTCGCGGAAATTGTATACGTGTTGGAATTTATTCGAATAGTAGAGTCAGTGGGAGACAAACCAGGACTGGTGAATTGGCGAAGCAGATTTATCCGAAAGAGTCCATTGCAGGTTAGCTGAGTTCCAGATCGGTGAGTCGCATGTTTTCGAGTTCCTCTGATTTTCAACTTGTGCACTTTACAAATCTCATCACTTTGTCATGCTTATGATTATTGTTTATTTCGTTGAAACACGAGCGAGAGAAAGAGAGAGCGAGAGCGAGAGTTTTGTCCAACATTTTTATCTGTGTGAACAAATAGCCTAATGGACTGAATGTCTAACAACGCATATTGACACGTTATTGACTGCCAGCCACTTTCTGTGTGTTAAAAATTAATGCTAGAATCAGCTGATTAATCTAAATCGATGTATCTTCATCCCTGAATTGGAAAAAAATCTTTTCTCAAGGGTTTCGTGATTGAATAACAAACACAAGAGATTTAAATCCTACTTCTACGAATTAAGATACACTTTTAACACTGGCTTCAGTCTTCTCAAACTAAAAATCTTGGAACCTTAGTGTAACGATACTACAGCAATGTAGAGTTTAGCCTGCGGATCCAAGTGGAAACCAGGAAAACGCAAATGTGTTGTAGAATTACCATAAACCATGTTGTCTTTGAAGGATCCGGTAACAGGGAGGGCCGGCTGGCAAAGGACTCAATGGGATTCAGCGTGTCCAGAGAGAGGCAAAGCGGAATAAGCAAGGGAGATTCGATCTACCTTGTGGAAACAAAGTTAAGGATCCTCTGGAATATATGGCTCTTGATAAAACAACGTGCCAAGATCAGAGACAATTCTCTTGGGACATTCCAATGGGATGTGACCCTAAAGGGTTGTAATTAACATCGAAACGTTTGACCAAACTATAAGTCATATTCTCTGATTACATATCCCCTTCGAAGTTCATTCTACAAATCTTTCTGACTCTTAAAAAAAGTTTCGCAAAACAATTGGAGGATTCGAATTCCAGCCTAAGAATTTTCTAATGTTTCTTGAAATGAGAAATGATTAAACTGTGGTTTTTCATGGAATTATATTTTTTTGTGTTTGTATAAAGTTATAAGAATTGTACTAAATCACGGCTACAATGTATCTCTGAATTTTATATTCAGCGTAGAGAATTTTCATACACGGTTTCAAGAATATTTTTGCGAATTTTTGAATATTTACAGATGTGAAGTTATATACAGCAAAACCTCTGGTTATATTTCTCGCGAAACGATTCGGGACAAGGGTGGAAATCCGACTTAAACCGTTAAACGAAATAGCATAAAGCGACTACAGAGGCACAAGTGTCCTAATTCCCGCAGACATCAGTATTTAGAGAAATATCTGAAGGATCCGAGATACGAGTATTAGCAGTGCATTTCTCAGAAGCTTGCCATTCTATTGGAGCACCACCGTGGCGTCGAATTCAGGAAAAAGTCGCTCTGTCGCTCGATTTTTCCATCGCTACTTTATCTGGACGATCTAGCAAAAGCGCAGCCAAAAGAAGAAGAAGAAGAAGAAGAAGAAGAAGAAGAAGAAAGAAAGAAAGAAAGGAAGAAAAAAAAGAAAGGCTTAAGGAAGGAAGGAAGGAAAGAAGGAACGCGAGTGCAAAAATAGAAAGGGCGTTGCGTCGGAATCCTTGATAAAACTACAAAGTCTCTGAGAAAAGAGAGTCAGCTTTCACCCGCGAGAAAGAGAAAATTTGTCTCCCTTCGAAATGGCAATACTATCTCCACTGACGTCCATACAGATGTTGCTTATTGTAATCCAATAGTTCGAATCCCGACTGACATACTGTACAGAGTAAAACCCATGATGCCAGTGGAATATGGGTTACAGTAGAAGTACGCCGCCCCGTGATCCTCGCCAAGTCAAAGATTTATGCACCGAATGCATGCTCCCTTACTCTTTTTGTGAGAGAAATTCCCAGTGAAATCGCGTTCGGGAGGTATTCTCAGTGAGAAGCCTCCTGAAAGGAACGCGACCGAGTGTGTACTGTCATTACTGTTGCAAAATTAGCGCTTGGTCGCGTGTATCCAAAGCCAAGGACTCTTCCCACTTATCTATTTTCTCCCTTTTTGGCAAACCGTAATCGTAGATTTTCACCGCTGTCAACCTCCGACAGTTTTATTTCCAAAATCTGGGACTCTCGTGTTCTTGCGTGTCTAAAAGCTTTTTGCACTGTTTGCGGTCGCATCGACTTGGAAGTGATTCCAGAACGAATGTTCGATCTGGAAGCAAGTGAACTTTCGTAATCCACAATCTACCGTATAATTCTACTATTTCCAGTAGCTAATGGAACACTGTTTTAACCACTTATTTTATCCACAATATATCGATGCAATAAAGTCACTCACTCGCCTGCATATAAAAAAGCTTGTATCAAACCGAATGTGTTTTTCAATAAAACTCCACAGTCGAAATTTAACCAAAAACGGTCGCGTTCAATTTCGCGTGAAATGTATTTGGATTTTTATTATAACATTTCACGTATAAAAACTTGGTTGACAGTAATTAGAGAAAGAAACAGTAATAATTAGGAAAGTAAAGTTTGCTCGATTTTTGAAAACAAAGCGAAGTCTATCGGCCGAATGATTTCTGGGGGGAAGTAGAGCATGAGGAAACTAATCGCGTTACCGATAAAAGTGTTGGCTTTGAGGACGTACAAACAGTCGCGGAGTCCCAGGAGACGGAGAGACGAAGAGAAAGAGAGAGAGAGAGAGAGAGAAACGTGGCCACAGTGGGATGCTGCGTGTCTGGAAAGCCGAGCGAAAATAAACGGGGGACTGAAGCGAGGTAGAGAGGGGCTTCGATGTAGGTTGCGGAAATCAGGTTAAGTTCTAGGATACCTGAATCCATCCATAGTGGGATCCATGGCCAAGCAACAGGGCTCTGGCCCTCCCGGACTTCCCTGGAATTTATAGTCCCGACGAAATTCTATCAAGCCCCAACGAAGGACGCTGATGAAAAATTATTTCCTCGTTCGCCTCAATTTTTTACGGCTACCACCGCTTCGAAAGCCTTCACCACGGTAAAAATGGGAATTGGAAGCGCAAATTTTTCGATAGATCCACGGAAATTCAAGAAATTATCTTGAATGCTCTTTTCCGCGAAACTCAGAAAATTGAGGAGCTATCTTGTAAAAGTATTTAAATGGTTAGTTACATGCAACTCATTTACAAAATGTACATGTATTGTACATTTATATTAAAAATATTTCAATTTATTTGAAATATTATAGTAAGTTATATTCGTATCCTATTCGTTAGTTGAATTCATAAAGCCAGAATAAAAAGATGTATAAATAATTTTTGATACTTTTGACGTGAATCCTGTTATTCAAATTTCTGACGATTTAATTAAACACTGCTGTTCAAAGTACTCCCCACTACTGTCTCTAAAACGATCAAACAACCAAGGTTCCCTCAGAGAGCCCAATCGATCAGCGAATATCAAATTTTCCAAAATCAACCCTGCCATCAACTCACCCCAACACCCTTTTTTTTCCTTTGCCAGACTAGAGTCTGTGAAACCTGTGCCTTTGCATGCCAGAAGTTTTCTAATATATTTCAAACGAACGTCGCGCCGCAGGATCCGATGAGCGCAGCTTCGAAATTAATTATTGCAAGGGTTGGTGCGCGCAAGTGCAAAGGATGCTCTCTGTCGTTGTCGTTGTCGTAGTGTCGTCTGTTGGCAAACTCGGCACCCTCGTGCCATTATTTCCCCGTCAAAAGCAGACGATACGCACAGAACAAGCATGATTCGACGTGTAATCATAAATAATGCTCAAGTGAGTGTGTGTCGCCTGACAGTTGAAAGTGGTCTGTCTTTCCTCAAAAACTGGAGCAATCGACGATTACCAGTTAATCTTAAGTTTCGCAGCCGAACCGTGGAAAAGTTTCATCGGAATCGGATTTAAAGTTTCCACCGAAAATATACGGGCGGAAGATGTATTTCTTGAGTTCATAACTGAGAGAAAGAGAGAGAGAGAGAGAAAGCAAGCAAGCATCACAGCGAGCAAGAAGAAGCCTCGTTGAAAGTTAAGGAAAAAGAGTGAGAGGCAAAAAAAAACAGGAAGGAGAGAGAGAGAGAGAGGAAACAGAGGAAGGAAAAAGATGGAGCTGCCTATCCAGCGAGCAAAGCGAAAAAGTTCTCGCATTTTAATTAACGCATAACGAGCGCGTGACCAAAGTTATTCGGCTTCTATACCCTGGGTACTCTCTCCTCTACACCCAGCGGCCTAGCTAGCGTCTGTCGCTCTCGAAATTCAAACTTCTGAATTCCTCCCTTGGACATTCTTCCAGGCTGACACGGGTTGTCGGGGTGGTGAACGAACCGTGGAGGCTCGGTTCGTGAACCACTGTGAGGGCGATGCCTGGATACTCAGCGATAGAGCATTACACCCTTGTTTCTTTGACTACTCGATGAGATAGAAGATCGTATTCTATATTGGTCTCGCCTTCAAAGCATCAACTGTATACTATTATTAGCTATGTACCATTAAACTTCAGTTTAAAATTAGTTTAAAAATATTCAAAATTATCGATTTATCGATATATGTGTTTTAAGTAGTATAGTAAAGATAGAAAATACGCAAAAGTACGGAGAGGAACAAATGGTAGTAATAAAAGTTACAATTCATTCTACATGCTGATATTAATTCTGAAATTTTCTTTGTCCGTGAAATTGGAAAATATTAATCCTTGATGTTCTGTTGTAAAATTATAAAATTTCCAAAATGTTCCATTCTTTACCAACGGTATTCGTTAATATTCGTGATTTTAAAAGCAGTGAATTGCAAAGATGTACATAAATGGATGCGTGACCGTATCGATACAGGATTAAACGACTCAGTCGATCAAAGTTGATTGAAACGTACGAATATTTTTTGATGGGACATTTTGGGATTCATTACGGCTAGTTGAAAACCTTGTGTGTCGTATACGGAACAACCGACACAGTCAAAAATATGGTAAAAAAGAGGATATATGACTTCATCATTTACATACATACATGTAATGGTTAACATTACTCTTACTTACTAGGGTGATTTATACTCGCACAAAACAAGTCAAATCGAGCAAACCACAAATAACCACTGTCTGAAAACATTTGATAAATCGTAACGCATAAAACAGTGGTTGGTTTGAACCCCAGCATTTTGCTACCTTTTCTTTTTTTCTTATCAAAAACCATCTCTAATGACGTTTTGTATAATCGAGGAGGATCAAATAGTTTCAGATAACACGAAATAACAATGTTTGTCTAAGAATTGTACATATTGGATGCAACGAAGACGAGTCAATTTCGCGAGTACTTTTTTCGAGCTAAACGCCAAAACCCAGAAGGCTAAACTTGCTGATATTTGCGAGGTACAAAACGGTCAATGCAAGAATTGATACGTTGAATGATAGAATAGTGGGATAAATGGGGCTCAAAGTGAGCCGCTTTCGATCTTTCGCGCGATTACGAACCACGATCCTACCGGATGTGCATCGCTGCCGCGGTCGAGGCAGTCCGATCACGATGAATGGAGAGTCGTCAAATGGGCCACGCGAATAAAGTTGCAGAAGTCAAAGGGTTCAAATGTTAAAATTAATTTGACTTCTGGCTTCTGTAAATTCCATTAATAAAATTATATTTGAAATTTTATACTTCTTCTCAAATTGATCAAAATATTTCGACGATGTTATTGTGAATAAAAGTAATCAACAAACATCAGCATCAATGGTACCTTATAACTTGATGAACTCTTCGAATATTTATGAAGAGGAATAAAAGAAAATACTATGTTTTATTTGACTAAAATAACACAATGTCATCGAAAGTTCCATTAATCCTCTATGCTTCAACTTTTTTGTAAGAAGAAAAATCAGTGTGATATCAACTTCACGAATATTATTATGCTCTAGAAATGATTAATTATTCAGAACTTTAAAAAGTTCGTTATTGTTTTGTGATCGATAAGAGGAGTCAAGCTTAAAAATGGAAGTGAGTAATTCTGTTACTCTAAAGCTATATGCTCGATATTAAGGAAAATGCCATTAAGATGGCATTTCGTTCATTTCAAGCGGAAAATACTTAATTGCTATAAAAATGACTAAAGTTCAAGAGTTAAGAATATCCAATGAAACAGCGGTTTCTAAAGTGGTCAATAATATCAAATGCCACTCTTCTGAGTTATTTCAAGGAATGCCAATAATAAGAAAGCAAGAAATACAATCGAGATCTGTTTACATTACCATGATTTCTAAATTTTCCACTAACTCTAATAGCGGTACTCGTTTATGAACGGTTCCCTAATCGACTTAACATGAGAATTCAGAACACAAAGATGGGAATGGCTGAAGCTCAATGAGCGATGGAAATGAGGCAACGAGAGGAGAAAAATTGTGACGGCCGGAGAAGTGTTTGCATGACCCAGTGATGCAGAAACCTATTGTATTCTGCGAGAGAGGTAGAGCTACATAATACTGGCATGACTACTTTTCTGGAACAACGAAAATCTAAAAATTATGTGTCAGCTCCTATAGGACCATATGTCCCATAATTATTCTGCTTCCAAAAAATCTGGCATGTACATACATATGATACTTCACTGTCACAGAAACAGTGTCTCACTTTCAATAACACTGACAAAACACAATTATTTACTTTCATATAGGTTCATACATTGAATTATATTTACTTCTATTGTATTATTAGTAACTCGTAATAAATTTGAAACATAAATGAAATTAGTGTACCATAAAAATGTCAGGTTATATAAAATTATTACCATTGTCCAATTAGTTACGTAGTTTTTAATGGGTTAATCGAATGAAAGAAATTCAAAAAGCAAGAAAATTAAAACTGACGTAATGTGTGTGCTAAATTCAGTCGATTGAACTCATTTAATTCGTAGAATGTCGAGCTGGACAATGTATTGGACGTATTTCGACCGACAGAAGAGTGAGATCGGAAATAAAAATTAGAAGTCGCTCTATACATTGTATATGTATACATGTACATAGACATATGTATCGAGTAAACTGGACCGCAGCACACATTGACGGAGAAAGAGAAATACGAACACAGAAATTGATGCAGAACCGAGAGAGCTCGGACGGAAGAAACGAGCATCCAAACGGGGTTGCTGGTACAAGGTTAAGCACCGAAATACAGGAATCTCAAGCCAAGCAGAAAAGAGGTTTCTCTCATGCCCTCTCGCCCTCTCTCTCTCTCTCTCTCTCTCTCTCTCTCTCTCTCTCTCTCTCTATCTTTCTCAATACGATTGCAACTAAACGAAAAAGAAGCTGCTTGGTCCAAACCCAGAAATACGAGCAGACACTTTTGCGACATTGAATTTAATTAACGAAAAGGAGGGGATTCACCCTAAAACCACTCGGTAGGAATTCCTTACTCCCTCACGGTAACCCTGGAACGCAATTTTTATCCTTGGAATGCTCGCCACACTCAAAACTCGAGCTACCCTCGTAACTTGAAAAAGAAAACACACTATTCGCTCGTTTGCAATCCGGCGTAAAAATTTCAACAAAACTATACAATAGAATCACAATTATCCAATCTCATATTTTTACAAGTTCCTCAAATCAATCACTCACTATAATAAGACACTAATATAATCTCGAGTAGAAAAAACAATTATCGAAGAAATATCAACAAACTTTTTCTTATTGATTCCTCTTCGAGTAATCGAAGTTTTAAATATATATTGGAAATGGTATTCCTATAACGAATCAGTTGAGAGGAAGAGAAAAGGAAACGGAAAGACGTAGGAAAATCGAGAGAAAATGGTGGGAATAATATCGGTAAAAAGCCGTAGTCTAGGAAAGATAGTGGATAAATAGGGAATAGAATTCTCAATCGACCCTCGACTGTGAGGGGTGGAGGAGCAGTGAATATAGGGTGTATACTCGCTCGTCGAGGATTTTTGGTTAAGTTTGTGCCCCGGAGCAAATACGTTTCCTAGGTACAGAGAGAACGGTGCGGTCGCGATATCGGAATTCACAATATATATATATATATATACACACACACATGCATATATACACACATGTATAGCTATAGGTACCAAGCGAACCAAAGTAACCGCGGGAGTGCTTTGAAATGGGTTGCGGGAACAAGGTTCAGTTCTAGGATATCAGAATATATGGCCGAGTAACGGTGCAAAGTACGTGGCCACGATGAAATTTATGATACGAACCGAAAAGAGGTCCTGCTCCTGGAGCTGATGCCTTCGAACAAAATTTTTCCCTCGTTCGACCCCCACGGTCCATCCTCGCGACGCGAATAAAATTCTGAAAGCTTTACAAACATGTGACGGGTTGCAAACGACAGAAATGAATTTCTATCGCTGCTCGCCATGAGGAAAGGTCTCTTGGATCTTACCGATGTCTTTTCGCGTACTTCTTCCACGAGGATCGGATTTGCCGGCGAGAAACACTTGGTTGATGATGATGAGGTAGCTAGTTTCGCAGTTTAGCGAAAACAAGTTTCACGATTTGGAGGAATTCAAACTTGTCGTTTTATGAATCATGTTTATACGGATTTTGATTGATAGCAATGAAATTGTTCTATTTGACCTCAACTAAACTGCTTCAACAATTTGATCAAGCAATTCTGATTTACTAATTATTTATTAGGATATAATTGCAATTTAATTTTCATATGCATAAACTGTGTGTAACTAGGGCTTAAGTGTTCGTTTACGAAAAACTCGAGTATAATGAAGGTATTTGTAATACAAGAGCTTTATAAAAATGCAGTTCTACTTTACATCCTTTACAGACACGATCAATTTCATAGAATTATTTACATTAGTGACACAGATTCACTTTGGTAGAGCGTGATGCATATGCATCGCAATATGAATATTACATTACGAACTTAACGTTGAATCGTTCCAAAATACGATCGAGGATCTTTACGCAATTATCTTTACCACAAATTGTACTAAAAGACCTCGATTTTTCCAAGCAGTGCTCACTTTATCGTTCACGTGCCATGGAAGCATAAGCTCAATTATTAATTCCAATTGTTATCGTGGTGCGATCAAATTAATGCATCACTGTCACTCGCGTGAGTCGAATGGTCAGAGAATTTCGCAATCAGCGCGATCGGCTGCTCGGTAACTCGAACCTCAAGCTGATAAACGACTTGTGCAATTCGAAAGACGAATAATTTAAAGCAGTCTCTTATCTTTCCGGAGCATTGTCGCCCGAAGAATAATCGACGTCGCCTAGGAGCCCACCCGCAAGCCACGAACAGCATCCGAAAGTGTGCCATTCTTTCTCCGAGAGTCCAATATATTCCATGTAAACCATTATACGTCGCGTTAGAAGGTAGATTTAGATCAAGTCTGACAAGATCCCATCTAGTCTTCGATTCGCGAGCAAAAACAAAAATTACAAGATTTTCAGAATAATTCATATTCCATTCCAACAAAAATTATCATTAAATTAAAACATATTACTTGTTTAGAATTTAGAAAATATACAAAATACTGTATCAGTTAAAAAATCTTTATATCATTTATAACTTGGCTTCAAAGACAAACTATTATTATTGTATTTAATTGGGAATATATTAGTGGCCAGTGGTGAAGATTAATCTCCAAGATAACAAATCTTTCTCTGGATGATTAGTAGTTTTAGTTTCGATATACTCAACAGAAATTATACCATTCAAGATGGGACAATGGCTCCCAGACTCGTAGGACAGATTTCTGGCAAGCGTCCAAAGTAAACAAAGCCGTCTGGACATAAATGTTTGAGGAACGCGTCATAAATCTCCTTCAAATTTAAATGCAATATGTTTCGGCCAGTCCTTTGTTCCTGGAAGCTGAAGGAGACGAACGAACGGCTACCGCCGTTCGAGCACTTTCCCTTCTTCGCTCGAGAAACAATGCTTAGCGAATGATATTGATAATGGGAGGTTTTGCGCGCTTCCGCGGGATCCATAGTGATTCAACGTTCGATAATGGGAACACTATTATACGTCTGGCTAGCTAGCTTCACAGCGGACCTACTATTGCGATCCTTGCAGAATATTCTGGGCCTAACGATTTCAAATTGCACGGTGGCCCCTGAAATAACACGTCTCGATCAAGTTCGAAGAATCAGGCCCTTTCTTATTCCTCGTTTCTGTGAGACTGAACCGCGAGCTACTTTCTGTGCGATAATACGAGCTTACTGTTTCCGAGTATATAGCACGGTAAGCTGCAAAAATATTCAGATGCTAGAATTAAAAGAACGACAGTATTCTTATAACAATATTTAACTCAAATATGAATTTTTTAAGATTAAAAAGCAATGTATACTAATTCAATCATAATAAATTTGCTTGAGTATTATAGATTAAATTAATCAGCGACAAGGAATTTTAATTATTTTTGTTATTTTATTACATATTAGAATTCTCTTGGTAGCTCAAATTTAACACTTTCATTTGAACTAATTCGATCAAGCAACTGTTCACTCCAATCGTACCGCGATCGATTACCAAAACAGATAGTGTTCCAATTGAAGGTTGAAATTGACCTTAACTGAGCATTAGAATCCATCCGTGCTCCGGAGTTTCTAAGAGGAGACAGGAATTCCATCGCTGAATTACCGTAACGATCCGACCTTCCGAGTAAGGCTACGCGATTCTCTCAGTCTCTCACTCTCCTCCTGCGTTGCGAATTGGCTCGAGTTCAACTTGAAACTCAAACGACGCCGCGAAAAATGCACCTGAGCGATCCAGAAATCGCTTATAAGCGCTTTGGCCGCGTTTCCACCGACGAACGTCACTTCCGAGGGAAATTCCAACTCGCTTCCTACTTCTCGCACTATTAGAACTTGCTGATCCCTTGACTTCTTGGCTTCTGCCGATGTCTGAATTATGCATATTAAATAAAGAGGCTCTAAGATTAGATTCCTACCGTGTCATATACACGTCTATTCGTCGGATCGCGTTTCAGATTACTTTCTACCAATGGGAAATAGAATCGAGATGAACCAACGAAACTGAAAAAAACGGATGAGAAGATCGAAAATAACATCAATGTGTTGATTTATATGTTATTTATTTCATTAAAAGAACATTGAAAATATATTTTCAATAATATGACAGATATAAGAAACAGTTGGAAACTATTAGTTAATTAATTATTCTGTATAATTTATATCGAACTAGTTATACTGTTAAACGAAGATTAAAATGCGAAAAGATTTTGTTTGATTCTCAACGAATTTCCACCAGTAAATTATATGTCTTTAGTAATAAGATTTCGCCATTAATAATAGAGTTTCAGATCGGTGTTTGCAAGAATATACTAAGGTGCAAAATTCAATTTCATTGTTGCCACTAAACTTATAAGATCTATCTTTCTTCCTGTGGAACGGAGATATATCTTGTACCTATCTAGCTCTACAGTTGCGGCTTGAATTTCATTACTTGAGTTTTCCCGTGGAACTGGGTGCAAAATGCGACTCACTGAAAGCATGCATTTCCGGGATATCAAACCGTGAAAAACATTTTAGGAGAGACTTTAAAAATTCCTTCAACAAACTCCCTCGTTTTTGGTGGTAAATTCATGGCTTTCGGAGAAACTTACGAAAGCGTAACGTAAAAACGTTGTACAGCAACTTTGAGATCTAAAGTTTATGAGTCACACGAGACGACGAACTGTTAGTCAGGAATAATAATAATAATAATAGTAAAGAAATTAGAAACTGCGAAACAACAGAAGGCTCAAACGAAATTGTGTGTATAATCAATTGGATCTCTGTTGCAATTAATCCTAATACAAACAAAATTACTTCATTAAATGATACAATATAAATTGTAATTTGACAAGCGATATAAATTCCCAGGAATTTTCTCTCACCTTGTCAAGCTTTAACTCTAAACCTTTGAAAATGTATCCAAATTGTAATTACAAATGGATATCGTGCACGAATCAGAATTGATTGAACAGTAATTAGTCCAGAGTTCCTGGTATCAATACTGCTGTTGAGTTCGACACGTTGATATTGCAGTATGTTAAAATTCACCCACAATTCATGTTATCAGCTATAATGTAAGAAGAGCTTAGCACGCACATCACCTATTCATGTTCCATGAATATCACACTGATTATTATTGTCCTCAATTTTGTCGTAGTATGCAATAGTTCTGGTTAAAGCTCAATCGAATCCCATGAAATCCAGATTTTCCGCTTAAACACAGAAGGGAGAATGAAACGAAAAAGTATCGACATTCTCCTGAATTAACATTCTCCAAATCACCATGAAATTTCTTTCAGTCGTCTACTTTCACGAAAGAAAGAAATTTCTTCCTCTCTTTCGGGTAGAAAAAGTCGGAGAGGATTGAGAAAAGTGCCGATAACATTTCCAAGCGATTCTTTAATTCCACGAATAATCCAGTCTGCGGTTCGCACGGGCGATTGGCGAAAACTTCCCTGGTTCTCTTAACGAAATAATTAACTTGCCACAATTAAAAGCTGTTCCTGGAATTTTGTCTTTCGGTGTAATTCCCTCGTTGAATAACTTCGAGTGGAAAATGTTTGAATGATGGCCATATCTGTCGGCAGAATATTCCATTTTATCCGGTGAGAGAGAACGAGTAATTGACGGGAACTACGGAAAAATTGGATAGAAACTAATGACAGCAACGTCCAATTTGGACTGTGCGCCAGAACAAATGTATGGAACAACCATATCTATTTCGATTGTTATCTCCACGTTCGTCAAGACTACAAGCGGTGATGTTAGTTTAGAAAAATTGATATACTGACATGTCAAAAGTCTATCCTCAACTAGCAGTTACACTGGACAGAAAGTTCAATGAAAAAAAAAACACAAAAAATAAAATATTGAGTGATGCTGTCAGTTTTTCCAAGCTGAGTTTAGGAAACTTCAGCAATGAATTTCCCAAACTCGCCACTCTATCAGTTCCAATTTCACGGTAGTTTTCACTTTTGTTAAATTAAATAGAAACAAGAAACCCTATTAACGTTAGATTTTTTTCGAGGAATTATTCAATTGTACAAATAGTATCTAGTATTCGAATTATAGATATTTGTAAGTTATCAACACAGAGTAGAAGTTTCTTTCCAATCGGTCACGATCACATTTCCCGAGTCTAATTTTACTGACACCGTGAACTTTTGACGGCAGAGATCCGATCGTGAGCCGGCAAACAAACATCTGATTAGCCGAGTAATATATTCCGTTTCATGAACCACGGCGGAATTCCAACGAAAGAACGTTAATGACACAACAAATGCGGGTAATTAAATTCGGTCCCGAGCGCGCTACGTGACCGCGCATTTAAATGCATTTTCGCGAGTCTTCTTTTCAATTGCCGCGCGACCCCTGGCATCATTCGATCGCTTTTATCTCTGGCTGGGATGCTGCCGCGGCATTTCATTACACAGCGAAATTTCTACCTGAAACGCATTGACTAACTCTACCTATTGATATTCGGATGGTATTGCTACTCGATACGATTTTTACTTTAATGGCCCGCCGAGTGGCGATTTTATAATGAATTTATAATAGTCCTATTTGTTATCTCGAATTCTACTGAGAGGAAGGGGGTGAATGGAGTATACAGGTCGTTTGATAACTGGTTGCATAATTGGAAAAGCGGCAATTGTACGATGGAAAATAAGTTGAATCTGTCAAGTATATCTACTATTTTATCATGGAACATAATTTTCGGTGAAATTCACTTATTGTATCCTTTGATATTTAACTGTATTTAGTTTTAAGAGACTTTTAGGTTTATTTTAGATTTATTATGACCCGATAAAAGGAGCTCACACCAAGCTTAATCGTCGACAAATTATACAGTACAGTGTAAAGAACAAAAACAAAAATCCAGTAGAACTTCGTTTACGCGAATGTATGAAAATTGCAGAACAAATGAGATTAAGTAATCGAATTATTAGTAGAAGTCTCCTTGACTTTCTTTATCATCTCCATACCTTTTAAATCAAATAATAAAATAATAAATTATGTACGCAACAGAACTACTACACAATAAAAATCCTATTGTGATGAAATTAAAAGAAATTCGCCAAGGGCTATACACCGCATGTCAATCACCATTGACCTACATACCGGTTAACGAGTTAATCAAACAGTACTAAAAATTCACTCATCCAAATGAAACTCGCCGAAAGCTGAACTTCTGAAAATAAAGTTCTACGTACTCTACTAACAACATCCGCCACGGACGAGATTCAACCAGGAACTCGAGAACGAATGTACCTGTCGTAGCAGTGTAATAAATACGACATGTGAAAAACACACAACGATATCGAAATGACAAAAGGTGCCTTTCCTCTTCCAATAAAACACCTTAAAAACAAAAACCTCCGCATAAAAAAAAGAGAGTTCGTGCCTGTTCAAATACCAAACCTGTCAGCGGTGGATAACAAGACAGTGTTTACAATTCATCCATCACTTTTTTACATTGCCGTACGTTTGGGAAGCAGGATATCGCGGATCGCGAAATCCCCGTGCGTGTGCGCACATGGAATTTTTCCGAGCAAAAACACCAGGTTGTTCGGTGGTGGAATACGCGTGTAAAAAATTCAAGCGGTTCGTCGATGTAACGATTTGAAAAGGCTGTAGCTAGGGTGCTCGGAAACGGCAATGATGCTCGTTGGAAGGAACAATGAAGCTTTCACTGGTGGAAAATAGACTTCGATTTCGAACGGACACGTGACCCTACGTCGCGTAATTAATTTAATTAATCTCACCGTTCTTCGTACTCTAAAGAACACTGCTAATCGAGAGTTTCTATTATACGTATCATGTATAGATATTCCATTATGTATACGTATAATTATTAGGTCATTGAGAAAATTTGATTGAAATCTTACGAGCTTTTAGTCAATAGTGAATTGAGACAAATAATTAATATTTGATTTAGTAGTTAACTCGGTATTGATGGATACATATTCTAAAGCTGGAATATGATTCCCATCAGTGTTTAATAGTTTTGCATACTCCGATGTGCAGAGTTAGATATTTCCTGTTTATGGCGGTTTCTAAGCAAATATTACTCCACGGTATACATGTATGCACATATAGAGCTTCCTAGTGTGGGTAAGACCCGAGATTACATTGTGGATCACAGGAAACACTTTGATATAATTAGCAGACCCACAAGTCTACTGCATGACCTGCAAGTATGCGTGTAGGCTTCTAATATACTATAATTATCCAGTCACCTCAGAGTCGATCGATTTCGTGAAGCTAAACTTCTTGGCTAATAATTACATTGACAATAATTATATAACTGTATTGAGTATTATTAAATATTGCAGTGGTTTTCAAATTATCGCGTTGCCAGGTTTTCTCGCTTGGGTGCAGAATGTACCGTACACGGAGAGTAAAGAAACTCGACGATAATTGCGTTCGCATGACAATGGTACGAACGTCGAGCAAAAAAGGTAAAAGAACCTTTTCCAAGCAGACACTAATTTACGCTTGAAGAAGTTCAGTTTCGAATAGTCCATTAACCCGCGTCTAGTTTTCTATATTTTCCTCGCCTTTGTCCGTAAACAGTATTTCCACGAGCTTGCAGCGAATTTTTGAGTCGCGTGAATGATGCAACACAATTGGCAACGAGGGAATTTATATGAAAAATTTGGACAGTTCTATGGATCGAAAAACCGAGATTCGTTTGGCCCAAATAAATACTTCAATGAAATCTGTACTAATATAATTGCCAAAACAATTTTCTGCTAAAGCTTAAGTTCTCTTAAAGATTTTTTAAGGCGATGGACATGTTTTCCGATATAACAATATATTTTCTCTGTGATAAACAGTAGCTGATTTGAGAATATATTGTGATATTGTATTTAAAATTAGTTTATTGCTTAATAATATCTTGTTTCGTAATTAAAATTTTTATAATTATTCGATTTCCATTTCGTATCTTGATATTGTATGATCGAACATATCTTAATATTACACAATGCGGATCCTTGTTAATTATGGATTTACAAATATTACAGTGGAAAAATGTGTTTAGGCGACTGGTGTCATCGGTATGTCCTGCTATTTTACTTTGACGTTACATGGCCTGTTAGCTTGCACTCTTGTCTAGAATTTTGTTCTTTGACACGCATCCTAGTGAAAAGCAATGGATAAAGGATGCTACATATTTCTACACAAGAATTACATTCCAATATAGTTCAAAAGCTACAATACTTTTACGAAATAATATTCTTTAATAAATTTTTAAAATTCTAAATTTATTGTCAATTGAATTCTAAATGTTACGATTCCATTTTTATTTACAGACAAAATGCAAGTTGAATAGATTTTAACTCTTTGCATTAACATTTAGATGACTAGCGTCAAAATCAAAGAACAGCGGTATGATCGTGCTTTAGCTAATTAACGATATCCCTTGACATTAATTAATGCAACGGTATTATTTAATGAGCTGTCTCGATTCTTGAGCAATGGTGATTCATAAATGGTATCTGCAAATACGGTGAACGCTAGTAGAGCTAACGCGATGTGCGCCAATATTAACCCGAGTCGGTGTTAATTCTCAAATATTTAATTAACATATGAAAATAGAGAGAACTAGCACACAATGATTAAGCTCTACCAAACAAATTAATGTATTTAATCGTGGAATAATCATTTTATCGATCGACGAATATCGAAGTGAAGCTCATACACTTAGCATTTTCTTTAAATATTCTATAACACTAAAACGGATTACATAAATAGATCTCTTTTTCGATGAATATAATTTTAATGTGGGGGATCATCATATATCTCAAATAAGCATATTTGAATAAATCAGAGCTTTGTTATTTAATCAATTAATTCGAACATAGAATCTAAAATCTGAAACCATTCCATTACCCAAATTTGAATGAACAAAATTAAAACTGTATTTTTATAGTAACGATATAAATGTTAAATAAATTTATATTTATTTAGAATTCTGATTGTTGAATATAACTCGAAACCTCGAATGAATAATATCAATGTTCTCAAATAGTGGTTTCGTCGGTCATCATTTCTACCAAGCGTGAACGTGCTACTGGAACTGAGGTTCACAGGGCCAAAGAGCATCCAAAAAAGTGGACGATTTGAAATTTGGTCGAGCAGCGACGCGACGGCAGGTTAATTAATTTAATTTAGGCCCCACCACTTGGCCCAATCGAAATTCGATTTTTAACGCCAGCCACTGGCGGCGTTATTGCGTCGCATAAATTTGCAGACGCGCCACTTTTGCCAGGGATAAGGGCATATTTTATGCGAAATCGCTACTATTACGTGTTACGCAGGCTCGTGCGCCAGACGCATACAATAATTCTTGACTAATTTTTCCAGCTGCTTTCCCTTGATCCGCCAATTAATAAAGTGTATCGCCTTATGCGTAGCCTTAATTAAGCGCACGCGCGGAGATTAGTCGTTAATTACCTTGGATTTTCGTGTCCCGTCGTGATAATTTTGCGATTATGTCGAACCAGAGAATATTTCGATATACGTTTTAATTAGTTAGCTCGATTTAAAGTTTCATGTCATTATAAAATATTTACATCCTTGCTGTTTAAAAGCTACAAGATTACTTAGAAAAATAATACTGTTTAATCAATTTCCTGAAATTGTATAGTAATTATGTAGTCATTTACCTTGACAGAATACTACCTGTTACTTTCGCGTTATTTAAACTGTTTCGAAATTATGGAATTACCTCTTAATCTGTCAGTTCCGTAATTATCTCCGACTCTCTTAATTATGAGATATTTCAACCAATTAACGTTAGGGGATAATTTATACTCGAAATGACACAAGACCGAAACGAAGTCTAAATGAAGACTTTTTAATGAAGTTTTTCCCTTGCTGTCGCGTGAATAAAGTATTAGCAAGAAAATGAATCATTCAAGTAGTTGATAAATATTAATGGAAATTAATTTTTGGCAAAGTCGATTGTTAATATTATCTGAGAGAAATAAGAGGACAGAATCACTACGGTTCATTTGGCACGTTAGATTAAAATTAGTAGGGAAAAGAACCGCTATCTATTGCTATGCAACTGCGAATTGGCCGGTGTTCAAACGCGAGACGTATGGAAGCTTTTTTCCCGATTCTCAACTGCGTGTGCCTCCCCGTGTTTCCTGTTTGGTGCCGAAGCAAGGCCTGGGTTGAATTGCTCCCGGTGAATTGTGGCGATTGCCGCGGCCCGACTTTTCTAAGCGCAAACGTTCGTTCCAACCAACGATTCATTCCTCTAATTGATGTAAAAGGACCACGAAGTAAACTGGCAAGAACGCGTGTACGATAAACAACACGTTAAAACAATAATCTTGACGTATTATCATTGCCAATTAATCGCCTATCCCAAATCTAATTGACCCTTCTAATTGCTATTATTAATTAAAGCTCCACTCACATTTAAATGATTAATACTCTAACTGAAGAAAAAAGAGAAATCTTATTATCTATCAATTCCCTGAATTTTTCTGCTCATTTGAATTCTTTCTGCGAGTAAGATTAAAAGGTTATCTTATGTAATTATAGATGAGAACGGTATCTAATTTTTATTGAACCGACTCTACTTTTGAATTCTATTTATAAACCTATTGAAACGAGAAGGTAAATTTCTCCGCTGCAATTATTTTATGTCGGAGCTATTGAAAAAGGTCTCAATCGAAAGTGAGGTCTATACTCATTGGCTAGCAGTAAAAAGCAGTGCTAAAAAAAAGTGGAATTCTGTATGTGCCCTAGTAACATCTAGCCTCCTTATTCCAACCCAAATGTCGGAGTTTCCTCAACTGATGCCGGTCTGCTGAGTCTCTCGTCAGAAAGGAGACCTCTACTACGAGGAATTAAAACAAAGAGGTAATCAATAGGTAAGCAGTTGAATTGAAGCAAAAAGAGGGCTTGCCCTCGAATATCGGAGATCGAAATTAGTGCATAATTGCATTTTTGCGAGTCAACCTGAACAACATTTGAAACTTGCTAGAGACTAGAACCGAGAAAGTGGAGAGTGCTTTGGAACGGATAATACAATTCCCATTGATTACCTCGAAAAGGAAGACTTCTCTCTCTTCTAGGAAATTTCTTTCGCGCAAAAACCTTTTATGAGACACATTCCAACGGAAAGTCCTTCGTTAATTGAACCCAACGCGGAGGATACAATTAGCTGGAAAACAATTCTCGAAATTAATTAAGAGCTACTTTGCCCATTGGGCATAATGCTCGCTCGAGGATTTTATTGTCGCGTACCGTATTAATTAAGGTAATTGGGATGAGCCGGAACATCAGTGCAAGATGCTTCTCGCGAGGAATAAGTCTTTCGAAATGGCGAGTTTGACACGCAGTTTCTGTTGTCAATTCCTAATTAGAACTGGATCTTTCTCTAAAGAAACGATCTTTGAATAATCTCAGAACGAACATAGTAACATAGTAACGTTTCCTTTTCAAGTGGCCCCAAAGTAAACTGTTGGCTTTTCCTGATTTCTCTTATTAGACCTTTCTACTGTTTGCCTCAAAGATCTTCGCGTCGTTTCAGGATGAACCTATCTGCTAGCGGACCTAGCGTTTAAATTAATCGGAGAACCTGATTAATTTCGGCGCGTGTATTCTACTGTCATATCAGCCGTTTGATTAGCAAGGAATCCAATAGTAGCTTTGGCGAAGCCTTTGTTCAAATGCTAGGTAGCACAATGCTGCCCCACATAGCGATGCTATACTGCTCGCTTAACGCTCGCAATACGAAGATACGCGTAATAAGATGCAATTCTCCCGAATACTCGACGCTCCGTTGCCTGTGTAGACGGATTGAACCGTTTAATCGAATTTCCTCAAAATGACATTGAACAATTCTAATACGATACAGTGGGAAATGCAATGATAATACAATCAAATTGCAACACGAAAGGAAATGATTCTTTGAAATTATTATCTTTGTGTTGTAAATCATTTTTACGAATTAATACTTTATTTGTAATTCTGTAATAGCTTGATAATGGTTGAATTACCCTTCTTCTTTCTATCAAGGGTACTTTCTAGCGGTGCAAAACAAAAGAGAACACCTATTATCTACGAATTAGCTATTTAAATCCCTATGCTGTGAGCAGCATCCTCGAGTACCATAATCTTCGCAATACGCTCGGTAAGTATAAGCTTGGCGAGTAAAAGAGAAACTTTCTTACCCTTTCTCGGCGGAGTAGAGGAAATCCTTTCATCTCTGGCGTCTGTGCGGCTCCTTTCATGTTCATTCCGGGATACGTAGACGTCTGAAACAAAAATCGAGCTTTCTCAAGAATCTGTTCCAACAAGAAGCGTAGTATTCTTAGATGGCCCAATAAATGGCGCTATTTTTGGCATTTATTTGCTTGTACGTAATGTAACAAAGACTAGCGATATTCAAATTTTATGCTATACTCGTATCCTCCAGCTAGCGCGGCATGGCTTCAGTAAAACAAATCCTTTTATCCTTCGAGACTTCTGGCTTTGCGCGTGCGACTCCCTTCTCATCTCGCGGAATGTCTTCCACTAAAGGATAGAGGTGCTACTAAGTCCTCTTTTATTAAATAGTAATCCGCGCGTTTTCATTTTTCCCCTCTCGCTCTCTCCCTCTACCTCGCACAATGCCAACGTTAAAACGACTAATCTCCCATTCCTCTCCTTATCGGAAATTTCTTTCTCGGGTAGATATTTAAACAGCGGGAACGTTGAATTTTAAATAAAACTATGATCCATTGTGCGACTGTGTATACACTTGGATTGTCTTTTTCAATAGTACATCCTAAATTCTAAAGAAGATTCCAATTAATTCTCCTCAACAGGATACATTATCTGCAATTTACGATGCGTACTTTAGTCGAATAATTCATAGCTATACGCGGCATCGTTAATAAAAGAAGAATTACTACAGAGTGCTTCCGATGAAACTATAATTCCAGGTGGCTCATAATAACATCGAGCAACACAATTACTCCTGTAGGACACAACTATTCCTGTAGAAACTTTCTCGCGAAAGGTTTATTTCAGCAAAGTTCAAATATATTCTTTCAAGAGTCCAACAGACTATTCAAATTTCACCTCTGACATGAGGTATGTGCCGAGGTCCGCCAAAACAAATCCTTTTATCCAATGCTCACGGTTGGAAGCCAGAGGCCTGCAGGATTGAGCGCAATTGCGCTCTGGCAGAGGGCGAACACTTCATCAAGCCGCTGCAGTGGAAACGTACATGCGAGGTTAGACCACGAGGCTCTCTCACCGGCCCACTGTAAAGCCACAGTGCAGCCAGGCCGCAGTGCACCAGCCACTCGTCATTATTTCATCGAAGCACTGCTCGGTTCAACAGGTACCTTCCTCCTCCGGCATCTAACGGGCCAGCTAGCCCGGTTAGGAGTGTGCATTTGGAGACCCACGAGCCAGGATAAAGTCTCAGAGATTTAGGATACGCTCGAAAAAGCCGCGACTGTACAGTTGGAATGAAGTTACCGAATAGAGTGAAAGAGTAAGAGAGAAAGAGAATGAGAAAGGGACAGGAAGTGGTAAGATGAGAAGAGTGCAGCCAGTCGCTTCGTATTCCGCGTCGCAAAAGAGCCCAGTTGCCATCGTTCTTCGAGCGAAACAAGGGGGTTGAACATCGGGAGACTTCAGCAGAACTGGCCTCCAGCCAGGGCATTATTTTCCAGGTGGAGTTTGAGAGAAAAAAGTGAGAGAGAGAGAAAGAGAGAGGGAGAGAATAATAAGGCTGAGTAAATGGAGACCACGAGGTTTGTACATGTGTATGTCCCAAGTACTTGGGATGTAATGCAGAAAGCAGGGTCGTGGAGAAAGATGAAGGTGGAAGGGACCCCATCGTCCGTAACCCAAATGAATATTTAATTTTTGCGTATCTCACACCGGCCAAAGTTGAGCGGGTGCCCGACCAATCCCCAAGAGGTTGGAAGAAAGCTCCGTGTACAAGAGACACGAAGCTTCGTGATATGGGATGGGCTCCCTCTGGGCCTGTGACTGCCAGGAGCGTCCCGGTTCTCTCGATCCACCTCTGTCAACCCTTTAACTTCACCCCTTTCTTTATTCCATGCTTCCTCCTGCTTTTAACTTTACCTACACCCTTCTCGCATGCTAACTAAAGGTACAGGTTCTCCTCTAACCCACGATACAGGCGAAAAGAAAACATTTTGAGACTCAAAAAGACTGTATCAGTTTCGACACTTTCTTTCGAAAATGGTTTTAAGATTGATTAGAAGAAAAAAACTGCAGAATCTGAACTTTCAAATATTTCCACTCTTGGGATCGTCTCGAACTCTTAACTCTCTCCTCACGAAATCGAACCAGCGTAGCAAGGAATTTGATTCGACGTACCCATCTGACTTCTGCCATACAGAATCCCTTTCTTTTGATCTGAGCCACCACCACTAGTTTCTCCCAGTCACCCCATACAAACTCGCACGTCCTTGATCTCTGCCCTCGACTCGTTCCTCCCACGTTCCGACTCGAGATACCTCTAACTCTACTGCCTACTCTTTCTGCAACTGCGAGCTATCGCCGTCGAGCACGACGGTGTGTACCCTTTCCCGAGGTTGATTCTCGGTCTCTGCTTTGCGGCTCCTTCGGCGGAGCAGGCTCGGTGGCCGAAGGGCCAATTACGAGGTGACTGCCGAGGTAGAAGGTCGAGGGTGGAAGAGCGCGATAGGGCCGCCCTGGGAAACCAGGGATCCTGGAGATAGAGCCTGGAGCAAGGGTGGATAGAGAGTATGAGAGAGAGAGAGAGAGAGAGAGAGAGAGAGAGAGAGAGAGAAAGAGGGAAAAGTTGGAAATAGGGAACGATCGTAGGGATAGAGTGCCACGCAGAATTCGAAGGTCGACGTCGACAGAGTCGACGACGAAGACGACGACACGTATAGAAAGGCGAGGAAGGAATGACGGCGGTGGTGCGGTGCTGGTGGGTGCTCGTGAAATCCGGCGGAGCTAGCTTTTCTGCGGCGGGTGCGGCTATGGAGAAATGGCATATATACGTGGGCGGCATAAAGAAGCCCGGAAAAGATTAAAGGTTCGGCTGGTACGGAAAGTTTAAATAGATAGATTGAAGGCTGCGCTGGAGTGCAGGAAGATTAAGCGAAGAAAATGGACGAAAAGATGGTCGCGTACGGGAAGAAGACAGAAAGAGAGAGAGAGAGAGAAGAGAGTGCAGACTTCCCGTCAGTCTCCTTTCTTCCTCTCCTGGTAACTCGGGGTAAGCACCGAAACGCACGATTGGAAGATAAGGTTAAAGAGAATGGTACAGACGGCAACGAGATTAAAAGTTCCTCGTGCAAAAACGTCCGATAAATGGATAGATAGGGAAATTTCTTGTTTTGCGTGCTTCGCGTAATGGAGTTAAGGATGAACCAGGGAGAAATGATAACAAGGGTAATCAGGGGAGAGTGCGGTTATCCCAGGGAAAAAAGTAAATGAAAAATAATGCTGGACTAGGCAAAAGGAAGATCATAACGAGGGCAAACCACGACGGGTAACAACTGCGATGTCGAGGAGGAGGAGGTCGACGACGAAGGTCTGGACCAAAGGAAAGGTACTACAAGAGGTGAAATAACATTCAGCTCCAGAATTTTCCTCCCCATCGATCATTCGTTTTAATTCGGCGTGGAATGGTTGGGCAAAAAACGTTACCGGGCCCATCGATCTCTTAATTAATAAAACATGCCAAAAGCAAGCGGGCCAAATTTTGGCCCGTTGAACGATGACGCGGGACGACTGTGGTATGGTGTAGCGTAGCGTAGTATGGGCGACCGGACGTCGATGGTTCGGCGATAGCACGCGCTGTACACGAATAACGAGGGCAGCTGCAACAATAATCCAATAAGCGGGCGCGCAGAACATTGCACGAATCCGTAACAATACTAACTTTCGCGTCGCATCAGAGAGCGCGGGGTCGAGCGCGAAATAGATTGGACTTCGCGCGACCCGTCAAAATAAATGAAAGCCAGGCACTGGAAAATAGAGGTGAAATGACGGGAAGGGAGAAGAAGACAGAGAGAAAGAGAGAGAGAAAGCATGCAGCGACATAGGAGAAGAATAGAAGGAGGATAGAGAACGAGAGAAAGGAAGGTGACTTTCCTAGGGTAGGAACAAAACGAGCCAGAAATGAAGCGACCGTTAGAGAGGCAGGGACCAAACGAGCAGGAGAGAAAGAGAAAGGTGGGCCGACGAACGCAGGGAAAAAAGAAGGTTGAGGAAAGCGGGAGCTGGTAATCCGGATTCAGCTCGCTTTCCTGAATATCGCCAGCATCGAGTTCTCATTTCTGTACTCCCGCTCGCTCCCAACGGCGAGGTATCGAGTGTCGCGCATCAAGCGCCACTCTAAGGGCATAAATATCGCGCGAGCACATTCGGCGATCGGTGAGATAAGTACGCAAAGATCCCCCTCGAGAGTCCAGACCGCAAGTGAAATTCAAATGAGGAACAGCCGCGGAAAGTGGATGGCGGAGGGTAAATAAAAAAGGACAAATGAGAATGAGACCTTTCTTGACGTCGCGGCGCGCCACGGAAGAGTCAAGGGAGTTGAGAGCACCGCGATAGACAATGACGGGGACAAGGGTCCTGGAAAAAGTAAAGGAAGGAATAAAGAGGAACGACCAGGGATAAGAAAGGTATGCTACTTGAGAGTAACAGAGAAAGAAGCTAGGTAGTAATTCAGAACGAGTCGACTACTCTGACTCCAAGAGCTGGAGCTCTGGAATTCCAACCATCATCCACCTTTCTCTCCGAGTACTAATCGGTGTAAGTAGATCCTTTGAGCGAAATATGATAAGACTAGAACTCGACCCTCGAACATAGTACCGAGAATGAATAAATTTACAATGGCGCGCATACATTATTATTCCCTGTCGCTTCTGTTTATCCCGACAAGCTAAGTTCGACTGGTTCTCTTGTATTTGTACAAATGTACCACGAATCCAATAAGAATTTCGAGACCACTTCGAAAACAATCGCTCCTAGGAACGCGTAAGACACATTAAACGAAATTGGCCGATAGTAAAGGAAAAGTAGAGAAAGGATCAGGATCGCGATACCATAAGGGTAACGATTACACACGTGGATTTCACCTTGGTTCACGGGAAAAGAACCCTAGCAATAAAAAGGCATTGCTACGAGGTGTCAGGAGAGGAGTCAGAATTGTCGGTCAGAAAAATAGGCAGCGCACTAGCAGTAGTAGGAAGTAGGAGCGAAAGAAAATCCGTAGAAGTAGTAGATGGAAGCTGGATGGCGTAGAGCGCAATAAGATTCGAGACTCGAGGAAAAAGGGAGTTGAGGAGAAGCGGGGAGAAAGCGGAGACTGGTAATTCAAGGCGAACCGACTATCTACTGCGAATTCAGGGTACTACCGAAACCCGGCTACTATCCAACGTGAAACCGTCTCCCCTTCTCCTTCTTACTCTTTTGTCGCGCTTCTTCCTTCCTTTCATCGCGATATGCCACCACCGGCGGCGATGCTACCGTGCGCGCTTCGTCGACTGGCATCGCTCGGGAGTGGCTCTGACTCCCGTTGCGCCCTGTGAGAGAAGCCCCGGAAATTGGAATCTTAAATCGATCTAAATCTTCTTTATCGCCGACGGAGTCAGCGCCCGATCACCGGCGAATTTTCCACGGCTCCTTGGGAACTATAGTACTTTGCGTACACCACGCGCTCGACGTGTAAACCTAACGACGATTGCCACTCTTCAACCATCCTTTATTATGTCGATTTCACCAACTTGTCCCTATCTACATGCGAATGTCCTCTGTATCAATTCTACTATCCATTAAACATAATATTACACAAGAACAGTATATCGATAAGTAAATACATAATAAATGTATTTATTTGAATACATTCGTGGCTTTTATCAATTAACCACTGAATGTATCTATGAAAAATAAACACGGTATGGTGTAACATAATCGTGCAATTCAATCATCTGCTTCTTCTCTCTGAGTTAGCAGTAAGAGATTCTTAGCTCGAAATGCGATAAACCTTTTCTAAATCGCGAAACGCAGTCGTTATTGACAATTACTCCTGTGAGCGGACTTTCGGATAATTGTTACTACTCGTTTACGACAAGGATTTACCGCGGAGAGTAAAACGTTTCATTACTGCTAACCGGAATGATCGTAGGAGGTTTAGTCTCCGCTTTAATAAATTTCAAAACCACGCGAAAATTCTGCCTTTCCAACCAAGGGAAATTATTGCTATCGCGCAAACAGAAACTTTTATGACAGGAGCATTAAAAAGCCCGAAGCCGTAATTTCGCGCTGCGAAAAAAAAGAAAAAAAAAGGATGCATCGGAGTATTTCATAGGGCAAATATGTTATACAGAGATAAGCGCTCGGGTAAAGAGTACCAGCAGCAATAACCGCGACTTAAATATATAGGAGTTTTGAATGAAATAGGCAAAAGAGACCGAGTGGATTGGTAAAATCTCGAATTTCAGATTTAGAGAGGATTCTCAATGTCGAACGTGTAATATTCGTAACGTGACGCTTTCGAAACTAATCCAACTTCTCGGTCTTCATAGGCGACCAGCGAATAATAGATTATCGGAGAAGGGTATTGGCGAGATTATTCGGACATCGCGCAATACGTGCGAGCAACTGGGTACTATCTATTGATCCTGAGGCTCGTATTCGCGGCGCTTGTCACGTTCGAAATTTCGAAGGCCACGTTATCGACACGTTCCTGT
The DNA here is from genome assembly GCA_963989405.1 of Trypoxylon attenuatum. NCBI lineage: Eukaryota > Metazoa > Arthropoda > Insecta > Hymenoptera > Crabronidae > Trypoxylon > Trypoxylon attenuatum. The sequence goes on from OZ022489.1 coordinate 25,958,033, forward strand.
GGAAGCTGATAATGTAACAGATTGGGCGATATCGCGTAAACTGAAGCGCGCAATGCGATCTAATGCTCGATTCCTCCTTAAAGACAGTCGCGTTGCACTCACTCTCTCTCTCTGTATCGCTCTACAAGCATTCAACTAGAATTCCGTCTATTCTCGACGCTGTTATTGCCAAGAGACTCGAATTATCACGTCGAACTGAGCGAGTATCAAGGTGAAAGAGGATGCATCCGTATTTCAGGTGGCCAAATTCCGGCAGTACCTTTGTTTGTATTGACACCTGTTCCACATTTCCAATTCCAAGAGACGTAAAGGACGCAATTACACGCGAATCTTCTACTATACATTCCACACGTCTATACGAATTACTTTTTAAACAATGTTCGTGCATATTTTTATACCGTATTCGATTGTTGAAATACCGGGAATAATCCAATCTTCCAAATTAAAAGAATGCAAAACCTCTTTTTTATTGAATTGAATTTTATAATCGATTAAATAGCTTTAAAATACTTCGATAATTAATAACATGAAAAATTCCTTTTTAAAAAGCTCTTTATTGCTGCTTCATTGCTACTTTAATCAAATCGTGCCGTTCCAGTAATCGAGTAGCTTAAGCCTGTTTGGATGCACGTAATCGAATTCTGCGAACATTATTTCCTGTCCTGCGACTCTTGAGACAAATTCGGTACTTTGGGAAGCTTTTATGAGGGAGGATCGAGAAGCATCAATATTTACGACTGATTAAAGCATGCGATCGCAACAGTTTATCTCCTGATTCGTGTCTCGGGCAAAAGAAAGTGAAGCGGCAAGACAGAAATTGGTAAAAGAAGATTTTTCTGACCGTATAAGAAAAGCTGACTAGTTCCGATGCGATTTAAAAGTTTATGCCCTTTTTCTTGAAACAACATTGCCTATAACTCCCGTGTACTTTTACTCTACTCAAGAGCTGTTGCACCGAAGTTATTCAGTGATAGCAAAGGAACTATTTCAAGCTGCTGAAGTATTTAGGTGGAGATCGAAGGAAACTGATGTCCACAGTTGTTATAGGAGTTTCCAAGATTTTACTACAACCACGTCGGAAGAACTCGTAAACTGGTGCAATCAATAGCACGGAATGCCAGCCAGACAACATTTATATATAAGGCTCATTCTGATATACATAGGTATATATCTATCGAATATTGAAACTGATACGATGATATGAATCTAGAATATGCGGGAGAGTATAAAAACTGATGCAGCAATTGACTACAGCAGTAAACGCTGCTGGCACGTAGAAATTCCAAAAACTATCAAACCTCGACATTCACATGAGATCCTGGAAACAAATGGACTCGAAATTACAACGTGAACCGATCCGTTGCTATCTCGATTTTCGAAACAAAAAATAATACGTAGAAATAAAAGTCTAACAGTCGATTTTCTATTTAGTCCCCTCTCTCTTTCTCTCTCTCAATCTCCATTTCTCGCTCTTTCTCAGCTAAAAGCATTTCGAGCCATCAATCAGATTCATCCTGTCCATCCATTTCCGGCCGGAGATGAAGCCGATGAGATTCAAAAACTCTTATTCTATCTCTACGACTGACCCAAATTTGCCAGGGCTAAATTTAGCGCGCGCTACGTCCGAGAAACTGGGAGTAATATTCGGGATTCGCGGTCGCGAGCCCGGAATCGGGACAATCAGAGGGGGATGCGGCTTGAGGTGTCGAAGGAGATGCCAATCGGGTTCTAACATCTCGTGTCAGCTTCCAAACGCTGTGCGCCACGCCGTGGCAAGGGTCACGATCGACATGTCAAACATCTCGAAACCTGACAACACCATGAGAGGAACCTGAGATAGATAGACAGATAAATGGAGCTATGTTCATCCTACCAATAATAGTGTGCGTTTCCCAAAGATATCAGAACCATCTTACAATTTTGATCATCACTTATCGATTTTATCTCTCCAATTCAACTATGAACATGCGTACGCTTGAAAATTGTGAAAACGTTAGAAAACGTCGCTCATTTCTAAATTTGACAGTTTGGCAATATTTGACCGCGTTTCAAAGTCAATCCTTTCACGAGCACTCGCTTCGTGAAATACTGAAATATTGCATTTGCTTGAGACTCGACCTACTAATGAAACTCTCGATTCGAATTTAATAGGATTTTTTATGTGCCAAGTTAAATCTTCTTGACAACAATACGACTGCGATGACAGTCAATTTAATCCAATTACTCTTATTTCGTTATTTAGAATCGGCTTTTTGCTCTTTGTAACTGGAACTGCTAAATATTTAATCGAACTTAGATTTAATGTCTCACAGAATTAATATACCAAGTATATAAGAGAGACTCTAAGAGCTTTATACAAGTCCTTATGTAAGTCTTTATTGTGCAAGAATTTATTCAGTTACCCTCGTCTAATAATTTCAGAAAAACTTCATGGCTGCAATTATTCGTTAACAAGATATTAACTATCCTGCTATAATTATATTCAACCAAGCATCGTAATAGCAATTAAATCTCAGAGATTTTACAAGACTATTGTATTCGCTTAATAGACTTTATTAGCGAATGAAATTCTCTTTAATTCCGAAATACTCTGTACAGACAGACATGCCACTTTCCAGAGAAACCTTCTGCAGGCAGGCAATTTCATTTTCGAAAAATGGAGACCCAGTTCTATATTTGGTGAAGGGGGGAGCTCGAGTGGCGTGCAGCACTTTGCTTGCGAACCTGTAGCAATTAATCGACTTAATTAGATGAGTTGGTCGCTCGCATTAATGTTTATCCTCGAGGGACGTTCTGTACTACTTCTCTCTCTCTCTCTACTTTTATTCAGTCTTTTTCCTCTCTCGAGTGATACAAATTTAAGGATCATTCGCGGAGCATTCAGTCGCACGCGACACATTATCCGAGATCGTTAGGGATTCGATATTGTCGGCGATTTGCACTGGTTTCTCGTGTCACCAGTTTCTCGACGAAGGTAGGTCATGAGGTATAGATTCATGTGAAACGATATTCATGATTCTCTTCGAATACACCTGTGCCACGTGTATTGATAACTATAGAACATCTTCCACTGGATTAATTAAAGTTTAATTTACGGAAGGATTATTCAGAGATATATGATTTCGAGCTATCGATAACTCTATTTCGAAGGATTTTGGAAAGAAAAATTCACTAATATGTATTTACAAATATCTTGCGCTGATAACGCTTCATTATCATTAATATCCATGAATATTTGGTGGATATGTTGTGTTCAATATTGAAATCATTAATTCAAGTTTGTGAGATATCGTACACGAGAGAAGTTAGTGTTCAGCAGCAGCTACTGTCAATAGAGTGAGGTGAATGGCAGAATAATGTGGCCAGCAAGGATATTCATAATTCTATGGAATATAGCTGCCAAGCGCATCGATAAGTACAAAGCAGTTTCCGGTGAATTATCTAAAGCTTAATTTCCGGAAGAATTATTCAGATGAGAGATTCTGATTTCCAGTTATTGATGAGTCTACTTTACAGGATACACACTTCCAGCAAGTAATAATTAACGAGAGTTTATCCTACTGCTGAATACTTTTACTATCATATAGCAATAACACTTTTGATAATAAAGACTTATTTTAATACTGATGATATACAACTACTAAATTATTTCTTACGATTTTGAATTATACGATTGCAATTTTCGATAATAATATTCCGAGATAAATCTCTTCTAAAATTACCAACAGACCTATCAAAGGAATTAACATGATGGACTTTTAATTATAAAATCTGTTGTTCAATTTCTACTTTGCTCCATTTTATTACGAAAGATAGTTTTGGTGCCAAATCCGAATATGTATCTGTTTCTATTACATTCACGGAATTACTCTAAAATAATTCAAAAAGCGAATGATGTATCCACGTCAGACTCATCACCCTTAATCCTGTTGCCATTCGCCGACTGTGCTAACATATCTCCTAATTTACGATGCATTCAGAGTTAATTTAGTTTCCTCGTGGGGGCTTTCTCAACAGTCTCATTTTACCAGAGTGGCTCGCTTGCTCGCTCGCTATTGACAAGCGGCTCGACAAAAAACAGTCACATGTAAATTTTCGAAGGCCCATCGGCTAACTCGATCCAGCCGGGCGCGCGGCGTACTTTTATCTCTAGCATAAAAGAATCATTTTGAAATTCACCTCCGCGCGCCATGGCAAACTTTTATAATAGGATTTAATCAATCTGTTTCGGCCGGCTCTCTCTCTCTTTCTCTCTTTTGGTTTCATCCCTCTGGCACTTACCACTCGCTCACGGCTCTCTATCGAGTTTCACACGTATGCATTTCTGTTAGTACATCGTGTCGCTCTTTTTTCACGTTGGGCAGTTTTAAAAAATTATTTGTGAAATCCCCTGCATAATAGAAACGAATGGAAACGTGAAGCTTCTAAATTCAAGCGTCTACTCGAATTACCTCGTGTGATATCATTTGAAGCATAACCCTTCTTACGAGAATCGATCCTAAGAAATTCGTCTGAATGTATCTTGAAGTGATTTTAATGATTCTCAGTTACGGAATTCTCAATTAATTAATCGCACTGATACGTTTTATGTGTGTGATAGCGATGACAGTTCTCGAGTAATTGCTCCTTCTGCCGTTTCTACCGATACTCCGAGAATTATTGATAAGGTCTTCGAGGGGGAACTGAAATGGTCTACCATTGGCTTGGTATTTCAAACAATACACCTTTCACTATCGACTGATACAATATTCAATTGAATCTTCAAGGAATTTTCTTGATTTACTTTTCAAGATATTAAAATAGAATGGTTAAATTGTTACTTGTTACAATATTCCTTGCTCGTCTCAATATTTAATCAATAAAGTGTTTAATGTAATGAAGGTGTCGTAAATCGAAGGAATAAGCGGAAACTGTTGTAATTGTAGAATCGTTTGCCGAAGTAATTACAGTTGATAATTTGATTTGCTTGGCAATTCGACCACGATAAACAATTTATCACATTGATATCGTGCGCAAGACATATTGACAGACATTTTGTCCTGTAACACGATATTTGATAATTGATGACTCTTGGTTTATAACAAGGATGTCAATTGAATCAGTGTCATCACCGAAATCTCCTAATTTTCATTTGTCAAATATGCTGATTCGCAAATTTGTACCGATTGTAAGCTAATAGTCACTAACTCAGCACTAAATAATTCTTTTTATTCATATTTGATTCAAAAAGTAGTATCACTGTAAAACAATTGTAAAGTGAAAATTTCCTAAAATTTTAATCTATCCTGAAGAATCTCGTTTTACAAAAATCCTGCAACTGGAAAGTAAACGATTGAAATTTCAACTTGAACTGAACGTTGAACAATTAGTGTTTGATATTCGAGAAGTTCTCGTTATTATACCACTTAGTCGATTTTACATCAATTATTTTCTTACTCGGAAAATTCTTCCAGTAGTTAGTTTTCTAGATTCAAAATGTCAGTTACTTTACATGCGAGCAGCATTCAGGTCTCCTTTTCCTTAAACCAGCACCTCGACTGGCCTTTCGTTTCAGTTGGAACAAAGTCTTTTGAAGGCGAGTCTTTTAATGCTACTCGATGAATCGGCTTCTCTCATTGAGACGGTCTTCGTGAAAACCCCTCGTGTTTCGCGAGCCCTATTCAGCTTGACGATATTTTGAAATTGGATTAAAACTGCATTGACGACTGGCCGCTCTGGTGATTCGCGTTTAAGTTTCTCCTCGTTTCACCAGCCCCAACTTTGTCATAGCGACTCAATCGAGCGTTTTCAGGTTGTCACAAAGCCCTTTTCACTGCGTATTATAAGTCCCTTGATAATATTCTTTTAAATCCGGAGCTACGGAGCTACTCCTTCGATAAGTTTTAACCAGACCGTGCATTTAAATGTGACACATGCTTCGTTCCTTCTAATGGAATAATTCAAAACAAATTCAAATTGTTTCCCAGACTTATGAGGTTTTCATTGCAAATCTTAAAAGGATTCACATAATATTTATTTCTGCAGAAGTTTTATAAAGACTTTAAAACTGGAATAATACCAGATGTCTAATTCGGGATATGTATCTTTATCCAATAAAAGCCTGGATAAAAGAATACCACAAACAAGAAATTAAAAATAACTAATTTCGATCACCATATTAATTCCAATTTTAAATAAAGAATCATTAGTTATTATTTAACGATTACTTTTCATAAATTTCTAATCAAAAAAATATTGGCAACCTTTCACTCTACTTTAGTTTTTAGACAAGAATAAAACCGCTGATAATCAGCAATATCAAGAAAAATAAAGGCTCCAAAAATCCTTTTAGTCAAGTGTTACCGTTGAATATCGCGAGGATCAATCATCCAATGGAGAACTACAAGTCTTTATAACCATATTTAACGAATCAGTGTCTCTTGATCGGGTTCGAGGGAAGAGTGAATGGGGGAATCGAGTTTTACTCCGAACAGCAATACGCTTCTCGCAACAACACACTGGCATACACGGCTCAATAAATACAGAGTCGGAATTTGGCGATTCGAGACGAGCGTGTACACCGATGCCACAGAGGATTTACTGCCAGATAGTCGATTACATGCCTCGCTTGCTCATTGCACTTTGAACGCGTTATCCGAACTGCAAGACGACGTGACGACGACGACGACGACGCGACGCGACGCCTCGAACACCAAACGGAAAAGAGAAAGAGAAGAGAAGGGAGAGAAGACTAAAGATTCACGGGAATTGTGGGAGAATCGTACTCGACGATGCGAGTTTTACTCGAGCGACGAAGTTTGCGAAGAATTGTTAGTTCCTTTGTCCGTGGTCTTGATGGGTTTTCGTGGCGCATAAGAGATTCTGGATTGATTGGAGTGAGGAGAGAGAGAGAGGCTTTAGGGCGTACGACAGAGACTTGATTGTGGCTGGCATACAATTAATTATGGGACAGAATAAGTTGTCGTCTATTTGGACTCCCTGCCAACGAAAAGAAGAATACCTTGAAAGGGAAATTAGTTGATGGGTTTCGAACTACTTTGAATTACTTATTGAATGGAATTAATAATGATTTATTACTGTCTCCGGCGAATTGAACATTATACCGAGGTGCTATCGAGGTTGATGGAACTTAAGATGATTTAGTAAAATATTGGAATTTAGCAAATATCACTACAATTGTTATTGTAATGCGACGATTAAGGAAATTATACTTCTTAAGTAGTTTTATAATTGAATTGAAACATGATTAATTCAGCATCCTAAACTTACATTAATTTCTCCCCGAATAATTTAAAACATTCGTAAAAATTCGAATCCTCATGTTTTCTATCTTATTTTTTAAATCGTGGTAAATACTACGTTAGGAAAAATAATATTTCCGAGAAGAGTTTATCGCGAAAAACAATTGCCATTCGGAGAATTTTAATTTCCGTATTTCTATCTCCATGACCCCACTTCGATACTCTGCAACCCATCAAGTTGCAGACTCGAATATCACAGTTTAATTCACCGTCGAAAACCATTTCCAGGGAGCACCGGCTTATTTCTCAGAAGTGATCCGCCCATTTCCCCCGACCGATATTTACACAAAGCACTCTAACGGTGCGATGATTTAAGTACTAAGACCCCACGATATTTACGGTCCCTAATGAATCGCGTCGAGCTTCCCTCGTCCGTTGCCCAAATTATCAAATCACGATCGGCCAAAATCGTTATTTAATTGCAAACTGAGCATCTCGGGTAATTGATACTAATTACATTTGCGTGGAACCTGGCATTGGCACGACGACATCGCAGACTCTTCAAAGGACCCAGCCAAAAGCTGTATTTCTCAAAACGATTGCTAAGACACTTCCACAAATTGCATTAAATTGGTGGTTCTTTTGATTCTCCTATTTTATAGATGAGAAATTATTCGTGCCTCAAATTGCATTCTCCTTCGATTATACATCTTAATAGCCATATTCATTTAATCCTGAAATTACTATTAATTATCCATACATTTACATATGCAAAGATAATCACTGATAATTTCATTTTTAAAATTATTATTCATAATTCAAACGTCATATTTCATTGTGCGTACATGTTTCAATCGTTCTATTTCTATTACTCTCATTTTTAATTATATTCAAATCGTCCATTATTTCTTTAATTTTCCTTATTTTCCGATTTTCTTTTATTTATCTCGCTTGCAAACAATATCAGCAACGAGAATTCGAAAATGAGACCGCAAGCAAGAAGTTGGATGATTGAAAATCCACGAGAATGATCTCCAATTTCGTTTATGCGCTTTAATTTAGCGCCAGCACAGTCGCTGTTGAAGGTGTCGTGCATTTATTGCGGCTGCGAAGAAGGAGAGCAGGTCGTCGCGCTCTGAGATATGCAAATTACGGTTAGAGAGGGCCGGTTAAATGTTCTTGAATTTTAAGCGCAATGGGATTTCATCGATTGGCTTTGCCTTAGGCGCTTTTCTTCCTTGAGCTGAGGGCTTCTCTTCCTTCTACTTCTTCTCCCCATTCTCTTTCTCCTCATCCTCCTCCTCTTACCCGCAAAAGGGACAAATAGTTGGCTGTAATCCCCTTGCCTTTGCTGGAATGCAATAAGATTTTAAGGCAACGAGGGAAGAATAGCCTGAGTCACGCACTTCGGGAACTACAAGACACTTCGACTTGCCACGCCTTCGTTTCGTATGTTGATACATTCTCGAATCGATAGCCCCATTGATCGTCTACTTTTAGGGAGAATCACGTTTGTCCATTTTTAAACTAATGATAGTGAGAAATAGTCGCATTAAAAAAAATCTAGAATTTTAACTAGTATTCTTGTTGCAGTTCTAATTTCACAGTTAGAAAATAGTAGTTGTTCTAAAGAATTAATTACCCGTGGAATTTGATATAATTTCAATTAAAAATAGTATCTGTTTAAAATTACCTTGGTCAAAGTCTGAGTCGTGGAAAAAAAGGTCGAAACCAATTCAATTTCCAGCACTTTAATCATTCTTTCCTAACACCTTATATTTGGATTCAGCGAAAAGCCACCACTTAAGAATTTATATGCGCAAAAGTTTTCCATCAGACCCGACTTTTCCAAGGTTTGCGATCACCCCGGCACGTTTCCATCAGGCCAGTGATTCAAAGGTTACCACGTTACTTTCTACTCCGGAGTTTTAATCGAAGTTCATTAAGCCACCGAACAGAAGACAAATATCGAGTAGAGCAAGTTTGGCCATTAAGAAGGTTCTTTAAAAAGCGCGAATTCAATTTGTACAGCTACTACGCTCGCTCGGTAGCAGAGTTCGATCGTTAACCCCTCCTTGAAGGTTTTTTCTACTACCCTCGCGAGCGATCATTCAATGAGTCGTATTGTAGTATCACGGTCAGACAATTTCACGAATCGAACATCAAACGAGACATTAGCAGAGAAATTCCATCAGAAATAGATTGAACGTCGTTAGAAACACTTTCTTCGAAATGTCAAACGTTCTTGTTGGAGAGGAGAGTAAAATATGTATTCATCTTTCGACAAGGTGCACACAGCTCGTAAAGCAATATCAATACTGTTGATAAAAAAAGAGGATTATTTAACTTGGACGATTCGACTTGAAAATACGTGGAACTGGAAAATATACGGTTGGCTCAGAAAGTTTGTTAGAATATTCAACCAGCTTGTCAATCTAAAGTTTCATGCTTTTATTTAAGCTACTCTGGACAAGACTCTATTTACTATAGTTCCAATTGCTAACAACTTATTTCTGTAGATGAATATACATATATATAGATTGACATGTGAAAAATATCACAAATAATGCTTTTACAGCCTCAGAATAATTTACTAATCTCTGGTTTATTCTTAACAGCTATTACTTACATTGTTGCAGTACATACACTTTCCACGAGAAATTTAATACTAATTAGCGATATTCGTCGCTTGCAAAAATCTTCAACGAATCGATATACGTGTTTGTACTTACCGCAACGTACAATCACCGCGAATATTTTGAATATTTCCAGAAAATTATGAATCGGTACACGCGAAAATTATTACGATTTATGCGTAAGGCAGATTATTGTAATTACCACGTTGTAATTTGTAAAACAGTACACACAGCACGGGGGTATGAAAAGGATCTGCATGAATTAATTGGCAATTAATGTGACGTGGTGGAAAAAAATGTATCAAGCTGTCGAACATAAATACAGAATATACATTATCAGGAATATCAATTATTTAAAATCAGTACTGCCAGAGATTATAATTCCTAAATCCATTGTTTAATAGCTCAATATGAAACTCGCATATCTAACAATAAGAACTGGATACAACGATTGTTGCTTCTATATGAAAAATAAAAAGATATTTATTCTAACAATACGTATACACGTATTCCACTATGATATTTTATATCGATTTTATATTGTTTCGAAGAATCTTAAGATCGCGCTGCAACTCTCCAAATTGACGGTACAAATCAGTTGAACTCAAGTGGAAGATTCTCACCACATGTAGCTATCTCGGAAACAAAGTCAATCAGTAAACTTAGCGAAACGGATGTTTCGCGAGAACAAGTGTAGGGACAGCCGCAATTAGCGGTCCTGCGACGAGCAAGAGAGCGCCAGAAAACCGGCAAATAGTTTTGGTATTGTGAGCCCGCCAGTAATCCTGTTTACAATAGCTGATTGCAATAAAATTTACATGTAGCCGGTTCACTCGCGGTCCAACTCTACTCTACCCGGGCGAATTTACATGCGGAAGCAGTTAAATTCATGCGCGTCCAGCGACGCGCGGCGAACAATTTACATTCTGGCATACGCGCCCCGTGGAATTTTATGCCGCGCGTATCGTTCACACGTGCTTTATTCCTCGGTTCTACCGATCGCGGCTTTGCTTCTCTCTCTCTCTCTTTTTTTTCTCCTTCAATTCCGCCGGCATTCGAGCTTCCGAGCCTGGAAATGTAGTTGGTACCGACGACGCGACACGTCGCGCGACACGAGGCTCTGTTGACGGTGTCGAACGGCCTCGCACCTATTGCCAATTGCTTCTCCGCACTGCCAGTCTGGCTTTCAATGGTCTGCCTGATTGGACGCGATTAGATATTGCTCGTGTATTCCCGATTTTAAGACCATTAGCTTTCGGCTTGGATGGTTTCGGTGACTGAACAACGATCACAATTCAGAAAATCCATTTCTCCCCACAGTCTTAATTTAACATTCTACTTATTTCTTTATTATAGCATATTTTTCTAAAGGTGTATTCTGGAAAAATTTGCTTTCAAATTTCAACAATGTTGCTTGTACTTCGTTAAGCTTTTTTTATGTAATTTTAAATTTTTTCCGAGAGTCGTTTGATTTCGATGGAAATAATGAAATCAAGATTACTGAGTCTAGTGATGAAATTAGTGGAGGAACGTTTAATTACAGGGTCACGAGGAAAATCTGGTTCAAGTGTATAGCGAATAGTTACATTAGTACAATTAATTTTATCAGGCAAATTAATCTGAATGCGCTTTATTGCAAACAGCGGAATACTTGAAAAGTAGATCGAGCTCAAAAGTATTACCAATGTAATTACATTCGTATTACTTATTAATTATATTAGTAACATAACTCAAGAGGCAATAATAAATAGTAGATTTAATATTGCTAAGTTGAACTTTTGAATACTAATTTCTATTGCCAACTTTGTTAATAAATCGCTGTAGAAATTGTATAATATCAAATAACCTATTAATCGAGAAATTAATAATTGATTTTAATTGTTTTAAAGATAATTTAATAAAAGAATGATAGCTGTATTTTCGAGTGCTGCTGTTTCGTTGCATAAAAGTGAGTTAAAGCTTTCGAAAAAAGAAAAGGCGAAGAGGAAAATATTTTACTAACAGCGAATCCAGCGCAGAACCTTTTTCTCCGTCACATCCAAGACCACTAATTCGCTGCATTAGACCCACAAAACAACCCACCTGCGATACGTGGCCGCATTTTCTTCTGCAATCGATTCACACTAAATCCCCCAAGCAGCAGAGTTCTGCATTTTACGGCTGCGAGCCTCTTTTTCCGTACTTTCCCACGCGGCGATAATACCCTTTAGGCAATCGGCACTTTTATTTCGGGCAAGAAACACCCACCATGCGTTTTCTATTACTCCACATGACACCACAAAATAGCGCAGCTGGGTTTGGCAAAAATTTTGTTGCCAAGAACAAGCAATTCATTTGTCGGTGCGATACCATAATTTCGTAGAATCCAATATCCCATTTATATCCAACTTTCATGATAAAGAAAGAGGATAATTAATTGATTGAAAATTTCACTGTTTTATGTTGAAACCTTGATAAATTCTAATTGTGCTCTAATTGCGTTTCAACAAGGTACAATTTGAAATTGTTTGCCTTCTGCAAGACTTTAGTTGTAAACTTTCTTATTCATGCAATACTATCAATACTTATAAGGTTCTATATTACTGAAAGTATAAATTGAAAATAACAATGACGCAAAAGGAATTTAAAAAGAAAGTAGAGGCAATTAAACAACTTTGACATATATACAATATGGCACTATAAAAATTGTTGCATATGCTTGTTACATCACTAAGTACCACGCTTCCTTCCTCACATGCATGTACTTGTTCGTTTGAAGCCAGAGTTAAAATCGTTTTTACGAGAAACCGGTGAAATCTGAAGAAGCACGGAGGAGGTGGGGGGGGAAAAAAAATGTGCTGGTGGTTTAGCGAAGTTGCCAGAAAAGCGGTGCCGATTGACTGTGCCGAGGGAAAAAGAGTGGAGAATCGGGCTAGCAGGCTGCACAGCAGAAAACGCGTGGCTTTATGGGCCACTTTCTGTGGTGCGAGTGAGAAAGCGAATGCCCGCACGAAACCCTTCAGGTACTTCCGAGTTAATTAAGACCGGAGCTCACTTCCTCCCAGGTGGCAAAACGCCCTCGTCTCGCGAGCTTTTTTCTACCCTGGTCGATCGGGGTTAACCGCGAATACCTCGAGTAGTTGCTGCTGCAACGACACGGTATCTGGGAACTAGCGTGCTCCGCTCAATTTTATTAGACTCCTGCAAAAATAATTGCGGTTTCTTTCGGATTTAAAATTTTCTCACTTATTCTTTTTTGTTACCTCTTATTTCATTGGCATCGTATAATACGATATTCTAAAGAATCAGATTAGTGCTACTGAATTTCAGTTACTTTTCTAATATTTAGTAATTTATACTACTATTATAATATATATAATACATATAATACTGTTTTCGGCTGTGAATTTTTGGATTTAACATGTAAAGTTGCAAGTTCGATATTTTAAATCCGTCATTACTGTTGCATTCATTTAGTACCTCTTGTAAAATTTATTGCTGACAGCATCCTGTTAATTGCATATGAATGCAAACTATTCTTCTCTTTCAATATTCTCTTGTTTACGCATTGAGTATCGCGTGGTTTGTTATTTGTCGAAGAGAATTATTAAAAATAAAATGATTAATTTATCAAACATTCTTCAGATTAATGAAGAGAATTGTTCATAATAGGACGAAAGCAGTTTATCTCGATTGTATGAAATTTATAAATTCATCTCGACAAGTTTGATAAATTTCAATTATTTTGTATTACTGTGTCTACCGCGAAATAGTAATAGTAATTAAATTAGGCTACTTAGTAATTTTGTATAAATTTATGAATTAATTTCCACTCTCGATCAATAGCCGAGTGTGATATTCGATATTTGTATCACCCAATATTCGTTTCAGTCATCATTATTTCCACGAGTTTATCAAGCATATTACTTATCGATAAGCTGTCACTTATCCGTCGAAAAAACCTGTAACACATTTTTCAATAAATGAAATTAATTCTTGCTATTTTCCTTGAATTTCTATGCAAGATTTTGAGTGTAAAATCCATAGTCCACTTATCAATTTCGCTTGTCAACCTGCCTTCGATAATAAATAATAAAGTTTGTACCGCTGAGCTAACGAATTATAGTGTAAAAAATTTCGTGAAATGCGTCTTTCGCCGGTCCAAGAAACCCAAAGCAAAATAACGAAACTACGAGTTGTAACCGAAAATTTACGACGGCATATGGATAGGAGATGCTTGTATAACCAGACCGTGATCGCAACAGAGCAAACGTCGTGCTCCAAGATGCAGTTGGCAGGAGTAAAATTTATTATCAAATATTTATATCACATACTCACTGTTCGAGTTCGATAGTAGAAGCATGCGACCACAGTGATTTTAAGAGTAACTTAACTTACGACAATCCCTCGAAAGATGCTTGTAAACAATTTCATCTTACTTTACTTAAAGCGACTATAATTCTGCCGAAAAGTAAAAATGTAAGAATAATTTGGTATAGCCAAAATAGTCGATAATTTCAACCTGAATCATAATTTTATAGTGGAAAAAAAAGTTCACATAAAGACGTGCAGTTTTCTCGTAACACAATCCCATCAATTTCATTATATTATTGATTTACTGTTTAACCAATTTCGGTCGACATACAGTCATTCCGCCATTGCTACAGGCTGAAATATTATTGTTTCAATAATTTCGTGTGACCCAGTTATATGGAAACGCGTTATCCAATATATGACAATACTGTTTTTTTCGCAGTTCACTGAGCCGCAAAAACACACGAATGTCAACACGCATGGATACTTAACTCGTTCGTAGATACGACTGGTTATTCGATAAAATACATCCAGTACTTTTTATCGTTCACGAGACTCTCAAGCGTTTATTAGATTTCGACGTCTTTTTCGAGTTGAGTATCATTTTTCAGTCAACTATTTTGCTTTGACCTGCGCGCCAATATTTCCAGGAAAATGCAACGGATTAAAGGTCTCGTATAACTAACACCTTGTAACGTGAACCGGTTCGCGATTCAATGGCAAACAGACTGGCAAGTCCAGTTCAGGCATTGGTCAATAGAAACCCACTTGTACGACCAACTATTGCCACTGGTAATAGGACTCGATGATATTCGACGACCGAGAGTACCCTCTACTAATGGAGCACGTTGTTGCAAATTAAGTAATTATTTACGCTAATCCCAAAATACATACACTACTAATAGAACAAAAATAGATAGTTTAATGCAATTCCCTGCACTATTAACGATAATCCCAATCGTTTGAATATCTAGAATCAGAAAAACTGATTGAATTTATTAATTAGATTGTTCTTTAAAAGATATAGTTCAAGACTACGAATATTACAAATCGATTCAGTTATTTTTAATAGAATTTAGACTTAAGTTCGGTTGGATACATTTAATTCATAAAACTTGGATGATTATAAACATTTAGAAACACTTATATCCGAGTAAAGATATAACATATCGACTGTGTCAAGAAAATCTTATTCAGTGTCCACTATTTCGAGCTAAAGTGACTGGGGATTTTGTACTGTTGAAATTCTAAACTACCAAGTTCCAAGTGTTACCCTTACGTTAGCCAAACCGTTCTGACACTTCTAGCTTGCTGCGACGCATGTAATTAAGGGTTAATCTCTCCTGCGACAGTAATTAATACCCACTTGCTCGTCTTTGATGGTTTTCATACGGAACGAGACCATTACCACCAGGGGGTTTGAAAAGAAGGATGCCATGTGCCGTAGGACTCGTCACCATGGACCATCGGTGGAAAGCAGCAGTTCGCTCGCGAAAGGAAAGTCCGAGTGAAAGGGGCTAAACGCGTCACTCAAGCATTCAAAAGACAATTCAGAGCGAAGCTTGGTAGGGAAAACGAGCGAGAGAGGATGAAACAAGGAAGAAAAAGAGGAAGAGAGAAGTGTAGTAGCGAGTGCTACTCGGGTGGCTACCGACTAACGAGTAACTTTCGAGCACGGGAATAACAGTTCCCCATTACTCAGCGGATTAAAAGTAAGTCGCGAAAGGGAAGTAGAGACACGACACGAAGCGGTGCTCTCTTGTCTCCTTCGCGACGTAGACGACCAGGTGTACTCAGAGCACAAGCGTCACCCGGAAGATAAGGAGAATGGGCGATACTTGTGAATGAATGTAAAGAAATTAAGAACGACACCATAGACGCGATTAAATTCGTGGCGAATGATAAATATGTGTATTTTGATATTAGAGTAGATAGATTCATGACTAGTGCATTACAGTCAACGTATTTGCGTGTATTGGATTTAAGTCTAATTTAAATTAAATTTCTTCCAGAGGATAAAAAATGTGTTATAATCCTAAGGAGGATATAAAGAGTGTAGTATAATTAACGTTGATTGAAAAAGTATGGTTTATAACTTATTAAGGGTCTGGTATATTAATATCAAAAAACTTACTATTAATGGTTTGAAAAACCAATGCAAAACGAACGCCTTTCTTAAACAATTCTAAAGTTCCATGATGGCAACGATGTCTCATTGGTTCTAAAAAAAAAACACACTGAACTAAATCGAGTATCACACTTCAAGAACACTGAATCTCACTACATTTCACAATAAGCACGATATCTTTTTGAAAAGAAGAAAGATTCGCCGAGCGGAACATATTTGACGCGCATTACTAAACGGCCGGCGACAAACTCACTGGGGACACGTGTCTGTTGTGATGTCACGTACGCCGGAGTATGCCCTTTCTCGGAGCCGGTAGGCTGGCGACTGTCGGGATTTCTTTTGTTGATTTCCGAGCTCGCCCGACGATCGTATTTGTTGACACTCTGAAAGAGGTCGCTATAACACCGACCTAGTCTTGCTGCATGTTGCCTTGTAAACTATCCTCGGATTCGCGGAACTGACTTTACATTAACACGGGGATATATCAAAGTATATAACATTAAAAATTGGACCTTTTATGTTTCGAGAATCATCAACTTTATTGTCATACTTGTTAATCCTCTATAAGCCGAATTATTTAAAAACATAGAAAACTCTTTATATACACTTAATTTACGGTATATTTATAAATTCAAAATCATTATCGATGAATATTGTGGGCCGGCCAAACTGAAATCTATTCTATTTCTATAAAAATCTTACAATGTTAGATATGTGGCACTTCAATCACCTGGAATTATATAAAAAAATCCCTTTGGAAAAAAATGAAATGCGAGCGAAAAAATGCAAGTAGAGAGGAAGAGTTAAGAAGCAGGAAGATTTACGCGAATCGGATGCAGGATCCCGGATCTAAGCTAACAGGTAAATACAGAGAGAGTGAGCGAGAGAGAGACAAAGAGGGGATATACAAGGAAGCGAACGGAGAAGACCGCGAGAGGATGGGATCAAATAGAGGGTAGTGTTGCTCGCGTCTCCCGCAGCAGCCAAACACGACGGCATAGCGCGATACAGGATGCGAATCCTATATTATAACCGAGCAGGCTGTTACCCCCGGTTCTTGTGCAACGTGCATAGAAGCATAATAGGCACATAGTGGTTGGCTGACTGTTACATTATTAAGTAGTTGAGTGCACGCTAGCTGCGAAGTGCTGTCAGGCTTTATTCAGACGCGGCCCACAGCAAAACCAGTAATTTCTTGTATACCCATCTTTTGGCCCGTGCCGCTTTTCGACACCAGGAGAAAAAAACTGGGATCCTTAATCAATTATCTTTCTTACAAAAGCTCACGCAATGTCGTGGGACGCGTAATTACTCCACGAAGATTTTGAGGTCTTTAGAAAAATTGGGTCGAAGAGAAAGAAATTGGAATGTTTCTTAAGTTATCTTTAGCTAATATATTGTTTTAATCTGTAATGGGATTATTGGCAAAAAATATTATGGTTATTTCAACGAATTTTTATGGAAACTTTTAGCAGTTAAGTTAAAGAGATAATGTTATTAACAATTGCAATACTGTTGCTTGTTCTTTGTGAAAGGAGGATACGTTGAGCTGTGTAAACATTTGTAGTTTGATAAATGTTTGCAAAGGACTCGTGTATAATTAGCATCTATCCAACTATCAATCTGAAAGGACAACCTATTAACAATTTGACTAGTTTCATCATTAGCACCAAATAGGGAGCAAAACGAACGGCACTACGTTCTACCTTGTTATCAGAAGAACTGAATAGCTTGAAACGCGAGACTCTGTAAACTAAGTATGCAGGAGTATTGAGAGAAATTCTTTATTATTTGCAAAAGTTGCAACCTGCTTCATTTTCACAAATTACGAACAAACTTTTAACTTCCTGCGGAGATCGAAACATCTCAGAGGGGCGATTCAATAATTACAATTATTTACTTCAAACCAGCGTATTTACTTGAACCATAGAGGAAGTTATGTAGATAGAATACCACGATCTGATTAATTAGGGAGAAATTCGTATTAAACGCGTTTCATCGAAATACATCGCCATTGAACAGCATCAATCAATGTGTTAATTTACACAAAACTATTGTACCTGTCGCGAAATGACGATAACACAGTGAGACAAAAGCTAGTGTTTTCGCAAAATTAGTACAATCGAATATTTCGGTGGTGAAACGATATGTAAAAATTTGTTAGAGGTTCATGATGCAAAAGAGAAAAATATGGTTGTCCAAAGTCACAAAATTGTTCTCTTTAAATTCTCTCAAAGTTTATGGAATATTTTGCGGGATGTATTAAAGTCACCGGCTGGCGGCCTTATTAAAGGACTCGAGAAAAAACGAGGCTGCCGAGTTAGCACCGTTCGAGGAGTCCTCCGCGTCAGGGCTGCTCTTTAGCAAAAAGAAGGGTAATCATCTTCCATCAATTATCTCCGCGCGCGCACCTTCCAATATCGACAAACTCACTCCCCATCGGTTTCCCCATAAACAATGCCGAAGGATATTCAATTATCTCCTTCGCTGTGAATTCCTTGCGGCACTCTCGGAAAGCCGCCGTTGCTGGTGCTGCTGTTGCTGCTCTTTTGGCCTCGAGCTTCATTCGGGGAAATGTAGCTTAATTGGGCTGCAATTACTGGTAATTGCTAAATATAGCCAACAGTACCGAGTATAAATTTATAAGGCACGTTTCTCAGTTTATCGACAGCTCCTTCAACGGTTGTTGACGTCTCATACTTACGATTCACAAAAAAAAACTGCAGCCGATGCACTGGCAGTCTTGTCGCGGTATCGAGAGCGTCAATGTAGATTGCGGTTACTCGAAGGACCAGGTGTGAGGTGATACACTGAGGTGTTTGGAATGATGAAGACAAGATTCTGATACAGTTGTGTGACTATTATTCAAGGTTGATACAAGGCGTGTCTATCAGAGGTTCTATGTCGCAGGTGGTGTGTACGACTCGGTGTCGTGGTTCTAAGTGTCGAAGATTCGTCTTTCGCTACGTGGCCGATTTTTTGTTTTCGAATTCGTCGCGATGGCGCGACGTGTCAATTCGCGGGGTGGTCGTGGTGATCGGCGTCTTGAGGGTGGATCCGATTTTCTTCGGCGACGGTGATTCGTTCTGTTAGTTTGTTAAACTCCACCCTTAAGACGCCGAATTTCGGTATTTTCCGGCGGCCCGAGGTAAGGATGCCCAGGTAGCGCGGGTAGCCTGGGCGAAGGTTCCAGGAAGGTTGGCTAATTATTAGCGGGTTTCGGCGCGGGCACGTGCAAGTTGTAAACTTATTGTCGCTATTTTAATAATGTAGGCAGTTCTGTCCCAAAGGAATTGCTGCGGATGACCATGAGCGAGGCTGTACCGTTAGATTCGGTATATTGAGGTTCTGGGCCTCAACATGCCGCCCGGCCTTGAACGCCGTGTGTTCAATGTGTTTGGTTCGACTTAAACTAACTAACAATAAGGTGAATTTGGAGCTAAATGAAAGAGGTGCCTCGGTGGTTCAGTATGTGAGATCGTATCATAGTATGGCTAAGCACGCGGCTCGCCATAGTCGATCGGCAATGGTGACAATTTTCTAATAGGTCGCTTATATGTACCGCGAGCGGTTCGGACCGTTGCTACTCGCACTATATTATCCTCGCCTGGGTGAGTTTCTATCACTCGTCCTAATACCCATTGCATCGATGGCATGTTGTCTTCTTGGACGATCACCAGGATTCCTGGTTGGAGTCCATCGGTTGCGCCGGTATGCCACTTTTTTCTGACGGTTAATTCGTGCAGATATTCGCGTGACCAGCGTTTCCAGAAGTGCTGGCGCATTTTCTGTACATGCTGCCAGGTCGATAGACGTCCATCAGGTATCTCTGACCAATCGACATCTGGGATGGTCGTCAGAGGCTCACCGATCAGGAAGTGGCCGGGAGTTAGGGAGGTTAGATCGTTTGGATCCGCGGATAATGGAGTAAGCGGACGAGAATTTAGGATTGCTTCTATCTGGCATGTGTACGTCAGTAAGGCTTCGTAAGATAATATGGCATCCCCGACGACTCGCGTTAAATGATGTTTGGCGGACTTTACAGCTGCTTCCCAAAGTCCGCCGAAATGTGGCGCACGCGGTGGGATGAAATGCCACGTGATATGTAAGTGACTAAATGAGTTAGCGATGCGCGATTGGGTTTCGGAATCGGCGACAAGTTGATAGAGCGCTCGCAGTTCGCGGTTTACACCTATAAAGTTTGTGGCATTGTCCGAATACAGATCCGAACAAAGTCCGCGACGGGCGACGAACCGCCGTAATGCGGCTAGAAACGCATCCGCTGATAGATTTTCGACGATTTCGATATGCACTGCTTTGGTTGCTAAACATACGAAGATGGCCAGGTGAACCTTCAATCTTCCACGATTGCGATGGAGTTTTGATTCGCCGAGATCTGCTTTGGAGGATTTAAAGGGCAATCGTACGGTGTATCGTCCCGTTGTAAGATCGCGCTGCGTGTGATCGCGGTAGTGTTCTTCGCACTCGCGTTCCTCAGCTGAGAGGCGACGACCATTGGTACTTTCCTCAATTTCCCGAAATTGTTGCAACTGGGTTTGAAGCGCGTCGGTAGCCACGTGGCAAGAAGTTTTATATAGGATTTGGTCTGTGATGGCAGTTTTCCCCGCGAGTACCCATCCTAATCGAGTTTGCTGTAAGATGAGATGACTATTCGCAAGGGCTATTTGACGCGGACACAATAATTGATAAAATATTTCGGCGCCGATCAGACCGTCGATTGTAGAGGGGTGGTGAAAGGTTGGATCAGCTAATGGCAGGTCTGAAGGCATATTCAACGTTGTGCAGTCGATGGGTTGCGCAGGTAAATTGCCCGTTACGCGAGGAAGTAGTAAGAAGTTCACGTTAATTTTGAATTTGTTTACCGACGAGTGGATGCAGGTTTTAACGATGCTGGACGCGAACGATTCGGAACCGCTGATTCCGGCGACTGGAACCTTGATTTGAGTTTTGGGTAACCCTAATTTTTTAGCAAATTGCTCGGTGAGAAAATGGGATTGAGATCCCGAATCTAGTAGTACGCGACATGGGTGTAAAGCTCCTTTGCTGTCGGGCACCTGTACGACTGCCGTTGGAAGGATGACTTGAGTCATCGACTGCGCCGGTAGCGATACGGTATGTGATTGTGTCGCGATTGCCGGTTCGGATTCAGGGTGTAATAATGTGTGGTGTTTCGCGTTGCAAATTCTACAAGCGCCGTACGCGCACTGTTCGGTTGCGGCGGTGTGACTCGGTCGAAGGCAGTTTTGGCAGAGTTGCGCTTTCTGTGTCGTCGTGACACGTTGCGGAATAGATGCGGCCTTTAATTGGTCACACGAGTAGGTAAAGTGTGTCTCCTTGCAGACATGGCAGGATGGCGTGGAATTGGTAATATAGGCCTGCACGGGTTTCTTGAATGGGGTATGCGTGGATATTGGATGTCGTTGCTGCGAATGGGATGGTTTAGAGCTAGTGGTAGGACCCGATGGTTCAAATAGCTTGCGACGAATGTGTAAAAATTCTAGAAACTCGTCCATAGTCGGCAATGGAGTTTGTTGCCGTTTCTCCTTCCACTTCAATCGTGTCGCTTCGTCGACCTTTGACAAAATGGCGTGCATTGGAAATGCCTCTAGAAATGGTTTTTGTAATGATGTTAACGCGCGATAGTTTTTCGTTGCGAGGTCGACGATTCGTCCGAGGGGATCTGGGACAGATTTGTCGTATGCGGGCAAATCGAAGATTGCCTGAACGCGATTGTTGATAAGCACGATCGGGTCGTCATAATGCCTTTCTAGGAGATTCCAAGCCACGGTATAATTTGCTGCGGTTGTTTCCAGTGATTCGATTTTTTCCGCGGCGGCCCCGGTCAGACACGAACGGAGATACATTAATTTTTGTCCGTCGCGAAATTGTGGGTTGTCGTGAACGGCTGAACGGAATGCGTCACTGAATCCTGGCCAACCCTCGTAAGTTCCACTAAACTTCGGCAAGTGCATAGTCGGCAGTTTTACATGCGTTTCGGATGATATCGTGAGCGGTGAAGTTACAATTGGTTGCCCTTGCGAATCTACCTGGTTCGTTAGGTGCGAAGGGCCTCCGACCCCGGCAGGGGGATTATGCGTGTTACTGATTGAAGAAGCCCTAATAAATGGCTGCGCTCGGCCTACCGCTGCATAATACAATTCATCTATCTGTTGCCGTTCCTCCAAATGTTTAGCGAATTCGTCATCAGACGCGGTGGCTTCTATTGTGTCTTGCACAGCTTCAAAGTTCTTATAGTCGGTCTCTAACTTAGTGATGCGCACTTGCAATTGGTCTACCATCGATGCGGACGAAAAATCGGATACGTCGAGGAATTTGACGAAAACCGTGATTTTGGACTTAATGACCGCTCGCTTGCGGGTCGGATTGATTTCGCGCGGACTTTCGTTGTTTGCCATACTGACGTACTACACTGACGCGAGGAGATAGGAAATCGGTGAGCAAATACTGATGCAGACTTACAGGATGATGCGGAGATGTCTGCCTCTGGACTGCTGCTGAGGCTGGATGAGCTGCGTGGTTGGAGGTGTGATGATGCTTCCTTGATCCTCTCGTTTGGAATCGGTGACGAGGACAGCGTGATCTCGAAGATCTCCCTGGATGCTGGACTCCTGGCTGGCGCAGGTGGTCCTCACAGGTGATGAATTCGCTCTTTGGTTGGTAGCGATTTTCGATGGTTCAAATCGTTCCGGGGATGAAATCGATCTGTGGAGTTGGCGAGTTCGCTTCCTGGACGGTGGCGATCCTCGATGGTTCAGATCGTTCCTGGGGTGGAATCGATCCGCGGCGTTGGCGAGTTCGCTCCTTGGA
The DNA here is from genome assembly GCA_963989405.1 of Trypoxylon attenuatum. Taxonomy (NCBI): domain Eukaryota; kingdom Metazoa; phylum Arthropoda; class Insecta; order Hymenoptera; family Crabronidae; genus Trypoxylon; species Trypoxylon attenuatum. The sequence goes on from OZ022489.1 coordinate 25,981,180, forward strand.
TGGTGGCGATCCTCGATGGTTCAGATCGTTTCGTATGTGAAGCGATCCGCGGCGTTGGCGAGTTCGCTCCTTGGACGGTGGCGATCCTCGATGGTTCAGATCGTTCCTGGGGTGGAATCGATCCGCGGCGTTGGCGAGTTCGCTCCTTGGATGGTGGCGATCCTCGATGGTTCAGATCGTTTCGTATGTGAAAGCGATCCGCGGCGTTGGCGAGTTCGCTCCGTGGATGGTGGCGATCCTCGCTGGTTCAGATCGTTTCGTATTTGAAAGCGATCCTTGGTGTTGGTAATGTCCAAGAGGTCGGTGGATCCGGCTCGAAGGACCAAAATGTTGACGTCTCATACTTACGATTCACAAAAAAAAACTGCAGCCGATGCACTGGCAGTCTTGTCGCGGTATCGAGAGCGTCAATGTAGATTGCGGTTACTCGAAGGACCAGGTGTGAGGTGATACACTGAGGTGTTTGGAATGATGAAGACAAGATTCTGATACAGTTGTGTGACTATTATTCAAGGTTGATACAAGGCGTGTCTATCAGAGGTTCTATGTCGCAGGTGGTGTGTACGACTCGGTGTCGTGGTTCTAAGTGTCGAAGATTCGTCTTTCGCTACGTGGCCGATTTTTTGTTTTCGAATTCGTCGCGATGGCGCGACGTGTCAATTCGCGGGGTGGTCGTGGTGATCGGCGTCTTGAGGGTGGATCCGATTTTCTTCGGCGACGGTGATTCGTTCTGTTAGTTTGTTAAACTCCACCCTTAAGACGCCGAATTTCGGTATTTTCCGGCGGCCCGAGGTAAGGATGCCCAGGTAGCGCGGGTAGCCTGGGCGAAGGTTCCAGGAAGGTTGGCTAATTATTAGCGGGTTTCGGCGCGGGCACGTGCAAGTTGTAAACTTATTGTCGCTATTTTAATAATGTAGGCAGTTCTGTCCCAAAGGAATTGCTGCGGATGACCATGAGCGAGGCTGTACCGTTAGATTCGGTATATTGAGGTTCTGGGCCTCAACAACGGTGCTTGCATATTTATAATTATAATATGCTTCGAATAATGGATTCGCGACGAACCTAATATCCTTTAGCTTTTGAAATCGATTAATTTCAATTTTCACGTCTTTTATAAAAATTCACCAGCGCTATTTAAATAGAAAGATTAAGAAACGTCGGATTTAAGATGACGATAAATTAAAGGGAACTTACAAATCGCGAAGGAATCAAGTATCGGAGTTTGCCATTTTCACCGGCAACGTCTTTCACACATTTCGACCCAATTATAGAGGGGCATTCACCTCTAAAAAAAACAAACCCGTAAGCTAGCAGGGTATTAACAAAAGAGCGTCTGGCGATCCGTCTGGCCGGACGACAGACCAGCAGCAACAGCGTGGCTTGAAAAGAATCCTCAGAACCATTATCCCCTTACAATAGAAGCTGCTCGCAAAACTTTTTCCGCGATCGCGTAAGTTTTGCGGTACGGTGAAATCAGTGCAGCGCACCTTATTAAATTCCAATTAATTCTACCGCGTGTAACGAATCCAAGTGAGGAGGGAAAAGAACAGCGTGCACAGTATTCAGTCTGTCGCTGGCAGGGAGTTTGCTTGCTGCTAGGAACACAATCTCCGGAGACGAGAAGGGAAGGCGAAAGCCGCGGATGAGACAATCACGGAAGCAATTAATTCCGACTGCACCGCGGTTTCTCATCCGTTGCGGCGTCTTTTTAGCACCGCACAACGCGGGGGGGAAGGTTTCTGCTGGTGGTGCTACTGCTGCTGTGGTGGGCTCGTTATCGATTCCGCGACTGCTGTCGCTGACTTAACTCATTCCGCGTGTGCGCCCGCGCTTTCAGGTTTATGTTAGAAAGAGAGAGAATAACTGCTTCTATCTAGAAGGAAGTCTGCAGTTTATCTTAGCGTATGCACCAGCTAAGATATGTGTACGCGTCGTGGATCCTATTCTGCCGCTTGCAGAACCGTGTTGCATTAGAGTCCCTTGGTTCGTTGCGCACGAGAATCGTCGTCTTTTCTCTCTCTTTTGGTTACTGTATTTCCTTCTTCTTCTTCTTCTTCTTCTGCTGCTTCTTCTTTCTGCTGGTAAATGCGATATTCGCGACTAGTGCACCCTTGGCGAACCCATCCTCACTGGCCACCACTACCGTCTCTTCTTTTTCACTGCTCGCACATCTCGCGTTAGTGTTTTTCAGTCGTTTTTCGAGGCACTCCTCGAGGGTACCCCGAAAGGATGCTTAAATGTCAGAGCCAAGTCTCACAAGAGAGAAGGGATGCTCTTGTTACGCTGTCTTAAGTGCAGCACGTAACTCTAGAATGCGTCCGCGCGCGCATTGTGCCGCGAATGCACCTGGCGTTTCAGCTCCTGTAATATTCAGATGAACACGAAGCACTCCTTGCGTTTACGACGGGATCTTCAGAGCGAGAGAGAGAAAGATGGAACCGTACATAGTACGTAACATCTCTGGAATGCGACAAAGTGCGTCGAATGCTCGCAGTCTTTGCTCGCGAACTACGTATTTTCCTCTACGCGGTTCTTTCCTGTTTTCCGGGAGAAACTATCAAAAGAGAGACAAAGGCAGCAGTGATGCGCGAGCCGCAATGCCAGTCGAGCGTAAAAAAAGAGCTGGAGATATATCCCCGATAGCAGCAGATCTGTTTTCCTCCGGAGTTCCATTTCCAACGATTATCCGGGGCACCGCGAGCGCAACCTCAAAAGATTGGAAACCCGAGGCAATATCCGCGGCGACACGACGAATGATCACGACGAGCGAGCGGCGAACGAACGCACAACACGACACTAGTCCAGAGGGAGGAAAAAAAAAAAAGCGCGGATTGCCAATGGGCATCCCCCGCTCGTCACTGCCGCGACATCAATTACGAGGGGATCCATTAGCCTAATTAACCGCGGCGACACCCGCAACGACCACCGCTCAAAGCAAGCGTAAAATTGCGCGAACACGAGCCGAATGAGAATAATAATGCACGAGAGAGTCAGTGAGCCAGAAAAATGTAGCCGTGATCCTGTAACAACCTCTAGGAACGAGATCAGAGAAGAAAAGTCGAGGACGCAATCGAGGGCGCACAGTATCCTCTCGGTACGTCCAAGTGTCATCCTGAGGAACCGAGAAAAAACATAGCCTTCTCGGTTTCTATCCCACTGGACTACTCGAAAACTTCTGACAAAAGCAAAGTACAGGCCTGCGGCACTGGCGATGATGGTACCGGCGACGGCCTTATGGGAAATTACACGATGAGCTCTGCGGATTACCGTAACCTTCTCTGGGCGTATCTCGTCTCCTCCTACATGATACGCTCTGCTAGCGACTGTTAGGCTACACGGCAACGCATACCTCGAGGTCCAGGAGAGATATCCGCCGGGCAATTCCCTAAGCGAAGTCTCCATGCTCGTCGTCCTCTCTCCCTTTCTCTCTCGTCCTCTCTTGGTAGCTGCCGCCAAGATCCAGCAGCCTCGACGAAGGTATTCGAGAGGTATTGACGCGGCTGAGTGGCCAAGACGAGGGCAAACCTGAGCCTCTCTGGACGGACCAAGGCAGATGATAAATTTGGAGATCAAGCTTGGCTTGCCCTAGCTAAGGGTGATCTCCGAATGACCGAGTTCCGGCCTAATTTCCTGGCTGGACCACGTTGGACCGACTTTCCAGTCGCACACGATCCTTGCTAGCTAGCTAGTTAGCCTACTCTGGTTAGGGTGCGCGCTTTTGTTTGCACTCCCGTCATTGGCCAATTTGAATTAATAGTCGCTGCTGCCAAGACAGTACTCTGGGAGTATCGCGCAAACCGTCCGAGCAATTGATGCCGATTTGCCTGGCACAAAGGGAGAGCTGGGAGTAGAATTGATAGTATCGTGGCGGTGTGTCAATAATCGGTGGTATCGAGGAGCGAGTTTCCGAATGGGAAACGAGAGGCAGTAGGATAATCGGTGAGCTGGCGAGCGGCCCGAAAGAATGAACGGTTGGTACTTACTTCGACGAGGGTCCCGAGTGAGATCCACAGTTTTGGCGAAACTTGGACGAAATCGTCGATGCCGCTCACTCGCTCGCTCGATTGAGTATACTTTCGAGACTTTCCCTTCGAAAGTGCTCGAGGACTTTGACGACCTTCGATGCTCAACTCGGCTATTTCGAGCATTCCGTATCCTCTATTCTTATCTCGATGGTAAAGTTGAGGTGAGATTTATTGCTTGAGAGGTAGTCTGCACTCGAGATAGTTTTAATTCTGATTCGTCTTGACGAGTTCACCAGGATAGAACAGTACAGAAACTGGAACGGGACCATTTGACAGAGACGACTCTCTTATTACAAGAAGTTTAATTTTTCGTTCGGAGATTCAAATTCATACGATTCCCTGGATTATTCATTACAAAATATAAATCCTAAATCAACTAGAAATTGAGACGTTCCCGATGAAACTTATATCGAGCTTATTACTTATTCCAGAAAACGAATACGAAAGCGAAATAAAAAGAAGCTCAGATTTCATTTAGCAACGCTGTAAGGCCAATGCATTACCAAGATTCTAATTTAAACTTTTCTTGCCCGGTTTAAGAAGAACTCATTAGCCTTCAAAGAGTGCACGTCCCAGAAGCGCGGTGCTCATCCGAGAATCCCGAGAATCACCGGGTTTCGCGCGTCCCACCGAAAATAAATAAGGCTGCGCAGGCATGAAACTTGCAGGCGAGTACTACGGGAGCCGGGAAACGGTAGCGAGACAGTGGTACAGGACGGGCGAATTATTAACGGGTGTAACAGGGTTGCGGACGAGGGATCTAATAAAGGAGCACCGTGCATGTCGCACGGACGTAATTACAAGTTTGCCGAACGCCGGCAGCCAGTGGCTGCGTCGGTGGAACTTGCGCGAAATCAGACGATGATCTTCCATTAAGGCCCCTCCCCCTCTTTTCGTCTTGGGGCGCAAGAGAACCAGCTCGAGCGATCCTCGATACTTAACCCCGCTTGGTCCAGCCATCCACCGCCTCCAGGACCCGGAGAGTCTGGGCCGCCCACCAACTCCAGAAACGACTGTGAAGGAGTACAGACAGAGAGAGAGAGAGAGAGAGAGAGAGAGCGAGAACAGAGAGCCCAAGAAGCGAGATCGTCGGGTGCTACGTATAGGTACTTCGAATTCGATCTATGGCCTAAGCCCTTAATACCTGCTTATTCGCTCGCCTGGAAGAGGATTCCGGGGAGGTATCTAAACTTTCCGAATGTTCTCCTTCCAGAGGCGAGCTAAACGCTTGCCGATTTCGCAGCCGTTGAATGTGCGAGTGAGTGAACGAGCGAGCTAAGAAACGCTTCTACTTTTTTTTTTTCTTCTTCTATTTGTTCTTCTTTTTTGCACGATTTACTAAGTCCCCCGGCAATCATCCCTGGGTTACGATGTTTTTCACCGCTACTGAGAAAATTGTCCTGTTGATCGTTCGATAGTGAGTAATAAAACCGAGTGGATACCACTGGCTGGAAGAGGAGAATCGGTGGATTTGTGTGCCGTTTCAGAATTAATGTCATTGGAGAGTGGAATTTTATCCTAAAGTTTCGCTATCTTTCCGTTCGAATCGGTGAGTCCAGAAGTCTCTCTATGCGGGAAATCTTCTCGGTGTTGGCGCGGTAGAAATGGCCAACTAATGCGTGCGTAATCCGATTAGGTCGAACAGAAGATTTGAGACATCTCGGTGGCTCGAAATTTAAGCGGTCGACCAACGTGAATTTGTTTCTGCGGCGCCGTGTACGCGGCTGGCATTAGCTTGCTCGCATTTCTCATTTCTCATTTCCCGGACAAAAAGCACAGCTAAAGCTGCGCAATTCACAACGGTTACGAGGACATATTTATCCCCGCATTACTACGGAGTTCCGGCAATAACCACCGTGAGTCGTACGCTGCGGTATTAGAGATTCCAAAAACTCGCGAATTGCGAGCACTGCGAGTGACAAAGCTTTCGGAACGCATTATCATTTGGAGGATAGTGAAGCGTGTTCCAAAAATGGATCGGTGCGCGTCTCAAAGTTCCATCGGAAAGACGGGACAAGGGGAAGGAAGCGAGAAGCTGAAGTTAAGATTACACCCGTAACTTCTCCCTAATTCCACTGGAAGCAGGCTCAGAAATACCGGGAAGCCTTATCATCCTTGCTAATCGGGCTGAAACTCGTCTTTCGAAGACGATTCCACTCATCGAGTCCCATGCACTTTCGCACTCTACTCTTCTTCATCTCCCCCCTTCTTCCCTTCATTTTCTCGATCAACCCAAGTGAGGTATACGTGCACTCGTTGAAGAAAAAAAAAAAGGATCACCCGTAAACAAGGAAAAGTGTGTCTATGTTCTCTGGAAACCAGCACAGAGCCAATTGGTCCAGCTGCTTCTCTCTTTTTATCAAAGATCCTCGGCACAGATCGGTCCACCTAGCTAGGCCACGGCTTGACATTCGACCGGACGCTTATCGATCCTCCCGAATTTATTTCTTTTCGTATCTAGTTGGCCTCTCCATTGTCCTCTATCTGGTTTTCTCCCGGTAGCCACCTCCACTACGTCCCTCGTCCTCTTACGCTCTTGGTGTCCCTCGGTTGGCTGGCTCCGTCTCTTCCAGCCCGTGGTCTCATCCACCTAGTATCACCGATCCAGCTCTTTATCCTCCCAAACCAGCAGGGGGGAAGCGTCTCTCATTCCCATTTTGTTTCCCCCTTTCGCTCGGCCGCTCTCGCAGATAGGTGAGATTAAGCTTCGCAATGACGCCGCTCTGCGGTTATCAGGAGATTGCATTTTAGCATAATAGGCCAGAGCCCGAGTCTGCATTGTAGCCGTTCTCTGAGCGACGTGCGTCGCCAGGATGTGATATGCGTCGGGCATTTATCATGGTCAGGTATGCCTTTGCTTCCTCTCCTCTCTCTCTTCTCTCTTTCTTCTCTCGACTCTACCTCGGTCACCCTCTGTGCTCGCGGGTAACCGCGGATGCGGCTCTTTGCGACTCAATGTACTCGCTCGTTTCGCTCACTCTCTCTCTCTCTCTCTTTATGAACGTGTAGATGAATCCCTGTGTGCTCGGGTTACAATTTCTCTCTCGCTCTCTGCTGCGTGGCGCACAGTGGTAAGGCACAGTATGCATCCGATGCGAGGGAGACTGAAGTCTATGACGGACTTATTACAAGTCATTGTCAGTAATGACATATTGGCATGCCACTGGAGACGTTTCGTGTTGCGGATGATTTAACGCTCGTTACTGATCACCCTATTGTACTGTGATTTTTCGATCATCTCTCGAGCGCATTTTGCGGCTGATGAGAGCGAAAAAATTAATAATTGGATATGAGAATAATTGTGGCAGTTATTGTTTGCTATTCAATAGCAGTCTTTGTAATTATTCTTTTAGCCAATTGATGCTTATTTCCTAACAATTTGTATTAGAATTTTTCCTTATATTATTCTTGTCACAATTGCGTTATTATTGTCAACTGCGCGAATTGCGTTTGATGAAGAGACAATACAAGGTCGTAGAGGACCTAACATTATTTGCAAACATTTTTGTGAGAAAAAGCTCTTTCCATCCGATGTCTCTTAATGAGCTGTTTCTCGCCTGATAGACAGTAGTCAATGAGTTCCATTCTTGCAGTAAAAGATGTTCTCCAATCTGTACACTCTAATCAACGTGTCCCGGTACTTAATAGTTGGCAGCGATTTCGCGGTCGGTCCAAATTGGCGCATCCCTGTTCTGTTCTCGCGTTCCGGATAATAATGCCGGATAGAGGTGCTCGTGTACGTGGTGATATACGGGCTTGATTAGAAATTTCTTTTCTCGCTCGCTGCGATTCCGCCTGTTCGTGATTCTATGGTATGCTGTTAATTGCTCGTCGTTTGGTCAATAATGCCCATCATTGTGCTTGCAATCGACGCTATTATGTGACTATTACTTGTATCAGAGAGACGGGCAACGACACAGCCGCATAATAGCGCACGCGACTCATCGCCGTTCCATTCGAGTCTCGGTCTCGTAGGCTCATCTTCTCTCTCAATGTTCCACGGCTCGATGCCAATCCGATGTCTGGAACTCATTGCTCTCGTACAAAGAGAATGATTGTACGTAGAATCAACATACTACAAGAATTTCCACATTTCGCGTAAACTGGAGGCAAGTTGAATCAATGACTATAGACGATAAGTAAAACAGAACCTTAATTCTTCTCATTGACGATTGGGAGATAATCGATTACAGGGAAGTTCATTCTTTAATTATGAATTAATTGATCATAAAAAATTGACACGAGCTAATTTATTCCTGGCCTTCTGCAGTCTATTAATTGTTAATTATTCGAATGGAATTATCTCTTGCGCGCTTGGAATTGTCAATATACCAGTAGGTTGTAGACTCGAGTTATTCTCTAATGAAGACTTTTCAAATTTTCGGCTTCTTTATTAAAAGGCATACACAGCGACGTACGACCCATTTTCCCTGTTGAATCAGTACACACTAAATATTATATCTCACGGGGCTTCATACTTCTTTCCTAATGTACTCCATTCCAAGGCTAATTATCCGGCCGTAGCCCGGCTGGGTGGAGATTCGCATTCTTTCAGAGGGCATAATAAATTTCGTCTCGCGAAAGCACATAGCCCCGCGCTCTGAAAGGAATAGTTCGCGTTTCCCTTTGTATAGTTAGAGAAGGAGAGAGGATACACTCCCTTCGCCAGTCTCTAGGAGTAGCAGTAGTAGCTCCAGCTCACTGGAAACAGTCGTGCTTCATCGTTACGTAAGCTTAACTTGGATTAATATTTCTTCCTTTTAAAGCTCCCATCGAGCCTCGCAAGTTGCCGAGGCCATCAGGTTACTACGTGACAACGATGTCTTCCATACCACTGCTGTCTCTGACTTTTCTCTCACTATCATTTTTCTTTCTCTCTTAAATTCTCTTCTCTCAACATTCTTCTTTTCTGTTTCTTCACTTTCTTTCTTTTTCTTCGTCCTTTCCTTCGCTTGAGATTCTCAAAAACTGGCGATATTCCTTGTTCGCTGCCTTAGCCAAGTGGCGCCTAGGTTTTTGCTTCATCTATTACGAATGGCCTCTTACAGGGGCTGCCTCGTGGCTTGCCAGTAATTATTCACGTAGCAGCACCTCTGCCAATCCCCAACGACGCTGGCTGAGTTATTATTGGTCCTGTCAGCGCACTTGCGGCTTGAGAAATACAGTGGTGCTTTGGAAGCTTGATTTTCTGCTCGGTTAGAAGCTTGTGCTTCTGCTAGAGCCCACCAACACTACATACATACATACTTCGAATCTCCTTCAAAGGAAACTGCTGCTTCTGCTACTAGTCTTACTGTTACCACTACTACTATTGAATCACTTGCAACTGACGCCTGCAGGCGTCAACTAATGCCAAGTATTCAGAACGAAAAATTCAATTTCCACCCGGCTAAATAATTTACTGCGATACTTAGCGTTCAAAGTACACGTAGTTAATTGTATCCAGTTCTTTGGTAACAATAAAAGAAATTAAAGTTTAAGGAAATTAAAAGATTTTTAAAAGATACATTTTGGTACTTGTAATGTTAGTCGTTGAGTTTAGTCAATAAAACCGCAAAATTATTTCCACTGTGTTCAATGAATAATAGGAATTAAGGAGATCCATGGAAATCCAGGAGTGTCTTTTACAATTCCTCAAATCGGTAGACAAAGCTAACGACCATTGCATGCCGAAACATAATGCGAGATTCTCCGTTCAAACGGAGAGTCTCGCGAGCAATTCCGCGGTTATCGGGCACTTCTGTGGTCCGTGTACAAGGCAATAATCGACTCTAATTGCTCGTAACGCTTAATTACGCGTACTGAGATTTTGCCAGGATCCGAATTTGCTTTAGCTACCTTTAGCGACTATTTTCTTAATCCATTAATGACGCTGGTTAATGAATACCACTGCGACACTCGGATTTATGAGGCCACGAAGGACATTAGAATCGTGTAACAGATTCGAATTAAAAGCCAACTGAGTGACGGTGGTACCAGGATGTAGCTGATACTTTATGTTAAGTTAGTGAAGCAACGGGCCTCTGGGAGAGTAATAAGAAAGGCGAAAAGCCAACTACGCCCTACTATCTTGCAAATCTTTTCCTCTCTCTCTCTCTTTCACTCTTTCTCTTTTCCTTGTCTCTTTGCATACTGGAATGCACGCCACGCTGCAATACGAATCTCAAAGGACTCAGAAGATAATTTACCTTTCTCGTAATACGCAAACAGTTTCTATTTGCACGGAGTAAATGGGCCGCGACGACTATTCTCCTAATGCAACAACCTTTTCGGCTGGTTTTCCCTTCTTTAGAGGTGTATTCTCGACAGGTTGCCTTGCCCTTGCCAACGGTCGACTTTCTTAACGAGTAATTAATCCGTGTACTTGTTGCGCACGGTAAATCGTTGACTTGCGTGAAAGATTTTTCAATCGAAACTTGTAAAAGAAAGTTAGAAAATCATTCAACATTTCTGTTTAAAGCTACTGGAATAAAATATATGCTACGTTAATTTTTCCATTTGAAATATGTATATGGATACTAGCAGCTGGGCAAATATTATTATAAGGACATTGTAAAAAATTTAATAAGGAGTCCGGAGTATCGACTGGTCCCTAGTGAATCCTGTCGTATAATATGAAGTAGAGAGAAAGAAATATTTTAGAATATATTCGGATTGTTATATTCAGTTCAAATTTAAAATAAATAGTACCACGTTCAACAGGGATTTCCAGAAATGGGGAATCTGAGGCAATTTATCTCGTGTTCTTCAATAGTTTTAATACAAATTACCATTTAACCGAAATAAATGTATTCGTGATACTTGGATTTTATAAATAGTTAAATAAATTCGCATAACAATTCACGTGGAAATTAAACAAAAAGGTACTAGCTTGGGAAATCCAAGTGAAGCAGGAAAGTAATCTTCGACAAATTCTATTTCAATTCTAATTACGTGGCTAATGAGCCAGGAAGATTACTAGTGTCGATTGGAGAGGAAGAACTCAATGATTTTTTCTTTTTCTTTTTTTACTAGGGATTCCTCAATTACGCTTTAATGCTGGTACTGTTGATCGTTTGTCTCCAATGGAAAAGAAACCGAGAGAAAGAAATGGCAATTTCATCGAAAGGAATACTCGCTTTATTAAACCAACTGCCGATCGTGGCGGCTCTTCGGGTCTTCTTCTTCTTCTACTCTGTCGATATGAAAATCGGTCTATATCCTTAATCTTCACAGCTCATTACCACTTTCATTATCCTTCAAAATTAATTTCCGCCGCCGGGGCTTTTTCCCCCGGAATTTTTCCGACTACGACGCCATTACTATAGAGTAATACTTAAGAGATTTCCGCATATTTCTGCCAGCTATTCTCTGCAGGAAACGATTTTTGAGAATCACCGTCAAAGTTGACGGAATGAAAATTCACAAAGTTCAATCATTATTTCTTAGAGTTACTTCGTAGTTGGTTATTTCTTTTAGTAGCGATATTCAATTATTCCAGAGAGCAACATGACTCTCAATTAAATATATGAATGGACGGTTTTGAATTTTAATTGTTGCAACCAAATATTGATAGCAAAGCAAATCGTATGAAAGTAAAACACGAGAATATATAACGAATTTTACCTTTGTGCATACATATAAAGTACAGTCAGTTTTAAAATACAATAGAAAAGACACAATGCTTTAACGGTGGTGCAGCTTATTCCACAATATTTTCCTTAAACAGAAATATCATAAGCAGAAAAGTAAAAAGTTAGTCTGCTGGCAGCTTCGTATGCAGCCTTGTGAAAATATAGAGAAATTCATGACCCAGTTATTCGCTCCGGTGGTGGCATTAAAAAGCTTGTACTTAGAAAACTTCAACTTTGAAACCGTAGTATCCTTAACCGCGCGCGCGTTCGATACCAAAGAAATATTTCCATTTCAGTACTCGTTATAAATCATAGGTATCGTTGCCGACGGAACGAACACAGAAAAGGAAGAAAGTAAAAAAAAAAAAAGAGCAGAGGAGAAATAAAGAGGAAGAACATAATTGAGATCGTAAGCGAGCTCATTACATCGAGCAAATTCTGATTCTATATCGAAATTAATCGACGCGCGTCGAATCCGATAAAGTTAGATATCATCGATAATTACTGGATTTCCACAGATTCGTTGACGTTCTAATTACAGCAGATACAGAAGCTCCATAAGCGGGACATTCCCTATATCGTGATTGCCCTGGAGCAATTACTCTCTCTCTCTCTTTCTCTTTCTATCTCTTTCCTCTTAGCGTGGGAGGTCGCTTAATCGCGACCCGTTATAAATAAATAATTGGAGTTCCACTTTTTCTCTGAGCGATCGTTTCTTGCGCGAAAACCAGTGAAATAACGGAGACTCAAAAGGGAAAAAAATGTTTAATGATTTCTGATTAAAAGAGAATCCTTATCAAAGTCCCAGAAAACACTTTAGTACTTTTGTCAATTTGATTTTCTCTCGTCAATTGTCGCATCCTTGTTGTCGAGGTGTTTACATTGGAAGGAATGAAAGGTACGGGGACATTCTAGCTAGCACGTGGAACAATTGTCTACTGAATCCCTATCCTACCACAGCATGGGGATTCGTTCTGATGAATTCACTGGAAAATCCTGTTTGTAACCTTCGCGTTCCTCGTAATTAATGTATGCGATTGAATAGGTTGAATGGAGTACTTGTGATTCTTTGAAATCCTGTTTGCAATTTCATTGAACACTGTTCAATGGTACCTGTTGTATTGTATTTTTTATTAGCGGGGTGTGTTAATCTGAAATCGATTGATACTCTGTACTTTCTCACTTTATCTGTTTAGATATAGTATCAAATAATGTTTCACGCTCTTTAGTTTAACGCTAATATCATAATCCTCTTTGCTATTAAACCACTCTTCTCGTGTGATTAATCCAAATAGAATTAAGCTTATTAGGCAATTATAACTAGACTCCGGATTTTTATTTGAAATGACTAGAATTTGGTGTTAGAACTCTCTGCAAATTACAAATGATTATTGGAAAAAGTATTTGAAATGTTTCTTGCCGTGTATAAACTTCTAAAAGGAGGATTAACACGTATTAAAAACAACTCCATACAAATTTCTATCGATAATAAAATTCATACTTGTATAAAGACCCAGAGTCTAATTATAACAGTCGAGTAAAAATTGGAATTTAGATCAGATACGTTTAAAATAAGCAATGGATGTAATAAAAGATATTTTGGTGATTTATAGGATAACATGTCGCGTCATTGTTTCCTCCTCACACTTGTCAGAATTATCGCTACGTTGACGTCTTCTTCACCGACCTTCCTGGACTCTCCACAATCTTCTTCCGCCGACAGCTTCATGACAACTTCGAGCTGTTCACGGAGAATGACTTTACTTCCTCCTAGTGGCAATTTCACCTTGCCCAACTGTTCTTCCAGGTCTTTTACTTCGAAACTGTCAATTCGAGTGTGTTGCAGCATTCTGTGTCATATACGTAAGTGTTACGACTGGCAATAAGATATAAAATATAGCTGTCAACGCTTTCAACTATGTACTATCATTTCATTACCAAATTAATGTTATTATCAGTAATCAGGTAAAATTCTTTACTTTCGATTCGATACTCTAAATCGATTAAATGACTATATTTTACTATAAAATCCATATCATCCAAACTCTCTTCACGCGAATAAACAACCGAATATCAATCCCACTTCGCTTGATCCAAAACCCAATACCAAATTCAAAAGGTGTAATAGTTCATCATGGGAAAAGTCTCTTAAATCCAAATCCTTTTATCCTCCTATTACTCGAGATAACTGAAGTGTTTCAGTGTATTACGCACAAACAGGGAAACCTCTTCAATTCTCGGTGGTCTCCATCCTATCCATCCATCCCAAACAATTATTCGACGCAAAGTGATCCAACGAACGCCCTCAAAATAATTCTTAATCTCGCTCCAGCCAAGCGCGGTGGCATAATCAGATCAGCAGTCATCCCTCGCGCACATCCTGTCTACCCCTTCCCTGGTGGCAGTCTTTCGATTCGTTGCACAACCCCAGCGTATCACGATTTTTTCGGGACGAAACTGGGCGCGTCTCTCGTGGCTTGGGCCGCAGAGTTACGCTTCCCTGGCGCTTGGCTGTGCCGACTCGTAACGAATTTCGGGTTGTTCGACGAGGGATGGCCAAAAGGGTGGAGAGAAAAAGAGAGAGAGAGAGAGAGGGGGGATATAATATGCCTCGACGGACTCGAAAACAGTCGTGCGGGTTATTCGCACGAATCGCACGCGTTAGGGAGAAGGGGGGAACGATGGATACCAGCGGAAATTAATCGCTGGCAATCTCTCCTGTTTCTTTCTCCTGGCGGAGTTTGTTCTTCGGGAACCGAGAGAAGATCGTTTCGACGACTATGCTGATAAGAGTGGTGCCTCTTCCCTTCTACCACTGGATACGGATAGCTCCGTAGAGGAAGATGGAAGGTTTCGGATGACGGCAATTGCCCCGCCGAGGACAAACACTCCAGCAGCTTATGAGCCAAGTCTTTGGAAATGGGATGCTCGAAAGCCCTGGCTGCTTCTTTTGAGAGAAACCGTTTTTGCAGATGAATCGAGGATTCTTCGGATGAACCACTTCTTCGGTGCTTTTGATGAAGATTTGGCGAGGGAGAATAAGAAGTGTAGTATTTGTTTTAATTTTTCTGCCTTGGTACGTGTGTATAAACATAATCGATCATAATGATAATGTTTGCATATTCAGTAAATCTATACGATTACTGTTATAATATATATTTTGGTAAATTAGTTGTAGCGTTGCAAAATACATTCTGCACTTATTATACTATACAAAACACGTGTTATTTTTAGAGTTGTTCCTATAATATGATAGGTAAATTTATTTTATGATACCGATATACGATGTATACTGTCGTAACATTTTTCCAAGCACCGTAGTAATTAGTTCCAAGTGGAAATATCTCATTGAGAAATTAGCGAATCGCCAACATGAACCAGCTAATCCGAGTTCGTATTCTACATTCCGCCAATAACGGATTCTCCATCCATTTAAAAGTATCCAAAGGGAAACGTTTGCCTTTCGCGCGAACCGATTCCATGAATTAAACTGTAACAACATCGATTTTCCCGATGGGGATAGGGCCAGGCATTTTGGAGATAAAATGTGCGAAATCGGTCGATAGATGCAAAATTGGGGAGGAACCAGGAACGCGGTGCAGAGAAACGTAACACGGTTGGTCGATCTCGAAAACGAGAGACTCGGAAAATCGAGGAGAAAGGAAGGGAGAGAGGGAGTATAGTATGAGTGCTACAGGAAAAGGAGAAACGGAAATTAATCGGCGAGAACGGCTTTTTTTGTCGCAACGCGAGAGAAAAAAAGAGCAAGCTCACTTTGTTCGCGGATACGGATAGAGGGCCGTTTAAAGGACGATCACGGTGACTAGAAAATGTAGCCATATGGCGTGCAAAAGCCAGCAACCACGTGTTTACGGGCAGTGAGGCAGAGCAGTGCCAATGAAAAATTCTCGCCACGCGCTCTTTGCCGCCCCCCCCCCCCCCCCCTCCCGATACTTGCAGAATTTTATAACGCCCCACGAATCACCACCCGTCGAATATATATCCCTCTCTTTGTATCCTGCGTTTCACACTGCTTTACGACACGTCGTGAAAGCGGGGAGAAGATAAACACGCACTGGCTATGAATTAACTTTGAGATACTCTGCTTTTTCTTTTTCTCTCCGATATTAACCCTTTGACAGATCGTCCCGGGTGATACGTGAGTAGAGATAGTCTAGCAGTCTGGGATCACTGAAGTTACGTGGACCATTGATATTTAAGTCTGTTATTTATTTAAGAACTTTCGTTGAGACTAACTATACGAATGGTTTGTCGATTAACGTCAAATGAAAAAAACTATTAATAGATTCCAGTTCTTATTAATTGTTCTAGTTATTTTGATTTGAATTGGATTTTCCGACCTTGTTATCGTAGAGTGTCAAAGAGTGAAAATGCATGTGCCAAATTGAAACGGTAAACAGATGCACGTATCCGTGAAACTTTTGCATACACTTTGATCAAAGGAGGCAATTTTGAACGATATAGAAAGGAAGAAGCATCAAGTTAGGAAAAAAAGTGTCAAGTCACAAAGAGAACTTTCATAACTGTAATATTTAGTTCGCAACTTAAAAAATTTGTTTCGGTAGAATCATTTACTCACCGACACATTCCTCAGTGATGAGTTATTTAATATTCTCAAGTCGGCTGGCTTGTAGAAATAAAAAATGTACTCGAAAACACCAAGGGAAAGTTTCACATAACTAACACGAAAACGTGTTTTCGTTATAAGAGAGGCTTTCCGGATGACTTTTCGATCTAACAGCTACCAGCGCACAGAGGAGAAAGCATCAGACGAAATCTAAGAAGACTTCCGAGAATGTCTCACATTATTAAAAAGCTTCAGCAGCTGCTCGTTTATCCGAAGGACACAAACTTACTCCGACAAAATCCTACCAAGACGACACAGGATGTTGTAGTCCCAAGTTCCCGAAGCTTAGGCCATGCGACTTTGAAATTAACCCCATTCCTTAGAACGCGCTCTTCGTTCATGGAATATCCAGAGCCTGCGATATTATTAGGGCGCGGCACAAATCGGGTGGCAGCGCGCAAACCGTGTCAAGGATATACGTAATGTAGCCCGACGGGCCCTAAAACAATAGCTCGGAAAATGAACCGACCAAGACAACCGGAAAACACGATATAGAGTTCCTTTCACCTTTGTCAAAAGTGAGAAAGAGATAGAAGAAAGAAGCTATAAGAATAATGGAGTAAATGGAATAAAAGAAAGTATAACAGTAAATGTATAAGTATAGGAGTAGTAAACGAGCAACTCAAAGAGCAAGTTAGTGAGTCAGTAAGCGAGTGAGTGAATGCATGAGGTAGTTGGTACGAGAAGGATAACAATTTCCTGGAAATTGACGTAGTTAGAGCGGAGTAAGTGAAAAAGCTAATGAGTCAATGAATGAACGAGTGAATATAAAAGAGAAATGGATAGTATAACTGTGAGACTGTGCGAGATAATAGATGAATATGTGAGTAAGTAAAAGAGGTAATAAATAAGTAAGTTAACGAGTAAGAGTAAAAGTGGAATAGATTACTGTTAGTAATGAAAATATCCTGACACTGTGTGTAAGATATATTGAAAATTTCTCACTGTCGATTCCAATCATTTTAATTATTTCGAGTGAAATAAATCCGGATTTTTATTAGTAACGAAACGACAGTGTTATAATTGTGGAACATATAACACTTTATTAGTAGAACTAGTGACATGATTTCTGAGATCCAATATAAATACGTACAATTTTAGTTAATACCAACAGTAAGTATCTTTTTCAACGTATTCTATAATTCGTAAAATTGTAAAAAATGTCAAATTGGAAGCAAAATAAAGTAGATTATCTTATGCAAAAATAATTAAGGTGTGAGAATAGGAATTTTAATATGCTCTAATTTCCGAATATTTTCCTTGCCTGCTATAGATATCGAAGGAGAGAGAGAGCGAGAGGGACAGAGAGAGAGAGAGAGATAGAAATGCAACAGAAGCAGGAAAAGAAAGAAGCGGAAATTAATCGACGGAAACTTTTCTTTTTTTTCCGCTACCCCGTCGGGGATTTCGTCGGGTAAAATACAGATCGTTTGAGGGAGAATCTCTGGCGACGACTGGGAAATGCGCAGACCAAAACCATAAATGTACAGCGAGTAACGAAAATATTCGGACATTTGTCTCTGTGTGTGAGATTGAGGTGGTGTTTTTCAAACACTCGCGAAACGCTCGAGGGTACTTTCTTTCGCCCTCTTCAATTTTAAGCAGAAGAAACAAATGCTTCAAAAAATTCTCGACTACAATTTCTTCGCAACCATAACATCTTCTTTTGAAACCTTTGAATTTATAGTCTGCAGCTTGAATTCCAATTGTGCGAACAAGAAAAATATAAAAACGACTGTTTCCCTGTAATTTTCTATAGTTTCCCAAACTTTAAAACATATGTATATTTTCTCCTCGATCTATATAAAATCAGTTTTAAAAATCCTCATCACATTTGTACGATGAAAATTATAAATTACGATTTTTTTTAGCGAAAAAGCTTTGAATTGCAAAAAAGTTGATCGACGACTCATAAACAACAGTTCACGTCGGGAGAAATCCGAACGTACTGTACCCCCAGAATGTTTTTGTTGTTCACTGTATTTCTGAGAGAGAGAAAAAAAAAAAGAGTACACAGTGGAAATCGTTAGGTCGATTGTAACATGCGTAACGTTTCACCATGTCTGTTTCCTGCTCCCAGACGGAAAAAAAAGGATACGTATGAACTCATCTAGCGTGCATACCAAGCGACTGTTGTTCTCAATCGCTTTTGCCGAATGGTTGGTTTGACAGGTCTGCACACGCGATTGTCAATCGGGATTATTATATCCGGCCTGCGGTAAGGCAATACTGTCGTGAGGATTGCATCGAATATCGTTTGACTGAAACCTGACACTGTCTTGTCCAGTGATTTGCGATACCGTATTCGGAGAAAGTTCCCTGTTAGCGTTATACGACCCTGTTAGATTTAATGGTAGAACAAAAGACTGTAGAATTAGTCATTCAGCAAAACATGCAGAATATATACACTGATATAAAGGATATATGCAGAATTAATTCTTGCAGGATATGAAAGACGATTGAAATTTATGTTGGCTAGAGATAATATGCAAAATCAGTAATAATCTAATAATAGATAATCTCATTATAGTATAATGAGATAAAGTATTAATAAATTTACTGTAAAATATAGTTATTCTCTTTAGCATATTTGAGATGAAACGATTGATATAAATTTCAAACAATTGATCTGGGCAAATTTCTATTGAAAGGAGTTTCAATAAATTTGTTTATCAAGAGTCAGCTTCAACGATATACTTTATTAGCTTTGCGTAAGTTGTATTCAATTTCCCAACTGTCCCAAGTCTAGCTACTACAAAGCTATCACATCCAGGATGGAAGATCGCGGAAAATGGCCGAGGAAGATTCTATTTCACTGAATGAAAAGAACGAATTGATATCATTTCAAATAATAGACACATTACTTTCACCTCTGTATTTCTCTAGTTGGAAAGCGGTTCTGAATTGGACGATCCCGAGCACTCTGTCTTTCACACGGCTGGCAGTGTTCTATTCACTTTATTCGTTCGGTTAACATTTACCCACCGAAAGGTGAAATATACGGTGCGCGCAAACGTATAAATTTTATTTTTTCTATCTCGAAAAACTATGACACCCAGTGAAAACACGCGTTGCAAAATTGGCCTCGTGTCGTCTGTAAAAAGCAGTTAAACCGTGAAAAGGACTTTTTTTTAGTACTGGAATCAAACCAGTTGCAGAATGTTGCTGCTGGATACATTTGCCACTGGACCATCTAAAGACACTTGAAGTTAGTATTTTGCAACAAAAAAAAAAATAAAAGGGCCGAACCTCATTTCGCAAGTTTTATTCGTGTTTACAGTGAGCGTATATGTGTACTCGAGGATTTAAAGGGAAACTCTAAGAGGAACTTGGCTTAAAAACGGTGAATGTATTTTTGATGACTTGTGTGTTACTGATGCTTGGTTGAACTCGACCAAACTGAAACTTCAAATTTCCCAGGCAATCCGTATAACCCGATTTCGAGTGGGGAGGGTAAATAATCGCAAAAGGATCAAGCACGAATTTCAACTCGTCTATACTTTACGAACTGCGACAAAAGATATAGAACGAGTTAAGTGTGACTTGGATTTATGTTCAAGATTTAAGAGTCTGATTATTATCCATACTCCCCGTGTCACATTACTATTATCCGATTACCATTCTTACTATCTAGTATGTCACTGCATCGTACGAACGATCCGGAAAAAGACTCAGGAAATGAAGATTAATAATTTTATATTATGCAATATAGAATTATGGAAATTATTAACACAATTTTTTATGTTGATTCCAACCGAATCGAGAGGAATGAATAGAATAAAATCTTTCATCTCTCGATTACATCTTTTCATTTTTTTAATAAAAAAAGAAGATTAATTACTTTATTCATGAGTAAAGATAATGAAAAGTTAGACATTAGTGGTTACAATATTAAGACAGATTGCTTGTAGAAAGATAGTTGGTATGTGTAACTAAATAAAACTAAACACTAAAATAAGAGAATTATTAAACTCACAGTCATCGGAGACCGAGCATTCACTCGTTTACGTACATTTCGCAAAATGCATAGTACACACAATGATCAGCTGTATCGCGGGTATAGCAAGCATAAATTGCATTTGCATTCCAGCCAAAACTCTCACGTAGATATGGGACAGAATAATATATTACATTCCCGGAATTAAGCGCACCAGCTAATTCAGCGATTTTTGTAATTCAGATGTGAGTAACCCCCTTCCTTGTGGAATATTCGTTCGAATGAAGATGAATCCAAAACGCACCGATAGGTTCCAGGCTAAAAGCACAGATCGCTGAAAGCTATAGTAGCGCGACGATATCGGTGAAAAAAAGGGGGGGAGAATTGAAAAACGGAGACGATAAAAAAACGAGGGAAAAATTCAAGCTAAAATTGTGAGGAAAGGTATGAAATAATAAATGGGAGCTTAGCGAGTATGGGCAGTGCGGAGCATAATGTTATGATCGATGTCGTGTAAACCTGGTATAAATAACGCGAGAAGCAGAGCAACATGTCAAAAGTTTCAGGACACCCTCGAATATCGAGGCGAATTTAATGCGAGCACTATGGAACGGGGAAAATTAATCCGCAATGCGGCCGTGTGTACGTCGCCGACGACAAGGAAAATAAAAATCATCGTGAAAACAATCGTCACATCTAACACAATTCGTATGATCGAGATTCTATCAGAAATCTGTCATAGCAAGATTCGTTAAACTTTTAAGATGAAATAAAAAACAATTGAGGAAAAATTGAGTAATAAAATTGAAATAAAAAGTTGTAGAGAAAAAAATCATCTATTTCCAATCTCCGGGAATTATCTATAATTTCAACTAACAGGATTGTTCTGTTTGGCGAATGAAGCGTTTTTGCAATAGTTTTTTATTATAGAATTAATATATTGCTGGTAAAGATGAAAT
Organism: Trypoxylon attenuatum; assembly: GCA_963989405.1. Taxonomy (NCBI): domain Eukaryota; kingdom Metazoa; phylum Arthropoda; class Insecta; order Hymenoptera; family Crabronidae; genus Trypoxylon; species Trypoxylon attenuatum. Next base: position 26,002,362 of record OZ022489.1, read on the forward strand.
TTGAGAAATTATTGAGTCGAAAAGATCAATTGGGAAAAAAGGGATCGTAATCCTTTTTTATTAAACTGTATTATCCGTATGACGAAATGTCAACCTCTTGTTAGGATGATAGCAAGTGATTAATTGTTTATCGATTTTTCTTTTACCTTTATATTGTTCTTTTTTTGGTGTGGTTTTGTATGGATCAGACAGGATGATTCTCGGCAATCAATAAAGAGTTATTAATAATGAAGAAAAAGGTCTAAAGTATGCAAGACCTTCGAAATCGACTGCGTGTCAAGGATATGAATAGGCTCGATTAATACCGCACACGGTTCTGCATCGAAAAACGTAATCGAAATTGATGAATTCTTCGAGTGCTCGACCTTCGCGTTATTACACCAAAAATTAGATTCCTATACAATTTCAGTAGATTCGGTAGCTGATAAAATAGATCTAAAATTAAAGCGGTTCGATTCCATCTTTCCTAGCAGATCATTTATACCTCAGAGTAAAATCTAATAACGAACGTAGAATTGTGCAAATTTGTCTGAATGTACCGTATGAATATGCATACGTACAATTTTACGGGAATAACGGCCAGGAAGACGTAAAGCAAACTCTTGGTAAATTCAATCTTATATTACAATATATGATTGCAATCTTCAATCCTAACAGGTACTTCGAATTTTGTTGAAACAATGAGATTCTAAAATACATAAGAAACGATATTAACACTTTTATACATACACGTGTAGATTCGATATAAAAGGTCTAGCTCTGAAAAAAAGTTTATAGAAATCAATTCACAGAGGATATTGTACGTTATGAAAGAAAATAGCAAAAAATCGTCGACAAGTAGATAAATAAACTTATTTATCCAAGATTTTATGAAAGTGCGCGCCATTAAGGGTAGAACCAGTCGTCTGGATATTAGCTAACAATAAGACGTATTGTAAGAAAAAACAGCAAAGAAAAGCAGCTAACGTCGCGGATAATTTATTTCGTCTGGCCCAGTTGTTTCGTCGAATTTCTCTGAATTTCACCGCTCCCTTGATCCTGTATTAGAAGCTTCATTGCCGATGCTAGTCAGCTCGCAACAATATTTAACCTTTTGTGGACTGGGCTATAGATAGCATCGATATTTCACTGACAGCAGTTTCTCGGGGGCAGTGGAGAAGGTTGTCGAAACGTTTTAAGGGCATAGTAAGTAATAAAGTCGTAAGTATCGGCGTGACGTATAGTCTGGAAGATTGGATGGAGATTTCTTTTGCAGTCTGTATAGTGCTGTTTATCTGAAATTTTATATTTCTCAACAGCGATAATAAACTGTTACTGTGATACTTTCAATCAATCGATTTCTTGCATTATTTATTCCTAAAAATGATTTTCAATATTGCAATATTGCAATACTCACTGAGAAATTCATGTTATTTAATGGGAATTTAATCCTGTTATTCATGTTATTTAATAGATGGTTTTAATTTTTTACTTTAATTGTTTATTTTAATTGAATTGTTGATTTATACGTCTCTTGATCGGCCAGCGTAAAAACATTCCATAAAACATAATATGAAAATGATTGTTGCATATTTTCGTCTCTCGTGACAATTACGTTGAATTTAATATGGAAAAGAACAATTGATATTAAATAATCATTTGGTGATCCTAAATTGAGCGAAAAACGATAATAAAAATCCGATGGAATCGATTCGTAAACATTTAGGTATCAGGAGGAAATTACATCGAAACGGAAAATAGCGTGTCGTTTAAAATTGAATTTTTATGGCAATTGCGACCACTTGGCACCGAGTATCAATCGTTAAAATCGTTCACCAATAAAGAACTGTATGTTTCGCTCAATTCAAATATCCGATGCGAAGCAAAATCGTAAAACTTTACGGATCAGGATAAAGGAACTTCCGGAAAAGGCTTTTAAACCTGACTCACACTTCGCGAACTTAAATTGTTCTCAAACACTTTGCTCGACTACGCAGAACGACCGTCGGGGCCAGTCGAAATTTCCGGTGGGCAATATCAAAAGAAGTAGGGCATCAGAAATACAGCGAAAATAAAGACCACTGGCAATTAGAAGTCGCGTATAACCGCGAAGTGTGCTACTTCGTACCTGTTGTTCTGATTTTTTTCTTCTACTTTCCATGATGTCAACTATACTCGCATGCCAGTAATTATACTCAATTGTTTTTTTTTTATTTCTGCTCCTTTAATCGCGAATTCTTGAGGTAAAGAACTACTATTGATAGAAATAACAAGTTAAGGAAGGAGTTTTCCATCTGATCTAGTTGAGAAGCTAAGGATTAGTACTCTTGCAACATTAGAAGTCAGTTCAAAGGCGACAAAGAAAATCATTAACGATAGTTTCTTGTTAGATTCAAGTCGGATTTGTACAAAGACGAAAACCGTATATTGTTCGGAAATGAAGTATTGTCCCTTATTCGAAGCACTAAAAACAGAAATCCCTTAATGCTAAAAGTATCAAGTTTTATCGCGCTTCCACTTTCACTAAAGAATCATTGTTTCCGTTGGCATTTGAAAGTAGCTTTTAATTCTGCAGTCAATAAAAGCAAAAAAAAATAAAAATTGTAACAAAACCGTACACACGTATATAATATTTGACTAATAAAATTCCCAGCATAAACCGAAACCTTGTTTAATTCATTGGGAAAAGTGTATTTGGTCAAAAGCAATCGTTTTTCTGCAATTTTTCCAGTAAACCACATTATCTCAAATTCGACAATGTTTCGTGGAAACTAGGTTTCTAGTTTTCATTCCAACAAACTCATAATTACAATATTACACGCGCCGTAATCTCGACATATTTACCAAATAGCATTTTCTCAAAATCATTTGGAACAGTAGATTTTCTCTCCCTCTAAATCCGCCAGTTATCCCGGACAACCAGTCATCCGTCAAATCATCCAGCTAGCAGAGAGTCACATTTCCAGCAATTTTCCCTCTATCTCTCTCTTTCTCTCTCTGTCTCTCTCTCTCTCTCTCTCTCTGACAACTTTTTCATGAAGCTCTTTTTCGTCGCGTAACTTTCCGAAATCCACGTCGAATTTTAAAAGCGAGAGTGCTCTCTCGCCAAGTTGTACACATCGCGGAAAACAAATAGCGTCGTTCGAGCGACTATTCTCGATGGCAGGGAATCAGAGGGGTTTGGGGATGCGAAATTCAAATAAAAGCTTAGTTAAGCGGCCGTTTACAGTGGAACACCATTACGGAAGCGACGATCGTCATTGTTTCGCGCACGCAAACTGTCTCGCCTCAATTCACCCAGAGCCGATTCCCACCCGCTCTCTCCCCACGACTATTTGCGATCATTTGCCAGATTGTATGCCCTGCGATTTGATTACTTTCCTCGGTTCTACACGTTCCGTACTCCGGCTTGGACAGCGAAAAGATTTTTCAGCCACTGTTCAACCCACCAGTGGAATCATTGTAAACGAATTGTAAATGAGGAATTTACGTTTACTCTCCTACCGATCAGCTTCTTGTTTCTTCTTGTTTAACTTTCATTCTTCGCTACACTCTCTGGTATTTCGATATTTATCGGATACATCGCTGTTTTCTTTTGTTTAGTTTTGATTAATGGCAACTCTCGAGTGAAAACTTTCTCGATTGGAAAATTTGTATTTCTCCTTTTGCGAATGTTAAACGGAAAGATATTGTATAATTCTCGATAAATTCTGTGAATTTCTTTAGTTAAGATTTACTTTCGAAGAGCTGGAACTGAAAGGCAGTGTAAAACGAGAAAAGAATCAATTGAACAGCGGAATTTTATAGGAAATATTGTATATATATGCAGAATGTTACACAGTAGCTTTGTGTACCATGTAGACAAATTTCAAAGATACGTTCGACAAATAGTATTGATGTATATGTCAAAAATATTTGAAGAACGCATAAACTTCAGATATGTATACTGTACATTTTTCAAATAAACACTGACTATTTGAAACACAGGAAAAAATTTGCATGCGCATCAGCATCTACCTTCAGGAAAATACAAAACAAATTTTTATTGAACAAAACTGTATAAAAAGCGCCTTTCTATTTCCATCCTGTAATGATCCGTATTTCCATAAACTTCCATTGTATACTAATAAATATAACAACAGAATATTATATCAGTTTATCGAACAGAGGAAAAAACAATAATTGTGTATGCATACAAACTCTGTTTATATATTCGTTTTACTTTTACTGCTGTCCTATTATTGCATTTATTTTTGTATTCTTCAGCCCATGAAAAATAAAACGTAAATAGTTATTTGACTTTACACATTTTAGATTGAAATTAATTCCGAGTGTTATTTAACCGTAGAAAAAGCACAGAGAACTGGACGATTTACTTTACAACTTAATCCGGTGAGCATCAGTTCCCTGTAGAAAGTGATGCTAGCTAGAACGACTCCAATATTGTCCGGAAAACGCATTACGCTCGATCATACATGCATCATTACCCCGAAGCCATACGCTGCTCCATTGATGCATCCATTTCGACGATCCAAAACCCTGCGCTGGAAGACGAATATCAGAGACACACCGTTTAATGGTCGCCGCTCAAATCCCGGCTACCACAGTGACGACCATTCCCAAATTCTCCTAGAATTCTCCTAGAATTCTCCTTCCTAAAACCACGCAATTGAATCTCTACCGGATGGATCTCAAGTTTTTCTGCAAATATTCCGAATATCATTGGTGCGTCTGTGTCGTCGCTATTCGGATATATATCCGGATCCTCGAGGATCGTCGACATTCTTCTTTTTTCCCCTGAATGGAAACCCTGTCTGTCGGAAGTTAATCGATGACGATGTCTCTCCGTTGAGAAGATCGGCGAAACTTATTCGATGGGAGGAATTATTTAAACAATGGAATAATGACGAACTTTGACGGCTCGCGAAACTCATTGTTTGAGGAACCGAGGGACTTACTCGAGTTTGATGGAAGATGTACATTTTCATGGCTGGGGAGGATTCGATGTACACATTAGACTGTACATTAGATTCCTGATTTGACAGTCAGAACGGAATCATTATTATAAATTTGCTAAATGGAATAGTAAACAACATATTACAAGTAAAAACAAGAAAAATATGACAGGTGAAGTTTAGTCATAATTTTCTTACGATTTTTGCTTATAAATTAAATCATCAAGGGTTGGCTGAAGTGACAACAATTGAAGGGGTTTATAATTTGAATTGCATACTATGTTAATCACTATCCATAAAACTGTTAAGAATCCAAAACTCTAACTATACAATAAACACAATTGAAGAAACAGATACAAAATACCACGTGAAAGAATATTTGTCACTAAATGTCCATCAAATTGAAGAAAATTGATTCACCAGTGAAGATGTTAAGAAATCAAATTTCAAACTGAAACCTGATCTGTCCACCCTAGAGTCAGTCTTTATCGTGGATTTGAGTGATAGACTCGCATGGTGTTGAGAGAAAAGCGCGAGGAAAACGGAAGACTGAGTTCAGAGATTGATGGGTGGCAGAAAAATGTGCAACCAAATTTATATAACGAGGAATTCCATTATGTGGGGCTTGATACTCTATTGTATTCTAGGAAAACGAGAGAGAAAGAGGGAGACGATGCGGTGCCCCGGTTACCAGTGGCTTCTAGCGCCTCTATACTGCTCTATACCGTTCCATACCGTTTCGCAGTGATGCGCTCCTCGTATCGGAATATCGAGCGGCGTGCTTCATCGACCGAGATAAGATCCGTTTACATTTTCGTGCCCCGTCGCGCCGCGCCATGCCGCCGCGTCTTCTGGCTCCCCTGGCCGCATGAATCACGCCACTGTCGTAATTTAACTGAAAACCAATTTTTCGCTTGCGCCTGGGATCGCCCTTATTCCACCACCGGTCGTGGCCCCCTTTTCGCCGCTCGGACAATCGCAGTAAAGAGCTAATATTTGTCTGCCAATCTAACGATTGAAATCGCGAATAAGGAGAAATTGTTGTGGGGTCACGATCGAGGAAAGCTAATTCTTTATTCCCTATTGGAAATTTGTCATCGTTAAATAAAGTTTATATTGAATTTCTTTTTACCAATTATGTCGATGTCATGTACGAATATTGTATAGATTAAATCTCATTACAAACAATAATTAATACTTCTTATATTAGACAATTGTAAGTAATTATTTATGATTTAGTTTTTTACATGTCTCAAGTTCCTCTAGATTGTTTCAAGACATTGTGTTATATTACTTCAAACTATTTATATAAATAAAGAAAAGTTATATTTACGAACAAAAAAGAAGAATGATGATTATTTTGCCTGTTAAGACCTTCATGAGATAAAAGGTAGTAGTTACACAAGGTAATAAAAACTGAAAACTACTAGAAAACGTGACTATTTTTGTGTCAGTCTTAACTGTTAGACTCTAACAAAATACCAATTCAAGAACGTACTATCAGAACGAGCAATCTCTAGCGCGACTTTTCAGGCGTGGACGAATCGGGCTAGCGACGATGTCGCCGGAGATAATGGAGAGATAACAGCGAGAGAGAGAGAGAGAGAGAAGGAGAGAAAGAGAAGGCCACGCGCAGCGCGGTCAAGGTAGAACAATGAGTAATGCGCTCGTTGGGTCGCTCGCGCCAAAGTAGATTCCTGGCCCCGGTATAGAGTAGCGTTAGGAAGCCGGAGGTTTTAGAACCGGCGAAGAATGGGCGAAATGGAGGTCGTTGTTTTGCACACTATAAACGGGAGACAATGGAGCCCGTCGCGGAAATGTACAATCTGGGAGATGCTGATGAAAACCCGAAGGCAACCAAACCATCCGCGCGACCCTCCATCCTCCTCCCCCTCATCCTCCTCATCCTCTTCCAACCAGCAGGGCATCCTATTGACTGGATAATTACCTGTCGGCTTCAATTAAAGTATTTCTTCGGGATTTTCGAGGTGACGGAAGGGAAGAAGAACCGCTCGGAAAAAGCCAATCGTCGACGATCCTTTGAAGACACTCTCGGCAAGATTGAGAAAGGAACAAACTTGTTATAGAGTTACGCGCAAAGGTTGCGATTAATTTATCTTCGGAACTAAAGAAGAAAATAATTGAGGGAAGTGTTTAGTAATTGTTACCTGAGTAGAATGAACAATGGAAAGTCATAATTAATACATATTGATTACGTGGAAAAAGGACAGGAAAGTAAGTGTATCTTGAGTATATAGCATAATTAATAAGAGTGAGAAAATTTCTTCATACTAAAGTCAATAAATTAAAGATATACGTATCGGAAAACGTAAAAGAATTTTCTGTATTAAACAATAAAATTCTTATAGAAAAATCCTCCCGAATTTCATCCGATTTATTTAGGTAGAAAATATCTTCTAAATCTCTTTTTACGATGTTCATTCATTTGTGCATTTTTCAGAATCCGACTGTCAAAAAATTCAGCAAATTGTCAGTTCAACTAAAAATACCTGGACGCGCTAGAGACATCAATGTTTAGGTTAAAGCAATATTTCCACTTTTGTTCAACGATTCTGCGAAACACAGTGAATTACAGGTGCAGTTTGACCCATCAGAGGAAAATGTTGACACTCGTGCGCGAGATACTTTGAGCCGATTTCGAACGATAGTTACAGGAGTTACGTACCATACGTTATGGCGAAGTGTTACGCGTTATTAAAGTGATCCTACAATAAATGTAATCCTAAGATAATGGAGATTATACCGAGGAGATTTAAAAGTACGCGTGTGTTGTCACTGGACGGCGAGCAGATGGAAATTCACAGATTTAACCATAGGGCTTTTTTTTATGCTTCACTGTATTATCCTGAATCGGTTTTTACTACCACTGACCACCACGTTGAATTTATAAAAATTTCTCTTGGACTCACTGAGCTTTTTCCACCACGAGTTCTATCATTTCGAACATCAAACAGCTGTGCATAATCCGTTTGGCGTTTCGACTCTCTATATGCATTTATGCGCCCACGTGTGCCGGACAGCATACAAATATCAGTTTTGAAAAATCCTCAATTTTACGGGAAATACTTTTATCAAAGATATATCTATTGTAACATTAACCCGTTATAACCACTTCCTAAAACACAAGGGTTCAACAATAAGACAATAAGATACAACAATCCGACAATGAAAAAATGATAAAATACAGTATTTTGAGTTATTTTAATATTTCGATATAAAACGAACAAAAGTTAACTGTCCAAAGAAATTCCACATATTTCATAAAAAGTTAATGAAAATTATTTCGTTGTTTGCAATGGAAAATTTCAAGCAATCGATTAGAAATTAGTGAATACTTCGCAAAAGATTATATGAAACAGAAAATTTGTGTCTTGATTTCAGATTCCTGAAAATTAATAATTAACTTCAAAGCTTCCTAGAAATCATCCAACAGAAGTGAATTGGCTAGATGCATAGAGAGGTTCGCGTATAGGTTCGAAATCAATAAATTCACCGTAAGCACCCCTAATAATTCGATCAGCCGCCGCGAATACCGCGCCGCTAAATTAAGCCTCCCATTACAAATTCCGCAACATCGACGGCGCGGTCTCTCGCATAGCGAGAGTACCGGCGGACAGTGAATACTAGATAACAATTCGATAGGAAATGCAAAGCTAGTCAGGGCACATACCGTCATATCGTTGCCGTTGGTGGAATCGGTTGGTCCTCGGCTCACTCTAGGATCCTCCAATGGTGCAGCTGGAATCAGCTTCTGAAACGAAAGAACAATCTGGTTGAAACGAGTGTCATTAAAGAAATCACTAGCGGCACATTAAAGAAACAATTAGAATTCCATTGAAGCGGTGAGAGGAGAGCGGACACATTATGGATTAAACAGAGCGTGCCAGGTTCCCAATTGAATGCGAGCAGCGAATTCGCTGAATTTTCAATGAACCGGTTCCCGCTCGAATATTCGGGGGATTCTTTCTGGATTCGGCTGCTGGCTACTTTCATCCTATCGTCCTTTTCTTTCTTTCCTGCCTCTTTCTCTTTCCTACACACCAGATGCAACCGGTGCATCCTACTAGCGTCACTGCCAAGCTCAATTGAATTTTAACTCGAATCGCACGTCGCATGGCCACTACTTTCTTCTAGTTTCTCAACCCTTTTCTTTGTCCTCTCAACCCTTTACCTCGCGCTTTTCATTAAGGCGTCCGTCAAATTTCACCTCTCTCGCATTTTCCATTTCCTTAACCATTAGCAAAATCATTTAGCTTTGTAGATATCTGAAAAATGATTCAATTTCGCATGGCGCAACTATGATCACGTACCACATCGACTACAGTCGTTCTAAACTCCTTTAACTCGTATCTACGCTGAAAAGCATCTAAAAATGTAAATTTCACGGAGTCGCCATGTTTTTAAAATATTCCATCAAGTGTTTTGTGAACAAAAAATCGGGCGAAAAAAAACTTAATTGGAACATTGGGTAAAAGTAACTTTTCGCGACCCATATACATAATTATACATATATATATCTTTCTCTCTCGTCAAAGCGCAATCCAACATATGCCCTTAACATTTCCATCACTTCGGGAGTTGAATGTCGTTGGCAACGAAGCTGGAGGATTTTCCAGTTCACCGTCAGCGATTTCGTGGGTTAATTCCTCCCCGGTAATTAACAACTTAACAAACGCGCAGTGCGGCTACGTAGCCGCACCTAGCTCGTATATAATCGAGAGGGAATTTTCGACGGGGTGCGCTAATACCAGCCAGCTTTAAATCCATATTACGATAATTCCCATCGTACACAATTTTCCATGGGAGAAGCGAGCCCATCTACCGCTAGACAATTTATTCGATTGTAGCAGATTCGCCCGGTTTCAATCAGACGGGGGGGTTACTTAATCCCTTATCAGTACCATTGCCACCTCCTCACCGCACTCCTGTTTTCTATTATTAATTGCGATATCTAGTCGACTAGCGAATATTCTAGCTCGACGAATCTAATGATCATCGTAGATCGATCGAATTGTTTCAGGTTTTCAAACGATCTATTATCTTCTTCTTTCGAGATAAAGCTTCTAGAGAATTGTTCTCGGTGACTCTTAATTTTGGCACGAGCTTGTTTTGGGATACTTAATAATCTTGAAAGTTCAGATAAAGCATGGTGACTGTTTCCGAACTGCGAAGATATGTAGCAGTTTTTATGTTGCTTCTTCCGGGAGACTTCACTCGTTAGATGTAGAGTCTAGTGATATAGTAGCTTCTTTTCTACGATACGCTTGTATCTCTACCATAATAGAAGTAGCTGGCAAATGGAAAGGACAATTTGGGAAATGTATCGAGAAAAAGTGGCGACTTGTTTGTTGCGTGGTATGTGTGGAATGATAAAAGCAAAAGATAATAGAAGTCTGAGTAAGTACAGACGTAGGAATGTAGTAATTGTTGCGAAAAGTTTAGTGTCAGCCTAATGACTTTTCTTTAGCTTCTTGAGTAATTTTTGAAAATATTTGGGAGGACATATTCCTTTAGAATTACTAAAGCCAGAGAATACTGAAACCAGAGAATTCTTCAAATATCCATATACAATAATATGAAACTTGAAACAATTTTCTTGAAGAAGAAGTGTACAAAAATCTACGTAACACATGTGCACTATTAAAACAGACTTTACTTTATAAACTACATTATCGAATCTGTGCGAATCTAAGAAATTCTTCTTAACAAGTCTTTTAAAAAATTGTAAATAGAATAGACAAAAATCGACAGCCATAAATCGTAATAGCTTTGCCAATAATTTCCTAGAACTTTTGAGTAGTCTCTTTCCACGCTGCGGGAAACAAATAAATGAAACAAAACGAAGTATCTTTATACCGGGGGAGGATGATCGGGAATAGAACCGAGAGACGGGCGATTTAATGGGAGCGCTATTGCTTGGATTTTTGTACTCGGGAATCCCATCGGGCGCATGGATCGATCCCCAGCCGCGGGCCCAATTAAGAATACGCGAGCGCAGTTTCGCCGCGTTTCACAATTTGGCTGACGCGTCGCATCGCGACGCGTACTGCTCTGGATAATCGGGATAACTCGAATCTAGCCGATCGGCGTGCTGCGTGCGAGACGTGAAATCCAGCTGCACGTATCGCTGCCCCGTTTAATTATAGAGAAAGACGCCCTTCTGCGTGTACTCGACTCGCACCTTCGGTGAACTCACCGAAATGGAATCGAATGAATTTGCGTGGGACCAAATTATAATGCCAAGGACCACACGGAAATTGGATTTTCGGCCAATTGTTTAATTCTGAAGGTTTCATGCTGTTTGAGATTGCTTGCTCATAATTGGATGTCGGAATTGTTGGGTGTAATAGAAACGAATCGATTTGGAAACGTGTCTGAATTCCTTCTTGGTATTCCCTAGTGATAAAATTTTAGCTAATTCCATAATTAGCAGATAGTTTATCCACTTGTTATATACCTAGTTTTCATTATACGTTCAGCGCTTTTCCAGTCTACGATCTATAACAGATTCTAATTTGTCGAGTAATCAGAATCTTATTTGCGTACTTTTCGCGTACCGTTAGATCATTTCCCAAAAAAAGCAAGAATTATTTTATTTCACTTTAATAAGAACGAGACAACTTTATTTAGCACGGGATAATTTTAGTACAAAGATGGAATTGCGATTGCAGGTCACAAAACCACTGTATTTGACTAATTTGCGATTCTGATCAATTTTTTCAACCCGCGTCGTAGCGATTAAATGTCAAATCGAGTTTAGCGACCTAATTTATTTGAGACAGCGGACACAAAGATAGTACAATAAGCATAAAAAGCCAAATATAACGATGCTGTAAACAGGACAATAAATCGAGAAGTTCAATAACTCGAAATATTTGTAAAGCAGTACAATCCGCAATTGGTGAACCGTAGTACAAATATAATAAACATTTAGTTCGAGCCGCATTTATCGCAAATACACAAAGCCTCGATTTATCAGTGCAACTATATTAATTGGAGCGCATAATCGGAACCAAAAGAGATTATTATAAACCATCATATGAATTTTTCTCAAAAAAGCTTGAACCGATCTTCCGGCGATTTCGTTAGTTGGAATTTGCGAGAATATATATGACGATCGTTGGAACGTGGTACCCGTCGGATTGTGTTTTAACAGAAATCGATATTTACCCCTCTCCTCTGGCCGCAATATGAACCGTCCACCGATTTTCCTCGCGCACCCTTCGAAAAAGCATCGCCTCTTTCGAGCTCCATCTGGTCCAGATTTTCGTCGCGCGCGCGTGAGAAAAACACTCGTCGCGTGCAGCTGGCTTTATCTTTTTCGCTATTCCACGATTTCTCCTAGATATGAGTATTCCACTCTGAATAGGGGCCTCGGCGTTCCATTAAATCGCACCGCGAGTAATAGTATTTCTTGCGTTCGAGGCTATCTTTCCACCGACTTGGAAAAATAGCCCTGATAGTTTATTTTTTTGCGAGGTCAAAACCACAGGGAAAATAAGGAAGTATCTTTGAAAATAAATAGGAAATATGTCGTTAGAATCGATTAGCAACTTAAAATTAAAATTCTATGTTATCTGTATCGATGGAGTAAAGGTCAGTCATATTGAAATAAAGAGATTAATGCCGTCTGCAATTCTAATTTGACTAATTGAAGCTTGAAAAAATTCACGGTATTTTTAGTGCGACTAAAGTAGTACGAATAAAGTAGCATACTATAGTAGGTTTTGAAACAAGCTACCAATGCAAATTATTAAATTAGGAAAAAGCATTGGATAGTTCCTGAAACTAGTTAAATGTTTAATTAACTAATCTAGCCCAATTAATCGACGGATCCAATGGTCGCCAGTAGCGAAGTTACTATCGGCTACAGAATATAATTCAATATTTACTTTCTCAGTTACGGTATCCATTTCCAATTTCACTGAAACCTTCGAATTTAAGAAAAATATTAAACAGAATTGAAAACTGAAAATAATCAATGGTATTTTAACTTGTCACGATTTATAAGAATTTTTTAATATCTGTTGGAAGAGACGAAGAATGAAATTTTCTTGTCAAATATAACTTCTACGCTAGATTCGTATCATTGGTTGATGAACTCCGACTTGCATTCCTACCATGCGCAAGATCCGGTTACCTCGTGGTCACATTTCAGATTCACGAGCGTAAAATCGAATCAGCGTGTAACGAATTAGCATTTTATTAAAAGTACTCGTGATCCGGAGATCCATCATCTGCGAGTACGAGTGCAATAGTAGCTAGTAGATTGAACAGACCTCGGGAGCCCGAGATTTTCCTTTTTCTGCTTTTTGTCGTCAGACTTTTCCAACCTTCTCAAAAGAGGCAGCTATTTTCTTGGCTTCCTTCGAATTACGAGAAATTTGAAATTCCTCATAAAACCAATATTAGTTTCTCTCCAAAATTATTCTCCAGGTTGCAGTGGAAAAAAAAGAAAAAAAAAAAAAGGAAAGAAAAGAGGAATAAGGTAGTTACCCGTTAGAAGCATTATAATCTAGGAACACGTGCCTCGTATTTAACATCAACTCCTCATGCATACCGAATTAATTTCGCCACTCTTCTCTTGGGGAAAATTAAATTTCTTTTTCCTTCAGCAACGAGGATGCCTTTCTCTGCGGATACAATTAGGATACGCAAATGCAACATGCCCCCTGTGAATCCGCGATTAAACGGAAACACACTCCCCCTTCCAAAAAATCTCTCAGAGAACAATTGAAACTAAAATTGCCTGGGTCACCAACGGAATAGCCCCATAATTTGCCATTGACAACGCTGCTCGTGTGGCTCGCAGTAACTTCAATTAACGATATAGATTACCACTTATTATGAAATAAATTAATTACATTTACGTAGGGGCGTTTGCCTAGTTAATTACATCGTAGTTTACGGTCAACTAGGCTAGGCACGTTACCGTGCTCTCGCATTTATCTTACGTAAAATCGCTTCGACACCGCTCTCTCACCGCGTCATAATTAATAGCGCGCACAATAACAAACAAGCGAGGAACTTCCGGTAGGAGCCTGTTACATTGGCAGCCGTCGCCATAATTACACGGCCGCCTCGAAATTGCGAGTCAACTAGGAAAAACAGGTAAACTGACATTGCAAATGTCACACTCGAAAATTTAATGAAAGTCAAAACTTTGTCAATGCACAAGGTTCCATCGAAGTCTCATACAATCTCATAAATGCACTTTAGGAAACACGTTCATCGTTTGTTTCATTATACATATATGTATAATATACATGATCTACTATTTCACTATACTTAAATTAGATAATTTAATTGAATATACATGATTTTAATGTTGATAACGCGAGAATCAGGGAATAGCAGTAAACCATGAAGAACCATTTTTAGTTTGAAATGCAGAGAAATATTCAATTCTACGATAATATAAATTTTCTGAGAGAGGTGCGAAAGGACTGTAAGGAGGGTATGACACTTGGAAGGAATGCAGGATATTTATCAACGGAAGAATACTGCATGGTTCTCTAAACGCATTCAGTAGCATTCTCTTTATTAAGAGCAACAATGTCACACGGGGCTCTTGTGCAATTCAGAAATACTGAATTCCTCAAAATGATCATACACACGTGGAACATCTACCCATAGTACGATACAGAAGCTGTTTATGACGCGAAATGTGAATACCACTTCTCTTGGTGAATAATAGACTTCGTCTTGTACTCCAATTTTTAATATTCCCTATTTAAACATTTAAATACGAATCACTGTTAAACAATTTGGATTATCCGTAGAAAGACAGGAATCATATAGTACAAAAGCTATTAATAAAAATAATAAAAAATTGGAGACAATGCCTTATCTCAAAGTTTTATTCACAAAGATCCACCCCTACGTGTTCCGAGTAACGAAGATTAATGATAGTGTTCCAATCAACAAAGATTTGGGGATCACGTAGTATCAGGTACCCAAAGTCGATGCCCGACCGCTTCACGCCTCCAGCAGCGAACAATGTCCACGAGATTGCACGTGGACACGTTGCATGCCAAACACAGGCGGCAGACCAAGAGGGTTGTACCTCAAACGACCCCGTGCCCGTGTAAAGTCTCCTTTACACGCTCTGACTATTTCCCGTGGTGGTCGGGTGTAAATACAAGGTCAAAAATCAATAAAGCAAAAAGCTTGACAAGAGTTACTTTGTAGAAATGCTGTCCTTGTTATCCAACAATTAACATTTACAATACGATACCTTTATTTAACCTGAACTATTATTTAGCCCACGTTGAACGCGTTCTATAAATATGTGAATACCTTTGAAACATCTGTAGTCAATACTACCGTTGTTCCATTTGAACACTTTCAACAAAACATTTTTATCTTTTGCTATTCACTGTTTCAAACAAAAATACAATCTATTATTATTACGTTACAAAGGCTTTTATTTAAATAGAATTTCCCAACAGTTTATTTCAGATATTTTGACCAAAGTAAAATCTATAGTTATTGTTAATAACTTATTATCCGATCAGTGATATATTCGAATCGATTAAACAGACCACGGTATACAATATTTCTATTGCATTAAACCAGTCGAATCGATTAGAACATTTCATTTTATACCAACCAACATACTTAGAAATTTATGAGCGGACATCCCACCCGAAGCTTGATAATAAAATCTATTTCAATAAACCAAAACGCTCGTGGATTCTCTCGAAAATTGATTGTAGGAAAAGCGACGCAGCGTCGCGTGCGACTAACGCGTTCTGACGTAAGAGAGAAAAGCCGAGCAGACGATCGTCCGAAGTACATAGTAGTCAGAGAGAGAGTCTGTACATTAGCCCCTCGCACAAGTTCGTCGTCCGAAAGAGCGGTAGTCGCGTTAGAAACGCGTTAGAGAGGCATGGAGTAAGGCGATAATAACGCGCTTTAATGCTCGATCAATCGGATTAGCCGACAGATACGCCACGGGCGACTATTATTACCATCAGACCCGCACCCCAGAATGCTGTCACACCGCGTTTTCACGGCAGCAGCCCACTATCACTGTCAACGTTGCGCGCACGCACGTGTCTCGCTCTATCGCGTCTGCATCACAAGGACACGAACGGTAACAGTAGCACCGTAGTACACCAGCAGCGAGTCTTCAGGGTGATATCAGCCGAGAAAAATGGATCAAAGGGCGCCGCAACGTGTCTCCAACCCTCCCGTATCCCCCAAAACTCCTCTTCTTCTGGTGGCTGTTGACGGCGGCGTGGTGCTCTTCGCCATGCGATCTTGAGTACGTGATGTCGAGAAAATCGATTCACACTTAGCGGCTCTCTCTCTTCATCGTGAAAAAAAGTTCAACCTCCGTACCACCCCAAACCTTAGAGAAACCGCTGGAAGGTAATTTCGCGTGTCGCTTGTCGCTTGGCGGAGGGTGTTAATGGGAAGGTGGCTTGCAAATACGGCCACAGCTGCCTTGAAAGGATTCCTCTAAAAGGGCCACCGATCGAGCGCGATATAGCGATCAGCTTGCGACACGAAGAGAAAAAGGGACGAGATTGATGGATCAGTCAAAGTTTTCCTACTGGCGGAAGTGCCACTAACACTTGGGATGGGAATTATTGCTTGCTGGTGATAGCGAGTGAGAAGGATGGAGCAATCGAAGAACTTGCTGATTCGATAGTTTTTTCAAAATTCTTTCTACCTTTCTTCCATTTCCAGGCCGATAGTTCGTTTTTCCGTAGATCAAAAAACTTTGCAATTTCGATGATTGCGGTTTTGAATTTTTGGGATAGATTCTAGAGTCTAGCGTAACAGCGTATCCCTTTTACTTCTCTACTTTTAATTGTACTTTTATCAAGATTGCCTACTGATCAATCAGTGCTACCATAAGTTTCTTTTCGAAATCAGGAAGAGGACGTGATCTTGATGAGAAACGTGCTCGTGGGATGGAAGATTTTAGTAGCGGTTGGACAGATTTGTTGTCTGTCGCGTGGCACTCAAGTTACGCAAGAGTGCTTCGCTATTCCAAGATCCACGATTTCCACTAGCAATCAATTTCTCCTGTGGAGCACGACTGGAAAATACGAGGCTGTTTCACCTTAATAGCATTCCTTTGTACATAAATAATTTTTCAATTCCTTCGAACGCGCGCGATCGGTCAGCGCGTGCCGACATAGAGCTTAGTCTCAATTTTTCACGGTGACACTGCTCGTGGAAGGCGTAGAAGCGTAATTCTCTTCTCTCTCGCAACTTTCTTCCTCCCGATCTGATGGAAAGTAAACCCCTCGTAACCGATACTTTAAACGCTACAGCGATATTTTATGGATTCCATCGGATAACTTTGCAAAAAAATGTTAGAGCTAAAAGCAATCGTTGTATCAGTCGTTTGATATGGTTTATAGGATAATCCTGTGGTGCTTCTCTTTACGCCCGACCCTCTCTTTATCTCTCATTCCCCACGGATTTCTACATTCACATTTTAGTTCTCTTTGATCAAACGGCCTGCAAATCGTTTTTTCGCCGCGTGGCACAAGAACTATTAGGAAAACGAAGGACTCTATCAATTTGCGGACGATTACAGTTAAATCGACTACACCCGCGACAAGGTCTGATCAATTCTTCAAGAGTATCGCATCGAGTAGAATCGAATAAGCGGTATGAATAAAAGGAATCCCCTTTTCCAAACCGTAATCAAGACAGTAAGATATGATTTCCATGCTGCATGAATTAAAATAGGAAAATGATATTTCTCGAGGATTACGCAAATTTATTAACTTAATGTCTCTCTTCTTCAATTAAATAATCTATGCATTATTCGGTAAATATTATACATATATGTTACAAATGTATCTTGGAATGCTTTGTATAGTCGTTATAGTAGTTTCTTGAATAAAAAATGTATACAAAGCCCAATTATTTTTTTGATTACAAAACAGATAGACGTAGACAATTATATTACCTGTACCATTGATTCAGTAGACTTCGCGCAACGAGGGCACTACTGTCGCAATGCACCGTGCCTATATCTCTATGTCAGAGGAATACATCGACGAGAACGGGGATGACTGTCGACTTACTCTATCCCGTGTCGCAGCTATCTCTCGCGGGTCAGATTCGCCAGCGGAAAATCCAATAAATATGATCAGCCGAAGGGATAAAGTCTCCCGGTATCTAGCGCGTTATCTGCGAGGCTATCTTAAGCGGCGATCAGGCAAAAGCGATCCATCTTGCCGTATTGGGAGTACGATTGCGGGTCAATAAATTATCTGCACCAGTAGAAATAGTGGGAGTCTTGTTCAGAATTGTATCAGTAAAAGTCCCTGTTGCTTTTCTATAATTGCACTGACTGGTAAAACGGTTTGTCCTGTTCTTTCTCCTTTCCATTAGAGCCTGTCTAGTCACCGAGTCACTCTTTTTTCCTCTGTCACAGTGTCAGTAGCCCTAGTATTAGTAATCGGTGGTCCTAACTGGCTTTCATTCGGGCGTCTCTGTCAGTAGTAGCTCGGCAGAGAACCGTTCGAAAATCGAGTTACTCCCTAGTGCCAATGGCAGTGGCAATGCCTATCGAAACGCGGTGACGCTTTGCGAACGATTGTATGTTCCTGCTACCAATAGAGCCTTACCTCCCCCTCCTCTCGATGCTTAATGCCCTCCAATGAAATTCCGGCTACGTAATTGCCGAGCTAATTAGATAATTGTGTACTGGACTTTACGAGAGCTGTGCTCTCGAGAGCTCGGGAATTCCTAACGAAATAAGCGCCCCGATAAAAGGCCACTCTCGGCTAATGCATTTATATGCGATCGGCGGAAAAAGCGGCGAGGATTCGCGCGCCAACGTGCGCTTTGCTTCTTTCGCTTGTCGTTCACTAGTTTCTTACTTCCTCTTCTCTTCGTTGCTTCTTGGATTCCACTAGGGAAAGGATTTGATGAGTAGACGACTTGGCGGGACTCGGTCTAGCCTGGTTCATCGCACAATCGTCTTCACAAAAGCGGTCTCGCCAATTCTTTTGCCAATTCTCACTACTACCAGCTGTAATTATTCGGGAATTTTTATCGAGTTACCGCTGCACCCGCTCGCTTTTCACTGGCGCGACTTTATGAACGTTAGCCCTGCTGGAATGGTTTTTCATTAGAGGAGAGAGAGTGAAAGAGAGAATGGTGCTTCCACTCGTGTTTTTGTGCCGTGGCGAGTCAATGAACCGCGAAAATCGGTAAGTCAATGCCGATGAATTGTTTCGCACCGTGGGTACGTTGATTCTATACGAATAGCGTCGAGGACAAATTGTTAGTGGTATTCTGGTGCAGCCGCGCGTACCGCTAATGATCACGATTCTTGTTAACAAGTTCGCCATCGGATCACGAAAGAAAAAGTACCTTTATCGTCCAGGATTTATTATCGGATTTCTACACATTTGTATTTCTACCTCTTTATTATCTAGTAATTAGTTGTTCAATATGTAACTGTCCAACACCTAATTGGCTTATTAGTTTCAATGGGAAGATCCTGTTGTGACGACAAAACTAGGGGAAATTAGCGTTAAACGGGAAATCAGGAGAAAATTGAATTAGAAATTAATTATTATATCATATTTAATGTTTCATATTGAATAGATGTGATTAATAGTAGAGCGACTCGGGGTTTAATATCTATAGGAAAAGCGGTGTCTCTTTGAGCGAGAGGTGATAACCTTAGAATCTGGAAATTCCAGATTCTACAATAAAACCCAGGTACCTAGCTCAATGACGTGGAATTTCCGAAAATTGTAGCATGCCAATGAAACCACAACCTCTGGCAATCGACTTTACTGAGCAAGCTCAGAATTTTGCCAGTGTTAGACTTCAACACTTTGAGATTGCCATTTGCATTCACGAGTCTTATAACTTTAACAAGAATTATTCCTTCTGAAATATAACATTTTCGGCTCATATGCACAAATTGTTTCATTAGCTTGTAAGTAATTTCTTACAAACTAAAGGATTCCTGATCCTGGATTATTCTTTCGATCACTGTAAAATGTGACGATGAGTGGATCGTTCGTATCTAATTAGTAAAATTCGCAGAAAAAGCATTTTAGAGATCGATCACCGACAAAGTCGCTTAGAAAAGTTCGAGGTACAAAGACGATTAACGGGGTCCATCGTCGACTGGCTGTCCGACAGCTCCTATCGAATTATCCTTCATAGCCGTGGGCGCAAGGATACCTGGTCTTAACAGACCGATCGAAAATAGATTTTAATCCGCTTCGATAAATCGACAATTGCAAGAGGCAAACGGATATTTGATTACGTCGAATGATTTATTCGATCGCTCTTGTCAGGACTCCATTCAAATGAAAACACTCACACGAGCAAGCGCGACCGACTGAGCGAACGTCCGCTATGAGAAAGTAACTAATTTTCACGGTAAAATTTATTTTCGATAATCCCTTGCTTTATATGTAAAAAATGACGCATACCGATGATTTACGGCGTGCTGCATCGACGGTTTTGGATGAATACAAATCCAATATCGTTGCAAGGTATTCTTATTTTGTAATGAAGCGTTTATCGGATTCTATTCGGATCTCTTTCGCTTCTTTTGGTTTAGTTCAAATTGAATGTCACTTTCCTCGAGCACTATTTACGTGTAAAGTGATATTCTCTTACATGGATTTTTACTCTCTGAATTACATCAACTATTAATATCGAACATTGAGAATTAAAAATCGTATTCATATTAGTTTCATCTAATTTACTGTGATTAATATACATAAAAGTTTTAAAGTACTATATTATTTATTACTTCATCAAAATTCTTTTATTTTATTATATAAATTTAACATTGCTTCTATCCCAGCTTTTTTCAATTATATTATCAATTAGCTAGCGTAAAACACTTAAGCTTTCACTTTGAGAGAGACTATTTTGAGCTTTCCAGGAAGAGCGTCGAAATCGAGTAGAAACTATTTGTCTAAAGCGAAGCTTAGCGGAGACTAAAGTGTACAGACTGACCAAGATTGCAACGTTGAGGTAATCAGAACTAAGAGTGTGACTCAGAGAACCAAGAGAACCAGTCTACTCGAGGCAAAGGTATCCAAAGGTACATCCGGTTTTGGACGGTGTCCTTTGCAGGTGTGTTCACTATAGTAACACGATACGTGGCAGGCAAACGATTAAAATTCCAAATCGGATAGGCTGTGATCCTCATTGTCTCAGGGCATCCTCCGCTATTAATCACCGTGATAGGCTCACGGTGCGGATGCGGTGGTAATTAACGCGTCTAGACAGCGGCTGGTAATATCGCTCTAACGAATTCTCCAAGATTACTCGGCTTCTCGTATGGGCGTGCTCTCCACCGAATCGCAGGAAAATGGAGCTTCCTAAGTACTTTAAGATAAAAAAAAAAAAAAACTATCTTAACTAGAACTTGATTATGGAAATTAGTAGAATCGTGAACTTGGAATCACTTGGAATAATTTACAGTAAAAACAAAAAATGAGAAGAAACTAACTGTACATTGAGTAACGAAAATATTGTAGGTTGTTATTTAGCGATTTACTTCATAGTAGATATCTTTTTTCATATTAGCTATTATGTGTTAAATGAGTTTGTAGAGTTTCCGTTGTCAGAAACATATGGTTAAAACTAATCAACTTGTCCACTGTCGGAGCCTTTAATCCTTTGACACATAAAAACTACAAAGAATTAGAAAGACGTCTGGAAGGCAATACGACCGTCATTCGTGAAGTAAGTACCCATGTTCCCATTTGGGTTATAGGCAAAAAGTTGAGGACATTTTCTTTACTTATATTCCACAGTAATAAAAAGTAACGTTTAATGTCAACTGCCATTCATAGTTTCTTGGTAGTACGAAAAACCATTAATATCTGTATATCTACCCAAATGATTTCAAGTTAAATATCCAACAACAATATTTAACCGATGATCAACGATACATAACTGTTTAATTGAAATATATACTCTAAAGCCATCGAGTTTCATATCGTATATCCATTAAACATATTTACGCGTATAACAACAATATAGATATTAGGTTGCTGCACAAATAATTGTAATTCCAATCGAATTTAATCATTTTACTCAAATTTACTGAGATTTCCACTGCAATTAAATTGTTTTAACAACCGACAAATAATACCACATCTCGGTTTTCTAAAAGGGTTCGACACTACTAAACAGATTATCATCGAGACAATTAAAAGAAGCATTATTATTGATCAAAATATCCTTGTTAGTTGCAGATATGCAGACAAGCGATGCGTCAGCTCGATATTCGATCCTTACAGATAGAAGAGAATGCGCGGGCGCGTTGTATTTCGCGATCCAAACTGTTCAGGGATCAATAGGAGTGGTTGGGTAAGCTAGTGTGTGCGGGTGGTGGGTATAGGAGAAGAGAGACCGTGCTAACGAATGTGCCCTCGCACGGCTGACGGCGTGGCGCGCAGGCCGATCCTTCTTGATGGCTTTTCATCTGGATCCTGACGGTGAAAAATTGCCGTACCTCGCTAGAGGATCGCGCGCCCGACCGCCCACGTCGGGCTATCTCCCTTTACTTGTTTTACCGTAAGATTACTGGCGCGACGTGCGCCGACCCCTATCGCCTAACTAATACGCCGGTAATAAGAGTTATTATCGGATAAATAGGCCACTTGCTACCTTCGAAAGAGAGAGAGAGAGAGACTGATGGAAAGAGGAGAAGGTAAGGGAAGTCTGCGCGAACACTGTTGAAAGCGATAAGCTACAAACTTGATGGAGGTAAGGCTTCTCGACTCGAATTCTTTACTCTCTGAGAAAACTTCTCTAGAGAGAATGTCTATACTATACATATATAGACTACTGCTGCATTCACCTTTTAAAATGTTCCTGTACTAAGCGGAGAGTTTGGATTTCTTAACTGCATTGTTCGGTATATTTGTCGACGTTGGTCTTATTTACAGTAGTTTTTGGAAAATCAGTTCTGAGGATTTAACGGGGATTTATTGATTTCTAAGGATTATCGTCGGAAATATAGTCTGTGGATTTTGATGTAAAATTCAAGAAGACGTTGCTCAATACTATGGGAAAGTAGGCGGGGTTTTATTGGAAAACTGGTGAAAAAAAAATT
The DNA here is from genome assembly GCA_963989405.1 of Trypoxylon attenuatum. Classification (NCBI taxonomy): domain Eukaryota; kingdom Metazoa; phylum Arthropoda; class Insecta; order Hymenoptera; family Crabronidae; genus Trypoxylon; species Trypoxylon attenuatum. The sequence continues at coordinate 26,025,399 of OZ022489.1, forward strand.
CATTTTTAACACTCTCGTAAGAAACCAATCAATTGTAAATTTACATCCTTTCCAATATTCATCGATCCTCAGAACTTATCGTATCCGGATTCCGGATACAATCGGCAGAAGATTTGCCGTATTGCCGGGTGTTCGGAGCTCGCGTCCTATCGCGGTCGAACGATATTAATCCACGCTAATATTTGACCTAAATAGCCATCGGAATAAGATTCCACGCTCGAGTGGAATCGAATCCAATTAAGGTGTTCTTGCATTCGCCTTAGTCCGTACCACGTTGGAGCTATAATTCCTTCTACGGATCTTCCCTCAATCCGTTTCCAGAGAAGATAAGAAGTGTATCCCACAAAAACGGTTACGGTGCAGGTGCGTTCTCCGGTAGAGCAAACGATCTTATTTTCTTCTTCCGGTTTTGTACGCGCAATTACACCTTAGGATACATCTTATCCTCGGCAGCCAACTCAGAGAAAAACTAGCCGTGATCTATTTCCTTCCTGGCGGTCGCTTCTTCTTCTTCTACCTTGGTACTTTCGTTCGCTTTCCCTATGGTGTTCACGCACAACAACCCTCATGCCTATTCCACGAACGATTCTTCCCTCGTTTTTTTCTAACCACCTCAGGCATCCCCCTTGCCAGTTTCGTCGACGACTCACCCTCGTTCAGTTACCGTGGAAACTGGGCTCCCAGAATGGAACTGTGCTTCCCGGCACGAGCATCGCGCGTGCTAAGTGGGTTTTAATTTAAAAGAACTGATTCGTCATGTTGTAATTAGTGTGATGTTGGTAGGGTTCTCCTCACCGAGATTGCGCACCATTTGTTCTACGCGTAGCGGCTGCAACCGTGATTTATGATCCCCAATTCGTAATTGGGCAATTAGATTTTGATTCTCTTTACTAAATTCAATTCTTGGATCGTTACTCTTGACTCAATGAATCAAATATAGACGACTATGGTCGATTATTTCATCATTGCTTTTCACCTTTTCACCTTTTTAGTATCACGAAGTTTAGACAGGAAAGTTTTCTTAACGCGGGATTCCGTGAACTCGTTAAATCATCGTCATAACGGGACTGCGGCGAAGCAAAAGATTCCTTCAATATAAATTACAAATTAGTCTCCGGGAAGCTCTGCAATTAAATGGGAATTTCGGTGAGGAAACTTGGAGGATCCCACTTAACGTCCGCGAAAGCAAGTTCCCAGCAGGGGGTGGTGTTTCCAGGGCGTAACTCAACTGCACCCTCCTTCAGACAAGACCCCCATAAGAGTGGTGCGTTTCCCCTAGTATCCTCTTCTGTTCTCAATGCTTTTTCCGCTTTCTCCCACATCATCCGGGGACATCTTCATCCAGTACCGAGTACGCCCTCCATCGTTTCGTTTCCTTGCGCGACCATCATCCCTGAGATCTTCACCACCCTTGATCCAAAATGCAGGGGGATTCTCTTCCCAACACTGCTCTCTCTTTCTCTTTCTCTTTCTCTTTCCCGTCTTTCTTCATCCTGCTGTTGCAGCACGCGAAAAAAAGTGCGTTTCACGTTGTCGCTGGTTGCCTTCTCTTCTTCACGCTAGGGGATGTTCCCCGTGTGCTGTCGATGATGGCGGTTGGTAGAGTGGAGCATGGGGAGCTGGTTTTGGGGTGCGCGCCGCTTTCATCCTTTTGCTCGGGCATTCGTATCTATCGGGGTATAAACAGGGTGCGCACCAGCAACTCCGTATTTCTCGGCATTAACGTCGAATGCAGCTCACTGGAAGTACTATCCCACCCCCTTCAAGCTTTCGAGAGGGTGGGAGATTCTACCACCGGAGATCGACAGGCCCAGACGAAATAAAGACTCACGGATACAGATGTATCGGTAATGTACGAGCCTCCTGTTCAAGTCTGCACTTATGTACACGCTTAATACTCTTGTATGCGGAAGTGGGTTGAATTAGGGAACGATGCTTCTCGCGGATGTCCATCGAGGAATTTCGCGTTAAGTAATCAAGCTTTACTGAGAGATATTTGTAAATGTAATGACGGACAACGTGTGTTCTTTTGAAGAATAAGAATCATATATTATAATTCTTATTCAATATTATTCTCAGAATTACTGCAATAAATTCTACGCTTATTTAATACTATAATATTATCAGTGTATCGATAAACATGTGATTATTCCTTTTGAAATTGCTAGATAAATGTAAAAGTCAGGAAAATCTGCCGCTATATTAATAATTATAATTTTATAAATGGAGAAAACGTAACTGTGTTTCGGAAAGGGATAATTGATTGCTTGCAATTTCTGTTTACTGCAAGTGAACCCAACAGCAGGACTCGCCTACTGCTAGCAAACAGCGTGCAGTACGTATCATTTCCCAAAGCGAAATGACCCAATTAACAGTCGGAGAAGACTCACCGAAGTTTAACTCCGAAATATCGCACCCACGGCGAGATATCGTTTGTACACAAACAGTCGCAGTATTTTCTGCCTTTAGCTCGCAATCAGCAGTGGAAAGCAACAATTTTCCACGGCAACAAACTAGACGAGTCATAAGAAAACTTACAATTAGAAGAACACCAACTATCAAAGTGGACTTTACGCTACTCGCACTAGTAGTCAAAAGACTGAGAAACGCTTCTACAATAGAATCGAGGTTGGTTGGAAGTATTATCGAGCCGTTCGAGCACATTTCCCATGGCCGCCGATAGCAGAAGGCTTGGGTTTTGAAATAAGTGAATTTATGGGTAGAGCTCGATCGATCAGGCCTTGAAAGCCCCGGGACTTGCGTTACATTAGGCTGAAAGTAATTCGATTAATAAACGTGACTGCAACGAGAGCACTGATGGAACTTTCGGTTTTCGGAGTACGCACTTTGTGCACCCGACAATGGTTCGCGAATCGGTCGCGGTTCATTTGCAAGAATAGCGAGGAAAGAGAGTCATGTTGGGATCGTTAAGAGACCTGTCTAATAACCCTGTCAGCGTGACGGCGAGTATAGTTAGCAGATCGTGGAAACATTTATTACAGTCGCTTACTGGACGGAGATCGCTTATAAAAAGCAAAAGGTAGAGAGAGAGAGAGAGAGAGAAAGGGAAAACCTGTGGATCCAATTCCGTTGGCACTTATTTTCATCGAGACTCTCGCCCAACGACACGTTAATGGAGCCGCTCGAAATATAGATTCCGGATTCAAGGTGTTCATAAAATTACCCAGCGTACCCTTATATAAGGAAGCTCTAGCAGACATTTCCATTTGTCTTGGTGGTGAACGACCTATAAAAAGGTACGGTTAGCGACTCAAATCCCTCGAGTCTCGCTTGGCCGCATTACTTCCGTGCTGTTTCCACCGAACGAGAGGAGCGGACTGCTGGAGCCAGCCGATTTACCTTTTGTCACTGGCACACACTTTGCCCTTTGGATAAATATACCACGGACTTTCCGATCGACAACTTTTTCGGCTTAAATCTCTGCTAGGTGAAAAGTCATTTCGATTCTCTTGTCCTCTTTATTTTCAAACTAATCTTGCGAAATTGTCACTTTCACTCATTTAGAAATCTTAATGGATGGAAATGGTTATTAAATTGTAATGTGATTTGTTCTAAATTCACATTGATTATGTTTATTCGACTACATAAACAAGCAGAATTAATATAATTTAGATAATTATTATAGATATTATAGAACGTACCATTGTTTAATACCGAATTCATTAATTATGTATAATTGGATTGATTTTTGTCAGTCAATTTCACAATTATAGCTATTGATGAAAATTAGGGGTTGTTTAAAAGAAATAATAACTTTGCTGAGGGTGATTTGTAAAATCTCCAGACAGACACGAAATTTTTGAGTAGATAATTATTAATTCAAAGTAAAATTATTTAACGATGTAGGAGATAATTTAAGGAATGTTTCATTCGTTGCGAGAAATCAGAAAATCTAATGGCATTGCGTATTTCCGGGATTTAAATAGAAGCACATGACAAACATCCCCTTTTCGGCGTGATACAATTCCTCACGCTCACGCACCCCTTTCGTTTCTCCCAATTGGAACCATTGCTCTCCTGTGCACCTGCCGGGTTTCTATATAGGGTGCATTCGGAATAAGCAACGACCTTTTGGATGGCAATACTCCAAAACATACTACGCAAAGAGGCTTACAAAGTTTCCCCTTTGCGATTGATAGTCGCGTGGAAAGGGTCAAAAGCAGTCGACTAATTCCGAAATTTTGCACCTCAAAGTGAGCAAACACTCCTCTGTGGAACCTGATATGTGTTTAAACTAATAAACTAAATCAGTAATACAAGAGAATCTACTTAATTACTCAAAACCATTTTCAATGTTTATCTAATTCAAATAGCAATTATTGTGATTCATTTCATACACCCTATATAATCTCGAATTTGTATTTATATTTTAATAATTTATTTTAATATAAATTGAATTAACATTAATTGTATTTGATTAGCTAAAAGATTAAAAACTAATGTAAGGCACTTCTTCTAGAAATATTCTATTAGCATCTCGAAGATTTTACAGCTTTTAAATTCATCCAGTATTTTTCGTGCATTTATGAGTAGCACGTCAGTACCGAGAACTCTGGCAATCATCAGCAATATGAAATTCTTTCAAAGTCGAGGAAACGGAAGCTTATCGAATTCCTGAGATCCGGGGCTTGATTTCATCCGAATGAAAGCGTCGCGATGTGGCGAGGAGATTCACTGACATGCTTCTATACCATCTCTATCTATTTCCGCCCGTCCAGAGTACTACTTCGGTTTTTGCTCGCTGTCTTTACCCGCAATTTCAACGAGGTGTCCAAACGTAGATTCAGGATTTAGTCTGGCGAAAGGAAGAGAGAGAAGAGAGGCAATAAATATATGTATATGGACAGAGAAAGAGATAGAAAAAGAGACAAAAGCAAAGAGAGAGGTATATATATATATATATTCAAAAATCGATAGACTGGAAAATAGTCGGGTAGATAGTCAGAGACAAAGAGGAACAAGTAGACGGGGATAATGAGAGACAGGAGGCAGAATCATAGATAGAGATCGGCAAATTGGTAGACAGACACAATCCGCTAGACGGACGAGTAGATTGATAGACAGATGAACAGAGAGATTAATAAACGTATTCAAAAGTCAAATAGGTAAAGGTAGATTTATCTCGATTTATTTCTAAATAGATAGAAACGTAGATAAATACAAATAGGTAAGATGGATAAATTCGAAAACAGATGAAAAGAAAAACAGAGACAAAAATCCATGAAAAAACGGAACCATTCGATATAATTGCAATTATTTTATCAGATGTTTCTGTGGTTACGATTATGAGAGAACGTTAAAAATTCCTGGTTAAAAACCACTTAACGTTTTCATGGAATAAAATTCACGGAAATATTCGCTTAATTTCGAATTGCGAGAGGCGGGTGTATTATTGCAGAGATTTGCGCGGCTGATTGCTGACGGGATGAGGTTCAATGAAATAACAACTCCGTTTATCCGAGGGAAAGAAACATATTTGTGGTGGCCCTGCAGGAAACGAGTGATTTGAACAGGATCGATTTCAATTCGACGACGACGGTTCAAGATATTTCTGAAGTAATCAAGCTCTTTGATATATACCGTGTGGTATTAATCACTATTTTATCAATCCGAAGCTAATTAACGTGAGAGTTTCTGATAAATATTGATAGTGGCCAATATCTCGACTCAATAATTTTGTACTGTGATACTAAACGAATAACCATCCTGAAAACAGGATATTAAACACTAATTAGAACTATAAACTTGAGAACTGGAATATAAGTTTATTTAACGATTACGTTGAAACGAGTTCAAAGAATTCTATCAATAAAAGTAAATATTCTAGTGATCCAAGATCAATCGTCATACACAGTAGTCAAATTTTTTTCAAATTTCGCTCTACGTTCGAGAGATTCTAACAATTCATAAAAAAATCTCCTAATGACTAGTTTCATTCTTACTATTTTTTTCCCCCCAGAAAAACGGCTCTGTACGAACAGATGTCGAATTCTTGAAATGAAGTGCCACATACAGTCGACGAGACTGCATCAGTGGAAAAAGGCGCTTATAGTCAGACGGGAAAACCAAGAATTGTCGTCCGGGATTTTTTCGTGAGCACCGCCAAGAATTCCTCGAGTGTGGAATTCACGGCCCAGTAAATAAATGGGCTGCTTACTCCAATATTCAGTCCCTCACTATTTCCCGCTTGGCGTAACAAAAACCTTTGTAGTACTCCGGTCTTCTCTATTCCACTCGCATAATGGCTTAAACCTAGCTATCAAGAACCCCAAACGTCCCAGTTATACACCTCGTCGTCGGTCTATAAGTAGAAGATCCTAGTGCAACTCATTAAAGTCAACGAACTAACTTTAATTAGTATCCATATCGCGCAATACACTTTATTATCTAATCTCTCTTTCGTTCCCTTGACTTAACTTGACGTGAAAAGTATCTAGACAAAGATGCATTGGCTTTTATGAAAACACTCCAAGTATCGGTTTTTCTTTCTCAAATATTAGAAAATTGTAAAACATCTTTACATAGTTGAACTAACATATCTGAAGTCAAGTGCATTTAGTATGAATTCACGAAAAATGTAATATCCTTTCACGATAAATTTCATAAAATCTCACACCAAGTACTATTCCTTCTTTGATAGTTCAAACACCAACCACTTTTTGCAATACCTTACATCAAACCCAGGAATAAACATGACGTCAACGACAAAGGCAAACGAGAATATTTCAAATACGATTTTTCTATATATCCTTCAGTCAAGTTCTTTTTCTTTTCCAAATAACGCGAAACAGTTTGTACGATTTTCATTTAAAATTCAGCCAGGAGAGAATCCAGCCGAAAATCAGAGAAATTCGCGTTTCAGTGTCAGTTATTTTCACCGGAGACGAGAGCCGACAAAAACGGATGCTCGAACCAGATGTCAGAATCTAATGGCATATTTCAGTAGCTATCGATCAGAGATTTCTGCGTGTGCGTGAGATAGCATTAGTTTCTCTGTCCCTTTCTCTCTCTCTCTCTCTCTCTCTCCCTCCATTCTCACCTATGTCATCGGAATACGCTTCGACAGGTATCGCCTTACCGTGGCCCCGAGTTTAACCTGGACACGGAATCCGAACGTGCGTACGGTCACACATCGCACCACGGTTCAAGGGGTCTAAAGTACACATAAGGTATCCAGTATACTCGTGATATATCCAGGTTTAATATGGGAATCTACGCACATGTGTTTCTGCAAGCCCAATTCGTTCTGATTTCAGCAATACCCAATGACACGAGCTATAGATTTTGATTAATGGATTTTCGTTTGCACGGCTCGCTTGTGACCTCTGACCCTGTCTGCTTTACTCTTGCTCCCCCACTACATGCCTTCTCCTATCATTTTCTCACATTACACACTTTTCCGAGCTAACATTCGGAGTAATGATAACAAGAGTAATGAAAAGATGGCAGAAGAATAGTACGTTTTAAAAAAAAAGTTTTATACTAAAGATAATAATTATGGTTTGTTTTATACGTAAAAGTTGGCTACTGACAATTTTTAACACTCGTTCATAAAGTATTATAGCAGCTGTAATTCTATGTGATTAGGATTTTAACGATCAGTGAAATGGAACATTCGGAAAGTTCACTAATTTACTAGTCATTTTTGCGGTAAAAGTGAAACGAAGTTTACTTATTATACAATGAAGAAGTATTGTGTATTGACATTTATCGACGATTTTATAATACTTAGTACATGTCGATTTAACTCATCATCAGGAATAAACTTTCAGGAAAAAAACAATTGTTAAATTGAATTCTGATAAGTATAAATCTTAGTTTCAATTTTTTACATTATCACATTATTTCTTAAGAGAAAGTACAAAATATGATGTATTCTTTTTAGGACCATGACTCCGTGCATTGAGAGACTACCACATTTTTTCTGTTTCGCAGTGGCAGATTACGTTACTCGGTGTAATGTCAAGTATGAAACATTACACCCGACAGTGCCATCCGAGTCGAAGGGACGCCGCCGGCTGTTTCCGGCTGCACTGATGCGCCCGTGTATCATCGCTGGCAAAGGAATAATATGCAGGTTTGCACCAGCAGCCTCTTTATGCGGTTTCCCAAAACCATGAGAGCATGGTGCCATTCGCTTTACGAGTATGTTTTGGTGAATGCGATTGGCAATGTTGTGTCCTCTAATATCGTGCAGCTGGTTTCTCCAAATTTCCACACAAATTGTACAATGGATTCAGAAGTTAACTTTAAATAGCTTACAATTTTGTTTGTTCTTAATTCACGATGATCGATTTAGACCAATCTATAAGTTTAGCTGTTTTGAATAAACATACGATATAGCTTAATATTATTTGTATAATATTATGGAATAAGCTTTGGATATCCAGTATGTGGGAACACAGGGAAATTTACAAAGAAAAACGCACTGCGTTGTAGTCAAAACAATCCCTCGGTAAACAAATTGGAGAAGAAATAGGTAAGCCGGATTAATTCGAAGTGCACAAAGTAACCCGTGACGATTTTTTTTTATTTCGTTCAAGAGCACGTCAATTTAACGAAAAAAAAACGAGGCTTAAGCGAAACGTCAGTCAGCATGCATAAACAATGCGGAAGCCTCCGGAAGCCAGTAGATGGAGCACCGCTATTTTTATATATTCGCTTTAAAGCTAATACCTTCAGAGCTCGACTGCATAATGAAAATTGACGTCCTCGAAGAGCGGTCTTGTGCGAACAAACATCTCTAAGCCTGTAGCGCCCGCGCGCGCGCGTTGTTGAACCATATCCATAAATTTGCAGTTTTCTACCGAGAGACTTGTGTTGTGTCCCGTGGTCAAACTTATGTTAGAATTCTCTTTAAAAGTAACAGGCTACTTGTGATCTTTCTATAAAAAATGTTTCCTTACTGTCTATAGTTAAAAAAACTAGCAAAAAACTATCGGAAAATTGATCTTGATCTAAGATATGAGAAATCTTTAGTTTTGATTTTGTTGTTACGTAATATCTTCTTATTTGTTCTCCACAATATAATTTTGACACATATTAGGAAACAATTTGTATGTACACACATACCTATATATTTTTATTTTTTTATATGTGCACATACAGACAGAGAAATCCTAGGGAAAAGATACGTTTTCGAATGCATAATCTAACTGGTATTGCTCTCATATGTTTAACCCCATTTCCAACTTGCAATCAATGCCCGTTTGAGACTGAATGAACCATGCGGATGGGGCTTCAGAGATGGCAAGTGACCGGAAAGGCATAATGGCGGGCAAATGCGGGAGGATTTTGAGTGGTGCCGAAGCGAATTTCGTGGAGGCGGTGGTTGGTACACCTATACCTGTCGAGATATTGTGTTAGAGCAGCTTAATCATCGATGATTGCTAATTTACGAGTGTATAGGCGAAATTGTTGGTATGTTTGTGTAAGTGCATGCGTAGGTATAATCGATTTTGTTATTACAGCTAAATTTCGATCTGTCGACTATTGTATAAATGAATATTCATGAATCTCATGTAACAAGTTTGCAGAAATTCTTTATATTTCTTCTTGACTTATTGCGAAATGCTTGATGCATTTTGTAAAAAATTTGTAATTTGCAAAAGCTTTTTCAAAAGGGCAAACGAAAACTCGCACTTCTTTTTTATCGTTAAATATTCTTACTAATTTTAATGCATTTTAGTAAATTTAAAAGATACTTTCTACAATCCTCGATTCTGAGTTCGATTTTACGAGATCAAAATTTCTCGTTTAACAACAACAATGCAAGTTACGTTATTATCAGGGTATTCAAAATTTGAGATGCAAAACTTTCTGACCCAAATTGCAGTCGAATTACAGTCGTAATTGCGACTCACGCTAGCCCAGCACAAACGAATTAGAACGCGGACGCAGGCGAATTTTTTCCAGTTCCACAAAAATTTATGCTCCTGTGGGAGGAGGAAAAATACAGGCAAAGACTCGTAAATCAGCGGGAGTCATTGCGACAGGAAAGAGAGGGCAGAGTGTCATTAAAATCGATGTGAACTTCGTGCTGCCAGTAATAAATAATGTACATATTGCGATGTAAATTTCAATGACGAATTTGTGCAGGATGCAACCGAATAATAAACCTACATATAGATATACATATACAAACAGAGATGAGATGATTTCCTTTGGAACAAAAATAATAAGAAATATATAAATAATAATCAATAAAATTCGAACTAATTTATGTTCTATATTTCTTTCTTCCTTTGTTCATTAGAAATCGCTTACATTTGATTTGCGAATATTACTCGGTTGTACCATGTACTTCGTAGTTTGCATTTCGACCTTATTTCAGACTCGTAAATGCTTGTTTGCGAGTGCAAATGGCTCCTGTAAATTAGCACAAGCTCGTTTAGGATTTACCAAGGACGCGGAGAGGATGCTGTCGCGCAGTTGTCACGTGAAATAATGACATTCGTTGGGATAGAGTCCTGGTCATTGACGTCTCTCTGTCTTATTTACTATGAGCAATCTTATCTTACGAAAACACGTAACTTCCTCGTCAATATTGTCCCTTGGCAAAGTGATTCAATTCACTTGGCACGTGAATGACTATTGGGGACCATGTGCCAGGCTTCGTTCGACTAAGAGTATAAGTTCTAAGTGAGAAAATTAATCTTCCGATAGAGTCTGACCTTCTGAGAAATATGAAAGAGTTTTTTTCTTAGCTAAAGCTTCTTATAGCGCTACCAGATTTGTGCTTTTATAGCAAAAACAGATGATACTGAAGTATTGGTACGAATCTGTGCTAATGCAAAGTGACAGATTGAATCTGACTCTCAAATATCAATGGATTTATAATAATAAAATTTCCTGAGTTTTTAGTAGAGAAAAAGAATAAATATTCGACTATTGGTATTCGATATTGTAATTGCATGTCAATTTTAATTTTTACCCTACGAATTAAGATCCATTTCAACTAATTATTTCTCCTTGCAATTTCTATTGTAAACATAAAAAGAAGGAAATAAGGTTTAACTGAACATTCGTGACATAATCTAAAAGTCTAGAATCTAAGTTCAGAATTCCAATAAGATTGATCAAGCACGTAAGATTGATTGTATTCCAGGATAATCAATATCTTGAGTATTTCGAATGGAACATTCCATCGGGCAATTTTTCTCCTACGATTCGGTGCTCTCTCGTTTCGCCAAATAAATTCGATCGGCTAATTTCCGCGAATTTCACCATTAAATCCTGAGAGACAGAGCAAGAGGAGTCCAGCCCAAGTAGAGAAACTAAAACAGTAAATGTATAGCGCGACGATTGTAATTCCGACGTCCGGTACGCTCCGAAATTCGCTCGCTTACAGGATTAAGGACGGCGAGGAGTGTCCGTTCTCTCGCAAGGAAGCCGAGTCGCGCCGCGCCGCGTTAATTTTTAATTAAGCTTCGACCCAATTAACCCGCGAGAATCAGAGGGCCAAGCGAGAGTTGACTGCTCGCAAAAGGAGGTCAATGCAGCTCGAATATCGTAGTGTTTAGAAAAACTGCTTCGGCATCCAGTAAAGCGTTTTAATTTGTATTTCGCGCAATGCGTATGAAATTCTCTAGCGCGAAAGGAAAACGAAGACGAAACAGCGAATTTGAGATAAAATACGACAATGAATCTGTTTCTTCATGAAATATGCATGGAAACGTTTAACAAATAGTTTGAGCATGGATCACAAAAGGATTCCTCTTTAGACTGTGGGGAAAAGAGAATAAATACTTGATTCCTCTTACAGATTGTGCTCTTTAATTCAAGAGCAAACGATTGTAAATCCTCAGTGACTAAGTATTCTTTTGGAAAACTGTCGTCAAAAAGCAGCCTCAAATACTGAGAAAGAACAATCGAATTCTTTATGGTTAAAATATCCTTAGAAACCCAAAGTATAGTAAATTCCGTTGATTCACTCTGATTACGTTCGATTCGAGACATTGGAAGATTATCTTCAAAGTTTCACTTCGACAGTTCGAGCCATGAAGTTGGAGAATTTCCCGAAGAAAAATAAAGAAAACTAACACGAATTTTCTTTTGAAAATATTAAGAATAATTAGAAAAACTCTTAAAACTTTACGGCGACATGGTGTTCGCGACAGGCAATAAAACAAAATTCTACCTAATCAAGCTATATTTTGAAAGACGAATAATTTCCTGTTCATTTTGTCCCACACTTGCTCACCCCTGATTTTTTTTATTTTCTTTCAAGAAGGATACCGTGACTCACACGTGGATTATCCTTTTAAACATAATACAAAAATCGCATTTGCTCAGCATCGATTTGCTAGAGTACTAGACGAAACCAGGAATCCATTGGAAATTGGAAGCGTATCGACAACCAACTATCAATACCGCAGAATCTATGCGTGTATCAAATTGCAAGTGGAATAGTAAAGCACAATCGAGACGAGAGACAATTGCTCGTCGCTTAATCGGATTCCTGTGGTTCCAGTCTGGCATAAAGGACATACTTAATTATTATCTCGCAGGGTAACGTGTTTCGTTTGGAATTAGTCTCAGCCACGTAGCGGCGTAATTTTTCCTCGCGAGTCGCGACTTTAAATTGGTCCAAAGTCCTTTCGAGTAGACCTTCCCCGCCGAGACGAGGAAAATTGCGGCCAGACGAGGTTGGTATGATTAAAAATCCAATACAACGTTGGACGTTGTTTCCCGCTTAAAAAAAAAGAAGGCCTTGCTTATTACCCCGCAAAACCTCTGATATTTTACGACAAGAATCTCTTATGTCATTTTCTCCAAACTAATGCATGCGCATTGAAGCATTTACAGCCGCTATGTATTCGGATAAAGCAGCTGCATTAGTCAGGAATTATACCACTGGAAATTGAAGATTATCACTGTTACGCATGATTGCCGAGGATATGTTAGGTTGTCTGCCGGTGGAACAGCTATTAAATGATGATTTTGATTGTCTGCTGCCAAATGCAAACCTATTCGATTCTCCAAATTCAATTAGATTATACATTATCTTCACCGAGTACACTAATATCCTACGTCAATTTAGTAAACTGTTATAAACCGTATACACAAAATAAGTTGAAAATCAAAGCGATTCAATTTCCTTTATTCATACAACACATTTCCGACCGTTCCTCAATTTTCCTAGATACCAATAAAGACGCTACACTACAATATATTTACTTTCTCATAGCTTTCAATTTGCGTAATAATTGGAGCAAGGGAGGATATATCGATAAAGGAGTTTGGATATGAGAAAATTATCACCCAAGAAGAGGCAAGCACCAAAACTAGTCTCTCGCATCATGGAAAGCCTCTTCGAAGGAAAATCGATGGAAGAAGAGGCTCAGGGAGAAGAACGGCTTCCCAATCAGTAATCGATTCAGCGTAAATCGTAGGCGATAAACTCGGCTTGTTTTCTGCATGAGCTAGGAAACCGGGTGAGCGAGGAAGGTGCAGATGAGGGTTACTGGCTGTGACTGCGTCTTATCTAACCCTCTTCGGTATTGGGGTGAAGTGCTGCCGTGACGTTATCCTTGACGTACGCATAATTACACTCAACCGATCGATCTAATTAATTAGTACGGAATGTGTGTGGACCAAGCTAGAGGAAGGGGGATTAGGGTGCTGGGAGTTAGCGTGATTTGCATACCATAGAATACAGGTTATTTTAAGCATGGCCCCTTCCCTCTCTTAACAAAGCATAACGCGAGCGGAATTCCATGTTTGAGGCATTACATTCCCTAGATAATGTGCCATATATACCACAAAGTGGAGGAATGTAAAGCTGATTAAATCAATCGAACGATGCTTTGTTATCGAAAATCCAATATTTCGCACCCTCCATCTATTATTAGTGATCCTTCAATTCGGAAACATTGTTTCTGGTGGGATCTTATTCTATCAATCCCAAATTAAACTGAATTTATATTCTTTGTATTTTAATTAAGGAATACTGTTAATTTGGAATAAATCAAATATTGAAATTTCTTTTTTAGCTGGTATTGTAGCTTCGGGATGTTTTGGAATTTGTACTCAGTTGTTGGCATAGAAGTTCTACGTTATTCTAAAATTTACTATTATGACTCATTTAAATTATTCTGTTGTACTTCTAAAGTGTGACTTGTTTATGCAAATGTAGACCATGTTGCTTATTTAGAATTCTCTGTAATTCGTTAAACAATGCGTAACATATGTCTTTCAAGTTTGCACAATTCATAAATATTTCTTGCAGATCATTCCGAGACATTTCTCGTCGCTTTTAATCTACCAAAAAATATGGAATTCGCGTTAATTAAACGGCTTAAACTCTTACCACAATTACATTTTCCCATAATATATTTTACTAACCACCGTAAAATCCTACAATTCGTACATACAGTGGTAAAGGATTTAAATATGCGCTACAATGCACACATTTGCAATAAGAAATAAATAATCCGTTAGCTTTGTAATGTATGAGGGTAATTTTTAACATGTTTTAACTTTACGAACTCATTATTTTACGGTTAAATCTATTAAATTCCAAATTACACGGTTGGCTCTGTGAGTCGAGTATGAGATAGGGAAAAAGAGAGAGAGAGAGAGAGAGACAAACCGACGAAGCAGCAGGAGTTTTAAGCGGTTGGTTCTTTAGGATCGCGAGCCATTGCACAAAAATTCAATGAAAGAGCCAGCACAGCCTGGGTTTCAGGCGTCGTAATGCGAGCACGCGACATATTAATTGCGCCGACACGCCTCCCATTGTTCCGAAAAAGCCTAGGGAGCGCGGGGAAAAATAGGCAGTGGACTGCTTCGGAATTCGCCACGGTGAAATATTACTACGGTTACGTTCCACCTCCCCATGAATTTCCAAACCATACCGATTAGTGGCTTGATGTTAGTTGCATTGTTCCAGATAAAGAGACTAAAAGGTTAATATTTCATTAAACAAAGTATACTCTTATAAAATACGTGCTTGGATATTCTACACACGAGTCGAAAGTATATTTCGTATAAATTGTCGTTTCATACTTTAATTGCAAGAACTTTATAGACATTGGGAAAATAATGATTCGTAAATGCAAATAGAAATTTTATCGTTCCGTGTCTATAGATAGTATATAAACAAATTAAATGAATAAATGAAGTTTGAAAAATAAGCTTAATTCAGTAACTACATACAGCAATGAATCGTCTGTCAGAATTATACATTTCTCGCGATCGTTTCGGATTTCGATAAATTGATATTTACTCGCAAAACTAAACCCGATTTTTGATTTTCAAAAATCTAAAGGTGTGCCGCGTTTATAATAATACGCTTATGTATAGTGTATCGCGTTACGAGTAATTCGAATTGCTCGCAAATATACAGTAGCTTACGCAGTCGCACGTAAACAGTACAAATCCGGATAATATCCGCAAAATGTATCCAATTAACCATGGGGTTTAATACCAAAGAAAAAGGCCAGCCCGGTAAGCGATGTCAAAATTGGCAACTGAAATTCGAAAAACAAACCGACGGCTTCGAAACAGAACAGAATCGTGCAAACAAGTATGTATATGGATTCAGCGACCATTCATGATTTTAATCCTGAATTGATTTACGATATTGTCCATCAATACACTTTGTACATCCCAATAGGGAAACTCTAATGTAGAATCTACCGAGAATTTTGAAACAAATCGAAACACGTTGCATACCGGAATCGAGTTGAAAATAAAATACTTTTTAGGAAAATCGTTGTTTATTCGTCGATTGTTCTAAAAATTTCATTGAAAAAAATTCAATTTACAAATGTAAAACATTTAACAATATCATGTTAACAATGATTTTACTAATAAGATATCATGCCGAGAATTCAAACCCTGATGAAATCTCATTAAAATCAAGTTCAATTAAACCCCAGTATTTGTGGTTCGAACTCAGCGAATTTTTTTAACTCACGTATATTACACTTAAAGAAAGTTAATAAACACTGAAAATACCTTCTACTTGAAATCAGTAGTCAAGCTGACTTCAAGAATAAACACTCGCAACGAAGACAATTGGACGCCAAGGAAACCTCGCCACAAAAGCCAAAGTGCAAAACATTTTCAGCGTACGCCGTTTGTTACGATTCCGGTTGGCGCAACAAGTTTCAGAAACAACGGATGAGAGAAGAGTGTGGGCACAAGGCGGCAATGTCGGCTTCCAGAAGATAATGTTGTGAAACATGCGACCACTAACACGTTCTTGCCAACTGTAAACAATACGCAGGCTGGCGCGTGCTCTTATCACTGAGCGACCGAAACGGATATTCCTAACCTGCAGATTTACACTAGTGTTCCCGTTAGCATGTTCACATTTCTGATTCTTCGCAGTGTCACGTGGTTATCCTCTCTACTTCTTAGAATCGTTTGCTCGGAGCACGACTCACGATATGCATACATACAGCGCGCGCGTTCGGACGCTACTACTGTGTAGAAGCCGAGCCAGTGTTTACGTCCCCACTACGTTACCGCCGGTGTTTCCCCCTCCCCAGCGCGTGCTTAATGCTTCGGGCAACCTTAGGCGCCTGAGGTGGGGACATAAACACTGGCTGGAATTCTTGTGGCGGACAGACTGTACTTTGACCCTTATGAATCATCTCAACAGAAAATTGAATTTTACTTTTCTCTGCTAATAAATACTTTTTAAATATTCAATACTAATTATTTATTATATTTATAACTATCATGTTTACTTATTCATTTATATAGATGTATATTATATTCATTTATGATATGTATTATTAGTACTGTTTAGTTTATATAATTATTCGAGATTGAATATTACTAAATAGTAAACATTATTATTTGTTTCAATAATGAATATGAGTCTGATTCGGTCAAATTGTTGTAAATGTATTAACAAAGATTATAGGAAACTGAAGGATATTTATACATACTGTATTATTTATTGCAACTATTTTTTACTTTCGATGTATCCAACGAAACTTAATCAGTCATTCGTCGTGTAGTTGGATTTGTTGCAATAATGTCATTCTTTTACGAAATCACACTACGTATCAATAGTGAAAAGAATCTATCGATCAGCTTTCAATTGCAATTCCACAATTTTTCATTCACTACCCTTAAACTGAAATATAAATTCCAGGGATCCCATGCGCCAACTGAATGCATGTAACTCTATCAGCCATCACCCCTTAGCCAGTTGGCAAAACGCATATTTCACACGGGTTAATCTACCGTTTAACCAGAAATACCGCCAGACAGAGGCTCGATGGAAAAGCTTAGATTTCAAGAACACGCGCCACCAGTGTCCACATCGATTGATTAAATCCCTGTATCGTATCTCTAACTAATACCAACCAGGTTGAATAATTCAACGGTACAATTTCCACGGATTTTACGCTAGAAAAAAAAAACCACTTTTCCGAGTGTTACTGCTCATTTGTGCGGCGTTGAAGGGAATCCTGAGGAAATTTATTTAAACGTATTTAGAAAGGAATGCGCACGAGAGTGAGAGAAAGAAAAAAGAAGGAAGAAGTGAGAGAGGTACTTGGCGGTTCAGGAGGTAGATCGCAAGAACGAAAATGATCTTAGAATTGCAGTAGCGACTGTTCTCTCTTACTCTCCCTCTCTCTCTCTCTCTTTCTCTAGATTCCAGATCCAGCTCTAGCGTGCTCTCAGACTGGTGAGCTCGAGGCGGCGTGATTTTCATTTCCTACGCGTAAAGAGTCGTCATAAGAGCAATGGGATACAAATTCCTCCATTTAAGTTTCAAATTAGATTTTTCCTTCGCAATCTCGGCCGAGCACTCGGATTACATTCAAAGCCCTCTCTTTGATCAGAATGGCTGATCGATTTGGCATGGAACGTCCCACTTACTTTCTGTCGTTCTTTCCTTCCTTCATCGTTCCTTCGATTTCTAAGGAAACCTAGCCCCTCCCCCCTGAGGCTTCGATGAATCTCGAGGAACGTCGACGTCGCTCGATTTCCCTCACGTCGCGTTCCGTCTCTTGCTTTCTCGTGGTAAAAGGGGATCGTGGAACACGACTAACTGAATATACATATATTAATCTTTAGGGTACCTAGGTAGTTTGTTTTCGTGGGTTGGGCGGGCTGTGCGAAGTTTACTGGACCGTTGATGAAATATTAAGCCGGCTCGTACTTAGTTCCGTCTGGATTTGGCTAATAACACACTTAAGGCTTGGCTCCCGAGTTCCTGTGGACCCTGGACAACATACCCTCCGGTCTATCGGTGTATACAAACTTGTCAGTCTAAACGCGTGACTGACTTATAATTGACTTAAAAACTTTTGTTATGGAAAGACATTCTATAGTGCGGTTATCCACGGCCATATATTTACCAATACCTAATTGTATTGAGTTTGGTATCTCAGAATGATTTTTCACAATTCAAGAAATTTATCTATTACTTTGGAGAGGATTTCCTAACACATTTTAAACGACTATTTATGTTACTCTCCTCGATAGGTTTTAAGCAGAATCTTCTCTACGACTACGTTTAAACTGTCCGACAAAAAGAGAACTTTCTTGAATATCGTTTTCCTGATAACTGATAACCCATCGCGTGTTTTGACACGAAAATACGCGCGGATTGTACCGCGGGTTGTAAAAACGTAGTAAACAGTGGAGTGCTAATCCAGCATGAGGCGAAACCCCTCGAAATCTGAAATCACTCGAACCCACCGATAAAAATATCAATAAAATCGCAATAAAATTGCAATAAAATCTCAATAAACCGGCCAACCGTCAGAGGAATAATCGCGATAAATTGCGCTCCCGCATACCAGAGAGAATCTACAAAGAAGCAGTCGACAAGCGAATTAATCGTAATTGAAGAAAAAGCGAAAGGCCGATCGTTTTACAAGTTAATAATGGCACGTATCGATCGATTCCGAGGTGAGTGGAGAGACTCTAGACCCGACTCACTCGACTTGTCCGGAGAGCGATACAATCCCCATGATTAATGAAGCGGAAGATCGAAAACTCTCCGGACCGCCACTTCGAATTTCACGCGAGATCCTGTTCCGCCAGGAATTGTCTCTTCTTTCCTTTAACCTCCTTCGCGATATTTGACCAACAACGAGGAAATATTCACGGTATATTGGGAAATTAACTCAATCGAGTCTAATGAGTGCTTCGAAAATAACTGGGTGAAGCTGAGTATTGTTTCTACCGTGATTAACGAAAATTCTCGTCACTGTCAGCTCAGAATCCTGTAAAATATTTATAAACCTATTTTCAACGAATGAAAATCTGGCAACAGGTTGTTTTGTCTACTTCAATTTTAATGTCAACACATTAGTAACCGATGACTAATCTGAACTTTGCTTTACTAATTATAATCGAAACAGAAAGATCATTTCGTTAGTCTCATTCAATTCTATACGAATCTTTTGTTTAAAATGAATTTTGAAAAAGTTGAACAACATCTGCCGAGCTAATTTCACGCAAACTAGGTAATCATCACGGCAATTCTTTGCAAGCATTTGCAAGATTCGGTCGTCATCCCAGTGAGCGAAAAGTTTGCACGAGATAAAAACTTGGACCACCAACGGAGGGTGGAAGCGCGATAATTACTTGTTGATGATACATAAGCAGCGATATTTTTCGCGGCATGTTGCACAATTGTGAAAACGAAGAAAGAAAGACAGAGAAAGAGAGAGGGAGGAAGGAGGAAAAGAGATGGTAGTAAGCAAAACTTTCTAGTACTGTAGATCGGTAAGAACCCAGCGGAGCGTATGGCACCAAGTTCGCGTGACAGATGGCGAGCAAAGTCGGGAATTTACAGCGGACGTCAGCTGATGTTGCAATTATTTCTGCCATCCAGTTTTGCTGGGAGTCGACGGCCGCGCGCTCGCGCGCTCAGCCTGATTGTGAATCGGCCGGTAATTGGTAATTTCGGTAGCGCCGCCCCAGGGATGCTTTGAACGGCCGTGCAATTGAACATCATGGTGATTGGGAACGCGCGGTTGCTCGCGATCTAGCTAGCATGGATTTTTTTCGTCATTTCTCTGACTGTTATTAGACGACATCTGTATTTACCCACCCACTACTACCCTCGAAAAAAGTCATTTGACGTTGAATGAAAAAAGTTGCTCGTTTTGCCGACTATCGTTCATATTTTCCTCTGACGATCGAGGTAATGGCGAAAAGTGGACAGTTTAAGGTAAAAGGATTTAAAACGTCCAGTGAAACTTTGGAGAAAAGTTTACATTGTGCTATTTACAAAATAAGATACGGTTTATTATTCGTGTAGTGTCTACTAGAAATAATTCATATTTTATTTACTATACGATAAATAATTTGTGAAGCAGATAAAATGCTTGCGATATCAGATTTTTCTGGTATACTGAACCGAATAAAAATTACAGGTAAGAAGACTAAGTAACCTTAGTGCAACAATACGGGTAATCTTTATGAATAATTAAAATAATGGAAAACTGTATCGCGTATACTATTTATATACAATACTATGGAGGAATATATTTAGAAATTTTAATGAAATCATTAAAAATCTCTTTAAGCCACATTATACGATAAGAGGAAATTATGATCGGTCTATTGGCAACAGTATTACGAGTTCTATTCTCTGGCACAAAGCCGTTGGAGTATACCCCTTTAACGGAGAGAAAGAGCGAGAAAGAAAACAGTCTCGGCAGCATCCTGATGCAAAGACATTTTTGTCGCGTCTCTCGTTCGCGAGTAAACGCGAGCGCACGCAATTACCTCTCATAATTACAGGGCCATTACAGCTAGGGGCTTTTCAGCGGAAGGGAAACAATTTACGTGCTGGTCGAGTCTCGGGGGTCCTTACGTCGGCGACGACGTCTCTGATCGAGTGCGCTACGAGAGAGGATCGTATTAACGTGGCAATTGCCACAAACAAAAATACCGACATTTAATGCTGGCTCCACACTGAACACAGCTATTCACGAAATCTTCGATAAAAAAGGTAATTCAAGTTTTGATCGGCTCAGCCTGTTTACACAATACGTATTTCGCTGTACAATAAATAAAAATAAATACGATAAAAAATAAAATCTGTTGAAAACGTGTATAGCTACCATCTGACAATGATTTAGAAAAACAGACTCTTTGACACGTTGACTGTTACGTTACTCGAATCCGAGTGACATGAAATATTCTTTGAAAATTTTATCTTTACACTTCGCGTGAGAGTAAACGAGTTAACATCGTACTGTTTAAAAATTATTCGCGTTACTAGCATTCGTCACGAATAAAATTCGAAATAGAATCTTCTTTCTTCGAAAATTAAATTATAAGGAGAAAAATTGGAGGAGTTTAACAGTTTATTTTTATTACCAAGTGCATCTTGCATAAGTCTATATGTAACAAGAATTTGTTCGATAATAGGAGTGTGAACGGTGCATAAAGCGAAGAACTAGACCGAGAGCGAGAAAACACAGCTTAAGTGGCTGTTTTGTAAATGATGCATGCGGGCTCGGTTACTATATCGGTTAATTGAATACTCGGAGCTTATAGCCTTACTCTCCGAGGAAGAAACAATAAAATCGCCATTTCCATTCGATTTGAAACCTGGGGCCTCGCCTTCGTTGATTAGTGACTGGCCGACGCCGAGCAAAAAGCACCGATAACACTCTTTGGATGTAAGTATACGTTGCCGCGATCTCGTTGTAATTGCTTCGACTGATTTATGTACACCGGCGGAACTATCAATTGCATGCTAACGAATCATCCGACTACATAACTGACTATCAATTACCATAATTCAAGCGAGCCTTGGGTTACCTAAGCTAACCGTTAAGGAGATCTGATTTGTTATTCACGAAGATTGCGATTTAGATTGCTGATACAGAAAAAGACTTGAGCCTTCGGGGATCGATAGTTTTTATTTTCATAGTTACCTAGAAAAGAAACCATTTGGACAAAAAAAACTCGGCTTGGAATAAATGGTGGTTTAATTAAGAGTTAACTGTAGTAAAATTTAACTTTAACTCGATATGCGATATCGGCGGAAATAGCAGGTACAAAGTAAGATTAAATATAGCAGAACTACGGAGAAGTATAATTATGAAATAGTAGAATGGTTTTGTCAGGTGAAATCTGATACTGTCAAAAGAGGCCAGAATAATGAATTTTAAAAACCTTGATTTATTGAGATACTTTATGATTGTCTATCATTTTTAAATGTTACTTGGCTCTTTGAGAAAAAGTATTAAAGCATTCGTGAAGAATGAAACATATGAAAATATGTATTTTAACTGAGACTGTAGCTTTAACATCGTCACATTTCAATAATTACTATTCAGTTCCTTAACCCAAGCACAATATCCAAATAAAATCGTAGTAAACACAGCAGCCCATCGAAGCCCGGATTTCGTGTGACATCCCCATCAAATTCTCCTTCTACTTTTATATCCCGACAACGATTCAACCAGCATCATAACGCAAATAAATCTTAGTTTCATCGTCGATCGAGCGTCACGTCGTCCCAATTTTGGGAGTAGCAGCGAAATATTTTTTACTTGGCGCGACGTACTGAATTAAAAAGGATGCGGGTCCCCGGAATCTCGGGTCCCATTGATCAGCTGACAGTGAAAGAGTGGGGAGAGAGAGGGTGAGAGAGGGAGAGGGGGACAGACACAGTGCTAGGCAAGAGTATCCAGAAGCATTCAGTCAGAACTTTACAATGGGGAGAGAGTGCCCCCCACCGCGATAATTACGAGAATCCTCTGCTTACGAAGCACGACGGTGCCACATTGAAAGGTAGAAGGTGAAAATATTGAGGGTTCGAACAGTTTGGTCCCTTAGCATTTGGGGGAGCCTATATACAAGGTGTCCCACTTAACTTGAGCATGCCAAATATCTGGCTTATGATAATATCACTTTGAACATCACTTTGAATATTTCCAATGACCATAGTTTGTAGCCAATTGATAAAATGAATTTTTATTTATTAATTTCCTTATAATTATTTACCCGATTACTTCCTTCGACCCTCGTGTCACAAAACTAAAAATATATGATTTTATATTGAACAATGATTGGCAGTTTGATATATAAAAAAATATGAGCACGAGACATATGTATGTATATTTGTCACAGTATTGGTCTAACTCGAATTGATTAGTATTTTCGCTTGGAATTTGTCTAATTTGGAAAATGAGAGAGATAATTAGGATACGCAAGTTAGACAAGACACCCTGTATACTATATGTAGGTTAGGGTTAAACGAAAGCCATAAAGTCTAGTAGGGATATTTCACCGAGGGGACAAAGCGCCGGCTGTGTCCCTCTCTCCCTCGCCCCCTCTCGTCTCTTTCTATATGGGGTGTGAATATTTAGGGTGACAGTGGTCACTTTATTCATTGAAATTTCCACCAACACGTGCAACGGGACGTTTGAGCGACGCCCGTGTAAATATCCCCTCGACGCGATTGAATGCACCCCGTCGAGCGTGTCCGGATACGGGATGCGAGATTCGTGAGCCTGCTAATTAGTTTTAACCGAGCAGTCCGACAATCGGTGGCTCTGACTACATCACCATAGGTGTAAGCCGATGGCGAATTTTTGGGGAAATCTGATTAAAATGTTTGGTTGACTGTTTTAGCATGAGAATTGTTGAAAGTGTGAAAATAATTAGTTGATCAGTTTCGATTTGTTATACGTGTGTATTTGAATTCTGTCAATTTACTTTGAATCGAAAATGAGAATTATCCAGAAGTACAAATGATCACTGTCCCATTTAAATAGCTAACAATTATTATCATTATTCTAGTACTCTATCTTTCTCTGCTAATCTCTAATTTTCCATTCGACAGTTACCATTAGTTTTAATTT
Organism: Trypoxylon attenuatum; assembly: GCA_963989405.1. NCBI lineage: Eukaryota > Metazoa > Arthropoda > Insecta > Hymenoptera > Crabronidae > Trypoxylon > Trypoxylon attenuatum. Next base: position 26,049,230 of record OZ022489.1, read on the forward strand.
ATATATTTGCAAAGAAAAGATTACTGTCCGTTGATACGACATGAAAATAATAGCAGTAACATGAAGCGTGCCATCGGAATCTAATTACCTGTTCAAAACGATGTAACAAGTTTCACGTTCACCTAAGATGGCTTAGATTAATACTCCACGCAATTAGTTTCTACACAATTACCCAAAGCCTCATTACAAGTATAATAACCGTTATAATACAAGAAAACACACGTTTTATCAAGAGGCACGAGAACTCATCGCTACAATACACTTCAACAGAACTCACCCCCGCAGCAACGTTTCTCTGACAATAGGAATTATTGTAGCGCGGTAGGACTCGGAATAGCATTGAGCAGCGGAGAGATAATTATGCGTTTTCCAGCTGCTTATTCGTTATTTACAGTCAATTGTCCCAAGCCAATGCAGCATGCATTTGTCCCGAGCGAAGATGCGATCGAGCGACCGATGAATCCGGCGAGAGAGAAAAAGAGAGAGAAAGAGTATAAAGTTAAGAGTAAAAGAGAGACATATAGGAAAGGCGAGAATAATAAAGAGAGAAAGGGAGAAACAGAGCGCGTTGTCTTCTTCGACGATCGAGGAGTTCTGTCGATGGATGCGGCATTCACTTCCCGAGCGAGACAATCGAGATCGCATTACCTAACTAGATTCCAAGGGCATGGAGAGTATTGGTCGAGCAATAACGGGATGGCATGGCGTGGCGGGTGCCGCGTGAGACCGACCAATTTCCAGCCAGTCATTCTGCGCGCTGGAAAGTGATCAATTAAATTTTGCGCCTCGCTCGACTCTCGTTGTCGTCTCTGCTTGACCAGCCGAAAAAACTTTCAGGAAAATTTCAACGGATAATATTCACCTACGACGGGATTCGTCCGTCCGGGAAAATTCAATTTCCGCTCGGCGCGACAAACACCCTCCTTCTCATATTATATTTTCAGCTGGTGCTCTTAATTGCCTGTAGATTCAATTTTTTATTAAATTCGTCTTTTGAGAGCGGATTAAAAGGCTGGATTATAGATATGAGTTTAATAATGGATTTATCGAAGATTAATCTCTGCTTAAAATATTTATTGAAATATGAAATTAAGACAAATTTGAATTTATCTTTGCCTAAATTAATACTACTATTATCCTCGTTATTATCTACTCTTTCTTATGCTATTACTATTGCTATTATCAATGCACGTTCTCTGTCTCAAAAAAATATTTTTAAAATGTAACTCATCTCGCAGTATATTATACTAGTGATATTGAATTTGAGCATCTCGCGAAATGGTAACGATAAAGTCAATCGAATAAAGTCTAGGATGCTTTGAGGATTATTTTGGCAAAGCACGTCGAGAGAATTTCGCACACGTGCCCCGGAATTCAGAAATTACGTTTACACGAAGATCATGGTAGAGTTGGTGCATGACGAAAGGGTGAGTTGTCCCGTTAGATGGGGGAAAGATAAGTTGGGTGATGCGGGTTACATTGAGAGTGAACTGTTGACACGGTCGTCACGCTGTAGAGTCGCCTTTGAGAAAAGGAAGGAGCGTGTCTTAGGGAAGTTTAGGTGGCAAGCTTGGTCGAGATACATACACACGCGTATCACAGCAAAGTTTAGCACATTCATTACCAAGAGGCGAGCTAAGCGTAACTCATGGGTGTAATTCACTTTCTGAAATTTGCCGGTACTGGATTCATGCGTATTTCATACGTCAACGTCATAATTTAACTTCATTGCAACCTGCCACTCTGGGCCTGGAGGCTCCATACAGGTTCAAAGATCCGTTTTCGGTTCACAATTCGTACTATTAGAACTTGAAATATGAACTATTCTTCACCAATGATTCTACCAGTGTGGAATGAGGTATCTCCAATGAATGAAGTTTCATTCCCATTACTAGATGAAGCTTCTATCTACTTAAACTCCAAATTGTAAGACAAACTGGCTAGGATAGGATTCTCTGATCACCAGCGAATTCCGCGCGTAACTTTATCCCTCGTAGCCCAACGGTGTTCATGATTCCTCCCTTTCTTTCCCACCCTCTTCACCATCCACGAAATGGTCGGCTGACCATCATACCTCATGCACCGTTATTTGGGATTAACTCGCGAGAATTTCGAGGAAAACGCTCTTCCGTACGGAATCTCTCCTGGAATTTTGTTCCAGGTCGCGGAACATCGATTTTGCGGGGTGCACCGAGCAGGATAAAAAAAGATAAAAGAGTAAAGAGCGAGAAGAAGCGTCATGTTTCTTCGGTTGAAAGATGCCAGGCGAAAAGAGATAGCTAGAGGAAGAAGAACACCGCGACTAAGAAGCAACCTCGGTCTGTTTGATGAGAGCCTCTCTTTACAGCTACGCTCCTCCTCTTTCTGTCTTCCACTCCGACTGTTTCGCTCTCTTCTCACTTCTACAATTTTTTGCTTCCACCGACTTGCTTTGGTTACTTTCATTCTCTTGGCCTCTCTACCGGCTTCGTCTCTCTCCAAGGTCTCCTCAAGAGTTGTCTGTCCTCATGAGTCCTCTTTCGACACTGGCATCCTTAGATCTTCTTCCTCCTTTTCCTCCACTTGCTGCGTTTATCCGTAGTTCACTCCCAGGCGTCATCTTCGAGCCGTGAATCGAGGCCACTTAGGTTCGTGCGGTGAAATAATTTAAACTTTCGATAATCCGCTTCCGTAACTGGGCGGAGTGCGAGACTTTGCTGTGTCTCTCTTTCGGAGTCTCTCTTACAGTCTATCCTCTGCTTGGGAATCCAATAAGAGTCGCGGTTCCTCCGCTGCTCTAAGAGAGCCAGGGAAACCTGGAAATGAATTTCCGTCTGGTGCAGCCCCATCGTCGCATGTTTAAGCGAAATACAAAATTAATAGCCGACTGAAACGGCTCGTTGCCCTCACTGGCCTGTGAACTGTTAAAGCGAAGCTTTATCCTTTCCTCCTTCTTATCTTGAGAATGCTTTTCCTTTGGACCTACTACGCGTTTCACCAGTCGCAAGTGGACTCGTACGTATACCTTATGTGACATAGATAGGTAGGATAGACGTTATGGTATAACGTAAAGTGCCGAATCGGCGTTTCAACTCACAGAGACCAATAGTCGGAAAGATCGAAAGATTTACTGAAGATTGACGTACAAGTACTTCAAAAGCACCATGGTAGAGATCCATTAAAATGATTCTAAAAGAGATCAAATATGAGAGAAAGAGATTTTCGTAGAAACAAAAGCGTTATTCCCAGTCGGTGGGGTTAAATAGAATTTCGTCGGTACTGGTGTGTGTGTAGTTTAAACAGAAAATGCAACGTTTAAAGGAAGTCTGTTCGTATTTCATATCTCTCGAATGGCTATAGGAAATGTCCAACCGGAAAAAAACTCGCAACTGGGCGCGATTGTCAGACCCTCGAATAGGGGATGAGATATTACAGTTCCGCGATTTTCTCGAATTGGCAATTTCCACTGCAATAATCCGCAACTTCCCTCGCTGAGTGTCGCAATTTCTTTTCTATATGTATTTTAATATAAGAATGACTAGTTTGCATATTGCGCGCTCCAAGCTTCGCGAGTTTTAATTATGCGATGAAAAATGGCACAGATTTGTCGGACGGATGGCACGGACACCGTTGTATCATTGCGAGTAATATCCTTGACGCTATTTCCCCGGACGATCTGCCCCCCCCCCTCCCCCCCTCCTCTCACTTTCTGTCCGGAGAATTAATAATCTAAAGCGGCACCCTCGGCCGAGTGCTTTAACCTTCTCCAAGTAAATTATACTCGATAAAAAGACAAGCTCGCTTTCATCGAAATTACTGGCAGAGGGTCTGCTCCCTTCCGCTCTGTTTCCCAGCCCCATCCAGCTAGCCCCCAAGTCGAGACTAGTGGATTCATAAAGACATTATCAAGCAGTAGCTCCGCGGTAACGTCGAAATTCGGCAATTTTTTAATCAGACTCTCAACAATGGGAGAATTGCGAAAGTCAAACAGCCACGGAACCCTCCGACGGCCGTGCGGTATTAAGCTTCATTTAACCAGCACTCGTGGCCCAGGAGTCGAATGCATCTAATTAGGCGCAAAGAAGCGGCTAAGAGGAGGGTGCAGAGTACACAACAATTAACTCGATTAATTCGCGCGACGTGCAAGTCGAACACAGTTGGGTGAAATTTGCGATGGGGATGGGAAAAAGCCGCTCCTTATGTCTCCACCAGTCTTCTCCCGTGTCTCGCGTTCTCTCTCATCCCCTTTTGTGCACCCTTGTCTTCAGCGTTCCACAGCACACCCCTTATCCAGGCCCCTCCACTCCCTTCGTAAGCACGAATAAGTAGACAAGCGCGTATTACTCGCGACGAACGCGAGACCGTGGATCTCGACACAGTTAAGAGGGACCCAGTTTCCTGGCGGCTCGACGATGACGACGACGACGACGACGACGACGACGACGACGTCGCGAGCTAGAAGAGAGGCCGGCACAATTAGCCTCGACGGATAGAGCGAGAGAAACCTGTCAACGAAGTCAGTCGTTCTCTCACTTGCATATAGGTGCTACATACGCGAGGAGCGTGCAACCGTCGTGAGAAAAGGGAATGCGTAAGCAAAAAGGAAAGAACCCGAGAGGGTGGGCAGCAACGGACTCAGCAAAAACAGGCCGAGAAAACAAGGGACACTAAAGGGAAAAAAAAGAGTTTCGCAGCGAGGGACACGGTGAAGCCGAGGCGCCATACGGAAGTGCAGGGGAGAAAGGTCGAGGAGCCGGAAAGCCGGAAGCGAGGGGACAAGGAGATTTCACCGACAAAGCCGATAAATAAAAAAGTTGGTGAGGCTGGAAGCATTATATAGCTGGCGGAGGAGAAGCGCGAGGACAACAGCGTCGACAAGGTCCCAAGGTGCCGAGAACGACGACGCATCTAAGTTCCTCGAGTTATGATATCGATAACTCGTCCGTCGAGAGAGGACACTATATATTCCTTGCATTCCGTGTTCCTGCAGTCTTTGCTGTTTTCTGCGATATTCTTGCGCTCCAACCCCCTCAGTACATACACCTACCTATTCTTCCACTTTGCAGCGTCTCCTTTCTCGATAAGAACCGTACGAAGAGAGAGAGAGAAGGGGAACTAAAGGACGAGGGGCTAGCATATTTATAAAGCATGCATCCATGGGCCTCGGGAAGTTGCCGAATGTGCCGCGAGCAAGCCTCCTTCACTTTTGTGCTTGTTCCCTTGTGTCCCGACATATTCGGCTGAGCTTCGTCTTCTCTCTTCTTCCCCATCGAGTTGGACTCGCGCTCGAGACTCAACGCCTTCTCTCACTCGCTTGGCCCTCCCAGCAAACCCAGCCGATTCTCGAATACTGGCATACATTACATTACGGAGCATTACTACCGGAGCATTACTCGACTGGGTCTCTCCTCTGTTCTCTCGGACACGTGTACTCGTTATTTATGCTCAGCTCCTCGCTCCGCTCCATTTGTGCGAACATTTATGCGAACACGTTCTCCCAGCGGATGTGCTACGCACTCGGCAGGAACTCGCGGCGATGTTGTAACGCTGCCGGCACCCCGGCTTAAAGTGGAAAGTTCTTTGAGAGCGATTTTCACCGATAAGAACTTGCGAGCCAACGTCAGGGGGCTATTACTCTGGGACTAGGGAGGTTCCCAAAGCGCGATAACTGTTGCCTAATCGACTTTCGGCGACATGCAGATTGCGCGGATTTATGGAACGGTTCCCATTATCGCACCTCGTGAAATTTGGCCCCTCTCTCTCTCTCTCTCTCTCTCTCTCTCTCGAAAATACGTATAACACTGGCACTCTCGTGTAAAACCATACACACAGGACGCACCACATTCGCATCCCGCTCGAGCGCTCGATAACTTCTTCCCGATTGAACCGATTGCCAAAGATAATTACAGGGATGACGAGCTTTCAAAATGAGCCGTACCATGGTTAATCGATGTAGGTTTGGGAGGTTGACGTTCAATTCGGCGGTGCGCTCTCGCTCAACTACACTTGATCAATACAGAGAGACGAAATCGTACGAAGCTCTCCGTGGCTCTTCTCGCCTCACCAATGTCAAAGGTCTCTCCGGTCTACCCAGGGAGCCAATCGAAGAAACCGCAGTCGAAGAAAAGAGGAGGACTCCCGCTCGACTGATATCCGGTCCAAGCGCTTTGATGTCTCGATTAGGGAATCTTCAGACTCGCGGAAGCATCCTTCTCGAATGAATCGACGCCTTCCAATCACTCCATTGCTACGTGGAATGCAGAGCAAGACCCCCGCTGGCTGTACCGACTTTCCAAGAGCACCTTCCCCACAGTTGCCATGCATACATGCAAATCCGCATATATCCATAGATGCATGTGGCCTGATCGTACGTACCCGCGCGGGCGCGCTCGGGCGCACACAGCATCCGGCGAACACAGTAAACCCGCGCCGGGTGGTAATGCTGATGCACGCGGCCCCACGGCGAGCTTCACGGCCGTAAATACATCGCGGCGCTCTCCGCAAAACTTGCCAGGCCTGGCCTTCGAGGAGAGAAAAAGAGTGGAGGAAAGAGAGAGAGAGAGAGAGGTAGCGTTCAAAGTCGCGATGATAGAGCAGGATGCTAGGCACACTGAAAGCAGGAGGAGTTTGCCGCCAGTGCACAGGCAACAGATAGAAATAACGTTACTCGGTAAGAGATAGTACATAGTTGGCGGAACCCGTGGAGAAAGAGGAAACCAGAGGAATGCCAGGAGGCAATGGGAGAGCAGGCAAGATGAAAGGAGCAGAGAAAGAGAAAGAGAGAGAGAGAGAGAGAGAAGAGATGGGATGGTGCGAGAGTGTATCGAGGATAAAATGCCTGAAGCTCCTCTGGACTGGTCTCTCAGCGTAGCCTTCGGGGCTTTTAATCGCCCTTTGCCGGAGCGTGCGGCTATTCCCTCCTGCTTTGCTTCGGGTCTCCAACCACGGAAATTCCCTTTAGCGCGTCCGAATGTGCTTAACGTTCAGAGGCTTAGTTCCACGGGCGCTTGCGATTTTTTAATCACCCAGAGACCGTTGCTTTGTGTCCCTCGCGCGAGCATTACTGGCTATCCTAGCTTGGCTTTCCACCAGATTGTTTCTCGCTCAGAGTCTATATTGTACTTGGCGCGGCTCCTCTCGAACGGAATCTCTCGAATCAAGAGGAATATTGTCATTGCGAGCATCTCGATTCCTCTCTTTCTCTCTCTCTCTCTCAAGCGAAAGCACTTTCCAGACGAAGTCCAGTGTCCTTTCGATTTTACCACAGACTTTTGAAAAATTCAGGATGCCAAACCAGGAGTGCAACTAATTTGAATCAAAAAGTCTCCTAGCTTACGGATTCATTCTTTTACCCGGTCCAACCTGGCCCCGTGAGCGAGACCTCTTATTCTCGTGGCAGTATGCGCCAGGGTGAAAGGCCATATGCGCGTAAGAGTCCGAGTGCTCGACATAAAAAACTCAGGCGGTCTCTCGAAGCAGGGCGACCTCGGGACCAGCGTGGCAGTTTCTCTTCATATCCACGGGTTCTCGGGTAGGATGGGGGGGTTGGGTTCACCCGAGAAAAGAGAACCCAGCGCGACCACCGGAAGACGAATGTCGACAGGTATATTTACGAGGCAACGCTCTTACACCGGACCGCGGAAATATTGGTCGAGAGGCCACTCTCATCGAGAACTCTCAATTACGCGAGAAGGAGGCACCGGATCGCGAGACTCGAGCGTTTCGAGCAAAAATCTACCATGTGGAGAAAGCTTGCGACGGTTCCAATCACTAGGTGTATATGTTACTACAAGATGCAAAAAAAAGTATTTCCAACGAGGTGGAAAACGCATCCGGTATGCGAGCTTCAAGTTGAGTCGGAAAGTTCTTTAGAATGAGTTTCGTTTCCTTCGAGCTTTCCTTCCCGATGGATCTTCCATCGAGCTGATATGACACGTATATAGACTGCGGTCGATAGTATTGTACGGTAATAGGTACCAGTAGGATGGAAGTGATTTCTTACGCAGAAATAAATCAAATATTCTCAACTGAAATTCTTCCTGCAAATCGAGCTTTTTCTTGAACCTCACTTCTGGGAAAACCTGCTCCAATAATTTGATATCCGAATAAAATTCGAGTACGAGCCACGATATTAATGTGTCACATTGTGAAAATTGTTCAACGAAAATATGCACTTCGAAAAAGGTATCAGAAGTAGATGTATCGATATAGTATAAAAAAAAGATAAGCTTTGCCCGTTCGATGAATCCGACATACATAACTTCGTACGTAACAGCAAACGTAGATAAAATGTTCTCCTCCTCATCCATATTTCCGCAGATACTAACCTTGGCCCCGTCTACAGGACATCGAGATATTACAGAAAATTTACATACTTCTCAGATTCTGAAATTCTATCGAAAAATTACTAACAATAAAATCTACCATCTTCGAATACTTAGCTAGTTTTTAACTGGTTGTGATTTTTTGGTTAACAATGAATTATTGTTAATATCCTTTAATTCAATGAAACATTGTTACTCTATTTTCCCTACTAGACTACATATGTTATCCTTTGTATGGCGGATGTTAGCCCATTATCAAAGAGACACGATCTTTCTGAAGCTTCTATTTCTCCGAAGTTGCAAAGGTACACGCGTGCAAGCGGAGGATATTTTAACCCAAGGCTCGATACGTTTTCGAGGAGTTTTATCCTCGATAACGGCGGTGGTACGTGCGCGAGCCAACCAGCACGTGGCATATTGAGTTTTACGAGTGTTCGTCGCGTTCTTCTCGGTGCGCCAGCACACTCCTTCCTAAAAATCTTTGTTGTTCCTTTTTCGCCACTTTACTGTGGCATGCATCGGCAGTCGCGTCGCAAAGCGGTCCCGTAACAATGCTGCCGTCTTTACACGCCAAGATGTAGCCTTCAAAAAACGTATTCAACACACGTGAAAAGTTGTTACCGCGATCTCCCCAGTGCGTGGACCATTCGCGCGCAACGTAAATACTCCATTCTCCTGAATTTAAGCGAAAAAAAAAAGAGCTATCGCGAACATTTCTAAAGTATCGTTAAGCGCAGCTTGAATACCATTGTTGGAAGGCTAGATAGAACGTAGTCAGGTTTAGCGTGCTTCATCAATGAGCCATTCTATGCGAATAGAAAGTCTGATAAAATCAGTTTGCGAACGCACGCGTTCTACGTGAATGTAACCAATAAAAGCATTATTGGCGTGTTGCGTGTAATTGAATAGAAGTGTAACAATAATTCAGTTCTCCTTATTAATCGTCCTGGCGTCGAAGCTTTTGAAATTCGATTGAAAACTTAAGAGTTCTCATGAAGTTAATGGAATTTCTGTCCATCAGCTATGTGCGATACATTTCATTGACAGGAGATCTAATTAAATGGGTGGCAAACGTACGGAAGGTAACACGTTAATATTCCCTTCATGAAAGTTTTTTTCCTCAACCGGCAATGGCTTTCGGCCTAATATCTTTACCGTTAACAAAACATTATTATGGCAAAATTACCGGGCAAAGGAGAGATGGCAGAGAAACGAGAGGGGTGGTGCCGAGGGAGAAAATTATAGCGCTAAAAGCATGAAACCGGGCAGCGACTGGCGGCACTAATTTTGCACCAGGCACGCCACGTAAAAACCGCGGCTGTCGGTGCTCCAATGCTCCATAGGATGTACGGGAGATTCGAGAACACCTGCGTGTGCCTCTATACACTCAATTCACGAACACAGGAGCATGTGAGCAGACACGTCACTTTACTACCCATAATTTTACCACGACACCGATACTTACACGGTGGGGGCACGTAAGCGAAATTATTTTTTATGGTAATCGTACAATTAGCCCTCAGGATTTCGCAGTATATTTTAAATTCAGAAGAACAGAAAATCGCTAGTTAAATTACAATTTTACCTTTTATTAACGTATAAGCTACTGAACTCTTATCCTTATCATTATATTTCATGAATGGTTAAACGTACAGTTACGTATTTAGCTGTGTCGTTGATACATCAATCGACTAAGATCAAACTAATCAGACTACTAAGTACAAATTGAATATAGATCATACTTTCACGATTACCACAGTCTACTACCGATGGTGCTTTTAATATAATGTTCCTAATACAATAGAAGCTTCCGCGAACAGTCTAACAAGCGATAATACGGCATCTTAGGAGCACTAGGCTCTTCCCAAAGTAGCTTCTACTCTTCCCAATATACCTCTAGTCGAAGTATATATACTTACGAGTTCGAATATTATATACAAGATTCCGATACAATGTCTACGGGAAGGCGAACCAAACCCATACAAGTGGGAGAATCTGCAAGAGCCCATAGATAGACTGAACGAGCATATGCATATAACAGAAGAAGATTCGGATGAATAAAAGAGACTAGCCCCTACTCAGGAGTCATTTCTAACAAGCGAAGAGATATTTCAGGCTACAAGCGGGAACGGGGGATACATTTCGCGGTCGTTTTATCCGTCCCGTGTTACCAGTGAAAATTTCGACTGCGAGTCACGTACCCTATTGATTGGCGAAGGATGAGCTTGTGTGGATGTGCGTGCTTCCGCGTGTACGTGTATGTACCGCGTCGAGGGTGGCAGAGAGAGGTCTCGATTTGACCCTCGTATGATAATACGGCGGCAGGTAATTTCCGGATCCTGATACACGGGCGGAGTAATGGGAAAAACGGTAACCCTTCTGTCATATCCGTTATGGATTCATTCGATTCGTGCTGCAACCCTCCTCCTCACCCTCGCCCTCTGTTTATACGCATTACCCTCGACGCAGACAAATCTGCGTGCAATCAGGTGCTCTTTCTCTCTCTCTCTCTCTCTCTGTTTTGCTCATTGACGTGCACACACATGTCTGACCAGACTGGACTATCCTGATGGACACCCGGGATGACCCCCGCCAAACTGACTGTCTCTCTCCCTCTCTCTCTCTCGGCACCACCAGCGAAATCTGCAAAGCCCTTTTATCTCGGGATATTAGATGCTGATGGCTCTATTTGAGGACGAACACTCTGTAACAGTCCATTGCGTTGCTCTGGCCTTTGATTCCAACACACAATATTGCGCACTCGTCTGCGAGTGATTTTTTACGTTTTAATGGTGAAAATTACTTCATCGGTATTACGCATCCACTAATGGTTCGAGAGCTAGATGAAAAACGTCTGTTAATATAGGAATTGTTAGGAGAGTTAAGCGAGCTAATAATCAAAGTAGTCTAGGAGAGACATATACATAGTTTTTGGATTTCGTCCTCTATCCAATTCAAGAAGAAATACTTTTAAGGTATTAAGAGTTGAGAATCTTGACTATGTCAGCAACTACGACTGCCACCGCAAGGGAAAGCTTTAAATTTATTAAATCCACTACTCTAAGTTAGTAATATTCTAAATCGTCAGCCTTTGATTCTACGAATTGGGAGTAAAAGGATCGCGTCGAATTTCGAGAAGAGCTTCGCATTAATCAAGTCTCGAGTCAACCCCCTTGGGTGGTGTAGATCTTTCTGCAACTCGCGAGGTTTCGCCCACTGCGACTATCAACGATATAGTATACGGAACACTGTTGCAACGAATAACTCAACAAACGACCGCGGAAGCCAACGGGAAAGGTAGAAATAGGTTTGCCGTATCATCCGCTACGGGTACGCGAAACTATTTTAAACTACCGCTAGGTCTTATCGCGGTAATCGCTGCCTGGAGGGTAGATAGCAGTACTGGAACTATGTATCCACCCTGGAATCGTAGGCATAAAGTCGATACCCTCCTACCACGAGAAAATCCTATGAGCTCAAAAACATTCCAAGAATCATTATTTGAACTGAAAAATGTATTATTCTCGATAATTAATAAACTGACAAATATACAAATAGTTATGTAAAATATATGTTTCTGAGTTTACCCTTTAGAATCTTTTAAAAGAAATAAAACTCATATTTGCATAAAGATCCACAAGTCTAGTAATTAGTCACAATCGCAAAGGCTGACACTATCAAGCAAGAGATTTTTAATTTCAAATATCGAATGACTTTGTTATTCTTTCATTATGGTTTTTCATCTCGTTTTTCGTCTCCGTTTGCCTTCTTTTAGCTTTGGTCTCTTTACCCCCTTGATGCGCGACACCATGGAAACCGATTCGTACGCTGCATCCATGGACAACCACAGCGTGCTACCGAATTCAGAGAATTCCTCTACCAGCCGGTTGTGCATTATCAGGACCGAAGAGTGCTGTGCGAATGAAGAATCGACTGGATACAGAAACCCGCGGACAAACTCAAAGAAGAATGGGAGATAGGAAGAAAGGACTCGGGAGAGTGAGTGGCATACTGCAATACACCGCCGCAGAAACAGTGAGGTCGAATGAAAGGCAGAAAAACAGGTGGAGAAAAGGAGGGAGAGAGAAAGCGAGCGAGAGAGAGAGAGAGAAAGAGGATGATAGCAACGAAGAAAAAGAGAGATAGTTGGCAGACGGAAGGAGAGTGCGAATCGGGAAAAAGTACAAAGATACACAAAGCGCGAGACTCGGAGGGAAAGGAGTGAATAAACAGGACGACAGGGCAGCCCTGTAAAGAGTGGCGGAGGATGAAAGGCGGAAAGGAGACGGGCCGCGCTAGGCGAGTTGCCGGAAAGAGTCGGCCGAAGAGGGTGGTGGTGGTGGTGGTGATGGGGGCTTTCGGGATGCGAGTGAGAGGAGAGAGAAATCGCGGGAGAAAAGCGGCAGACGGTCGACACCGGCCGCCCGGTGCCGGCTGCATGAGAAAGAACGCTGGAGAAGGGTGGTTTAAAGGCAGTGCCTCTCAAACTTTTTTTGGTAACGCTTCTTCTTGAAGCACTTGTGGCCAACGTGACTCACGTTCGTCGAAGTAATTTCTTAACTGAGAAATCGTTCGAATTTCATTATTTTTAAGCAATTTACGTATTACAAAGCCAAAAGAATGTATGTTAGAGAATTAGTTGTCATAATTCGGCAATTTCCACTTTTAGTACACGTTCAGTCAATCTCAATATAGATTTTTAGCTTAACGTGATAAGTACATTACTAGAGAAATTGATTTTCTAATATGTAGAAGAATAGCACTGTCAATACAGAATTGAAATATTCATCAATAAGTTAATAATGAAAGAATACTGTACAGGAATATAATGCGTGTTCTAAAGAAATGATAACTAACTTTAACCTAACCACTAACTACGTATAATTGATAACAGAACAGCTTTTAAATAAATAAAAATAGACCCACAATTCGCCCCTCTAAAAACCACAATTAAATTTACACGAACCTAATATCAAATCTGATTGAACACGATAATCAAACCACGAATACATTTTAATTGATGCCATCAATGAATGCTTTTATTAAAGAGCCACGAACCAGCCAAAGTGATTGTATCTTCCCTAGGACCCTTTCGGAACGACCTTACCTCCCCAATCTCTCCCATCACGCATACAGTGGGATCAACAATTCCAAGCTACTTCGTGATTCTCTCTACATCAATTCAAACGTATCGCGTGGAAACCATGTGGAAAAGGGCATCCGGCAAAAGGCCGGAGGGTATCAGCAGTAGCAGTACCACCACCACCACCACCACCACCACCACCACCATCACCATCACCAGCACCAGCAGTAACAGAAGCAGAAGTAACCTTAAACATCGGTCTAACATGGTAACAGCAGGGCAAAGCAGTTTGAGAGACGCTGACTAAAGGGGGCCAGGGTGCTGGCAACCAAGGGGAAAAGGAAACGGGGAGGTAACAGGGGTGGTTAGGGGCGAACAGGCCAAGGGGTGTATACGTACGCATGGAGAAGGGTGGAAAAGAAGGAGGCCGCGGACGAGAGTGGTGGGATAAAGAGAGTGAAAGAAGCAAGGAAAGATTAAAGTGAGATAGTGAGATAGTGGAATCAGTAAGGAAGAGGGAAAGGAACAGGGGGGGGGGGGGGGGGGCACCAGATAAAACGCGAGAGGGCGGAGAAGAAGGCTGGCTTCAAAGAAGATAACGATCTTTGCTTACGTTAATTACCGTCTGACAAGGAAGAACGAGCGGCCACGGAGTTTTCGGCCGAGATCGCGATCAAAATTGATTGTGCTTTACTCTCTCCCTCCTTTTAACATGTTCTTTCTTTTACTCGTATTTTGGCATTCTTTATCCTCACTGAGAACGATACGACAACCGTGACTCCGGCGTTCAAGTCGCTGGCTGGTAAATCATTTCCGATGAGTGTACATATTAATTCATTCGCCACTTGTCAGGCCAAACTCCCATTGCTCTGGCGTCTGGTTAACAATGACTCAGGATTTAATCCTCATTCAGCAAAAAAATCTCATAAAATATCAGTTTCAATTTAAGCAATGATTTTTCTAAACAAGAAATCTGAAACAAGTTATTTTGATCCTCTCGATTTATCTGTCAGTAAAAAAGGAACACTGATCATATCACCATCGCGGGCTACATAAAAAAAGGTTTATCCGACACCAAAATGCAATATCAAAGGTGGCCATGAAAGGGGATCGATTTAATCGGCAACATTAACAGTATCAATTACGCGGAAAAATGTTTCCCTGGATAAGACGCGTGATCGAAAGCAAAGCTTCAAAGCGATTTATACTGGCGTGAGTTTACGATCAATATTGCAGAGATTGGAACAAATTTTCTGTTAGCGATCCTATATAGCGTCCAGTGAAAAATCAAATCAGTCGCGGAGCCACTGCCAGCTTCGCATTACTGGGCAAGTGCAGTCGTGCACCAACCTGATACTGCTGCGGATGGATGGGCTATGCTCTTAATGGAATTAATGCCACGCATCACGGGATAAGGAGATTTACGCGCTCAAACGAAAATATGGATCCGCAACCGATCTGCGCAAGACACTGAAAAACTCGTCTAGACGCGCCACGTTAAAACCGTGACTGGTTCCTTCTTAAAGGAATTACATCGATAAAGTATACTAATCTAGAGAGAGGTTCGGATAAAAGCATCCTTGGATGGAGCGGAATCGCGTTGCGCCCTGGTAGAAAAACAGAAATTGGGTCGATCGAGGATGGGTGGAGGCAGCAATCCTCTTCTCTTTCTTCTTACTAGCTTTCTCTCTATCTCAGTCTTTCGCTCTCGAGTCGAATAATGCTTTCATTCATCCCTTAACGCCAAAGAGGAGCTTCCAACAAGGCGCCGCGCCACGACAGTCGTCGTTAAGCGCACTCTGGCACGATAATCAAATTGTAATGACCCTTAATTGCCGCTGCCTCTTTATGCAGGCTTGCTCTTCGCTGCGTGCAGATTCCAATGAATCTTAAACGAGCTGGCGATACCATAAACAAGGTGCACCCTCTTATCCCTTGGAAAGAGCGCTATTATGAGAGCATTTCTTTTCGGCGGATGGACGCTTGCATTATTGAGCAATCGGGCTACGTGTTAAGCCTATAGATACGAGTGTGTGTTTTACATTCTATATAATGTTTTACAATCACTTTAGTATATTCTACGTATGTACACACAATTATAAGAGGTTTAACGAGAGATAAACAAATGTGAATATACATAAAACAGAGCAGAATAATAATGATTTGGTAATTAGCATCGGACACATTTGAACGAAGGTAATTTTCGTGTTCACTTTGTCCCGGTGGGATTATTTAAGGAGGATCTTGAAAATTTACTTCCTGAACTGGGAACCTTTTTTTCCCCCTTACACGCCACTCATCCCATCAGACTCATTCGGTGAAGTGTATGCGTCAATGGAAGTTCGAAACGACGGCTCGTTTAAGTAATGTGCGTGGAGTTTGGATGCTCCACTTTCTTGTTGCGGATGATACTTCTTTGCTTTTTATACCCACGTAAAACCAGTGCTCTCAGCTCGAGCGACACGATAATGGTAATAACGAGAATAACCTTGGCATATCGATGTTCATGGGAGCGCATCGTAAGTCTGTTTGGTATTGTTGATATTTCTCTAAAGTGCTGCAATCGATACCAACGATTCCTCAGGGAGGTATATTCCGCGATCGGACTGGATAGGAATTATCATCCCACCGAAGGAATATCCTCTTCCCTAACGCTACTATCATTTACATTTACGGAAATGGTAATGGAATGCGAATGATTCTGCCGATTAGGACTCAGTGAACTGTGTAAAAGATGCATAGCCACTCTTACGTGGTATCGAGAGAATAAAAAAAAAAACAATAATCGTGTAGAAGAGGAAAAAACTGGTGTAAGATTGTTCTATGTTTATGATAAAATACTTCAATAGAAATTAGTGCGAATAATAGCTGTCTTCGACGATATGAGAAATTATAGTCTCGAGAAACGAAGGAACTAATTGCCAATTCAATTACAATTAACGAAATTAGAGCGTTGAAGAATCTACTATAGATACTGAAAATGGAGTGGGATGAATTAAACTTCAATTAAACCTAACTGACAATCCAATCCATAATTGATGAAAAACAGATAGTAATTTTACGACAGTAATGAAAGTAAATTAACTAGTCACCTAAGTTCAATCAGCATAAATTATTACCTGCACCTTATAAGTTTTGTAAAGAATCAAGCAGAACAATTTCGCATGTGTTTTACGCAGCTCAGTCAGCTAGAAGAGGGAGCCGAGCGTTTTACAAGGCGCGAGAGGAAAGTTTCTTAACGGCTCGAGCGCCATTCTCCACGGGGCATTGGACACGGGCGTAAAAGCGCGCGCGGCGATCCCAGTGAGCGATACGTTTTATCGTGTGTTCTTTTGTTGCCACTACGCGCACACCAGGTAGCGTATCGAAGGAAGATAAAAGCTCGTGGGCGTAACGAACGAACGTGCCAAGAAGTTATGGGCCCAGTGAACCAGCCACTCTTCTAGTTCGCGAAAACCGCGAAATACTGTTTCATCCTCCCTCTTTTCCTCTTATTCTATCTCGACTACCATCCTTACTAAGCAATACGCGTTTAGGACAGTTCTCGAGGATGACACCCTGCGGAGCTTAAAAGCAATTCACTAGGGGAAATTCCGCGTGAGTGCCAAAATTACAGCTGTTTGTGACGAATTTGCATTAAGCTTTGTGGAAGAGCGACATGGGGAGAGTGGTGTTTACTGTTAGAAGCATGTCGAGTTTGATCATTTTGATTGATGCATTGTTGCTTCGTAAGATTTTTTTAAAGAGGATGAACTTTACCTAAAGATTAAACTAGGGTGATGATGAATTATTTCTGAATGATAAAAAAAGAAAAGGAGAATGCATAAAAATACTATTGAAATTTCATACTGATTATTCTTAATACAAGAATGAATTTTAATAGTGAAATAATTTCCTTCAAAACACTTGATTTGAAGATTCAAATAGTAAACTCTAGATTCAAATAATGGCCTATTGGGGATGATGGGATTTGAGCAATTGACAGGATTCCACAGCAATGCACTAACAAAGTTCAAACCGCAAAGGATCAATCATATAAATATGATCCGAATCAGAATCAGTTATCAGTCAGTTAAACTCTGTCAACCAAACGATTTCAACGAGTCCCTCCCCTGATTAATATTACGCTGACTTACCGAACTGAACTCTACCCAGTTCCAATCAACTCTGCCAATAATCCCAAAATCCCTCGTCCATTTTCCAGCACAGGCATTTAAAACACCCTTCCCACAAGCACTATCACAAATTCACGAATATGCTGCGCCCTCTACCAGCCGAACCACTGTCCTCCCAGTTTTCGTCTCGCCTGTGGTCGACGACTATCGCCCTTTTAGATCGAAATGTTTATGTAAGCCACGAGACGAGTCGTGCGGTAGAATCCATTTTTGCAGATGGTACTTCTCGCCATGATGGCAGTCGAGGGTAGTAGTAGTCGAGACACGCAGAAATATATCTAGCGTTAAATTTTGCAAAGGACGACGCGACACGACGCGACACGATGCCTCTCTCGGGTCGGCCAGCTTTTGTGCCGTCTATAGCGGGTCTCTCCCTCGACGTTTTGCGGCCCCGTAAGAACGGCAAACAAAGGCCAATCGTAAAACTCTCCGTGCAGTGGCGTTCCCCAATCTATGTCAGATCGCTCTCTCTTTCTCTTTCTCACTTTCCCTCTCCTAACCGTCCCTTCTCGCATGGTAGGGCCCTCCCTTGGCTCCTCCGGAGACTTCTGGAAGGGGCTACAGGCGCCGGAAGTGACGTCAGCTCAAAGAAGACGAAGCCGAAGACGCGTGCAAGCAAGAGCAAGCACGTAAATACACACGTATGTACACATACATGTAGATACATAGACGTATATACGGAGAAATGGTAGCAATGGTGGCACGCACTTTGTCCCTCGGGCTAAAGTGGTCGATGGGCTTTGCCCGTGAACCCAGAGCGCGCAAACCCTGTTTGCCAGTGTCCTCTATTTGCTCTGGGATTTCGAGCGGGATCAATCGCCGGAAGAAAAACCTTCCGCTCTTTTGTCCATATGCCTCGACACAACACTGGCCCGAACCCCCGGTTACCTTAATTGCCTTTGTTACCCGCGAGATTTATAAGCGACGCCGTACCACGTGGCTTTTGAAAAATGATCCGAGGAAATGTGGCCAAGGATATCATTCTTAGAACTGCCGATCCTCGATTCTTAGAGAACTGGATCCTTGCGGATTCTGCGTTCTCATTATTTTGATGGCGAGACGTGAATGGAAGAATAGATCGGTTTTGCGAGTATTGAAGGGTATTGTGGATGAAGCAAGATTTTGGCTGCTTTTGAGGATTTCATCTTGAAGATGATACGATATAATAGACATCAAATAAAACTCATGCTGTTTTCATAATCAGAAAACTTTCAACTCCATTTATGAACATTCCATTAAAGAACTAGGATAAAATTCTCTTTGTAAAACATATATGTAAATTTACTAATTTCTTTCTGAGCCAGAACGTCATTTGTTCGACCAATAATATAATCCCAATTTACCTCTTTCCCCAACACCATTGCAACTGCGTATTCTCGACTTTCCGTGAGTAGTGTGTCGAATTCTCCAATTGGCACTCCAACGATTGGCAAAACCAAAATGAATCCGCGTATATCGAAGGGAGTAAAAAAAAACTAGTGTCGACCACAATGAAATTCCAATTTGCCGGTCCGCGCGTGGCCTCATTTTCAATTTCGATTTTAACGAATGCATCGTCAACAGTGTGTGCACGTGTGTATGTGCCTGTGTGTGTGTGTGTGTGTGTGGCACGCGATACGGCGTCTGGTTCTTTGTTTTCACCCTAGCTGTGCGACTGTTTACCCGGGGCGATGTGTTTACACTGGAAGGCCGCGAAGATGTGCCCGACAAAGAAAAGGAACAGGAGCCGCTTCTTTTGTTCGCGCGCTGTGAATAAATTGATTCCTAAATGCGGCGCCCCTTAGCTATGAAGGAAATCGACTTGCTCGAAAAGCCAGTACACATCGATCACGCTCGATGAATTTCTCGATTCCGAACCAACTGTACCCACTCCTCTATTCCCACTACCCCGCTCGACAGCTTTCCCTCTAATGAATAAATTTATTTTTCGAGCAACACCTGCGACCGCTCGCTTGCTTCTGCAACTGCTTATGAAATTGCTCGTTAAATTTCCGGTTGGCAAACATTTGTTGAGAACAGCACGCTCGTCGAGATGAGCGAGGAAAAGTTAAAACAAACTGATTGGTGGCATCGCTTATACGGGATTTTGTTTTTTTTCCACTTATTTAGTCGCTGTTTATACGAAATTCTATTGGGAATTCTGTTAATAGAAAGTACAGAATTTTGATAATTTTCAAGAAATACTACATTTATCAATCAATCACAATACACAGATACAAATTTGACTTATTTATTCCAGTACATTGTCTCTTTATACCGTGAATCCTGTCGAAAAACACGAACCCATCGAGTCGAATGATAGACGAATGATAAATGAATCTTTTCCATCGATACCTTTCCATACCAAAAGCAAATATAACTGGACCACGCGAAGCATGGATCATTTACCAAACGTCTACCGGTTGCCCGTAAAAAATAAAAAAAAAAAAAGGCTTAAAATCGATTTTTCCAAGTGGCCAACGGCACGCAGTATGTACTGTTGACTTTCCACAAATTGTCAGCGTCACGCGTGTATTTTTAGGGCCATTTATTTTCGAGTTCAAAGTCACCCTCCTAACATAGAGACGGGAAGCATCGAAATTGGGGACAATCTCGGTCAAGCTGGTACATTTGGCAACCCTGATTAGTATCCTGATGAGGAAGATATTAGGAGGCTATAATTACAAATACGTGATAGCCGTTCGCCCCCCACTGTAGTTAATGATCAACTCGAGACCGGTGATTAATAGCCAGAAATGACACGATAATCCGTTCTCTCCGAACACACTGTTACATTTCCACCCTCTTCCTTGCCAACTCCCATTCACATCAACGTGTCATTCAATACGAACTTCTCGAAGCGAAATTTTCCCTTCTGATTTTCGATCACGATTATAAATCGTCCTTTGAATATAAATAAAAAAAGTTACGTGAGTTCGATTTATGAGTATGATTCAGAAAACACACTTTTCGAGTTGTGCCATTTTTCAACTGACTGAGAGTGGAATATGTACTTCCGTATCTAAATCTCGAGAGCAATAACGATGGCAGTAGGTAATTAAGCTGAGTATAATGGAGTCCCCACAATGCATACATCGTTGAAGAAACAATAAGCAGACTCTCGGACCTCCACAGGTTTGTTTTAGGGACAATAATGTTCACTGAAACGCGTAACGTAGAATCCTGATGGTACGGACACTTCTAATTACTAATTAATCAGGTATTTATTCGTGCGGCTCTTGTGCGGGAAAATGTTCACAGGGATGCGATTATCGTGATTGCGAAGTGATACGCGATTTATGGTTATCTCACGGTACCGGAACGACGATAATCGTTACTGGAAGCTTACAGGATTCAGGTTTCGAAAATGAAATGTGACGCGACGTTAAAAAATTTATTTCCCCGTTGACCTGGAATACGAACAATTTTCAACATTGTCCTGGAAATTTTGTACATACTGAAAATTAATGGAATTGTAGAATTGTTGGGAAATATTTGCGGTGGCATAAAGAATTATTGGGATTTTATTACCATGTTATTTTATGTGATATCTAAGCTAACTAATTCAATTTGATAGTGAATTCATAATATGCGAGAAACTTGTAACGTGCAACATAATATCCGCGCTTGTATGCAACGGTTAATTTTAGGTAATACTTCTATTACGCCGCGTAACTATGCATCTCACAAACTATTTCCAATCTAAACTTATTGTAATGCTGTTAATAATCATTATTGTATATTCAGATTGCTTCGTTTAAATTTCGAACTAGTAAATTTCATATTACACATTATTATTCCCTGATGAAAATGCTGCCTAAATGATTAAAAGATTTGAAAAAATCGTTTTATACGAATTTGATTCCATTAATTTTTTGCTAAGCTCTTTTAGTTTTTCATTTAGTTCGTCGATATTCTTTATTAATTATTTTACAATGGCGAGTAACGTGGCATTTTTTAACCCAACGTAAAATGATTGAATTCAGGAAATTTAATGGGAGGATAAAACGTTAATCAGTATTTTAAGTCGTTGCATTAATTTTCTCGAAGGGTAGTTCCTCGTCACCTCGTCGGCAGGTGTGCGAAGGGCTACATTTCCGTCACGTGGCTAAGGCAAAGACTATCTAAGCGATCATCAGAGTCCGTGCGGCGCGCCATACAATAAAATCCACTGGCTAATGTACGCGAGCACGGTTATCACCGCGACTGAATTACCAGTTGGCACGCACTGACAGTGACACTGGCGCGGAACCTCATTACGATTACGAGGCGACGCGACAGTCCACGCCTGGTTACCCTCTTCGACCCTTCTACATGTCTCTACGAGGGTCTCGAAAGCCTTCCGGAGAATTAAATGGATTGAGAGCGTATGATGGTCCGCTTATCTTCCAATGTGCTATATGTATACTATTTCCAACTGAGCCTCTTACGGAAACATATTTTAGTGGCTTAGGGTAACTCTGACTTGCGTAAATGGTAAATTTGGTGATGTAGATATCCCTCCGTATAAGTTTTAAGTTTTTAAACATAAAAATGTGGATATACACTGGTGTATTCTGAAACATTTGTTAAGATGTATTTATGAAGAACGTTATTTAATTTTTTGATTTAATAGTAACCCGGATGAATATTTATCTCATTTCAGCCCGGAAATATTTATTCATTTATCTATTACTGTTATATCTATTACTGTTCATTACATAAGTTCCGAATTTTCAAATGACAATACTTTTATCTTGGAATATGTGAGATTAGAAAACAATAAACACGAAATGAAATCGATTACAAGCGAGTAATATCAATCTCTTGAAAGAGTCGTCCCACATCAAGCTATTCAATTATCCGCAATTACCGAGAATTGGCAGCGTCCTAATTCAAGCATAAGACCACCATGCCCAAGACTCATTTCACAAAGCAGATTTCAAGATTACTATTACCGTAGCCTGGCATTAAAAAAACATTTCGTCTAATGGAATCAGAAAGTATTCGTGAGCAAAAAGAAGGTCGGGTTCCAGTCCGACACGCGTGTATGTATATAATTCTGGAGGTATGTTGTCTTCCACAATTCGTTCTCTTTTTGCTGCCTCACCGAGTCCTTCCTTATCGCGATGACACGCTGAAACCGGTGTTACTGATGACAATTAAGTAATTGGTCGCGGTGGAATCTTCAGTCGCATCGACGCAGGTGCGTCCTGATTATGACACGTTACCGAGATGTTCTGGTATCGTGCAATACGATGATTATATGGTCTGTAATTAATTTACGTGCCGCAGGCTCTCTTGTCTTCCGTTAAATAATTATGTTAATTAAAAGAGAAAGAGAAAGTGAGGAGGTTCAATAATAATTATGCATGTGGACTGGTTGTTCGAGTTTACTCTAAGGGAAAATTACGTAATTTTAATATTTCTTACAACGATTTTTATCATATTATAAACGAATTTTTGTTTCACGTATCTCGATAGGCTTAAGATGATTAGGACTTGATGACTTGTTTTTACATTATGTGACAGTAAAATTGTTATAATCATCTTAAAAAAATATATCTGATTCATTTAAGCAGCTCTCTCAATTTTAATAGTTCCTTTCACCTTAGAATCGCGCAATAATTAGTGCACGTGAATAAATTCGTTTGAGAGCATAGCGACACACGAGTAGCAAATGTAATAAAGAAGATTGTGAATATAAAACGAGTGAAATTTGAAATAGATATTATAACACAGTACTTTAATGAACACTCGTAGAGGAATTACCGAGTTTTACATGCACTGCGAACATTTCTACAAAACTATATTAAAATGGCCAAGAAGTAAAAAGAAATTTAATTTTTTTATTATCCTCAATATGCAAAAAATTGAAGAATATTTCTCGTCGTTTAAGTAATTACTGTTGAAATATTTCTGAAATATCGGATTAGGAACCACAAAGCGCGGTAGCTGCGCCACTTTACATTCTATTACTCAATCCAAAGTAAAGACTTTGCTGGTATACCTTTTAATTTCAAGTCCAATCGATAAATCTCACAGCATTCCTTACTGGGATCCAATCCCACTTTCGAATCAAAAGCAGTAATTTATCGGTAAAAGTCTGTTACTTCAGTTCATTTAGCGTCAGCAGTATTTAAAGTTTCAATTTTGAATTGAACTATTCGGCACAATTTTAATCCAAATTACGCGTAGCATGCTTACTTCCTAAAGAGACTCGTTCGGCCAAATGCCCGGGCATGACTCTTCAATTAAAACGTAGGAGCCCTTCATCCAAATAACAAAGCCGTTTGAACGATGCTTCCCCCCGTTTTCGCAAAGCTTAATTCGTGGATGCGAACGATATTAAAGTTCACCGAGCTCATCGCGGCCTTAAATTTTTAATTCCACAGACCCCGCTATCCCGGAGTCTGGAAGCGAATCCTATCAAATTTTACCCTGAACTTTCAATCCGTGATACGCAACCTCTAATAAAATTTTTATTACACTCTAAATTTAATAATTTGCCTTACGATGTTCCCTTTCTCCCACCCATTTTTGCATGTTCCCTGTTATTTTTTTTTTTATCCTATCCTCGTAAGGAACCTTTTCAACAAGAATGTTGTTCTAAACATGTGTTCAAATAACGATAAATTATTATAGGTTTGCATAATAAACCGTAGTAAAGTCGGCTGAAAATCACTGAGAGGATTTTTGCTCTAGTCGCTAAGACGATTTTCCGATTGAGCTATGGAAGACCGCGGAATTATTGACGAGCGTACCTCGACTTAGGATTTGAGGTCAGATTCTGTTTTGTCGAATGGTTTATTCAGGTAAATAGTCTTGCAATCTGCTGAACCGTAATTCCTGATTACTATGATTCCTGAATCTTCACGATTTCCTAGGCAATTTTACAAATATATATAACGTATACGAGGTTTACAAAACTACTTGAACCATTGTTCCATCAAGTTGTATTACTCCATGGACTCCAGGTCATGTATCTGAATACTCTAATGCGTCTGGACGCTATATTATCCAACCTATGTTTCGCAGCGATGTTTACATACTCTACATATGTGTATTTTCCTCTCTTGGGCAAAACGAATTCTGATCGTAACAGTTTGGTATAAAGCTAACACCGCACGATATTATAATGTTGAATGAGTATTAACCACACAACTTCATGCAGTGGAATAAAGCTTGAAATAATTAAAGGATCCGCATGTTATGAAAGTGTAACAAAATGTTCTAGAATTCGAATTACTGAATAAATTAAAAGGAATCATTAATTTTCATCGTGCCTATCTAATTATTGCTCGAACTTTAATTCAACTACTTCAGCTTTAATATTAAATTAAAGCTGAAACAAAGCGTTACGTTAATTCACATTATATTGTTTAAAAACATAATACTAATATTTCACTAACAAAGTTGCGAAATACAAGTAACTTTATAGTACAGAACAAAGAAGAAGAGTGTACAATTTAGAATTAATCACTCACCAATTATTTAAGTTGAACAATAAACAGCTGTCATATCCATCCAACTATGTAGTTAACATTTCTTGAAGAGCACGAGACACTTGCAGCACAACTAGCACCTTCAACGGACCGAACACAACTGACAGCGCGAGCGAGACTCTACTGTCCCGAAGCGTAAACACAGTTGTCGTTGCTCTGTCTGACTTTGCGTCTAAATAGAGACACGTACATAGCGCGAGTGTTTCTAAGAATTTCGGGTCGCATGTCTCGACAAGTAGATGCTCGAGTACGAATATCCGCTATATGCAATCAATATTCCAGTTACTTTTGCTTCTCGTCTTTGTCGAGTATATTATCCAATACATACACATACGTTATATTATATCTATTATATTTTATAATAAGATTATAGTATATGTTATACTGTAACAATACATATAAACGATTACACTCGTATATTGCTATACATATACATGTATGTACGGCGGCTCTCCTACGACTGACCGGTAAGTTTGGCCCTAACGTCCAACGGCTCAAAAGCGGAAAAGAGGGGGGAATCGCTCCTTCGGACGATTTCGGAAACAGAATAAGCGCGCGCTCTATGAAACTATGTGTATTCTGCTTACCTATTCTAACAGATTCACTTCGCTCGCTTGCAACGTGTTATTGTCCTCTACGTTTCTAGGGTGGATTAACACATAATTTCATCGTATTCGCTTCTGTTTGATAATTCACAATCCATGACCTCTCTGTATTTATAGAGGAATTTTGATATAATTATTCATTTTATATATAGGACCCTTTGATGATTGTACTAACAGCACCTCGATTTGCTCTGATCCTCTAGCTTTTATTCAAAATACAATTAGTACTATTCACTCGCATTGCGATCCTTTAATGAATTCTCGGCTTCTGTTATCGAAAGGAACTAATTATTATCTAATTTACTACGTTTTAATTAATTCATGTTGTGTGCATGTATAACTATGAGGTTTAAGATACGAATTATATTATAAATTATAGTAAAAAGATGTTTAATGGTACTGTTTTTATTTTTTAAATTAAAACAGTTGTAATAAACAATTTAAACACAATTCGAGTCTATTAAATACATTCTCTATCTCAATAGAAACTAAATCCTATACTATCTTTCTCGAACAACACGAAAATAACAATTTACTACACCATCGCCTTCAAATCACCCTAATACCCTGGCAACTACAGTTTCGCCTTTAGGAAAAAAAAACCGGTTGCAAACAATTCCCTCTATAATTGATACGCTTCGGAGCAACAATTGTAGCTACTCGTTCCTCTATCCATTCGATCAGCCGGTTCTAGTGGAACTCTATCTATCGGTGGAAGTTCTTTTTTCCTTCCACTGAATTTCGATTGATCGAAGCTGAAGCAGGCGGCTACGACCGATGCGCGAAGAACAGTTCGCTCACGAGTAAAATCACATTAGCGATGTTTCGCTAATCGCTTTTATATTCGTTGGCCCCGATGATTGACAGACTCAGTCGGAATCCATCTCTGCGGGGGGTAGCACAGGCGGAAATCAGTCGACGGTGCCGAATCAACTTTTGTGCTCGAAACACGACCCACACACGTTGCTACCTTTTTTATGTTATCAATGTATTGGTCACCAGTAAGTCCCTGCAGGTTTCACCCTTGGGTTGCATTTGCCACTTGGGAAAGTAATTCATTTCATTAGTTGTTTTGGATTCCTGTCATCAGTCGACAGATGACAATCTAGCATGTACAGGGTGTCTTAGAAATAAGTGAGTAAGTAAATACTTAGTATACGATTTTCACACTTTCGAAAGATGAATAAAACACTTTTTGATATAAATACTTTCTCTTCATTTAGAACTTTTAAATATCATGGTAGAGAATTTATATATTTTCCCAATCCATGGATATAATTTGATTAATTGCAAGTCATGCAAAATGGATTTATAATTCCGAAGGAAAATTGTTAGGTAATATAAAGTACAATAGGAAACTCTGACCACCTATTTCTAAAACACCTTAATTATTAACAGCAAAAGATTGCCTTTAAATAATCAATATTACTTTTTGTTCCGTGCTCTTTGAATAAGAACGAATCAACATGAGTGTTTTCAGTATCGTATGAAACTAATTGGGAGCGTAAAAATTGGGAAAAAGTTACAGAACAAAACGGTTATTTCATAACTGATTGAATTGATTTTTATCGACAAAGCCAGTGTTAAAACTAGTGCAAAAGTGCGAGTAAAGCCTTGTGCTTCATCTATAACTCGAAAACCATGCGAACTTATTGGCCAACCAAATATCATTGCGTTAGGTCAAATTCATCGATCAGACGTGACACCTGTGTAGTTCAATGTATACATACATATATGGATGCATATGAGTGAGTGCGTGTATGTTGCGTGCCGCAGAAAGATGAATTCAATAAATCAGGATTGTTTTATGAATACCAATTCCGCGCTGGCCACTCCCTGAAAAGACGATTGCACGTGCGCGCTTGAGAGTCATGAATGTTTTTCCGATGTTTGCCCGAGAGCAGTCCCGCTACATTGATTGCTTGCGAGCGAGAGATAGAATTCACCGGCATCTGCAAGCGTGTTGCGAAATAATTTCGACTCGCGAAAACATTGAAAGGTGCATTTATGATAATTTCCATGCAGTACTTTTGAATTTAATAAAACTCGGACTTAAATCATAATGCCGGCTCTAGTAATTAATTGGAGCATAGTATGTATTGTGCAAAGATAATATGTAGAATATGTTTTAGTTTAATCGTTAACATTAAAACTTAAATTGTACCAAGAAAACATTTTAACAAAGAACTTATTTTGATTGTTTCGGCAGTTTCAGTGCTAATTATCATAATTTAAATTGCTCCTTTTGGAACTTTCATAAAACATGGAATTAAATTGTGAGTCTGTTGGTAGAAATCATTTAGAGTTAACGATCATAGTTTCTGTTGCTTCTTTTTGAATATTTTGGAATCTGACAGAAATTAAGTCAGGGCTTAATTATAAATCTGATCCACTGAAACAATTCACCCTTGATAATCATTCAAGAAACCTTCTATTTCTCCGAAGTGAACGACTCGCGGTCGAATAATCTCGTTATATCAACCCAGTTACATGATTATTCCGCAGCTTTAAAAAAAAAATGATGTTCATTCCTCACGAATATGCTTCGCGAAATATAGTGGCAAGAAGCATGCACATCAGCAAAGGGAGAAAGCTTTGGTGATTAAGAGCAGTTGGTCTCTGGGAAATTAAGGGCAACACTACCTAGTTAGATATTTTTCTATTATAGGCCAGGTTCGAATAGTACTGGTTCGTGTTATTGAATGTGTTAATGTTGCAGCTGCGATCAGCGGGATATCGCTAAAGGGTGACGATCAATCCACAGTCGAACAATCGAGTCATACCTAGTCAATTAACTCTACCGCTCAAAATGTAAAGCTCATCACTTGCAGTGAGCTTTGGGAATATGGATTTGACCGGTGCAACATTAACTCTTCGACAGCCGGCCGATTGGTTTGGTATATCAGTCGCGATGATACATATTTTGAGGAAATTCGAACCATCGACGGCAACTTTTCCGGTTTTATTTACGAATTCTTATCAGCCGAAATTTAAACACTTAAATATTCCAGTTCCATATCACTGATTTAATCGAAAATTCCAATATTCTGAAAAATTCCAAAAGTCGTTTTTTAAGAAATTAACCATAAACTCTATGAGATCTTGTTGTAAACCAAAAAGCCTCAAATCTGGGATTTTACACACAATTCTTGAAAAATGCTTCTCCGTGGATTATAGAGTTCCTGAAAAAAATCGGTTTTTTCTCTGAAGCCTCCGTAGTTAACTCAAATTTTCCCGATAGCTGCCGGCTAATACCGTCCCATCTCGACCGGATCATGTATTATTCAGCGGGCCAGTATTTTATCATTTCAAAGTCAGTAAGGAGAGCATGAATATGCATATTTAATATCGGCCATATCTTTCGTCTCTTTATCTCACGCGTATTTATCGACGAACGTTTTGCCGAGTTTCGTTCACATTCCCACCTAACTTTTATTTCGAAAAACACGATCTCAGGATTGTAATCCTAGCGAAGGTTTCTTTTCGCTAATTGTAAGTTGCAACTAGCCAATCTTTTGTACCGATGTTTGTTCCTTCCAGGCTTAATTGAAGCTTGGGCCACCGGTAGAGAATTCGAACAATCTCACAGTTTTATCCGTGCGGTAACTCCTGATTGACGGCGTCGATGCGAAGATATCGTCGCCCGGGAAAAATTGAAGTATGGATAACAAATCAAGCGAATGATCGCGATTAAACGTCACCGGCCAGTCACGCGAACCTCTCGATTTCCGTGGATCGGCGCACTGATTTAATGGGACCCTCCCCCATCCCCCTACATCCTCTCTCTCTCTCGTTACAATCAATCCATGATTTACTCCGGTCTGTGATTTACTGCTACGATTTTAGTGACTGCATACAGTTCATTTTCTTGGGTAGACTGGTATCAAAAAGCTATTTAAAATGGTAATTTCGATTGGAACCTCTGCAATTGGGAAAATTGTTCCTTACAACGCTTTCTTTAAAGTGGTTAATATGGAGAGTCGATTTCTCCCGAGGTGGTTGTTCCCTGATCAATTTTGCAAGAATCTGTGCATATTGATAAGTATGTTACACGTGTTAAGGGTACTTATTGTCAGTGAAAAAAGCTCAAGTATCAGTTACTGGACGATAGCAAAATTTCGATGAGCATGCACACACATACACACACGTGAGACTCTCTAGGTTTCTTCTGGAAGTGCATTGCTCTGGTAAAAAATGATCTTGTTTACCACTCGATGCGGGTAATGAGGCGAGAGCAACGTTGTGTCAGAGGATTTTTTTCGCTGAGATTGTGATACTCTTCGTTGCTGAATTTTGAGATTGATTCTATAGCTATCAAGAATTAATAGAGACCTAATTTCATTGCGTATCATTTCGAATATAATCATCGTATAACTCGAAACACGTTTCGTTGAAATGAAAATATTAATTTTGAATAAATCTAGTTTCAAAACTCATTAACTAATTCAACTAAAACTTAAATCTTTGTTAAATAATGATTCCGTTTATAAACAATTATAGTTAATCCACTATGAGAATTTTTCGAGTTGAACGCTTCCATTGTGTGAGCCAGTTTCCCTGAATATTTATTACCGATGATGGATATATTTTCGTTCACCGCTAAAGTTATGCATCGAGCTAATGGCGCCAAAAAACATTATGCTGCCAAAGTTCCAGTTATTTTTTTTTTTCTGCTTTGAAGAGAGAGTGCGATTCATGGACCGAGCCAACTTTTGTGCCGCCTCATGCCAGGACAGGTTCACCAAAGTGGGAAAAAAATGGAGCTTCGGATGGTCCATCGATCTTGCCATAACTCGAGCCGTATTTGGAACCGCGATTGATCAACCACCGAAAAATGATGACGTAAGTGCATTATTACAAGAACTTTGACGTATTATCGATATAATTTTCACCGATATAAATGCAACTTTCTTAAACGACTCACTCCTTGACACCGAATATAATTATTTTAGGGTTAACGCAATTTTTTAATCTAATTTTTAATATAACAGTTGGGTTTTAAAAAATATTTTTAATGAGCATGATACGTTTCCATTATAAGAATCATATTGGTGGTCAGTATTTTTCATTCAATTTTCTGTTTTTTTAAGCAATTCACTTTGCACAGTATTAATCATTATCCGCTATGATTCAAATTCCAAATTTAGCAACATAGTTCTACGAAGCATCCAAGACAAATTAATCAGAAACGAAGGAAGAGAGAAGATAAATATTCATGCAGACCGCTGTGATGTTCAGATGCAGCGCATAGAAGTATAGTTTGAACGTTGATTCTTGCGCAAGCAACAATCTTAAACCTAAAGAAGCAGTGCATTAATATGTACAAATTCTGCTTTTTTAAGCCTTTACTATCAATAAAAACGATCAGCATCATGACACTTTGCCATTAAAGAATAATTTGCATATTAGAGGACATGCAGAGTTATAAATACGATCCATACGCTTTATAAATCGTTGAAGATGCTATTTAAGATAATTGCATGACTGTTCTTTAAATCGAACCTTGTACATTACCTGATTGCATAAGAGTAAAAAATCTTATGTATCATTATTTTACATATTTCTACTTTAAACATATCCTTTATAATTTATTCTCTTTTGTATTATACGCGCATATTACTCAATTTTATATTAACCAGTTGATTTTGACTAATGGACTCTTTATATGACCTATATTGTGGTCGTTTCATTAACAATTGTTCCAGTTGGTTTTACCTAATATATTGCATTTCCATTTAATTTGATTTAAATTGCAAACTGAACATTGACATGGCTTCAGTGCAGCGAATATTTAGAACTGCAAGGCAAATGGGCTAACATTCTAGGTCACCGGGTAGTGTAGCAAACCTGGCCTTGATTAATTATCCCATAACTGTCATGGTTGGTTATTATTATCCAGCTTTCGCAGTCTCGATATCCAAAACTTGTCGGAGCGCTCTGCCCAATGTAAAATAAACTTCGGAGGGCGAGTGCTGCGAGAGCAGCCAAGCTTTATTCACCTCTATTGTATGCTGGTCCACGATTAACCCAAAATATAGACAGACAGATAGAGATAGCGAGAGAAGGTGAACGAGAGTGAATGAGAGAATATTATGCCTATACGCGTGAGAGCATGAATATAATAATAATATACACCTGATAGAGAGACCAGTCATATATTAAATGACTATAAATTTAACGGAGGTCATCCCTGTACTAAATTACGTGCCCACCTTAATAACCTGTCATTCACTATAGCCGATCTATGTATAGTGCATTATCGACCATTTGTTTCCGCGTGGCAAATGATGGTACATAAACGCATCTAATTTTGCTTATCGTTTCTTTAATATTTCACCGACCAAATGCAATTGAGTCAATTTAATTAAAATTATTGCGGAATATAGAAAGATTCTATATATTTAAATTGGTTGAGATGCGCGAATATTGTATGAATATTTATTCAGGTTTTATTTTTAATGTGGTTAGATATTAAAAGCTTTGCATAATGAAATGATCAGAAGAAGATCAAAATGAAATGTTTATTAAAAATGGCCTCATTTCATATCTGGCATCTAATTAAATTTTATGATAGAATTTTTTTGTCCCGAATTACATCGATACATTGGCGTAGAATGAGCTTTGAAAGCTATGACAATCAATTCATTATTTCATATTGTAACCGATAAGGTCGAGTGACGCATTAACAATTTCCTTTGAGACTATCAAAGCGAGAATGAATGCTAGAGAAGTCATACTACGTCGAACGTTGGATAATCGTTTTGATACGTTTCTTTCTCATGATTTACGCTGTCGCGACGTCTTCCTAGAATCGCGACGAGCAATACGGTGCGATGGAAATAATGGCCGATCGATTTGCCGTGTGAGATGGATGCGGTTTTTAAAGGGGTGGAAAGTTTCTTCGCTCAATTTAGAACGTTAAAGTAATACTGGCTTCGGTAAAAATTGATTTTCACGTCTTTACATTAGACTTCGTGTAGTTTCATTTGAAGCCAAGTCTTTAGCGTAATATGTAAATGGTTTCCTGCTAATTGATATAAAAAAAAACATAATTAAGACCTAATTACAATTCATTGGTAATTGACACATCTATATTTCAAAAGGAACTGAAAAAAATGATCAAAGTTTAATTCAATTCAAAGCTTTGTCGAAGATGTTTATCTAGTACCGTAATAAAAGCTGCTAGTGAAATGCATAGTTACGATCGAAGAAACTCAAATACACGCTATAAACCAACAGCACCATTATTCGAGGCAATAGCCTTATATTACAAATGTATAGACGCTGCAGAAGATTATAGTTCAGACTTAAACCGAGAAAGAAAACCTGAAATCATGAAAACGAAATCTCAAGTATAAAATTAACGATATCAAACATAAGAGGTTGATTTAAACATCACGAGCTTAACGTAGAAAAGTGGGATTAATTTTATCGCGAGTATCAGGAAACAATGGAAAATATGAAAATTGTTACCTCGACTTGTAACAGGAAAAATATGAACCTTTTTCGAAGCTAGGTACAAATACCCGCTAGCAAAACTCGATATTCATTATTAGAGTTCCAACAGGGGGTGGGGAATGCTATTTGAATCGCGATGGGGAACTTCAATTCTCAATCTCTTATTTTTGTCCTTTCGCCAGGATCCCATATTTTATTTGGCATAACGGACGTCCGAGAGAAGACCGCGAGGGTTTGGATAACAATTAAAACAATACCGAGTGCCATTGCAATTTGCCGTGGTTTTCTACCCGAAATCCCATTCCCGTCAATAGCTGCCGGGGAAGTCTCTTCCGTTTTATTGCCAGCTGTATCGTCGCTATTTTCTTTGTTCCCTTTCGCAATTTTATTCTGAAATATACCAGCTTTAATCTTGACGAGAGCTGTAAGCTACGCGATAGCAGATTGTAGACCACGAGTATAATAATGTATCGTGGCGAATAGAGACCGATCAGGAAAGGCGTTCATGGCACTTAATAAGCTCCCTGTTGGCACGAGCGTTTTCATTATATTTGACTTCGCGAGATCGGGTCACCTGCTATAACATACATGTATACACAGCGAAGCGTGTGTCGAACTCTTCAGATCTACCGGTACACGCTTGTTTTCAACTGATGTATCTTGCGCTTGGTTCGTATTATAACCATTGCTAACGATTTCAGAGGCAATTTTGATCCTGATTCTAAGAACGCGAGGTGTATACATATATATGAAAAATTACTATGTCGATAGCAATGAAATATAATTTTTAAGTTATCTTTTAGAAACGTTTGCACTATGGAATTATATTTAATTATAGATTAAAATTGGAAAAGATAAAATATCCTAGTCCTTTCAATCCGTTTCTCTCTGAGTTACTATTTTCATTTAAATTATTCTCAGAATATAAACCTCTATACAAATCTAGATTCACCTGTTTTCACTAAATATTCAATTCTCACGTTAAAATTCAACTACAATATCTAAACTCTAGTTTCATTAATAACATTATCCCATTCAGCGTTAGACCTAAATAAACCTTAACCGTTGATAGTTTCAATTACTAAACAGAGTATCTCTAATTGCAGCGAGAGTAATAAGAATACGAAATCCTCGCAAGGTAATCAAGTCGAGTCGAGCATCACGCGAAACGCGATGCTGTCTGAAGCGTTACTTATCAGTCGACTCCACCCCAACACCTCCATTGAAACCATTCAAGGTAAATCTGCCCATCGATAGCCACCGCCACGGCTAACAGACACGCGAGCCAGTAATTGATTTCTCTATGCCGGTTGCAGGAACGTTTGTATTCAATTGTACCGCAAGCACCCGCGGGCCCGACTGCGTGTCGCTTAACACTCCACAGTGCATTGTGCATCATCCTGTCGACCAGTAGGATGAGTCGAAGCCGGGTTTCAACGATGAGGAGGGAGGAGAGTAGGAGGAGGGCAAGAGGGAGGAGGATGGGGTCATTGTGCCGCAAATCTAATGGACTTTTTAATGGAAGTCGCTTTAATGGCCGTCCGAATCGTTATTCTCCATCGATAACAAATATAATTTATTCGCTGTGATGCGCGCTAATATCGATCCACAACATCAGAGGCATTTAATCCAAGGTAGAGAGGCCTAGATGAGGAGGTCGTAGGAAGAGAGAAGAGAGAGAGAGAGAGAGAGAGAGGGGTGAGAGTGTAAAGAGGGTGAGAGAGACCGGATTGCACGACTAATTAAAATAGGTCCGGATGGAAAAATTGCTCGATCGCAGGGCGCGACCCGGTTCTCTCGCGGAATTACACGCTTCCCGAGATACACAGAGAAGCTTTATTGGGAAGTGAGAGCTGTACGTTCGACGGGAAAATCAAGCGGCATCCGACTGCGATACTGATCGAGTGTCAATAACGATTTCGAGGTAATACGCGTACCTGACTCTAGGCTACGTTACGTAGTGTAGTTGGTAGTATGTAGTGGTATACTAGGCGAACTCGGTGCATTTAATACCGCCATGCACCTTATTGCCTCTCTCGGTCTTAACTGCATCCACTCGAAAGGCTCGAATCACGGCCGATCAAGTGAAATATTGGGAACGCGTGTAACTAGCGTAGCTTCCAGTTGCCCAACTACATAGAGTATTATTAGGGAGAGAGAGAGAGAGAGAGAGCTAGCTTATTCACTATAAGCACTACGATTGCCGTCCAAAGCAGAATGCAACGCTTCATTTAATAACACGTGAGTTTTGTTAATCAGAGAGCGTTTTGATAAAACAAGGGTGAAAAACAGTCGAAAGAAAACTCACGTCAAGCGCCGAAAGAGAAAGAGTGCGGTTCAGTTCGTTTACTTTCCTTTCTCTTTCTCAATGAGCAACCATGCGCGCGTTTCGTTGGTGAGGCAAAACGCGATGTATAACGAGAAAATTGTGTTTTTGAGAAAGCTCAAAGCATGAACGCGCTTGAGTGTGGACCAGAATTTCTGTGAAGAGGTAAACTTGCCATTATGTGAGCGTCGGTTAATGAGATCGTTCACCTTCTCAGGGAGAAGGTGGACGTGCTTCTATAAAGTAGCTATGGTCGTTGGAGAAAGAGAGAGAAGAGTATCGCATCGTCCCGTTACGATGCGACACTGCAGGTGACGCGTTTCGTGGCAAAACCACGACGATGCAGTTGCAATCTCGCACGATTAGACACCTGCAGGCTCGCACGTCGAGTGTGCTTGTAATTCTCCACATTATTCTTGCTTTCGAAATGGTACCGCTTAAGAAGCTTTATGACTCGAACCATGCCACTTCCGGTTCTGGTTACTTAATTAATCACACTTTACGGTTACTTAAAAAATTATTACGACATTTGTCATCGCAAACACAGTTGTCTAGGCATATTGAAGTTCACCGGATAAATGGACAATATAATTATGTAGATTCTTTAACTTATACTTGTGAGAATTTAAATTACACTTTAAATTGAAATGTTAAATTTGAAATCAACTACTGAGATTCCTTGAATGCATATATAGCGCCTTTAGCATTGTTCGAATTTTAAAGTCTGATTCAAATATCTGAATATCGAGCGTGTCAGTCTACTTTGTACCTATGCAAAGCCCCTATTTGGGGATATCCCAGGGTAAGTTCGATCGGAAAATAGTCCAATGTTGAAATTGAATTCAAGCAAATAGTTACGTAAAACATTATAATAATAACGAACATGTATTTACATTTATATATACATATAAATCTTATTTACACTCTAATAATAATCCAAAAAGGCCAAAACACAGAAAGAGTTGTATCGCATCCGATATAACTGTTAGGCGTTCCAGTTTCCAGACTCCTCAACGATAAGATAAGC
The DNA here is from genome assembly GCA_963989405.1 of Trypoxylon attenuatum. NCBI lineage: Eukaryota > Metazoa > Arthropoda > Insecta > Hymenoptera > Crabronidae > Trypoxylon > Trypoxylon attenuatum. The sequence continues at coordinate 26,085,670 of OZ022489.1, forward strand.
AATAGCAGCAGCCACTTGACACATATTTCTTAGGAAGGGAAATTAGGCAATTTTCCGTCAGCGCTCGAGGATTATCTGGGCGACCTTAACCTTCGGGCGAGTCCCAATTTTAGCCCTCGGCTAAAAGATTAACGACACGGCTTCCTTTTCGAGCAACGAAGCTCTTTGAAAGCGACGGAGATAACCACAGCGTCACGGTGTGAGTTTAGATACCGGAGGAAGAGGAGAAGGAAAGCAGGAAAAACGCGATCTGAGCTTTCTCGAATTGTATTCGTCGTAGGGGAACGTTTTCCGGGACATTGGCACGATATCGCGATGATAAATGGCGCATCCTACATGTGTTTCGGAGAATGAGAGTGAGAGAAAGAGAGATACGGATGGAGGTCGAAATCAAAGCGGCAATATCAATGCGACCGCGCCCGATCAAATGAAACGCTCGAGCGCAATACAATTACGGGACCGATGGAAAATAGAATAAAGAGAAATGCTCGAAATGCAAACAAAAATGATGCACTCGACTGAGTAAAGCAGTGCTCGTCTGCCTCTGGCCTCGAGAGTCAGTCAATATCAGTATTTTGGACATCGATGCAGTTCCTCAGAATGAATATAGCAAAGGATCCTTTGACTATGAGTGATAGATAACCTATTGTGAAATTTCACGTTGAAATGTCCGAAAGAAAAACTTGCCAATTATTAGAATAGTTTCATACAGCTGTTTTACACAAAAACAGTTTTAGAGTTTCGTAATTGTAAAAATTTAATGGTAGACTGACGACACATCTAATCAATCCTCAATCCTCGCAATCGGCTTTGCTCAAAGTTAGTGACCATTGAAAAATACTTTCAGTCAATTACTGATTTTGCATCGATCGCATTGTGAAATCTTTTAAGCACAATTACAGTCAAATTTCATAACGTCATCGGAATCCCTTAAAACTTATCCAATATTTAAATTCAGCAAACGAGTCTTTCTCCCTCCAAGAGTTGTAAACCAGGGCAATTGCATCGTATCGTTTTCCAGCCACCCACGCACACTCAATCTCAGCCACTAAACAATTGTCAATATCGCTTCATCGGTAAACGACAGGCGTCTCGCGCCTGGTGTGCAAGAAAGCCAAACAAGATCGGAACACCGACAAACCAGAGAGAAAACCCGGAGAAAATATTCCAAGAGAGAACGGTAAACCAAAACTCACATTTTAGTAGGTTGGCAATCATCGGAAGCTGGCAGAGAGATAGGATGTAAGAGGGTAGGAGGAAGGATCGAAGGAAAGAAACGAAAGTAGGCGAGATAAATCTGTTTCCAGGCGAAGATCATCGAAATTCCAGAAACGTAGTTGGGATCAGGGAGAAGTAGGAGAGGACGACGAAGTAGCAGGGGATGCGAAACCGAAAGCAGATGGGGATTGATTGGCCCGTGTCTCCAGGCCTAGTGCAAAGCTTGCCCTGACGAATCACGAGTACAAAGGGTCTTGTGCACGCACGCACACGCATACGCAAGGCTAACGTTACTTATAGTACCTCGACCTACTAGCTATAGTCTACACATACTACCAAAGCGAATGGGGATCGAGAGATTGATTTTTAGATTATGGTTCAGGCTCCTAATTCCGATTCCCACACCAGCTGGAGAATTGCTGCTTTGTGGTGCATAGGGACTCGTCACTAGTGCAAACTTCACGCCGAACCCGATATGTTAAGTCAGGGGGGGATGCAAAATTTTCTGTGTGATTAGCTAGCTGTGGCGTGTTGATCAGTGGACTTTTGGGATTTGTTGGGACTGATGACTAATCTCGGATTAGTTTTGTACTGGAACGTGTAGGAGGATTCTTGTTAAGTGGTGGTATAGTTTATGTAGTGCAATTCGAATGGGGAATTTCTGCTGGTAGAAAAGATTTTTCTAACGAGTCAAGATTTGAATTGATTAATGAAAATTCTATTGTTAAATTAAGGTCATTTTGATCTTATATTAATGGGTCTAGTTTCGATAAGAATCAAAAGAAGGAAAGGAATGGATAATTTAAGAATAAAAACTATTCATCAATCCTACCCTCGGTACAATTGAAATTCCTATTCCCAAATTTTGCCCAAGGCTAATCCCACTAAAATATAATATTCAAGGTATAATCGGCAGAAATAGAACTGCTCTCAATAGCTATTCTCTATGAATTCTATTCGACGATGGCGTCTAGACCGCAGCCTCAAGGCTAAAAGTACACATGGCAAATTAATCAAGTCAGTGGTACAACCTCTTGAAAATTCCACCCTCAAAAAAGCATTAAATTTTCATACCTACCAGCCAGACTTTACCCGCCTTCTCCCCTTATAAGTTATCCCCAGAGTGAGTCGATGAATCACGCTGTATGTATATATCTAACTCATCGGTATTCGAGCAAAGTGCACACTCACATCCATATACGCACTTGCACCGGTACCGGCATTGTGCCGATGCACGCACGCACGCACTCACTCACGCACACATGAGGAGCACGCACGCGAGCACGTTGTTACGCGGTACACGACCGTACATAGAACGGTCCACGTCCGACGATACCACGATAATGAACGTCGCACCAACAACAGCGACAACGACACACGCTCGCACTCGGATAATTCACGCGCATGGCTAATATATGCATATGCGTGGCCGTTTGATAGACGACTGCGTGGGTCTCGCTCGCGTGATGAAACGAACTTCTAAATACATTATGCCCACAGCCAGCTAACACAACATGGCCGCTCCATTTAAGGGGTCAGCATCAGTCAGAAACTCCAAAAGTATTCCATTGAAGTTCATTGCTGTGCATAGAAATTTAGCACAGATGAATCTTGAGAAGACAATTTTAGAGGCCAAGCTGCAATATTCGATGAACAAGATTTCTATTTTGCAGAGAATATTTCTAGTTATAGAGATTCGAGTTATTTCGAATTCAATAGTTAAACAACACCCCTTAATAAATGATACGTACTAATATATATAATATATTTGTTTAACATTCAGCTCTTTTTCAAGTAATTCTTTGCGATGCAAAATGCAGATGGAAAAATGCAAAAAAATGAAACTGAGTCGACGTGAGTTTTAAAATGCACGGACTATTCGCATTGTTTCGTAGCGGGCGGGAACACGAGAGAGGGAGAGATTGCTCGAAAAGGTCAGTGATCAGATGCGGTTATAATTTCGTGGCCAGTGGGATGGCCTCACTTGGCAGCAGGTCGACCGTTCCACGCCACGTACGCAAGGGAATAGAGAGCCTGGAACGGCCTGGCGCGCGTTCTCCTAACCCGACAAGAGGAGGGGTGGCGGTGGCAACGCACACATTAACTCGCACGTCGGGCGATATGTCCGAGCAGTGGCTATTGTTACGAGCATTATTTGCCACTAATCAGAATGCGAGCAGAGAGAGAGAGAGAGAGAGAGAGAGAGAGAGAGACAGCTGGGCGTGCGAGAGAGACAGAGAGATACAACTGGAACGAGGGTTCCGCGGCAAGAGAGGGTAGCAGAAAGTCGGTTGCTCTCTCCCACCCTCTTTCTCTCTCTCGTTCTCACCGAATGTAGCACCCCAGCCGTCGGCTTGATTGCGAGCTGCTCCCGCCACCACGCCCTGACCCACGAGATTTTCAAGATATCCGACACACGAGCCAGCCGTCCGCGGGGTCAACCAACCCGAGCAACCCCTCGCCTTGCCACTTCGCCCACGGACACGCTGCTCTCGCATCGATACACGCGGCTCAGGGACTTCTTTCCCTGGCCTGCTGACGTTGACTTCAATGGACGACGCGGCCTGAATCTTATGGAGACTCACCCGACTGTGAAGAGACGACGACCACCGCCGCCGCCACCACCACCGCGGCTCACTTCGAGACTGATGCTCCTGATGCTGATGTTGGTACTGGTGCGATGAGTGCGCGGATTCACGGTGATCCTTCTGTAACAGACAGAGCAGAACTGCGTTAGATAAGGAGATTACGATCCGTTGTTGAGACTAGCCAAATGTTTTCGATGACTCGCTGGGGTAAGGGTAGTAATTGATGGATCGACTGGATGGGAAGATGCAGGAAATTCGTGGTGTACGGAAGGAACCCTGCAAAGCCGAATAGCTAATTGAACCATGCTAGGTCTTGATTTAGGATAACGTTCATTTCTCAGGGTTTAAATGGATAGCCTCTCGTGTTTCACTCGTATTCTCTACTACGAGAATTTAGTATTCTCACTTGAAAATTCTCTTTTTGCAAATTTCTGCACCGTTTGTAGCTAACTCAAGCCGAAGAATCTCTATGGGCAATCAGGGACAAATTGGATTGCTCTAATTTAGGAAATGTGTCAAAAATAAAGAAGCAAGTCTGACATCCTTTTATCCGGATTGTTTTCACGATGCTAAGAAGAGTATCCTTCGCGTCAAGCATACTCCAGTAAATCCAACGAGATCGCTACTTTTTGACTTGTGTACGCTTGAGCCACCTAGGTAAAAGCAGACTTTATTCTAATCGTTGCAAAGTTTATCGAGGTCTGGTGAAGCAAAACTCCTTGAGAAGGAATTGCAACGTTAAAAATTCAGTATTAGTACACGAGTAGCGTTGCAAATTCAGCAACTTGGAAAGGAGCTGAAGGTCACGAGAATACATAAAACATATCTAACAATTATTTTTACTGCAACCTATTCTAACAACGACATTGTATTCTCTCCCCAGTTCGCCAATTTTCCAGCCCCGTCGAAACGATTCCAGTTCCGGTGCACTGATAGTAACCTTGATATTATCGGACAGACTCTGCCTATCTAGTCTAATCGACGAGCAGTTTTCTGGACCGAACAATTCGAGATAATTTCGAAAGGAGCCCCTAAATGCCACGTCACAACCAGCCCAGGGAGAAGACGAGAATCAAGAAACTCCTATATCCGCACGAGATTCCCTCCGCGCCACCCTAATGAAACTTTCCGATATTACGAGAAGATAGTCCAGTCTAATTGCCAGTGGACCAGTAAATCAGTCTCATAGAAGATACTCCTCCTGAGATACTAATAATTTATGTATTCATCGGGTCGCAACAATTAAAGCTCTGACGTCGATTAACGTCAGGTTTGGTTCCGAGAGGAACAACACTGTGGTTGGTAGGTGAAATATGAGAGAGTGATTGTCAGTACAACATAGTGGAGCCAAGATTCCGTTGGCAGGCAGAATGGAATTTCCTTGAAAAGAACGCACGTGGTATTGCCAGGCGGTTCCGGTTCCCTCTAATCGACGGAAGTCGGTTTCTCCTTTACTCCTATTCCTATCTCTCCATCTCTCTCTCTCTCTCTCTCTCTCTTAGTTTCTGGGACTAGGAGTTCGGAATAGTTTACGAAGAAAGCTGCAAAACTGACACCACCGCAGGTATGTACGGGGCGAATTTCTGCCGCTCTGCTTGCCGGTGCGAGTGAGGTAGGAAACGCGAGGATTGGTTGATGGGGTTCGTGGTTGGGGGGCAACCGAAATCCCTGGGGCTTGTACACACCGTTAATTCGATAGTTCCGTCACGGACGTCAAGAATGTTCGGGAATTCTATTCAAAGTATTCGGTATATAGAACGTGAGAGGAGGCTGTGAACCCGATCTAAGGATTTTTGGATAGAGCGACAGTAAGTGGCATTCGATCGATTCTGATTCTCTTGAATTTTGGGGACCAAAGCTTGGTCATTCTGTGGCTGCGAAATTATCGTATTGTTAGTCAAATCTACTGTAGATTCACTTTCCATTTATAGTAGAATCGATACTTAACGAGACCATTTGTCCAAGAATTTGGTTGACCTACATCACATTTGAATAACTACAGTACACATTTTGTACAATTAAAATCTCTAGTTTTACTCGAAAATTCTATTACTTCGCGGACAAATTATTCGATGCAACAAAAAACTTTTGCTTTATTACAAGCTTATAGCAACGACGTGAAAATTTCGTTTTAAATCTAACAAAAACACTTCCAATAATTCTTTGCCGTCTAAGGAATGAAAATTGCATTTGAAGAGTCGATAAACCGCTGCAAACACACACACACACACACACACGCCGATACACGCCCTTTTATTATTAGGTTCGGAAACCGTTTTCACGAAACACAAGATTTACAGTGTTCACTGAAATTAAGGGTAAATTCGCGAGAGTTGATCTAACGAAGAAAAGAATGTTCTATACGCTACGAATGAAATATTATTGTTCCAAGTTTGGCAGGCTGTGTTTGGCAACATTAGTATCGATTCATGGGCCCAGTGCATATACATGTATGTATATACCAAGCGGCGAGTAAACTCTTCGCCAACATTTAATCGAATGCTCCGGGGAAGGTAAAACTGTTTAAATTCTATTAGCTTTGTTTTTGATCCAAAATAGAGGAAGCTTTTGTGCCGTAAGTCGAGACTCCGAAAATCGAAATTGACTTCTTACCGCTGCTACTGGGAACGCTTGCTTCACAACGCATTGTTCTATGCTAACGCCAAGGTAAAGGTTAACATAAACGTATCCCGTCGATTCTGAACTTTTGCAGCACACAGAATTGTAGTCAAACTGCAGGAATCGTTTCGTTCAATAGAAATGAAATTTCTAAACTGTAGAAAGCACGAGGTAATGTTCGATGCAATTTTTTCTGACAATTGAAGTTCGCGTAGGCAGGAAAATTACAAACTGATTAATTTATTGGTTCCTGCATGTTGTTAATTCCCATTCGTTTATTCTATTAATTCCTGTGAGTAATACATCAAAGACAAGCAACGGTGAGCACTCGTTATAACGGAATAATGATTTATAAAAATTACAATTGCAACAGAATTAATGTCCTCAATTCAGTATTTCTCTTTTTAAATACACGAGTTCATTTTCATGTGTTATTATTATATTACTTGTGACATCGTTTCGCTGGACAATTTTGTTAAGCGATGAATTTATTAACGTTATTTCGACGTTGTAATGTGAAATTCATTTTGGATATATGACGATCCTTGTCCATGTTACTTCCAACTTTAATCAAATTCTTTTGACTATATAGTATTCAGTAGTGAATCTTTAGTGTGATGTAAAAAAAATACTGTTTTCCGATAGATAGATAGATAGTGCGATGTTCGATACGCTGCACCATGTGCCATTGGGTTTTCTCTCACGAATATCTTAAATTGATATCATTACTAGTGATCCTAAAATGTGAGAGTAGAATGTTAGTACCATCAAAATCCCCAAAAATTCTCCCGTTGACAATTCTATGTCTCATATGTAATTGAACTTAAAATACGCGAAAGTCTAATAAATGATTTTTAACGAGATAAGAAGATGATAAATTTCATGCACCAATAATTAAAAAATAACGAGGTAAAATGTATCGTTATATTTAGAATAAAATGTACGTCCTCCACACTGTATGTAGCTGATATTTAGGTAGCAGAAGTGAGATCCAGAAATTAGTGAAAATGGATTGCAAGTACGTTATAGCGAGGTAGGAGAGAGTAAAGGGCTCAGAAGAGGCTCGGTTTCAAGACATTCCGTGAGTCGTAGGTTTTCATGTCGCATGTCGTAATTCGAGGAAGAAACTAGAGGGTAATGAGGATCTCCTTCCTCCTCTTTCACGTGTCACGTGAAGGTAACCCAGAGTTGCCAGGATAACCTATTGTCACGAGGTCGCGCTGCGAAACAATTGCTCTGTGCCAGCTAGCTAACTTCCCTGCGCTCGCTAACAAGGATATCACCCTCCGATAATCCCGGAAAATTACAGGCTTACCGCTGACTCGTACTCGCGTTAGTCATAATCCGCAGTCTCGTTTCCTCTTTTTCTCTGGTAAACCCACCAAGACTGGTAAAGAACCACTGTTTACTATACTACCACTCTCTGAATATCCCAACTAATTCCTCAAGGCGAATTACGTTGTGATGAATGTTTCATCCTCTAGAATGAAAGTAGAAATAGAAAAAGAATTTTGTTTAACTCTAGACATGCTCTCGATCGCTCAAGAAATCCTAGAGAAGCTTTCTGTTAATTATATTCGGATTGCAGCTATTATATTTATGAAACTCTGATAATTGCTAAAATGACACTGTCAGCTGGATATAGGTGATGTGGTGGTTCGAATTGAAAACATATTAAATTGTGCGGCTATCACTAAATTGCTGCTGCTTCATTAATGTTATTTAATATTGTTTATAATACAATGATAACGCACTTTTACAGTATTAATGGCGATATAAAGGCGCCGTCAATTTTGCAATACTGACTGTTAGTAGTAAAGTGTTAATGAAATAATACAGAACCGTTATTGAGTCATATAATTATTTATGCTCCAGTTTCAATTACATGTTTAATTACGCTACATAAAAAATATGAGTTTTAACAAATTTTGATTTACATAGTCGATAATTTGCAATTGAACATTTAATGAAATATTATTTTTTTCATTTTTAGAGCAACACTCGAACGATTCTTACCTAAAGGTCTATTTCGCACCTAAATTTTTTACCACCACGGTTAAACGCGTAGCAGAGGGTAGCTAATGACCACAGGCCCCTTGACGCTGGCATAAAACCCGATAACAAAACCATCGGCAACGAAGCAAAAGCAGTAAGAAAATCCGGAGCATGTTTCACAAGCATCTCGCGAGCTTTGGAGCCCTCGGGTTTGCCATTTCACGCAAAACGTTACAGAATAACGAGAGAGAGACTCATCCCGACTCATTAATTTCCCGTCATACTTGGGATTCCCAGGACTGATTAATTTACGTTTTCGAAAATCGCAACGAGAAGAGTAAGGTCACTGGGCAAAAGTTCTAGTGCAATTATACGTATGCGAGTGGAATTTGAACAAAGTCTGTTCCATGGACAACGTCCCTTCAGGTGGAAGTAGCGCGAAATATTTTCTATGGCTTTTAAATCCGTTTTGCGTAAAGGGATTAATGTTTCAAAGGAAGCTATCCTTCTCTCTCTCTCTCTCTCTCTCTCTCTTTTTGGCTGCTAATATATTTTTTGGAGAGGCCTTCGCGCGCTTTGAGCGCAGGAAAAAGCCGGACCCGTCATTTTGCCCACCGCAGTGGACTGCACTTTGTTATTTAGCATAAAATTCTGCCCGGTTTTTACTCTCAGTCTTTTACCGTTTTCTCTTAGGCTAGTGTGGGACGGATGGGAAAAGACGAAATTCCGCTCGCGATGCAAAATATACGCGGAAAGTACTCGTGAACGTTGCAATTCCGGATCTACGCAAGGAAACGCGAGGTCTACCGAAATATTTTCTATCTTTTGCAAGGACCAAACTTTTTTGCGATGGGAATATACCATCGTTTGAGAACTCTTCTGGAAATACTTTTGTCAGCTTTACGATTCTGATCGGATTCATATAGTTGGGATATTACAATTTTAATAGAGGAACTTGGATTTTAATTAACTATGAATTCTTGCAATCATGCTTCTGGTTCTCAACAATTTCATACAGGGAAAATGAGAATTTTGCGAGTATGTTATTTTCTTCTTGAAGCTACTGGTATATGCAGCAACATATTCCACATACATACGCGATATATAGCACTTGTGTTCGAGATAATTTATAACGAGTAAAAATAGAATAATGAAATACCTTCTTGCTCTACATTGGTGCGAAGTTTAGGAATATTTTACTATTCATAAAACCGAGAATATTTTCCATCACTATGTACGCGAAACGAGTGTGCATAGAGTATATCCTAGAAATTCCCTAATAAAATGGGAGTACAGTCATCTTGATCGCCACTTTTCGCAACCCATGCGAGGCTACTACCAACATAAGCACACATAATACAGGAGGAGAGTAAAGAACTCCGTTAAGAATGCAAAATGCATTAGAGCACTAGAGGAAGAGTGAGACTCACGCAGATACATAAGTAGCTGTATCGAGCTAGAGCAGTCAGTATTAACCTACTTCGGCTTCCGGTTGTAAATTTCATATTTCTCGACACTTCTCTTAAACGTAGTTCGGTGGACCTCGTAAACAAGGTAGGTCGAAAGAATCCACTATCTTTCAGCGAAAATTCCGTAAACTCGTAGATCCTCGAGAGCTTGTAACTGGAGAGTCTGAACCCGTGTATTCGGATCTGCTTTCCAAGGAACGGGAGAGAGAGAGAGAAAGAGATAGATAGAGTGAGAGAGGGATGAAGAGAGGGTTTATGTCGGTAGACGATTACCCGCTCGAAAAATAAGACGATCCTAATAAAATTAGATTTCACGGAGATTTACGTGCCTCAGCTCGGCTTGATATCCCCGAGATCCACTTTCCGGCCGCTGATCGCGTGATACCTTGTACTTCGAGACTCCACCAGCGCGCAATCCTTATCGTCTCTCGCGCTCCGGCCAAAACCCGTCCTGAATCCGGTAAAAAATTCAATGTCGCCGAGAAACAAGGGGAACTGGGCCCGTTGTAAAAGCCGCTCCTACTTCTAGTAAATAACGGTACTCTCTGATATCGTGCGCGGCAATTACCCAGACTGTGTTTCGACAGAACTCCTGCGGGGAATCTACTGCACCGGAAGCCATTCAACTTCCATATGGGTCATTCCACACCGAATCGATTTCTTCGTGCACTCTGTTCGAAAACGAACGCTTATCCGCTTGGCCTAAAATTTAATTCCGATGTGCCAGGCTAAAACACAGTGTAACAGTAACCTCTACTGTTTTAAACATTTGCGTGAACTTTAGTCATAAAACAAAGTTTGACATGAAAACGTTCTGTTTTTATCAATTTAAATACAAATATACGGAGTTGATCAATATTGTTTTTTTGTATTCCAAAGTTGACCACTGGACAATTAGAGTCATCAATTTTTCCGAATTTTCTTTTTAATTCGTTTGCAAGAAATTAAAACATTTCAATTACCCCAAGACGAATAAAAAAAAATGTCCTTTAACTGTTTCAGGAATAATACTTCTTTCGCAAACTCATATTTGATTCTTTCCTTCTTCTCGACTCATTTACACGATTTCTAATATACCATCTATACCGTTATTTATATCTTTAGTGTAGATTAGAGTTTTATCAAGACCCGAAGCCACGCTACTGGAAGGTGTCCGGTTTCGACTGGAATGATCCATACGAAATTCTCGCACCGCCACACAAGTAGAAAGGAATGGTGCAAAGAACGGAGCGGATATCAAGGGATTCTTAGAAAGCGGCACGCTCTTTCAATTAGACGCCAGGAATGAGAATGCAGTTAAAGGAGAGTTCTCGCACGTGTGGTGGATTGCGAGAGGATTGGAAAGAATTTTTCGCTTCGGATGCGAATTCCCGGCATCCTCGACTCCAGGGATAGGATCCTTCTTCCATTTTCTTCCTTCCGGAGAATGGTACACTTTGAATTGCGACGAACGCGCGCACTCTTCGCAAAATTGTAAAGGGTTACGGGAAGCCTAAATCTTCTTTCAAATTGTTTGAAATCCTCTTAGAAGATTGTAGAAGCTTAGGCAAATACGTTTAGCGATAGGTTGACGAAGCCGTCACGATTTTAGGAATCTGTTTTGTATGTTTTCGAGTCAAGTGCAACACTTATAAGCTATATTATAGAGATACAACAGTTTTAACTACACACAATGTTAAAATTGTAGAAATTGTAATTAAAATTGTAATTACAAGCTTCGGGATTAAAACGTTTCGTTACAAGACCTTGTGATATCTGATGTAACGTTATAATTTATGCAAATTGTAGCAATAAATAAATAAAACGCTAAGCAAATGCAATTGTGTATAATTCCATACCGAACAATTTCGAAAATCTCGATGCGATCTCCAGAATGTCGGAATTTACCGGTACAAGTCGATAAAATTGAAAATTCTGAAACACTGGAAATTTCAATATTCGGTTCCTGAATGTCAAAATATGGCCGCAACATATCTCACACGCTCACCGTAGTCAAAATGAAAGATCTATTCATGGCATACGGATTTTTCAATGCTGCAGATGTAATTTACAGATTCTGGCAAATACTCGAAACCTACCTGACACGAACCCGTGATCTCGAGTACTCGTCCAGCTCCGATCGTATACACGGAAAGTCCAACAGATGGTTTTGTCTTTATGGACTGTTAGATCACGATAAAAGCGTATTAAAGAAATTCACCAGAAAGCCACGATAACTTTGAAATCTAGAAGCACTCTCTGTCCCCAGAAAAACTATTACCACGTGTTACAGCTCCCTAGACACCAAGCAACTATGTATAGCAAAGAAATTTTCTTCAAACCTCCAAAAACAACAGAGATACCTCAAGTTCTAATCTCCCGCGACTCTCTTGTGTATCACCCATAACCACAGACTTACTACCGCGAAACAAATTAAAACCACCTACAGTAATTCTCTATTCAAACCACCCACGAAACTAATCTAACGATTATTTGCCTAATTCCCTTCAGCCGAAGCCAGATAACAAAAGGAACCGAATCCGAAATTCCATGGCACACGATCTGCTGATCCCTATGAAGCCATACTGCCAATTACCAGAAAGCAAGAAACCCTCTGTGAGTGGTAGAATCCAGTCGATAAACAATTCGAGACGGGCGCATTTCGCAGGAAGCTCTCAAGGGCCTGGATCGAAAAGAAAGAATTCCCGTCGACGGACGCGAATTCCGGGAGTCGTAGATTCCCGTGGCGTAACAGGAGAACAGAGAGGGCGAGAAGGAGAGGTTGAAAAAGAAGTTAGAGAAAGAGAAAGAGAGAGAGAGAGAGAGAGAGAGCAAGAGCCAAGGGTAGAGTTCCTGGTCCTCGCGTTCGCATGCATTTCGATACGTTACCACCGCTCACCGAAGGAGAAGCTATAGCCAGTGGGGGTCGGGCCCGCGAGGCGATTGCTTTGCACTTCTCTGCACGCCCCTAGGGCAATCGTAAGTTGAGATACCTACTGCGAGAAAGATAGGGGAGCAAAAGCAAGAGGGAGGAGAGTCAGCTACTCGTCTTTCTCCTTCACCCCACGGAGTCTTCTCTTCTACCTACCCTCTATGAAGCATCGCGCTTTACGTTAGGCTCGCTACTACGCCACCGAGCACATCGCGGACCTCGACGAAGGGAGCAAAGTCTCGGCTTCAATTCGACATAGGCCCACCACCGCGCGAGCTCGGTTCCGCGGACTCGTGCGGAAGAGAATTCGCTCGAATACTCCAGCGAACGTAACGCTCAGAATGATGCTAGGAATTTTTTAGTGTCTTGGGAATTCCTCACTGGCAGCACGGGGTGTGTAAACCTGGGCCGACTGGCGTTGGCAGAAAGTGAAAAATAAGAGTGGAAAACTTCCAGTGAAGGATAACACTGAAAAACGTTGCCACAAATGAGATTGGTGGATGAAAGACGTGGTCCTTTCGAGCAACGTGTAATATACTTGCTTAATTCCAATTTTTCTCCATAAAATCATCTTTACAGTTTCGCTTTCCTTATATCTTAATCCTTAAACCTTATTTAACATATCGTATCGCAATATTTTTCACTGTTCGCTATCTCACATTATAGGTTTCTGATAATAAATACGACTGATCGATAACAGATTTCATTTCAAACTCAATGACCACCCTAACTATACTTTCCTTACAATGCACCTTAACAGATCCACTACAAAACTATTGTTACTTCATAAGCTCTACATATAACATAGTTCTTCGTTCCCAATCTTTTCCATCTTTCCTACTTCTCTCTCTCTTCCTCTCTCCTCAGTTACAATAAAAAATATCAGCAATCGATATTAGATTCGATATACTCCATATCTCTACCTCAACTATACTTTCCTTTCATTTCACCTAAGAGACTCTACACCGTGTCCTATTACCGGCACTATATCCTACTCGGAAGCGCAAAACTGAGAAAATCAAGGAACGGAGCATAAGAAGTCTCTTTCGTACATACGCTCGCAGTAGCGCACGCCTGGCAAATGGATCCTACACGTTGCAAGCATGCTCGACTAAACAGAACTGCAGTTTCCTTACATTTCGCGTTACGGAGCCCCCCCCCCCCCCCCCCCCCCCATCGTGCAACCATGACATGGCGTCATCAGATTACACCCCCTTTCGCCCTCTTCCACCCAGATGTATACGCTGCTTTATCCCGTTGCAACAGTAGGAGAAGCAGTAAGGACATTTCAGGGGCGCAGAGAGGGGGTTGGGATGGGTGTTTCTCTGCTGGTGACGTTGGGGTCTGCAGTGCAGGTCGAGCGTGAGCATCTAAGGAACACCCTTCTGGAAGACTAAGGTTCCGTGGCTGCCCAAACCGGAGATCGATCGCTCGAACGTGCTTTCGGCATTCCCGAATATTACCCTCCATCGCTATATCATCGTACTATATCGCTCAAGAACTCTGCGGGTGTACTAGTATGCCGAAGTGCTACCGAAGATGCTTGTAGTTCAAGCGGTAGCAACGTTAGGTTGGAGCGTTTTAGTCGGAAAGGTAAGAATTCGAGGACTATTCGAATGTCATTGTGATACCGTTTCGGAATTTATTTCACTTTCATATGGTTCCTTGTATGTACATTCACTTTTATGTACAATTATGTATATTTTACATAATAGTGTAAAAACTTCTTTCGGGAATATAAATATCGGTTGAAAAAACTGACTTCCCTCATAAAAGTTACGATTTTGATAGAAGTTAAAGAATTCATGTTACGATTCATTAAATTTATTATTGCTGATACCAACAGTATGCAATACGTTTCTTCATATCAAAGAATTTGCATTGGGACTTTCTTCCGAACCTCAGTTCCGTTCGAATTATTCTACTGTACTGACTAAAGGGCAGCACACCCTGTATACCTGCATACTGCATAAACGTGTACTACGCGTCATACCGCTGTGTTCGTTCGAAGGGAACGAACTCAGAGTCGCAGTGTTGCATGGGTATTTGTACGCCGATACTCACACATAACTGGGTTACTATGTTACCATAATATATACGTGGAGGCACGTAAACGGGTTAAGCGTCGTTTTGCGGCTCTGTATCTGTTTGTGTGTGCGTGTGTGTACACTAGGAAAGCTACGTGTATGAGCGTCTTACATTGGCGCAGGTGTGTACATAAGTCACGATATTAGTCGCATGCATGTGCATGTGCACGTGTAACTTGAGGTATTAGATCCGCAGGTCCTGGCTTGGTACATGGGACGCCCGAGTGCGACTCGCTACGTGAAATATTTGTCTTGCAGTGTGTAGTGTCTGCTTCCTTAATAGGTGACGAGCAGAAATGGAGGAAAAGGATAGAACAAATGGGTGGAGTTCATGAGAGAGGCTCATGTACTACGTAGAATGTGTAAAGTTCTTTTCTCGGTTCTACCCTGAAACTGGAAAATAGAACTATTTATGTTTAGTTCGTGCAGAGGCTTGTAGTATGTACTAAGTTTCTGTAGGAAGTTTCAAGTTGTTTGGAATATTGTATTTTGGAATGTAGATTTATTTTCTCTCGGATGTACGTGTGTAGGAAAGTTGAATATCAAGTTATAGAGAATGCAGAGTACTTGAATTATTAGCTTCGAGAGCAAAAAAGTAATGTGAAGATTTAATGAATGGATATGTATAAAAATTATCATAGTAGATATATTAGGATTCGCGTTTGCAGATCAGTATAATTGTATTGATAAATCAATGTAACGTTGAACAATTATTGTAGAAAAGTTTACTTCAAGAATATCGGAGACCATTTCTCGAATATTTCCCCTATATTAAGCGACACCTTGTACACAATGCATGGAGGTCTGAGCAATATGCGGCTGTAGCAACAATAAGACGGAAGACGAAGCGAAGACGAAGAAGAAACGGGGCATTGTTAAGCGACAATAGACACGATTCGCGGGCCATCTGTCCGCGGCTAGGAACGAAAATTGCGTGGAAAATCGAAAGCTGCAAATCGGCAGGGTACAGTTGGTACATTATGGTCGGTGGACCGCGATACCATGGACTTTAAGTTCGGCTCAAGAATTTCACCTCTCTCTCTTTCTCTTTCTCAACGACAACATCGTACCGTAGACTCAAGTGGAAAATTGAGAATTGCTCCGTCGCAGATTTCGCACGACTCTCCGCGCTAGTTTTCTTCGTTTCATTCTGCACTTTGAATACACTGCATTATGCATCCGACTGAGTTCTCTGCGCGCGCGGTATCCGGATTGCTTAGAAAAATCATTGGACCCAGTATTTGCTCTGATTTCGTACACTTTTCCGGCTGCTCGTGTACACGTTGGTAATTGCATGTTAGAAGTACGGTTTATACCTTCCCTCGGATGTAAACGAAGTTACATCGCACGAGAGCTTTCGTGTAAACCAGATAAAAATTGCTTCGAGTGTTTACATGGGTTGCTAACCCACCGTTGCTCGAGAAAATCTATACCGTAGAAAGAAGGGTTTGTTATTTTCAATAGATTTTTACCGTATTTGCAACTGAATCTAAAGGAGGTTTTATCAAACATGATCGCCAGCGCTTGGTATCCTTGTTAGGTGGGTGATTAGCGAAATCTGAACGTAATTTCAAGTGGTTGTAAATCACTCTACTTGTTAGCATGCAAACTATGCACAAATTTGCAAGGGTGAAGTGATATATTAGCTGAAGATGAATGCATCACGCTGAAATATGATGTATGTATAATGCTTAAAGAGATGTGTATGTGTGTAGAACGCTTAGAAAGTTGTAATTTTACTGGAATATACTTATGAATATGAACTTGAATAATTGTCACAATATAAAAGAGAAACAATGAAACAGACCGTTGCAAAGTTGCGAAATCTGACAGAGCGATTTGTCGAATGTATGGAATCAAGATGAAGAAACATGTTTTCGCTTATCGTCTTAAAGAAGATTAAAATAAAGTTTACTCAAATGAAAATCTAACACAAATAATATAATACCCGATATTAGCCGATATTTTCTACTATCTTTTATCAAATTTCATAATACATTCCCCTCTACATTCCACCCTCTTCTATTCGCCCTTTTCTAATCTAATATAATCCACTAAAACAAAAAACTTTCTGGCCATGCTAATAAACACACATCAAACCATGACAGTTCCAATATTAAAAATTCACCTCGATGTAAATTAATCAGTGAGCTACCCCCAAGCTCTAAACTGTTCCTGCTATTAAAACTTTTATCGTTCGATACGCGGAACAACAAGACCCTACTATTAAACGAGTCTCCATCCGCTGCCAAAATAGATAGATCCGGAAGAAAGCGAAGAAGCCGAAGGAAAATCGCGCCGCGAGCCTTTCTTACAAAGTAGCTCGTCGTATCCATATTTAGTGGTATCCGTCGCGCGTTCGCAAATGTAAAAGACTCGCCAAGCCGAAGCATGCGTACCCTCGAGCATCGGTAAAGACGAGAAGAGAAGATGGGCCTCTTTCTCTCTTGCTCTTTCCTCGCTCGGAGCAACTGGTAAATTATAGATAAGGCAAGAAGGTGGGTACTTAATTTTCATGGAGATTCGTAGCGCTTCGCGGACGACCATACTAACCTGAGGCCAAAGCGAGAGAAAGCGAGCTGAAGAGAAGAAGAAAAAGGATATATAGGATAAGTAGTGGTGTAGACTCTGTGAGCAAGTGCTTCCTTTTTTTCCCCTCTCCCCTCCCCATGGATAACCCACTTACTTTTGGAGAAATGATTTCACGTTCAACCCACTGTAAGCTCTCACTGGTATACATATATATACCAACGTAGCCATCGTGGCAGCAACACCAGTTAAAGTGACTATGGTCTCCCGGAATCCCGAGCAGTAACTCGGATTGCCACGATAATTGACTTTTTCAACTCAATTTTTTGCCAGTCCGTCCCCAACCCTCCGACCGACTGGCGACGTTGACTGTCAAGTACCGATTGCTGCTGCCCTTGCTCTTCTGACTTACTGCCAGAAAAGACTCTCTCTCCCGACTTGTCATATCCTCGGGAACCTTTCTTCACCCTTTTTACCTTACCGCGAATAGGGAATTTGTGGAGCGGAATATTTTCCAGGGGCCTTCCTGTTACAAGTTAATTAATCATAATTCGACTGTTTCGGCAATATGGAAGATTACATAGCGTGCAACTGGTAAGTATTAATTATAAGAGGTAAACGTAATAATTAATCTCCTGTTTCGAAAGTATTCCAATTGTCCACCACAACTTTGAAGCCAAAATAATGATGAGAATTAATTAATTTATTTGACGGATGAATTTCTCCATTTGGAAAACTCATTAAGAAATGTAATCATGGTCAATCCGATATAATTTACTCTGACCAACTGATAGTTTGTTATAATTCAGACAATAACACATTAATCAAATAATTCTGTCAGTATTAAATTAACCATTCTGTTATTTATGAACCTGATGCATTTATTACAAATCTATCTATGTATAAAGTTCTATCGGTCGCCAAATTAAAATTGCGACCCAAAGACAGGTGAGATGTCAACGTGCGAAATGAACATTTCACCATTGACTCAACATGAAGAAATTATTCTGAATCATCGCCAGCGTTAACTAATTCATCCAAAGTCTGTTCATTCCAAGCGATTTGCGTTGCGCGTCCTTGTGGTCAGAACTTTATTTTTCCGTGGTACTTCGCGACCGAAGGATTTCTGACGTCGCGTTTTTAAAGTAAATAAAACTTTCTGCCAACTCGTTCGGCTTACCATTTGAATCTGAGAGTACCGATGACAGACGCGCTGTTGGGAGAGAAACCCACACGAGTGGGAAGTGCCGGAAGAGGCAGAAAACGACGTGGAAGGGGAAGAGGCAAGGAGAAAGAAAAAGGAAGAAGCAATGGAACGTCTGAGAGGGTGTTTAGAGTAAAAGCTGGCGGGGCGATATAAGAATACGAGTAGAGGAATCAAAGGCTGTGTGTGCCTGGTTCAATCTCCATCTCTCGTGCTTCATAGAAGCCCTTATTTGACTTTTCGAGGGAGAAAAATATTAGCTTGACATCTTTGAGAAGTCGGATACGATTCGGTTGGACAAAATTCTCCTCGATTTGGTGAAATGATGACAATAGAAAATTAGACACGCGTCGCTGGAATCACGTTTACTTGATGGAAATGCCGAGAGATCTCGTTTATCAACGGGATTAATAATAGGCTGGTTATCGATCTGCTTTTCAACGTTGCTTTATTATTTATCGGATATTCCTGCTATTGGCAAAGGAATTAACCGAAAATTAAATGAATTCAGTTGTGCTGGTTTTTGTGTCCCGATTAAGGATTTCAGTTAACTTGTCTTTTGACATTGTGAAAATTTTTTTTAATTTAATAGCGACTTCTTTGTGCTTCAAGAATAAATTATTACTGTAATTTTAGCGAAATTGCTTTGATAATATCCTTAATTGAAGCTCATCAATGAAGATTTAAAGAGAACGTGTTTGTTTTACAATTTTCAGAATCATCGCCAATTATTATTTCAATTGCGAAGCAGTGACAAGGAATTTAATACATATTATATTAGATATAGGTGAATGCAATAGAATATGCAACAAACGGAATTGCGAAAACTTCATTTCAGAATGCCCAATGTAACGTAGGGAATTTAATGTAATAATTAAACAAATTATGTTACAAAAAAAAATGTTAGAAAAAAATTCGCCAATTTTAACTGACTATAACTGTACATATTTGCATTGCACGTATGTATATGTAAATGGTCGCAGTACTCAAAGTCATGTTTGAATTACAATATTTATCGAGATTTACGTATTTGGCAGAATCCCTCGCAGGAAGCACTTCAGGAAGACTAGAGTTTCGATCCAGAAATGTAGAACCGCACTTTATGCATTTTAAGCTCTTATTTCGTAGATATGTATATCATATTTCCTAGTATTTAGTAAATATCTAATATCAGTTGCTCTTTTCATATTCATCATATATGAGGTATTGCAGATTTTTGAAATTTTTCATATTTGTCTTGCGGAAAGATAGTATGTAACTCACGCTGTCTACCTATATTTATTTATTTGGCAAATAAATATATTTGTAAATTTGAAAAATTCTGCAATGCAAGTTTTAAATTGCAAATATTGAAAAATGTATGTAGCTCTTATCAGAAACGTTTTGCTATATTTAGTTTTATTGGAATATGGGTCATTTTACACGAATATGTCTTTTTGAAATAAGAAATATCAAAAGGTTAATTTCAATTCTTGTGGTCGATCTAGTAGTTAAAATTAGCTGACAAAAAAGGGTAAAGTTTACCATAAGATGTACGATTTTTACACTGACGAATCAGTAAATTTTAAACGGCTAGACTTAAGAGGCGACTGTTAATCTAATTCCAGTGAACAGATACAACCCTCCGTAGAATCGGGATATGCAACGAGCCCTCAAACTTCACCAGGACATTGAGTGCTACTTTGGCCGATTTAAATGCGAGTAAACGGCCAGAGTGAGCGCCGTTCTAGCTACTTCGAGGGTCTCGACCAAGAGCTATTTCGTGGATTGCTCCTGGGGGAACATAATCGAAGGCCAACTCGCAAGCTTGTTTTCCAACTACGTCTAACGTCTAACAAGACCCGATATTATTCACTAACTATATGCCGATATACCAAATTATTCAGTAAATACAATAATGAAAATGTAATACGATATTGGTTAAACTTCTAGTTACAATTATCAAAGCGACTAACTATCAAAATTTGTCTTTCACTATACGTAATGGAAAATGGAACAGAAATATGATTATTAAGTGAAAGTATAGTTAAAGTTCAAAGTATTTAAAACTTTTAAGTAAATTTAAAGAGTTTATACTCATTAAGGTTAATATTGTGTTAAATAAGATTGAATAGTAACTATATCAATTTTGCAAATAAAATTATCAAAACATTTTTTCGAAGAATTTCCTAGTTCTGCCCTTTTTCCTCGTTCAGGAATTCTCTACGGTCAACAGTGCGGGAATGCAAACCCACAGTGCAAATTCGAATCTCAGTAGAGGTCGAAACATTCAAATCCACTTGGAAGCATCGTCACGTGTTTCCAAGAGAATCTAAACGGTCGAGAGGTTGCCGCTATCCGCAGCGTGTCGCTCGCAGATCAAAGGGCAGAGGAATCAGCAGAAGCGAGAGAGAGAGAGAGAAGGGATAAAACGCGACTCGTGTAAACACGCAGGTTCCCTAATAATGCGAAATATGTCGCACAGTTATGCAATAATAAAGCCGCGGCGAGAGCACCCTCTAAGCCGAGCAATTAAAACGATTAAAACTCGCGAGGAGGACCCAAAACGAGCACGTACGGAACTAGAAATAAAAGCACATCCGGCCTGGTGCACACACACAAAAAAAAGAGCACCATGCAGGAGTAGAGTTCTGAAGTTCGTTAAACCAATTGGGAGCATAGGTGTGTATGTGAGGGTGTCCGTGTCCGTATAGAAATTCGCACATACCACTGAAAACGGACGCGCTAAGCAAGTTATGGAAAAACCGTGCTCGCAACTGCTCGCTCCGAATAAACAATATTTCGAGCCGAAACGAACCTCTGCTGCAAAACCCTGACTAGCGAATCGAGAGGATAGAGTCAATGCCTCGACCACAGAGACAGAGACAGAACTACAAGTACGGAAGATGCGACAGATATGTATATCCAACTACAGTGTGTAATAGGAATCAAACGAAAGATACGCCGAGATAGAGATAGAGATTTTTCATTGGAATTGTGTTGAGCGAGGGATATTGCAAAAGAATCAATGACAGTGGGCGGAAAATATAATAGAAACTATATGGAGATATGTTATTGATACACGAATGTTTTGTAATCGCAGTTATTTGTGAGGGTTTTCGAAGAGATTTCTCTTTTTTCCCCTGTTTTCTTGTGCTATTGAAGTATGGATCTGATAGTTAGTTTCGAGGAAGTTTTAATGAAGCTAGTGAAGTGATGAGGAAAAGAAAGTTTAAAGTGGTATCCGTAGATATAAGTATCGATAACTTTAATATCATTAAGATATTAATCATTTTATATACGTTATGCAAAAGATGCTCTTTCCATTTTATTTTTATTCCTTTTTATTCCTTTGTGCGAACGATGCCATTTCTAAACAACATAGAGATTAATATTTGTATTCTTTGGTCTCAATTAATTTTTCAGCTACAAGTTAAAAGCGTAAAGCGGTAGAAAACGCGATGACATATGCACATGCAATTTATTGTATCTCTCTGTGACCCCAAAATCAATTTTTCTAAAAGATTCCTCTTGTATTTTTTTTTTTTCAAACTTTAAATTGATTATTAGTTCAACCGGAAGGTTTAATATTCGCGGAACAAAAATGGGTTATGGAAAATTAATTGTTGGAAAATATTTAATTTGCGATTTTTATTGTTCACTCCCTCGGTGACAGAGAATTTTGATATTCACTTCTGCTTTGGTGATGTTGACAGGCAATCTTATGAATACTAATTACTTTACGAAATTATCGTGTGATGTTCGTAACCAAGCGAGTAAGCTTTAATAACTTCCAGTTCTAACCACTTCTGCTAATTCTCACCGTTTAAACATTTAATTACGTCCGTACAACACGTCCCGCGGATTTATATGAGCGCATACCTTTCTTTCATGAAATGCGCATCGCAAACACTAGCGTCATTAGCGTCGGTTAAGTGAGCAAAGTTGTACGCCAATTAATATAACACGAACGTATACATATAAGCGACAGCCTGTAAAACATTCGTCATTTCGTTCCACACGTGCGGTTCAATCGCACTCCAATTACCATTGTTTCGATCAAAATTCAAAACGTATCCATCGTGTGACCTCTGACAAAAAACACTCGATAAAATTCTTGCAAATAGTTCACCCATTTATTTACTAATATTACAACACCTCGTTTTAACACGGAGATGATTAACTGCCTTGTTCAGGTTGTTTCTTCGGCAACATTAAAGCCATTTTAAATATACACTAAACGTAAAAATTTCCAATCGAAAAAATATAGAGCAATTGCAAATTAATTCCTCGTAATTCTACTTCTATAATAGGAAATAAAATAAGAAAGAGAAGAAGAGGAGAAAGAAAGGGAAAATAGGTTTCATACCAGGCTGGTTTTAGGACGAGTGGAAAATTAAATTCCAGCAAACACGAGCGAAGCTTTCCAGTAGGAGTCCGATCGAAATTCGAGCCCGTATTACCGCAAATTTCGGCAGTTCGTTAAGCGAGGTTCGCGCGAGCGTTAGCGATGGACTACTAGCCATGCGCGATAAACCATAATTAAAGCCGAAAAAGAACGGAATGCACCGAGTGTGTGGACGTATAATAATAATAAAAAAAAACGAGGAAATGCGAGCCACGTATAAATTCGTCCAGGGAATATGTGTATCATTGTGGTGGCTGGTCCTACCGGTGCTGAAGTTTGTTAAATTCGTTGTGATTTATCGTAACAGCCCTCCCCGGATAAAAGGCGATCGATGCCGCTCGTTATTCCACCCACTGGGATATTACTGCTCCATCGACAGACGCAACCAGCTTAACTAGTAATGTACTTCGTAATGAGAGCAATGTTGATAGTGTGAATCAAGAGTCTTTTGGAATTCTAGTCCAAAGTACAGAGACTTTTAGAATTTTCGTACTTCAAACGTTGTGGCACGTAGCTGAGAGATATAGTAATTACTGGATAAAAGATACTCAATAAAAAACTCGAAGGAGCAAGTTTCGTGTTGGCAAAAAGAATTCTTCACAATTTTGTATAGATACGTACTAGAATTCATACACGTATAAAGATCGACAGACTAATCAATGACAGTGTGTCTGTTGGCGAAAATCGGTTAGATTACTAACACATGCTAAATTAATTGGTTCTGAATCCATTATGGTGTACCAGTAATTTGGAGTGTCATGTTCGTTCTGATGTGGAAACACACCGCACTGGTGAAATTATAACACAATGGGGAGTTGCAGGAATTCGATGCCTAATTCTCTTGATTTATCAAACACGAATCACGCGCGATAAAAGATATGAACCTATCCTAGGAATTGAAAGCTCCCATAGAAGCTTGAAAATTCAAAAAACGAAAGAACGACAGATTGACACGATTGAATAAAAAGCAAAAGAATTGTACACTTACGAGTGATCCCTTCAAAGCACCCACATATCACGAGAACCACTTATCCAAGAGTGCCAATCACGAGCCAGGGCCAACGAGTAACAACCTCACTCTCCGTTAAACCACCGAACGTCCCGCGGTCCACTGCAACCAAGGGTGTGAATCACTGAGGAACTATCGTCGATGGCAGTGATTCACCTTTCCATGGCGTCTCATTTCGCCGAACGATGCTTAAAGTCGCGTTCAGAGGAGCGCTGACATAGTTGGCTATAAATACGAAGCCAGTTCACGTTGTCCAACTAGCTGGTTTCGGTAATATTAGCAGAGCCTTTGCTCGCAGGTTCCCTGAACATTGAACCTAGGAGGTTCACGTGTTAGAAGGGCTACCTCTCGAGGAAATACCACGGAGAACATGCCAGAGGGGGTTAGGACCCAGTAAAATAGGATGAGCTACCGCCAGACGTTTAACCTCCCCGAGTCTTGTGTCTACAAGCCGCCGATGGGTCACTAACTTTGCGGTGTACTTTATCTTGCAGGGCCAGCAGCAGAAGCAGAAGCAGCAGAAGCAGCAGCAGCACTACTTAGTCCGTCCAGTACGATGGCTTCGCCATATTACACGCTAGACGATGGTACCAACACGACCACTGGTTCGGCTTCATTTCCATCCGCACATTTTTCTGACCGCAGATAAGCCAACGCGAATAAATCGAGTTGAATTATACAGTCCGGTTAAATTGGAACGGTGCGACCCCGCCCAACTCTGTCCAGGTTCTGACTACTCTCCACGTGTGTACACAGAGCTAGCTAGCTGCCTATAGGCAACTTTATCTCGCCGATCTTAATTCAATTACGGATCGCGTGCTGTTCCGCAGAGATACGGTTCTCCAAGTAAAATGTCTCAATAAAAGAAAAGAATAGCACAGGTTGGAAATATTGTGCGTATTTCTTTCTGACAATGCGAGGGGTACTTCCTACCATTGTTGAGTTAATTGGGGAACCAGTTGCGGGACCTGATCGCGACGACGACGACGACAATGGATCCCTAACTATGCGTCTTGGGTCTCGTTGACGACTGGATGTCCTGTAGTGCTGAAGACACCTTTATTCGAGGGTGACATACCTGCGGATTCTAGCTGTGCACGCACGCGCACACAGGAATGTTTGACACGCACACCAATCCAGTGAAACCTGCCGCTGTTTCCTGGCCGACTGTGAGTGAGTGAACCAAGAGAGCCTGATTCAACCGCGCTGGTGCAGGCAGAAACAGGTTTCAGAATTTTGGACAAGGAGTGGGAACTCGGGGTCCTTTCTGCGAGGACGTAAGCGTTAGCTGGATGTCGTGGCGCGATGCGATAAGCAAGAATGGCGAGAGGGACACGAGCCACTTAGACTCGAGCCGAAATGTACACTCATGTATGTATGTGTACCACCGGTATTCCTATGCAGCTGCGGGGGTACAGGCTCTCCCAAAACAATCGACCTACATCTCGCGAAGCTTTGTTCTTCGTGTTGGTACTCGGTGAGGAAACCCGCTGGTTGGAACGATTTCTCTAAGACTACTTAAAGCTCAGCTAAAAAAGTACGATTCCTGAAATGTGCTTTCTTCCCTACGAGTGTGTAAATTGTATTCCATCCCAATTATAAGATAACCGTTTTTTCTAACATAAACCGTTTCGAGTAATTGATTAATTATTACTTACTACTCTTTTAATTTCACCTTTAGACACTTTAGCACTTAAACTACAGAAGATTCGTACATCATTATTATTCTCACTGATTATGATGATTAAATCTTAATTATCCTAATCGATATACGACCCTGAATTAGAATCAAATCCGGTTGATCAAGATAAGAGAATAATCAATGGTCCGATTAAATCGTCAGGATAATACAGTGACAAATCATTCGACGAATAACTGGAGATTTTTCTCATCGCAAAAGAGCAGCTACAAATCGTCCTGGATCAAAATGACAATACTGACTAGCCATTTGTGCGCGAGCTGTATCAGTGGCAGAAGGGTGTTACCGGTCTCGCGGAAATCTTACGTAGGAGCACAATGGTTCTTTTGTCGCATTTAGCTCTCTCCTGCGCGTTCGTCGAGTTACTTGGAACCAGTGGTGGTGGTGCACGGTGGTCGGTGCACCCGTGGCACAGTAGACAGCTTTTCTTCCGATTTTAAGGAATCTTTTTTTCCCCCTCGAGATGCGATATTCGCGGGGCTTTGTCGACTGCACAATGGCATGGGGGAGGCTTTTCAGCCTCCAGGTCGAACGATGTTTCGCACTAACCCTTCTCTCTCTCTCTCTCTCTCTTTCTCATTCACTTTCTCGTTCCCGCTGACGTTCAGGAGATAAATAACCCCTGCAGGCTGCCGTGCTATTATCAGTGGCCCACTAATCTATGGAACTCCACGAAAATGCCCTGTTAACCCTTTATCGCCTCGTTGCGATCGTAAGTACCGTCCTGAATTCCACATTTTTCCTCCCTAGCTATTTTACACTCTCAAGACGGCAAGATACTTAATGTTAGTCTTCCCTGCGATATTTTCTACTTTATGGATAGGTGCATCTATCATATATTAAATTCCTTATACTTCATAGCTAGCCACTACTGTTTGCTATAAATTATTGAAAATTAAATTTTAAGCGATCGTGATACATTTTTTGAAAAATAAATATCAAATATTTTGTATAGAATCTGTTATTTCATTTCGTATGTTAACGTATGTTCTTTTATGAGAAAAATAGAAAAAGAGGGGAAGCAGTAGCGAAGAAACGAAGAGGCTTCATTTAAAATTGGAAAAGTTTATGGAAAATGTAGTGAATACGAGTGTATTTTTTGCTATATTATATGATGAGTGATCACATTGGATGGTTGGCAAGTACATAGTTCTAAAATATTACTCTTATTATTCTCAGAGTTTTCATACGAAAGATACGAATTTTGATTGTAACGGTCTGCAAAAGACTTGGTGCACTCGGAGAATGCTGTTTTATTCCTTAAAATGGTCCCACATAATTCACGCTACCACGCTAGATTCATCTTTCTAGATTTCCAGGTTTTCAAGTGCACTTCACGTTTGCCCTACCTCGCGAATGTTACTCTAAGCCGCAAGGTACATACATATATATTACTTACATTCTTTCAACAATTCCATTGTTGTACCGCATCTTTGTGGCACAGTGATTATGCGCGACGATAACGGTACTGAAAAATCGTCGTGACGTTTAGATTTCGAGCTGCGATTTAAATGCGCCTTTGCGTCACACGTAAATGGTGCATCTCAATTTCAAAGATCTTGTCACACGAACATATACATACTACTGCAGGAATAATTTACGTATCACAATGACGTTCCTAGTATTATTTTATTCTCGAACCGCGAATTGATATTAAAACTCGGAATTTTAGTAGAAGAGATAGATTAACAAAATATTGCACTGCCTAATATCCAACAACAGCAATGAATATTCAATTCAACAGAATTTGGATTTAAGTAAAATAGTAAAATACGGAAAAAGAAGAATTAATACAGTTTTGATTAAAATGCGGCATTAAAAAAAGAAAAAGCTTTGGAACACGTTTCTAATTGATATTAAAAAAACCCTACGAAATATAGATTTCACGAAAGGATAGCATTAGAAATTTCTTCCCACGACGATATCGTTCACAGAATCATTTTGGCGAGTCTCCACTCGCAAAATTTAAAAGATTCTATCCAATTTGCACTTTCATTCATTAGCAGAGCATAATCTGTCCTAATCAAAAGGTGGAATTGACAGCATTCTATCCGAGATTCCGTCATTCAACGAGTAAACCAGCTCTCCGGCTGATCCGTGGATTATAATTTGACGGCTGAGGACAGCAACTTCCCTTAAAGGGCAATATCATCGGCGTGGCGCGTGATAAAAGTGTTAAAGCTGGTATCGCGTGGCCAGGTATAATTTAGATTGATCAGAGAGAATTGACGTTAACGGGGAAAACTGGAGAAAAATTATGATAGCCGAGATAATTCATAGACCATCTCCACGAGCTCCACTCTCTTTCTCTCTCGCTTGTACCTCGCAAGAAGAATTGTTATTTTTCTAATAAAATAACTTATGATGAATTCGTATAACCGAGAATCCATTTTCTTACAATATTTCATAATATTCCGTAAAATAAATAATACATCAATAACTACGTGAATTCTTATACAATACAAGTTAAACAGATTTTGGCACTCAAGTTCTCTGCGAAACTCAGAATTTGCCCCATGGTGAACGCGTTAAGCGAAGAAACTGTATTCCTAAGCACATGTGTCAGCCTTGGGCGTATACTATACAGATCGCGGAGGAAGAAGGTTCACCCTTGAGACGGAGCAACCCAGGAAGATAGAAAGAGAAAGAAAAAGATAGCATTCTTTCCTCGCAAGGAAGAAGTTTTAGGTGGTCAGCAAGATCGCAGAAGAGAGCGTAGTTATTCCACATGGAGACTTATGAGCGTACGTGTTCGCGCTTGGAAATTGGCAAGCTGAGCAATCTGACCGAATTTTAGCCCACTGTTTTTCGTTGCCCTCATAATATACGTACAAACAGGTGAACCAATAGGTTCCTACTATTACCCTCTGTGTCTCTCTTGTTCTTTCTTTCTTCCCTTTCTTTCTCAAACTCGTCCCCTACTTTCTCTCTCTCTCTCTCTCTCTCTCTCTCTCTCTCTCTCTCTCTCTCTCTCTCTCTCTCTCTCTCACTCTCTCAGGCTCTTGCTCGCAGTGAAATGTCGGCGAAGTTTGAGAGAGGACATCGAAAACTATTTTGGAAGGAATGGAAGTTGGTAACTGGACGACATATAAATGTCGCAGATTGCGCGTTCTGTCGAGGGGAGGGTTAAGGGATAGGTACATATATACGCGAGCCGCTTTCTTGGATGCACTTTAAAAGATTCCTGGCCCTGTGCGCCGTAACTTATTCTTTTTCCCTGGCTCGAGACCGGCGCTAAGTGTTTCCATTGTTCACGGAGAATTCGCGTCGATGCATTTTATGATCTTCGAACGAAAACTCTTTCCACGTGTACCGAGTGGTTTTTCGACTGCTTCTATCGTACCTTTCTTTTCTTTTTTTTTTTTTTATTTGCTATTGTTGTTCCTACGGACACCGGAAGACTTTAATTGATCGAAGAGTTCGACAATGACGAACGCGCCACTTACGCTAACGAATGGCTGCGATTTTATCAAGCACTTCGGAATGGTTAAATTTATCGCTTCATTAAAAAACAATGGAAGAGTGGAATGCGGGCTTAAATATAAAAAAGGGTTTTTCTCGAGCGAAACTATTGCGGATATTGGCTCGATGAGCGCTGATTGTGAGTTTCCGACCGATGGGATTTCCAAAAGAAAAAAAAAGAATCGTCACCGCGTTGATTTTTGTTTAATAATTTAAACAAGTTTTTTATGCCTCGACACTTCCGCAAAATAGTTCGCCGGTTTATCGCAGCTGTGAAATGTCAGTAAAATCGCGCATTTAACTTTCAAATTGTTGCATATTTTGTGTCAATTGTTGCTGAATTGAGATATTCCATTCCAGTATCACTTTATTTAACTACGTTATCTTAAGAAATCTATTGAATACTGCATATTTCTTACTTAGATTACCAATAATTCATCGAATGTTACGAAAGGACATACATAATTATATTCCATTCTACATTCTGAATCGAGTTAAAAGTAATTTCAGCGGTGATGGAAGAAGCCAGTTCCAAGAGAAGTTCACAATCCCATCGAGAAACTCTCGCGGTAGTGATCGCGTGCGGTTTAATACAGGCCCTCGGCCGGAGCTTAACCCTTCTACGTAGTATGCATGGCATAACCGCGTACAATCTAGCCAACTGGATACATTCGTACATGGTACGTGTGTCAGAGGGTAGAGCGCCACGCCAGAGTTTATTTGCACGCAACTATTTCCGATTCGCGAGCCGCATAGAATTAGAAGCAGGAGCGGCCGCAAATTCCCAAAGCCCCCAAGATAATCCTTGAGTTTGTTTACTTACGCGGCTCGCACCGCGCGCGCTCTGCATTTCGAAAACCATCCGGAATGCACGGAGCTTACGCGGACTGAACGATACAATTATAGAGAGGGAAAATGAAAGAAAAAGGGATTTCGAGAGATTGAGAGAGACAGAATACATGTAACAACAGGCAAAAAAAAAAGTTTCAGCCTTTGCACAGTGGTAGGATTATGTATGTTGGGTAGAAAAAGAGCGAGTACTATAAAATGTTCACTTGGAATAAATCTTATCTGACTTCCAAAGCTTATGGATGCATTCGTAAGATTCTACATTAATGGCACGAACAAAACCGCCACTCACATTGGAATGAAATAGCAATGTATGTAACGCGTTGAGGAAAGTATTCCAAGTACATGCCTGGAGCTTCGATAAGATATTCTTTCCTTGGAATTCTGCTTGATTCATATCGATCCGCATTGTTAAGAAACTTGAGATAAACTTTCCTCGTGTTTCAACTACGTTACAAAAGTCAATTCTAAGGTGCGAAATAACGTACATTAAAACAGAACATAGGCACAGATTCCTGAATCATCTTCTACCGATGCACACAAAAACTCCACGAGCGCAATCAATTTAAAGTTTAAGCATGGATACAGAGTCCACCGCAGTGTCTCTAAAGAGATCCGCCGCGTGGAGCCGAGGAAAAAAGCTAAAGACAAGAGGAGGAAGAGGCAGCAGCGCGAGTCCAAAGAAAAAGGAAGAAGATTCACCGAAAAGGAGAAAGAGAGAGAAAGAAAGAGTGTAAAAAAACAGAAACCGCGGTCATTAAACGCTACACGCTATCCTTTGGCTTCCGCTAAAGCCGACCGACACTTAGCCCGACCCTCTAATTAATCGATAAGATCTCGCAGGAAGCACCACCACCACTGGTTCCATCCCAAGCAGCTTTCTCTCTCTCTCTCTCTCTCTCTCTCTCTCTATCTTCCTGGGAGAGAAAAACTGCTACGCTGATAAGGATAAAGCAGCGACCGAACCCACATGCAGCGTGCACAATGCGATGCATCTCGCGCTTTTATATGCATCCAAGGATCGAGTAGTTCGCCAAACCGCCTATTCACTGCCGAAAAGAACCGATCGTAATTAGGTAGCTGTCGTTCCTTGGCGCCCGAGGGAAGCAAGGAGCCATCGACTGGTATTGTATTAAAGTCGCGGAAGACAACGAACGTTGCTCTCTCGAAGGAGCACACGGAGGATGAGAGAGAAAGAGAGAGAGAGAGAGAGAGAGAGCTCTATTGCAGGTCGCGTGGTGCTCCAATTAGTCGATAAGATCTCTCGCTTGGCTGGTCGAACCCTCCACGAAGCTGAGCCGCGCGCTGCCACCCGGATCGTTGCTTTTTCCACGGGAATTGCTCGCTTTCTTGGGAACGCGCTCGCTCGCTTACGTAGAACTTCCGGATCGCGAGTCCAATACTTTCGGAGATCTCCTCTGGTGATTGTGGCCCACCGTGTATTTAGCAAAACGTAGCCGATTCGCTTGGAGAAAATGCATTCTTGGGAATTTTTCTTAGGTGTTTTTTTCCAGGATGATTTTCACTGCTACGTTGAAATGGCCAATGAAGATGCGGGAGCCAGATCGTATTAAGGGGAGAGTCATTCGGGGCTTTGCTCGTTGTATAGGATATTTGGACCCAGATGATTAGTACACTGTGGTTTCGTAGACTCGAATCCATTAGAGAACTCGACAGCAGGATGCGCGACCCCTAACTTCGAGCACTCGAGTGGAATTCACAAAGCGCGCGCGGCCTGTATTCCAAAGGGACACTGATACAATTATAAGGGTTTTTTTTTTCTTCTCAGTGCTTTTGCAATTCAAATTCGCGCTTTTTATGCGGAACAGAATACATTTCGCTTCCATGTCGAGTATCGAGTTGTACTAGCCTCCCCGTCATACAGAGGGAAAACGGGTTAAGATCAGTGTAAATATTTAAATGACTTCGTGGAAGAGCTCACAGAAGAATTTCTCGAATGCAAAAAAATATATTAAGTTGCGTTCGATGTGTTTGCGTGGTAAAAAAAAACCTTGAGCTACACCGTATTCCCTTGCGTTGACTTAAGTAATACAAAACAAGTAGAGTATCATTTCCATCCGGCTAATTGCAATCCACCTCATTCTACATCCGCCTACGTACGATGTATGACTCACCGACAACTTATTACGAAGTCGTTTAAGAAACTGTATCGCGGTATACCCTGACTGAACGGAGGCTAATCGATCGGCTTGATCGTCGAGGAGAACAAGAAGCCATAGAAATGATCTCTTAAATAACGAAGAGTAGGTTAAACACAATATAGTATTAAAATGATTTTCATGAATATTCTAAATCATACTCTGTTTGTTAATATAGCCTGTTTCCCATGTTAAGTGCATGCAAATTAATAGTGTACATATGAACATCTATAATAAAAGCAAACTAATTTCATTCGGTCACTATGTAATTATTGCATAATGTTATCTTCCGTTTGTCAGATTGTTGGGTATAAAATCACGACTATTATCTCTCGCGCTTTAATAAAGGTTTCATATTCTACTATTATCGTGAAAGTTTTCGCATTCTCTATGTTCGTGGTAGTGTGTATATTCATCCGAGTATGCTAGTGGTCAGCGTAATTTGGATAATGCATAGTGGCCCGCGTTTAAAAGATTCAAGTCAACCTATTAGAGTTCAGTTATGAGTCTATGTATATGTACTTAAAATCAAACGTTATTGAATTCATATAAGCACTGTGCAAATAAAGTTGTTGATAAAAGATCTACTGACCCCAAAAGCCTTTAAAGAATTACAAATGTACTCTCTAGATTTATTTTCTTAGACCTATCTCATTGTGAGTCATTAGCCGTAAGACTAATCGGGATAGAAACATAATCCTCACCGTGGAACCCTTCACCCAAGCTAAAACAAATATACAGGTTGAGCCACGGGAGTCAGAAGTAGCCTGGTAGAGAGTTAAGTCACTTTCACAGGTCCTAGGAATTCCGTGGTGTCATCGTTCCAACATATGGCCCCTCGTCAAGAAGCTGCAGCCGGCAAGTGAGGACTAGCCGGTGCATAATATGCCTCGAATTACGTGGCAGGAGCGCCACGCGAATGCCGTATTTCACGGGGATCAAGTGGTGAGTAAGAGCGAGAGGGTCGCATCTGGCATAAGGAGTCTCTGGACAAGGATAAGGAGTCTGGCTCCTCGTGCACGTGCCTACACGCGAGCTTTCTCGCCAGCTGTTGTCCGTTCGTTCGTTCGTTCGTCCGTCGTTATCGTTGTCGTTGTTCCTTGGTTCTTCGAGCCACCGTGTTGTGCCACTGAACAACACAACGGCAACCAAGTAGCACAGCTGTTCGAAGACCTGCTGTTCTTAGGACGAAGACAACGAAGACGTCGCCACGATCGATGCCTTCACTCTCCTTCCAAGCAAGATCCATAGGACCACAAGAAGAAGTAGAACTAAGAACGATTATCTACTTTGTTGCGCTCACGCCAGTTGCCCTAAATTTAGCCTTGCCAGGTGGCTCAAAGATTCTGCCATGATCTTGAAACGACGCGCTGGCACAGAAACGCTGGATAGATATTTTTCCCTCTCTCCCAGCGAGGTAAACACAGTGGGCGCACCAGGAGCCTGCTGGGCGAATATTGACTAGACGCCTCGATAAACGAGCCTGGTTGCCGGACCAACGGGTTCCAGACTCCTTAGTGGAAAGCTGACTGAGAAGGTGGACTCGAAAATGATGAATTTGATCCCTGCTCCTGATGGAAAGTGCCAAGACCAGTTTATTCTCGACGTTGTAATATTCTTCGATGGTGGAAGGAGCTTTAATCCAGGTGTTGATAAGCTGTCTGCATCGATTTAAATTGTAGCTGGTCTCTGATTTAGAGTGGGTTTACTTTTGTTTATTGCTCTAATAGAACGTCGCATATAAGAACCAGTAGGAAAGTATAATCAGACATCGCATGGTGCAGCAATATATGTAGACGAGCTGGATATATCGTGCTCAGATTACAACTTCCATTGCAGTTTCGTCCAGACAAATTGTTCCCACCGCGGCCTTTCTTCTCGAAATGTACATACGAGAACAATAAGGTCTCAATCAAACAAAATCGGTCTCATTTCCGATGCTTTTTGTTGTGACCGAGGTTGCACAGAGGTATCATATGACACCATACCTTATTGTGCGATTCTTTATTATTCCTTAGATAGTTCGCGGCCGGTTTGCAAGGCGCTCCATCGTGCAAGCAAAAGCTCGCTTTTGTCGCGTCCTTAGCGCAATGGATAATGCGGTCGATCCTGATGGAATGTCGGTGGACACTGGCGAATCATAATACCAGCCGCATACTTATAGCTCGAGCTTTTATAGCAGCTGTTGCGACCGACTCTCTGAATGCGTCGGACACAGCTGTTGCCGAGCTGCAGCCTCGACACCTCACATTTTCTTCGGTTCTAGAACTCACTTACACCGAATTACACTCCGGAATGGTGATTGCTCGTGTGTATCGGATTATTGGACATATGTTGTCCGGAAGGTCTGCGTGCTGATCGGAGGAGTTCCATCTCCGTCGAACGTCACCGAGAAGATTCAATCCTCCGAGGTGTAGACTGTGTTACGAGCGGACTTCGTGAAGACCCTTTACTACCACCGTGCTGCTGAGGGACCCTGATTTAATTGCGGTGGCCTCCAATGAGGTTTTCGTGCCAACATTTGTCAAGGTCTCATTATGGATGTAAGCTACGTAGGAAACGCTACGAGGACTGGATCGATCTTGGACGTTATCGACGGGACCTCTCTCCATCCTCTCAAAGGACACCGGACAGGACCACCGTATTATTGCTCTCGTGTACGTGCCCTTGTTCTACACGTGTTGGCCCACTTGGCACGCGCGCAATGTTTTAATCTTTCCTCCCTGATCGTAAACAGAGGGAAGGCTTAAGAGAAGAAGGATTCCGCATGGGTAATGCTTCTTGAATACGTAACGGAGAGAGGAACTCGATGAATAGATAAGTAAGTGGGTACGTAAGTATTTCTTATAAAATAGTAATTCATCTTTATCACCATGTGCGTGTATTATTAACGGCATTAAACATTGACAATGACGACGAGTTGGAGGAGACGAATTTCAGGAGAATCTGAGAGAAATAGGGTGAAGTGCGACAATAGCTGATTAGCAATTTATTGTAATTGCATTAAGCTCTCGTTCCATCGGCGTGTTCGCGCGCGTGCGTCGTTAACCGATGAATTATTGGGTGTGTCGTAAAAATTTCAGTCCGGCTAAGGTTCGAAGCGCTTGGTTAATAATTAAAAATGATTAACGCCGATCCATATCCGAACAATAGTTTGGGCGCGAGTACGCGGGCTAGCTATTAATACAGCCCGATTCAATTAATCCGAATGCATTAATAAGCCACTAAATATACCACGGTCTCTTGGTCGCTAATTTGCCGTGAGGTATTTTTCGCACAAAAGCGCCTCGATTGATTACGAAGGTAAATAGAAGCTGGAAAAAAGAAATGGTCGACCTACTGTCCTTACGAATGCGGTTTGTCGTGTCGGAAAAAGACTTCTCTACTCAGCCATTTCTTTAAACTATAATTACGTGAAAATAATAGCGATTGCACTCGGTAGAGTGGTTCAGTGCCATTTCAATGAGCACTGCGCTAATTTGATATCGAAAAGAACTTCAACCTTGAGTTTCATCGATATACAACGATGGAGATTACAATAGGCTATCATTAAAAAAGTATTCGCTTGGAAGATTCAGTTGAGTTTTTCAACCAAGTAATACTATTAGGTACCATTCAACACTATTTAAACTACACGGATTACCTTTCGAGGGTTAAAATCCCCTAGAAAGTCACTGGCTCAATTCAACTCCCTCCGACAGAAAAAATTAATTCGTCGGACCCTTGCCAAAAAAACATCTCGTTCAAAGGGAAGAAATCTCGCCACGAAGGGAAAGAAAGAGAGTCTCTCTTTCCTCTTCTTTCGCGCCTACGACATTAGCATTGGCCGCAAGATTTCGCGTGCGGCTGATTTCACTGGCACTCAGAGAAAAAAGGTTTAGTCGGAGATTCAAAGGACCAGGCGCTAGGGTTCGTCACCAGGGGATGAGGCCAGAAGAAAAGGGCCTCAGCAGGCCGGCGACCGGGCGACCTGGGCCAAGAGAGGATGAGAGAACGGGGTGGTTTGGTTGAGGTGACGAACAAGAAGACCAAGAGGACTAAAAGACGAAGAACAAGTCGAAGAAGAGACTCGCCCCAGCTAGTGGTGGTAAGCACCCGACGCCGGAGGTGGAAGTGAAAATTATTCTCGGGGAATTTGAGTGGAGCTGGCTGGCCGCGGAGTCAGGGGAGAAAGAGGTGGTCCGGTGGGCTTTCCTCTTTTTTTCTGCCATTTCCCTCGGTCCTAGAGCCGCTTCTCTTTTTGTTTTCACGCTAGACGACCCGAGGGGGATGCGTTAAAGCCAGGCTGTAATCCGGCCGATGCAATCAAGTAGATGAGACGGGGCTGTAACCTCCTCTCCCCCTTCCACTGTCTTCACCTTTCGCTACCAAACGCTCTTCTCCCTCTTGTCCCTCTCTCCTTAACGTTCTCCTCATCCACATTGCTCCTCGCACTGTCGCATTCCACCCTCTTCCACGGTATCTCCGACCACCGCGTTCACTCTCTTTCCTTCGTTCTATCTTCCTTCGCTGTTCTCTTTCTTCTGCCAACTTCACTTTTCCTCTCTTCGACTTTGTCAGGGTCTCGTACGTTCGCGTCTCGGTCTTCGTCCGCTTCTGTCACTTCTGGTGTTCATCTTCATCCTACCGGTGGCTCTGCTGGTGCTCTCGAGCTCTTCTCACTGCACACAGTCGCTCACTCATGAATTTTCCGGCTGGGCCATCCACGAGCCCTTCGACTCTCACCGGGTCGCACTACTAGAGGCTACAGGGCTGCTCGTGTTCCTAGCTGCTCCTTCACCCGAGAGAGAGAGAGAGTGTACCACCATTTGCCTCCACGGCCTGGTAACGAAGCTTAAACCACCCCAACAAATCATTCGTTCTGGTCGACTGTACCACTGGCATTAATACACGTCGCGCTGGATGTCGGCTTCCACTTGGGCGCCCTCTTGGAATCAGTTGGTGGCGGTTTCGGCGAGGCACTGCGAGAATAAATCTTAACCAATTCCCTCTTATTCCCACCAGCCGTGGCGCGTATAAATTTATAAGTGTTATAAGTGCGAGCTTTGGATTATTGCTCCTGTTGGATGTTGCGTACTTCGCGGAATGTGCACTACTGTTGCAGGTGGCGCCGGCCAATTGCTTCGGTGCATTCGCATCAGACTTTTGTAAGAGAGGGTAGGCTGCACAGTGAACCTCTAGTAGGACGGAGAATCCAAGCTCCTCATTTAAATTCTCGAGTAGAAGCAACCCGTGCGCTCCGACCTACGCGCACATAACGATGACACGTATGTTGGAATATATGTACGAGTCGGATGACCTCCACTGGCATGGAATGTCTAAATATAAGGGCTCGACGATGCTCTTGGGATAGGACCAGACAGTCGTTCTCATAAGTCCCCTTCTTTCTCTACTTATCTCCATCATTCTTACTTACTTTTCCACAAACACCGAGACCCCTGGGACGAGACACCGTCCCTTTAATATTACCATAACTTCTCTCTTTTTCCTGATGTCACCTTATTCACGCGAACACCGGTGCGTGCAATCAAATAACTAGTTGTAAACGAGTAATTGTAACCTGATTATCAAGCTTTCGATTACCGAGACCTAACTGAAAACTGCAGAAGGAATCTTCTACCCCTCGATCCAACCAATAATTCAAACAAACCACGAACATCCGATTCGAGTTACGTCAAAAGCAGAATAATCAAGATCGCAGTGGTATTCACGGTACAGTTCATTTCCACGTAACAATGAGGGGATATAGTTGTGGAGGAAAAAATTCGGTAGATGGGGTGAGGGATGCGATGCCAGCGGGAGATGAAAGATCGGTCCTGCACTGACGGAGGTTTAGTCACGACGAGGTAAAGCGATGTCGCATTCACCGCGGGGAACATTCCGCGACAGAGTCCCTCGGCAAGCGGAATAGAAAACGAAAGGGAAGTGACTCTTTCCCTCTTCGTTCCTCTGACATCAGGATGGCTATGTTCTGAATTGCCGGTCCTTCTTTGCGCGCCCGTTGGCGCATAACCGATGAGCGCGCGTTTAAAGAAATTTTTTTGTAAGTCTCGCACTCTAGGGGAAGAAGATGACGATGAGTCGAGGGTGAGGAAGCCGCTTCGTACAGGCGAATGAAAGCGAGGGGTGCGTGACGATTGTGTCGACTCTGATACGAGCTCGTCGTGCGCATAAGGGTCTGTGATGAACAGGAATATCGCGGCTCTATTAACAGCTCCTGATGTGCCTCGACGTGGTGATAAAAAATTCCCGTAATTGAAAACCGCGTTTTTTCATTATTGCCCTTCCCCTAGGATTATACTTGCCGCGACAAAGGCTGCTGACAAATCCGAAAGGGTCGCGGATGGGTCGGGAATTGCTGCTTCGAGAATGGCTTATTCAAGAGTCGCGGTCTACCATTATTCCAACAGAATTTAAATATTAAGATTGTGGCATTTAAATATTTAGTTTGGCCAATCATCGAAGTATACTTAGTAACAGGATTTCGAATATGAGACTTTAATGACGGTAATTACGTGGGAACAATGTTCGTAAATTATATTAAACAAATATTTATTCATTTGATTCAGAGCTTCGATTGAAAGAAGACAGGAGTTGTTTAAATTATCAAAGAAATACTATATGATTAATTTATTTATATATTCACGAGGCAGCTTATTCCAACGAAAGAAAAAAAGTAGATCTAATAAATTCATTTTAATATAATACGTATGCACCATTTTATACCTATTACTCGAAGCCTTAATAGCTGTTCGACCTTCTGGCGCGAGATTGATTGGCGCCCCTAACACCCTGTAATACTTATTGAGTCTTTAACGACCTTTCATAAACCGTCACAGCGGGAGACCCATCAAAAAGCACCTGAGCTACGTCGACGTCCGTACATCTTTATATCGGGAACACTCTTACTAAGCGTAGTTCTACAGATTCCACCTATTTGTCCGCATTGTTCCACCGAAGCCCTACATCTCTACTATACCGGACACCAGCAACGATTACTAATCCATGCTATCAGCCCAATATCTCTCATTGTTTAAACAATAACAGCTGCAACTGTCATCCGTAACATTGGTAGGTGGCTATCACAGTGGATCGAGTTAGATTCTTATCAAATAATAACCGTGGTGCAGCGAGCGAATGTTACTACACGTTACTATATCAACGACTCAGCTTTCGCAATCGAATCAAATCGTTGGTGAGCTAACTCCAACGGAATTCGATGAGCAAAAGAAACTCGAATTCTCGAAGGCGATTAACGAGGTGATTTCCTTGAACAATTGGAAGATTCGGAACTCAGAAAATCCAGAACACGTTACGCATCGTCGAAGAGAGCGCGTTGAGTGCGGTTTTGGAAATCGGCGTGGGCGGACTCGGCCGCAGATAATTATCGGCTAGCCTCGGACCAAGCCACGTTTAATCGTCCATGCGACTGCATATTAATAATGGAGAGAACGTCGGCGTGTGCGCACCCGCGTGGCCCGCCTCGCAGCCGACTGCAGTTAACCGCAACGGATGCATATTTTTCCTCGCCCTCGCCGATCGATATACAGGGTGTCCCGCGGGCTTTATGCACCGCTCGGAGATGCCTCCCTGACTAGCTACGAGCCAAAAGGGCACAGGGGTAAGGGACGATCTTCAATTACGAGTGGCTCCAACAGCGACGTTCTTCTTCAAGGTAATTCCTTCATTTTGCTTTATGGCATAATGGGATATATTTTTATAAAGTTTATTTTATATATGTATTAATATTATATATTATTATATTTAATAGGTTAGACAATTATTATACCGTTTGATAAGTAATAAAGTTATGTAAAGTCAGGTTAAAAATAATATGAATTTTAAAGAAACTCTTCTACTTTACTGGAAAAAATAATTCATAAGATCCGTATTACCTAAGAGGTGATTTAATAACTGCAGCATCGAGCCAAACATATGGCAAGATTTGCATAACAATGCTAACCGTATAACTCATAGATGCGCAAGGTGAACTCAAGGTTCTGCCATCGAGTAGAACAAACAGTAGAATAAAACATACTAACATCATCTGCTTAATGTTGATCGAATGAAGACGAACAGAAGGAGAATGCTCAGCTCAACATATGGCAACATTTCTATATATACAAATTCTTAGTACATATACATATCCGCATACGGTTGAAATAGACCTCAGGAACGGGAATAAAACAAGCGCAATGAAACATCCTGAATATAAACTAGTTAATGTTTATCGAATATAAAACAGGAAAGAGAACGAATACTTTGACATCTCTCAATTTGGCCTTTGCCGTTACGTGATTCCATTCAGGAAGAATCGTTCTCTGCCTGTCGATACTAAGTGTCTAGTTTCTACATCTATATCTAGCACCAATTTCTCCATGGCATATCGTTATTGTATATCCAATCATTTCGTGACTGTTATGTCGATCGACGATGCGCTAGTTTCATAAAGTTTGACTATTTCACAGCGATCGACGATTCTGCCAAAGCGCGATAGCAATCAACGAAGACTTCGATAGTGGAGTTACCGAAGCATCATAGAACCGCCGCGTGTACAGGTGTTCTCATTTTTTTTTTCCTCTCCCTCTTTCTATTTTGATCTCCTTGTTCGCGCACCAGCTATTGATCACTGCTTCAATTTGGCACGCAGCGCGAGAAAATACAAAGAGAACGCGAATGACAATGCGTGGATGCGAAATGTTATAACTGACGGGCTCATGGGGAAAATTGGATCAAAACGCGACGAGAGGAAGAACCGAAGCTAGAAAAAAGAATAATACAAACAGATAGAAAAAAACAACGAAACAAACAAAAGGAATAACTGCTGACGAGAGGAGACATCCTGCCGTTAATTTCACCCCCGCTGGCAAAAACTAATCTAATAGTACTGTTGTGCTCGAACTCCGAATTTCCTGCTATATTTGGCGATAGCGCGCGATATTGCTTCAATCTGATCGGTATAGAAACGCAAGTCTTAATTAGCGCTTGACTAAAGCGAAATTCGCAACTGTTAACGAAGCGCTGAACGCAGATTTGCCATGGAGTACTGATAATTTATCACCCGATAATGGGATCCAACTGATTTTAATTAACGCTCGGATGTATGTAGGAAAATATCAGAGTGCGTGGACGCACGTAATAAATCATCGGGAAACTGAGAGTGGCATCGACTTGATACATTATGTAGAATTCTAATTATGTATAATCTTCCGTAATTCCCAATTCTGAATGATAGATTCGCTAAAAAGGAAAGCCAACATATTTATCGATCTATGGACACATCTTTATACATTTAGACTACTTCAATAAGTTATTCTATTTTTGGTTGAATTACGACTGGAATTTACTAATAGGAAATGGAAATTTATTGTAAAGAAAGAAGGTAAAAAAATGATATTGTGTTAGAGTTGATAAAAGAATTCAAAAGGTAATTGATGTTATTGCAAAAACATCTTACAAAATAGTATGTAGTACATTTTAATATGTATATCGTAAAATGGAGTGCACAGGGAACGCGTTGAAAAGTTAAAGCTCTCATAGATCCAGGCAATGTATACGCACACCTTACCGTGTCTTGTACGTTCTCATTTTGGTAAATAAAGCTGCAGGGAGCGATGACACTGGCGGAAAGAGAGAGAAAGAAAGATAGAAACTCTGAAAATCCGCGCTAGATAAACTGCTCCCCGCAGTACGTCAGGCGTACCCACTCGTTACGCCAAGGGAATTCGAGTAAAAGAGAATAAAAGGCTCGGTCGCGTGAACAGCTAACATTTTTAGAACAAAAGCTGCTGACGCACGCGTGCACCAAGACCAATATAACATTGGATACGTGTGTCTTGTTTCCGCGACAAGCGAGACTACACTCGCTAACGGGTTTATAAGGACCCCGATGGGATTCTTGTCAGTTTGGCAAACTATCGAATTACTGGGATACTACACTTTTATT
Source organism: Trypoxylon attenuatum (assembly GCA_963989405.1). Classification (NCBI taxonomy): domain Eukaryota; kingdom Metazoa; phylum Arthropoda; class Insecta; order Hymenoptera; family Crabronidae; genus Trypoxylon; species Trypoxylon attenuatum. The sequence continues at coordinate 26,127,801 of OZ022489.1, forward strand.
GATAGCTTGGAATTATCAATATTTCTACTGATATCGAAAGCTGTCAAAAGAATTTCTTTAGGAAGAATGATATCTTGTAGATCTTGGAAATTGTACGATTAAAAATATTTGAAAATAATATACTGAAATTAAATAAACAAAATGAAACTATCCCTTGATATCCCAATACATGTTTTCTTCAGTGCATCTTAATCCGTTACCAAACTTTAAAAATATAACGCAGTATCAAAATGTCAACAGAAAGACACTCATGAGCGAAAAGCTACTAACAAAATCAAAATAACATGTCGGCGTAAAAATCGAATCACATTCACAAATAAGGAAGCATGACAATTTTGTTTAAAAGTAGGGTAATAAATCCCATTGGAGGGATTTCCGAATTCCCCAATTTCTCTGCATTGAGATTACTTTCAATAGAGGATTAATATTTCTCGGGCGAACGAACGGTGCTCAATTGCATGCGAGCGAGCGAGCGCGTCTGATTAGCAGGACGCTCTCGTTTTGCGCGTCTGCTCCCACAAATCAACGAAAGAAGACCAGCCAAGCATTTAAGCGGATTACATCCGAGTCTGTTACCCACACGCAGAGAACTAGACAGAAAGCGAAAGAGAGATAGAGAAAGAGAGAAAGAAAGAAATAACAGGCAGTTTGGGACAATTTATACGTAGTACATATATAGATAGATACGCGTACGCGTGAGGCACGCACGCGAAGCGCCAACCCGAATCGACTTTATTCACGAGCGAGTTGAACTCTACGCTCACAGACATATTGTAAGCTGGACACGCGATTTCTGCCCTCCTAGTTCCTCGAGCAAGTGTCGCTTTGTGCATTAACTGGTTTACCGCGTGAAGGGGTTGGAGAATTGATGCTCAACCTGCTTCACCGTTGAATACGATTAAAGGGCACTAAGGGTTCCTCCTCGTTTTATAATTGGTTTCGAGGCTTCGAGGGATAATTCACTGGGCTGTATAATTGTTACTTCAATTCTCTTAGATCCGATGATGATTTTACGGTCACAGACTGGAGTGTGTAATATGGAGCGTGCTGTGTTTCCAAAATTATACGTAATTACTGAACACTCTAAAGACTCCTTATTACGTAAGTGCAAGAAGATTAATTTGTTCTAAGTAAGCGCTTCGAAGGTACATAGCAAGTAATAGAATATATGTTATTCAACGAAAATGATATATTCCTAAAAAATATTGTTGCATTGACTGCGACTGAACGTGCGAATAAGTGAAATAAGACAAATGAGACAATGATAATTTAATATCGTATTAATAAAGATACACTATTATTATATTAATTGAGCGAATATATAAAATGTGTTACACAAAAGATTACTAGAATTGTGATATTGAGAATGTTACATTGACCCCTTAAAACAGAAGTCAAAACAAATAAATTATTCGAGGAGAAAATCCAGCCCAATTCCAACAAGCAATATGTATGTAAATACGTGATATTGTACGATATACGAAGAAAACTGTAGAAAAAATATTGGATTAAAAAATAGGAAAGAAATGAATAAATTCAAAGATTGTTTGCAAGTCAAAGATGGCTCATGACTGACACGTTGTATATGACGAGATTTGACCCTCGACACCCGAAATCTGAGCAGCGTCAGAAAAGCCTCTCTCGTCACTCACTGCATTAACAGTGTTAGTAGGATGTTAATACTGTGTCCTCATAAGCAGGGAGGAAAGCAGGGAGAAAGCGGACGGTCGAAAAGGGCGTTGGGGCCACTAAATCGTGCGAGGCAATGCGAGAGGAAGCGCCTCAAGTAATCGGCTTAAAGCGGCGCCTCGGGTAGAGAACTGATATCAGAATCCATATAAAGATGAGTTCCCTACCTTTTTATCGCTTAAGGTCCCACAGAAGTACCGTGACCCAAATGTCACGCAATCACGTTCTCCCGTAGGATTCTAATCGCATCGTTGGAAGTCCGCGATTCGTAAGAATTAGCGCCAATGCGATTTTTATGGGGAACGAATTCGACTTCCGAGTCGATCGAGAGAGAAAGATCCTTCCAGAGAGATCTACTTCTCGAGTCCGGATTTAATTCGCAAGGAGAGCACAAGAGGACGAATTCGGCTTGAGTTTGGCTCGTTTTTCTTTTCTTTTCGAATGCACGACTTCTTCTGATTATTAGATCCTTTATGGCTAAGGCTGCGACGTGACGATTCTCCAAGTTCGACTCGCAGCTTTCTCTCTCTTTTCACGAGGACTCTCCCGATTTCGCGGCACATTGGAACGCTCGCGAGTAAAGTGGGAAATAGCTCGGTTCGCTGCGCTAGCTTCAATTCTGGCATAGATCCGATAGCTCGCTTTTCAGCCACCAAGTGAGCTCGATTAATATGGAAAACCTAGCTGGAAAAATTTACACTCCGGAGTAATATCGCATGAAATGTGCATGATTCTCGACCGCGTGCTGGCGCGAAGTGCTTCCTCCTATAGATGTTTGCGTTGCTTTCGCTTGCTTATTACGGGACATTTGTCGAGAAACGTTCGGAAAGCGTTGCGTCGATCGATCCCAGGCAGACCAGACGAAGTGGCAAAATAACTCTGCTAATTAAAGTCAGGCTTCGGCATTGGGAGCTTATTCAGAGATATGGAATTACGTGTTTTTACGGACGTAGTTCTCTTTCAGAGGAAAAGGGGCTCGAAGACATCTCGGGGTCCCCCCTAATCCGCGCAAATTATACCCCACGCACCCCCATAAAAGCGCAATCCGCCCGTTCGCGGGTTGAAATCGTCTGGATTTTTTCCAAGACCCCATTCCACGGATAGCAGAGGAACAGGAGGATCCTGCTGTGTGGCGGGTCTGCTCATCGCCATTCATAGCGTCCTCATCTTCTTCGTCCTCCTGGTAGAGGATCCCCTTCCCTCTTCCCCGTCCGACAATAGTAGCAATAGCAGTAGCAGTATCCCATCTCCTCGAGCTTTACAGCTTTCGAGGGGCTTTATGTTTTTTCGAGGCTTGTATTCAGCGCTGCTGCTCGCTTAATGCATGCCCAACCGCGCGAGGATAATACCTCCAGCATCATCAGACCACCACCACCGCTACCACTACCATCACCATCAACTTCACCCTCCGCCCCCTCTCTCTCTCTCTCTCGCTTAATCCGAGAGGGCGCGCTGCGTTGGAGCTTTACATTAAATTTTAAGGACTTTTCAAACGGCCCCGCGCGACGGATGCCCTTTTACCTAGCCACGCGTTCGAATATACATACACGTGAGCTCTTTCTCTCTCGTTTGGCTTTCGTCGCTTTCCGTTGGTGGCACACGTACGCGTTCTCTTCTTCTCTGGCCAGTGCATTATACACACAAGGCCCGTGGTATATGTGTTGATCACATTGTCAGGCGGCGGCCAACACCGCTCGCAACAGGAAACGCACTGAGTGCTCTCGCTTTATGCCCACTTTTGGAACAGGCCAAGCCGCCAGCAGTCGCTCCTTTTGCCTTGCTCCTGTTGAAAGCCAACATCACGCGATGCTTCAGGGGGGAGCTGCTGCTCTACCTTGCGAGTGTGTGACTATGCTAGGGAACAGAACACATATCCTGGCTCCGTGGTTTCGGGCACGTCCGAATGCGCTTTTTCGGCCGCTTATGCTAAATCTGGCCTTTGTGCTTCTATCATCCTGCTAGCAACGTCTTTCGGAGCCACCTAGCCCCGTCGTTCCAACCCCCGCTGTAATTACTCGAATCCATTAGGACCCACTGGAAGGTAGTCAGCAATGGGGAAAGTAATTGTTCCCTGTGCAAAGCGTCGCGCCGCTCTGAACCACGCAACTCTTCGATTACGCGGTTGCCCAAGTCGATGAGAACGATTCGAGTAGTCTCTGCGTGTAGCGGTGACTCCCCCTGGGTTTTCAGTTTTTTTTCTTTCACTGAGAATCCGATGAAAGGAAGAGCTGAGTGCTTCCGGTTTGAGACGGGGGAGTAAGCGTGTCGATGGTAGAAGAGAGGTTTCCTCTTTTTTGGGAACTGATTCGGCTGCTTCCCCCCCCTAAACGGCTTTTCTGGCGGCATGGGATAAAGGTATCGTTGTCCTAAGCTCTTTTAAACGAAATACCGGCCTGCCCAGCCGTTAATGACTACTGACGAATGTGTTATGGGATGCTGTTACGAGGTATGCTAATGGAGAATAGGACGTAAAGCATCGCTGGAAGAGACGGTTCCAACGAAGGAAGAAGATCGAATGGGACGGGTCGGAAAGAAGTCTAATGCTTAAGACACTTTAAGTTGTTAATTGGGGAACTCGTCTACCCCAAATGGCTCTTTTGCGTGCGGCGACACAAAGCTGTGAAGACGAGTTAGTTCGCCATTTACATGGTAAATTCCAAATGCTGCAATTTGTAAAGGGTGTAACGAAGAAATAGTAGTGATATTATGCTATTATGGTAATAAAATCCTAAATGATATACTACCTCTTAGTATGTGAGCAGTTTTTAGTAGTAAGCTAACTCAGCTTTAAACATTGAAAAACACTTTCGTGCAATGAGGCTGTTGCGTGTAAATTCATCTTTCTTAGCAACTAATAGTGCAACAATGTGGCAATATATGTATATAACTAATCGAGAATCGTCACGGACGTTATAACGAAATGTTACAAAGTAAATGAACTCCTCTGCATATCGCTACATACTATAAACGTAATACACATTTAGCATGACCCCAACTGTTAAAATTACCCAGTATTATTCGCCAGACAGATATCACTGGGCTATAAAAATACGATAGAGAAATTGGCAAAAAAGAAAAATTGATTTGTCTCAAAATCAAAGATAAACCACGAAACCCAAGTCAGTAACCGAACTATTGGTCAAGAAATAGCGTCCTCCGGAAATGGTCCTCATATTCGTTGTCTAACTCGAAGTATTGTTACGTAACCGATAGGATTGTTGACTGGCATCAAACACTAGCTCCTTCCACGAGTGAGTCAATAAAATAAATTCCTTCAACCTTTCGTACCCTCTCATGAGCAAACATAGCAATAAGCACATCCGTTATACGAAGGTACACGGTTTAATCGACAAATATACTCTGATTAGAAATCCCAATAATATTAAATTCACATAAATCAATAATTCACTGAAAATAGTTTCTTACGTGGACCTATAAATCTTGCAAGTTTCTCATTTGTCTTAATCCTTTTACTACCCTTTGAAAATAATTTGGAAAATATCTATTTTATAAGATAGTGCTAAAACAGTGTTAATCTATGGATTTTCGGATTCTAAAAAGAGTTAAATAAAAAATTACTACTGACACCGGTAACTATGACGCTAAAATATCTATTGCAAGTTAACAGAAGTTTCATATTTAAAATCTCCTTAAAAGGTCACTCACATTTATTGTTACCCACAAGCTGGAAATGAATAATTTCCTATAATTCCAGTATTAAATATCCGGCGCGCAATCTCATCGAGAAAAATCCTCGCCAGGAAAAAAGGTTCGAAAGTCGAAGGTGAGTCGATTTCTTATGCACGTTAACAGTGGTAACGTGGATCGAGGCCGTTCGAATCATCGTGGCTGTCCCCGTATTTCATCCGGAAAGCGGTTCGTGGCGATATTCCAGGAGGAGGACGAACCACGTGGGATCGTAACCGCCCGAGGGAACCTCGAGCTGGTTAACTTTTTTACTATGGGGAATGGAAGGGGAGGGAGGGGAGGTAGAGCCTCTGAATATCTCCAGCTCGAAAATGATTATTCTCCGCTTTACAGCTTTCTTGCTAGGATGGTTGGTTGGTACCATCCCACCCCCCCTCCCCTCCCCCCTCTTCCGCTACTCTTCTTCTTTCAGCCCCCTCAACCTCCGACAGTTTCTCCTGCTACCATCTACCCCCCGGGTTTTGGTGGAAGCTACAGCTCGAGCGGCGCACTCTCACCCGAAGGGTACATTTCCCACAGGCGCACTAGTCTCTACGTGAATTGCATTAGGAATTCGGAATATCCGGCGAACTTCCTACACGCTGATCACTTGAGAATTTCAGCAAAGCGCACGTCGATTCGAAGGAGCTTACACCATAAATTTCGTCGTACGTGTGTTACGCCCATCGAGCTACGACGGTGCATTAAGGATGCACGAGACGCTGGATTTGGGATGAGATCGCGAGGTGCTCTTTATCCTTACTGTTAAGGGGCAAACTTGCCGACACTAATCTCTTTTTTTTCCTCTTTTCATCTTTTCACGATCTTCACGGTGAATCGCGTCAAATTTTAAACACTCTTAATTGATCCAGGGTGTGGAAGGCGTTGTATGTATATGAGGGGACCCTCGAAGTTTGCCAATTTAACGGAAGATGAGACACTGTCTAATTGGGGTCGAGGGTTGGGCCTAACTCGACATCATATTTCCGGCTAAATAGTTCCATTATTATATAGTTAAGGTGCAAGTATAAATTGGTAAATTGTAAGATTATATCATAAATAACGCGAATCTTGGTATCTTGAGGAAACTCAACGTAATTGTTCCACAAATGTTTCAACTATTTTAAGTTAATAGAGGCGAAGAGATTATGACTCGCGATATCGACATTATGTACTTCTTTAGGATAATTTTATTGATATTAAAGAGAATTTTTTATCTTTACTTTAATCAACAATGAATATATTGTAAGGTATTAACATTGAAATCGTAAGCGGCAATTTTTCGAAATACGAATATTTCGTAGCGTCAAATGTAATTCGATGAAATATAGTTCCAGGAAATATCGTTAATCCTTGTTTTACAGTTCCTCAAGAGGAGCCAGTTTTACTTAAGGTACTCGTGCGCATCGCGATGAAGGTGAACTTAAATACTACCAGCGAAATAGCTCAGTAGGGATTTAATTATCAGGTTCAAGGGTTATATTCCATTCTCTACGATGAAGAAGCGCCTCGATATCGCGGTGCATGCCCATCCGTCCCGTAAAGGTCTACTCAACTATAAAACAATTACGGAAGGAGTATCGTCTTAAATCCAGTATTAATCTCGAGCCTTATCTTACATCGCGCTTGCTGCTACTCGCAGATCCAACGTAATTGGAGCAGCACAGCATCATCTCCAACGTCTATACATACCTACAATTGGTTCAAGTAACCGTGTTAGTAGTCATTCCAGAGATCCTACTTTTATTACCGCATTTTGTACATTATAGTATCCGCATAAAACTTTTTAGTATTTTAGAAGATTATATTATGACTAAATTTACTACTCGCATTACGCGGTGTTATAATGACTTTACCATGCAACTTTGTTGCAAACAACAATTTTTTGACTAATTAAAGTCAACCGTGTTTTTCTCACAATGTGGAATTATTTTAATAAAGGTGAAATAAAAAGTTAGGGAGAGGATTAAATACATTTTTTCGATTCATGAAAAATACTCTTTTTATTCTCCGAAATCTAATTTAGCAAATTATAGCATGTTATTACTGGATACCTCGTATATTAAGAAACTTCAAATTTGACGTTCGCTGAAAAATCTACCATAAACTTAAATACGCCGAATTACTGTCAGCTGTAAAAAAAAAAATGTACTGTATAAAAGCTGGAGAATTTCAGTTCATTTTTCTCCGCCAGGAATCCTCAATTCACGATACAGAAGCGAAGCATGCATAGTTGCACGCCTGTATGATTCCGCGATGCATTTGGGTCGCTAGGAAGCGGAAAAATCATAGCAGACTAAACGGATTTCAACACAAATCGCGCTGTTGTGGCGCGTTCGCCGGATCAACAGGAGATCTTAGATGGAACGGCTCGACAGATCTCCGTGTGAATAAAGTGTTTCTACCGACGAAAATATGTCTAGTACTTTCAAGAATTTTGGCTTATACGTTCTGACGTCTTGACGGCGAGGTATCGTGTTCAGTATGGCACATAGTTCACGTATTACTGTCAGTTATTTTATAATACATTCCTATTATTCGTTTACTAATATCTTTACGAACTATATTTCGCCGTAATTCTTTTTATAACCCTTTGAATTTTTCTGATTAACTTCTCATTTATCAATTTGAGTAAATTAATGTGTATTTAAGAATAATGTAACATAAATAAAACGAAAATTGTGTTAGCTCGAATACCATTTATGATTCAAAAAATTCAAAACACTGACAAATGCAGGAATTTTTCGATATTTAAAATATACCAGAAGAGAATTAAAAATCTACCAAAAATACCAGTATGACCTTAAGGTGGAAGATGGAAATTATCCGTTGTATAATGTACACAGAATACGTGTGTGCATGTGTAGTATGCATAACCGTGTGCAATGTGTTAATAGATTCGCATAATAACCGAGTAGCGGTCGACAGTGTACCTGGTGGCGATGCGGAATCAGTCTGGCGAGTGGATCGGGTGGGTACGCGTCCCGCGAGTTAATGATTCCGCGGCTTGCACTAGTCGCAGCTCCGCGGGTGACACGCTTGTCTCGGGAAAACTCTCATTTGAATTGCAGAAGCTGCGGTCGGCTGATTGATTCGTCAAAGCCGAGAGCAAGCAATTACGAGACAGAGAGATAGCATGAATAGGTGGGACAGAGGAAGAGAGAGAGAGAGAGAGACAAAGAGAGAAGATGTTACTGACCACGCGATTCTATCCGCCTGTGGCGAATAGCTAAAGCTGCGCGTGACAGAATGCGAATTTTTGTTGCGTAATGCACTGAATGTACTGTAATGTGCCGGGTCTCACTTTTTTTTATTCTCGTTTTTCGCAAGGTGCGTCGGCGACTGTGCCTTGGGTACGTGCACGCGCGGCAACAGCTTTCGCGTGCATGAGAATGCAGTTTTACCGCGAGAACTTATTCGGACGAGTCTCTTATATCCTTTGTTCACGTTTCAAAAGATTCTTTCATTGAGATTAATTACAATTTTCAAATCACTTTAAATTGAGTGTGAAAATTAATAAGTCTTACTATAACAATGAAATAAAAATTAGAATAATAAAGAAGTAAATATTGTATGAAGGAAAATTGGAAAGACAGATAATTAGAGATTCACACATTTGTTTTCGAAACACTCTTACAGAAATGTACTAAGAATAAGGGTATTAAAACCCCAGAGCTGGAACAAGCAAACTCTCGGCAAAACTTCCAAAACTCACACCTCAACTCTCTAAATCCACAGATAAGACAAAGAAGCACCTTTTGAGTTTCGCACCTAGAAAACAATCGTCGAAATAATTCGCACCTTGGGGACATTCTCTCGCCTGAGAGATGTCGTAAAAGAAACAAAATAAAGTGAGAGACAGCTATATGTAAGAAGGAAGAAAAGGAAAGTATTACTTTTGTAGGAAAAGCCAAGAAGAGAAAGACTGTGCAGTTTGGACCGTTCCGAAACTGTCCCGAAAAACTTGCAGAAGGGTTCTGTATCTTGGCGAACAATGCGAAGGCCAATTACTGGGCTACTTGGTAGAGGCAGGCAACGAACTTCCTTGCAAACGCAAGTTGTCGTTTGGTGGAGAAACGTGAAGTACCCAAGTCCAGGGCCCATATGTGCACCAGAGAAATATGGAGTTAGGGACGAAGTGCGCCACTTCTCCCAACTCGAACTGGGTTAAACGTGAGCTTGCTTCGAGGAATAAACACCGACAAATGAATTCCTTATTAAAGTGACGGCAGCTGCTGGAGCCTTGACTACACAGTGACCTGTATAAGTCTCTAGAGTCTAGACACTTACTCTCGAACAAAGGTTAAGAGCAAAGTTAAGATCAAAGGGAAATTTCATTCTGATCAATATATTATGATCGATGATGTATCCGTCCTACATTAATTATAAATTCAATTAAATATACGAGACAATATATTAGTTGTTTGTCTACAACGATCAACGCGTTAAAAAGACTTCTAATGTGTCTTCGATATTAACTCCTTCGGTTACTATGGGAAATAAGTGATAAGAATGGTAGTTCAATCGATGAATCTAATTTGTTCTTTTCGAGGTCGTGACACTTCACTTTACCAATTCATTTTCTATCTTATATGGATAGCATTAAAATGAACGGTGACCTAAATCGTAAAGTGCTCGTCGTTTCAAGATCAACATTTTCTTCTTCAAACGATAGTAACTGCTCAGAGTCGCGACTCACCGAGGCAATACGACCTACGTGTTCCAGGGTCAGAGAACATAATCTGTGTCAAGCATCAGAGTTCCTTTAAAAAATCTAGTACTTGGCTTCTGAGCTCTTCGAGCTCTCGGACACACGCGACATGTGTGCATACGATGTTGTGCCTTCGGTAGCGTCTATTTTTGGAGAAATTCCTCTTGGAAACACAGCACCGTGGGCAGCTGATCGAACCCGATGCAAAGAATAGATAACGGGAGGGTATCGGGAATCGTATTTCTTCGGTACAGTTACCTCGAGAGTTTCTTCCCCGGGACAGCGAGGACGACTAAATTTGAATTAAGTTCCAGCTACGTCTCGATTTATAGCGAAAGGAGTACTACTGCGGCTACAACGGGTTTGTCTGAGAGTTTCGTAAACGTGGCGATTTCGCTCCACGTTCACACGAGCACTACTCTCCCTCGTTTATAAGTAACGATCGGGCGATCAGGATTCGAAATTCGAAACGAAAACGCAATGAATTCTTTAGTGATTCTATTTATGTTGCATTGGTTCGTGGAAAAGAGAACGTACGATAAAGAGATAAATCAATCAGTCTTTTCATATTACTACGAATAATGTATACATGAGAATATTTAAATCGGTTATCTTTCAAAGAATACAACAAAACTAAACTGTCTTTTGCCTCTGGCGTAACCGATCTTTGACAAACACAGGATGACAAAGGCCATAGATAGCTAGTCGATCAAGCTAATTTCAGTCCATGTCACGAACCTGCTGACCCACCCTCTTCCTCATCCTCCGAACTTGTTTGATTATTCGCGGCGTGCCACAACTGTGTTGCAGCTGTAAAATCAGGAAAAGCCTCTTCGCTAGGCTCGAGCCGCAAATAAGTCCTCCTCTTGTTCCCTCGCGTTTGTGTCCGACACCACGTTCCGTAGAGTTCGTAGATTGCCCAGAGCGTGTTTTCTCTTGCTCCCTTTTTTTTCAGTATTTCTCATTCGCCGTGCGGGGTGGATACGCGCCGGAAGGCAAGAGAGAGAGAGAGAGAGAGAGAGAGAGAGAGAGAGAGAGAGAGAGAGAGAGACAGAGAGAGAAAGCGGCGGGAAACCCTCTGATTTGAATAAACCGGAACTGGCGGCGCACGGCCGCCGCGGCTCACTCGGCTAAATCTTGCTCTAATTAACCCTGCACGATGTGCCGCGTTATAACTCATACTGCTTGTAATTTAGTGTGAAGATATACGCGACGCATATTACGTTTCGGGCGACCCTGTGAGTCCGTTTAAAGAGAGAGGGGTCTGGGTCTCTTGCTTTCTCCTCTCCTTTCCTCTCTGGTACGAAAAATAAAATGATACTTGCTGCTACTTTTTCTCTGTTTTCCTCCTCAAAGATGAAAAATAGAGTCGTGGAAAAGAGCTGGCTTAATGAAAACTTTTTATAGGTGCCACGGTTCCATGAAGAAGAAGGTAGTTTTAAGGTAGATTGGAATCTTGAAGTGTAACTTAAGGTGAACTCGAGAAATTGGAATTGCAATAGTCATTAATGCCGTTGCAAGACTAATTCCGTCGAGGAAATGAAATTTAGTTCTAATGCCGAATAATTGCGATATACATACCTTGATAACTGATTTAGTTAAAGGACTTTTGAGTATTGGAGGTTTTAGTTAATATTTTATATTTTAACTGAGGTTCAAATTCTCTTCGCAACTAACGTAGTATATTAATATTACGAGTCTGAAGATATATCACAAGAATCGTTATCATTCACTGACTCTCCAAAGCGAAACTAGTCAGAGACAGAAATATACGCACTTACAGTACCACTGATAATTATTCAAACAGAGATTATAAATCTGTGCCCACAAAGCCACAGAAATGATTTTACGGATGTTACGTGATTCGTAATTTCGTTTCAAAGGAATGAAGCACAAGCATATAGTCAATCGATAAGAGTTACGAGGAAAGAAACCTATGTACTTCTCCTAACTTGTGCAGTCATTTGAATACTTATGAGCAATACTGTATACTTATGTGTACACCAGTCGCTACATCCACGCACTCGTGAACCTCTATAACCGATCCATCGATAATGCGAGCGTCGTTCAGACCAGGAGTGTAAAGGGTCGCTAAAAGTCGCGATACATCAATAATCCGCAAGAATACCACACCACGGTACATTTCTCTCCGGTGAGAAATTCCTATGGAGGTTCAAAGTCCGAGAGGCAAAGGGTAGAACGCGGTAAAGTTACCCAGCGCCGATTACACAGAGAAATCCCGAAGTCCCATTTAGCCCGTTCGGGTCGTAGATCTTCGATTGAAGAAACAGTTAGCCTGATGCATGGCTTTCGAGCGGGTCGTCACCGGCCATAACTCTAAAGAAACGGCTGCACATTGAAAGGCCCCGGCAGTCATTACCAGAAAAGTCAGGCCTCCCCCCATTGAAAGAGAATAGCAAGAGAGTGTCGGATACGAGAAAGGGAGGGGGGGGGGGGGGAAGAAGTCGCGGCGAAGCGAGCAGATATACGACTCGGTTTATACTGACTATTACCAGGGTCACCTGTATAATTCATCGCGGTGCAAGACTTCGCAAAACTGCTCTCTTTCGCGAACATTCGCCACTGGGTTTTCACCAGTGACATCCAACCGACTATAACTCGGAAACGAGTGCATCGTCCCCGCTCAACGCAGCAATTTAAATTTTAATTGGATTTTCGGCCGGGAGTCAGTACCAGTGACAGGTGTAGCTCGCGGACAGGAGAGGATTCCTAATCCTGATGATAGAAGATTTGCAAGAACTACCCCCTGCGTGGAACTGTTTTTGCCAGGACTCAAGAGGAATGATTATCCTCGTGTTCTGAATAGTTTCTTTTTTCTTTGATAAACTGACTTTATGATAAACTGATATCTATCAAATATACATTATGAGTACATAATTTAAACGATGATAATTGAATTGTATTAAAACTGAACTGTATTATAGAATTATGTAGAATAAAGATTCTCGTAAGGATTTCAGATGTCTCAAGGTTCTAAATAAATACATACGTACTTGAGAATCCTTTGCCATAAGAAAGCAGACTAAGTTTTACCTTACTCGACTGTAAATGCCCGTCAGGTGAATTCCACAGAGGGTGCAAGTTGCGAGGAAGTAAAGAATCGTACGTTGACAGTACGCCGGTAGGTTGCATTTAAAATTCCAAACAGCATGGAATCCTTTTCAACGTGGATGCGGAGTGCGAGTTTTGGGCACAACGCGGCCGCGTTTGAAAAATTGATTCGAGTCCGGTGACCGAGGGCAGTGAAGCTGATATTACGGCATTTTTTCATTTACGACACGCTGATCGCCCCAGGATTATTCCCAGTGCAATATTCGAACCGCGAACTCGCAACCTCGCACGCCATAATATCCGGTTAGCGAGGTGTAATCCTCGAGCCTTTTTGTGCGCTTAACTCGCCCTGGGTTTGCGGCTTCCGGCAGTTTCGCGCCGGAATAGTTTTAAAATGATTTCGCGCGCGTTCCTTGATAATTGCGTTTGCGGTTTCCAATCGTCGGAATACGTTAAAACAGCCGATTCTGAACGAAACTTTTCAGGATTATACGTGTGTACTGTAGCTGTGTACGAGAGAGTGAAAAGACAAAGGGGAAAATATTCTCCCAAAATATAAAGCAAACTTTTTATCGCTTAATCGTGAAGTGCTAAAAAATTACTCGTTTCAATTATTAAAAGTGAGAAGGTACTTGGTGATAATTTAATTGCAGTGCAACAATTGAAAATTGATGAGAGTAAAGAAATAGGAGAAAATATAGTGATTTTAGCATCCGGACAATTCATTACTTTCGATTAAACGAAGAATTTTCGCGTGATCAAGACTCGTCTCAGAAGATGAAGTAGTAGACGAACAAATGTGTCAGTGAAAGAAAGAAAACCGAAGCTGTTTTAACCGTTGAAGCGTTCCACTGTTTCATTTTCCTGATTTCCAAATAATACTACCGCAGCTTTCTCGTTTTTCTCTCACTCCCTTTCTAGTTTCGTCCCTCCTCTTTTTTTTTTTTTTTTAATGAAGCACCGAGCGCTTCCGCCACAAGAGAAACTTTTCCTTCTGTGGAATCACTTCCATATTCCTAAGCGCAACATCAAACAGAGAGTATCTCAGAAACTATCCGCAAAAATAAACGGGGACCAGGATCCGCGAACTACGCTGAAAAATGCGTAAACGCGAGAGAGACTCCGTCGTTGGTAAATTTCGAAAACTCGTAGCGCGTTTGAAATTAAATTGCAAAAGCCATGAGTGGTGAGCGAAGGGAATTTCGAATAATTAATATAGACGAGTGATTTTTAAAGCAAAAGTTAGGAATATTTATTACTCTCGACTCCCTTCGAGTTCTCGTTTTAAAATAGCATAGTGTATTTTAGCTTAAAGAAACCGATTAATTCATTGACAGTAGTTTTAATTAGTATCTGTAAGTAAATTTCAATTTCTGGATAAATCTGATCTGTTACACTTTTGAATTACTTTCTAACAAATATACTTAACAGTGATTACACAATAAAATGTGTGAATTAAATATGTCAAGTGACTCGTGATAATTATTAAAACGTTAACCGATTCTATTCCCTTAACAATTCTCTCGATAAATACAGAGTCTTCGTTGTAAACACCTCATCAGAGGAACCTATACGAGCTTCGATTACAAACCCCACGTACTCGCTACTAATTTACTAAACAGACTGTGGAGTCGTGCTTTCCTCTCGCTTTGAAGGAAGCGGAAAAAAAAGAAAGAGAGACAAACCGACGAAGAACGGTAGGTGAAAAGGTGGGCAAAGGACAGAGGACGTTGGTACGCGTAATTTACGGGGAGAGTTTTCCAAGTCTTTAAAGACCGACGACGACGACGAGGGCCTTCTCTCTCTCGTTTAATTACTTCGCCAGCATATTTCCGCGTGCGGCCTTACCGCAGGCATAGTTTTCGAAGAAGCGAAACGCAAACTTTGGAGTCTCTTGTTTGTCGAGGCCCTAGAGAAGCGAGAGAAGGTAGCAAAGAAAGAGAGAGAGAGAGGGAGAGAAAGGGCGAGAATTCGCGAGCGGATATTGCCGGAAACGAAAGGAAACGGCACCTTATTAAAATATATTAGGGAGGAGGGTTAGATTTAGTGGGGCGGTGAGACGATGACAGCTTAAAGGGCGAAGATTAGAACTCACGAGGATATATCGTCCTCAACGGATTAGAAACGTGGGCCGCGACGATAAGCGTTCTTAGCGCTTGTTATTGTCCGGTATTACGACGTTACTGTCGACGGATTAATCTTCAATGCGGTTGGAGCCTGTTAATGAAGCAAGATTGACCCTCAATTTTCAGGGAAAACCTATTGATTCCGGATTACAATATTATTCTGTTATCTTTCGACTATGAAGTTTTCTCTCAACTATTTCAATGTATTATATTGCAAGCTTCAGAGAAATATTAATTAATTATGAGAGAAATAAAGAATTATGTGCAAACACACCTTAGAATTATATTCTCATTTTTGATATAATACAATGGAAATCTATAATAAAAATTCAGTGCAGTCAACATTCAATCATGTACTGAATGGAATAATACATTCAAGTCTGTTTTTACACCGAAATTGATCATTTTAGTTTCAGTAAATGTTATTAGTTCTAATATTAACCATTAACTGATACTACGAATCCAATAATAAACGAATGTTTATTGCATGAAACATTTTAGAAAAACCAACAAAGGATACCGTTCCGCTAGAATTCAGTAAGCAAAACAAGTTTTGTAGCTTCGGTTTTGATTTGAGATTGGCTGAGGCAATTGCCGTCAGACAAATATAAGAGGAAACAAACAAACAGCAAAAGAAAGATAAAATAACCGAGAGAATCTCGAATTGAAATCGCAACAATAATTCACGAAACTAAACAATCCGGAGAAAATCACTGTCGCGTTATTCTGTACGATGATACAATTTTATTAATTAAACAAAAGATTGCATTTACTATATACATATATATCTACATCGTATCGAATAACCGTAGCATTTATAATAACCCATTGGAGCATATTTATTAATGATGTAACGTGTAATGAATATAGGACGAGTTATGGATTCTGATAAAGTACGATCAATTAAATACAAGCAATCGATTTTCCTTGGTTCGATGTATTACTTAAATGAACTAAATAAATAGAAAGCAATTGTCAACAGCTTTGACATCGTCAAGAAGTGAGATGTTTCAAGTGGTTATACATGTATGTATGTATGTATAGGTTAAGTTGAAACGACCAGTAAATTCCATTTCTCAAACCAACCGTTTTATTACACCTTCGCAATATATTACAGTAGAGTCAGCTGCGATCGTAAAACGCATTTTTACCAGAAACACCCGATTCCCGTCTCGAGGTAATTAATCGTAGCCGCGCCAGCACACGCCTCATTTAGTAACATCTGCTATTCACTAAATTATCGGAAACTCAGGCAGAAAAAGGACCGAATTCTCCCTTTTGTCAATGACGAGGCTTTCAGAATCGACGAGTAATTGAGCAGTAATGTCAGAAGGTCATAAAATAAGAGCGATACAATCCTCGAAATTTTCACTACGACTGGCATTCTTTTTTTTACCCACATTAAATGGAACTTCGTCGAAGAATAGTTAGGTAATAAGGAACTAAATATGAAAGAGTTGCGTTATGACTCTTACGACTGACTGCTATAACAATGAGTGATTCTAGCTGCAAATAGTTTCGAAGTTAGAGGGTATAGAAGCTTTGTCGAACGATTAACTTAGAGTTTCGCTATCTCCGTCTTTGTAGTGAAAAGTTCAATTGATGTATACATACACCATGCATTATTTTATGTAGTATACAATCTATATTTTATAATCTACATGGATGTAGATAAACATAACAGCTAAACAACAGATACATAGAATAATCCTCATTGCAATGAAAGACCTATAGACAAGGTAGATGCACTAATTACGAAAAGGTCTCTATTCTATAAAGGATAAGAGAAAATCTATTGTTAGTTACTATTGCATTAGTATTGTTAGTTCAGGTTGACAGGTTGAATTCAACATGAAACAAAGGTCTGGCATTACGATAATTGTGTTCGGAATTGCATGAACCTAGTCTCCTAACGATTAGAGTGAAAATTGAAGTATTTGTCAGTCAACCATCGATCTAGTAAAGACTCTTTATTTTCAACAACTTGCGAGGTCTCGTTATATTCTCACTAATGGTATTGTGGTGTCAGTTTGACGGATCGTGAAACACTGACCTACTTTATTCAACACCGAATCCAGGATATTTCAGTATCAAAATACACTATGCTTTTACTCTTAACAACAAACAACCAAATACAAAATTCGAGACACCCATTATCCTGTAAAAAAGATTCAACTCAAAGTTATATGTACTTGAATATTATCTGAACAACTGAGAAAAAAAGCAAGAGTTTGAAAAGCTTGAAACACTCGAAACTGACCTCTGGAAAAGAAAGTACATAACCGACACATTAAAGCATTAGTCGCATTCCATTGCGTTGGAACGTGGAAGAGGATCCTGTAAGAGGGCGCGTCAGTTTTAATTCGCTGTTGACCTCTCTCTCTCTGTCACGATCGGTCTTATGAAAGATTCAAATCCCTCGTTACGCAAGAGACGACTCGCGGCTGGATCATAACGCAATGCACACACCACTAGAGCAAAAGAGGAGATCCAGTTATCAGCCAGCTGCCGCGCTGTACCATTACCAACACAACCCATCGTTCTCTCTCTCTCTCTCTCTCTCTCTCTCTCTCTTTCCGAGGCGTTCCCGAAGGCGCAAACTTGTTAGTAATAGGTTTCGCAAGAAGCCAGCAGTCGCTCTCGCATATAGATCCGCTTGACGATCTAATCGATCGGCTTTGCCACTGATGGATCCTCTATACTAGTCTCTACCATCTATAGAGAGGACTTGCAGGAAGCGCGCGTCCTCTAAACCACGCTAACAACTCGCGTGCCAATCGCATTAGCGAGTCGTGCCACCAATCGGAACCGATTGTTGCTGCTCTGTGAGCTACTGCGTCCTCCATATATTCGCGATTAATGGCCATTGTTCCATTAGATTAATGCCCGTGTAATACAGAACTGCTAATGACTAGCGATGGGACGGATCGAGGAACCAGTGACTTACATCCTCGCATCGTGACTTGCCTGTCACGCATTCAAATTAATGCTTCAATACACTTCGATCTCTTGGAACAATGTATAAGATTTTAAATTGTTTCAATGTGGATAGGAACATTTTTCAAAGTATTCATTTTATAAGTGAATTTGACAATGATTTTAAACCTGGTGATGAATATTCGTATTGTATACGTATTATGTATATCGTATAACAATGAATCAATTAAGTTTAGTTGTATTCTTCAAATAGGAAAATTGATTTGATCAAATTATCATTTTACTTGAATTCATTATTCCAAGTATTCTTTAATAAACCAATTTCCAATTTCAGAGAAGTAAATACAAAGGGAGAACATGCTATGGATACATGCAACATAATAGGGAAATTCACGGGTTTACTCCCAACACTACACATTACCTATAGATATGCAGTCTGCCAAGCACAATGGTTATTTATATCGGTCCGAGTAATTAGTCAGAAGCGCGGATTGGCTTGGCGCAGAGCGTGGCGACGGCTGTGCATGTAATTTCCATGGAACACAACTACACAGCAAGCCGCATTATGCCGGCCTTGGGTTTAAGTGGAAAGGCTTACAGAGGCGGCGTTGAGGAAAGCCGTTTTCGCGATAGGAGCTCAAACCGATTTCGCAGCCTCTGATTTGCGCGTTGCGTGTGCATACTGAACGCTCTCCACGCGAAAAACTCTAATAAGCTCTAGCCGCAACGCAAGGACGGCTTTGGCTCTTGCGAAATCCGCGGTCGCTTCGTGCGACTTGCTTTTCCTAAATCTAGTTGAATAGCTAGTGTCAGGATCGTGGCAAAAGCAAGGGTGACTGAGCGCGATTACGGAGAGGAAAACTACGCAAGTTGGCCTTGTACGATGGCACGCTATACTATTAGTGGTTTCATCGAAGAATTTTTCTGAGAACGTTGATTCATCTAGAATTTGTATCATACTTTTGCTATATGTCCTTGGGACAATATTGGTAAAATGGATATACTGGGACACTTCTTTAATAATTTTTTGAAAGATACTGTTGTTTCGTCCCTGTTTAATTGCAATAGTTCTTATCCACCTTCTGAGGCATCTTTCTCGTTTCATAAATTGAATATTCTACTCTCTAAAATCGATATCAGTTAAATCTTATCCGAAATACCATTTAACTATTGTTCTAATCGATATATCCACTCTCAAAACTCTTTCTGCACAATATAAAATTCTATTGAAAGTCACCCTCCCTTAAGTTTCTCTAAAAATATCGCTATTACACGAAAATTCTTTGTCAGCACGCCCCCAAATCAATCAACAACTCCACCGTAAACTCCAGAAAACTAGCAAAAGACATTGAATTTTCCATACGAGTTCCCATACGCGGAAGAACATAGCCGGAGGTAGCACATCGCCATCAGCATGCCATTACGAGTGAGGCTTAATAGCCCGGCGTCGGGTAACACACACCAGGGTCCCAGTGGCGCCCGGCCGTCCAGAAAACCGGCTCGAAAAAGGGAGGCAAAGAGCTGAAAAGCGACCGTAACGACGTCTCGTCAAAAGCGTCGCGTCTCGTCGCGTCAGACTAATATTATTCGCGTGTATCATGCGACCGCGCGAGTGCGGTCCTCTTTGCACAATAACACACACACATGAGAGTGTTAGCTTCTGGGGGGGGTGGGTGGATTGCTGTTGCTGCTGGGTCCCTCGTACCTTTTTCTTGCGCGTTCTCCTGTCTGTTCTGTTTAGCATGCCGCGCGCCCTGGAGAGAAAAAAGGGAGGAAAAAAAGAGGGAGGGGGGGAGAAGGAAGAGCGAGAAAGTCACAGGAAAAAGCTGGTGGTTCTGTAACGAATGCGCAAACAAGCCTCCGTGGATAATGAAGTTAGGAAAGGTACACCAAGCGGCTTCCGTTGGTTGGTTGGTTGGTGGTTGTTGTTAGGCACGACTGGAAGACGCGTTGCTTCTCTCGTGTACAGTAGCCTAAGTGTAGAACCGATGCGATGCGATGCACCGTAACGCGGGTGCTGCGTGCCGGATGCATGTTTGCTCTGCGCGCTGGATCTGCATCGCGAGGGTAAATACGCCGGAAATGCAGCATTGTATCGCGATGGAAATGGCGAGAGAGAGAGAGGGGGGAGTAACAGTAACAGCACCAACCCGGCTGGGTGCGAACGCGACCGTGTCCTCTGGGTGCTTGCTTCGAAGGCTGGATGAGTCAACATCCAAAGTTATGGCCTCAAATGCAAATATAGCCTCATGAAATTTGAAACGGAAAAATCGAGTAGTTGTAGAATGATGGAACGAGCGTGGCCCATTTCGCCAGGTGGAAACGCATTTTTATTGGCAGTTTGGCGGTTTTAGGGACCGCGAATCCATGATAGACTGTGAGTACAGTAAATCGACGATAATGGGATGACGACTAATTGGCGAAAATGTAAAAAAATCAGTTTTGAAAACTTTTGCTACTTTCTTTCAACTTATTTTTAGTCATGGTAAATTGATATTTTCTAGTGTCAATTTAAGATTTCGATTTTTGGTCGACAATTTTTGAGAAGAAGAAATTTGCTATAACTTGGACAGTTTATTTTCGTTACCTAGATATTCTTGGAATGCTGATAGAATTGTCCTAGAACTGTCTGGTTAGGATAAAGCGACAATAATGAATGGCCAACAGTGATAGACGGGGCAATTTAAACCATAATACGTCGATTGCAAATGAAAATTAAAAACCTATCACTATCAATTTATATATACTGTATATCAACCTCTACTGCTCATGTGTATTTCGTTTCGATGCCTATTTTAAACTTTTCCCAGCTGTAACAATCACCTTGCTATAAATATTAACCCTATTCTTTTTCTTTATATCTCACAAGATGCCACAAAAATTCGACTAAAATCCCAGCCATTTCCGTTCTGCTGAAAAACAATAAAACTTCTTCTAAATTTTATTTCTGAAAAACGAACAAATAAATCGATCAGTTTCATGTAACGATCACAAGAATAATTAATCCTTACGCGCGTCAAGTAACCGCACGAAAAACGATGCCCACCTCGATGCAAGAAAGTACAAAAATCAGGAGAAAAAGAAGCAATACAGCCGCACCATTCAAATTTCAAGAAAAAAAGAAAAAGAAATAGAAAACCTCGGAACCCGTATTAACTGGGACTCCAATCGCTTCGGGGGAAATGCGGATCTCGACGCAATGGTTTCCGCACGCAGAAACGCGCGCGCGCGTTTGCTCGCCTAATAAATCAGGCAGACTCGCGCGGCATGAATAAAGATGGGCCGAGAATGCGGGGAAAAAGATGCACAGGCAGCCCGAGGTCGATATAAATGCTCGCGTAAATACGAGAAGGCAGTCGTCGGTTTCTCCATGGTACGACGACCTAATCAAGTTAGGAAAAATACACCCCATCACAGTCTCTGTTCTTTCTCTCTCAAAGAGTCGCTTGTCACATTCGGTGCTTGGGAGGACACGTGTTTGCACATTGGTATCCACATCTCGTGGGTAAATACCGTTGGGGTCTGATGTTATATCGCTTCTCTTCAATTCTATCTTATAGCTGATTTTTCTCGAATTCATTCCTGGTTCATTCTGACTTTTGATTCCTCGACTGCTGATTAACGATGGTCACTTTTTCTATTTTCGGCCGCATTTAATAGTACACGAAGGACAGAGCTTGCAAATTGAAGGTGATGTCTATTTTTATCAATTTTTTGCATTCGAATAATTTCCTTGGAAAATATTCGTATTTTCATTAAAACACAATATATAAATAGTATTTCCAGCAACATGTAAGATTGTAAAGCACAATCACTTTTACGAATCTAATGGGGGAAAAGACAGTAAGGTGCCAGAAGCCTTTAAAACTGAATACAGACAAAAATATCGTCATCAAAACCTGAAACTAATTGGATAATCCACCTCCGACGAAAAGATTTAATTCTCTATAAATAAACGAATACTCAAACGAATCCATCATCATCATTACTTTTTCAGGTACTATGAAGAAGATAGCAGTTTAAAAAACTAGTGGAAACTATCACTGAAATTCATTCCAATTACCCGAGTAATTGAATAATTCCATTTCCCTAGCAAACCTGGTTTTGCTGCTCCAATTGTTACCGTAATAATTCAATTATTCGAGGCATCGAGATTCATCTATCACTCCATACCCTTTAACCAAAACTATCCAAAAGATTAGAGAAAGAGGAAAAAATTGTCGAAATCAAAAACACTTCGATCGAAGTTTCTAGAATCGAGAAAATCCGGTCAACACCCTATAGTACTCGAAGGGATTCAAAAATCCACGAAATTCTTAGGCGACAAGTGCGGATATGTTGGAGCACGAAGTTTCAAAGCGATAATCTCGAATTAGCCGCTTGGAGAGAAGAAGAAGAAGAAGAAGAAGAAGAAGAAGAAGAAGAAGAAGAAGGGTAACCGCGGGGAGAAACTAAGAGAAGCAGGGGTGGGATTACCTGGAGTATGCGGAAGCCGGATAATCAGGCGGAAGGAGTTGCAATGCATATCGATGTGCGAGAAGAGCAGATACAACGAACTTGGGGAAAAGTACACGATGAGCCCTAGTCACCCAGCGTAATTTCAGGAGTCGCGCGACTGTATGCTCTTTCCCCTACTCTCCCTTTAGTCTTCTGTTTACGGGATCTCTGCGTGTTTGCATGCGGGTGCATCTGCATCTCGAGTGCAAATACGCTCGGGATCGAATGCAAGATGCAGTTTGCAACTTGTTCTCCTACCTCTATTGCTCGCTACCTCGGCCCTTTCGATTCGAACGTGTGTACTGCTTACTCTCACGTCTTCTTTTCACTTCAAAGATTTCCTACAATAGTTTTAAAAACGAACACGTGCTCCACATGGAAAAATAAGTCGAAAGTACAAAGGAAATAGATTTTCAAAGATCCAATTACTATTTTACTTGGTTGTAGAAAAACTAGTGGGAAGTTTTAATAAATCTCCCAGCATATTTTTACAGTTTCACTTGGTTACGAATAATTTCTTTAAATATTTCTACTTCTATAAACTACAGTGCTCTTGCACTAAAATTTTCACTTCATATGATTTGTTTAGTGCTCGGTACAATTTTGTATTACCTTGAATTTTACTTCGTCTCCAGTAAATAAATAAATGCATAGAATCCATCTGCTCCGATGTAAAAAGTTCCCGCGTAAAAATTCTAGTTTATACTTTCGACCTATTTTTTCGTAAGAAAACGTCCCTTAACTGGGTTGCGCGACCATTGTAGAAACATCTTGCATTGCCGCGCAGCAGCTTGACGATTTATATCAATTTCACGGTGCACTCGGAATGAACCGATCCAAATTGGAAGTCGCGCAGTCCCGCAGAGCGGCACCGAAGAATTCAAGGGGAAAGCAAGAATCGATTCTAATACACGGCGGGATGCTATCGAGAGTGGTTCCGTGGAAACGATATGGGTCAGTGGTATGAGGTCGGCCCATAAATTGGCGCGTATTTTCGGGAAATTCGAAACCAAAATGAGTAGAGGACACTTCATCCGCTTAATCAGGGGTGTAATGTACTTTATTACCGGTACCTCGTGGCCAATTTAATATGGTTTCCACAAAAAAATGGGTCAAATTCAATGCCCACGAATATATGAGCTGATTGTATATTAGACTACGTTGATTAAAAATGTTCAATATTGAAGAATTACAAAACTTGATATATTTTTTCCACAAGGACTTTATATACTTCATCACAGGTTCTATAAACAATATAAAATTACGAATAATTCGCAAGATTATCTTGTAACTTATATAATAAATGTTACGTAGAAGTTATTCTTTTTAATTACGAAACCTATATGAGAACTTTTAGTAAATGTATTCCTTTCGCATTCACACGAAGGATCAGCGCAAAGTTAACGATAAAGAACATCATTCATAGAAGATAATTATTTAACTTTATATATAAAGCTATTTATTATGATCCTGATAGCTTCAAGAGAGTTGCCAAATTCTTGGCATAACAAAATTTCCACATCACCGATCGATAGAGATACTAATCGGATAAAGTTTGCACTAAGAGAGGAACCTCAGAAGCCAGACGAACCACTCAATCCACCTGGTCGTTTCCCCGAGACGAATTTCGCGTACTTGTACCGGAGGTTTTTCCCTAAGAAACCGAGGGTCCAGATAGAAGTGGCCGTCTCCCGCAGAAGCAAGCAGGGAGGAAAAAAGTGCTCTCGCAGTGGTATCGAGGCGAGTCAGAGGAAAATCTCTATGGAAGATCGGGGGGGTTTCTCCGTTAGAGCATATGCCAACTAAGTCTGCGCAACGAAGCCTCTTCCATCCAGGAACGTGTACACAACTGATGCGCACGTTTCCTCGAGAATATCTGAATCTCCATAGTAACTACCGTGAGATGTGGCCGACACGATTTTCGACTCGCATCTTCCGCCTCGATATTCTTCATCCTCTCTTCGCTCCGAAAGAAGGTGAATAAAAAAAAAGAAGAGAAAAAAAGTGGGAAAACGAAGAAAGGAAGAAGACGCCTACGAGCTACGACTATCCCGGATATCCCCTCTAAATGCTGCTTTTCCACACGACGACGGCGACGACGACGACGGCGACGACGACGCGACGAGCTTCCAGTGTCACAACATTATCGGCGCCGATCGAATCCGGCCGAGCGTAATCCCAAATCTCATTTTACTTTCAAAGTGCAGTTCGCGGCCTGCCACCGGTATTTACAAGCGAGGTATCGCACCCCCGTAAATACTCGACCCCTTATAATCCGACGGCAATTGCAAGGAAAAATGCATCCCTCGGTGACTCGAATGCCAATGCGCCACTACGCGAAACAGGCGAAACAGTGTTTTGTTTTCGGTTCGATAAGGAGAATAAAGGTGATTCGAGTGAATAACCGCGGAATTGGAATTAACGTTGGAACATATCAATGACTCACTTGTATTTATTTCGTTTGGTGATTAAACGAAGCCGATTGTTAGAAATTTACGGTTGCGAGATAAAACAGTTTATAAAAAACTGTATTGTAATAAATTCCTTAAAATTCAAAATGAAACTAATAATTCGGTTTTTTTTCATTTTCAGAAAGAATTACAATTATCCAATTGTTAGACACGTTTATGCATGTATTTTTATTTCCTGCATTTCATTTTACTTGTTGATATTACTCAATTGGTTAATTTACACATGAAAAATAAATTTTATTCCTCTATTTAATTCGACACAGTAATCGTACACAGTTCCCATTAATATGAGGCAGAATACAGTATTTATAAATTTTCTACGGGAATTCTACAAGTTTTACTATCGCAATGAATTACATATCAGAGGGAACAAAAATTGCTTATTTTATGCATACATCCAAAAACAGACGTAATCATTCGAGTAAAGATACCGTGGTCTCCGTAATCCTAGAAGCCAAAAAGAATCCTGTGCACATATCTATAAATGTATGTATCAAGGTGTGTACACCCCATACCCCCACCGGCAGATGCATGTTTACCGCGAATATCTGTATTTCGAAGGTAAATATGGGCAGCCGAAGTTGCAGAGCGAGGGAAAACGGTAAAAACGAGAGAGGAGCAATGGCAAACGATTTTCAATCCGCGTCTAGCAAGTCTGATATCCACAATTCACGACGAAAATACTTTTATCAGCTTATTGGAATAATATTTTTCTCTATTTTAATTATTCACCAAAAAATATATTATTAAGGTAATTTATTCTAATTAAGGGAAATCGTTTTATAGCTGAAAAACATAAATACTCGATCATTGTATGCATTTATCACATGAAGTATCATTGGACACTAAAATTACAATAATAAATTGAAGAATAAAAATTAAAATAAATGAAGTTAAACTTAAAGTATATATACCCCAACTTTTTATTAGAGTATAAATAGAGAAATTAAAGAGTTCCTTACTCTTGAGATATTTTTATAATCCTTGTTATTATGTATAGCTGTTACCTATATTGCGATGTAGAAGTGAAGAGGAACCGAGAAAAAGATTTGTTGTCGAGGAAATAACGCTGGCGCGGTAACTACTTGAACGATAACAATTCGCGGTAGCGGTTAGACTGAGCCTTCCACAGGGTTGGCGACGCCAATTCTTGTCACACGGATACAAACTGTTATCGTCGAAACAGCCACCACCGCCTAACGACCGACTTTTTTTCCGCCTAATGCCTGGGAGCTGCGAAATCTCGCTCTGGGCCGATGTGGTGCATTCTCTCACCTGGATTGCTCTGCCTTGCAAACGCCACGCTCCTACTGGTATCTACTTCTCTCACCCATGTGCCCGAAAACCTTGCGGGCGAATTGCGCTGGAGAATTGATACCGAAACTGTTTGCGGCCAAGATAACGTGGGAGTATATTAAAATTCAACATTCGTTAAATACGGTGTTACGTTGTATCTCGCACAACTCTGATTTGTTTCCTCTTCCATTCTAATTAGGTGTCTAATGTGCAGTAGAAAAAAACAGATTATAGTGGTAGTTGAGTTAACAATCGCATTATAGTTTTAAACTAACCATGTTTAAATATTTAATTTCAATTTCGATAAGATTTTGTGAATATCTTTAATTTTTGCTATTATAGTAATATAATAGGGAATAATTTATGATTGTTATTTTAATAATATTTAAGTTAACTCATATTGGCAATTGTCATAATTCGATACAAATTGATTAGAAAATTTAAGATAAGCCATTGAATGGGATGTTAAGGAATTTTGTGCGTAATATGCTTCACGCTTAAATTGAAAAGTTGTTTTATTGCTGTTGTACCGAATTGAGAGTATTTCCTGTAATCTGATGGAAAGCACTAATACGTTAAGAACCAATGGGTTTAACTTTTTTATTGCACGGATATTTCCCCTCGTTGTTTCAACCTCACAACTCGTGGCGGTTTTATAGATTTCAGTAATACCCAGTGCCCAAATATCGTTTGAATATCCGTTATGTTACCATCAATCACGCTCTGGTACGCGGCATTTTTCTAGCGAATATACACTCTGCACAACTGACCACTGCGTTTTTCGCGGTTATTTTTTCTATCGAGGCTTTCTATAAGTTATTCGACGAGTTTTTCTCGTATTCACACGTGACTTGTGAATCATAAAATAAATTCGTACATGTATACCGAATTGTTTGACAACTCCCAAAATTGTATATTTATTAAATAAAAATATTCCGATTAATCAATGGAATCTCTTTTGAACAAGTTGTTAACGGTAATTAGATATTTCTTAAGAAATTTCTATAAGGTTTAAATAAATTTTAGAAAAAAAAGCTGAACACTTTAATGGGTCTAATATTACTGGAACTAAAGCAACGATCGTCTCTCCAGTCCAATTACCTCACGAAACTAAATAGAACCCTCAACTAAGGCCACGAACGGCGAGAAGCAAGCGGTGCATCGAATCCACGAAGCATTAGCCAAAAAGAAAGTTCGAAACTTGTCGAGCTCCTCCGTGCTATCCAGAATCCAGAGTCGCACAATAGGCACAGGAGTCACGTATACACGTGGATCGAGATGTCGAAAGGGTGGTCCTTTGACCAGCTTCTCGAAATTCGGAACTCTCTCGTTAAAGGCTCGTCGTTTACACGCTCACAGTAGCGCGATGATTTCAGTCAGTTTTGCGATTTTGGTCGTACAGTTCTAGCTTTCGAGCGTTGAGCCAAAACCAAGCCAAGGCTGATCCTCGTGTCGCACTTGTTAGCATCGAAGAGACCGAATTAATTAGCGGCGCGTTGTTAAATCGAACAAACCAAGTACCACTGTCGGGTTTTGCAGCCTTTGATCGTGAGCAGTCTTGCGTTGCGTGTGCAAGCCAGTATTTCGTGCTTTTATTCCTAACCGCTTTCGTGTTGTCTCAAGAGGTAATAAGCTGATCGTGACCAAAATTTCCCCTTTGTATTTAACCCTTTTATCGACTCTTAGATATTTGCAAACCATCCATGTTGTTCTTGTAAATTCTCATTTACAATTGTCAACAACCAAACTTTATTACATATATTATAATTCATATAAAATCTCTATATGAGAAAAAAAAATTGTGAATCTATTTTAGTCGAATTACGAGGAAATTTAGAAGTAAAACTGTATGCACCATATAAAATATTTTTTCTCACACAATAATCATACGTGGCGCGACAAAATTTTCTGGACTCTGGAGTTTTGCAAATTTTCCTCAGTTAAACAGCACATACATCATTTGGACGTGAACTGCAAAATATGACCCTTGATTGTCAAAATGAAATTACGCAAAAACTCGATTAATCGTAAAGCCGAAATGTACAAAAAGTTTTCGTGCTATTCTCCGAATTTTAAAATCAACAGACTGTCATTAAATTGCAGACTAAAATCAGCAACACCATTAACAAATATTTCTGAATACAGTCAAACGAGGTCAGAATTTATTTTTGCAAAATCGTTTGGGCGAATTGGATTTTCAATCAGCACAGGTGCGTCATGTTGGCAATTCAAGTTATCTGTCTGATCAATGTAACTCATAATTAACTGCGCTAACTCTACTATCCTTGGCAGAGTAAAATTTCTACTGGTATCTAGAGTAACGGATAATAAGTTCTTGAAGTCATCAGACTTTACTATTGCGCTACTGCCAAGAGATAATGAACGCGACACGTTACTTCAAAACTAGACTGCTTGGCGGGAAAACTTTTACGACTCTTTAATTTGTGTCCCAAGATTAAAAACAAGCATAAATCCTTTGGCTCCTGAACAATTATCACTCTTCTAATTTTAACTCCTTTAATTAACATCCACATGCATAAAACATTCGCAACTATTAAAAAATAGATATTATATACAGCATTTAATTATTTCTTTGTCCGTCACTATACATTGAAACATTAAAATGATTACACTTCAAAATTGAAAAATCGAAACACCAACATGAATTCCACGCTTTAATATCAAAATTAATGGTATCTTGGCCTCTCGATACAATAACACCTCCAACGATATCTTATCTCGCTCCGAGTGACTCATTCCACGAAGTTCCCCGATTCTACCTAAACCAAACAACACCCAAAATCAGTGCCGCTCATTAGTGTCCCTTGAACGAAAACAATTGAGAAACCGATCAGTGTTATTCACTCGCGCTATTGGTCAATCAACAAGCACTTGAAAAGGTGATACAAGTAATTGCAGTCCACGAAGCGTGCTTTACCTCATCGCGGTAGTGGGACAACGGAATTAGCTGGAGAAGTGTGGCCCAAAGGCCGGACGGACCCTCCAGTTTGAATTGTACGTATTTGGATGCCCGTATTTGTGCATTGTGCAAATGCGAAACTCGAGCCGAGAGCAAAGGTACCACAGTGAGAGGAAGGCAGGCTGATAGTAGTCAGCTGCGACTACTTCCAGGCCTCCCGAAAATGCGAAACTTTGCATCAGTCTGTCCTGCGGAAACGTGTAAATGTTGCCTCGGCGAGATTCCACCGCTAATGAATTAGGAATGAAGCGGATTTCACTCGGCGCGATGCGGCACCTCTCTGACACTAGCAAGATACTCTCTGTGTATATCTCTTTCTCTCTCTTTCTCTATCTATCTATCTATCTATATGTCTATCTCTATCTTTCTCTCTGCTCAAACCTTACACCACCAAAGCACAGGAAAACCCACACTGGGCATGCTAGATAGTCCTGAATACATTTTTCACGACTTAACGGGATTTCCGACGATTCTAACGCCCACTGTCGAACCAGTAGAGAATTGACTTTCGACTGTCAGTGAATTCTATATCGTGTGGAACTTTCATTAAAAATTCGAGTTTCAATACTGAAGTCGGCTGTTCAATTTAAAATCAGGCAAGACAATCTCGCTATACGGTTCCGTCAGATTTCGATGTTACTTTGACTTATAATTTAGTAGCCATGTTCCACGTTAATATCGCGCAAGAGGATCGGACAAATTTCAAAAGATGAATAATGGCAATAAAAAGAAACTAAATCGGTAAATTGTAAAACTTGAAGTACATATAAGGGACAAAGACATTTAAGGGCCAAACGTTGGTCTCAATTCCCCTTTTGAAGGATTGACACACGCGATTAGGAGTCGACCAGCCGTTTTCGAATTAATCATAGACTGTCTGACACAGGCAGTATATTCCACTCGACGACGGCGTGTTGGGCGAACGGCCCTCGCACACAACACTAACAATTAATCTCCACCTTCCGGAGGTGTCAGAAAGAAATTAGACAGGCTTTCGAGCGCGCAAACGCGTTAGCAAAAACCACGAACTGCAAAAAAAAAAAAAGAAGAAGCGGCCGTAAATAAAGCGTCTGTGTTTAATCCGAGCCAATATCGCGCGGTACGCTTGCGGATCGAATTGGTCAGATCGTAACATGCCTATTACCACTCAGCGCACGTTCGAAAGCCAGCATTGCTGCCTCGTAAGTAATATTGTTTCAATCCGTCAATTCCCCTCTCTCCCTCTCTTTCTTTCTCTTTACACTTTATCACGGCGTTTAACCTTGGAGAAGCAACTGGAACGGAGCACCCTTTGCTCAAGCACCCGCTTCTTTTTCTCTTTGGCCACAGTTGCTTCTGCCAGGCGCTTTCGGCGTATTGGAGTAGAAGTCAACAATGACAACAGAACAGGACAAAAAATATCGCGAGAATACAACCTCGCAACTGGAACATTTTGAGATATATATTTCTAGCGCACTTCGCTCGATAACTTTGTTTTTATAACAAATGGCTGACAAGAGAAAGCTTCGAGTGGAAATATACATTTGAAGAGTTTTCAATGTTCACAAAAATACGTGTATATTAAACTGAGTAATGGAGACATTAAAAAAGTGTAGGAAAAAATACTCAAGGATATATTTTATGCGAAACACCCTATGTCGAGGTTTCTTATGATTCGATAAAATTATTATACAATACAATAAAATTATTATAATCATATTAATTACTTCAATAGTTCGCTCAAATTAAAGAAAAATATTACAACTACTATCAAAGTTGGACTCATAGTTGTCTTCGCGAATCGCGAGAACAGTTTCGCGATGGACTGAACGTCTGTTCCAGAAGCGAGCAACATCACTAACATCAGTGCCCAGTAATAGCAGTACATTTCAGCGAATTTCCTCACCGTACAATTCTCTACGATAGAAGGAAGAAGATGATCTACCGGCGCGGATTCTCTAACGTATCTGGAAAGAGCGAGTGAGTGGACCAACCGAGTTATTAGACGCTTGACGGCCGTCCAACATGGTTAATTAACAGCCATCACCTTCGACTCTGACAGTATTCAGTCCGTACGCTGATGTAGTCGAGATATAACTGGTATCGGCCACGGTGCTAGCAGTTCTATTTACTCTGCTGTGCTTCAAAATGGCCTCGACTCTATATAGTCTCTATTGTCGGTGATGCCGCGCGAAAAAAAGGCTCGTTTACCGCGGGGCATGATTACGAATTGTCGGTCAATCGCGAAAATCGCTTGGGAAAAATCCACCTCTCGCGAGACTGCCAAATGAAACGATCGCTGTCTCTCTCTTTCTCTCTGAAACCGATTCGTCGTTACGATAATTCAAACGCATATTTCCACTGGCTCTCTCGTTCTCGTGTCTGCCTCGCAGCATCATTTTATTAAAACGTCTGCGAATCCGACCAAACTTTCCCGATTACAAAGGTACGCTAGGTATCATTGTACCCGATCGCGGTGAATTTCACGTGGAAATGGGAACGCAGGACGTTTCATCCGCGTATCCACTTCGGATGGATCCCAAGGTGCGGTTTAAAGCCATTAACTGGCAAATTTTTTGGATACGATGCTCGAAAATTTTGAAATTCTATTTTATGGAATTAATATGTAAAATGACACTATTAAAAATAGTTTCACGATAGTTTTATAATAAATCTAAATATTTAACAGCAAGAGGCTTAATTATTTGCAAACTATTTTCCAAGAAACTAAAAAAAGGGTCAGAATATATAAAAAAAGGGTGAATGAAATTGCACTGTTCGTTTGCATTCCAAAGTCCTTCAAACATCCCCTAATATTCATGTCTTAAACCAGAATCTATTTACCGAAGAGATCCGCTTTAACTTAGTGCAACCATCTCTCTTCATTTCACCGAACCAAGTCTAGCATTGAATTAAGAGTCCATTGGTTCCCCGAAGAAAAACCATCGGCCTTAACCAGCCGTCTCGCAATTTATTCTGCGAACCCACGGCAAGAAGTAAGCTCAAGGAAGACTGTAAGAAAACGAAGAAACAACAAGACAACTAAGATCGACAAGCGTAGCAAAGAACCTCCACCAGTCGCATCCACGAAAAAGCTCCTAGTTTTCCATCGCGACGCACCAAAACAAACAAACGATTCGTCTTTCTCCTCTGGCAGGATCTTCGGGCCCTCCTAGGTCTCTTCTCCTCCTCTTCTCGCTTTAATCTCGCCGCTTCGCGATGGCACAGCACGATATAGGGTGCTAAAAACACGCCGAGAGGATTGAGTAGCCAAGGTAACGGCAGTTTATTTCATGCGACGGCTAAATTTCTGCCAGCCTCTTCAGAAGAGTGTTAGTAGCAATAGCACTGCTGGTAATGTCGTGAAGAAAGCCAGAGAGTGCAACAAGACTGCCAGAGATGGAACGAGGAAAAAGGTAGTGGGAAGAGATTAAAAAAAAAAAAAAAAAAAAAGAAGGCGGGCTTCAAGGGAGAAAGGGTAAAGGTTCCTTGCTTCGAAGAGACCAGGTCTCGTGACAATCTGGCGCAAATGTTGTTAATTGCCAGAATGGAAGGCGCAAACTTTTCTGGACGCGCTGTCCCGTGGCCTGGTGTCTCTGGACCTTTGGAGCTTTGTTCGCTGGAGTAATGAGGGGTGGGCTTGTGTATATTCTTTCGAGCGGACTCGTCGCCCCGTTCCAGAGGCCCATCGCTTTCGGCGAACTGTACCGGTAAAGGCTCGTTATTTCTCAAGCGAAGACCTCTGCTTCCTCCTTCTCCCCGCCACAATCTCTCCCTCTCCTTCGCTCTTTTTGCTAGCTCCACCGCCGTTTTAATTTTGCGTGCTTCGCAGCGGACGACCACGACTCTTTCGTTCGAGTACGAATTCCTTTTGTCGCTCGCCTGTCCGAGGGCTGATGAAAGCTTTTGATACTACAATTGTTCTGTTGTCGAGTATTAACCCTTTCGCGCTTTTTTTGCGATCCCTTGAATGGGTCGTAATTCGTACACTCGTACTAACGATTTGTTCCTCCTGAAGCTTTGTCCGTTTCGGAGAATCAATTTTTATGTGCTTTGTTTTTGCTAATTATATTTACAAATGAACATCGAATTTCAGTACATTTTCTTCGGGTGAAGAAATTGTTTTTTTGATTCCTTGTGTATAGGGATACATTGTATAGTTCATAAGGAACACATTTTGGGGGAAAAAGGGGAAAACAATATCATTAGAAAAATAATAGCACACGTTTTCCTAATTAGGATTACAATACAATACGTCGACGTTAAAGGATTAATATTAAATGAGCGATTTCAGTGTCGAGAAACGTCAATCAATCACTAGAAATTGCAACACACGACCCCAAGCAACAAGCACAACTAAAAAAATCGAGATAAAAAATAAACAGAACTAAAAGGAGGAAAAACAAAATGTGTCAACTGAAAAGGCTTTGAGGAGTTATTTACTCCCGTGTTCGGAAGAACAAATATCCTCTCCCAATACAGAGTACGATCGAGAGCAAAACACGAAGAGCAAACAATAAGTCCCAGGGAAAGTCCGCCGAGCATACATCCGCGAACTAACAAAAAAAAAAATCGACCATTCAAAACTAACTCTCGCACAAAGGGCCTTATCGAACGCAAACCCCATCCCCTCCCTCCTCCATGGCTCTAAACAACCGCAGAATTAGCCACAGCCCGAATCTAGCCACCCCATTGCGCGTCCTGCACACATATTGACGTCTGAAAAAAATACGATCTGGGGGCGGTAGCGATCCCCCAGTGCTATTTTTTCCAAGGCTGACAGCAAGCGGAAGTTTCGACGTATGTCTCGGTGGTGGCAGCGATACGCTCGGCAAACTACGCGGTACATACTACTCCTGCTACGAATGGCAAACGCGGTCGCCGACCAACTGATACAAACCGAACAAATGATCACTGCTCGTATATCGAACGAGTGAAATTCAGAATTCTACGCTTTAGATACTGTTTAGCTTATTATTATTCATCCTCTTTGTGTGCTTGAAAAATTTGTCTTTGAATTTCTCTGTGCATGCACGCAAAAAAATGGTTAAATAGAGGAAAAGAAATTTGGGAAAGAATAAAGCTTACATGAGTAAGTCTGGGAATCTTTGAATGTCGCCGAAACGTCACTTTCAGACACGCGGTTGAAGTAGTTAATTTTCGTATAACGCTGTTTTTAAACATTTTTGGATTATATCTTTTCATTTTATACAGCGCGCGCTGTGGAAACGGGGTTTTGCAGCTTCTGAGTACTGGTTTAAAAATTGTTGTGATTCTTGAGACAGCCGGTGTACTATTATAATTAAAATGAATGAGAACTGGTGAGATTCCTCGGGATTCTTCACAAAGGTGGAATTTAGAATTGAAAATAGTGGTGCAATGAATTGGAAGGAATATACGAGACTCGTTGAAAGTATTCCTGATAAAATGAGAGGAGAATCGAAAAATTTTTAAGGATTCTTTGAATATTAAATCGCTGGATGATTCGTATCTGGAGATTGGAATTCTCTTGTTGCGCGGTATCTCGCTTCGAGAAATTCGATATTCTTAATTAAATAAATGAGTATATGAATGATTAAAATATTAAACTACGAACCATGTCACCATGAACCATGTCACCTTAGAAACATCAAAGGCAGAGATTGTTGAAACATACCTGCAACATAAAATAATTACAAATTTATAATAAAGAAAAATATAAAGTAATATGTCTTTAAATTTAAGTTTTAACTTATTATCTGGCGTCGTATTTAATATTGAAAAATTGATATAATTCTTCATCACTTATCGAATTATATTATTGTAGAAAACAATTTGTCTGTTAATCAATGAACGGCACTTCCACTATATAGTTTACATTAGGTTACAAATTTTGTGAAATTCCCAACACACTTCGCTTAAGATTAATTTCCTATTTCAACCCAAACGCGATAATAATTGCTCAAACACCAACGGGATCGCGAAAATCGTTAAAAGGGCCGGCAACACAAATACACGTGATTTGTCACTTGCTTTAATCAAAATATTGGATTGGGCAATTGCGCAATCGTGCGAAGACCGTCATAAATTTCGCTATTGGATTTAGCGGGTGCACGATTGGGTCGTGCATTCTGTTTACTCGACTCCTATCGCAAATAAGCTAAGTGCCAGCTGCTGGCTCCTGCTGCGCGCGATCTGCGCAAAACTTGCTCTCGGTTTGTTTGCGCGCCAATTTATGAAAAGTGCAAAAAGAAAACTAAATTTTGATTCAGCAGCTATTAAACGCTCTCTTTCTTTCTCGTTCGCGCGCGCGCGAGCGAATTTCAAATATTGGAATTGCGGCAAACATCGCACAGAAAAAGTGAGAAAAAAAAGGGAGAGGTGTCGATCGAAAAAATATTCTTTGTTAAACTGGCATCAAAGCTGACCTAGTTCTTTAGCAAAGAGACCGATTCTGTTATTTGCATCTTGCGAAAACTTCAAGCTTCGAGCGCAAATAATCACACCCCTACGTTTAATTCTATTTTTTAAGAGCTCCAACCACAAACTGAACAGATCCGCTTTACACAAAACGCTGGAAAAGATGTAATTTCAGCGGATGTTTTTAACTTCAACACATTTCGCAAAAGATGTATGTGTCATGAAAAAGGAACATTTTAATGATATTTACATAATATTCTTAAGGGAATATATTGAAATTAAAAAGTCGAATACTTTGAATTTTCACCCTGAGACTGACCCCTTCAAAGTCATAAAGTTAGAAGATATGAAATGCACAAATGTATGTTGTGCAGTCCAACACAGGTGCCTGACACAATTTCCAGTATTACGGTGCGCGGAAGAACAAGCGTTTAATTCACAATGAACCGCGTAACTTAAATAAATCCCGAGCTCTTTCGGACTGCGGAAGCTTGAAAATACAGGCAGCTGGCTTGAAAATTCCCGAAGGAGAGGAGAAATATTATGAACTGTGTTGTAACCCAGATCATATTCTTCACTTGGTAGCACAAAATAAAGAAAGACTTACTCGTCAGGCAAAGCGTTAGGAGAGGAAAAGAGTGAAGAAAAAGTCGAAGCGCGCTCAGCGACTTCTTTTAGCCAACAAGAAAGTGCGGCCCGCTTTTCTCAGGAAATTAAAAGAAAAGCTCGAGACAAGCGCGATAAGGGCACACGCAGCATTGAAGAAAACAAGCTTCCTAGCCACGAATTCTCCTATAAATTCTCCACGTCGGGGGTTTTGGTTTTTGCAATTGAGCTACGAAATCTATGAAAAGCGCCCTCTCGTACTCTTGGAAAAACGCTTTTCCCGTGAATGGAAACGAGCGGTGAACTCTCCTGAAAACACTAACTTCTCTTTCTCTTGTTCTTCGTTGTCCTTCTCTTCTCTCATCTTGCCTTTATTTCGCACTATCGTCAAATGGTCGCGCGAGACTGAAACTGGGAAAAAGGCCTCCAGAGATAGAAATTCTATCCTCGAGGAAAAGACACTATTCTCGATGAAAGTGGCATCCAAGTAGCATAAAAGGAAAAGCGAAATTGCGAGAACCTTGTGATTCGTGGATTATGTTATAATAATAGGTGGAGAGTTTCAAAGTGCATGATAATAGAATTAGTGCACATGAGGAATCTGTTCAGAGGTTGGGCAGTTAGAAGTGTACTTAATTAGATTATGTGTAGCTTCATGGAAATTTAATACAATTGTTCAACATACAAACTGTCACGAATATCATACTATACGATACGTTAATACATAATTTAATAAATAGAGAAGTTTAGTAACTGTATTGTATCACATTTTATAATGGAATTTAGGCAACAAGCTTTGAAACCTTGTTGAATAACGCGAATGAATTCCATTTTTTTCTACTTCAAATTTTGAATAAATCAGGAACCACTATAAAATAGATTTCTATTGAACGATTGACAGTTCAAATAATCTTATTCGCGTTAGTATGTGAGATATTATTACCTAATGCAGTATGGCAAAAGTTAAATTCATTTTCTATCCTCTATGTCACGTAACTTTAAATTCCAATACCCACGTAACTTGTTAAATTGAATTTAATATAATTTTATATAGCGAGTTGCACGAAAGTAGCGGTAACAGATAATAGATAGAAGTGGTTCTACTTGAAGTTGAAAAACGGTTAGCGGAACATTCTAACGAATAGTGCAGAAACTTTCCATGAAAATTCACAATTCCCAACGTGGGCACACTAATAACTGCAGAGATTCCAATAAATCTCAGGAATGCCAAAAAGTGGCATAAGCACTTAATAACAAAACTATTTCTAAATTATACACAAAGGCACGTCTCAGCTTTAATTAATAATCTTATTAAGCTCTTATCGTATATTTCCATGCTATTTCAGAAGTTTCCACAATTATTTCTAAACTACCCATAAAATTGTAAGAGTTGCATAAAGTGAGTTATCATATCGAATATACACTTTACCACCTAGAAATGAAGGTGTTAAAACAAAAGTGATGTTATCGTTATTTTCTACAAGAGCCATAAATCCTACTAGATATCATTCTAACTCCAACAGTACATTTCTAGTCTCATTGTCTCCAGGTGTCCTCCGGCAACTGGTAACGGTATCCCTTTGCAAAGGGACACGCTTGCAAGTACGACGGTGCATGCATATCGTTAATCGCGAGCACGTAAAGCACGGAAAGTTTGGTTGCACGCGCGCTGCTACTGCCACACGCTCTTTGTCTACGCAGTGTAATTTGTATTCATGTGCAGACGACGAGACCGAGGAAAGAGAGAGAGAGAGAGAGAGAAGTAGAGTCTTTTGAGCTACCCGATGATTTACCGCGGTCATTAGCGCCCCCGCTAATGCCTCTTCTTATTTGATTTTGTAAACCAAATTAACTGTTTATCGCGCTCGGCTGGCGCGCGCGCTACACCGCGATGCTTAACTGACCTCGCCGAACTTACCCTCGGGGCTATACTCTCTACCGTAGAGCGCTGTTATTTTCGCTGGCAACCCTTTGCCTGTGAAACCCTCCTCTGTTGCGTGTTGGCGAACGAATGGCGCCGTTTTCCGAGCAATTACGCGATTCCAAGATACTTTTAATAAAATTCTACCTCGACATTATTTCGAAAGTTCGCAGGACTGCTTCTACTGGTTCCTAGAGCAAATTTTATTTTTCCTAAAGGTTTCCGATATTTCTTTGCTCTTGGTCGACCACTGTCCACTTGGAAAATTTGCTGATTCGAGTTTCTCGATTTCAAAGAATTTAATCTAACTTGTAAACTGTGGTATTTTGTACATAAACTATACGAAACAGTATGTAATGGCTCGGGGGAAAAAATGCGAAAAAATGATAAAATGTATATACGAATGTTTGCGTAATTGACGCTCTCGAAGTGAAGAGGTCTCGCAATTCTAAGCAAATACAAATTTGCAGTTTCTGGTTAAACTCCTATCGCGTCTCATCTCAAATGGTTGGCTAGTTAACAGCAATTCAACATAAAACGCAAGCATTTAAATATTAAATAAATTTTAAACTGTATCTAACAATTTCGTCGAGTAAAGTTTTTTTTTCATTACAAATTACCATTTTTCCGAGTGGAGAGGTTTATGATTTTCGCTTATAAAAATCCATATTTGTCTGATTTAAAAAAAACCCCCCAGATGATCTAATGGAAGTGCAGACACGAATGAACACGCCACCAATCAATGAAATAAAAATGCCTTAGGTGCGAATTCAACCAAATTGTGATTCACTGAACCAAATTCCGAAAAGTGAATGAGAGTTTCAACAAAATCACAGGCTTAAAGCTTGAATAAATCTCTTCGGTAATCATCAGAGTTTCAATTCCCAGTGGCTTTTCCTGCTGCTGTTGGTGCCACGGTGGTATTGCCTTGCAAAATAGCTATTGCTTAGAAGACAACAAACGGACTCTAACGCGGCGTGTGAGCCACAGACAAATGGAACAGAGCGAGCAAGTATTCTCCCCAAACAGGAAACCAATTTGCCTTTGAAAGGGCGAAAGATCGCCTTTATCATCTTTATCGGCACTGAGCGGACGATAAAGCCGGCGCGAGCGTGGTCCTCTCGTTCGCTCTATGAGCTGTATGTATTAGCAAAGAGCAATAAAATACTTCCACACCGCCATAAAACCCGCGGGAATTGAAAAATGGCATCGCATCACGTGACGGCTGGCACACAAGAAACGATAGCCTGGCAAAGAAGCCAAGCTGGAAAAGGTTAAACGTGGGCAGGTTTCCGTGAATCCGCGAGAAAGAGAAACACCTTGCAACCGCGCGACACTGCGCGACATAGCTCCAAGGAATTACAATTCCTCTCGCGGGACAAAAGAACTCCGACAGTCGACTAAAAACACCCCGGGCAATTCCTATTTGTACTTACTAACATCGCCCATGGCCGCGGTATGCTCAGTATTTTCGTGGCATGCCCTTTTTACTAGTGTCGTCGACGCAATCCGCAAAATACAACCATGTTCCGGGGCCATAAACGCTCATTAAGGAGCCACCGTTTCGCCAACTACCTTATTCCTCTTGGTCTCCGCTTAGGACCGAGACAAAGGGATAGTGGCGAAGGGACTGAGACGATGAAAGACAAAGTGAAATAGGGAAAAAGTAAATCGAGGGAGAGACAGATGAAGGACAGCTGGACAGACAGACATTCAAGAGGTTAATGTGAGAGAGAGAGAGAGAGAGAGAGAGAAATATGTAGAAGATGAGAACGACAAATTGACAGGAAGAAACAGTCAAATAGGTACAAAACGAAGGAATTGACGAGCAGATAAGCGGACGAACCGACAGATAGATAGTAAACAGATAAGTAAATCGACACATAGAGAGACAAACAGATAAGTAGTCAAGTAAAAAGACATATTTAGACGACAGAAAAACCGATAGACAGATGGATTGGTACATAGGTAAATGAACTGCGATACATCTAGACAAACAAACAAACAGACAGGTAGGTACGTAGAGAAAGAAAGTCAGAAAGGATAACAGACGAGGGGGGAAAAAAAACTAAGAAAGAGACAGAAGGAGACCGATAGGAAAAGAAAGAGTATTCTAGTATTCGTCCCTCGATTTTGCTCTTTTCTAACCGCGTCGGTCAAAGAGCCGACAGTTTATATCTCCAGAGCGAACAAATTACAGGAATGCTGCGGCGCGAACACGCTAAAGAGCAGCCAAGACGAAGTTCAATTCAACGAAAAACAGGGAAACAGGGCCACCCCAGTTTCCGTAAACGCGCAACCTCGACCTAAGAGGGACAAACGGAGACAGAAGAAAAAGAGAGAAAGCTATATCGCACCCTCGATTCACAACACGATAACAAATACGAGTGGAACAACGCGAAAGCACAGCAGCGAGGAAAAGAAAAGGGGCGAAAACCAGGAGGTGAAAAAAAGAGGGAAAGCATCTAAGTAACTCGTAAGAATGAGCTCGCGAGTTTTATTCGTCCTAGTGGCGAAAGGAAGGTAGCACCAGCGAGACTGCTCATTTTTCGACTATTTTTGCCTAAAGCTAATCTGCATCCAAGTACACGAGAACCAGCACTTAAGGGAGGCCCTCGAAGGGCGCAGCACATTGCAGAGCACGTCGCACAACATAAATACTCTTTTGCAGAAGGAAAACGATTCAAGAAGCTGCCGCTACAATTATACGAGCGTAGCTAAACTCCTTTTTTCTCTCTCTCTCTCTCTTTTTCCCTCGTCTGGGCTCGCTTTCCAGGAGCCCTCGACAATCCAGGTATTTTCTGTCACGTCTCATTCCGCACTTCTTCTTGCCGCCCGGGTAGTTGGAATACCCGTTCAAAGGTACCTTTCACCCTCTTCCGTCGAGTCCCTCTCCCTCTCTCTCTCTCTCTTCCTCTCTCTTCAGCTCGTCAAATTGTCACGGAAGAGCGGAGCGTGAACGCGCGCGACTCGCGCGAATCGTGTTCCGTTCCGAGCGAGGAAAGCAAAGAGAAGCGCAATAGAAAGCAGAAAATGAGAGTAAAAAGGAGAGGTGTGTACGAGGAAAAAGGATCCGCATACTCGTACTGGCAACACCTAGTCACGACTGTGCACTGTCGAACTGTACTACACTGTTAGAGAACGTTGTTAATTGCTGAGAGAAAAAAAGAAGAAAGTTTTGACTGGTGGGTGCCACCACTCGTTTCCACCGTCGTGATTGTAATTAATGCTGGTTTTCCGCGAGTGGACGAGCAGAAAGGGTGGCCAAGAGTCACCGCGCAAGACGAAACTTGGCAAGGAAGGAAAAGTGAACCGGTTGGCAGGATTCTGTGGGGGGAATGGAAAATCGGTGAAATAAGAGGAGACGCGATGAAAAGTGGCGGTGCATGGCGCCACACAATATAAGTTCACTTCGATTTAGCACCACCGAGTGTCTGCTCTGTTACGGAGGAAACGGCCAAGAGGAAAATAAAACGTGTGCTGGAAATGCGTGACTGAAGCTTGTTTGTTTTTTCCTATCTGTCATCTAACTTATCAGGTTTCCACGTGCTTGGTTTACTCCCTTTTGACAAGTTCCTTTGTTTAACCGGCTTGGCTTAGTGTATAGTGAAAAAAAAAATGCAAAATAATCTCTCTATTATTCATTGAAACGCTAGCTAGGTTAATAAATACATATTATGCGAGTATTGTATTATATTAGCACCTCACAAAAGTATGCATAGAGCGATCAATAAAAAGAATCGTCATGTGTCCGTGGAGATCAAACTACCGGACTTGTTATACTATGTACTACGATATATGTATCTCCTGACTAACTAAAAGTATTCTCCCAGTACTGAACCATTCATGCCAGCTTTCTCCTGTTAGCCTCTGAATGCATATACTCTTTTGTGCACCAAGCATAAAACGTGTTGCTGCCTGCCGTATAGCAGAAAACCTCGCGATAAACGCCAACCCATAACAAACATGTGCTCTAGCACAGCTTTGCTATAACGGACCTATCACACCTCAAAAACTCTCTGGAAATTAGAGCAGAGCCAGGGAAACGTGCAAACAAATTCCGCGCGGTCCCCATTCATCCATAATGCAAAATATACAAATTCCACGGATTCTCAAAAATACCTATGGCATGGACGAGAGAACGTACTCTCACGATGGATTTTCAGTGTACAAGGGACAAATAGATTGCAATTAATGCAATGAAAACAATGAACATCGTATCGCTAAAAATTTCATAAGTAGAAAAGAATAATTTGGAACTTGATTGGTTTAGCCAGTAAAGAGTATTGGTACAGTTTAGAATCTAATTTACATTTACGTATAAGCTAGACAAAAACACACCAACAAGTTAAAAGACGCTGAAAATCAGAATTATTTTTACACCAAGTTAATAATACAACCGTTTCCAACAACATGGTAAACTTATGGATAAAATAACTCTGGTAGTACTGTATTTTCTGCCGTCTGCACGAAAGCATCAAAAAACAGGTGAAAATGAGAGCAAAGGCGAAAAGAATGAGAAACAGAAGTTTGGATCGCGAGGCATGAAGTGCCGCGGGGCGGAAGTTACTGGAGGGGGTGGATGGCAAGCAAATGGAAAACAATGCCGAGCGGCAAGTTCTTTCGTTGGGTGGCTTTTTGCAGTTGAAAATAAAATCGGAAGACGACTGGTGGTAGCAGCGTGCGCGATCGCGCGCGCTCAAAAAACTTAGCACGAACCAAGGGTGCGAACCTGCTACGGCAATGCAGTCGACTGCACTTTATGCGGGCTATTTCACCCTCTTTCCTCTCGCTTTCGTTCTCGCCCCTTCGAGTCGCACGCAATTCTTTATTCATCCATACATATATGTATATCACCGACGATGCTAAGAAACGTTTTTCGGCACGCAGCACGTTCCGACGTTCGATCGCCTTCCACCCCGTGTATTTCTCATTTAATAATCTTTATTCGGTAAGTAAGTTATTACAATTATTGTAAAAAGAGATGTAAAAAAGTTCATCAAAGTGTCGATCTTCATTATAAAAATAACTTTAATATAGTAAAATTTAATTGTCAATAAAACATATGGCGTATAAATGAATTATTTTATGTTAGAATGTTGCTTGTAAGTATGGTCACTACTGTTAGGCATTATAATAAGAAAATTTAATTAAACCGATAACTTTTAGGTAAATTATATTAAACGTACAATAATTCAAGTACTCGCGAGCACGTCGATTATTTTGTCATATTTAATTATCTAACAAAGACTAGCAGTTTTGACAGTATTATAACATAATAATTGTAAAAGATTCAATAAAAAACAGTAACTACAGGTGCCAATCATTTGTGACTATATTGGCATTCAACGTGCTCAGTGTAACACGGAGCATTCGATAATGACACTAAATTACTCGATAGTTAATTAATAAGCACGATAATTGAATTAGTACCC
Organism: Trypoxylon attenuatum; assembly: GCA_963989405.1. Classification (NCBI taxonomy): domain Eukaryota; kingdom Metazoa; phylum Arthropoda; class Insecta; order Hymenoptera; family Crabronidae; genus Trypoxylon; species Trypoxylon attenuatum. Next base: position 26,171,607 of record OZ022489.1, read on the forward strand.
GATACCATGCAGTATAGGATGTATTTCATCGGTGATTGATCGAAAAATCCAGGGGAAAATTTCCACGAGTTGACCCTTACTAGTAACAAGCTGAAACTGCCTGTTAATTGTGCCATTAAGCGCTACCAGCGCGCAAGTAATTGACCCAGCAAGAAGATACGCTCTGTCATCTCGAAATCACATTACGTCCTATGCAATAACCTCGAACGCATGATACGCAGGCATCGCGTAATCGATCAACGCACACGTACACAGGGTAGATGACAGATGAGCTGATGCATGCGAGCGACTCGATAAAAATAATCCTCGAAATTAGCAAAGTCCACTCCCATCAACTGGAGAAAAAGCCGAAGGAAAGAGAACGGGAGAAGAGCATAAAGCAGGGATTCCCAACACAGCATGGAAATATAATTCATAATTTGGCTAATCTTAATTTATTTTAGGGAAAGAATTAAAAAGTTATGCTGCAATCGCTATCATGTTCGATATAATAAATTTCTTATCCCACTTTCTTTAAAATACATTACAGAAGAAGGTTGTAAAGAGATACTAAAGTATCAATATTGATCGATCACATTCAATCAGATGATTAAAAATAATTTTCAGTTGAAATACATATCGGTGAATTTCACCAAATTCTATAATCATCAACATAACAAAAAATAGTCCTCAAGTTGAATGGAATTTCAATTAATTAAACAAATTGTAAATATGACACTCAAGGACTGTGATTATTTTTGCACTGACCTAGTATTATGCTAAAAGGATTATCGGGTTATCACGACTTAAAAGATGAAACATTGATCGAAAAAAAATTGAGAAACCCTGACGTGAAAGAAAAGAGGGTCAGAGTGGCGACACCTCCGGTAAAAATGTCAGCTTTAGGATTATCCCTCGACGGCATACGTCCCCGGCCACGCCGCGCTGGACATCAGTCAGCGGTGCAAAGTGGATTATAACAATCTAGCTTATCACCCCGTAAAATATCATCACCCACCGTATCGGGCTCTGTTTACCTACGAGAATATTAAACGGCCACGTGTTTGCCATATAAAATGCGAAGCGCCATTTCATACAGAAATCTCAGTCAGTCGAATATAACGAATTTAAAACTATTTTCTCTTCGAATTTATGAGAACATCACAAAACTGCAAAGACAAACTCGATGAATTTAAAATTTACTATAACAGAAATATTGACGAGAAAAATTATTAATAACAGTTTAATGTAATTATTAATAGAACAGATATAAATATAATGAACTAGAATTCCAATTGTATCTCTATTAAATTCTCAAACCCAATTTGCGCAGTCTGCAATATTATTAGGAAACTATTTGCAAAATCCTCTTAATTGCCCAAATGAACTATTCGTTTCGATGTGCTTCACGTAGCAGTAGTGTATTAAACTTTAAGAAACAACAATATCCTGATACTACAATTCAAAAGAGACATAAATTATAATATAGTAATACCAGATATAGATACTACTATTTCTAATGACAGTTGGTCTCAAACTTTCTGAGAATGTGTATATCTCTTATTTATTGAAATCTTTAAGGTAACTTAGTCAATAATCAACTTCGTTATTAATTAAAGTTCTAACATAAAGCCTGTGGAGCTATGCCAATGTTTAATAACTCGACGTTGAACTACTCCGCAAGCAATCAGCCAAGGACTTCGAAATGACGTAGAAGTCTGAAGACGGTTGGTTGGAAAAGAGTTATAAGCTATCGGAATCTGCTCTCGCAGAAATGCTACTAGCTCGACGATGAGCGAACGCGAATTTACGAGGCAAAAGGCGATTTAATTGTCGACGAGATACTGCCACCTTGTTAAGAGTAATGTCCCTAATATTTTCTTCGGAACGCGGACGATGAAGTCGTTACGTTGGAACAAAGCCAGCCTCTAATTTCGCAGAGTTTCGGCGACGCGAAGACAAGAACCATGCACCACCGGCGAACCAGACGAACCAACGAGAGAGACAGAGCGGGAGAGAGAGAGAGAGAGAGAGAGAGAGACTACGAGGGACTACACCAGGCTATCCATACATATACAATACAGAATACACACAGACATAACGGCCAGAACCGAGTGCATTCTTCCAGGATGAATCCGGCACTCGGATACAATAAAACCACTCCATAGAATCCTACGTCCAATTTCGCATTGTTTCCGAGCCAGTTTCGTGTTCGGCTGAGTTCTGACTGCTATTTATTCTTATAGGATCAAACCTTGAAATTCAAAGGAAGAAACAAAATTCTCAGTTTTTAAAGAAAGTTGCACGTTGGTATCATCATCTCACTACAGTTGGATCTCGAAGGATATATGATCTAATGTGATCACCTATTACCGAATAATCCTCACTAAGTTAGCAGTAGAATACCTTGAACGTATTTCGAGGTGTCTGGAAAGCACTTCGCTTGTCAACACTCAATTATGTACCTTTACGTAAGAAAAGGAGAAAGAGAGAAGTTTGAACACGTGAATACTTTAACATAGTATGCCAAGCTGACGTATGATCTACAATGTGTGATTCTGACTCTGACTAAATGTCTTTAATCTCTTAGTATTTTCCTCAGTCTTGAAAGCTTGTTGTTCTCTGATGGCCATGCTGTTCGATAATATTATTTCTATCCCACTGGTAAAAATGTCAGTAGGAAATATTATTTATCGTAAGGATTCGACATAAAACAACATAAACAAATTCCCGCCTTTTATTATATCGGTTGTAATTTTCCTCTGAATATTTGATTACTTTAACATATCTAGTTATATTATTTTTATTAATCTATATCGTGCTTTTCCTGATTTTCGCTACTTCGAGTTTGTTTTTAAAGTCGACTCCATATCTTGGCGTATACCGCATGTGCTATATCATAATCGAGTTGGCGAACGCATGGGAATTCAAAGGAGAGATACCGCCGCGAGAATCCGACTCTATCGAGTCACGCACGGACTTTATGCCTCCTACTGGATTAACGAGGCTGATATGGCGACCTGAACCTCTATCCACTAGAATCCATTTCCTCTCTACACAGACGAAGCCGCTCAAAATAAAACTAAACTGATCGTGAGATTGAACGCACTAATCTTGCCAACAACCATTCGAGTCACCCTGAACAACTTCAATTTGATGCAGAGTCGATTTCTCTCGCGATACGAAAAAGCAAATTGTTCTAAACCTTACAATCTGGACAACAATTCGCTTTCACTCATAAGATTTGCGTGCCTTTCTCTTTTCAGGGTTTTGAATTCGTACAGAGTAATTTAATTTACTGTAAAGTAAGAAATTCCTACATGACGAGTTTTCGCTTAATACACGCAAAAAACACGGTCCATCCAAAGTACATAGCGACAATTGTATCTAAAGTACTGGATTCAGATCGATGTTATTCTAAGGAAAAAGATACCATCTAACATGCTCGGATATCTCACTCTCCGGATGTCATGAAAGAAAGGAAAAAGACAAGAATATGGTAGCTTAGTCTAAGGCGTCACTGTTTTCGGTAGCTTTGCGACACGTTCTTGGAAGAGTTCGTTCTAGCGGCGGGAGCCTTTATGACAATTGATACTTGAAACTTCCGGAAATATCAATCGGACCAGAACCGCACGAGCCTCTGGGTATCGAGTAGCCGACTGTCGATTGCCAGCCTTTGTACGATATTAAACCGCCAGGTAGCTCGATGCTGCGTCCAAACAAGGTTCTTTGTTTCTGGAGGATATGATCACACAACAAAGGGAACCATAACACTTTTCAACTTTTTTACATGCGTAGCAAGTATCGTATTTCCGAATTCTCCATAGAAATAAGTGTTCAAAGAAAATAAATATTGCGAAAAATCGTCAGTAATTATATGGAGTAGGAATAATTACGGGAAAAGAGATTTTACGGTTGTGTAAGATGAATTCGGAGGTAAAAATGCTTGAGTGACTAGAGGGACGAGTATACATTCAGTACCATTCGAGCAGAAAGCACAGAATTTGAGAACGTGCGGCACACAAAACACACGGTGCTCAAGTCGCTCCGACGATTTTCCAGGGAAGGCAAATAGAAATCTCCTTAATCCGAGCGCGATTCCAAGTAAGTAACCAAGGACTGAGGAGAACGCTTCGCAGCATTCGAGACCAGCAAAGTTTCGCCTGCCGGAGCTCGCTCTAATTCAGCGAATGCCGTTCGTCATATTTGCATGGCGCACCGATGGAAAGTAATTTATGTAATTTCCTGGAAAGTGGTCCCTTTCCGTTGGAGACGTTTGATGTACCGCGGCTCTACCGTCGATAAGGCGCATTTCAGAATGAGAACATTCTCCCTTCATGTATGTGGTGCCCTTAATCCTTTACTTAAAGATTTCATTTTAATTTTAACAATGAAATACATCATTGAAATATTATTGAATTCCTATACAAATACTTATATGTAAAACTTGTTTTAAATAAAAAAAAAGTCAAGAATATCAAGCACGGGAATAAAATAAAAAACAGGCAAACCCGATTCAAGTTGGTCGGACGATCGTCGCGATAGTTCTAATTTCTAACTTCAATGTTTGGAAAATCGATTTTTTATGACCCCACCAAAGATACGTAACGCGTTAAGCAAAATTACTCGGTAAGGAAATTCCCCTGGGCAATTGGAAACGCACGGCTCATTCCTACCGACGAACTTTTAACGAAATTCCGCGGGGCAGCGCCAACCACTCGCAAAAAGTTTTCCTCCCCAAGTATCCACAGTATGGCTCGGCGTGACGCAACCTCACGAGAGCTTTAATCTCCCTGAGCGCAAGGACGTAATGATCTTAGACAGTCGCACACCTCGAAACTGTAGCAAATATCATTGGCAATCCGATTCTTGAGTCTTCTCTCTTTATCGTCAACCGTTAACGACAATCTGTCCAATCCACCCTGAATCCTATTGAATATTATAAGACAGCTGGAGGGAAAAAGTGCTCACCACTCTTCGAAACATCAACAAGAATAAAGCGCTGACTGCGTTATTACTGTCAAAATGATTTATTTCATAACTCACTTGAATTAAAGAGAATTTTTACTATGTTAAATATATTATTACTTATTAAATAAGTCGTTTCATTGTTATCACTGTAGAATAATGTTTCATAAAAAAAAGGGTAGCAGAGATATTAATCATACGAATAGAATTTCTAGAATTTACCAGACAAAGGGTTCATAAATATTCAAAGAGTGTTTCTAACAGTGTACGCATTAAATAAACGAAATTACTGTATGATAGAGACGACCGGAAACTAATTGGGTTCCTAATCTAGACTCTGCACATTCACTATGCGTCATATACCAGCCACAGTGGAAAATGTTTCAACTGATCTAATCATGGAAACTGTAATACTCGCAGAATTATATCCTCCTAATTAAACGCGGTTCGTACGGATCTAAAACAGAACGCTGTCGCGGATGATATCGCAGATGGGTGTTGAAACAACAGAGACACACTGTCGACATGGTCTAGTTAGTTTATCGGCTTACCCTCGCTGTGATTCCGGCTAATCTGTAAACAATACACCTTCCAATATGAATAATAATACGACGCGTTTATGACAGACGAGACATAAGGTTTCCACTAATCCAAAGCTGTTCGATTGACTGTCAAACGAATGTGAAGAGGGATAAGTGACTATGGTGCACCTGGATTTCTACTGTATTCGTATGTTGAATCCGTAATATGGGAAAAAGTCGTGTGAACCGAGTCAATCAAAAAATTAGATTAATCGATTTAAAAAGAAAAGTAAAGTCTAATATTATTTATCGTTTAATATATATCAAAATGTTTAATTATAAATAAAAATGTATGAAAAGGAGTTTTGCCAAAGTAGCAAGTCAAATGACACATCATTCCATTTACTGCGGGAAAAATCCACGGAGATTCTCCTTGACGCGTGTCTCTTCTAAATATACTGTTATAGTTTCCAAATTGCATGAACTCATTCACATGACGTTCACCTAAAAACTCCGTAACTACTGGAAATAACAAGAATACTTTCATCCTCACGAATGCAGGGAAAACGTCAGGCTAGAAGTGAAACAGTCGCGAGCAGATTGGATCTGTGCAGCCAAATGTTGAAAAAGTTTAGTTTGCCGCTAAAGTTTGTTCCGAGTATAGATAATAGGCTGGAAATAGGGAGCTAAATATTAACATAGTAGTATTATTACGAGAATTACTCTCAATCTATTATTTTCAATTTTGCGACAATATTTGTAATGTCTTTTTATCTAATTATGGATGTGATATAACGTAATATTTAAAGGGAACGATTCAAACTACAGAGTTTATTTATATTTCATTGTTTTCCCAATTTTGTATTATAAAATTTAATCTTGAAATTAATTACAGGAAAAGCCAAATGTACAGAACTTTATTGTATGAGTTTAAATTGAAACATAAAATAGTGGAAACCGGTGCAAATATCTACCACGCTTTGGCCAAGAGACAATTGGAAAACGTACAACTCAAAATTGCTTCGAAAAATATCCCGATGAAACTGGAAATCAGGAAACTGACGCAGTTAGGAATATTCTTTAAAACATAAGATAACTCAAGAAGTACCCAAACAACTGATCTTCGATTACTCAACAGATTTATCATAACAGCTTGAAATTTAATTATTACAAAGTATAATTTAATGTCTCGCGAGAAACAATTTCACTTCAGCTATCGCATAAATACGTTTCCGTAAATCGAATAATTTATTCTAATAGAAGAATCTCGCGTAGCTCAGTAGGTCGACTTATCGATTGCCGGCTGATCACCAATAAACAAGAGGAAGAGGCCACGTGCTCCCGAAAAATTGCATCAGACAAGTATTGACAGTCCAAATTGAAACAATATAATTCCGCGCTCGAAAGCCTCCAAAATTCCCTAGGTTCAAAGCAGATTGCTATTTACTCTCATTCTCGGGACAGTCAGCGTCCAGCATCCCCCGCAAAAGCAAACGCATCGGTGCGCATCCTCCAGAGCGGTCGGCAACACCACTATCACCACTAACACTACCAACATCGAGGCATCGCCACGAGCGTGCTAATAGGAGCTCAAACATTTTTCTCACGTACCACCCGACACCCTCGGCAGAGCCAACACGCGAAATTACTCGAAACATCGGGCTCCAAGCCGTAAACAGACGCGGGCTACACACTCTCACGTGAGGCACACGGTATAATATGTGCCAGACGACTACTACTATCTACAAACATTCTATATGTGCAGACTCCTATGTACATATAAGCTCTTTGGCAATCGATGCGACAGAAGGAAACGATAAAATAAGTTCTCGTGAAAATTCTCGGAGAATTTGGTTTGTTTCGATGTTACAATTGGTATTATTACGTTAGAAGAATTCTCTTGGCATGCTAAGAGAAATCACTGACATTGGTGCGAGAAGTTGAATGAGAGCTAAACCTGTAACTAGGTTAACACTGGATGTATAAACAGCAAGAGGAGTTTGTTTAGTGTTATGTTTGTTTGAGATTTGGATTGGGTGGAGAAAATTCATTAATTAAGGTGATGTTGATATGAGTTAGATGGATCGTTTTGCAAGTACATATTTGTACTGAGTAGTTTCAGTGTTAAGCATAATGCGGCAAAGGATAATGATCGGTGAATGGTAAGTGAAGATAATGATAAAGGTAAATGAATAATGAAAATCAGACATGTGGTAGTATAGAAGTAAAGAAATCATTTAGAAGTTATAATAATGTACAGAACAAATTTATAGCTTCGAAACAATCACCTGTTTATGTAAATATGCAATAAGAATAATTATGAAGCAAGTAACAAAAAGATTAAAGTACCATCGTAAATTTAACATTGTCTCTTTGTGCTCTAGCAAATGATCTACACAAGAAATAGATTGAAATTTTCATTTCCAGGATTGATTTGTGCAAGAAATTGATTGATTTGTTATGTACAAATATTAAAGTACTCTTAAAGATAAATCTAGATCTTCAAATCGATTTTATAAGTGTCGCCATCCTATTACGTCTAGCCGACTATATCAAACCCTCTCATGATCAAAGTGTATCAAAGCAAAATCAAGTAGAAAATCGAAAAGGAAACAGGTCCAGAAGTACAGTAGAGAACGTAGGAAGGAGGCAACTACAAAACGAAAGAAGATACCGATAGAAAACGAGCTAGGTAGGTGAAACGAAGGAAAAAGCACTTGAGGGACGCAGCCGCCGCCTCAGGGGAGTCGTGCCAAAATTGTTAACAGCCGGGGGCCAGCGTCGTTGTAAGGTGGCATGTGCTCCCAATCAGTCGTCGAGGGTCTGGAGACAGGTGGTCGACGACTCAGAGATCCTCGCTTTATTGGGCAGGCCGGAATGGACGAGGCACGGGGCAGCCAGCTCCAAAATCCATCGCACACCAATGGGGACTACTCACATGCACCCAACTGCTCGACTAGAGCTATTTTCTGTGTCTGGCTATTTGGCGCCGTGACGCCGGAAATCCTCGAGCTTCTTAATATCCGCTTGTGTTTTCGGATCCGGATATTCGCAGCGGATAGCATTTGTGTAATCGACCGCTCGAATTTAGGAGCACTCGACTGAACCATCCGGATACGAGGCATACGATTGTCAGTAGTCGATTGATAGGACAAGTGGGAAATGGACCAGAATGTGGAATAAAATGAAGAATTTATTGGAAGAACGTGTTGGGTTAAATCAATCTCGAGAAATCGAATGTAACTTGACTTTATGTTTTAATCTATTTCAAATTATTGAGTATTGACAGTCATGAAACAAATGTTAAACTCTTACTAATACTAACTTATTTAATAAGTAAGAAATATAAACGACCGAACGCTGCTGTAACTCTATGTTAATAAATGTCAACGATTTATCAGAATACATTTTGCCTCTATGTATAAAAGCAGGATGAAAGCTGTTGACTTGAAAATGAATCTCTATCTACACTACAACATACTTTTCCACGTGTTTACACCTAATCAATCACTCGGTTTATTCCTCCAATTTATTACATACTTCCATCAAATCGTCAGAGAATCCGGTGAAGCCATATATTCTCCGTAACAAGCAAGTTGGCAGAGAAACTATTGGAACATAGAACTAATCACTACCATTCCCCAATATGTACTGCCAAGAGCTGACCTAATTCTCCCCAAAACACTGATCTCTAACGCATGTACAGCAATCGCGCAACATCCATTCGATTCGAAACCTGATTTTCTTCGAAGACGATCTCCTCGACAAGTTTCTCTATCAAACGTTTCGATCACAGTTCATCCTATGATTTCGAAGAAATTTTCTCAGATGCATCTCTCGCGAAACTGAGAAGGAGACAATTCGGGGTTCTTTTATTTCGGATAACGAAAGAAATCGAAGAGTTCCTGTTTTCTTGGCCCCTACGATCTTGGTGTAGCAACTGTTCACAGAGAGGAGAGGAAGTTCCATAGGATGAAAGAAACACGGGAAGATGGAATAATAACGCTGCGGGACATCTGCGGTCGATGGAAGATCGAAATACGAGATTCTCTCTTTCTGGGACACAAAGCCTCGATACAAAGCGCAACATTCGGATACAGGCCGAATGACATCTCCCTGACGAGATATCCGAGATATTCGTGCGTGAAATCAAACAAATGCGTTTTTGCTTGCCACACCATCCGCTCTACACATCGTGTTTCCCTTTACAACAAAACTGTTTACGGGGTTTTTCGAATCATGGTTTTCCGCACAGATTGTCAACCAGCGACCAGAAATCCATCGTATATATTTTCCTTCGATTCAGTATGTAAAAGATAAAAGTACATTCTGAATTTTTAACTTCTTTTACTATTATATCGTAATTTAATTTTAAACCAAAATTCGGATAATAATCAATGTTTTATATTTCATATTTCTTGCTGCGTTTAGAATTTTAGTTGATTTCTTATGAGAAGAAGCCAATTTCACTGCAAATAATCCAAATTGTGAATAATTCAAACTATTTCTCTCCGACAAATCGTCCGACAGGTTAGAACAAATTAAAAATCCGATAAAAATGACATGAGAAATTTCAAAACTAATCTGCGCTACTCAAAATCTCCCAAAGGGAATTGAATTTCACCTGTCTGCCAGACAAATGTTCTCTAACTGTCACTTATTCGCTTCGTAATTCCCGCGCTGTCTTCTAACCAGTGAGAGCACAGTTAACGACTGGCCATCGTCGCTCGACCATCGGTTCATTTTTAACGAAACATCTTACCCGAGGAATCTATTTGCGCTAGCTCGCTAAATAAATCAGCAGATTCGCGCGAGAAACCCGGCATTAACGAGACATCCTTAATTAAGAGGCTACATCGAGCGTCAGTATCTTCAGCCACCGAAAGCTGACTTACACATGTTACGTCAAACCCCTCTTCTTCAGTCTACATTCGTTTTTCCCTCTATATAACTTGAGTTAAAATTTGAATTTGGCTGGAAATAACTTCAAAGATCCATAAACTTGATTTGATATCGGAAAAAAAGTTTATGAAAATATAATAAGTACTGGTGAACAGTAGAAAGTTATCTCCTATTTTATTAATAAATATGTAATAGCTTCCATACAAATAATTTTATTCTCTTATTTCCATCATCCAATTTCACATTACCTTTATCCATAAGAAACTGAAAACTGCACTGAAAAATTTGCATCCTAAAATTTCTTTTATCTGCTACTATACAATTTATTCAAATTTATTTCTTATGTGAGAAAGTTATGAAATTATCTTGATATATTTTATATATTAAATCACCCTCTATAGAAGGGTCGTCCTCTCTCTCTCTCTCTCTCCATTTTCGGTGCACACATTGGAATCAAAGCGCAGTCTAGTGTCCTTAGCAGATATCAGACGCGCCTTCTATACTTCATCTTCTTCCTCTCGCTCCCTCTCTCTCTCTCTCTTTCGTGCACCTAACTCGCTTTTTCGCCTCGCGAAAGGTCAAAGGGCTCGGTATCCCCATCTTCAAAACATTAATGAGCTCCTGCCGAGCACGCACGCACCAAGTTCTGCATAGGGATACCGGCGTTGGAAAAGGCTTCGCCGAAGGGAAGAAAAAGGGAGAACGAGCGTACTAGGGAGAGAACCTGCCGCTATAGTCCCCATCATGGATTCCGCTGCTCTAAAGATTCATTCACAATGCGACCACGGTCAAAGGAAAATCTTACGGCGGAGAAAGAAAGAATCAAGCTCGAATTCGATGTGAGAGATTAAATGGGAATATCTTTGATCTGTTTTGGTGGTAAAGGAGTTTCGATAATGATAGTTTCATCGAAAGAAGTAGAAAACGTTCGGATAAATTTTAATGTGTAAAACTGTATAACTCTGTGTAGGTAGAAGAAGAATTAATAGCACCTTGGTATATTAATTCAAAAAGAGATCTCGAGTCTTTTAATTTGTTGGGATGCAAGATTTTATAACAGACGTTTTTTAAATTAGATGAAGTTAATTAAATAGATCTAGCTAGCAGAAATGTTACCAAACATGATTCTATAGTTCTAAATAGTTACTTATGTGTGTTTTTATTAGATCCAATTTTTGGCTGAAGAAGAAATTAATTATTTCAAATCCCCTTGCCTCATTAGCTATTGCCAAGCAGATCCAATCAAGCGACAACTAACAAGGCAGTACTATACATAGATCAGTTTGAGCGGTGTGATCAAAGCTTAAAATCTCGTCGCGCGTGCTGTGTGGACTTTACGCCGTCTGTTTCTCTTTTGAAGCAATCTCCTGAGCCCGGCCTGGCTCTCATTCTCGCCCCATCTATTAGCATCTTGTTGCTCGATCGACGATCGCGCGATTTAATCCCGAGCGAACTTCTGCAATTGCCTGCAAAGCCGCGCACAAGCGCAAGCCCGTTTATCAAAATACAGTTTATCCGAGATTACAATGATCCGCACGGATGGCAACAGCTTGCTCCAGGCTTCAGCTTCCAGTGATTTGCAGAGCCTGCTAGCGAAGACTCATTCCCAAAAGACACGAATATCTCTCGAGCTCTGATGCTCGGAGGCGAGAGAGAATTGGCACAAATAGGGAAATATTCGGTACGGTAAATACCACGATCGCGATAGCTCAAAGAAACTTGCCCGAACAACTTGATATTTTCCTTGGTCTCTATTATTCTGACTCCACGAGAGTCTCAACACTATGCATAATTTATTGTTTGCTAATAAAAATTCGTTTGTTTTTATTACGGCTATGAATTTATGAATTTTGATTAACCGGAATATTTATAAGATACCTCACGATATTAGTCAGTTTTAATCGATCTTGCAGTTTTGACTATGCGAATGATTAACTACAAATGTCCTGTGCTACCAATCATTATTACGATGGCTATAAAATTATCCAACAAGAAATCTGACACGTTCTTTTAATCATGAAACACTCAATTTCACTGGTTAATTAAAATAGAAAATTACTAAACAATTAATTCTCTAAAGGGAAAAATATAATTTTCCTTGATACCCTCGAACTATTAAAGAAAACCCAATGAACATCGAGTTTGGTATCAACTATAGGAAAATCCTTAAAGCCTTAAAAGATTCTCTGCCCCAGAGGCTTCCGATTTCGAACTGTTCGAGAAATCACTCTACTCGCCCTTGTTACTTTCCCGAACCGTCCTCCCCAAACAAACGCGCTCTCGCAGCCAGAAACGAAATTAAGGATCCGCGGCCAGTCGGCCGTCCGGCCACGAGAACTTAATTACGGCAATTAGGAAAACGGGAGCGCACTCGGCCGGATATACATTCCCAGGAGCAGAGAGAGGGTTGAGCATAAAGAAGGGTGCATTAAACGTCGAAAAAAAGAGTTCTCGAAACGGCCGCTCTAGCCAAGTTCCGTGAGTCTGAAAGATTTCGCGAGACAAAAGCTCTCGGGAACGGGGATTCGGCCGTGGCACGTGGTAATTAAAGGGCTGCATGGCGACATCGTCGCTAATAATAGTGCGTGTGGTTAAGTAAATGAAAGTTCGACTAGGAAAACTGAGAGAAAGGGTAAGGTCCTCGCTGCTAACAAAACCGTACTTAATCCAACGGAGCTCGATAAAGGGTCCGTCAGAAAGTGCGAGAGTGAACGAAAGAGAGAATTCCTTTATCGTGGAATTGTTCCAGATTTATGACCTGGCTCGCCAGAGAGTTTGGCTATTCAAATTTTTCAATCGTTCTTTCTTGCCTGGTACAGTATAGGAGTAGCAGTTCCCTACCACGACCACTATAAAAATGGATAGGGGAAAGAAAGCAAAGTCTTCGTACGAACGAACCGACTCGATATTGATGAAGTCTAATAACTTCGATTTGAAAATTTGTAATCCTCGTTTTGTGCACCCTCTGGATTCCACAGAGTGAAATGCACGGTTGGTGCGTGTGGGTGCACAAGTCTGCTTGGTAATTCATATTCACGAGCGATAAATCTTAATTCTGCATCGGCCCCGACGCCATTAACGAAAGTTTATCGTGGCCGGTAGAGAACATAAGAACCATAAATCGGGTGGGGGTTCTTCCTGGAATCAGTACGTAATCCGAGTGGCAAGGCCGCGCATTAAAAAGTTTACTTGCTTAACGATAAGCCATTATTATGTAGAGGAAACGGGACAATAGATCAAACGTTGGATGCAGATTGTCCAGTGATAAATTAAAAAATACAATTCATCAAGTTCATAAAAAATACAAGATGCAATCTAGAAGTTTCATTATCGAAGCTGACTGAATTTTAGATATTCACAGATTTTATAATCCATATATTTATCGTTTCTTTATTTGGTTCATAATATTTAAAACTGACAATTAGCTGCATTAATTTCTTCAATAGCAATAGTAAATATGTGCATCTGTATATCGAAAAATTCGAATCTGAAGAACATTGAAAACTGACAACCTTCGAATATCAACAGTTACGTAATTAGGCAGAACATCATTTCGATATTTGTGTATCCGCATATTCCGTCCCTAATTAGCGGATCCTTCCGATACAATTGTGGAAACACTCGGGCAAATTCCTCTCGGTTTAGAACCAGCTTCCACTCTCATCTCAAGTGCTATTCGCGCGGGCAATAATAGAGAATTACTATCGAGTAGTATGTACGTATAAGGCAATGATTCAATTGCGACATTAGCCGGTATCATCGCGTGTAGCAGATAAATTCGCCGTTGCATCGTTTCGCGATATGTACTACACTAGCCTCCAGTTACCGATCTCTCTTGCATCTCGTGTGCTTCGTTACCGGAACCTGAACGATCTACAAAAGCACTTTGGAAGCCCCCCCCCCCCCCCCCCCCCCAATCTGTCTCTGTATAGAGAAATACCTGTGGTGAATGAATCATCCGTAAACTGCTTCGCTTATTATTAATTCAGGCAAATTGCTCCGTCAATTGAGTTATCCTCTTATAGCGCCATCTGAATTGCGTACATACCTAATAATAATCTCTTATTTTCATTTTCATTCTAATTCTCTATGTGAATTGTCGAAAAAGCAATGACAGAATTTCAATACAGGAGATTGTTTTTTTTTTCTGTGAATTTAAAGCCAAAGTTTAAATTTAATAATTTTAATTGGTAAAGAAATTGAAACAGTGATCGCTGGACTTGAAATTTCATAGGATATCAAAAAGCTTCCAATTACTAAATTCATCACGAATCGTTTAAATCCACCTTTAGAAATTCAATTATTAAACTTATATATTAAGCCACTTGGAAAAATATTTCAATATTGAAAACTATTGATGTATCATGGATTTCGGGAAATCCAATTGTCTTTCAGGTTTTTAATCTGGGATTCTTTTTTAAAATTGGAAGAGCTTAACACGTATCAGAACAAATGCAACCTTGAATTACGTTCAGGCCTGTTTACCCTAAGGGAAACCATTCGATTGGTGTTTCCCTTTAATATTCCGTGTGATAATCGAACTTGGAACTCCAAGGGCTTCTATTCTACCTGTTTCCAAGCCGATATGATTCCCAATGTTCCTCCAGCTATCTCGTATTGGCTGCGTGCGATCTGAATATTCGATAAAACTGTAGCTGGGGCTGCTGTTTCTTTAAGTATTGTTCGGGTGTAAATCATTCGTTCATGGTAAGCTGATCAGGAATAATGTTGGGTCGAGCTTGCAATGGCTTCGCTTACTGCCACGCCGAATGAATTATCCGTATGTATTTCCTGCGACTCACAATTGAACCGACATCGGCAAAATGCAGTTTAAATCCACTAAACAACTGATTAATTCTTCTGCAATATTATTATTAGAATAACTTGACAAAAAATAATTCCAATACAAATCTGATATTCTCAAACTTAAACCTCACTTAAATAATATGTCATTTTACGTAGCTCAATATATTTTTACACGAATTTGGCAACTTGTTTTAGTGTAATACAATCCCTGAATGACAGATACGACAAAAAAACTATTGATAACACGAACGAATTTTTCTCTTCAGCTTTTTTCCTTGACTCTCGGAAATTTTCAAACTTGTCAATATATCCGAGAGGGAAAAAAACGTTTGATAGATCATCGAAAATCCGAGCAAACGCACCGAGCTACTAGTAAGAGAGTACATAGTATGTACCGCAAGCGTATGATATTCTAATATCAGAGTATGTGTTACAAGTAACAGTGACACACGCTCGGGCAAGCCTGCCATGAAAGCAAGCGCGCAAAGCTGCCGATACATTCGAACTTGATAAGACAAACTTCAAACGTTCGCGTCGAAACCGCCTGTGCTTGACATTTTCATCGGTCGAGCCCAAAGATATTGGTTGCGTGTTCATCGAGCTGTATCGGAGATATCGGGATTACGCGCGATTCACCCTACCGCAGTAATTATCGCGACCCGAACCTTCGCGGATCAACCTAGAACGATCCTGTCACATAGGAAACGAAATCCTTAGGTGTCGTAAGACTCAGAAATGCTAGAAAATGTTGGTAATATTTGTTTAAAATTCTATATTACATTTTCTTTCGGGTAGATTTTATTCTAGATTCTTTTATTTCTTTTATTTCTAATATTACAATATTGCAGCAATATAACGCATAAAGCAAATATAAGAAATACTTGTAAAAGAAACTTGTTTGTGTAAATACCCTTGTTATAAGTAAAAATGATCATACAAGTGATATGGTAATTATACTACACTTTCATCTAAAGAATAAATTCTTTTCACCACACTCGCAAGGGTAACGGACTAGGTACATCCATAAATAAGATTCATCCTCCTCAACTTGTACTTGTAAATCAGCCATTTCTGGGGAACAAGCTACCACAGTCCCACTAACCCCGCATCCGTTGAAGACCATAAACCGTCCAGCCAGCTTTATTTCCACGCTCTTTATCGCCACGGCTTCTTCCCCCAAATAAGAGGAAAAAATAATTCTCTCAGGCGAAAGAGCGGAAGAGAGAGAGAGAGAGAGAGAGAGAGAGAGAGAGAGAGAGAGAGAGAGAGAGAGAGAGAGAGAGAGAGAAAGAGAAATAGAGAGATTCTGGCCGCGTGGTTTCTCAAGCAGCCGATCCGAGTGAACACGAGCTCGCCTGAGCATATCAGTCTCTCCTCCGGTAAGGAGAGAAGAAAAAAACAGTGTCGAGGAGGAGAATGGAGTATGGGAAAAGGAGAGACAGAAGGAGAAGGCGAAGGGCAAGGGAAAAAAGCGGTAGTACCGGTCTAGCTTGTCTCCAGCTCGCACTTTGGCACGTAGGTAGTCGTCGGCTTGTCTTATACACTATACACTTACGGTAGTGCCGTGGATATAGCGCCAACCTATTCCCTGCTCGACCGTTTTCACCCAATTTACGGAAGACGAGAAAATTTTCCGGCCGAGTGATGATTCCACTCGACGATAGAAAATCCTTATATAGGATAATTAGAAGTGAAATTACGAGACCATGTGGATAAACCTTTCCTATTAATTTTTCGGAATAATAGAGCCAGCTGGATGCTATGAAATACGTACTCAGAATAAGAGGCTAAAGGAAAACTGAACGCGAATTATTCTAATGACCGTCTATGGATCCTAATGCACGACATTCATCTGTGATTATTGCCTTTTATGCTATGAGAATAATGATGAAGGGAGTCGCATGGATGAATGTACCATGTGCGGCTTAATCGCTGGATCTGATGCTAGGCAAGCTAGGGATGAAGTGTGACACCCCTATTGAATATTTCGATACCTCCGGTTTAGACGAAGGGGGATTGGCGAGAAGATATTAATGGTATGCCATTAGCTTCTGTAAGTAATTCTCAAATGGAAACTACCATGAAGTTTCGACCTATGGATCTCCTCAATCTCAAACCCTTCAATTTAGTTATTAATATGCTAATGTTAACTTTAAACAATTCCATCATCTCCGTATCACCCTCATCCCATATGTTCTACCTCCGAAACAAGTAAGTTATGTTCAAGATAAATTACTTATAACATTTATCAACGTAATGCATTTATTACCCACGATCAGAAAGATACACGAGAAATCACAATTTAAGTAAACCAGAAACAATCCATAACGAAAGCATTAAAATCATGCGATTAGGAAATTTATAGTGAAGCATATGGTATCCATATGGCAGAAAACATAATGCTAGAATTTTGAGTCCCTAGGTTTAATGAATTAATCGACTAAAGTTTATGTCATTCTCTAGAAAATTATAAATCCAACTTCTACAATCTTCTTACTCAAATTGAACTTCTAAAACTTCTAGTCTGGAACTCATTCAGCCATTCAACCCAGCTAAGAAGTACCTCAACGCGAGAAAAGTTCCCTGAGCAAATAGCATTAGTAGCAGCGTGGCGCACGAGTCGCATTGTCAAACATTAATCGCGCGTTATTAACGAGGTAATTTTCGCGGCGAGCGGATTTAGAAGAGGGGAGAGAATCACGGTAACAGCATGTGCGGTCTTGAACAGAGTCGACATGAGAATCTCACTTGCGACATATGCGACGCTTCTGCTACGTCCCCCACGTAGAAACAGTACACACGAGCAATAGTACTATGCCGTACTGCTTCGCTAGCTTAATTCGAGCCTCGCGATGCTTCGTCATTCCGTTTCGTTCCATTTACTCCTATTTATCCCGATTCAGGTGTAATTTCCCCCTTTGGAAAAGAGGGACACTCTCTCTCTCTCTCTCTCTCTTTCTCACTTTCTCTTTGGAGAATCGGCTGGGAGGTCTGGCCCTTGGACTAATGAAATTATCGCCGCGAGAGCACGCTACAAAGGGAAAGAAATTAGTCCCAATTCGGGCTAATTCATGAGGCTAAGTGGCACGAGCGATTCTTTAGTTTTCTCGTCTTGAGACGATAAGGCGCAAAGCGCGAATACGCACACTCTTCGTGTACATCTATAATGCCGTATTCCCACTATTTTTGCGAATAGTCTTTTACCGATAAACCGCTACATTTTGCAGATTTCTCAATATTAGTTACAGGTCTAGAAGTAATGAGAAGTTTGGTGAATTTCAAATGACCCGTACCATGGATTAACCACTTAACACTCATGTCCATGAAGTGCGCGAGCACGGCCAAATTGTCCAATTTGTGCATGCTCATGACTGTCAAGAGAACAGCCAATGTGGCTTTGCCATTTCGCGGATCGTTTAGTTTAACCGTTGATATGTATCTGCGGATCGGTTTCATAGTATTTTGAATTAATGTTATAGATTCTATATTTTAAAATAATTGTTTGTGCTGTTAATATGTTACAGAACTAATTCCAATTCATTAAAACAATTATATTATTGAAAGAACCTTTAAATAAAATTATAAAGCTCCAGCTGAATTTCTTTGGTCTCGATTAACTTGGACACAAAGAATAACGAGCACATACTCAGACTAACAAATGTTATGAGAATTCTATCATTAAAAAACAGAATCATAAATCAATTAAAAATTTCAATTTATCTAAGTCACGATACTAATTCCATTTCGACATCTTGCAAAGAATATATCCAAACACCAAGCGTAAAAAATATCTTGAAAAGAACGTTGGAAATAAATAACATCAGTTAAAAGCCTAATGTGCAGTTCGCGAGCAGTTTATCAAGTGTAAATCCGGCATAATTGGCTCATCCGTATCTGCTGCTCGAGAAAGTCTCAAGCTCGAATGGGAATGCGATAGCTCGTTATCAGACCTGGAGACCAGCGGCACCCACGCTCGTTTTATCAGCCAACCAAACGTAAATCGAACCTTCTCATTCCCTCTCTTCCTTCTTTTCCAACTCGCATTCTCTCTTTTCCTCTCGCTTCCTCTCTCACCGAACCCAATAGCGACATTCGTATTTAGATACGTATCTCAGACTCGCGAACTGCAGTTTGTCCAGCGATATTCTTTTTCCCGAGGTCATAGCGTTCAGCGAGAGTTCAAGAGTTCGGTTTGACGATGGCGAATACACTCTTGATAATGAGATTTTTAATAGCTAACAATAAGCTACGGTAGTTATAAGCGTCAGAGGTAAGCACTAACTGCGATACGTGAGTATATTACCAGTGAACTTTATTGCTCGACTGTTCTAATTATCAGAACGCGTAAATGTACAATGATGACTAGTATTGTGCGCGGAAATACTGTATTGTTCGTAATTGAAACGTTAATACGCGATAGCAGTAATATCCACTTCTCGTAGTAATTAAAAGTGAATTTGCAAAAAAAATTTGCGAGCTAAATCTAAAGATATTGATATGATACATTATAATCGTAAAATTTTATACACAAATTTATGAAGTTCGCACATTCTAGCAGATTTGTGAAATAAAGAAGAATTTATTATTCCAAATTTCTCTCAATTCGTTTAAAGGAAATAGAGAAAGATGGATAAAGGAAATCTATGAAATCTTTATCCCAAATCCGAATAGCTAAATTCATGTCGACACGGCGTAGCACGAAACGTCTGAAATCAGTAACTCCGGCTTTACGACTCTTGATACTCGATACGGAGATAAATCTGATACCGCCTCTCAATTCAAGCGAAGCATTAAAGTAGAGCCTAATAAGATTATCGCGTCCATCACACGATGACTCGTGACTACGAGGTATAAGATTATGTATTTTGCGGAGATATTTTTAAATCGTTGCCAATCTCGCAAGCAGAAAGAGAAAGAGAGAAAAAGAGAGAGAGAGAGAGAGAGAGAACACATCGTGCTAACGAAGCAATTAATATTTATGCTTCTCAGCAGCGAGCCCTGCGGCATTGTTGCCCAGCAGCACAGATCGTCCGGATTAATATTTAAATCCCATGGCATACAAACTTGCAGTTTGTGCCAGCCATTTCTTTCCGTCAGTCAGAATTTTTTGAAATCGCGGAAATTCTCGAGTGCGAATTCGTCGGATGCGATAGTGCACGCGGAAAATAAACCCTGACTGTGTTGAAACTCGAGCGGTCATCTTAATCCTATGACAGGAGGATGAGCTGTGTTTCGCGAACTAACCAATTTTACTCGGTACTTCAGTCTTTCGTTCGTATTCCACAATTATGAGAGAACTTTTACGATAGATTTTAAAGTGTAATAATTACGCTAGGGTAGAATTTTAGTATCTGCAAATTGAGTAACTGAGGGAATTATTGTGTATTCGTTGTTTTCAAATTGAAACACTAATTTATACAGATAGAAGGTTTATCAGTTCAACGTCGGCAATTAGTATAAATATTAGCATTGAGAAAGTTACTAATTTTAGTTTTTATACTTTAAAACTTCTATATAAATCAGATTCAAAATCCCCTGAGAAAAATTCAGTAGATATAAACCCCTAGTACAAATACATTCGATATTTGAAATTTTCTGATCAATAGAAATTGTAGAGGTATCAAAATGAATTTTATTTAATATTATGAGATACGAGCCAAGAAATTTCACGGAACCACGAGTACCTAAGTAGCTCGAGTTCGAAGCAGTAAAGTTTGCGTGCGCGCCTTAGGTTCGCGACAACGCAATAATTATTACGCGCCGTTAAGAAACAAGCTCAAGCTACGTAAATGTAGTGGAGCAATTTGAAAATGCAATTGTAAGCCTCGAATAACTCGCGGTACTCGAGATACTTTGCATGCCTCCGCACAATCTCGAACCGTTTCACGGAGAACCTATTATGTACCCAGCTTTTTCTACCCCTCTCCTCTTGCTGCTCACTCTCGGTTACAATTACTTATCGTTTTTAACCCCGATCGTCATGAATACCGATTATACGACGCGAAAGAGCATAAGAGAGAGAGAGAGGAAGAAATTTTCTCAACAGAGAATCGAGAAATCCGGCTCATAGTTAACGATAACACGATTATCCGAAACCTGAGGTAACAGAACGGAAATAGAGGTAAGAGGGAAACCTTTAAAAAGGGCAATATATTTTGTTGCACAATATTTTCTCCCTAATTGCATCCCAGATTTGATTTACATCCCTCTAACGGAATAAATTTAAAAAGAAAAAATTCTTTGTGCCTACTAACGCTAAAACATGTTCCCAAGGTATTTTGGCTAAACGAGCAAATGAGTACGCACTTGACACAGATTCCACTAGCCCCTGCTTACGGTAAAAAACGACATTTTGAGGGTAAGATCTACCGTGAATTCACGATGTTGTCCAATTCGACCGTTCGAAGGAAAAACCAGTGATTCAGCTATCGGAATACATATACCATGATATCCCTCTATTTCCCGATTCGCGATAAGATTTCTGGTATGCTCTGCTAACTCCAGAAACCCCTTGGATGAATATCATTGACACGATAACGGACAAAATTCCTGATTCCCAGTCCCGTTGGATTTGTAAGAATTAGGTTGAGAAGATTCACTCTTTCACCTTTCGCATTGAGTAAATTTACCCTGCTAAGTACTCATAGTCCTTATGGCCGAGTTCTCCGCGCACCGTGGTCGGTGAAGAGCTCAGTTTTCTAAAGACTGCCATGTCAATTATAGTCATAGTCTTTATTAATACCTATCGATCTCTTCAGTACAAGAGGCATTTCCTAAAACATTCAAGCTGTCCATTCAAATGCTTTTCATTCACTATTCTTCTTCAAACGATTCTTCCTAGCTTTAAAACAAATTCCAGAAATAAACTGTGGAACTGAGTTATTGCGGTCGAGTCTGATATTTGAAAGAGCTATAATTTCACTAAGCTAAATCTTCCAAAAGTAGTACGAGATAATTTCGGTTTGAAATAACCCGTTAGCAACGTGTTTGCAAAGTGTATTAACCCTTTGCACTCGGATTTTCCTTTTAAAAGAACACGCAAGGGGCTCTCAAGTAAATATTAGACCGACCAATAAGCCTTTCCGTCTTTGTGAATAACACTCACGTCATTTTAAACGTAAAATTCTGTTCTTAAAACCCCATAAATAGTATAATAATCTACTTGTATCGTTATAAGAATTCGTGTCGAATAATCTCATTAGTTTAAATAATTTTAATTGTGCAAAGAATAATTAAAATGAAGAATGATGTGAAATTAGCTGAAACATTTGTCTTCGTTAAGTCAAATTTGGCATAAGACCATCAGTCTTAAAAGCAGGAACAGAGAAATTCGTCAGTACTGTTTTCCCTATTGTACCTGACTCGTCGCAGGTAGATAGAGAGAATAAGGAAACTCTGGGTGACCGGTTAATGCGAGTTCAAAACAGACGCGCCGCTGAAACCGGAGAAACGAGATACCTATCACGAGGGTCGCAGTGTCGCTAACAAGATTACGTGTATTCCGGTGATCGATAAATCATATCGCGTTTCATCTTGGAAACAGCCTCACTATAGTAAGCAAGTAAGTAAGTACTTATATACTTACATAAGTATATATACAACATACATACATACATACACAAGCATTCTATAGTTCGACACTTTCGTTGCTCGCGTTCCTGTGCCACGATTTTGTCCTCGTTTCGCTCGACCAATTCACGGTGACCTTTGTCACCGTTTGGGTTTTGCTTCCTAGACCCCAGCTGGATCGCGTTCTCGACCTGCTCGAGCTCGACTCCGCCTCTGAATATGTTTGTTTTGAAGCTACGCCGCCGCGCGCTGAATGTTTGCGTGAATAAAATTCTAAGAACCGAACGACCCAGCTAACGAGTTCACGAACGCGCTCAATGCTCGGTTGCTTTTCTATGAATTTTGCTTCTGATATTTTGCATTACGTGATATATTTACGTTGCCAGTGATTCATTGTACTCTCTGTATGTAACTGTTACGCGTGTATTTAATAAGAGTTATTTATTAAGCATTTAGTCAACATGTATTTACATAGACGATTTTTATTTAGATGTGTAACAAGAATTTACAAGGAATTTAGTAAGGATTTATAGCTGTCATTTATTATATTTGTTTATTGTAGTAATTATAACTCGGATTTAGGTAGGCGAAAATATCGCAAAACTGGATAGAACAATTTAAATATTGATAAATATGACGTTACTAAAGAATGTATGTACTAATCATGAAATTAAAGTTACAAAGAACTTTTTCACAACTTTTGAGCTATAGCTAAATATCTGTTTGATAACGCATGACTGAAGAAATTGCACTCCTACGACCCATAATTCAAGAGATATCATCCATAACTCTCAAATTTCAATTGGTTTTCACCTGTTGGATGGAAAATCCACTTTGGCCTATCGACGACTACGACCCATTTGAAGAAAGAGACAAGAAAGATCTGCTGGTACATTTACTAACCTTCGAGAAAAGTATGAATCTGTCGCAATTACGAAAGAGAAAACTTCCAGCTATCGCAGCTGTGTTATGAAATCTTACGTCCGAGTCAGCAGCCTTCAGCGTGTCACGCAGCGTCACCTCGAAGAAGTTCGCATTGCACTCTCACTCCTCAACATACCAATGACTATGAGCAATTCAATTAGACACTATTTCCGCGTATCTATTCCTCCCGACTAACGGATGACGAAACACTTCCATGTCCACTGCACTGCCGCCAACTAAAATGTTGGCAGAGTGCGACTAACCGAATTCGAACTTTTACTTCCATAGCTTGTAACCACAATAGAAAAACTAAGTCAAAACTGTAAAAAGTATAGAAGGTATTTCCAACACGTAGCAATTTACGCTCGAGAATAAGTGTGCTTTGAAAATCTGTCGAGAACGCGCGATTAATTTGTTTTGGATCTGGACAAACCAATGATGAGATAATACTCAACAATCGTAGGACGAATGATAGCAAGCAAAGTGTGACAAAGCAGCTGTTTATAAACACAGACGTTAAAAGAAAGAACAGTCGATACCCAGATCCATAGTACAAACATAGGTGACTTTTAAAACTAGTTTTTCTCAGAAACAAAGATGCAAGGACAGAGACGATATATTCACGAAGTACTTCTTTTGAAGAAATCAGTTGAACGAATATACGTTTTACAGATCTACCTAATATCGCAATACGTTAGCTGATGTAATCTCTGAAAACGTAACTAAAACTCTTCGGAAAGTACGATTCGAGTCTCGCAAGGCGAAGGCGTTACCTTTCCCCGAACGGGACGCAAAAGACGTGCAACAGAAAAGGAAAGGGATAGAGAGAAGCGAGAGAGTCAGGGCGAAAAAAGCGCGCGCTGGATAGAGTAGGAGAAAGTGAGAGAAAGGAAAGAGTAAGAGAGTGCGAAACTACCGTAAACAAGGCCCGGTGGCAAAGGTGCGGGCAAAAAGAAGCTAGAGAGTACGACAGTGAAAGAATCAAGGAACGCAATAGAAAGACAGAGAAAGGTTAGAATGGATAGTCTCGCTCTCGCAAAGTCGAAGCTGCATCCCTAGCATTGGTCTTTCTTTTTCTATGCCTGAGGCCGCAGTGGATCCTTAACCTTGCAGAACGGAGCTCAACCGGAAGATAGAGAGAAGAAGGAGAAGAGAAGAGAAAGGTAGGATTACGTGAAACTGGCATGAGGGAAAGAGAGGAACGAAACGAGTATCGCGAAAGAGACTAACGAGAGGATAAGTAAGTAACTGGGCGCTCACCGTGGTTAGCAGCGTCGTGGTCAGGTTGATTTTTCTTCTGGCGACAAAGTCGACGATATCGGATGTATCCTCCACCAGCAGCTCACTAACTAGCTTCTGCACATCATCACCCATATCATTCGCGTGCTCGAAATGCAACGCGAACTATAACCGGGAAACAAACGGATTTTAACACCGGACTCGAAACGCGGTATTTTTCCTTAGCGCACTTGCCGCCGTTCACTCTCAACACACTAGCAGGCGATTTCTGCAGTCGTGACTGCGGCACACAAGCTGAGGTCGGGTGTCTCGTCGTGAGCCTCGAGATTCATCGCGTCATGTCGCGGAGCAAACTCGAAGGCTGTTGACTCGTGGAGTACTTGCCTCGAGCATTTCTTGCGGTTGACTACTACTGGCGACACTACCAACTTCGAACGATGCTCTTGGCTGCTGGTCTTCTTCCACTGTTTCCTGACAATTCTCGTCCTCATGTGTCGCAGCTTCTTCACGTACCAAAGATCCCACGATGATCGGCGTTAAAGTCACTCAATTTCGCGCACACGACGCGTTAATCGTCACTTCGACGCGAAGATAATTAGACTGCGAACGCGGTTCGGTAAACGTAAAATAAAGTACTTAGATGGTCGAGTTTGAATGAAAGATCGCACGAGATCCGAGCGGAATCCGGCTTGCTGTGATGCTCGCGAGAAGCAATCGCGAAGTGTACCCGACGAGGAGACGACACCAGAGACTCTATACCGAAAGCGCGCTCGACGCCGACTGTGGCACCGCGCACGGTCGGACAACGTACTACCCTACCACCGACCAGTCGCTTCCCCCACTCCGCTACTGAACGAATAGCAGCGCGCGCGCTCGCCCCACTCACACTGCTTCTCAAGCGTATTCAGTATTGCGCTTCACATGGTCGAAAGGTCTCGCACACACTCTAGTTTACTCTCTTTCGTACAACCGAAGAAACGTATATATGCATAGACGGGAGAAGAGCGACGGGTAAAATTGTGTGTGAGCGGGCGGTGTGATGTATGAACGTACACACGGACGTTCGGGGTACTCTCGACGAAGTCAGTCGAGCGTAGGGTCGGGGTGGTGAAGCCAGGTATACCCCACCACCGTGTCGCAAGTGTCCCAGGGCCGGCGCGGCGCAACCGCAATTCGTCGATTGCAACGACTGATTGTGAGCGCGATTTAACGGAAGTCGAGCGAGCTGTCTACTTTTAAAACATGTCCGATACCGAGAGTTATATGCGGGACCTTGCTAAATCGCTTCTGCCCGGCGATTTACATTCTTTTCATGTAAATGGGAAGCGGTGCGAGCTGACCAATCGTAGATACACGTTTTTCCAGCAATTTTGTTTGTTCGGATGTCTGGCCTTAGCGTCTTTTTGCCTGTTGCGATTGAATATCGTTAGAGAGAGAACTGGGCAATGGTGCTACCGGTGGCACGCTACAAATGCGAGCTACGATTTCGGATAGCAACATGGAAGCGGCCCTGTTTCTAAAGAGCATGTTGAGGATCGTCGTCCGAACTAGGAGACTTTGCTTCGTGACACTTGAACCAGCCTCCGGCATGCACGATTCGCAAACCTAATTAGGAGTGATGCATAAACGATGGCAGTACGGTAAGTCATAAACAAACCTATGTGCGGTGTTCAACCAATAGCCTGCCAGGCTGCTGGTATATGTACGCGAGGTTAAAAAACAGCCGGAAGAAACGGAAAGTCGAGCCGCTGTTCGGTGGCGCTCGAGCAACTCGTTGCCCTCGTTACGGAGAGTTTGGAAATTACGGCTGTGCTTTTTACCCTATAAAAGTTGCAAAATCATCTGTATTAAGTACAGTAGCGGTAACAACAGTAGCGAAGGGCTTGCGCCGAGCGGCTCGTTACTGCTGTTTGGCCATTGTTACTGTCGATTATCAACTGTGACTCTTTGGCGAAGTGGCCATAGAGTAGTACAGCGGCATGTATGCCGTGCGCGTGTGAATATTAGCGAGAAAGAGAACGAATCTTCTCGGAACAAAAGCTGGATCAAGGGCTGAAAAAACGAGGCAAAAGTATGCTCGTTCTTTTGCTCGCTCGTTCGCGCGCTTGCTCGAAAGTGGCGGTACCGAGGAGCCTAACGTTCGCGAATGCGGATGCTTAAATCCGAGTTTACAGGGAGCCACGGCGCGTGGTATCCGAGTGCGGTGGGAAGAAATACGAGGTACGATTTATGGCGGCTGGTGGGTGACGCGGCCAGTTATGGCTGAAGTCGAGGAGAACCGTAAAACACTATGGTTATTTGTGTGGAGAACGTACACATCCAGCTACGAACACGCCTGGGTGCGATTTTTGCTTCGAACGATCCCCCCTCTCCGAATGCTATACGATTCTTTTTCGCGAAGCCCTCAAAGGCGAGAGGGGTTATATGCGTCTAGCAGCGATAGTACGGGATCGGCTCCGTCGGCAACTCTTGCCCGCTTACCCTCCTACTCGCCCTCGAGCGTATCTCAACCCCTTGGCAGACCCTCTCTCTCTCTTCCGTCGCCTTAACCCACCCTTAACCTGCCATCACCTTCCTGCTGCAACACCAGCACCACCAATGGTAGTAGTAGTGGTAAAGCCACCCTCGCTCTTGCTCTCACTACTAGCTTTCGAGCTGGTGATGCCGCCGCGTGCACCGGCATCCAAGGCCAACCAGCCAACCCTGGCTAAGTCGCCAAAAGCTTTGACTCCCCGCGGAATTCGGGGTCGCCGTCATGCCCGAGAGCGGCGTATTGCGTGGCATCCCTCGTGACGGCGTGGCGATGCACTTCGAAACGTGGGGATCCACTGTCGCGAAATTGGATTTGCCGCGGGCCCATCGCGCTATCACCCTTCGCCGTATTTCCGCAAAAAGTTTGCTAACCCCTTTGACTCGTTCTACTGTCCTTTTCCTTTACTACCCATTCCAATGATTGCTTCTTCATAGGGGAATAGGCTCACGGGAAACGTGTCGACGAGGTTTTTTCGCCAATTTTTATCTCGTTCGGTCGTTTTTGATCGGGCTCTCTCTCGAAATATTAATATTCCGTGATGGAGCTGAAAGGTAGCTAGTTTGCGACTCATCGATGCGCGGTTCGCGTGACGCTGTCATTAGCTCGTGGGTTTGGAGTGACACGCCTTTGTTCTCGTAATTTGTAGCTCCAACTTTTCGCGTGCGTCGCGACGTACCGCGCCCTCGTCGTCGTCGTCGTCGTGAGGGGTGCGCGAACGCGAGCGGCATTTTAATTAAAATTACCTTGCTTACTCAAATAGTACGTCTTGACGAAGCAATCGCAACTAGCGATTTCGGGTCCTTGGTTGTTTCGCTCTCTTGTTCGCGGATCAGATACGACGTGTGCTTCTGTTCACAATGAGAGACGTATACACTCGTGAGGTCGTCTTTAATTTCGGTACAACTCCGCTGTTATTTGTTATTTGGTACGGAGTTTCCCTGGTATTCGGTGTTTACTGTGACTTCCAAGAGGCGAGGCCGCATCCAATCGATTCTCCATTGCCGAAAGAGCGAGCCCGCTCGTATATGGCCATCTCTCCCTATGAATCTCGTTAAATCTGTCGAGAATTTTCGAAAATATGCGTTTCTGTTTGCACCACGAAACTAAGTGCCCTCTGACACGCATACACACCGGTTCATTTATCGAACCAGGCTGTAAGAGGTCTCTAGCGTGGGTCTAGCAAGCCAATAAAAATATTACTACCAGAGGAAAATTGCATTGAGAGAGAAAGAAAGAGAACTGCAAAACGACTCTGGTAACTCCAGCTCGAAAAGACGAATTCAAAAAACGACGGGGAAAAGCAAAAAGCTGAGTAGCCCAAATCGCCGAGTAGCTCCGAGGATTTTTCAAGAATCTCACCATGGCATGGATTCCAAACTGCATTCCACAATGATTTATGAACAATCCTATATATCCGTATGCTCACAATGGAACCACCCTCGTTGGACTGAAATTGATCGAATGAGATTTATCGTGTGTACCGCGCGAATCTTCCAAGAGGAACTTTAATCAGTGGCAATTTATTCTTTTTTTCTCTTTCTTCTTGTCCTTCTCCTTTGTTTTCTGGCTCTTCTTCTTCATCTTCTCCTTCTTTTGAGACACGAAAAGAGAAAAGTTTCCGGTCGAGCGAAGAAATGGTGAAACAATTACGCTATCAGCGATTGAATATAGAGGGAGAAAGGCTCGTTCGGCTTCTTGGTCAATTCTGCAGAAGCTACCGACATAAGCAGGCTAGATAATAGGTTGGTGCTTTGCCTTATCTACCGGCTCCTTTTCAAGGATGCGGTTCGGCACCGAAACGTTTGTCGGGATGATAGAAAGTATTTTACGTGGCGCGGTGCAAGTAGAAAACTTAGCGGAAGAGAACTTTTTGCGATACCACGAGAACCGTATCAGATTTCCTGAACCTAGGCGAGAGAGGCTCCCGTCGCAACTCGAGTTCAATCCGCCGCTTTTAAAGCCCGCTTATACTTCGTACTTAGTTTTCGCGGGGAACGAAACTTACCTAACAGATACGAGTCGTTGGGCACGATATGGAATCCGCGAGCGAATCCCATCTTTCCCTTGCGTTCGCGAGCGACGCTGATGGACAAATCGTCTCGAGGACAGAAATTGAATGTCGAACTAGTTCCTAACTACTTCGAAGCCGAATAGTTCCCGCTAAGACGACGCCCACTGGAATCGTGGAAAACGACCACACCGCAATCCCCCAAGCTTTTTCTTGCGTATCTACTTTTATTGCTTCCTCGCGACAAAATTTTTCACCCGAGGAACTTGCATCTATTTGCTACAGGATGTTTCTTTCAATAGCTTTTATTGTATGTTTTTCTTTATTGATAGATTCTTTTGATCGTACGAACATATGGCTCTTATCGTGACAAATCTAATATCAAATTTGTTCCAAAATGTAATTGCAATACAGAGATACTTTGAGTCTGGAAATTTTGACACTTGGCTAGCGTGGAATTTCACTAAATTAGCCTCCGCACACGCATAGATTTTATCTAATTTATAATGCGGCTTATGGTATAATTGCGGTTGACCACGTCCCGGTGGAGAGTACGTTCGATAGATTTAATTAACAGTGGCACAATCTGTGGTGCAATAAAATATGCCCTTCTTTAGAGCGTGAATTCACGAACCGCATAATTCAGCGGATAATTATGGCTGTGCCGGCGGCCGACGTAATAAGACGCGCTTTAATGGGCGTCTAGCTGGCGTCTTTTAAAGACCCTGAAACGAGGAAGAAAAGGCGTGAATTTTATTTACACTTCAAACTTGTGGCACCTTGCCAAGCTGTTTCGTTCATTTTTACATAGAGAATTAAACTATGCACGATATTCACGATTAAATCAATACAACTTCCAATTGATTTTCTTCAGATTTAGTGACTCCTTTGAACGGTATAATAGATTGCTTGCAAATTGTACGATGAAA
The DNA here is from genome assembly GCA_963989405.1 of Trypoxylon attenuatum. NCBI lineage: Eukaryota > Metazoa > Arthropoda > Insecta > Hymenoptera > Crabronidae > Trypoxylon > Trypoxylon attenuatum. The sequence continues at coordinate 26,201,985 of OZ022489.1, forward strand.
TTGTAATTTGCTACTAATAGATTGAGGGTTGTCTTCCAGTCTACTGCAAACTCTACCCTCTTAAGTTCGTCTCCTTGTACTTTGATACTGTTAATAGTTGCATCGCGTAGTCACCATAGTACACATCGTTCGGGTCCTACATTTAACAAGTTCCATTATTAGATTCAGCATAGATATGCTGTGGTATCTGTGGCCCGAGTTACAAGTAGACAGGGTAGTAGTAATCGTTATATTTAACAATGGAGCTTACTCAGAAACAAAACTTTTGGTACTCGAACTTCTTGGTTTCGAATCCAACTTGCCAGTGTTCTCTTCTGACCCTGTATATATTCTGCTCTTTATTCGATCTCAAAATCAAATTGTATTTTTATTGTGAAGATAGAATCGTGTTCCACGGCAAATAGATAAGTTTCTTAAATGTTCTTTCATACGGATCAGAATTAACATATAGTATTTATACAAAATGTTCACTTTTTCATTCTTTCACATGCATTCTTCATTTCTTCCCAAAAAGAAGATTAGAATACCATAAGATTGGTGATAAATTTCTATATGAACTTGGAATGCAGGAAAATTCATTTCGTAGTCAACACGTTCCTCTCGTTCAGATTCTCGTATTATTCCAACACTCATTCCACCGCAGCAATATCGCTGGTGACAGTAACAGACCAGACCAGACGCAATTCGGCATATCGTTATAAGGGAAGTGCACTTGGCGAAGCTGTGCTTTTACGTATGCCATCGCGAAACAATCGTATTCCCGCTTGGACCATAACCCGTGGTGGTGGTGCGCGAGAAGCCACGTCTTCCGGTGCGCGAGAGTTTCGGAGGGTTTGTCCTCCCAAGAGGAATGTTCCTCCTAATTTATGAAACGCGGCGGACGTTACGCCGTTTACGGGGCCGCCTTCGAAGTAACTGGAGCCCGAGTTGGCACGTGAAGGGAAAACTTTCCAGGTAACCTGCTGGCGATGCTGCTAGGACTGCTCCTCTAGTCCTCCTCTACTTCTACTTCCCTATTCTGCTGCTCTACTGGATAGTCCTCACTCCTGACTCGCGTTTTGGCTCATGAAGATTTTCTTGCTGCGTCATTAGTATTCTAAGGACGAGCACATAGCGAACAAGCATCGTATCTTCTGCAAACCCCTCTGTCTATTTCGCATGATTATAATGGATCAATTTTAAATTCGTTTAACCCTGGAGCTGTTTGTATTGTTCTAAAATGATCACAGGTTTAACAAGCTTTCACGTAGAATCATCATTGTACAGAATTTACAATATTCCACTGTCTTTGTAGAAACCAAGAAAAGGCATATGTATTTTTGATATATGGGCAATAATTATAATTAGGATTATAAAATTATTAGAATTGGCGCAATCGAACAGTAATGTTGAGTCATTTCCAATATACGACCATAAACGTTTGAGATCTAGATGTCTTATCTTAAAGCGTTAAAATTGCTCGACAGCGCGAAAACATGTTAATTAGTTCACATCGCATCAGGATATTTTCTTCCTTGATGAGATTTCGCTTTACGCTATAACATCCCTAAAGACAACCCGTAATTACTGCATCTATGAAAGCACGTTCGTAGAATTAACCATCGTAGCAGCGGCATCTCTTTGCCGGCGTGTTCTGCGAATCGTTGATCGGACCTTGTGGAGCATAGCTTGATTAGAGTCCATACAGCGAATGCTAATGAAACGCAGAGTAGATACGATTACGTATGATCCCGAAGTACAATTCAAATGCATATTAAATTAGAAGCGGCAATATTCAAGAAAGAATAGATTTTCGATTAGACATTCGAAGTTAAAATTTTAAGTTTAATTCGCGATTTGATAACAGAATTAGTATTTTTCAGAATAAAGAGAAGAAGATAACTATTATGGCATAAAACTCTATCGAGCTAAGCGAGCGAATTCTTTCTTAAACTTCTACCCTGGATCATTATTTCACACAAGTCCGATTCTTTCACGCCCCGCAATCAAAGCCTTCCGCGAAGACTGCAATTGCAGGAACACCATTGGCGCACTTTGTTCAACTGCATTCTCAGAAAGCCGTACTATCACCGAGAGTGAGAAGAAAAAGAACGTGATTCGTGGGAGCAAAGGACACAAACAGATCGCGCAGTATCTCTTGGATGTGTCAAACGTACCGAAAGTTTTAAGCGATCGGTTCGGGAAGCAAGTGACCCAAATAGACATTTGCCAGCGTCGAATGTTTGACCCGAGAATTCCAATGGATCGATCCTACTGGCGCACGGTGCGCGGTTTTGCTTCGAGACACTCTCTTACCCCCTCGAGCTACTATTCCATCCCAGAACACACTTGTCAGCGTAAATAAAACTCTTAAAGGATCATTGCGCTAGATCGATTCGACTCGCGTGGAATACCTTGACACCTGGTGGCTCCTGCAATCAGTATTAAATTCCAATGGAGCTGAAAGAGAGGCTTCAAAACCTGGGTCCGTCTGGCTTCTTCATAGCAATTTCGACCCGAGCCCACAATGATGTTCCGCGTGAGCGAGGCTACCCTAAGACGCCACAATGCTATGGGATCGACTATTGGAAGAGGACAGTGATTCTTCCAGATATTTCGGTGTTTTGGACGAGTGGTTGGGAAGAGACCTGGTTTTCACGAGCATAGGGGATTGTCGATGGGGACTCGATGCCTTGAATGGTTTTGAAAAAGTGGAGGGTGGGGTTCCGAGGCGTGAGTTCGGGTCGACTGAGGTGCCAGGTGCAAACTTCTTCCTGATTCTATACCTGGCTTCGACAAAACCGTCCTATTCGACGGAAATGTCCGTACTGGTCATAACCTTGGCGATTCTCGACACAATAGCGAGGCATTGAATCCTTCGTATTGCACGTGACAATCGCTTTGGCAAGTGGTTGGCGTGTGCGTACCATTCTACGTTCGAACGCATTCTTAAATATACCCAGGATGGATATAAATCTCTTTTTATCTTATCAAAATATTTATGAATTTAACATATTCATTATAAAATGATTATTTTATCAATAATATTCTAATGACAGTATACGAATAAAAACTGCAATTTAATTTATGAAATGACTCTTTCTTTGTATTTCTCATGTACTTGTTTCTAGTTATGTTTCATGCAATTTTACATAGAGAATAGGCATTCTGAGAATTATTTGTGAGACGAGTGAAGGGATGGTTTCGACTTGTCAGAAATTCTGACGATTTCCTCGTTAGTAATCCGGAATTTTCGTCACACATTTCACGAGCACATCCATTCTTGTTGGCGAGGTCGTTGTAGCCTTGACGATTGCAGACTAATGGGGAAGAAGCGTGAAATATTACTTCATCCGGCGTCCGTCTTGCAGGCATTAGCATAACGCGTAGGCAGAGTGCTTCCATTCGAAATACATTGAAGTATGATATGCAGTATGCTCTATGAGCATGTAACATGCAGTTACTGCTTATTGTACTTTATGTGTGTTTTCGTCCCAGCGAAATTATACAGCATGGTTCTTTAACTTCTTAGCACTAATTTTGTGCATTAATAAAAGCAAAAATGTCCAGGAAATGAACGATTAAAATTAAATGGAAAAGAGGACATTGGAATTCCATTTTTTCTTAAGACTCTTCTTTGCTTTTTATAATTGATATGCCTGAAGGATAAAAAAGTAATATGTGTTTCCTGTTAAAATTTAATTGTAACAATTTATCCTATGTAGTTCATGTTTGATCAATAATTTGCAAGTTTCATTTCAACAATTTATAGCAAACCAAGTAGAGATTTAATAAATGTTTTTGAAATTGGGTATAAGTTGTAATATGCACTTGAATATTTGAAAGTTCAGCCTCTTAGCATTGTGAAATTCTAACGGCATAAGCAGAACATAAATTCCTTTGCATAGGCTTTTAGCAACTTTTGGGCAAACAATACTAGTCATGACACTTATATTATTACGCGAAAGTAATGGGATTTATCATACCGTGATCCAAAGCATCATCCGGTACATTACTCATCGAAATGATAAACCATAATCTCACGTGTGTCTCTGTAGTTAAGCTTCGCAGATTTTGCTGCCGTTGGTATGAACTGATAGGGTAAAGGGTGAGTTTGTAGAGCGGGATGATACCGACGGTGTTAAGGGGAGGCACTGCACAGTTCAGACACAACATCCAATGCAGTCGTGGTCGGAATTGCAACTAAATATAATTGTCATCTATCGAATACATTGTTTGTACAAATCGTATGTATCGTATGTATAAAAATCAATAAATTATTGCCTATATTTGCTTTACTGTCCACCTGACACTGTTCTACTAATTAATATAATTCTTATGATCACAGAATAGTGAAATTGAAAGCAATTCTTAAGGGGGTAGACACGCAGCGACAGCAGCGCCACTTCGAGACCGAAAAAGGGCTTTTTTCCCCGCGGTCCTATTTTCTTATATGACAAGATATTGAGCTCGGCAAGGGCTCATTGGAAAGCTAAAGGTTCAATCTACAGTTGTCTGGAAGTGGATTTTTGAAATTTTGTCGCTATTCGGAAATATTAGTGTCTAAAGTAGGGAGAATTCGTGATTCTGAGTCGTGTACTTCAAGCCGATTTACGTCAATCTGAGACAAATCTTCAAAAATCTACTTCTAGACAACTGTAGATTGAACCTTTAGCTTTCCAATGAGCCCTTGCCGAGCTCAATATCTTGTCATATAAGAAAATAGGACCGCGGGGAAAAAAGCACGCGGTAGACTACAGATTTTAGTCCTTTTGTAGACGAGTTACCCGAAGAACGTCAAATTTAGTTCGGCTACATTTTATGAGGTGGAGCCTCGAGAGAACAGCCACTATCGGTATTCGGCTGAGGGCCGAATGGTGCGGGGAAGGTTCACGGGGAGCGGGGAGCATCAGACCCTGCTTTCCTGGCTCAGGGGTATCTGGCCCGAATTAGCAGCGTCTCCGGTACGGCAATGCCCGTGGGTATCGCAGCTATCTCCCTCTCTGCATAGTGTATGCGAAAGAAAAAGATCGCGTTATGCTGCCAGCGAGAACCGAGCGTTTCTGGTCAAAATAGGGCTTTAGGTGTGAGCACGTTGGGGGGTCGGTTGACCGGTAGCATTGACCTGCGTTAACATCGAAGAAAGCATAGAAAGAACCTCTTCTTCTTGCTGATAGAATTAATTAATAATTAAAACTGTTCTGCTTATACTTGGCGCACGTCTTTTTACCTTACATTTTTAATGTAAAACTTTTTATCGGTTTCGATTTTACGGAACGCGATGCCACAAATATTTCAAAGGCCAGATTACTTAAAATTTTGTTATATGTGCAGCTGTTTCGCTCGCTAGAACAAGTCCAATCCCCGAATGAAATTGATATAAAATTGCAAAGCAAACTTTGACTCTATCTTTATATTGCCATTTCATTTGGCTTACAAATCAAGAAATTTACGGGGGACTGGATGATTTGTTCTAGCGACCCAGGTCTTACCACGTGGAGGAGGCTGCTCAAGACCCACCCTAACCTCGCCCATCCTCCCTCCATTTACGCAACACTAATAAGCTAACGATTTGCAAAAAGAACGCGTACGCGAGCTAAGACTCTACTTAAACTGGCCAAATTTGACTCTAAAGCAATGGCATCCGGGCCAAACTAAATTAATTGACTCTACTCTAAACAGTGGCGACTGTCAAAAAGAAATCGCGATCGCGAACCGAGACAAGCACATAGGGAAAGACAGACACACCCAAGGAAAGGGAGTAGGTGATCCCGCGATGACGTAGTGTTGAACCTAACACCTAAAAACCTCAAATGGATTAGGGTTAGCAGATACTGTAACGCCGCAGTCCCGTTCGTCTACTTTGTTACAGTATCTGAAAAATGAGTATCATTCCCAGTGCTTAGGACGCCAAAACTAATTAAACTCTTTCAAACTATTCACGATAACAAGAAGCTACTTCACCCCCGGTTAAAGGAAAGTTCAACGGGAAATCTGTGCTTTCACTATTCTAACTTACAATCATAAGTCGTATGCGATTCGATTACCAAGCATTCGAAGAAAGCTAATTGAACAAATTCCCTGACGTACTTTCATGGGCATTATGCGAAAAAAGGCAATGAAACCCAAAGAAACCCATAATTAAAAAAAAGCAAAGGACTAAGATCGCGGACGCGTCGCGTGACTCTAACGCGGCCCATGAGCTCCGAGCTATGGGCAAAGATCGGAGCAAATGACTCTACGCCAACTCAGACTAGCACTGCCGGATCTACTAGCCTCCCTAGGGGTAGTCGACCGGTCTAACGGAACCGTCTTTCGTTAGCATCGCGGCCTCTTCCTGATCTACGGACCGTTCGATGGCCCGCAAACGATGAGCCACCGGGAAGAGGCAATCGGACAAAGTGATTCTAACCACGACCCTAATTCGTAGGGCTTACGGCAAAGTGACTTTACTCTAATTCACGCAATAGCAAAAAAGGAACCCCAACAAAGTGTGACTCTAAATCGCGACCCATCACGGTGGGTATCGCAAAAATTGACTCTAAAATCATGAACAAAACACGGTGATTCTCGCCCTTGGCCGCCGCAATGTCGGGGTTCCTAGGTACCGATTGGAACCCAAACATTGTTGCGCCAAGGGACAACGCGAAACTTACTCGTTCCATGGACGAAATGGCATCGCGGTATGCCACCCATGGAAGAGTTCATTGAATCGATTGCAAACGTGACTCTACCAATTGACTTGACTTTACTCTACTCTACTCTAGTCGCGTATATTCGGTTGTGCCCATGAAAGTACATCAAAGTATGATTCTAATATAACTCACCAATGCTAGAAGAACACCCAACAAACGATGTGTTGCAAAGGAGCTCGAGGTGCTCCGAAAATACGTTAATCACAGCGTAAGCTATGCAAAGTTAAACTATTCGCGACGCACAGATTTCCCAATAAACTTTCCTTTACCGAGTTAGAACCTACAACTAGAAAAAGATATTAGTAATGGACTATGAGTAATAGTCTATTACCGTGATACGATAAATAATAAGACTAGGTATTCGCTAAACTAGGTAGTCCAAAACAAAGGGAATGATACTCAAAACAAGACAAACAATAATCAAGAAAGGGAAGAATCTGAAACAGAACAAATTAGTAAAACCTAAAATCCATGCGCAAATATACACAGTAAATATTACACACAGTAAATATACACCGTGCAAAAGCAAAAAAATCGAAACATATAACAATATCGCTGTATATCGAAACAGAACAAATTAGGAAAACATAAAATCCATGCGCAAATATACACAGTAAATATACACCGTGCAAAAACAAAAAAATCGAAACATATAACAATATCGCTGTATATCGAAACAGAACAAATTAGTAAAATAAATTAATGAGGGTAACGATGAAATCTGAAACAGGACAAATTAGGAAAACCTAAAATCCATGCGCAAATACACACCGTGCAAAACCAAAAAATTCGAAACATATAACAATATCGATGTAATCTGAAACAGAACAAATTAGTATTAGGGTGACTCACGCCAACCTGATCAAATTAAGCCACACAGCCTCGTTACTTTCACGAATCATAATTCTTACGCGATCGTTCATTTAGACGCGACACTATCAAAAATTCACGACTCAATTCATTCTATCAAGTATACTTCGCGAAAAAATTCTCAAAAATAATTGCCAACTGACCCAAATTTTATTTAAAAGTGTTAACAAAAGCGCGTATTGTAAAGTGAATCGATTCAAGTATCAACCCATGGTACCAAATGGGTGACCATGAGACCCAATTCAAATGAAAAAGTCAAGCTAAGTCAACGTAAATATTCGAAAAGTAACGAAAGCTATGCGATCTTAATCCAATCAAAGTTTCCGCGCGAATGACACCTGTCGCGCGCGGCACTCTTTTATAAGCTGCCGGCTGGCGGCACGGTTGACGGGAGCGCGCGCCGGGCGTCTGCCAATCACAGCCGACCTGACGTCATCGAAGCTCCTCCCGAGTCACTGAATCAGTCACACAGACTCATGCTTATGATTTTTATTCTTAACAGTTAATTTATAATTTTTCGACTCTTTAACAATCCTATATTCGAATAATCAATAGATTGTTTAAACAATTAGTCAATTACTCCCTCTAACAATTAATCAAGAGACGCGGCTGCGTCTCGCGCCAAATACATATGTACATCCATTTATCCAACCAATCCAAAATCCAAAACATCTATATTAGTTAATAATTTGTGACGAGCCGTAATATTTTATTTTATCGGATCGGAATCGAAATTTATTTATTATCATACTAGTTTATACTTTTCCAGCTTGACTTGTAGTGCAGAGTCTTGGATAGAAACGTTTGGGAAAAAATTATTGAAATCTCACAAAAAGCCTTACAGTAAAAATGTAAGGTAAAAGTATTAGTGTCGTACCATCTGGTTTTCGTTGTGCAAGCACTACCTCTCAAGATAATACCATTTTTCCGGGCCACAGGGACTGTCGTACCAACGAAGAAAATTGAGAAGCGAGGAAACGGGTCTACCCCCTTAAACCCTCTGTTCAAAATTACAGAGGGCAGTACAAAATCTCTCTTTTTTCCGCACTATCGGTAATTCAGAGCAAACGACACTAATTCCCGTTAGATGCTATGTCTATTCTCTACCGTGTCTGTGGTTTAGAATTCTCCCCGTGATACATCAGTATCCAGGGGTGGGTTTCAGTTGGTAGTGTAATTTCTACTATATCGACCAGGGTTGAATTCCAAATCTTACATCCCCTACCACGAGTAAGGGTAGAAATGGATCTAACCAACATATGAAACAGAATTCAAAATTTGAGATTGTCATATCTCCAAAATGTATTAATCAAAATATACATTAAGAATCGTCCGTTAAATTACATATTAACAGTGTATAATATGTATAAATCAGATAATACAATGCGAGTGTAAGCAGCACATGAAACTTTACCTGCGTATCGTGTCTCTTTGTATAGCCGGGTATTTCAGTCGACTATTGATAATGCTATTTCTTGAAGAAATCTTCAACGTTTTCTACGCTGAAGATTTCCGTTGTACCAATTATCGAGATTATTCACCTAGTAAGTTACTGAATTGTGAAACTACTTTTCGGTAATTGATAATATGGTTTTGAATTAGGAATTGCAATATTACTTTGGGGGCATATGGCAAAGTTTCAGGGAATATTCAATATTAATGTGATAAAAAAAACAAAATTGCCTAAATAATAGTTTGCTTTATTTTAGTTCAGTACCTTTTACCAGATTCAGTTTTTAGCGTCCATCATAGGGAAAGTATACATTCGTTTTGTCTAATTGACATACATCTGTCGATCTCTGCAACGGTTCACATTGTTTTACAGGAGTGTGGTATATATTCTTAATTTCTTACGGATAGTGAATCATTAACAGAACAAAATAATTGTAATTGCAGAAACGGTGCAATTAAGGCCCAGTAATTACGAATTGTTCGAGAATCAGGTATTCGTTAACCGGGAAATTTGGCTAAAATACAACCGAGAATGTTATGAATGTTCCAACGATAAAGAATTCATTTATAATAACAGTACATTTAACGATAAAATCGTTAAGACAAATGTTCTATATATTTTCACCCTTAATTACAACAGCTTTTCGCTGTTTTTTTTTTTTCAAATTAACAAGAGGCGTTAAATTTACGACAAATTAGTAAAACACTGATGAATAGTCCAATTAAAATCAATAAATCCGATCACGAGTAAAATTGGTATGTAATATAATATTTTCCATGAAATTGGCTCGCCATGAAATTAACTATATTGCAACGTGTAGCAAATGCAGGTTTTTTTTTTCATTTATTGAGGTAATTGACGTATACTATATTAACCTTAATAAAACGACTAAAATACTTTTATATCCACAGTAAATGATGAGAAATATAAAAAACTTTACAGTACTGAATTCAAGAAAATGGTATTGCTTGAAATTAAAATGATAGATAGACGTCATTATGCAAGTAGAATTGAAATAGTAGTTTAAGTTAAACATTTTTCCGGTTTCACATTGTCCTAACGAAATTGACACACTATAAAGACGGTGATAAAACGATATTCTTTCAGAATTTTTATGTGGAACTGCGAGTTGTTTCAACTGCATTGGTAGTTTTACTGTGAGATTTAATTTCTCAGACTGGCATCGTAGTTTTGGTGGATAGTATTATAAATTTAAAACCCCTTGGGATTCCGACGTTAATGGATGTCGCAGTACATATTAAATACGGGCAAAACACTTGGCCCGTAAACAAGAATGTAGGCTAACGGCATCGAAGAATTGTAAGGAAGAATTCCCGGCAATAAATATAAAAGATCGGTGTAAAATAAAGGAATCGACCGTCGCAGAGTCCACGGCGCAGTAAAGTTTCATGAACGATAAACAATATTTATTGACAGACGTGTCGGAGATTGGCAGTAGGCCAGAAGGAAGGTTTATTATACGGTAAATATTTTATTGCAAAATTAATAGTAGTTTATTCCCTGTCGATATGTGTACAGTTGTACATCTCCCCAGCAGTCTACGATATACATACGTGTATGTATCACGCTGGTGTGATCCACTCATACTTTCCATTGTTATCCGTTCTGTAAATTGAAAGACATAATGAAGATTTATTTAGCTTAATGCTCGTTAGTAACTTTTGGACTGCATATGGGATTTTTTTGCTATGTCGGTTTTCGCTTCTTACTAAGTTACTAATTAACTATATATAGTAAATCTTACACAGAGTAATTTCTAAGCGTAATGTTATAATTGTAAATTATACGGCTATTACAGCATACTACGTATTTTGAATAATCAAGAAATTTATGGTCAGCGTTATTAATACGCGAAATAACCAAGAATAAATTTTAATTTACATTTTATAAATAATATACGATTATGAACTCGCCCACGTGGAGTAAATGTTACTAAATGGGATAAAATTCTCTTCACAGTCTAGCAGTGTATCAGCTAACATAGTACAGACTTATTTGTTTTCATTTGTATCAACGACTGGTTAATCGATACGGCAAAAATTAATTATTTTTGTCATAAATGATGTCTGGCAATAAGTCAATGCATCGTAGAATATTACTCTGTTGCTCAAAGAATTTTTCCCGAATTACCAGGAAAACTATCATGATAATCGGGAACGCATTTTAAAGACTTCAACAGACTATCGTCTCCGATAGCCGAGTTCAACTGTCGCAGCGTTGCAATAAATTCATATATGTACCAAGCCGTCCACATTTGTCCGTTACACTGGAAATATAGCGTTACTCATAATTCACAAGCGAGTCCGCTATTAGCAGAGAATTTCATCCCAGTGGGACCACGTAATCACAATAAACAGGGCTTCATCAGAGGCTCTTTAAAAAATCAGAGCGCAACGATGTAGCGCTCCACAGGTGCATCTGACCGCATTTTGCAGTGTCGTCGTCGGCGAGTTGCTCTGCCCCATAATTACGTCGTCGCCATAACAATCGCGCGGGGTGTGAAATCGATGGGCCAGTTCGTCGCCCTTGTCAGAGGCGAGAGAGCGAGCAGGCAACCAACCGCTGTCGGGTTTATCTGTTGGCGTTGGCGGTGATGGCCAGTACGGGCGCGACGATGCATAGAATCCAGGACTAATGCCTCTCTCCCAGGATCACGCACTACGCGCTGGGAGCATCATCCGCTTCTATCTCCGTGAGATGCGGAAGATCAGCGTAAAACAGATCGCAGGTATATGCACATGGGACAAGAGGCTATCACCGACGGGGGAGGGGGGAGTTAGTTGCAAAAGTAGGCAGGGCGGATTTTAAACGCTTGCAGAGGTAAAAGAAGAAGAAGCACCGCATAGACATAGAGAGCGAGGTCTCGTGGCATCCGCGACTCAGGATGCGCGCTCTCGAGGTATGGGACTCCTGCGAGCTTGCGAGATCCCGGCGCGGTGTGCGCGTGAGCCCGTCGCAGGAACAGAGAGAAAGAGAGATAAAGAAGGTGGGAGGGAGCAAGCGGGAAAATCCCGAGAAACAAAGTGGGCGCAAGTGAGAGAGGCGGTTGTGGGAGGATGGGAGAGAGAGAGAGGGTGAGCGAGATGGAGGCAGGGTTCTCCGGTACACGGTGGTGGGCAGAATATTGATCTGTGGGGTGGGCGTTCGGGGATGGTGTCCTCGAGCTTGCCACCCTCTTGCCACCCTTTTGCCACCCTCAACCACCCACTCTCCCGATCCTGCCTCTCTGTTGCCCCTAGGAGGCCAGCAGGGAGTGGGGCGCGAGTGAAGCTGCGTGCTGGTCCAGTCCGCAGGCTCCCGCGATGCTGTGGTGGGACTGGAGCCGAGCGGTAGGGAGGCTGGCGAACGAGAGGGATGAAGCGCGCGCGCTGCGCCACGGTTCGGGGGTAGCTCGTGCTCCCGCCGTGGGGAGGTCTCCTCGCGTCCTGTCCATATATTGCTATCGCCGGTGGCTGCGAGTCGCGAGAGCTCGACCGGCAGCTCGTGCACGACTTGAACCGTCTCCTACTTCAGGAAACTCTTAGTTCCGTTTCGATACCCGATCGTAGTATTCCAGGCGATTTTCTGCCCCTAATCCTGTCTTCTTCTCTCTTTCCAGCCTGTTGGTCTCTCTGGCATTTATTAGCTGGCACTTGCTCGAACACTCACTATCGTTCGCGCTCAATCATTCCCTCTTTTTCTCTCTCTCTCTCTTTGTTTTTCTCCTTCCCTTCATCCTCGAACTATCCCATTCTCTCTTTCCTTGTGCGGCATTTATACGCGGCCGCTTGCCCGGAAAGATTCACTCTCGCGAGTTCACACGTACCCTCCGCTTTTCCGTATCTTGGTCTCTCCCCTCGTCTTGGGCTCTGTTGCGCGCACCCTCTGCCTGGCAGTTGCCCCTTCGGCCGGATCTGCGCGCACACGCCTCGCTCGGTTCGCCTTTTTCTCGGCCGGCGTCTCAGTCTAGCGCGAGTCGGCCACGTTCACTCGTAGCTGGCCGTGTGGAGCGCACGCGGCTTCGCGGGTGTGCCAGTGCGAGGAAACACGGGATAAAAGACGGGAGAAAACGCGCGTGAAAACACGAGAGATACACGCTTGAGTGTGTATGTGTGTGGGTGCGTGCGCGCACGCGAATCACCAGCAACCAAAAGACATCGTTGCCAGCTGCCAGATACCAGTTACTACATCGGCCGGACTTCTCCTCGCTCGCTCCTTCCGCTCGGGTGGCTCGTGCTGAGCCGGTGCGCCCTGCTGATGAGGATTGCCAGTCACGCACCACCACGGGATTGCTCCTCGTCCCTCTAGTCTCGCGGCCGCGCGTCTACGAGGCACACGACTAGGATCTGGGAGCCGAGAGGCGAAATCCCAGGCGAACCTGCATTGACCTGCTCTTCGACCGTCGACCCTGGAGGATGTGAAGAGACACAACCAAGTGTGGTGATGTGCTCAAAGAATACTACTCTGGGGCTACTGGTTCTCAGTCTCGCTTAGATTTCCAGTGAACGATTGAAAGAAGAAAGTTTGCCCATAGACGACAAAGTGAGCGAGGAAGAGCAGAATCAGGAGTGGTGGTAGGACGCTTGACCAAGTTGCCTGGATACGGAGAACACCGTGTTGCGTCCCGGTGAACCAGTAACGGCAAGACTAACCAGCAGGAGCAGACGACGACGGTGCAACCGGGAGGTGGTGTTAATACGCGCGCGAGAGAATGAAGCGGCCTGCGAGCAGCAGTGGGACGAAAAAGTCGGTGCACGAGGTCGGCAAACCCACCGAAGCGATCGCCTGGTGCGTTCAACAGCCGCGATAGCACGGCTGCCTTCTTCTAGAGTGGCTTTACACGGGAACCGTGGCGGGATATTTGTTCGGCCAGAGAGCGCTCATTCAGAAGCTACTCGGAACTCGGTGTTCGGGAAACGAGTTTTCGCGGAGTAAAAAGAGATTTTTTGAGGTTCCGCTCCGAGGAACAGATTCCTTTGGCCGCACCGAGAGAAAAAGCTTTTTCCTCGAAAGAGGCGAGGTCTCGATTACTGCGAGGAATTTAATAAGTTTCGCGATTCGCGCTCAATTCCACGACGAGCGGTAAGAAAATTCAGTGGGCTGAAGAAACTATGCTGCGAGGTGGCGAGTCTTATTCATAATCAGTGCATTTCCCACGAGTCGCATCTCTAGCGCTCTATTTTCGCTGGAGAAGAAAGAGAGAAGCGGTTGGCTGCGCTGTCAACGTGGCAGTGAACTCAATTGCGTATGAAGAGAGGAGCCTCGGTATGAGGAAAGAAACAATGCTGAAAACGTCGTGTTGATTGCAAACACCTGTAAGCAAGCGGTACTTGCTAAGAAATCACGGACTTGTCCTTTCACGCGTGAATCTCAACGATCTAACGACTCGGGCAACTCTCATTCTCTCTGCTTGGCCGTGCGCACTAAAACAGAAGCTTGCATCGTAAACCGTTAATTGACGAATGGTAGCAAGCGACAGATGCCGAATACGACTACTATAGGTAGGTGAACATCCCAAAGATACTAACTCGAAAATTAGAATCAACTGCGCTTAACCTCTCGTTTTCTGTAAGCTCAGCTTTTTAAACGTAATCAAATCGTTCGTTAATCACTCCTGAGTTTGTTGTAAAAAAAATGTTTAAAAAATCGGTTGTAAGACATTGTAATTGTTGAAGCGTAAAGAGTAATTGACATTTAAGAAAACCGTAAAATTACGTGTAGGAGCGTTATGCTTATTTTTCAGTGGCAGTGTTTTTCTTTCTTATTTCCGTGTTTCCTTTAGTGTAATTATACAATTAATTATTCGCACAAAAATGTTGTCGGAGTTACGTAAGGTCGCATTATGCACCCGAATAATTCATTTAATTTGCTGCACCTCTAAAGCAGCAATTGTAAGGACGTAACATTTTCTCGCTGAACAGTGCTTCAATACATTACATCCTTAATGCAGGATTAATCTACTGTTATTACTTTGACAAAAATAACAATAGAAATTCACAGTAGAACTTTAAGTAAGAGAACTGGTATGCTTTTATAATCAAGACGTCCCTCGCTACTGAGCATGTTTAAAGTCCGTTTCTACTTAAAGCGAAACAGTAGACCAGAAGTCGTATGTCCCATATGAATGCAGCTCTCGTGTTTTCAAATTTTGCAAACCTTTATCTTGAGTATTGTCAACCATGCACGGTTTTCCGTCTCACTCAAATTTCGCGACACAAACATATCGCAAAACGTAATAGAAACGAGACGTAATATCCACAAATTTCGCAATGCGACGTTTGAATTTTCAATTGGGAATAATGCTGCACGTGAAATGAGAGGCTCACTATTCTTTGAAAACTAAATATTAGAATAATGGGATTTGGGCAAGATAGGTTTAACATTTGTTACCCTTATTTCAAAAATTTGATACATTTATCATGAAGACCAACAGTTTTCCAAAAAAGTGGAACCACCTGGCCATAATCCAAAAGAAATAGAACAACATTCCATCATCAAAAAAACATCTAGGTTGAGAATAATGATAGAAGCATTTTTTTCCCTAACTACTTGAGAAAATGGGTTCACTACTCCGCCAGCTTCCACCTTAAAACCACGCACGAAAATCACAATGGAGAGCAACCAGGTCTCTCCATAACAGAGCTCCACTTGCCCAAGAGCAAGCAGCATTGCAATCCAAGTTAAATTAAATATAATTACCCGAGGCCGCGACCTTCCAGTAGAATATCCACTTACACTGGCCAACCATAGTAGGATCCAAACGAAACGACAATTCCTCTGACAACGATGCGACCGCGTAAATTGACTCCCATAACCATATAACCCCCAATAACACCATACGTTTCTCAAGCTTCCAAGTTCGTTTCACCCATGGAAATTGGTTTCAGGTGTTCATCGAAGATCCGCGTACTAACGTCCCAGCATCCATAAGACAAAGACGCAGGAATTGCGGAGTGGAGGAGAGAAACTGGGAGATTTGGTCCTCTGGAAGTGAGAAGACAAGGGGGTTGGTTATGACGGCAAAGTCGGGAGGTGGCCGACTGGTGTGATGATCCAGGGACTGGCTGAGTCGAGCTAGTCGCAGCTGAGACACTCGCAAGTACCTCGAAGAGATATGATCGTGCTCAGCGAAATAACAACAGCGGCTCGCGAGTGCCGGTGATCGAGTGAGTTATCGTTGTGTTCAGTGCGAGGAAAACAGAACGGTACTTCCACGGAGCCTTAGAGAAATTCATTGGCCATGGCGAACCAAGCAAGACGTTATCCGCAAGTGAAGCTTTGTGTAGTCGGCGTTGGTCTCCAAATAGTCCTTTTGCTCACCGTCCTACCTCAAGGTAAGTTAGCCACCACTGTTCACAGCTACGAAAGTTTTGCTTTCTTGCAAAACTCGAGGTTTTCGCTACACTTGAATTGTCGCGCACCTGCGTATTCGTTCTCCGGATTAACGTGCCAGCACCTCGAGAACGAGCTGCTAGAGATAACGCTACTCCCTTTTACGGATATTTTCAATTTCAAATGGAAATGTTAATTGGTCTCATCAGGTTTTATTGCGAACTTTTACCGTAACTCTGGGTACTAACACATTGGATATAGTGTGCTATTCGGTGGGCTTAAGGTGTGCTTTATGTAGGTGTGCAATCGAGTGAACGTATAACGTACAAAATGTCAATTATTTAACTTTCTTCAGTAATTCGAATGACACCAGTATATTGTAAATAACATTTGTTACCTTGTAATTTTATTCGTAATGAGTAATTCGAGTAACTGTTAGTAGTTTGATTCAAATTCTTCAGTGTTCTGTGTAATATATAATTTCTTTATTTTTCATATCAGGCCAGCCCAATTTTCCCACAAAAATTGAATATTCCGCGAGGCATGCCTTCCAGGCAGTTATTTCGTTCGAATTTTTTAAAACCTTTTATGAGTTTTAATATACAATAGCGAAATGTTTGATTTAATTTCAAAAATGATGGTATGCATCGAAGAAAATTATTTTATTATTCGAAATGTTCGGGATACACTTTAATTTTGAAGCCGCTCTTCCGCGAAGTTGCTTTATACGCTTGAGTGCGCGGAACTATTTGCCATAGATCCACAGATTAGCTGTTTGCACTCGTAAGGGCCTGGCCCGCGTGGGTTACCAAACAGATATTCGCTGATGTCGAATCCAGCGGTAGAATTCTACCTGCAGCGAATTCTAATTCGCATTGGATCAGTAAGGAGCAATTTTCAATAAGAATAGATGATTTATCTTCGTGTTTAAAACCCCATTGTTTTTTCATTTCTCTTGGAAATCTGTTTCGTGTGAAAAGTCACCCGAGAAATAAAGGATTTTTAAAAGAGAGCAACATTAATATAGGAAATATTTGGAAAAAAGCAGTTGCTTGGCAAATATTTAGTTCATATTGAGGTCAGTCGAAATTCCAGTAAAAATCGGTGGAGATGATATCTTCATAGCTATAGAACCTTTAGGTATAAAAGTAATATGTGCGCTATAGCCTCGAAAGAACTCAATCATTCCATCAATCGACAGAACTGTTCACCGCGTTTCTGTCCAACGCACGCGCTATTCCACCAACCTGTACCTAACAAAGTTTTGACTTTAAACGACAACAGTGTCGTTTTTTTCGATTAAAACGTGGCGCACTGACACATTTTTCTTCGTATTATTCACCGAAATATTTTCCAAGTCATGATGCATAATTGACAGAAGAGTAACGTGGTGAATTTGACCAAATCTGAGAAATAGCCTAGAAATGACAGGTTTGCGATATATCCAACTGTGCTTGGGAATGTAGGTCATGTGGAAATGCAAATAATAAAACAGCTATCAAATCGGGTAGAACTCACAGAGACACGTAGTTTTTTGAATAGTTACCACTGTTGACGTATCGAGCAGAATTTTCAGGTATGGTCAACGGTACTACCAGTAGCACTTTGGATCTAATTTTTTAACCACTTTGAAACGATGTTAAATCGATATTTGATAGATGTAAAAAATGTAGATCTAACAGACCGCAAAGTATTGCGGCTCTTGAATCCCTTTTAAAAATAATCCGAGGGTGATTAATAGTATTTGTACTATTGGAAGAGAGTAAAGGAATCCTTGATGGCCACTCGAAAAAGTTCAAATAGTTTTCGTTCTGAGAAGCACCGAGCTTTTTGTCGAGAACTTTTATCGCATTGATTTTGGATTTCCTCGATGAGCATGCTCCACTGTGGTTTCCATTTTAATAATATTCTTCAAATTTTCGACAAACGTTCTATTCGCCTGTAGTTAACCCTTTGGTCGCTGATCAGCATCAGTGCAATTTGATTTATATTTATCTATCTGATATTTATTTCGTTTATTTAAAATTAACAATATTAGTTTACAGTACGAAAAATGAATTCTTCATTCGCTTCAAAGATTGACTAAAGATTAACGAATTTGTCATATGATTAAATGCAATGAATTATCAGACTGATAGTAAAAGACATTTTTATACAGTATCATATAGTATTAAAACTCAGAGAAATACCTCGGTCGATCCTTCTTTAAATGACCTCAGCATATGTAAGACGAACTTGCGAACCTGAATGAAGAAAATATTTTTTTGCAAAGATATACACGAAACGTCGGAGTTTATGCGACCCAGTTCCTGGGCGCGAAGTAAGTGTAGATCGCTACAATACGATCTGAAAAATTGCACAATATTCTTTACGCGCTAATTTGCAACTTTACACGCACCAGGACTTAATTTCTCAATATATATTTTATACATTTTTAGAAAAAATTGTTCATCCAAGTGATACTGATAATATATTAGTCAATATCACAGGTTTCTTTTATTAAATATTTATTAAGATCGTAATCCAGCACATATCATCCCCAATTCAAACCTATTCGCAAGCCAACTGATATATATGTATACAATCTGCCTAACGAATCGCGTCCTAGAAATGCGAAATCCCAAAGTGCACATCAGTCATATCATTACTGGATTGCTTAGAGGCGTATTACTTTCCGCTGCGAAACTAACATCATCTAGTATGCTACCGCAACAGCAGCAGTTGCCCCCTCCTTCCTAACTACCTAATTCACTATTTCAGTCTGGGAGGAATATCCCCCAAAATTCTTAATCAAGTTCCTTGATCTCGGAAGCTAGAAAAGTTTCGATACGGATAGAACGGATGGCCATCTTGGCAGGGTTGAAATTTCTACGACCTCATTTTCAGTTCCATCCACCAGTGGCTCAGTTACCGTGTTGTAAAGTGGAAATTCAAAGTGAACCCTTAATTAGAGGTGGTATGCCAAGCTTATCGAGAGACTCGCTTTCAGTGTACTCCTCCTCTCACCCTTTCCAGTTCGCTTGTCTCGTTCAGGTACTCGCGGCGCACTTTAGGTGTTCGTCACGGTTCCATATGTCTCTTACTACACTTAATTCCGCAATTTCAATTCGTATCTACGTTATATTTGCCACCGCATAACGCACAATACGATGCACAAGTAAATGCCTGCGTCACCGCGCAGCTGGAAATCTTTTGATTTGCAGACGAGCGACTGACTTGACTGACAAAGGCACATCGCTAATACGCCAATCCTTGTTTCAGTTGATGCTCGGAGTTAATTGTGGTATTTTGAAACACGGTAGCTCGGATGTTTGAAATCTACCTAGCTGTTCAGTGAAACATTTGCAAATTGCAAATTGTTCTTTGTCCTGTTAGGGAAAATACTTGTAGTATTTAAAGGGGTCAATTTTTGGGAATTTATTGGGTTTTATTCAGAAGTTGATTAATTAAATTTTCAATTTCTACCAAGTAATTTAATAACGCGCTAGATGAAAATATTGCTTAAGAGTATTGTATAGTAAAAAGTGTTTTATAAATCTAATTTATAAGAGACTTTAATGAATTGTGACATAGAAATTTGAACACTTTATCTCGTATTTCAACTGTCTGAAATTACAGATGAGCAAATATCCTAGGTTTCAGTTCTGCTGAAATCTAGCATCCTATCAATCGATTAATTAGCGGTAAGTTAACAATGCCGCGCATCAAGCTGTCGCGTGAAGCATAAGCCAGACTGTTAGGTCAAGCTGGAGGCATTAGGTCAAAAATTTCTGACACATGGGCTGCAATCAATCCCTTCGTCAATCAGAATTGACAGTGGTATAGTCGATGACAATGGGAGCATGTAACCAAATCAGTCACGCTTCGATCGCACGCATGCGAATATAGCTGCCAAAGCGGCGATCACGGTCGATTTCAGCGAAATTCTATTTCTTTCGAGTTACCAAAGGAAAAGAAACTCAGTTTCTTTTCGCGAATGTGTCAAATGAATTCACGCTCTGTTACAAGCTTTACAAGACCTATTGTATCCTAGAGAGAAGTTTTAAGTCGATCGGAAATTTGTTGCTACACTTCCGCTTAAGCTTCGCATTAATCTTTTTTCGTTTTCCTTCTATGACCCATCGAGGTGTGCTTTTCTCTTCCCGCAGTTTCTCCGCGCTGCTCGAGCGGCAGGAACACGGATTATTACTTTACACGCAGGAACACCCGCATCTCGGGTTACCTGGAAATCGATCAATGTTCTGTCTGTGGTGAGCGTAGGAAAAACTTCCCTGCTGAAAATGAAAGTTTTTCGTCGCCAGCAGAACTGTTGGGGGGTTCGGGTAAAAAATTTGTACGGTTTTCGGCACAGCGTTTCGTGGCACCTCGTTAAGCTTGCAGCAGCGGAGGATAAAGGAGAATCAGGTTTCTGGTTCTTGATATTAGTTCTGGTCTTTTGCTTTTTGAGATTAACTCTATTTCTACTAGTGGCCAAAGTAATTAATTTTTCGGGAAATTTTCGCTCGAAAGAAAACACCTTTCTTTGTGTTTGCGTTAGTTTAATTTCAGGTACTTGGAATATTTTCCAGTAACAGATTTGATAAATTAGAAATTTGAAATAAATATACATATATCGATTCGTAAGGAATTCATAATTCAACAATCGCCTGTTCAGAGATTGAAGAACTGTTTCTACTGCGTGTCGACCTGCTCGTGATATTAATCTGTTTGGCATCGTCGGTCATGTGTCAAAGGCTGACCACGAAACACGAAGTACCACTATGGTTTCTGTCAACAGAACTCAAAGGGCCGTGATTAATATTACTGCGGCTCGTTTGTTTTTCTTCTAGGGTACGCTTCCTCTTCTAATTAGAATCATATTAGACCCGAACTATTTGATTTACTGTTTCTAGTATAGGTTGTATATATCAACGAGCATTTAGAAAAGGGATGAAATAATGAGAAAAATAATTATATCTCACGGTAGTGATATAAACGAATAAAATTACGAATTCAATTATTCAATAATTGAATAATAATTAATGATAATTAAAAGATTCGAACAATCAATGTACCATAGATTCAAAAAAAAGTTCCAGATTATCATTTGTCCTTCATGATATTTCCGAATAAAAAATAATATCTGAAACTGTTGATTGGCATATAAACAATACAGTCATTTAGATAACGTACACGTAACCGATTGACAACTAGCGGATTTCGAAATTGTTATAAATCAAGATCCCTCGAATCAGTTGTTTATGAATCATTCCGCGGGGATCGAGCGATTTGTGTTCGTATCTCGAAATCCCAGTAGTCGACTGCCAATTTGTACATAACCCACATTCCCCCACTCAAACAGTCATCCATCAATCATCCATTGGGATAACGATGAAAATCGCGAAAGCTCGGGAAGGAAAAAAGCTTGCACAATTGACCCGGAGTAGCATTCGTTCTCTTTTGTCGAGTTTTCCAACTGTGCGAAACGTTTGGTTGCCGTTGCATTCTGCAACATTTGTGAGATGCTGCTGCCAATTCACGAAATCCGAGTGATTCAAACTGTTTTGTTTTGTTCGCTTGAAACTCGTCCGAAAACAACATTACCTTTAATTCGATTACGTAGTTAGGACGTCTACGTCCCGCTATTAGGATAAAAGGATTTATGTAGTAGTTGAATCGCATTGCTTCTGCTGACAAGAATCGCGTAAATTAGCCTGATGGTACCGTTATCACGAACTTTTTCTCTCCGAGTAAAAATGGTATTCATTTTATTTCAAATTTACCTGATACCATTACTGAAAGCTCTCCGTTGCATTAATTCGAGCAGGGTACTGTACTTACGTTATCTATTATTAGATTCTCGATTTTTATCCAAATATTAATTTTGTTGATTGCTTCAAATTGTCCATTTGGTCGTAGAATGCGTGGCACGTATCTCATAATTTCATATAAAATATAAATAGTATATATGTACTATGCGCAGGTGGTTTTCAGAAAGAATTGTATTTTTTCTAAAATTATTATCCAATATTCTGTGAGCTATAAATATTCGGTTTTATTATTATTACCCTTTTCAATAGTAGAATAATGTTTTATTGCATTATCAACACGCATTGCACGATGCCATGTTATAAATATGTTATATTTCCAAAAGGCAAAGATTCGCACATTTCTTCGTTCGGCCAGGAGATTACTGAGGATAATAAGTCAGGCGATTTATCGTACTCCAGTCTGAAATATCTCTCGCAGGGGCCAGATTTTAGGGGTTTCTGGCCACAGTCCGTGGCCGCGATCGTGAGTTATATCCGGTCGAACCACGCGAAAGCTCCCCTGCGAAACTGGTCGCGACAACGCGTATTTTTCCATGTTAAGCTTTACTGCTGCCGATGGCTGTTTCTCAATTACTCCGGACCGCTTGCGTCGCACGATAGATTCTATGGAGTGTCAAACTCATTGGTATAAACTAATGCTGCTTTTAGCTTGAATTTAGAGTCGCGGGACCAGTGTGCTTTAGTGCATTCCCGAGCTCCGTGGTTCCGGAAACGTGTTTATGGATAGAGGATGCATTTCCTGTGAAACTCACGTGGAATTGGCGTGATTATTGGTCGCATGAAATTTGCGAAAAAGCACACTATGAATTTGCATAATTATGGATAATTTACTAATTTGATTATGTTAATCGTTTAAGCATCATAATATATGCATTTTTTGAACAGTGTGAAAATTTCATTTGCTTTGAAAGCTAGAGCTTATTATTCCACTAAAGAAGAGAATAAAAGTGAACTGTCTTTTTTGCTTCTAGAGATCTTAAAAATCTTATATTAGGAAGGGGATGACTCGGTAGAGCTTCTTGAATAACTATTGCAGTAAAAATGTTAGTCACACGTGCCATTGTAAGATCTCCTTAGAGACTTGAGTCTCATTTACGCCTGCATACAAAGAGGCAGAAGAGAGATCCTTCAGACTAATAGGGTCTTGTCTTAGCTTAATGAATTATGCATATTTTTCGCGTAGATCTCGTTTTTTATTTTCATCAAAACGTTCTGAAGAAGTTCGTGATCAATAAAGGTTTATTATTTACTGACTAATTCTTAGTTAATTTTCTCAAAGATAATAACCGTTATACAATATATTTTTCAATGTACAAGATTTGTAATCTTTTATATTCCAAATGCGTTTATAACAAGGAGAATTTTTCTAAATACGAGTGATCGCATGGATAAATTAATAATATTAACAGATCGGAATTATTATTACACTAATTTAACAAAGTTAACATGAAATATACAGCAATACAATTCTTACCGTCTGCACCGTGTAAATAATCATAAATTGTATAAAGTTGTTAAAAGTTTGCAAATCTCGCGGATGGCCTACCACGTTAACGTTATCGTAGAACGTGGTTGTTTGCGGCAGCAACCAACGACAGCGGTCACCGGAGAATACCGAATATTCGAGCGAACAACCGGCGCAACTCTCGTGTTAACAGTGCAAAGATTAACGGTGCCGAATGTTTGGAATCCTAATACCCTCCACGGAGCCCCGCATATTGCTCACGCAGATGGAGTATAACTCGGGTAAATTCAGGCGAAATTCCTACAACAAGCATCTAACAGACTTCTTATCATAATAAAATAAATTAAAATCAAATTCATGTTACATACACGTATCTTCCATGATACAATTGATATTAACCAAAAACTTGGTTCTTCATGTTTATATTTATATTATTATTAGAAAATCAATTACGTTTTTATCTCATTATTAAAATTACCTTAATCGTTATAATTGCTTATACAAGATAGAAAGATTAAAACAGGATTTATAATGAACATTGAGACGAAAAAAGTGTCGTGAATTTTTTTAAGGTTCAAAAAGACTTGTTAATTCCGGAGACAGTGATGGATACTGGTGACACACGATCATGCGTGAGACTGAAAGCATGTATTAAAATCCCTTACTGTAGACTGTTTACTATCGATCGATCGACTGTCAAGCTGGATGTTGAAGCGGCTGTCAGCAGGGTCGCGCGCGCGGCACGATCGCCACTGAATTGCTGATACCTGCTAGGGCATTAAAGGCGACCATAACTTTTGCACGGGCCGACATACCGCCGACACCGTCACACACCCTGCGCACAGTCCGCGGAATTATTGGGGATCATTGTTCGACGATACGTGCTTATTGTACGTGAGCACTCGCGAGAAATTGGCTCTACGTTCCACCTTTACCACTCTCAATACTTTGCTTTTACACGTTATTGCGGATAGATCGTAGAACGCATCGCTCCTGTTGGATTGATATTCGATTATATCCGATAGCATTCGTCCAACGTGCGTCGTGCGTGAGTTTCCCTCTCTTCGATTTCCATATGAAACAGCTGCTCCAAGTAAACATTTTGTTATTGTTAATATCATATGCAAGAATCGAATCTCATTTTTGTCAACAGGAATTTTAAGCCAATTTAGAAAAATCTTGTGATAAGAAACTTAAAGGGACAATATACGTATAAATGTAAAGAAATTGGATAGTCGATTTTAAATAGCCTTCGTGAATTAGATTCAACTGAAGCTAATTATTGCGCGAAATAATTGCATGCGGAGTACACGTCCTGGAAAATTGGAACAGACCGTGTGTTATACTAATTTGTGGCAGCCTATAATGGAACATACGTGGGAAAATAACGAGTTCATCGAACTATGATTTTAACTCATCAGCTCAATGTTTTTTAACATTGCATTGGAATTAGTTTCGAATAAAATGACACGTTGTCTAATGGAACTTTTGGAATCGAACGATACGAATATTCGGGATTTATTAATCTCGTCTAATTTACGATCGGTGCAGGTAAAAGCGAAATGTACCTATATCTATAGAACATGTAAATTTTCGCTGTATCAGTACTATCAGTGTATTCCGTTTTTCCGATTCGTCTTCGTGTCGTTATTTCGGATAAAAATTCAAATGAATTATCATTTCAACTGGAGAATGTTGAAATTCGTGAAATTCCCAGGAAAAGTAATGGGAACAATCCATCCTGGTTAGAGAAGACTAAATATTGCACCGGCTTATATTCTCTTCATAACAGAGTCATAGTTAACGAGGTTACTGGGTCTCTCTAATTACACTACCTTTGATTAAAGGATATATTATTGTTGAGAGTATACTCGAGCTATGGGAGTCGATCTTCCCCTAGCCTATCGCACCTCTTTCGAGCTCTGTTAATATTTCACGGCAGGAACCTTGCCGCTAAACAACCCTCCGGAAATTCCTATCTATCTCGTTCAATCTGTAATCCCTTCCGGTGCAAGATCTTACTGACACCTACATTCGCGTGCGTCCCTGCTTGCGAATGTAAGAGTAAACGTTAAATTTCAAAGAGTTAAGAAACTTGTCTGAAAAACCGCTACGTAGTGTTTAAGCCTTCACTTTTGAAAATTCTATATTTCCATCTTTCTCACGGCATATACGATGTATTCTCTGGCGAAGAGAACTATTCGCGACCTGAATTCCACTTCCGTCTCTTGGAATAGCGGTCATCGCCGATTGCTGGTATCGATTTTCATAAAGATATTAGCTGATCGCATTTATAAATAAATCAGTGCCACCATGCGCTCGTTCTCATCTGCGAGTGAAAAATTTATCGAGATTTTGTTATTTATTATTGTCAGATATTCGGTATCGCAATTATTAATAATTCGGGAGTAATACTTGAGATGTTTGTATGGATGCGAATGCGAAATGAATTATTTCAGGGAAATTTTCATCGAAATATCAATTTCATTTAGAATTAAAAATTTTGTGGTATTCCTCTTTTCCAATAAACTAATAATATTTCACGTGTATATCCAGTGCTTCAGGGAAATTCAAACTAAACAATGCAATTAAATTGTTATACAATGTTGCAGAGAAATATGGAAGAAAAATATTTTTTTTCGCAATCTTTCCAATTTAAATCTATTTCTTTATAAGAAGAATGTTTTTCAGTTTCTCGCATTTGAAAATGGAATAAAAAGAGGCACGCAACAGAATGTAGGGCTACATAGGAGTAGATAATAAAACAAGGAAATTTATATAAAGCATAACAAGGAGAAGCTCAGAAACAGAAAACCCACATCGCAAAACAATGAATCAGGGCGAAGGTGTTGGAAAGCCAGAGCCGCTTCGAGCGCGCTTTAACTCCGACTCTCGAATGCAACTGCTCTCGGAGGTCGAGATTTTTACATGGTATTACAGAATAGGGCAGAGGGAGAGAGGCAGAAAATCCTGGAACGAGAGCGTGGTCCATAATGGGTGATATCGATTCGCGGAAAGTGACGAGCAACGCGTACCCCTAGTGGGGTAGTAATACTAGTAGTAGTAGTAGTAGTAGTAGTAGTAATAATACTAGTAATACCAGTAGTAGTAGTAGTTATAGTAGCAGTAGGCAGTGCGCCGCTGCTAACTGAAAGGAGTAGCACTCGAGAGGCTTGTATGCGAGAGCATTGTGCCAAGAGGAAAAATATTTTTCTATTCTGCATCGGTAAACCCCGTTGGCTTAGCCCCATCATTTGTCTTCTCCCCTTTTTCTTCCGGTGTCCGGTCTCTTTCCCTTTTCTTTCGAACCACGATCCCGATTCGCGGGACGATTTTTCTCTGATTAGCATCGAGCCGGATGCCAACGAATACTGGCTCGAATTCCCTCGACTTCCGCAATTATGGGACATTGCCAGTGTAATTGCACGCTTTTGTAGGGTGTCATAGTAATTTATGCGTCCGCACCACCCGCGCGAGGCTTCGCGAACGGATGAACGTTGGGATCCTGTGCGAAATGGACTTGCTAATTGGGAAAAATGAATTTCAAATCTCGAGTGGAATGGCTTGGTTAATAAGCGGTAAATTTGTTGTTAATTAGATACTACTTCAATTACACGATATTCCATTTACGTCTTCGTCTCGACAGGGCTTGAAATGAAAATTCGTATGGTTTAATTTAATTTAATGTAGCTGACTCGAGACATTTTCCAATATATAATTGGAACACTGTTTATACTTGAATTAAAATATAACTCTAACGATCGGATTTTATTGGAGGAATTATGTTGAGAGTATTGGAAGCACATTGAAGCTTTTGCGGATTTTAGAAATCATCTTCACAGTTTATTTGCCAAATTCGTTGTATTTGTTTTACAATTCGCATGAGATGCTACACCGAAAAATAGATATTAGAGAAGAATAGATCATTTTCGATACGTTTCTACCTTGAGTCTCCTTACGTTATATTTATCTTCGAAAACTGCCAAAGTATAGAACTCTCAACAGAATCCACGCGTCTTCGAGTGTGTTGGACGAAGGAGACAGTCGCAGGATGGTTTTCGCACGCGAAATCTCGAACGCGACAACGCGAGATTCTCGCGGATTTATCCGTTAATCCCTGGATAAAATCGTGAAGTCCTATACACGGTTGACACTGAACTCTCCGAGGACCAAGCGAAACTTGGTTGCAGCCGAGCGTCAAGCTCAGAATCACGATGTACGAATTATTCGAATTGCGATCGATACTTTACTCGACGAGGTGGCTGAGGATGGCGACAGTGCAGAATCCATTCGCTAAACTTGCGTCAGGCCCACTAGGGGGGGGAAGAGAGACCCAGCACATCCGGATGATTAATAATCCGTTCTGAAAGTAGGAATTCTCAAGAGAATCGCTCGTAGAACATCAGGGCATCTTCATCATCGCGTTTCTGGCGGCAACTTTACCTCGATCCATAGGTAAAACCCAAAAGGCTGAATTTCTACGGATTTCATGGATCACTCGTATCTAGGGAGAATCATCCTTTATCTTAGCTTCCGTGAAACTTCCGCTTTTCTGTTCACTTTATTAAAATCCTCGCCGCTTATAATGACCAGTTTCGCTGCTTGACCCTATTAATGGCGATTTATGTTTACCCACTTGGGTCACTTGAAAGCTCTAATTCGGGATTTACTCGCCGCTCGCTGAGGATACTTTCCACGGTGATAAGAGGCTAATGGTAAGTTGGTTTTATCGGAAAAACGACAGGAAGTTTTACTGATATGTGAGGTATCAGGGAAAATTGCTGGTGATTATAGATTTAAAAGGGGTTAGCAAGTTTAGTAACCAATGAAACTTGTTTATTGAATGTTCTAGTTCAATGTAATTTGCTTGATTTTCACACAGTGACTGGTTGGTAGATACTCAATTACTTATCGAAGGTATAATTTAGCTTAATTTTAATTAGAACCTTTACGTATAATTTACCCTATTATTGCAAGCGAATGCTTGGCCTATCATCAAATATATACTTGTATTATTCCCGTAAATTACAGAGCTAATAAAAACAATTCTCTAAATTATTTTCAATTTAATATCAATCTGGGCAACATAATCATTTATTCATTACCAAAATTAGCGATACGTTATATGATCTTAAATCACTAGAAACAAATATAAATATTTACTTGCTTTCATTATTTTGCTCTGCTCCTTTGCAAAATGCATTTACCTTTGGAGTATTTTTTCAACATTTCGAAAAAGAGTGCGATGTTGTACAATTGTTTGCAGATATTTGTTTTCGGATTGTATTACGGGAGTGCAAATTGTGAACTTAAACATGAGAGAAGAAATAACTAGAAATATTTTCCACTGGGTACACAGTTGCTGCGCTACAAGCACTCGAGAATATCTCAGTAACTTTTTGGCAATGATCCTCAAGTAGTTTGGCTTATTTACAAACCGCCACGTTCTCGAGGTAAATATAGGGGGTCCGAGGTCGGAGGTCAGAGACGCTCAGTAAGAAATATTGCCGTGTCGTCAGGATAAATATACGACTCACGGAGCCAGTGCATCTCACGGTGCGAAACTTTAACTTTATAGGCGACATCGAAGCTGTCCGCGAATCTGACACTTCCGAAAACGGCTTGGCTTTTTCGCACAACGTGCGAAAAAAGAATAAACCCTTTTTTATCTAATGGTAGATAAAGAAACTTAAAAAGTTTTTGTTCAATTTTAATCATTTTTCTATACATATTTCTGTTTGATAATATCGAATATTTTAATACCAACAATTTGGTTTTGCGCACTCCTCACACTTAAAGAGACTTTTTCATGGAAAATACTTTCGAATTAACGTGAGATAATTACTCTTTACCTAAGGATTTGATTTCTACGACAGATATCTACCAGATAGGAATTGCAATTTCAATAACTTCAATTTTCAATCGCTCGATTGAATTTTAAATTGCGATTCTGATATCTGCATACCTTTGGAATTCACAATGCTTCACTGCCGTTTTTTTTTCAGAATATTAGAAAAGGATGAAATATTCGATAAAAATATTCGAAGAAATCTATAGAAATATTGAATGCAATAACTTCGCTTTCTTCACTGATTCAAAATATTTCATTATCCACATTTATTGCAATCAAGAGACTCTCAATTTGGAAAATTCTCGAACCTATTGAATTCTTCACGAACATCGTCCTGAGCAGGCTGCACCAATATACGAATGAAATATAGCCATGGCCGAAGTTTGCGTCGGTATTTCGAAGGCGACGAGTAATTTTGAAATGTGACGTCGATCGGTCCCATAAATCTCTCGGCTGTTACATTCCAAGGGTAACAGAATCATTTTCCTTGATAACGTCGTTTGACGGAAACGCTCGCAAGAGGGTCAAAGTGAAATCGTTTCTATGAAGCAACGCGCTTTCGAGACACAGAATATTAAACTTACGAAAATATAGGAAAAATGATTTTTGAACGAAAGGGTAAGGAGGAGAGGAGAGAAGAGATACTGCTACGAAAAAGTCCGCATAGCTTTTGACCTGAAAAAATCTGACTCTATCGTCGTGACGGTACTCTACTGTTTGATGAATGAAACATTTCTTTCATGCAAGTGAATCCCCAAGAAGAAGATTTACGAGATATTAAAATATGAATTTCCTGCTGCTGCCTGTAGATCTCACTAAAACCGCGCGATTTCCATCCAGAAATTTAAATGCTTCCCGAGCCTTCCAACTGGAATTGTACTATATTGCATAATTGGATTACGACCTCGGATCCCCCAGATATCTTTCACCATTTTATTGGTAAAGTAAGTAAGTCGTGAGCAACAGTGTGGTTCTAAGTTCGTTATAAATTAAAAACTCCCTGTTAAAGATTCTAACTAATCATTAAAACCTTTATTCTTCGTTGCTTATTATTGAATCGTACAAAACCACTCGTGTATATTAAAATACAGATTACTCAGTTATTATTTCAAGTATAAAATACAAACACCTAAAATAAACCAATCTAAACGTGAAATCATGGATCGTTTAAACGCTATTCTCAAATCGTTTCAATACCTAAGTAATTCAGTGTCGGTCAGTATGTATAGAGAAGGCTATCAGGATGTTACTATTATTGCAATGACAGAGTTTACACGAAAGGTAAGCGTGCGCGTCGAATAGGTAAATAGTAGATCCTAAGTATATAGTCTCAGTCCTGGGTTATTTGAGGTTTGAGAATTTGCTACACGTACGTAGAAAATTAACATAGAAGGGACGTTGATGTCTGATCTCTACGAGGGATGCCGGTCCTTAGCTGCTCTAAGGGCAATTTGCAGTGGGTCCGTCCTCGAATCGAGCTTGGATGGAATAGCCAGTTTGGACTGCCACTGAATTGCCATCAATCGTTGCTTCCCCATTAAGTGCGAACCTCTTGATCCTGTATTCGGGCTCTCAAGTCTCGGCGATCAAAGCAAGTTCAAGCAATTTCATGTAAATGCTAAAGTAGTTGGAGTGCTAATCTGCTGGATAATACTGTGCCAAGCTGGGTGCTCGCTCTTCTCTGACGGTTTCCATCAGTCGAACCAAGGCAAGTTCGGTCAGAACAACATGGATTCATGCACTTTGGGATGATTTACTGCTGAAAATTCACTCCTACCGACTCTACCTCTTACAGAGGGAATTAGAGAAACGATTCTGACGTGATTGGAATGTAATGGAATCAGACAAAGCAACTTGGAGAATATTGTAGTACCACTAGTAGATTTAGTATTGAGACATAATGCTGAAGTACTATAAGCACTTGACGTGTATAGGGATTTATCTAAAATCTACATTGTTCGTATCTTAGTTACTATCGTTCGATTATTATTAAAAACATTCGATTTTTTAAAATGATAGAGGACCTGGTACGCTTTTAATATTAAATTTAAATATAAATGATACAAATTCAACAAGCTAAACAGCTAGTAGGATGAATTAATGAGTTTATTCTCACGTCAGCGAAAATTTGCAGTCCCCGAGGATAATCCAGCTGCATGCAAAAAATTCATAATTACTCATTTTATGAGCTCCTCTCTCTCTACCATACGACTTTGATCTTTACGACTTTCTAATCCTCAAGATTACGAAAGATATTTCAAGTGTGGACAATTAAGTGAATCTCTCTGTATACTTACCATCTCGACAGAGTAAGAGTTTCAAGTGCTGATATAATTTCGAACAAAAGGCCGCAGAATTCACGCGTCTCCTGAAAATACTATAATCCGGAAGTGACCTAAATTTCCAGAAATTTCACGAGGGTTTAGTATTCAAAATAATCCAGGAATATGAGCGTAATCACATTGAATCGGCACATTTATTAACGTATGCGGTTTCTCTATGCAAGCGTGGTTCAGCGAGAGGCAAACTGTCATAGAATTCTGGCTCGCAACCGAGGAACATTGTCCAATATCTTCAACATCTGTTTCCACCCCGATCCTTCACCGTAGCGCACAATTCATCCGCGGTGACATTAGCCCGATTTTCAAGCAAACATCCATGAGGTCGTTCCGCAAGAGAGTCAGCGCGATTGCCATCGTGGATGTCGATATGTCATAATCGATCAAGAGAAGCTGCAGGTGCAAAAACCTACTCGACTAACAATAAGCATCATTCGAACCAGCGCCCTTTTCGACAATGGTCTCAGTGGCAGGAAAGTCAAGCAGAAACGTCAGTAGAAGCAGAAAATAAGGGAGGAAGAAATGCGAAACGTAAAGAGGTCCCTTTTGTAATTAGGCCCACGGGCGACGCGTTCCTCCTCTAATTACGTGTCCGACAATCCCGGCTCGAGCGAGCAAGTGGCTCGCTCCCGCCTCGAGACCAGCCAGCTTTTCTCGTCGTTGCGAAGCTTATTTAGTTATACACGAAACAGCAGAGCCTGCTCGCAGTCGCGACGCAATGAGCTTTGCGCTCAGCTGCGCCAACCTGCCTCGAGCTCAAGACTCACCTCGACCTAGAAGCGTCTAGGATCAACCTGCGCTTAGACACTCTTCGCTCGGTCGAATCGAAATTTTCGGCCTCTTGCTCGATTGAATTTCCTTCCTTCCCTTCCTTCCTTCCTTCCCTAATTCCAAATTGGCTCCTCCGTGTTCCTCTAGTACTGTCTCGAGGTTTCTTCGGTGTATTGGCTCTTCGCTGAACGGCTAACAGTACGGAACTTGGAAATTCTTGCAACTCGGATCGGTTGATACTGTTCTTGTTAGCTTCGAGAAGGACTTTACTGAAGCTTCGGGCGATTAGATTTCTATTAACCACTCGCGAATTTTCGTTCTTCTTCTGGGAAAAGAATGCTGCCACAAGAAAATGTTTCAAGGAAACGAAAAGAAATGCGTAGAATACTCCTGTAATCTATTTTGTCTAACGTGTACTTGAGATTAAATTACTCTGTGTATTTTACTTTGATAGACGATCGAACAGCGAGTACTTCTATACATCTTTATATTTATTATAAAGATAAACGAACTCTGCAGATAATTCTAACACAAAGCAATAATGATTATTTGCACATTTTGACTTGTATTTATTGTGAGTTTAGAGGAAATTTATTTTCATTGTTTCCGTAGAACTGGTGTTGAATTAGAAATATTGATATACTTTCAGACAGGTTTATAAACGTTTTATGTTACATCGAAAATAGAGAGTTTAACGTTGTACAACTATTGAGAAGTAATAGGTTGTAACAGGTAGCATCATCCACAACTTTCACAAAACTTTTAACGTCTTCGTTCGATTTACTCAAATACATTCCATTGGGCAAAACCCAGTAAAGAATTTCACGTTTCACCCATCGGTGGATTCGGAGTATCGGATTCTACGTCGAACGAAGTCTCGAGAAACAAACCTCACGATGCGGACGCTGGGAAAACAGTGAAAGATCCGAGTGAATTGAGGCAAGTCGAGCGATTTCGAATTTTCCACTGCAGAAGATGAAAGACTGGCGGAAATTAAGGCTTTAGTTAATCGACTGCTTATTCAAGTAATATATCCACGTTTTTTTATTACTTCGACCCAGCTGAAACGAGATGGCGAGAAGAGACCATGGTTCTCGGATTCAGTTTAGCGAATTCTTTCGCCAATAAGTAATATAAGTCATTGGCAGTTCAAGAGTTCGAGCCTGTAGATAGAATTAATATCGCAATTTTTTTGAACGATACGTCCTGCACAGCGTATTGCTTCTCCCTCTCGCGATATTAAGTCCAGTAGAATGATGTCTGGTCGATCGACCGAAATTAAAGTCCACTGCTAAACTAAAGCTTCAAACGACCAGCCAAAAAATTCGCCTCTCAGGTGGAAGTGGGAAGTGGGTCATAATAGTTCTCTACTGTCCACTATCACTAGCAGAGGCTCGAATTAATCACTGGCAAAACGGTTTTATGTGACAGAATATCGATTCGTTCAAATTCGGCGATTGGTGAAATATTGACGCATAACAATGATATATTCAATTACGTAAGTGAGTATTTGCTCAACACTGATTTCATTACACGAGGGCCAACTTTTTTTTAAGTCTCAAAAATTAATAATTATGCTTCGAGTAAAAACAAAGTACAAGTAGTATTTAAAAGTTGCTTAAAACATTCCAGATAGGAATAAACATTCTTGCTTTATATTATCTGCAATATAGTTTCATTTAGAAACTACTAGTTGAATTTAATATTTCATTAAAATCAAGTTTATCTGATAAAGTTGTCTATTGTCGGTCATTCTTGTTAATCGAACGTAAGGAGCCAGTTTTAATATCTGAATTATTCCCAGAATGCACAAAATTGTCCTGCTGCTTCCGTGATACGAAAGAGTGGGTTACAGTAATTTATGGTAGCTGTTTGGAGAACCAGAAGCTCAGAGCATCGATACTCTAGGAAAGCTGCACGTTCCGGCCATTTACGTGGCTACCGCGTAAAGTTTATGTAATTTAATATGCAAGTACTTGCCGGAATAAATAATGCAAGCTAGGGAAAGAGTGAAGAGCGCTTAGCCTGGTTCTATCCGCTCTCATTACGAGGGAAAACGCTTCGAAAGTATTTAAATAATTGAATGAGTTTAGTTATACGAATAACTGCCCCGCGGCAAGGTAAATTATCCGTAGGGCTGCAAGAAAGTGCGAAAATCAAGAGAAACTATAGTTCTTTAGCAAAGTCGAATTTGTTTCAAAGAAAACAAATATTGTATACCTAAAATAATTTTCAAATAGTTCTACCCAATGCATTCTATTAGAATAATATATTTTTTTTCTAATAGAATAATATAATTTTTGCATCATAAAAAATCTACCGAATTCTATCTCACCATTTCAATTATTTTTCTTTAATAATTTCGTATGTGTTATAATTGCAACCGATCGCATATAAAAGACAAATACGAATTCACTTTATTTATCCATTAATAATTAATATCTAAAAAGATAAATTGAAGGATAACTCTATTAGTCGAATATTTTTATTGTTCAATGCGTTTCATTTTATCTACGACAAATTGTGCACGACTGAAGGAGTTTTAGGTACGAAGGAAGCATACCTCCAGCCACGTGTGCTGCAAAAACAAGGTTAAATATGTGAGGAGTACCTACATACGCATTCTTGGCATTACATTCGCAGTGCTTCAGCCAGCCAAGCATTTTTGTCGTGCAATCCTTAACACAGCAGCACTACGAAAAACAAGACTACGGTTAACGCGGAGCCAGTGCAATAAATGAGGGAGTCGCGCTTGTCACCTGAGAGTTAGGGAGCTATAAGAGAGGGTGGTTAGTGTCTTGAGTGTTTACGAGTTGTATGAACGGACTGGCAAAAAGCTAATGTGACAATCTATATATGTTCTTGCTCGATACCCTCTGCCCGAGGAACTAAGGTCGTTACGGTAATTCTCTGTTCAAGAACATGCGACGTCCACATACCATATTCCAAGGGGTTGCATTGTTCTCT
Organism: Trypoxylon attenuatum; assembly: GCA_963989405.1. Lineage (NCBI taxonomy): Eukaryota > Metazoa > Arthropoda > Insecta > Hymenoptera > Crabronidae > Trypoxylon > Trypoxylon attenuatum. Next base: position 26,237,517 of record OZ022489.1, read on the forward strand.
AGCCGTCATTATAGCGCGACCTTCAAGAAAAACGTTACATAACTTGATGCTATGGTTACTTATCTCGACGAGGAATTTTGGAGGGGTGCTATGATTTCTCACGGTAATTAATATTTTAGGGTGATAGTAACAACGATATAATTTCAATAGTTTATTAAAGCTTACGATTTTTTAATTATTCACTCCTTACCCAATGGAATTTGCTTCAGTATTTGAAATTCTTTTTTTTATTTCAATTTATATCGCAGCTTTATTTGGAAGGAGGGGGGGGAGCATTCCAGCAATTTAGCCATTCCAATTAGTTGGACTATTCGATTTAATATGTTGCTGGCAATTTGCCGTTCATTTGAAGTTATCAATGATGTGAATTAATAATGAGCGCATGATTCGATAGCAAAAGCTTGGTGTATATTTCAAAGTAAATACAATTTACTGGTTAGTGGGCACAATAATACTGAAGTGGATCCGATACTATCGATAGAATTAAATCAGATATAAATGCGGATAGTGTGCACTGAAAAGTCAGAAGGACTATAATTGATAACACCAGTACAGAGATACATTATACAATAAGTATGATACTTTCAATCATTAAAATTATTAGTAAAATCCAGTAATAACACTATCTCTCAATTTGTTAATGTCTTCGAATTATACGTATGGAAACTAAGCACATTTGCATAAAGTGTATAAAATAAGAATTAAAGTAAATTTACACGTAAAGGGAATATGGCTGTATGGGATAAATTAAACGCAAGAGTCAATTATTTTCATTAGCTTTATTAATTAAGACAAGAGGTTCAGAATACAGAAACAGCAGCATCGGCAACAAACAAAGGAACAGTTGATCAGATGCAGCCCTTTTAACGAAAATCTTGTAGCCTCGGCGACTCAATCAATAGGACCCTCGACACTAAAGTATCAAGTTCACGTGCGCGTGGCAGTCGGTCGGTTCAAGGATGAATTTGGCTGCCAAACGCCCTTAAGTCGAAATCTACCGCAGTTGATCAGGCTGACGTTGCCAGTGACAAAACAATCGCAACAATCGATGTACATAATACATGTACACATACATAGTTACATGCACATACGTCGAAGATGAATACCGTGGTATGTTTATGTATCTACGAGGAGTAAGCCTTCACGAGCCACGGTCTTCTCTCAGGCTCCTTGCATACACTAACGGCTGACCGAATATGTAGAGGCAAAACCCTTGCCACGGCCTTCGAGCCTACTCTACTCCAACACTTCCCCTTGTGTTGGCAGAAGGCGAGGATACTCTGGATATGTAGATAGCTCGTGATCCTGGCAGGAGGCCTGAAAAGGCGTGCGAGGTCACTCGAGAGCAGCTCTGTTTAATCCTTGTCAAGCAGCGAAATTACTGGGGCTACCAAAACTATTTTACTCCTTCAACCTGAATCTTTTTGCGGAAATTTCGATAATGCGCATCGACACGTCTGTCTCTTTCATCACTCACCCTCTCTTTCTCTCTCTCTCTCTCTCTCTCTGTGTTTTTCTTTCTCCTCTGCCAATAGGCGATCTTGCGGAGAGCGATGATTTAGTAGTAGACATTTGCTATAAAGATATTTGACAGTAGATACGTGATCCGAGTTAAGCTACCAATTCCACGTTTCACTTTCCTGATCGTAAAGTCTATTTCCCACGATACATTTTGTGGACGTGGTCGTGGAATTTGACGGACGTTTCAGAATCTATTCGACGAATTTCATAATGAGAGAAACGCTCGTCGAGATGAACCAGTGAATAGGTCCAAAGGGATCCATAAACTGGCTTGGGATCGCGAGGTGAAATTCGTAGAATCGAGAGCGCTGTCGTAACCTTTGCTCTAGGTAATATCGTTGAAACTTTGAGACGCGTTTCTAGGTTTAATGAATTTGACACAACAACCTGTAAAAGCGACGACCCTCTAAACTACCTTTGTATCGCACTCGCGAGCGTAGTGCTATCGTGTATTGCACAGTGATGGAATAATCGAGTAATCTTCGTGATTGCAAAGTTGGTGATCGAGTGATTAAGCCACACTCTACTTTTTGCCAATTATATTTATAATAAGCATAACGATGAGTAAATCATTCTATATTCACAAAAGGTTGTAAAAGAAATCGTAAAAAATCCAAAGATCAGTCAAGAAAATTGTTAGGCAATTGCTCTTTAATTTTGCAACTAGCATTCGCAAATGAGTATATTCCAAACGTGGTGGGATCTCGAGAGGGTGCATTTTCCCAGAAAATCTGAAATCAGCGTTCGCGTGTGGAACCGATTTTCCCGTGAGTTAAACTCGATTATGAGCATCAGTATCAGCGGGAGACAGGGATGATCAGCTGAATCGGAGCGCGAGAGGTAGAGAAGGGAAAGAACAGCGAGCGAGGATAGGGGGATGCCAGGGGTAGGCTTGTTGGTGTCGTGGCGGCGGAATGTGGAGCAGTGTGTCAGAACGGCACCCTTCAGAACCGTTCCAGCATCACCCGGCCGCTTGGCCCTCGACACTTTCCACCCCCTTTCACAAAGACCGCTCGCTCACCCGCTTTACTCTCCCACCCCTCACGACTACGAGCACCACGAGCCAGCCACGAGCACCCGGCTATCCCTTCCTCTCTGCCTTCCTGCTTCCCTGGCAATCGCGCATCCTCCTTTCCCGAGCAAGCCATGCACGAACCTCCTACCTTTCCCCTTTTGTTCCTCCTGCCTCTGCCAATATCACTCCTCTTTACTTTCTCCACTCGCACGGTCTCCTTTCCTGCCCTCCGAGCTTCCGCTGCTTTCTTCCGTGGCATCTGTCGTTGTTTGAGTGGCTTCACGGTTCTACTGGATCTTCTGCTGATCACTTCATCTTCTTCTTCTTCTTCTTTTTCTTCTTCTTCGACTTCTTCTTTATTCAAAGTAGAAGTAGGTTTTTGCCCGGTACGATTGACAATCTTGTTGGATTTAAATCTATGACGAATTGTGCCCAATAGAAGCTTGATGCTACTGCAGCAGCAATACAATGAATATGTACTGCATCTTATGTCATACTTCTCATATACGATATTTTCTGATACTCGATTCATTTTTCTATAGAAATATAGCAACACTCGGTTTAGATACTCTCAGCTATCATTCTTCGATGTCGTGTTTTTAGCTTTATATTTTCTCCTTGCCCTTTGAAAACACTATTCGAGGAATTTCTGAATGGTGATTGCTCGATTGAAATGTAAGTCGAAACTTTTCTTGTATCATTTTCTTTGACTTCGATTAGTTTTACGCAAGTCGCTCGTTGCTGGGTCACAGCAACCGCTTCAAGGGTAAACACTCGAGGGTCTGTAGCCGTGGGAAGGGTTGAGCATTGGGTCGCTTGTGCTTTTGCAGTCGCGCGCTCAAGAAAACAGGGGGAAGCGGGGAAATTCAGTGGCTGAACCAACGAATTGCGATAATTGCACTGTGGTAGGACACTCGTTCAATAAGTTTGTGTGTTATTCTTGCTTCTCGACCTGCACTTGAAGTTTAGCAAACCCGGTTTTCAAGCAGTAGAGAATATTCGGTTCCCAATCGATAGGTTCGTTGATCGCGAACTTTGGAATAGTAGTTGGAAGTGCTCAACGAGAAACTGGTCTCCGAACGTTGATACACGGATTTATTTATTGAACGTTTTGTACTAGTTACTACATACACATACTTCCGGAAATTGTATCAAACTTACTTGTATACAATATGTCTATTTATATTATGTAAACTAAGTTTTATTGCAACTAACTTTTTATCTTAATTACAATTAATACATTTCTAATAGTTCGTTGGAATAAATAAACCAAGCAATATTAATTAGTTAAATAAATAGTAATAAATATACGGATTCATATTATAGTGCTATTCGGTCGCATGGACAGGTAAACATAGTAATGGAGGGGGGAGCGCGTGCTAATCGTGTTCCGGGAATCGTTCCCAGATGATCCCCACGCGAGGCCTCGTCATGTTGGCCGCTTTCAACCACTCATACGAGTCAGTGAAGCAGTCGTATGGCTGCATGTCAACAGTTCTGATGCTGTGAAATTATTAAGGATATTTCAATTACCTTCTTACCTGAGAATCGTAACCAGTCATGTTTGACGACAGAAAGTCAACAAGTGAGTTGAGGACAATGTATGCCATATTAGCTAGAAAATATCTACCTTGCACATAGAATTAACTTAGAACCGTATATTGGTGAATACATATAATTCGTGTCTATATAAATCTGTCATTTCTTACTTCAATATAAATATTTTTGGAATAATGAATCCCGTGAACTATCCCGCGTGCTATATTATTAATGGCAGTGATCGGAATAGCAATTTTAAATTGTAAATATCGTTAAATTGTTATAACAACGTGTAGTTTTTATTACGTAGAAACTGAACCAAATTTATTCTCTGCAGATGATTAATGCTGCGTGGTAAACCCTAGATTTATACATGTCCAGTAAGAGAAAGGTTCATTTATAAAACATTTCACTAAAATAAGTGTCTAAAAGAATAGTATGCATTGTTCTGGCAAATTAATCTTGTGATTTAATTTTGATGCGGGGACTCTTAAAAGCAAAATATATTATAAATATGTATTTATATTAGATATGAGAAATTAGAGTGGTAGCTTTGTGTCACATTCGTTTGGTTAGTAAGAAATGGGGAGAATCATATTTCTAAAAATTGCAACTTCGGAAGATTTTCTTTATACCAGGATATCCAGCTCATTAGTAGCATGTAATCAAGTTATCATTAGTACGCGCTCTTCCGAAGTTCATACTCTTCCTTATATCCACCGTAGTAGTGATTAATTAATTAATTTCTCTTGCGCAAGTATAACACGCTCGTATTCCAACCCGAAGCGTTTTTTGCTGGATACAGTCATTAGCGCCATTTAAATCGGAACTTCCCTAGGGCGACTGTTCCGCGATACTTTATTAGTTTCCGAAGCGATATCGACGGACCAAATTAAAATCCACCCAGGGAAATGGCACGAAACGCGCGAACTAATTGCAGAAAGACTGTCGCGAGCTAATTAAGAAGTGGAGGGTCAGCATTTTAAAGCGATTATGCTTGAAACGCTTGCTAATTTCAAGGTGGGATATTTTTCTCTTTCTTCAACCGTGAAGATGTATAGAAGTCTCTTCAAAAGTAATGAAATTATGTGACCAATCAATCGAGGGCAAAGAGTAAATTGCGAATATTTATGCAATTATTAATGTAGTTTTAAATAGAAAATTATAAATGGCCATTTTTAAAGCCATTTACATATTTATGCATTTGTAGTTATTACGAGTTTTAGTATAAAATTTTGAATTATTTGCAGAAAAGTTGAGAGTCTCTTTTATGAAAGAATATACCGTTTTCTTGGGTTCTGTAAATTCGTCTGCTCATATTGAATTTAATTCGATCGTCGAAATGGTGACATGAATGAAGGCTAATTCGAAAAAACGGCAGAAGTTTGATGAAATCTACCAACGATATCGTCCGCTTCGCTCGGCCTATACGAATGAGGAGCCTGGGTATTTCATTTGGTGGCGGTGCTTTTATAATTCAGAGGTACTAGTTTGCGCTGGCGGGTAGTTGAAATGCGAGACCGCTTGCGGAAGCCTGTTGTTGTTGCGAGGAGTTTCGGGGTATAGTATTTGCGTAACTTCGATTGCAGTTTAACGAGTAGTTCCTTCTCTTTGTATTTGAGTTTGAGCATTTGCTGCACCGGGGAAATAGAAAATTGCATGGGGCTCAGGGGCTATTGCTTTTTCGGGATGGGATTGTTTTCACTTGATGGAAAATCGGAAATCAAGAGAGGGTGAGTTCGAAAAATTTCCAGCCGTGAAAATCAATTAGTTTAGTTGTGTATTTCAATCGACAGATCTGGTGACATGTATTTATTGACAATTAGATTATTTCAAAATTGATTTTCCACTTTTAAGGACGTTTATGGTTAAACATTGTCTTTCGACATTTTATGAAACAATTCCGTAGTTGATTTGTATTCGATAGAATAATTTAGTGTTTTTTCAATGCTTGTATTTCGGCGGTGGAGTTTACAAAGAGAAATTCAATCAAATACTGTATTGACAAACCCGAACGATCGATCGTGAACATTTTAATCCACACCCTATGCTCGAAAACTAGGACGTAGGACAATGGCATTCTTGTTCCGCGTGTACACCCTGCGAAACAAAAATGTTTCGGGAGGTGAGACAGCGGAGTGCAAGAAACCCTTGGGGGGATAAAAGAATTCATGGCAGCACATTTGCGCTCGTTCAATTTCTATATGCAAACAAATCTCGAGAAAACTAAGGCCCAACGAGAATTGACAGAGTTCTGTGGGAAGAGGAACAAGAATATCGTATCATACTCCGGAGAACGAAAGATCGGAAACTTCTATAAAGGGTCTCGCTGGATTTACGAATTCTTACACTTTTCTCCCTTACTTGAAATAAGAAGATATCCAGTAGAACATTTGAACTGTCTCGATACGTGTACGCGAAGGAAGTAAAACTAAATAACGAATGTTACGCAGAATATTTTACTTCTCAAATGTACATATCGTAAGGTGGACAGGATAAATACTGTCCTGGAAAAATTTAATGTCCTCCAGAGCAATATATCGCGCACTGGGAGCGTGAGAAATGTTCCTTTTTATTTAGAGATCGTTTACCAACCTAACGTCGCATTTAATCATAACTGTAATGTCGAAGTGTCAACCATAGTTTTAGACTCAAGCTCCAATAAAACGAAGTGCGATTTGAAAGAATTACTTTAGAGTAATTTACGGGTAAGAATCTACGCTAATGTAAATTGCTATCCGGTACAAAGCGAGGATAGAGATTGTACGTTGAGCGTCTTGAGAAGAGGAGATTTTAGTTATTTTGTATCAAAAGACTGTCTGATAGGAGTCTGGCGAGGCCTCAAGAAAGAATTAGGACTTTCAGACGATCCAGACGAAAACAGGAGGAAGGAAAAAGCGAAATTTCGAAGGAGACTCTCGGATAGAAACCGCAGTTCACTCGATGTCAAGAATTCAGTGAATCGAAGTAGTGCTTTGTCGAGATTTATCCGGGCAGGCGAAGCCGTATCGACAAATGGACGGCTGACAGCATCAGCAGAGTTATGTCAGCCCGCAGAGGGTGCAAAACGCGCGCCAAAAGCCTCCAGGAGGAGAAAATACCTCGGCAGTGACAGTAGCTGCTGGCTGGAAAAGTGAGAAAAACAATTTTTCCTCACGCCTGTGCGAGCGTGTCCGCTGCAAATGTTCGTCCGTGATCAACTTGTTAAATGGATTCGGGGGAGAGGGTGAGTTGAAACAAGCAGACACTGGGTGGATGCGAGAAAAACAAGAAAATATTCACAATACCATGCACATACATCTACCTGGAACGACGTTCCGTTGAGCTTATTTTATTATTGATTCTTCACCTTTTAAAGTAGACTTGAAACTCAAAATTCGAAGAAACTAAATCCAAAACCAGAATATCGAGTTCTCTGGCATCAAAAACATCACTGATAATAATCCCTATAATTAATCATTTACATTCGATCTTCTGATCCACTCTTGATATGGTGGTTTGAAGTGAGATTTGGTAGATCATGTTTCACTGGAAAAAGCATTGAATTACAAAATGCAGCAGTGAAACACGAAATATTTAACGTGGCAGAACGGCTAAGAACAGTAATTCGATGACTTGTCTGAGTAGCTGTACATGACGAATCGATCTTCATCTCCATTTTGGCGAACTGAATCGAGGAATTGAACCAACCCTACTCCTGGAAGATATCGAGAGTAAACCGTATCATCGATCTCACGTCCGATTGCACACACGGGTTTTGAGTGCTTTTCGTTATAACGAATGCATTAACTGTAAATACTTTCGGCATTCTACTTTCTTTTAATTATCACAAGCTCCACAAGAGTGTTAGCTTCAACGAAGTTGGATACGTTGGGAGTTCGTTGCACGACTGGAACAGTGAACTTGTTTTCTGATGTGTTTGAAACAGCCGTCTCACATTTCGGATATTCGGACAGCTGGAATAATAATCCAAAAACAGGGCTGCATCAGAAAATATCCAGTAGTAGTATATATATATATATATGTAGAATCCTAGAAAGCACAGTACAACACGCGAGCTAAAAGTTGGTAGCAAAGCGTGTTTGTCCCGCTCGTCGTCTGTGGCTTTCGAATTTCGACTCCGCCAATTTCAACTGGTGCGAACTGCTATTTTATATTTGCACGGTGCACAGGATACACCGTGCGCACAGTGTTACTTGGGATATTGGGCCAGCAGTGTTCGAGGTGCGAGGTGAAGCGAAGAGGAGCAAGGAGAGCGAAGCAAACGAAGCTTCAACGGACGCACCGGAAGTTGGAAGAGCCGAAGCCAGTTGCTCTGAAAGGCAGAGAAAAAAATATTTCGTCGACAGTAGTACCGCGACGGAAAAGCAATCGAGGCAATTTCACTGCTACTACTGGTAATGTCAGTAGTAGTAGTTGTAGCAGTTATTAGTGTAGGTGTGGAGTTGTAGTTGCTTGCCCTGTATTTCCAAGCGGTTCCAAAGAAAATGTTGCTGCCGCCCTTGCCTCTGCAACCCTCTCTTCCGCTACTCCTTCTCTTTTCTCACCTTCTTCTTTTCCCACGTTCTTTCCCACTCTCACCCCAGCGTAATTGCCGTCTACGGCCACTGAACCTCGTCGCGTAATTACTCGCCGTTTAATCTTCCACCCTCAGTTTTTTGCGTTTTTGGCTGCCGTTCCCCTTCCTTTTTTTTATCTCTTCCTCTGTTTCTTTCTCTCTCTCTTCTCCCTCCCTCTCTGTCACTTATATTCTCTTTCCAATTCTTCGGTCTTGTATAATTCAAGGTACTGTTTTTGGTGGAACCAGAAAATCGCGTTTATGCACCGATAGTACTAGTATTCGTGCGATTCCTCTCGTTATTTCGGGAGGTGTCGAGCGTGCTACCAACCTGGAATGAATCCTCGTAAAAAGGATACCGACCAGCATTCGAAGTGTTATCATTATAGCTTTCTACTGATGTTTCCAATTCTATCGCTTTTACGTTAAAAAGTTCGTGTAGAGATATATGTCGGTTTTTTTTTAATGTTAGTCGAGGTATCTTTGAAAGTAGAATTCTGGAACTCAGCGGGTCTTTAAGACTTACCGAGTTGAAATGTTCGTGTTAATTAAATCTTAGGAGCTCAAGCTTCTTTAAAGGTTGCCAGCTACTGCTGGGTTGAGAGCTCCGAATCAGAGCTTGGAGAATCTGTACTTTTCTAATATGATTTTCGTGTTAAAAATTTCTCAAAAGTAGATTGAATAAATCCGAATTATAGATATTATAATAGAGTTTCTATATTGGCTAAGTTCCTAAATTAAAATTCTTTAGCAATATGGAATTTCGACTTTTCGCAATTCGTTTCGAACAATTTTCTGATTTTTAAAATTCCCCCGGTGGTGAGTTGCAAAGTATCTGGTGGATAAGAAAGTTTGTCGAAACATTCAGTTTGTAATATCGCAAATCAGGCAAATAAGAGTGCGTCTTCTCCAGCAGCTGTTACGCTGGACTTCGTGAAGTTTTCGCGCAACAAAATGCTGAACGGTCTAGTACGAGTATTTATCAAAATTCTTGCTCGAAATGAGTTAAAAGTTTCCCAGGTAAACGGCATTATATGGCTCTATTCGGGCAGATATATATATCATATATATACATATATTATATGCAATATGTATAGCGGAAGACCGTACACGAAGTTGGCTCGCGGATCCAGAAGGAAATTTAATTATTGGGAAAAGTTTGGGTATGATTACTCACGCATAAGATTATGAAAATTGGAACAGCAGTTGTCCTGAATATTCATATACGTCTGCGTGTGTAGCTGTGTCTAAATACATACATATTTACCGTACATAGTGCTGGTTCGTTATGTACAGCTCATATTTTCTCTTATCGATCTCACCTGTTCACAGAAACTAAGGAGAAGGAAAGCAGTTGAAAAGGACCGAAGTGAAATCTAGAATTTTGTTGTACGCGAATAACGCGGTTTGAACTTTTAGAAAAAGTAGACTGCAACAGCAAAGCAATAAGTATATTCTTAATTAGAATAATCGGATTAATTAGTTATGACAAAAAATTATAATCTAAAGTGTCGTTCGAAATTTTTCATAAAATCTGCACTAGATGAAAAAATTAAATATATCGATACATTAGTATTCAGCAACACTCGAGAAGAATTTTATGTTCGAAAATGGGAAAATGCATGTATTCACTAGTACAAGCTTCAAAAATCGAGAAATATTCTATATTAATTTCTGCAGTTTTAATAAAATGCCACTGCTTTAACTATGTATAAATGGTAGATTCTCTGCAAATAAAATTTTATCGTCATAAGCGACGCAAATCGATGCCCAACTGCGCGAAGCAGGGGAAAGTTTCCCAAGTAGCTGTATTCTCTCCGGGGTCATCAAAATTCCATAACAGAAGAAACCTCGTTCCACGTTGCATTTCCAAAGAAGATACTTCAAAACGCAAAGTAGCTTCCGGAAACGTTTCTTGCAAAAAAAGCAAGAAGAAGATTCGTTCATTGCATTTTTCTTAGGTGTTCGTTATTCAATTTGTATGTTTCAACTTGAAGACACCCTTTTCACGTATGAAAATACTGAAAAGTTCATGCTAATTCAAGATGCTTTGCATTTTCAATCTTTGTAACTTCAGTTAACATCTGTTTTACCAGTTTTAACTTTACTGCTAATTTTAACGCAGCATATATTTCTCTTTAACATTTATTCTTATTTTTCGATTATTCGCATTTCTGTTCTTACATGCTCGGATTGCGATGAACTACTATGAAATGATTCGTCGTTTGAGAGTATCCTAAGTGAACATCGATATTAAATTTTCAATAAAAAAGATAGGTAATGAGGCTCGACTGGGACTCTAGGGAAATTAGTAATCAAGGATCAGTATGATTAGATTATCCATCAGGAAATATCAGCGTTTCCATCATTTTTTGCTTGAGTAAGATCGCGATAGTGTACCGCTTTCAATGGTAGCATGGCTCATATTTTATATCCCCTGGTCAACCAAGTAACTGCATTCCGTTTCAATGAAATATTTTTTTTAAAAAAAAACCAACGCGAAGCAATAATTCGATCAAGATGGTCTCGCATCATTTTTTACGAGCGTTTGGCTTTAGCTTGGTGAAATCTAGGTTTACTGTTGCGACTGACTTCGCCTTGTTCCAGCTTTATATTCCTTCGAATCTCCTATGCAGAAACGTCGGAGACGTATCTTTTCGACTTTCATTAGATTCCCTCGATAACCTGGAGAGAGAAGCATAATATTTGCCATGAAAGTTTTAAAGCTCCGCGATTGGCTGTTTGCCTCTGCACCTTTTGATAAAAAAAAAAAGTCAGGAGAAAAAGCAAATACAGGGCAAGCATCATAAATCGTCGTAAGCTATTTCTTTACGAATTATTAGTAACAACACTTTTTTTACTATTTCGCGAGCTTTCTACAACAGGAGATTTCCAATCCAATTTTATTTAGCGCACACAATTACGCAAACTTGTACATTTCTCGGATCAATATAACAAACCAAGAAAATGAAGTTAAGACAAACCCTTTGAATTCATGCGATCAGTTCCGAAATATTTCTTCGTAGCCCTGATAACACTTAACACATTTCAATCACCATAATAGTAGACAACCCAGTTTAAAAAGAAAATATTACACCCTTCTTCCTCCAATAATACAGACTCTGTGGCAAAGAATCAATAGCAGAGTCTTCGTTCTTTCATTATCAATTATTTAACTGAAATTGTGGTAGAAGAGGTAGCGTATCCAGAAAGGGAGCAGCCTCGTCAGCACAATGTTTCCGCTCGTTAGTAGCATACACAGTGCACACACACACACACACACACATCGAAAGAGTCGTAGATTTTATTTTGCTGCGGAGCTTTGCACTGGAAGCTCTGCAGGTGCGGAACGAAGCGAATCCAAAAGCGAGAAGAACAATCGGATACTGTATCAGAAGGTAGTAGCATCGTAGGTAGATAGACGTATATATACGTCTATCGGTGGTTGGGAAAAGATTCTCCGGGTCGTTTACGCAGCCCTCTTCTTTGCGCGCGGTGAAAAGTATCCACGGATCGAATATACGATGGCGTAACCTATCTGTCCCGTCGAGCGAGTAATATCGTGCATCCATGATACAAGTGGCGAGAGCTTGGTCTATATATCGCACTACGTCCGTAGCGCGCAGCTCACTGTTTGTTGAAAAGTATACGTTTTTTTTTCCGAAACCGGTTGCATTCTGCTACTCTCTCACTCCTATCTGCATTTCTCTGACTCTGTTGCCTTGATTTGAATCCTGACGAAAATTCTGTCGTCAGTATCTTTCTTGCCTTTGCTTTCTTTAATATTTCATGTTAACGCTTAGCAGAACGGTAGAACGCGACGTATAAGAATCTTTGTTATTCGAATTCCCTGATATTCGAATTTCACATTATCCCAATTCTCCAGTATTTGCACTCCATTGAGATATTTGCATACGGTATACGTTATATGCGCTTTCCTGTATTTGCTCGTGCGAATCCTAATAGTACTGTGGAGTTTCGTAAGAAACTTATCACTTATGATATTATAGTAATTCTTGTACCAGTAGTAAAATGTATTTTTACAAAGTGAATTATAATGAACAACTTTTATAATTGTGGTAACAAAATAAATTTGCTCAAATCTGTACATGCGAAACGGATTCTAATTAAATTATTAAATTAAACGAGCTTATCGGCTTTTATCGTTTTCATTTGAATACATGATAATTAATTTGAGGAAAACAAGCTAGGTATTAAAAATCAATAGTCGAATTGATCTCATTTTCCTACCATTTCAAATATCACAAATTCTATTGTACTTATACGTCTGCATTTATCAATACATATATTATTAATAATTTGTTTCGTTATTAATTATGAATGGAGAATATCACCGTGTAACTCAGCATCGAATTTACCATTACTCTAATTTATTTTTTAGTATATTAGAAGCCTCTTCACAGAAATCTTCTATTAAATGATTCTATTGAAATTTCAATGGATTCGGATATCTGACACCTCACAAATTTACATCACTCTGTTAGTGTGTCAAAAGCGTATTTGTCTTATTATCTATTTTGTGCATCTTGCTTTCATTCCAGCGTAACTAAAGAACACGCCAACTCGAGAAAAGGGTCGAGACAAGGGTGAAAAGGGCTGCGACATGGGCTACAATTTGAAATATTAATCTCACTCCCAACTATGTAGCTGTGGTTCCGCAAGATTTACGCGAATACTTTCCTGCGACCGTTTAAGCTTGAAGAGGGATGACATGGCACCTGCATCGCGAAGTCTCAGGATTCAGAATAAAACAGACTGTCCACGCGAAAAGAATAGTACACATCTCTTTCTCAACGTGTTGGTATTTTCTTCAAAAGCTATTTAAAGTAAAAAGACGCGTTAATGAAAATTAAACTTATAATTATATAATTTTATTAATTGATAGATACATGAGAATAATAATACTGTATTGGATATAATACAAATGTAATTGACTCATTTTCAATGATTTTGACGGAAGATGGACTTCGACGAAATATTGTATAATTTATTTTAATATTCAAATGTATGCATACATCTACAGATTTTAAAAAATTATAAATATTATATTTTATGACACGAATGAATCAACTATTCAAATAATTTGCAGTTTGTTTTTTAAATTTTTCACAGCTACATATATCTTCTATCGAGAGGGTGCAATACACACTAGTAAAACTAAGCTTTCCGTGGTCTTCTTCACCTAAGACACTCTATATGTTAATACAGTCTTTCTGAAAACTCTTCGTAGATATAATAACATTATGTATTTCGGGTAGAAAGTATGCTCAACTCGCATGTAATCACGTGTCACGAAGGCTGCAGTCTTCGAGCCACGTAATTCTCAAACTTTCGCAGAATGCAGACTCTTAAAGCTTGCGCTGTATTAACAGTGTTGAACTGAGCCTCGTCCTAAGTTCAACTCTATCAAAGATTCTCCCACGAATATTTTTCTCCGAGTCGATTGAACCGGGTGATTTCTAATCAACAGAATCCGTGCTGAATAATCGATTATCTGGCTTTTGAATTTCTCACGAGCACATACCAAAGTGTTCGATGAACTGGCATGAAACAAATTGAGATTAGGTAGAAATCGACCATTCCCGAGAAATAATAATTAGCCAAGCTGGAAATTTAAAACGTCACTCTTTGGCTTTGTTGGTTAGAACTAAATGACTGGTGCGATTCACGGAAGAAGCATTTCTGCTGTCAGATGGCTTATGAAGGAGAAAGGACTAATCGACACGCTTCTCGATCAAAGTTTTAATCACTCACCATGAAATGAACGTCTTTGCGAGCGCTTTTACCAGTATCGATGGGCCACGATCAGAGTTTACCCGCTGCTTTGCAAACAGTGCTTTAATTGAGGTGTATCCTTGAAGATCTCCTTCGGGAAGTAGCTTTGAAACTGGCGGAAATTTGTCGATGTTTGGTCGCCGACAGTCTATTTGACCTTTCCTCTACTGATAGGATAAGAGTATACGCAGCATCTGCACTTGACAAGTTCAAGGAATACTCCAACGATCCATTTAACCCCATAGCCTACATATCTGATCCTGTTCAACTGCGTTGAATATCGTGGAAAAAGTTAAAACACCAATAATGGATCTTAATAATTCTACTAAATAAACAAAAGCTTTTAAACGAGTATTTAACTCAATATTATTAATTTACAGCTGCTCACGTAAAAATGCATTATTTAAAAATTATATTCAAGACCCCAAAGCACTGTAGACATTCGGAACATTTAGTCAATCTTCCCGTTCGTTCGTCTTTGCTTCAGTGGACCAGACGCTTGCGTCAAGTGAGGGTCGACAGCCAAAGTAATTACCTCACGTGTCAGATATCCTCGCCTCGTGGATGCTGTCACCCGAATATTATAGGATAATATTCCAGGCAGGAAATCAGTAAGACAATTCGCCGGAAGATCGAATTAGTCTAAATGCAACTACGCAAAGGGATCGAAAGAGTCGAGAATTGCGCAATGAGAATAAGAGGAAGGGAGCGACGAGAAAACGTGCTCTTCATGTCCTTACCAAGTTGCTGTGTCCCTCGCTGTTACCATGGTAACGATATCGAGGGAGGATGAACACCCTCCTCTCGCACTCTCACTCTACCCTAAAGAGATTCCCAAGAATATTTCGTTGCCAATCCCGAGTAGGAGCGGCCTGTTTACTTCGACTTCATTTTTACATTCTCGCGAATCCTTAAGCGAGTTTCGACGCATTATTCTCTTGCCCCTGGTAAAACTGTGATGAGTGTTCTGCTAAGAGTTTCGGCAATTTCCAGATGGCAAGGTTTGATATTGGTCGTTGGTACTTGGAGTTTTGGGTCTCTAGCAGAGAATCAGCTACGTCTTGGTGGGGGGAGGTTTCTCCTTCCAGCGAGAGGCCAAAAGTGCCGCCAAACGCGGCTCGAAATAATCCGGAAAATTAATTCGCGTCCTTCTGGGTATATGGGATTATCTTTCGGGAGTTTCGAGGAACATATTATTCCGGTTCACGCTCTTCCTGGATACTTTTAATCCTAGCTGCCGTTTGGAGGAAGATTAAGGGGTGGGAATGTCTCAAAAATTTGAGGTAGAACCCTCGAAGGCAACGATGATGGATATTGTATACGAAGCCATGAGTTAAAGATAATGTCAGAAAGTGGCTTAAATTATCATCTTGTGAGCTTTTTTTGGGGTTTGTATCAGGAGGGTGGAATCTTATTATTCCGGTTATAGGACTGATAATTATAAATTGATATTCGTAATTATTGGAAAAATGATTAACAACATATTGATTATTTCTCACAGGATCAAATGCAATTTCTAAAGTGCCTCCTGTCGTTAGTTTGCAGAATTTTTAATATGATCATATAGGATTTTCGGTTGCTAGAGAGGGAATAATTTCGGAATTAATTCGAGAGTAATATTCAGTAGTTGCAGCGAATAACGCAACTCGAAGAGAACGGCGCGCAGCGAACTACAGCTATATGCTACTTAAGAACATATTTCCCGTGGGAGTAGTATCATGTAGGTGAAATGAATGATGCTTCTTTTACTCGTTGGATTAAAATCCCTTTTCGTACATTTGTAATCTTTCCTCGCTTATCTTTAATTCCGGAATCTTGCGATTAGAAGTAACCGTTTCCACTTGTTAAACAGTCTTCGCCATTTCCAAGTAACAAAGAACGTAACAGTTACATAATCGTCATACTTAAAAATACGTTTATTCATTTGTCCAATATTTCCAATACTAAAGAAAAGCTTTGAATACTTTTGACAACACCAGAAAAAAATATATATATATACAATAGTAATAGTATTGTATATATATATACAATATGATCAGGAAGATTTGCATTCACGCAGTACGTGGATTCACATACGGACAAGCTAGGTGGCAACGTTTGCACCAACTGCGAATCCCGAACACATTCATCATCCGGTTGCCGAAGTGTCAGATAGTTTGAAGCGGCTGCATTTCTGAATCAAAAGTTTGAAAGGGTTGTGGACACGTGGTGGCGATGGTGGCGTTGGAGGCGATCAATCGTGCGAAGCAAAAGGACACTCGATGCGCCCTGGACAATAATAATAACGGGAAAGGGTCCTTGCCACCCTAGGTTTGTCTTCTGATTGGCCCATCGTTCACGGTGGCTTCACAAGTTTCGGAGACGATACGACTCCAAAAGCGTTTCTCCTCTCTTGCTTCGGGTCCTCCGATCTTCCCTTGGCGAAGAGTGGCAGGGGTGAAGATCGAAGAACAAGATTGAAGCTAAATGAGCCTGAGCGCGAGTGACGGAGCGCGAAACGGAAGAAGAAGCCAGAAGCGAGAAAGAGGAAAGCGAGAGCCGTAAGAAGGCAGGTCTGAAATTAGAGGGGTAGAGTAAGGGATAGTCGTGAAACGAAAAGACGAGCCAAGAAGAGAGGGGAGGGAAGCTAGAACGGAGGAAAAGTGGCGGGAGCTCAGTGATGTTGGGGCTTGGAAACCCAAGGCTTCGTCGTACTCCTTGAGGTGGCCTTCTCGTTCAAGCGAAGGATCTACCCTCACCCTTCTCTCCTTTCTTGTCCTTTGTCTCTGTCTCCAGCTTGGCCCTCCAATAGCAGTTTCCACAACGTTGTCGTCGAACGAACGAACGAACGAACGAACCTCGGGTCGAAAACCCTGAACCCTGAGAAAGAGAACCGCCGCAGACAGCTTTGAACCACGAGAGGTGAATTTCCAGAATTCCAGCCGCTCGAAGAAAGATACATCTCCGAAGAGTCTATAGTCTAAGAGCAGACTAAAAGTGAAAAAGATTAATACCGCGGGCGAAAGGCAAGCTTGTAACAGTGGTAGACAAGACTGAAGTAATACTGACGAAAAAGAGGAACGAGGAGCCAGTGAAAACAGTGGTGAGAGACCGTCGACGTTAACCAAAGTCAGAGGGTGAATCTGTGGGGTGGGTTGTAGTGGGATAGAGGGAGGGTAAAAGGGCGCAGGCCACGAGAGAAACGTCGCAAGGGAGAGGGCGAATTTTGGGGAATGCCTGTTACTATGGCGACCATCCGGGAGCTAAACGGCCAGCAGGATGCGGTTGGCGAGCCGTACCATCCGCGCGAGATACCGTTATCCAGATGTAAAATGTACATCGGGGAAATCATGCTTAATATCGCTCGATTTCCTTGCGCGCATCTTTGCTTATCCGAACGTAGCTTTGAGGGTAGAGCTACCAATCGAACGAACAGTGGCACGGTTCCAAGAGGCCTGACCATGGTTCCCTAGCGACGGTTTCGACTTTTATTCCGCCTGTTTTGAGGGTGACACTTGTGGAGCCGGCCTAGCATGGACGGTGTCCTCTGTGGCCGTCATAATTGCGCTCTTGGGTCGACGGAGACCGGATACCGCTACTGCGGTGAGGGATGCGAAAAGTGACACAGAAAAAAGGCTTCACAGTGGTAAAGCGACACGATGGGTTTTTTTTCATCCTACTGTTGGAATATTCTTCGAAAATTCTTGGATCAGGAGACAAAATCAAGGCGAATCTGATTTCTTTCGGAATATTTTATCGTTAACTTGAAAATAGATTTTCCAGAATAGAATGCAAATACTTTATACATGAGGAAAAATTGCAGTAATTGTTCTGGATTCAGAATATCTTCTGAAAAACTGAAAAAAATTCAAAGAGGCAGAGAATATTTTTTTATTTTTTAATCAAATCTCTGTTTGTTTTCGTATTGTTAAGCAGTGTTTAATGGCTATTCGCGGGAATTTGCTCTCGTTCGAAATTATCGCGATGAATTTTCCACGAAAATGTTACTTTTATCATTTCGGTGGAAATAGTATCAGATTAGATCGGCAAGTTTACATTCTCTTGGTATAAGCCGACGTGCCGTTATATGTACTAGCATATATTACGTTTATCTTTTCGACTGCCGTGTGTACACATTTACGGTGAAGTTATCGTACGTATCAGCACACTACGGTTAAGTAGTCGCGTTAACAACAGCTAATTCGTCGCATAGGAAGGAAGTCGTTTTAAGTATAAAAAGAAAAAACTATTTCTTTATTTATTATCTATTAATTGTACTAATTAGCTCATTACCGTTAAAAATACTTGTGTTTATAATAATATTCTAATCGTATCTTTTTCCTTTTGGATTTGGAAGGCAGACAGCATCTAAAATCTCCAAATAATAGATACAATTTGATTAAGGGAGTAAAAAAAAAAGGTGACAAGCGCGTTATTGTTAGGGAGATAAGTACGTCGCGACTGGTGTCTCTGTCTCTTATAGATAAGAGTCACCTTGCTACAAAATTGCGGTTCATTTTCAGTCCACGCGATAGTGTCGACGATGGCACTTGTGGCGCTGTTTAATCCGACAAGGGAGTCACTGAGATAATAAAAGCGTACGATACCACGCCTCTAAAACGAAGCAAACCTCCTTGATTATCTTCGCACAACTCCGCGAATTAATTATACCGAAGAATGTCATGGAATATCGTATTCTCACTATCGAGCATTATTAACATCCAGTATACAAATCCGACATATTCAAAATTTATTCCTCATTAATCTTATTCTGTTCCGCGTAGCTTCCAAAGAGAAAATTTCTATGAGAATATTCAATATTTTATTTGATTTAAAGAAATCCATTTAACACGACTCTATCCAAAAAAATCAGTACAGCATTCATGTAGAATTTTCCACCGTAAATTTCAGTCGTAGTAATATCTTTTAATAGAACTCTTGGTCATTAGCATCTGAATTACAAGTATTTATTTATAGTATGGGAAAGCAATTAATATTGCTTTCAATCTTTTCAAATTAATCAAGCAATTATATCGAAAGGTTCCCTCGGAGGTAACTGGAAATAGAGATTCCATTAAACACTTGCTGCATTCAATAGAACGAATGCATCTTTTACGCTGATGGCTCGCTTCCAAGTACACGAGAGAGTCCGCACCCCACGACCATACAAGCTCTCTCTCGGTGCCAGTGACACTTGTGGCATGATTCAATCCATCAAGTGGCTTGCTTTTCCAGCATATCCGCGATAGAAAAACGTCAGCATAAACAGAGAGGAAGAGAGAGAGAGAGAGAGAGAGAGAGGACGAACTAATTCGCTTTGCTAGGGTGTCGATTAATAATCCGAGGAGGCGAATGTGTTCAGCGTCCTTATCGAATCCACCATTCTTCCGCAAATTACCTTGGGTGAAGAGGGTTGGGAATCCAAGGGCCAAGAATTATGAATCCCGCTTATAGTTGGAGTTATTGGCATCATCGATGGGAAGCAAAGTAGAAAAATCATCGTTTCGAGCCCGGCAGGAAATTGTATCGGGGCTGGTCACGCGATTCGATTCGAGGGAAATCGACGGGGAAGAATTGCTCGCGGACGATCCCTTTCCCTCCTTCCTCTTTTTTCTCTTTTTTTTCTTTTCTTTTTGGGCTTTTCTCTCGCCTAGCGAACGTACACCTCGGATGCCGATCGATTTTCATTAATGAAGTGGAGCGTGGGCTCTCTTCTCTCCGCTGGTTCTCTGTGAGTGGCTGAAATATTTCCTTGGCCTGCCTTGACCCGCTTAAGCGGCTCCCCCGCTTTTCTGTTTGTCAGCCCTGATGAAGCTCTTTCCTCGCGAGATAAGAGTGTATTTTCCTGCATTATTTTAATCCCCACCTCCCCGCGTTTGACCGAGCCTCCACCGAGACGCGCTTTCGTAATTGAATGCGACACAGTTGCCCTGTGAGCTTCGTAAATTGTCAGGGTCGGGCAAACAACTTTTCGGATTTCATTGATTTTTCCTGACGGGGACGTTGACTTCCTAAAGGTAGACTCAGATTTCGGAGAATTGAATTCTTTCTTTATAGTCTAATCTCAATATTTTTTTCCAAACCAAAAATAAAAAGTAACACTGAATTTTTATTGAGGAGTTGATTTTATTATTTTGACAAACTTCTAAAGAAAAAATTACCGAAAACTATGATTAATTACCATTTGTATATGTCTCCGATATCTGCTACAACAATTTAAGTATTCTGCACAAAAATAGATGTTGCATTTATCTTATTATTAATGCAAATTGCAAATATCAATTTTAGTGTATTTTAGTTTTATTTTGTAAAATGGTATAGTATATAAATATGTAACACGAATATTTTTAAAACGCACTGAACGGAATATATAATCGAAAAAAGGGAAGTAGCTCAAATGCATCTTATAAGTTTCTTATATGCGAAAACTATCATCAGAAGACAGGCGAGCGGAATATAAAACGTAGCGAACAACTAACGATCGGAACGTGTCAGACACGCGCCACCTTTGTAAATGCAAACTTCACGAAGGAGAGGCCAAGTATTGAACATCTGACACCCTCCGATAAAATACTTCGTTTCATAAGAGATTTTCCCTGCCAGGAATCGAGGGTAAAGGGAACATTATCCCGGAAATGCGTGCTGCCTCTCTGTGGTAAAATGAAAAAATTCTGCCTTTCTTGCCGTAAACTTTTCCAGATAAATCTTGCCTCCTTCGAACTATAATTTTACGGATAATTTCTTAAGAATTATACACTTCCTATACTTTTATATCTCCTAGGTTGCTATGAATAATTAATTATAAAAACTTTAGTACTTAACTAACATCTTCTTTATTCGTTTCTTTCTTCCACTTTTTATAAAATGTCGTTCACTTTTATTCATATTTAAACAAATTGTATATCAAACTATATTATTTCCTCTTTATTCGTATTTAAATAAACAGCAACATATGTTTAAGAGATTTAGTTTATCGAGTACACTTATTTGGGTATATGAAATATCTTAAGCCTAAAATAAAGTACACTGACCACAGCGATGGTTTATTTCTTCTGGTTTAAAATTCCATACAGTAAACGATGGTTTCCGCAACAGTATCTATGAACTCCGAAAACCGAGGATACCACAATTCGATAGCAGGAGTCCTAGCGGGATACCGCCAGGGAAAGTGTGGTACAACCAGTATTAATCTGTAGCAACATCTGCCAGCGACGTGTCGCACTGTCATAGCGTATAAGTTTTCGCAGTTGATTAAACAGCCACAATTTATTCAGGAGATGCGACCGCTGTAGAAAACCGCGCGAAATCGAGTGTCAAATATATACAGAGTAGTAGAACCAAACGGGTTTGAGGTTTTTTTCTCGTATTTCTAGTCTGTGGTAAATTCATGTAAATATGCGTGAGTCAAGGTGGGAGGGAGCTAGCGATATGCGACCTCACCATTTTATATTCAAATTGTGTGCGATCACCACCACCACCACCACCACCACCACCGACAAATTGAATGGGATCAATCAATCGCCGTAGCCAAATGACAATCAACGTCGCCTTGTCAACCGTTGCGTCCCGAATCTTTGCTAATTGGAAATTACATTCAGTGATAATGACTATTAATTCTTCAAGAGCTTCTGGGGGAATCTTGGTCTCAAGCATCGTCATGATTTTCTTCCTTAATGTGAGGAATCTCTTCCCGCTCATTAACGTCATTGCCAATCATTTTTTATGTAGCAGTTTGCGAACAGTGACAAAGTTTCGATATTAATGACTAATCTTCGCTGGAGTTTCTGATGATTGAGAGATACTTTATCATTTTTTAGTGTTGCACTGTGTGACACAGTTGTATATAGTGTATATTCTACTTCCACTTTCACGAAATATAATTTTTCAGAACCAAAAAGATATTACAAAAGTTTCTGGTATTTGTAATTTAGTCGAACTATTCATATTTAAATTTCGGATGTTATTTAACAATTGAATTTCTGTAGACAAATTAAAAATTCAGCAAAAGCTTTTAAATAGAATCTGTTGTACTTTGCATAATTTCTGAAATATTTTTTCTTGGTAAAATCTATCAATAGAACGAATATAATCAATTTAATATGATTGGTGGGAAATGCGCAAATGTCTTAACGAATAGATTTAGATATATATATATGTCCTCGAGAATCTGTCATTTGAAAAGACGATAGATAGTGATTCGTGTCCCAGTGCAGGTGCACGAAAGCCTGCACCTTCGAACCTTCCAAAGGAACGTTGGATACCAACCTTGAAAGCGTTTTCAGGTTTACGCGCACCACCGCCTCCGGGTTCGAGCCCGAGAGCCTCAATTCTCCATATTTCTCCATCGACTTACTCCAGACCGAGCCTCCCTAGATTCTCACCCATAATGGAACTCTTCCAATTCGCTTTAACCTCAGCCTTGTCTCGTTTACTGTCAGAAACGCTCTCTTTCTGCTCACGGTGCAATTGAAGTACGAGGACAATTCGATTTTCAACATTTTCCTCTATCTAATTGTTGAATTTGGTGCTTCCACCTCGATTATTCGAAAATCAGACATTTCAGTTTGTTGCCAGCTTTTAGCCACTCAGTGATTCGTGTTCACCGGAGTTCTTCCTTCCGGCGACTTTTTAATATCGCGAATTTCTAAGCTGAATTGTCCTCTTTTTTCACAAACGATTTCACAGAAATCTTTTGTGTTCCTTAAAATATCATTCTACCAATTTAAAGTAGATTATTTTATTCCGATTGATGCCTAGGATATCATAACAAATTTTTGACAAATATTGTTTTAAAACAATTCTCGTTCCATAAATAAATAGGAGTTATTTTCTCATGTAAAAATTTGTTTATTTTCTCATAGTGTATCAGAATAACTGTTAATTAATTCAGAGTGTCGCTTAGTATAAAAAATAACAATTTGGAATTTCTTCGATCATTTATTTCCTTTATAAAGTTGTAGGAAAAAAGTATGAAGATCTTAGATGTTTCGAGCCCAGTATGTGGGTGAACAAATTGCTTACTTTCACTTTCATGGAACTGGCAGGAGCATAACATGCCCATTCACAAAGGAGCTCATTCTTTCGCTGAATCTACTAAAACCGACGACGGTACGATTGTGAATGGCAGATTTTGACGCGCGCACTTTCAGCGAGCAGACTTCAGTTGAAGAGTACGAGACTGTAAAGATTTCGGTGAATATGCTGGGACACTCGTCGTTCTTGGTTTTGTCTATCATATTTCCCGTGAGAATGCGAGCGAGCCGTAGCTTCGTTCTTCCGTGGCATAAAAGACTGCACCGTTGGTCTTTATTTCGTACTTTGCTGCATTGAGCGTTTTAATGCAACTGTTGCATGCTAAAGGAGTACTAGAGACGTGCTAATAACCAGTTACCCTTGCAGTAACTACTCTGAATAAGGATTAGCAAACAACTTAATGCATGGTCGAGTCACTGGGAACCCTATAATTTGCATTTATGGAAGATCTTTAAAGTCGTCCTTGAAAAGTCGCGTCTTTTCTACGTTCCCGCCCCTTGGAATTAGGGAGCATATCACGGTTTAATCCGTTATACGGAAGGAGTCGCTACATTGCAATTTGCATCATTAACGGCTGGTGGGTCATTTCAAAGCGATCGTAAGGAACGCCTCGACTCATTGAAAGCCCCAGCCGGAAGTTAAGATATTATTTTGGATAATTGATGAAAGATAGTTTACTTGGTTTAAATGAACAAATTTTTACCCATTTTAAAATTTCCATTCCTCAATATTCTTTTTTAAAAATCTATCATAAAATATAAAATTCAAATCTAGAGAGAACAATGTCCTAAAACACAGTGACTGAGTTTTGATCGATGAACTTTTATTTTACCACCAGCTATTATATTTCAGATACCATCATTCTACTAGTTTTCTACTCTTTGTTGTTTACCCAAAGATCGGAACCAAAGAAGCAGTAAAATAAAATATATACTGTATTAAACAATGTATTAAAGATTGTTCCAAGATGCGGGACCAATTTCAAATATTTTTTCAATTCCGAAAGCGTTTCAACGAAATGGTAATACTGGTGACAGTGCAAACAGAATCGCCAGTCCGAGTTTGCAGCAACAAACAAAGGAGACAGAATTTGCGAATCCCAACAAAGTCACTGCTCTGGGCATTCAGGAATCGGGACTCAACGTAAAATACGTTTCGGTGAATCCCAACTATCCCAGATGATCCCGTTCACCGTGGAAAGCACTTCCAAGCAGAAATTACTGGCAGTGTTTCGCGGAGAATTTCCCGGGGTACGCTACGAAACATGTCGAGGGAACTATCAATAACAGAAGTCATAAATATTCAGCGTGTGTCCGAAGCTCGACTTAAGGTGATCTATGGAAACGTCGATACTCAATCAAGAGTACTGCCTCCCAGAGAAGATTCGCTTAAACTCCAGTATCAACAAGTCACTGGTAAAGCACCAATAGAAGGGTTGCGCTATTTCGATCTCCGTAGAAGAAACTCGCCTTTCTTTTTTTTTTTTTTTACGCAGTCCACTATTGACTTCTGATTCCTCTCTTCCTTTCCCCGGTATTTCTTCCCGAAAGACATTCTTAAAGCCGCAGCGAGTGTAAACAATGAAAAGAAAACAATTATTCTGGCTTTTCTTCCTTCGCTGAAAATGCGAAAATGAGCTTCTGTTTTCTTGAATGACAGGATGGCCTCTCGTTGAGGAAGAGCTAATGACGGGGTTAGGAAATGCTGGTAACGCAAGAAGGTTCTTCAGTTTCTTGCGACAAGACGTCGCGTTTGTTTAACAAATATTTGGCCGAGCTTTCCTCAAGCTTTGACGTTGTTTCTTCCTTGTTTGGAAGCTTCTCTCGATGAGTCTTCTATTTTGGAGTATTAGGAATTTTTGCTACGTATAGCTGGAACCGAATAAAGCTTTTGTTCACTGTTTTTCCTGGCGAACGACGAGCTTCGATGTATAGTTCCTCTTGGGGTTTGTTAGTTTCAATGGACAGTTTCAGCTTTTCAATCATGATATGCGGCTCCTGTCGTATCTCCGAAAAGCTGTTAAACGATTGTACAGTCAAATTGCTCTCCCATCTCTCGGTAAATACTGGGAAAGTGGAAGCCCGCCACTCGAGATGTTTCCAGCTCGAAAATTGATTATTGATTTTGAAAAACCTCGTGCTGGAGATAGGAGAATCTGAATCGGTTTCAAGCACATGTCGGAAAGCAATATATTCGGACGACATCAGATAGAAAAAACACTCGTAGTACTTCGAAAATTCGAAAAAGTAAATATTTTGATAAACTATTCGAACGACGAATAAATTTAATAGTAATAATGGAAAAATGATATACACGATAGTGGGATGTGTCGAATTTCCAACAGAAACATACTGTTCGCTTTTAAAAGTTAATAATATCTCCTAGTTTCAGATAAAATACAATTTCAATATTCGTGATAAAAGTTGCTAAAAACAGCACATACACGTATGTGTGTTTTGCTCAATTTTGAAACTTACCACTTACCAATATCTAATCTATATACTCTTTCAATGAATATAGCCAAAGTTTGATCCTTAAAAGTAACCAGACTTCCGACAAATACGCAGATAGAACTAGGTCAATTTTGTTTTGTTCATAGTGAAAGCATCAAGTTTCCCTCATTGAACGCAGGTCTCTCTTCCAATCAGAATGAAATTGTGGCCAAGCTGATCGAGCAACTATATAAATTCGATATTGGCACGAGCGGCAAAGGTGCCGTAGAGCAAAGTGCTCATCTGTCTTAAGGCTAATAAGTTTAACCGAGCAATCTGCGCTGTGAAACCTCGCCGTGACATAATATCAGGTCGGCGGGGGAAACCGCATTACTTACTCGAGCAACTTGCTCGCGTAAACCACGACCTCGGCGATCCCCAATTTTCTCGCAGCAACTATCATAATTATATTCTGATCACTAGCAGGCTTTACTCGCGAAAAGGAAAGACAGAGAATGATCGAGTGACAATTAAGTTCACGAGTGGTTTCTATTATATGCAGAAGTTTCTCCCAGTGTATTCAGTAATTACGTTTGGCTGGTATCGCGCTAGGTTTGATTCAATGCTCGCGATACACTTCTGTGACTGCATTATGAAGCCAGAGAGTAACAAGGAAGAGTGTTCAGTTGCAAAGATTAAAGTAGATAGGGGAAAAGAGCGAGAGACTAACTGCCTTTGGATATACGACTTTATCAAGGGAGACGTTACTGATTGCCGTACACGCTGCAAGCTACAAATTAAGATTTACCAGTCAGCTCTGTGGCAAGACTGTAATCCAGGTCGAAATTAAAAGCTTGTTTTTTCCTGGAGTGAGCGTTTTATGGGACCATCACGCGAGTAGATTCTTCCGCGTATATTATATAATATAGATGCAAGGCAGGATTTACTTAATACTGAAATTTTATCAGATATGAATATTGTATGTATAATGCGACCTACTTAAACAAGGCTATTCGACTATCTCATCGCATATTTGCGATTATAAGAACAGCAAAAGCTACGAATTTCGGGACAAAATGATATCGATGAGCTTAGAAATTTAGAATTGCATGTTTTTGAGAGTAAAATATATACTGACAGGGTATTAATCGTTCAATTTGCATATAAAATTAGACCGAAGTTAGATAGGAATTGCATATAAATTAAATCTGCTTCAAAATTCAAACTGTATGCAAATTTACACACATCGAATGGGTCTAGTGACAAAATATTGAAGAAATCCATTAATAGCTTTATACACTTGTATATGCATAAATGTAATGCCATGTAAAATGAATTACACAGTGATGTTCACAATTTTTACAGTTTTACCTTTATTTCGGAAAATTCGTATTCGTTTCACATATCAATATGATGGATCTCTTTGCGCAGTGGTTATCGCGTTCAAACAGTGGGCGGAGAATATGTAGCAGACGATAAAGGGGTAGAAAACGTGGTAGGAAGAGAAGAGGGAGGTCAAGGGATAGGCATGTATTGTTTATAGGCAAGGTTCTCAGCGCGTTATCCGCGGGCTACGTCCCCGTCGTCTTGCATATTTCAGATTGCGCTTCTCTACCTAACGACGATGCACTAACGAGATCATAATAAAATATTAGCCACCCTCTGTCCTCCTTAGAGGATGTGCCTCTGTCCAATAAAGGGGTTGCTGGTACTGCTGCTTCCAACCTGCCTTATGCATAACCTCCACCATCGGCTACGTTACCGCGTATAACACTTTGTACCAACTAGTAAATAAGCTTTTTTAATTTCCATTCCGCTCTTTTTCTCCCTTCCCATAACGTTAAAAAGTAAAACACAATTTTTGTGGCGGCTTTGAATTACGAGCTATGATTAAAATAGAGAGAGAGTTGTCATCTCAATTTTGGAAAATTGTCGCTGTTATTAATTAGTGAATGATTTTCGTTGAATATTATTGACAGTCGATGCAGCAAAATTGCAAAGTTGCAAAATTGCTACTTATGTTAGTCTCTTAACTGTGAACATTAGCATTTGATTATATTGATGGGGTTTAGTAGCGAACTTTAGTAGGAAAAAAATGCACCAGCATATTTCACTTAATGACAAGCTCGTAATCGTCCAGAAACCTGACGTTAATCTTCATAAATAGTAATTATCAGGAGCTTCTAATAAATCATGCTCTGGTTAATGCTAGCTTGACCCGGTTTACTGCCAGTGAATGGAGGAGAGACTTCTCAGGTCTCGTGAAACCAGTTACAAAAACATCAATCCAGGTTCATATACTTATCATTAAGAACCATAATTAGATTCCTGGAAATTTACAATTATAATTGCACCTTAACTAATGTAGATAGGAATTCGAATAATCTGTACACGTGTAATTGGAAATGAAAGTTGTAATAAAATAATTTCCAAATCCCTGAAAATCAATAGATTTAATATTTATTATAAAATATCTCTAGTCTACGATTTCGAGTCATTGCAGTTTGTCGTTGGAATTCAAAAGAAATTTTGACGGAGAAGATATACCAAGTTGCATCTATGTTACGTGGACGAAAATCCAATCTGACGCGTTAGGGATCAAAGGGAATTTAACTTGCCATAAATGCAGAACGGTTTGAGACGAGGGGGATAAGAGAGGAACCAATAGAGTAGTGCAAGAATCACGGCACGGGATAGGCGAAGAGGATGGTAACATTGGCAACATAGGTAGGAGTTTGATAAAGTAAATTCCTCGTCGCTTAACGCGCGCGTCCGTGTCGTGCAGCGTGCGTTACGTGACACCAAGGTGCAGCCCTCGAGACTCCAAGTTCTTGCATGAAACTTCTTACCACGACCGAGGACGTTGCAGTTATCACCCTCCAAGCTTTTGCGCTTGACACGCGAGGAAAAGTCGCGCGAGCGAGATAAATACGAGCTTGGAATGTTTTCCAAGTAATATGCTCTCCGTTCGTGAAGCTTCAGGCTCTTTGCCCTCCGGCGAGCGTGGAAAGATACTTCGGTATGAAAGACGCTTTAATAAGTGTAATGTTTCGGGTCATGCGAAAGATACACTATTTGAAGCCATTTCTCTGTACTTGTACACTGGTTAGAGATATTGCTGATTAAAATTGCGATTTGACTTAATCGTTTACATATGCATACGTAATTACAGTATGTATTTTAAACACTTGACCAAAGGCGAGAGACGAAATAATAAATAAGAAAGGTACTTTATTTATTGCAAATTTATAAATCCATGACTTTTCTAATGCCGAGACTCAAGAACATAATAGAACTAATATAACATTTATTGTAAAACGAGACTTATTCGTGAAACTGTAGAATTTTTTAACCGGACATCAGTTCTCACAGGGAAAAAGTACCCAAAGCGAAACGTTGCAGAAAAAAGTTCGAAAACGGAGTAGTATCGAGGTTTTCTTATTTTTACTCTGCATTCTTCAACCCCTACCACTCAAGATCCTTTTTCCAAGCGCGCGCTACTGCTGAACTATATCACCATGTCAACAGTGCAATTTGACGAGACTCACCTTCCTCCAAGCCGAGTGTTACATTACAGTAGGTTTGCACTCGTGGAAATTCGTTTCCTCTTCTTTGGAAGGTGTTTTCGGTAGAGGGTGGCAGATTTAACGGCAAGAGGATATTCACAGATTTCGTTGGAACTGCATACGTTCCGCGCTGCTTGAAACACTGCTCCGCTGATATCCTCGAGTTTTAAATTGCAAATAGACGCTGGTTAAAGCAGGGTCGGTGTTATACGGCAACCTAAGTCGCTACCAAATCTCTAGGAATTGCATACGAGGCGAATTGCGCAAACTTTGGATTATTGATGAATTTTCGTATCGTTGTCCCTAGATTGTGTATTCTTAAACAACAATACAAAACATCTTCCACTTAAATTTTTTAAAATGTTTTTTGTAAATTTCTGATCTCATCGAAGTTTAACTCCTAATGATAAATATTAAAAACTCGGTAACAAGATGTGCTATCGATTGGTTTATCAAAACAACACATTCTTATTGTACACCAGATTTTAGTGTTCGAAGAAATATTGTTTTTGGCAAACTTTTATCTATTATATTCAAAATTGGATTATCTTATCCTTCTCTAATATTATTATTGTATCAGAAACACTACAATAGTACGTAACATGAATATAAAATTACGTTTATTGAGTTATTCATAGTAATGTTAACATGATCGTGTTTCATTTAACCATGAACAATCCACATGTTCCATCAGTTCCACTCGGTGCTACTACCATAATGTTTGACAAATCCAAATTCAATCCATCTAACAGCGGGAATCAGTCCCGAGCGTTGCTGTCCATCCCGTTGGCCCTTGTCCCGATGCAATCCGAAATAAAGCGGCTTTTAAACGGGTTTTCAGCACAGCAGATTGTCAGTCAGAGGGAGCGTGACCACCGTGCTGCCGGGAGGCTCGATAACACGATTCGCGCTCACTAACGAAGCGCTGTCGTTCAGCGCGTATTATCAGCTGCAGACGGGTGTCGCGAGCAGAGCACATTAGCGCGCGAGTAACTGCATTTTGCCAGTGATGCGCTACTGAAAATGTCAA
Source organism: Trypoxylon attenuatum (assembly GCA_963989405.1). NCBI lineage: Eukaryota > Metazoa > Arthropoda > Insecta > Hymenoptera > Crabronidae > Trypoxylon > Trypoxylon attenuatum. The sequence goes on from OZ022489.1 coordinate 26,267,986, forward strand.
GCGCGGTTCCACCAATAACTCGAATAAAAGCTGTTCGTCAAGGCAACACCGAATGATACGTACTGTGCATTAATTTATCGAGAGTGTAGCTCGTATACGAAAATCACGATCGATCATATTTAATGTTTGCGGTGGTTGCTGCTGGTGGATGCCCTGGAGCAGCGTTAGATTTCAAAAGGGATTCGATGCTCGAGGGACGATTTGGCGTCGGAGTCTCCTCGAGGACGAAAGGGGTGGGTGAGACTGAGAGGGCGTATCTCTTCAATTTATTCCCGAGCAACCGGCTTTTGTTGTAAGCGGATTCAAGAGTCACCGTCCATTCGACTGTGAGCTCGAGGAGAGTCTGCCGTGGATGGAATTCAGTCTGCTGTACATACTCTATCGATTATCTCGAGACCCATTCACCCAAGCTCTTACGTGTTGTTTTGTCTCTGAATGCACTGGTCAATGCGCGCGAGGCTTCTGCTACAGGTAGTCGCGAATAGATTTCGCTTTGTCGCGATGGGTTTTGCAGGTTACACTGACACAGAGACCTCCCTTTGTCATTAAGCAAACCATTTATTTCGTAAAGATACATTGCGGTACACGAATTCCCAATTTCAGACCCATTTATTATTTTCATTTGTATAACTGGAATATAATTCGGAATATAGAGAAAGCTTCTCTTGAGGTTTCGCGAATATTTTTTTTCGCTGTTTGCGTTTTTTGGTGAACTGCTTCATTAATTATACAAATAATAACGTTCTTAACGTTTGTACAAATTATATCCAGGAATTGAAATACTACTTTAAATTGCACTGCTACAACCGCAACGAAAAAATTCACTCTCCATGTTGCAGATTTCCCGTTAAGTTATCGAGGGTTGGAAATTAATAATACGGATACGCGAATAATGCTTCCTGATTATTAGGTATTCCGTTTGTGGGGGTGAAAGGGGTGAGTTTCGACAGGTTGCCGGTGGTGTGCGCGTAAATCGACAGCAGTCGCGGATCTGGGAGATTGAGAGGGAATGCGAGAGTCAGGGAGAACCGGGACTGCGGGACTGTGGGACTACGGATCGATGTTGGCTTTGCTTCGGGCGAGGATGTCTCGTTAGGTCTGGATATAACGGGCGCCGAGAGCATCGCTTCAATCAGCCCACGTGGCCCGCGAAAACGAGGTCGATGATTCCACGGCATATTTCACCACGACGCGCTTGCGATTCTTCTGCTTACCTGTTCTCGAGTTTTCAAGGATCAGCCGCTTCGCCGGATAATAGAGGCTCTTGCGCCGCGATGCGCCTTCTATGGCCCGTGTTCATCTGTGAATGCTCCAGAAGATACGGTAACACGGTCCATCGCCTGTAACAAGGATTCTCCTCTGGAATTCTGATGATTAGACTGCGGAACTTTGAACGTATTAAGATACTAGAAGTATGAATTGAAAAATTAATTTTTTTTACAGAATCAATCGCGAACTCGATTGCACAATTCACAGTTTTTTTTTTAAAATCTTCAATCAATTGTCCGTGAAATCGTACGCTCGAGAGCGTAAGGTTTTAGATAGATTCCGAACCATCAGTGCCGTGGGTTAATTACTTGCGATTGAAGACTTAGAGTTAGGGGAAATGGGATTCGGAGCCGTGTTCGTTCGATTACGTGACCAGAAGCGGACCACGATGACCACCGCGAACCCTTCATCCTTACTTGGTGGTTAAATCCTCAGAACCAAAGTCCTATATTTTTAACACCGTATTGTAGGGACGCCGATTTTTCTTTAAAAAACGACTTGGAGCTGCTGGTCATTTATTATTCCAGTTGTACATTGTTATACAATAATCTTTTAATATTAAATGCAATTACAGACATTTCTCATCCCATACGTCTTAGAGTGTATTCTAAAGTGTCTGTTGCGTTAATATAAACTTTTTTTCTTAAGACTTCTCGCAGTATTACCATACTACTTAGAATTACTTGAAATTCTACATAGAGCTCCATATGGAGACTGGAAGCTAGTAAGCTTGAGACGACTAAGTTTCACTGCATTCGGCAGTTAGTGTAGGAAGCTAAAGGCAGTAACAAAGCTAGTTCAATGTTACCTGGTATCATGGCTTGAAAGCAAATGAAGGTATAAAGCACAACCTAACGTGTTCCTGTGGTGACTCCCAATTCTCTGCTTCTGTATGCACTGTTAAGGCCTCTCCCAAGACAAGTCAATTCCAGATACTATTCCTTGTACATATATGGAATTTCCAAGTCAGCTTTAGAGATGTAAATTATAAAGTAAATACGCCGATGGTACAGTTTTCCTGAAACTAACAAATATACCATTACTGAACTAAATATGTCTATACCGTATTTATTATTCTATTTGCCACATCCATCGCAGTATTCATTGGAAAGGTACTGTTATTTATATTAGTACATATGCAAACCGAATTCCATCGTGTAATGGCACTGAGTAATTAATAATTTCACATCCAATATGGAATAATACTTTTTAATACGCTTCATGTATATCGAGGGAAAAAAATGAATTATTTCAACAAAGTGATAGTATTCATTAGAAATTTTTTTATATTACGCTTAATTTAAACATTATTAGGCTAGCGTTGCACAATATCGAAATATTTCCTCTTGGCTGTTTAAATAAAATTCATGATACCGGTATCCCTGATCGTACAATTGTGCAAATCATATTTTGCGACGATAATTGGATTTGACGTTGTTAGCAAATCTACAGTAAACATTCGCGATCTTTGCGTTAATTTACTGTTCAGCCGAGAGCATTCGAAAAGGTCAGCCCTCGTTGCCAGCAACAGAATTATAAAATCAATTATTTCAATGCCATTAATTTATTTTAGAATATATACGATTCAGCTCTTTTTTTGTAAGATACATACGCAGATTCGCTAAAGTATCTGAAAACTAACTATAAAATACTCTTAGGAATATAATATGTGAATTATATAAAACTTTTTAAATTCTATTAGTATCGTTAAGAATATTGTACATACATGTATATGTAAATTCTAATTAATTGCATACATATATACCTTCAATTTTTAACTATAATTCAACTACATATGTGCACGTTAAAATAAATATCGTTCCGGACGTTCCACGCATTTCGTTCAAAATTCGAAAATCGATAGATAAATATCATAATCCCCTGGGAGAGGTAGTCCCCGATAATGCAGAATTAAATAAAGGTTCATAATTTTAACGTTCCGTTTCACGAGGATTGATAGGATACCGAGAATTGAGGGAGGCCAGGCTATTTTGATTGGTATTCGTTCGGGGAAATAATGATAACGGTAGTGTAATTGCAGGTCATGGTCGCATCGAGAGAGCTAATTTCGCACGTATCATCGTGCGTGTCCTAAATTCCCGGTAGCAATGGAAACCAATCCGTTCAGAGGGAATTCCATTGGTGAACAGTTTGGTAATACCAAGGCTGCTCTTCGAGTACAGATGATAATTATTCCTTCCTGCTGCGGCTGAATACCTTGTCTCTACATATATATCTCATTGTCCGACAAATTTTGGAAATGGTTTCCTCCGATATTCTACCCCGCCTCTCCTTCCCCCCCTCTCTCTCTCTCTCTCTCTACTGATTGCATTATTGCATATTATTTCTACACGATACAATCCGGTGTAATGTTTTCGCCGGTGAATTTCGTTCATTGCTGCATCCAGGAATTATATTGGAAACCGAGTGTGGCAATGCCGAAGCAAATAGTAAAGATGCCCTTTGGCGGAAATCCAGTAAATTCGACGTGTTTCGCGTGACTTTATTGTTCGGGAACAATAGTACTCGTTATTTAAGGAGTTAGGATCCTCTCACCCTCGTTTGTCACCTGGGAAACTTTATTGGTATTGACATGCTGCTCGAAATAAAATTTCCAAGCTAGTTTTTCACCAATGCTTGGAAGCTATTTATGGTCCAAGTGAATACTAGTTGTTTTATATATTGTTTGTTATCCAATTTGCGAGGGCAAAATATTATCGTGATTCGTAATATTCGAAGTGAATATTTCAAGGATTGTTGTTTCGATAAACTTTATTATTTTTACTTATTGACTATGGATCTTGTATTTCTTGGAATATTCTATTCCATTTTGCAAATAAGATAAATATTGTATAAAAGTTAAAAGGTAGTAGTTCAAAGGAATATAATCGTTACAGTGACTCCATTTGCGAATTTGTAACTATTTAACGTGAAGTGTACAATTTCGAAGTATCTAAATCGATAGATCAATATGCCAATTGCAACCTGTAATGAATAAGACCGAAATCCACTCGCAGTAAACATCTCCCATATGGACGTTCGGCAGACTTTCAATCAGCAGAAGACTCAGACAAACAGGAAAACCGAAAAGCGCAACTTAATCTGCGGTGCATAGAAAAAGCTTGCAAATCGAGATAGGGAAAAATCGATGGCACACGATGAAAGGAAGCAGAGCCAGGATCCGAAAATGCAGATAACGTTTCATGCGGAGTAACGATAGTCAGAGTGCATAATTATGGGTCATACTCCCACAGGGATTCAGTTCGTGCTTTCCCGAATTCCTGGAAGTACTGCTGGCCAATCCAATCAAATAGGATTCTATCGATAACCGATTCAATAATGCAAAGTTTCCAACATCTGAACGTTTATAGTCTTTCTATGCAAGCTGAGAATCTCTATTCTCCATGTTTTTGATTCTCTTTCTTTGTCACTCATTAATTGAAAAGCATTTGAGGGTATTTTATATAAATATCATTTACCCACTCGCAGCTATATTTCACATTTTCACTATGTTCTACATGCGTGCACTTTATGCAATTATACAGTATTCCATACGATTTACAATTATTATTAATTTGCGCTTAATTATTTGAAGCTAATACGTTTGTTATCAAATCGAATTTCTAAGGCAGGCTTGGGATTTTAATTTACGAAGTTGGCGATACCTGTTGTACTTTCGGATGTATATGCACTGCCGAAAGTTCCGGACATGGCATACGAGTACGAAACCTGTTTTCATTCGCTGAGTATGTTATGATAACAGCCCTTGTAGCAGTAGTTGTATACACTGGTCGGATAAATGTACACATTTCTCATTGACCTTGACAGTATAGGATATGTTGACTCGCGATAGAACTTTAGTTTATGGAGCGACTTTTCAGTTTGTTTGTATTAACTTAATCTTACAACTAGTTCAATTAGTCTCGCTAAAAGAAATCCTTGGACTATTGTTATTTTAATGCACTCATTTGTTCGGATACTGAACCACATTTTCATTGAGATTTTTTTAGTTTTTATCGTAATCTGTATGGACCCATGGAAAATTGAGTCTTAAGCGTAGAATTAGGTCGGAATTGTATTATGGTTTAATGCACATGGAAATTACTCTGAAAGAAAAGCCTTTTCATTGATGCACGGTATCGCAGTGCAACGCATGAAGGACTTTTTCTCATTCGCATGAAGAGTAAAGCGGAAAGGCAAGCTAAATCCATATTTTAGGAAAATTGAGCCAGCTGCTGTTCTTAGCACTGACTGAGTACCCACGTGTTTGAGTAGCACTGCTTCGATGAACGGGGCTGTCGGTGTTCATGTATAAAACATATTCCAAAGCCCAGTTTTTTGGGAGTGTAACTCCTGCATTTTCCAAGTTTCGCATGAATTTGTTCGTCAATTTTATTTCAAGTGAATTTCATCTCATTTCCTAACATTTCTATTCTCTTAAATGATTTCAAACTGTAGCTTCGCATATGAGAATTATATTTGAAATAATATATGTCGAAGAAAGATGATAATAGAAATTATTCAAATATTTTTGAAATGTATCTTAACATGAAATTTCTAAGTAATTAAATTGCTCTGAATACGATTCATGTCAAAATGTGGCCTAGAAGACGAAACTGTGTCATTTAACTAACCATAGCTTGCGGAAAATCTAATTTGGAGTTGTAATAAAATTTTAATCTTCCACTTGCCCTTTTGATACACCCTAAACTCATTGCACCAGTGTCAGGACAATTAGATTCCAGACAATATGAGAGAAATGCGCGCTGAGAGTACCTAAACTTGCTAACAAAGCCAAAACCACAACGGCCTTGTGCGTAACTTCTTCTCACCGTCGATATATCGTGATCCTTTGTCGTTGGCAGTGCTCGGTGACCGCATCGAAAATGTAAGGCTTTAGCAGCCGTTTGGACTACTTTGACACGTACGTTATAATTGCTCAGCTCGGATGCTCTTTCTATATGCCATAATAAGATCTGTGGTTATAGGGAATAGGAGTTAGCTATGAAAGTTACTTCGAACACAGTTTCGGATAATTAGATCTTACCGTGGTAAAAGGCACTATACCCAAATTGAGAAAAAGCTAATGCAGGATAATGAACATTTAGGTATTTGGCGAATCATTTTAACACTGTTGCATCCCATTAATGAAATTCACAACCAAAATTTAACACGAAACTATTACGGCAAAACTATTTAAACCCAATATTGAATTATATGAATAATAATATCATTCTAAAACAATACAGTGTTCAAAACAATTAAACTATTCTAATCAAATTTATGAATAAGTAAAATAGGAACAGTCTTTCACACGTCTACTCTGCTACCTTTTCCTACAAAGTTTCCCAGAAACAAAATGTAAATCTTAAAATCTCTTTAATCTAAACTACACCTTAAAATCTAAGTTTTTCTATGACCCTTACATTTGATACACAAGTAATCGTCTTTTGCTTTAAGAACAATAGAAACTCTCCTCCAGAGAATCTAATATTACTTATCATTGAAACCAACGTAAACCTCTCGAAGTCGTCTTGAGTTTACATTGGCACTATGAATTTCGAGAACCCTATGCAGTAGCCCGATAGCAGACACCTACTTACGTGTTTCCCGATTTGACGTCTTCGTCGTGCAATAAAGACAATGCAGCGAACATCAGGTAAGTTGCAATCGCGCATCTTATGCAGCAAGTCGCCTCAACATAGTAAGAGCAGAGAGACAGCAATAAGCAGCCGCAGATCCCATGTACACTGAATATGAGTTTCCTGGTGAAACCGAGGAAGGTTGCGCGAGCGCCAAGCAGTTCCATATTCCAGCCAGCGTAATATCACCTAGAGGCTAACGGAAGTAATAGGAATAGCAGTGAGAAGCTAGTGCAGTACGTAACCCAGTTGATGACAGTCGTAGAAAATTTAATAAGAATGATCCATCGATTTTATGCATTCCTTTCTCTTCACTGATAACTGTAATATAACAGTTTGTTCTTCCTGCATGGTATATCGTTCAATTCTGAGTTTTGAACACGTGTGGAATAGGTTGTTTGAGATAGTTTCATGATTTCGCTGTAGTGGTTGAGTGTGGGATGTATTTTTCTTCAGAATTCTGTGCAACTACTTTGCTAGCTGTGGTAGGTAACAGTTGTTGCATAGAAATGTTCGATAGGATGTTCATGCAGGAGCAAGGATTAGCGGTACCTATTGCCTCGGTTAGTAGGATTGTGTAACTCTGTAAGCTCATGTGATGTTACTTGCATGAATTGCAACTCTTCCAACAGATAATTTATAATTCGTATTGAAAAAATTTGTTAATTTATCGTTCTGTGTCTAGAACAACGTTTATATTTTAAAAAATACCTAGTATTTTCGAACGTCATATTTATTAATAATACATTTTTGATTAATCATGAAAATTACAACAATAGATTGGATTTAGTAATATAATCAGTATTACAACCACAATGCTCGTTAGTTACAATTTTGGTTTCTTTGTATTCTTTGTTAATTCAATTCCGCAGACATACGAAGAAAAATAAGGCAATAATAATGAAAATAATCTTGATTGGACAAGAATAATTTGGGAATTATAGGAATTACAACAGTTGCATGTGATTGCAAGCATAATAAGTGAATGCTGATTAGACTTTCTTAAAACGTATTCGTTTCCACTTAAATCCTTAAAATCACCAAAATATTTTACTACAGCAACATCTGAGGAAATTCTTAATTGTAAGAAAAACAAGGTCGTGATGCCTCAGCCTATGGAACGTGAATATATTGTACATTATCCATGCATTTTGGCTGTACTAATAAGCGGCTTATCAAATTCCCTCCCAATATTGTACGGCACTTTATCGCCGCCGGGCACCTCAAACAATTCCTAGTCTGCTAAGTCAGGATGCAGCCGCTAAATCACGTCGCATGTCCGATGCTTAGGCTTATAGGGAGAAGACAAAGCGCTCGTGCAGAACTTTTGTATACTGCGCAAACATCTCGCAATATCGTAGCATTTGCTTCGCTATTATGAATCGCTAAAATCTTAAAATACAGTGTAAATAATGAAATCTGTCAGGAACATTGTGATGTTTACTTATTAAAATGATAACACTGATTTTTCGCTTCCTGTAAAAAGTGGTATAGACTAAATTCATTAGAAATATTACAATAACTGCACTCTTAAACAGAAATATTAAATTTTTCTTTGAACAGTTCTTTCTGCTTTGTGACAACAGAAAATAGAATAAAGTGTCTTTAATACCTTAACTGTAGCTAATTAAATGAGTTTCATAAAACAATTATATTGCTTTATTTAAATTGTTTTACTTATGCAGATTAACATACACGAATTCTAAAGAAAGAGAAACTTCAGAAGCAGGTCGAGTTAATAATATTACAGTTGGTATTGTTTAGTCCCGTCCAATCAAACTTTCCTCTTAACGATGCAAAGGTGTTCAGGTGCGCAATACCATTGCTGCAAATCGTGCAAGGATCTTTCGGTTCAGTGTTGAGAAATTCACAGAGCGCAGCCCTATACGAATTTCTCGTAGCACAAACAGTGAGCTGCACGACTGATGTTGTTTGCTTCTTGCGTAATTTCAGCTGGGAATAGCAAAACTAACGGAAACGTTGCTGGTCCCTATGTACCACAAACCTATTCTCTCCAGTGTTAATGAACATCTTTGGGTGCAAAATACTGGTCGTAAACCTCTTGAATAAATTCAAAATACGTACAATTTAGATTCTTCTTCCTAATTATCCGTCATTGAAACTTAGAATTGAATATACTACGATTTAAAATTCATCATAATTAGAACATAAAAGAGATTACATTATAGGTTGCAATGGGTGGCATTATACTTGCAAATAGCACATTACGAATTACAGTAGAATGAAGCCTATTTAATAGAATCTTGATTCTCATGTGAATTGATACAGTTAATGAAACTAAACTCGTTACACACTCTAGTAATCAATCCAATCATTGTAGCTGGGTATCATCATAATTGATATCTGTCCTTTGTTTGTCGTATAATTAAATGTCCTACATATTTTACTAACTGCAACAGTAACGTGGTACGTTAGGATACAGGAAAATGTTGAAAAATTCTTCTACTGAAATTGGAAAAAGTTCACTTGGGTCAAGTTGAGTCTGGAGTCTCACATCAGCTACGAAAAGCACTGGTGACAACAATAAACGATGCCGCAGATAGACTTCCAGCTGGAGTTCCCAGCTGGCACAAAAGAAAGCCGTATCTATAGGTATTCAGATATTTCATCCATCCGGGAATTCGATGCATGCTCGTGCAGCATGCTTCAACAATGTCTTTAGAATTTCTGCAACCCTAACGTTCCTGACCAGTAGACACGTTAAGTTAAATAGAACCACGAGCTTCCCGATGATATTTGACTTAAGCGAGTCTATTTGATTATTAGGAGAATATTTGAGTCCTTGAATCAGACGTTGAGCTTAATTACGCGTTCGAATCAATTAAGTTGTTGCCGCATTGCTGTCTTCTTTGAGTTACTCCAATCGAGTTCAATTGGACTTTCAATAGTAAGCATTGGTTTCATGAGATACCATAATATTCAATGATGAGATTCGGCCAGTTCAATAATCAATACAGTATAATTATTACATTTGTGATACAGTATCACTTTGCAAGAAAACCTTAAGAAAGACAGGAACGGTACGTGTTGTACGAAATCTTCGAATTGCACGTTTTCTACGGTGTCGTAAGTTTTGTAACAGTTAAAGTTTTCTGCGAAGTTTTTCTATCGACTAAATCAGAAATCAGTGAAAAGTGCTTCTTAACCGGAAAAATAGGAAAAATAATGTGTCCCGATGAACTCCTTGCGAAAACAATGAACAAAATTGCAATCGTGTGGAGATAAAGATTGAATACAATGTAGTGCAGTGTACAAGATTTTACAATGGGTCAAGCAATAGTTCTAGCTTCTGGAAGAGAACAGTTTCGATACGTGGACGATATAGACACTTGAGTTGTTGGTCAGGAACGATGAATGGGGTTATGTCTCGAGGGAAACGATATAACTACAACGGAATTCCGAAATATGGGACAAACTGACAATACAAAAGCAATAGTCAATATAAGTTCTTATAGTCATTCAGATTTCTTTCGAATTGTGGACCCAAGTGTAAAGTGTGTGATTCAGGCAACTCAGAAAAGTAGCTCAGAGAGTGATTATGAATTACATGATTAATCCAACATACATTGAACTGTCCGAGTGATACGAAATTTTAAACCAATTAGAACATACGGATTTAAGGATGAATAAAAAATAAGTAAGAATCCTATTAGAGTACTGCTTTCTGTACTTTTACGAGTACATTCGGAGATAAATGAGACATAAAATCCCAGAGGATTAAATCTGCTCATGTTAAGATTCTAACGCGTCTTTGCCTCTAACCATTAAACCGAATAAATATTTTCTTCCCGATTGTTATTCTCGTGGAAATTTCGACTGCGTCTCTGGTTGTGACCTCACTTGGGGTGAAACTGTCTAACAAATTCGCAGGTAATTATTGAAGTGCACAAGAGAAGCGTAAATCGGAGGTGACTTTTCTGCGGATGGTCGCAGGACTTTGCAGTAAACCTACTTAAACTTTCTTCTATTCACCGGTAGCTTTGTTCTCTCTTTCCTTCTCTTGAAGAGAGTCAGACAGTTTCTGTCTCTACTTAACATGCAAATTGAGTACGCAAACAGCAATGTGCATAAAGTGACAAACGCACTGAGACATACAGTGTTAGATATCATTTCGACATGAATGCTAAAGTGGTTTAAGTCTTTGCAAATAAAATTCTAAGATTCTAAAATTCTAATATGTTATAGTTTGATAAATTTGTTAATATTTTAAGCGACGCTTAAAAGCAATTACAAACGTTACTGCGATCTTAATTGGATAATATTGGCAAACCAGTAAGTACTGATTAAATACTCTTATTGAAATTCACTGAGAAATCTAATTTATCGAATAAATACTAAAACCGCAGAGGATCACGAAAAGTATATTTATCAGGAAGAATTCTCGAGGGCATCACTCGATAATTCTCCTCGAACACTTCTTTGAATTTCGTTGAAGGACTTATGGCAAAAGTCGAGCTTCCGGATCACATTGACCGTTACTTGACGATTCCTAGAAATTACATGGGAATCTTCGCGCGCACCGAGTGCTTCGAAGCTTTTCTCTTAACGAGATTTCGATTCGTGGCAAGCTCTCGCGACCTTTGGTCGAGAAGGAAGACAGACTCGACGGGGGACATATTGGAGAAAATGGGTAGACGGTGATCGACTCGCTGTGAAAAGGGGTTCAGCGCGATTCCGGGAGCTTGTCACGGACTCTAGGAATCCATTGAAAGATGAAGCACCAGTAAGAAGCTGGATCTCCACGCTAGTTCTCTACTTGCTTCTTCGACGGAATACGCTTAGGAGTAATGAAATTTTTCAAAGGTCATTTTTCGACATGTCTAATAATATATTTTTAACAAAGCTAGCAAAATTGATTGCTCAGCTCACATAATACTTCAAAAAACTCATTTAAACTAACGAGTTTATTTAAAGATCAGTTTAGATGTTGAGACTTGTTGAAATTAAACAGTTGTACTCCTTTACCACGACAATCAAAAAGTAAAGTAATTTATTATCAGGTTCCGCAATTGAGAAAAATAAAAGTCCTCGTATCGTTAGTTGATTCTAATCTCGTTATTCGTTTCGATACAATTAAACTAATTGCCCACATAGACTTGGATAGTTTTAACTTTATTAAATATTCTGTTATAATTAAAATCTACAACGCTTTAAAGCTAAGAGGAAGCTTTCCCTTAACGCAAATAAAGCTCTATCTACCTTTGCTATTTTTTGTCTTTCCTGCTGTTTTTAACAAACAGTTCGCAGAGAAGCGTAGCGAATAGTTTTCACGTATCGTTCCCTTCGCGTTTTCGTCGAATCCTCTGAGAATTTGTCGACTCCTTCTCCAAGCCCGTTTCACTTTGTTTCGAACTCGTTTACAGACCGGGGTACGGGTGAATCCAAAACCTGGGGTAAAAAGTTTTTAATTTATTTTATCTCCGTGATATAGTTAAAAGTCCCAATATCAAGACTTGATTCCAGCTACTTTTGCAATTAATTGTTAATAGATTTGGACAGAAGATCATGGCACTTAATTTTCTATTTATAGTCTAAACAATGAGAAAACAGTATAAAGTATCAAAGATGCAGTGGGAATTGTCGAATTGGCGAATTGTCAGTGAATGTAAAGTGGACAGTAGAATTTAGTGCGTAACGATCCGTCCTTCGAATAGCATCGTGATGGCTACTCAATCTGGAACGCAGGACCAATGCCTCGTTGCCTTTCGTTTTCCCGATTTATCGTTCGAAACGTCGCGTCGCGGGTGACAAACGATATCGGCATTCGCTTCGTCTTGAGAGACGTATTATCTAGGAGGACGATCTCGATCTCGAGAACTCTTTCCTGTTTCTCACACGACACGGCTGCTACCGCGATTTCTCGTTTCGCCTCTGACTACTTTATTTCACCGTCTGATACACATTTGTTCGGGGCCAAGAACTCTTTTAGATTTTTCCCAGTGGATCTTTCGGTTCTACTCTTCCATATATTCTTTGTAATTGTTGTTCAACATTGTTTCCATTCAACCTTGTTGCTTGCGTAAACACATATGTACGAAGTTTTTAGTAATATAAACGTACCAACTTTACAAAGCAATTCCCCTTAGCTACTTCTTTTTGAATCTCTTGTTAATTTACTAGGAATATTATTTTTAAATTGTTTTTATTAAAGTCCAGTGTTTTTGAAGTTTAGTTTCTTATTTAAAAATGTAGTTTCAACTAATTTAAAACGATATGCAAAGAGCATGTAAATTAAAATGGTTTTTATTAAATATTTATAGTCATCAGGAGTCTATAGTGATTCATTATCAATGTTGCGAACGAATTTCAGCCACGGATTATACAAATCGTGGTTTATCTGTATTTGGATATTCCATTTCCTTTTCGGAATCGACCGAATTTCATTTAGTCCGGATGCCACAGCACATCGATAAATAATCAACGGAACAAGTTTATCTTCATCCTCAACAATACAAAGACAGAGAATTCCGTGAACTTTTAAAGTGAATCCACCCAGATCTACTTTACGATTTAGTGGCCTTAATTAATTTCAGTAAGAAGTAGCCAGTACGAACAAATTAACTTTCAGAAGGAAACGCCAAACGTAGGAAAACTTGGTGAACTTTTTAACAGGACATTTTATGTCTGAACTCATAAAGAGCAAAGTAAGCCGTGCGTGGTGTTTACACTCAACTCGACATTCTCTCTGTGGTGGTAGAAATCAGCCACATTTCTAACATAAGCCGTTGTTACGTAAAGTCAGCCGCGAAAAGCGGATGTAGCTGCCTTAGAAATAATGCTGAAATACGATTCGTGTATGCATATGCTACTTTAATATTGCTCTCACATCTTCCACCAAATCTCTCGGAATGTCCAATTGAAATACAAATTTAGTTTCATATTTACTTACGCTCTACTTATTTATTTACCAAAAAACCCACGTATATATTAATTCTAATTAATTGCAAGCTCATTAGAACTTGTCAAAATTAGCATAATTACATATAAAAAAATTCACTGTAACATATATCAAAATAACAAAGTTTCTTTATTCGATCTCTAAATCTTTGCAGCAATGTTTTCCCTATAGTAGAATTAAGTCTGAACCCGCATGTATTGCGATCAGAGAAAATATCAGAGAAAAATCGTGAAATCCGCGGAAAGAACACTCTGATTGACTGTGACGTTCGATGTGGGCTATGTCAATTTATAGTGGGACATTGTGTTTCGGGATCGATCAACGAGATAAGTCGTCGGTAGTTGGAGCACACAATTCTGGATGCCGGGGTGCACGCACACGCGGAGGGCACACCGAGTGACCCGGATGCCTCGAGCGGTATTTGATTGAACTGAATAATGTAGGCCGAAGGGCATTGATACGCGTCGATATACGCTCTTCTCTTCTCGACATTGCGTTCAGCCGCGTTACTTCTCCTGATGAACGAGATGATGAATTCACGATTCGCCGTTTCGTTCGAACTTCAACGGGGATAAATAGTTCCATTGCAAGTGTTCTCAGACGGAAGTTGACGGATGCAATTACATTAAGTTCGAAATACAAGAAAGACTGGAAACGAATGACGGTGACTTGCAATTAGATCAATCTCTAATGAAATGAAGTAAAAGAATAGAATAAGATAGAAAACATCTCTGTATCGTGATAATCCTCTAATTTCTGAGTCTTATCTTGTATTCATGAAAATATGTATATGGCACAAGAGATCTTACTATTGAGATTGTTATACTAGTTTTTAGTTTCTTATTTTATTATTTTTACACAGGCAGCGAACGTAACAGACTTCCATCGTTCGAAAGAAAATTAAGCTAGAATTGATACTTACTCGTCTAGTATTGTACCATCTCTGTAAGAATCGATACAATTTTTCATTGACCTTATGTTCATTTTGCTAATTCAATTTCTAATCGTGGAATCTCAAGAGTCAGTATGATTTTGTCGTTATTTTAATACTACTTTTTGCTGCTCCTGTTAATGGCAGGGAACAGATTCTTTCCTTTGAGCTTGCCATTTCAGTTATATACGGTAGTTACTCCAGTATATGTGTAATTAGTTCCCGTAAAAACTCTTTCTAACGAGGGCACTGTTACGAGAAAATAAGCTAGCACCAACCTGCCTTTTGAACAGGTTCTTCAATTTACAGAAAATTCTGTACTGCAGTACCGTTTGCGAAAGGTGTCATATAATTATTGTAATATTCAAGTAAATCAATTTTTATCTTCTTAATTTCAAACAATCAAATACCAAATCTACAGTTCCATTTTATTGAATTTTTCGAAAACAGCTTTCGATCAGCTCAACTATAATGCAAGCGTGATCCGGTATAAGCGATGTTTGGAAGTTCGATTCGATGAAAATTGATTTCCAGGATTATGCGAGGATCCGAGGAAAATCTTCTCGGCACGTATCGCAGTTTAATAAATTTAACGAAGAACAGAGCTTACGACCCGGGTACATTGTCGTTTCGCGATAGCGCAGAACGCGCACTGAAACAACCATTAAGGCTTGTGTAGCCGCAAGATACGAGAAGCTTTCGCATAGCCGAGGGTTTCTTAAATTTTCAGTTAACCAAGCGTTTACCCCTAGAGTCGAAGGAGTTGGAAGCCCTTAGATTTCGACTCCCAAGGATATTGGCATCCGGAGACACTATCGGCGAACGGCACCATCCGGCTTGGAAACGAGTTTTCTGATTTATACATTTTGCCGTCTCCCGGATTGCTTCCGCAAACCAGCAGTTTTAAAAATGCACTTATCACGTTATTGGAATTCAACGCGATTCGTGAGCCTCTTGCGGATTATTGATTGGAACGGTGTACAATCCTTTTCGACTAGTGCGGTTTTTCATGGAATCACAAAGAGGGAAAAGCGCAATTCAATATTTTAGAATTTCCTTGGCAATTTGTTTTTCGCACTGAATTGTTTAAAGTTCTCATAAAACAGTTTGTCGTTTATATAGACGCTGGAAACGAATCATCCTAGTTTTTAATCGCAACTACCTTCTCCTATAAATTGACAACAAGGATTAGTTCAGGAAATAAACTCTTCGCGATTTTAATCGGTTTTTTAATTTAAACGGAAAATGGGTTTCCGCACCAATCTATATTTTGTAAAACAATATTCCCTGGAATTGAATTTTTGGCTCCGATTGGAAATACTGGCATCGTTTAGTTTGTCATAGACTTTCAATTTTCGATTGGAAATTGTTTTGAACTGACTTTAGATCGAAGTGTATATATGTAAGAGGAGAGGAAGAACAATCAGATTGAAGATCGATGTTGCTGATCCAATCGTTCATTCACTATATTTTTCCTGGGCACATGTATTCGGGTCACATTCGAGTAAATCGAGGAATCGTTTAGGATGCACGCGGAAAATACCCGATTTCACTTGTGGAATTCGTCATATGTGTCGAGGAGTTTGCCCTCAACCTGCAAACTTTCTAGTGGAACTTTAGAAAATCGCGTGCAAACGTCTTCGAATGGTTACTGGAACAAAAACCAGTGGAATTAATGCCACGGCTGGTGCCATTAGATTGGTTACTGTCGCGAGCGAGCACCTTTGGACAGTAACAATAAAATTTTATGTACGCGTCTCTTTGCGATCTGCTTGCATCTGCACCTGGTACGCCGGAGCTTACGAACAGCTTTTATACTTATAACTATGGAACTGTACGATATTGGACTCAGTTTTGCTTTTTATGTTATCTGTATAAGATCCAACGATACTTTTGCCGTATCAGCAAATATTCCTCTTCCAACTGAAAACTAAACTTCCTGATTTCTCTCGCAAAACTGATTTCTTTTCCCAGTTAGGGTAGAAGATAGAAATAATATGAACATTCCGGAATTTCCACAGTTTTCGAAAATACAATTGACACTTATTACCATAGAAAAATTTTCGATTTTGATCCTTTTCCACAATTGAGTTTTACACATATAATTTGATTTTTTGAACATTGAATCTCCCATTTTATATTCAAATTCGCTTTAATAAAAATTTACATATATTGAAATTGTTTGCAATATAACTTACTCAATCTGAATATTTGCCAATGAAGACCCGGATTCCCATATCAATATTGTACTTCTAAAATTCCACGAGTTTCAATTAATTAAGCTTCTTAAATTAAAAATAACAGGGTATTCGTTAAAGATAAATAAATAAGCAGATGGAGTGATAACTAAATAATTAGTTGTTCCGCAAATATAGAACTGCTTCGATATTGCGACGATACTCGTAAAATCGATTCAATTATGAGAATAAAATCATTTAACGCCCTCGACTAGCCGCGAGAACAGGAAATGAGCGACGAAAATCGAATAACTTCAACAGGTCACAAAGGATTGTACGAAATATCATTATTGCTTCCTCAAAGTTAAAGCTTCCGATTGAACGGCAAATGTTCAAAGTGAGGGCTCTCGAGCTACGCTTTACGCCTAGTGCTTCGAGTAGAATATCTGCGTCCTTTGAACTTGCAATACTTTTCGAAAGGCTCAATGATTGAACATTGAATTTGTTCGTGCGAAAATGTTCTCACAAAGATATTGGCCAGGATAAATATGCTCTTGCGGATGAGTTATTACGAAAAGCGCATAGTTTATACAAATGGTTAATGAAATGTGTTATTATAATAATTATAAAGGCAGCAAGCACTTTCCATTAATTATCGTTCTTCAAAGATTTTTATCAATTTGAAACATAAAGGATGCTTGAAAAATAGCTGGAAAAAACTACTCATTAAGATCGTAGCTTTTCGTAATTATGCGCTAAATAGCCATCCTTAAAGGATTTTTCCTTTTTCCATCCTTAGAGGAAGAAGAATATGATACTACAATTTTTGGTAATCTATTATCAAAGTAGACGGGGATATTTCACTGATTTCTCAAAGAATGCACTCGTTTCGAAGTAAGTACACTGATGTTCTGCTCGTAACAAGCAATTCATTTACGGGTTGTTTGCGCTGGTAAATGAAGCTGGAAGCAGGAAGCAGGAAGCAGGAAGAAACAGTGGGGCGATATAGGCGTGCATGGGTGCGAATGACAGCCTTTTGGGAGTAATTCCCGTACGCGGTAATGCTCAAATTGATATCCCATTCGCGCAGTGGATCGGAATGCAGCGGTTTATGATCCTCGTGTGCGGGCGGCTAGCTCGTGCACTGGCACGATGCCCGTAAATCGGTGGTCGTCTTCCTGGCAAGCACACGTGCCCACGGACACCTGTAATCTGACCCAGAAAGGACGCAAGTTGCTCCACTCTCGACGAGAAACTCCACGCGAATCGTTTTGGCACTGTTTGGTTTTAGTGATGGAACTGCTCTGGATTTTTGGTCAGAGCTGTTGTGTTCTACTCTTGTTCTACCTAAATGTATGTGTGTTCTTGTCAGCAGTTTTTGTTTTTCGCTCGTTTTTTTTTTCTCCCTACTTCTCGCGATTTTGTCGGTACGTCAGCATTCAGGTGAAACTGGTATTTCGTATTATACGATATTTACGATATGACTAGCACTTTTTTAGATTTCCATTTTCTAGGATTATTTGAGTAGTTTTTGATTAGCGAGGCATTCGAAAGGCACATTAAGGTATCGTAATAAAAGCATGTTCCATTTTATTGAATTTATTTGTCAAAATTAAATTTCAATTTAATTGACAGTATTAAATTAAATAGGATTCTGTGAGTATGCCTGTGATCGGAATTCCTTTGCCAGATAGTCATGTTAAAGCTAATACCTATAACAATATTTCTTAGTGACTTTAACTCCAATCAGTGTAACATTAATTTTTACTAAAATTCCAACTGAAAATGTGCATTAGTTTCAATGAAAAATCGAACAGTTGTAATGAATGAGATTACTACGCTTGAGCAGAGGGATAAAAATGACTAAATAAATTATTTTAACAAAGTTTTACGAAATTAATGAAAAATTCGGTTGAAAGAATGGAGACCTACAGAATTTCGTAGGAGACTAATTCACCGAAGTGTTAGGGATCCTTGCAAGGACCTTATTACACAGGGACGAAAAACAATATCCTCCAGCAAATCGCTTGCAACGGCGTGATTTGGATAAAAATGAACGAAAAAAAACCGCTTTGTGTGGTGACCGCCTTTATTCGTGGCGGCACGACGCTCCAGGTAATAATTCATCGTAGAAGTTTCCCTCTCATCGCTGGAAACGCCGAGGCGAAGCGAGGTGCTATTCGTATACAACACACTAGTCGCCCACGGTCGACCCTATTTATAACGTATAGTCTTCGGCTCGCACTCATCCTCGAACTGCAGTATCTCTTTAAAGGCTTCATTTCTGACAAAGTTTATTATCGTGTATCCTTAGTAGGTCATCCTTTTACGGAAAAATTCGCTAATTAATTATGTCCGCGACGGCGGCACGGCAACAAACAGAATTTTGATTCGTTCGTTTTGTCGTCTCTCTGCGCTTCCCTTGGGAAAAATTTCTACTATGAAAGCTAAGAATCAGCTTCCATCTGCATTCATTTTTTCAATCAACTCTGCTTTTCTGCAATAAGCTGTAGTTTCGATAGGAACTGGATTTTGGGAAAGTTTGTAAAATTGTTTTGTACAACTCGAGAAAATGTACGGGAAGTGTTATTATGCAGAGAAATAATCACTTGTTTTTCAAGTATCTCTAGCAGTAGAAATATATAAAAACCAAATTTCAACCAATTTTTCACTTAAAGATATTTTTACATCACCATCTTAGCTATATTTATACACAAAGGAGTGAGTGATATGTTACTTTAAATACAATGGCACAGTGTTGGGAGTAATTACTCGGATTAAATTATATTGAGAATACAATTCAATTGTACATGTTTAATATCAGAAGGGTAAAATTTTATAATTCGTATATTATGCACCTTATATTCTTATTTTCATAAACTATAACAAGTAATTAAATCTGTTTCACGTTTCAAAATAACGTTCCTCTATTTACTTTCGAAAATTGCAGGGAAACTTATCGAAGCAGTGAGTCGCTACAGTGCGAGATCAATAACAAATTCCTTAGTATCGACTTATAATGAAATTCGCGAAAGTTCACGTTCATGTCCTCCGCAAAGTTCTTTTATTAAAGAGACTTCGCGAGTTCAGAGCAAGAGCTCCACAATATGCAAACAAACATGTCTGCAAGAAACTTACCAAACTGTAGCCTCCGAACTTGGTTCCGTGGTAATTGGTCAAATTAATTTTACCGCGAGGAAGCAATTAATTCAGCTTGAGTTCACGAGAAAATTATTTTTAAGGCTGTTGCATCTCGTTAGGAATTAAAGTGAAGTAACATGCTGTATATGCATATATGTATATAAAGTTAGCCTTTTCTTCATCATGTTACGACTTGTACATACATATATTTGTCACACTACGATAAACGTATTATCCTGTAATCGCGAAGAAAGCTATATCTCGTTTTGATAAAATTCCATTTTCAAGCTTCCATTACGCGAAGCTATGCCTTCTGTTCTTCGAAAAGAACTCTTAGGAATTTCTTCGGAAGGAGCCTGTTGTCTGGACCAAAACTAATTAGGTCCGTGAATTGCATAAGGCAAAAGAATGTTGGACGGTCTCGTAAAGGATTAAATTCAGACGGTCTTAAAGCCAGATTCCTCTGCTGCAATGACCGCAATGAC
This sequence comes from Trypoxylon attenuatum, assembly GCA_963989405.1. Taxonomy (NCBI): domain Eukaryota; kingdom Metazoa; phylum Arthropoda; class Insecta; order Hymenoptera; family Crabronidae; genus Trypoxylon; species Trypoxylon attenuatum. The sequence continues at coordinate 26,288,550 of OZ022489.1, forward strand.
GGCTTTTTGTCTCAATAGATTCGATATAGGTTCACCTCGCAATTCCGAGACCAACTTAATTATCCATGAATTTTTTTCCAATCGTACAAAATAGATTCTTCATCGTTTTAGATGAAAGTAGTATAATTGCAAATCTAAATGTTACACATCAGATAGTAAACCTTTTTTCCACGCTTTTCAGTCTTTAACATATTTGTGAAATATAGATGGGTACAAGTGATATATGATTCATAAACCTCACCGGTAAATATTGACTAAATACTAGAAATGCAATGAGCGATTGGCGGTTGGTATTTGAACTATTTTCTAGGTTGTTGGTTTCCTCGGATCCAGTGGTAGATTCACACTTGGCGATTTGAAGTTCAGGTTGCGCGGTATAAGAGCGATTTCGAAACTCTTCAGGGAAAAACTTTAACAAAGTTACGAGTGTTTCGCTTGAGCGACGCAAAGCATCGATAGTTTCCCTTGAAACTGGAACGTTCAGTGGTATAGGTCAATCATTCTGCAGACAGTAACATGCACTGACTGCTGACACTGCACTGCTTGAAATACAGAAACACTATTTAATCGAATATAGAAACAATATTTCATTCTTTCAACCTGATTCGCAGCACCATTTAATGCTGTCATATTTATCTTTCGAAAAGAAAATTAACCTACTGAAAAACCTATATCTAACGATATGTAAGTGAAGATATTCTTTAAAAACGAACTAGTTCCTTTTTAGTGGTATTTATGCAGTTTTTGTTATCGATAACTCACATTAAATACTATAATTAATTACGCCTTGAATTAAAATTCTTTTTCAACAATAGATATACGGAATATTTAAATTAATGTCAATCGATTCTGGACATATCTCCAAGAGTAATCATGCATCCATCCAATATGACGAAAAAGTTTAGTGCAATTATTTTCCAGGAAAATAGAAGGCTTAACAAAATACGACACGCAAACTAATATTACAGGAGTCGAACCACAAAATCTGAGCTAGCGCGCTCGTAACCGGCGGGCGGTGTACGAATGAGAAATTCCCAGTGGCGAACCATGCCACCGCATACGTTGTGTAACAGGGCTCGAAAAGCGAATGCCACTTTAATGAAACTTTCCGAACGACCTCGAATCGATAGCCAGCCGTGATAGCCAGGGCCGCGGTATAGAAAGTGGTGTCAGTACGATTTCCGAAGGTTGGCGATATCGGAACGTACCTCTGCCCAGAGAAGTCAGAGACCGAGCTCGACTCGATAAAGAAGGCTCGTTCGGTTTTCCCTGCGCGTTTACGGCTGGCTGAGCTTGCCGAGAAGAATCCAACCGCCTTTCAGAAAGTGGCTACAACGCCAAGAGTGCCGCGAAGCGTGAAATCTTGCGGGTGCGTTTTTACGCTGGTTGGAGTCAGTTAGTTAGTCATGAGGCGTTTCCTCGCCAAGGAGAACGACTGTGAGGCAAAGAGGAAGAGAAAAAGGAAAGGTGTATTCGGCAAGAGATGCTCTTGAAGGAGAAGAACGATTACTTTAAGGGAAGATATCCCAATGGTTCTGTGCCACCATTGAAAGGGTCATCCAGTTAAACGACCTGTGGTCCCTACATCGATCGGTCCTTAGTTTCAAGATGATACGGCTCACCCTTCTAAAGGGTTTCGAATTTACGTTTGGAGTTTCGTCCTTGCCATGCTGTGAACCCCTCGTCCTCTTTTTCACCCAGCAGTTTAATCGCTGGTGTTTTTTAAACGACGCCTAATGGTAATTAAGGAAACAGCCGCTTGGAAAGGATGGATGGGTGGATGGCCAGAAATATGAAAGCCTCCGAGGGTTGGTATTAAGAATGTTGCTATGGTGAAGCGATGAATTTTTAGCGTAATTCAAATACCGTCCATTCAATTTGTCAAGCTTGCGATAACATTTAGAAAGTTTCTTACATTACGTTTGATGGATCTTTCCTGTTAACCCTTTGTCGCTGAAGCCAACTGCGACAATAGATTTCTTTGAACTTTCTTTGTGTAAGAAACTGGAGTAATTCGCTATTTACAATGGAATGTTTTGTTTCTATTAGTTGCTGAAGAAAATCAACAGATTTCTTTGGTTTTTGGATATTAGCGAATCAATTGCAAATAGTTTTGCCAATATGAATTTCATTATTTATTCGAAATTGAGAAACGCAACTATCTCTATGAATTTTATATGTCGCATAATTATTTTCGCTATTAAATAACAGAATAGATACGATTGATGTGCACCATACACGTGAAAACAAAACCTTATTGAACTCTTTGTTGTCTATATTGAAATTTAATCGTAAATACTTGCATTCACACACTTTATTGTTTTTACCGAAAGCTGTGGAAACTGTGGGTTGCTCTTTTGGAATTGGAATGGCTTCCTCCGCAGTCGATGAATATTCAATCAAGCTTCAGTATTCCCAGGATCTAGTTCATTCTACCCTCTACCATTCTAATATCTCGTTTTTCTACTTTGTTCCACCAAAGGTCCAGTAATGTCTCAATTATGGAAAGTCGTTCGGTTCCGCGCGTTCTCAATGATCAGAATAGTAGTAGAGTTTCTTTTCCAAAAATCAACATTTACAGTCTGCTCACGACTTTGTATGATCTCCCATTTTTTTATTTGCATGACAAAAACCTCTATTCCTCTAAAATGCTGGGTTTCAACGTTTGCATTAACATAGTAAATATTCATAAACAATTTGACAAATAATTCTTCCATTTAGTAATTTTTATTCTTGCCAAATTCTATCAGCAAACTTTTTTGTCTATGAAACTTTATTTTCGTTTCTATTGTTATACAGCGTCGTTGCAAAAAATAGCTCGGAGAGGATTGTCCTAAAATTGATTTAAACATTAATGGCACCGAAGAAGAATCTATTTTGGACCACCACCCCTGTGCTCTTCATATCGCTATCGATTTTGTTGGCACGACTGAACAAACCAATGACTCTGATTCGGTACGAATTCATTGCGAGCCATTGAAACGCGTCCCCTGGGTCTTCAAATTTTTTAGAGCATAACAAATTTTTTCAGTCTGCCCATACTTTTGCCCATCGGTTAGAGAACGGATCAGGTCGAGCGAGATACGTAACCTGTTATAACAAACTGTATGCTGGCCGCATCAAATTGCTGTGAATAATAATTATTTTCATTGTCAGTATTACTGACAATCGGTAAGGAGATTTTGGATTTTCTTTAACACAAAGACTATTTAAAACCGCAGTTTATTACACTTGAAATCTGTACTTGTTTTTGAAGCATCTTTGATATCGTTATCCCAATCGTAGCCATATCACTTATTGTGAGTGTATCTCGAGAATTATGATAACAATTTTCATGGTAATAGCGGAGGCATCAGCAATTTGCGAGACGTACTGCAATATCAATTCACATGGCGTGTGTTTCGTTAATGACTGCACCGTATGCTTTTCATTACTGGACGTTTAAGTCACATATGGCACAATACAAGGTATCTGATTAGAATTTCACTTGTCGAATTTGATATAATTATAGTTCACAAATCGTAAAGGATTTTAGTATGCTCTGATCAGGATAAATATCAATTTATATAACTGTCATATTCATAATCATATGTAAGTTTTAAGTTATTGATTAAAAGTTTTCGACAACATAACACTTTCCAAGCAAAACATATCACTGTGGTAGCTTCTTCGATAATAAGGAAGATTTTAATAACGGTGAAGTAATTGTGTTTCTCGTAAAGGTATTCGATAATCAATTCTCAAGCATTAATCTAAAGAAGCTATGATTTTATGCCCCGATAATAATCGATCACGTTCAAGTTCAAATCGTAAGCGCAAATTCCATTAAATATTCGACTCGAAATTGGAGCGGACGCGTGCGAGTAGTGCAAGCGAGAGCTGCGCATAATGGGAAACGGGCAAATGAGCCGACAATGCCCAGGCTGCATTGGCAGAAACCCAATTAAGGCTTTTGATTAGTCCGGACCGAAACTTGGCGCGTACGGCTTCCGCAGCTGTAGTTCCGGCCACCGACCGCACAACTACTGTAGGCGGTCACGCCACGTGCTCTTTCTCTTCTATCTTCTCTCTCGTCTCTTCCCAGAAATGCTATCAATCTATCCGCCCCCCGCAAGGCCTTGAAAACCGATCTTTTGTCGCATTTCGTATCTTATTGTCGGACTAATATGTTATTTTCGAGTCAGACTCTCATCTCGACATTTCTACCAAAATCCCATTTTCATTCTCCCAGCCTGGAGCCATAGCACTGTGTCACATGCATATACGATGATACATTAATAGAAATACCGTATATCACTGATGTTTCTAAAATTACCCGATTTTATAGGAAATCATTTTTTAAAGTAAATTTCTGGAATTGTAAGTTCATTTTTAATTTATCTCCAAAAGTAACTGTTCTTCAGTTTTTATTAATCTTTTCATCAGTCTGTTGAGTCTTTATTAAAAGTATTTGGATACTTAACATTACCATTAGTTATGTATAACGATGTCTAGAGAATATACCACTCAAAATGATTTTGGCACCGTGTGTATTATACTAATCGAAATGCTAGTTCATCTGCAACATTGAACGAGCTTGACCTCGTTTCTCTCTGGCTCGCATCTTACGCCACTTTGTTTAATCTCTCCACTATTTGCTATTATTACAGGCTCCTATACGGTTCGGGGTTACATTGTTGACATAGGAAAATTGATTGCGAAGCATAGTTTATTTAGGTCAGTGGTACAATTTCTTGGCGATACTATATAAATACAAGATTCAATGCAGAATTCTTTATACCACATTTGAAATTGTGTTTGCATTTCCACGTGGATTCTACGTGCGAATCCTGAAATTCTCTTCCATCAACATCAGGTCTTGTTTTAACAAAATCATTCAAAATTTGATTTTCTTGGCAGAGAAGAATGAATGGTGTCGCAAAAATGGGAAACAAGATCGGAAAAGAATATATTATAATATAGTTAATATAAACAGTTCCGAAGGGAGTGTGTAAGTACCATTATAATCGAGCGCAATTAATACAAACTTGATTTTCATTAACAGCATGGATATTTAATCATGTAATTATAGTGTTGATTAATAATTGCAAAATTCAATTTGCGTATAGAAATTGATACAAAGAGATGAGCTTTTCTAGTATCCTTGCTCAGTGCACGAAGTAGCATTTAATTAACTGATATCCTCGTACTTTATTCGGAATTCGTCACTTTCAATATAAATCGACCCATTACACATATCTTACAATAACAATATAAACGCGATAACTCTAACATATTATACCACATAGTACATAATAAAAAAACGAACTCACAAATTTTCTTTCACAACTTTTTTATAAACTTCATGATTCACTTTACACGTGTGTAATCTTGCCGCTAACACAATGTTAATCAAACGAAGTTTGCTACTCACGGGGGTCGTTCATAGGTGATGCTAAAGTCAAAAAGAATGTTAAGTACAAGGAAGTTTTACTCCCGTCCCATTCTTCGTGCAGCAGAACCTGAGGAAAGTGTTGCAAGGAAGCTGTTTACAGGGCGATGAAAGTTGCAGTGGTGGCGGCGGTGGCGACGCCGATATAAATTCACGTCGTCAGTGGCTCAATGGGCCGTGAAGCTTTTTGCGCTGGATAAGTGATTCATCGATTTTTCTATCAGCCGCCAAGCAAGACACGGGGGACCATTACAATACGACCCTCCATCCACACGTTCCCAACGATATCGGCTAGCTACATTCTCCTGGAATCTCTCTTTTGAAGCCTCTTTTACCCGTTCTCCTCATTACTTTATCTCATTCTAATGTGGAAAGTATAGATTCGATGGGCGAATATTATCGGAAACTTGAAAACCACTCTTTTAAATACATTTCAAATTTTTTCATTAATACATCCATTATAACGCATTGTTAGATCTGCTTTATTTCGACTGCTCTAATTAAATTAGCTGGCTTTTAAAACATTGACGGCAACGTTTGTTTGAACTATGTTAATAATAAATGCGTACAGTAAAACAAGTAGAATATTGAATTCAAAGTACCTGTACTGTTAATTAAAGTGCTACTGAAGAATACAACAATACTGTTAACTTAACATGTTAATATGATTGTTGTACAATTTTTAAATATTATTAACACTAATACAACAGTTTATATCACGATTTTTATAAATCCATAATCAGTTAGTTGAATTTATTACAAGTGTATTTTACATTTCTCTTTTATAAATCCTATTAACGCGAAGCTCTATTACAAGGAGTGTCTTTAAATGGTGCAACTTCAATGCAGTCTATCTGCGAAAGCGACAGTATTTATAGATGCCTGTTGATGCATAAAATTCACTGAGAGATCGATAAAGAGCGTGGTACATGTACATTCTAGTTGGTAGACAGAAAGTTTTGTGTTATATATCGACTGGTCGTATTTCTGTTTTACTACGAATACGAGATTCCTTGAAATCAGCACCATCGAAAGCAAGAGCCTGGTTGGGCTTGTGAGATCCTAAATAGGAAACTTCGATGGAGGGTTGACGCGCACGGTACGCTCGAGTCCGGAGAGTTTCTCCAGAATCGAAATCGCATCCGGAAAACGTTTCCTCGGGGGATGCCTCGAATTGATTAAACTGCTCGAGGGGTGCATATTGTTCAGACATTCGCGCATTCGCGCATCGATATTCGCCCACTGACAAGGCATTGGAGAGAGAGAGAGAGAGGCATGCAGCCAGTTAGCGGCAATAATAGTTGCTCTTTGTAATCGAGCACGCGACCAGATCACTGTATGTATCTATCTATCTATATATGTATGTTATGTACTTCGAAACATTCACAGCATTTAATCGCGGTAATCCTCGAGGTGTACTCCGTTCCCTCTGGCCTCTAACCGAACCACCGAACCGCTGAACCCCGCGTGGTCCACGTTCCCAGACGCGTTTCATCCTCCTGCAGCTGGCTAGCAATAATCATTTTCGGAAGCGACGTACCATTGCCTGATATGAAATGCAAACTATTGTTCTCGTGGTTTCTCTTTATCTCTCTCTCTCTGTCTTTCTTTGTTCGTTCGATAATCCTTCGTTATTTATTGAGATAATACTGACAAACGGAATAATGTTAGTCGCTTTTAACGATCCAAAGCTTTGTATCACTCGCTTTCGGTGCATATGTATTCTTCATTCACATTGATATTTAAAAATATGTATTACTGTAATTAGTACAGTAGAGTCAGTTATGTTTTACGTTTTAACAAACTTACGTATGTTATTTATTGGTTTATTGATGGTAGAAAATTACTCTGAAATATATTTGATTCTAGCAACAGCTTTCGCAGGATTTATCCTTTCGTAGATCTCATATCGTGCAATCCTTTGATATTCGCAGAGCTTCCTTTTAATGGATTCATTAAAATCTTGCTAGTTAATAATTTCTGATATCTTATTTATTAAACTTTATTAAATGCACGCAAACGAATGCGATTGAAGAGTAACTCAGAAATATAATCTGGAGGTAGCAATATAAATATATGATCAACGGTTTTCATAAATATGTTTTTCAGTCAATTATATATTCCATAATTCTCCGGTATACGCATAACTTACTTCCGCTACTTCTGCCATGCTTCATTCACCCTTTCCGGTGGCATTTTGCGAATTCCGCTCGCATTTATCCCAATGCAACTGCTGGATTGATCTGCTTTTGTTTTCAACGAACAGGATATATCGATGGAAAGGTTCCGTATTATTCAGTAGATTTCGAGTGGAATGGTTAATATTGTCAAAATGCTAATTACATATAGCGTGTACCCTAGTGTATTTGGATCGGAGGGATAACTTGTTTGCGCGAACCCATTGAAACCACACGTTTCGTGAATCATCGCTCATGGAATATATAACATGCGAAACGCATATATTTAGCAGAACTAGCTTGATCTAGGCAAGAGATGGTGTGCTAAATCACTCACTGTTATTTATTATTGGTGATCCATATCTTGCGGTCATTGTCATAATTGCAGCTTATTTACAATAATGATCGGAGGATCATTCGGATGTTTGATGCTTGATGTAAAATTTTCAGTCGAAAATAAATGGGTCGTAAAAGCTACCATTACGAATTCTGGTAGTTAGTTTTGATCCTAGAACAACATCTAAGAGGTTCTTGTAATAATTAAACCTTCGTATAATCATTCTTTGACATAATCATGGTTTTTAAATGTCACACGTATTAAAGGAAAATTTAAAGCAGTGGCTTTACACACGGAGGCTTTAATTAATTCGTTGGAGATCTCGTTTCTGACCTACTGATCTTTAAAAGGCAACAGGATAATGAAGCATTATTTACTCGAGTGAAGGCAGGGAGTAGTCGAGAATTCCCTTCGAATTTTGCGGCCCACGGTTATACGCCAGTAGGGTTGACGGTCGCATTTATACACCGGAGAGGTCAACGACGGCTCTTCCACTCGGTTTTCTCTCTGTTCCGTTCACCCTCCTCCCTTAGCTTTCAGAAGGAAGGGGGTGGAAGCAAGAAGTCACTAAGTTCAGTTCGCGCATGAAATGAAATACAAACAATATTCAACTGCACCTCCTTGCCCGCGCTTCCATTACGATTTTTCCGCAGGCGATTTTGCTTCCGTTTCCCACCGTCGTGTCTGCTCTTCGCTTTTTGCCCCCGGAATTTCTCATTTTCCCTGCACCTCTTTGACGACGTCAACAGTATTCAGCTTTTTACTCGCAATTAGAATCTTTCGGATTATTCTTAGCGGAACGAGAGAATCGATGAATACAAAAGCAACAACTGTGACGGTCAGATATCAAAGATATTATTAAATTTACACGATATATAATCATAAAAAGAAAGATTTATTACAACTTATTAACCAGCTGCTAATTAAAATATTAATTATCAGTAGGAGATCAATTGAGCACGTTTCGAGTAAGTTGATATAATATTTTATTGAATTCTAAAATAGAGTTACTTTAAAACTGATAACTTTGTCAATAACGCAAGTCGACTGGTCCAAAGCAACATTGTGTTGGCAGTTAAAAAGACTAGTTGAATTGAGCGCACCTCGTATTTGAGGGTGTGTATTGTATTTTCATTGTCTCTGGTATTTCGAGAATTGCAGGCCCGTTGTTCGACAGATTTCGCGTTTGGTGCAAGTGGTTGTGCCTGATAGGCGAGTCCTGAATATACATAGAACTGTGTTTGTGCGTTAGTATCCGTATTCGAGGAGGCATCCATTCATAGCGGAGTTTCCGGGAGTTCCCGTTGTCTCCGTTACTAGTGCAAAGGCTATTGACATATAGTTGGAACTAAGGTGACAGTACCAATGGTTATGTTAACTTTTGGAGGGATTTCGGGTTTTGGTTTCGTACGATATCAGTGTACACCGAGTACGTCTCATCTCACGCTAAACTTGGTAATAAGGCATGTTAACGTAGAGTAACATATAATAAGCATTAAAAATTGAAAATAAGATATAAAAATAATCTTTATAATTAATTTATTCTATTCAGAATAATATCTCCTGTTCCTAACGTTATGCATCTATCAAATAATTAATCTTGAAAACCATAATCCCAAGCATAACGAATGACTGATCGATTTAAAACTAGGAAATACCACTATTAAATAGAATTTAGTACGATACCGAAATTCACAATGAATCTGTCATCAGTTATTCCAAAAGAGAATTACAATAATCGTAGGATCAGTGTAATAATTTCGCAGTTTGCAAAGCGTATTCGCTTACACCGACGCTTCGAGGCGATATCAAGCTCACATTTGCAGCGGTTGCCAGTTACAACAGAGTTTCCCGAGGGCGAGTTGGTCGTGCGAATGCTTGGAGAGAGCATTAACACCGCAAGGTTTGCGAAAAAGCCAACCCCATTCAGTGCCTCTGTCGACGGTTATCGCACATATTTCCTCGGGTCCTACGTCTACCACCGCCATAAGTACTCCGTCATCTACATTTCGCATTCTCTGTTTCTCGAATCGTTCTGCCTTCTCTCACAGCCTGAAGCCTCCCTCTTTCACTACTACTACTCCCCCCCCCCCCCCGTCTCTCTTCATTTTCCGGCTGAGTTGTTTCCACGGGGCGGTTCTTTTAACGCCGTGCAAACGCGCTCTCATTAATCTAAATCGACGCTGACAAGGTTCGTTTGAATGAGGCCGACCGCGATCCACTTGCAGCCCCGGTCTTTGTGGCGGACTATTAAGGAGCTTATCTACTGTCTGGTTACCACGTTGCTTGCGTGAACTACTACTGTTGCCTCGGGCCTCACATTGCCAGCGAAGCAAATTTCTCGGGATCATTGCGCTTTTTTTTTCATTCCCCAGAGAATATTTCTTTCCTTCCTCTCTTCTTTATGCTGGATGCATTTTTCCTCTGAATTCAGAGAATTTAATCAACTGATTTTGAGGAATACGTATTACGATTTGTTTTCCTTGGTTCTTAAAAATTAACACTGAGATATTTAGTTCGAATTCAAGTGAGATACATATGTTGTTATAGTTTATGTAGAAACTGTACGGAGTTCTATCTTTCGTGAGAGTGGCACACATGTTGTATGTAACATTTGCTAGTGTACGATCGTAAGTTCCTGTGAGCGCTGGATGCGGATATCATATTAGGATCAAGATTCATAATCATTACGTGCCACCAGCGAGTATACGTGACTACTCAGGCAACGAGACCTGCTGACAGACAGTGTAGTATGTAGATTGTAAACACGTGTACCTGATTAAATTAATGTCCTTAATGGTTGCAGGAAGAATACGTAGTTAAGTTTATGTTTCGTCTACGATATTCGATATTACAATGTTGCAATTATTTGTAGTAGTCAGAAATACTTTAAGAATAGTCCGCTTTTGTAGGAGCCAAAGAAAGTAGGAATTAAACCGCGTCACAGAAAAATATTCTCCGTACTATTCTATATTTTATTTTACACTTATTCCGGACTTTACTCCATTTAATTCTGACTCTATAACGTAATGAATGAATCGACCACAAGTGAATTCACTTAATATTTCGAGAAGAATGTTAATAGCTACATATTACGAGGACGGATACCACAAGATGAACCATGGTTCAGGGCAATGCTCTCATAAACTGCATACCCTTAATTAAACCATGAGTTAGTACTGAACCTTCTTCAAATTACCGTAAGAGGAATTGTTCAGTAAATTCCTCTCTGAGCTAATTCTATGAAGCTCTGATACGATAAACTCATATCCGCCGTTTACAGTGTTTTAATAAACCTCGGAATTTTTGACTGCATCGCAGACAAACCCAGAGAAATATCGATCGTTAACCCATGAGAAATATGCTGCGTCAACGTAAACGAATGGCTCAAGAAATTAGAGCAGTTTCAGCACTTTCCATTTGCCGCACGGGCCATGGGATTCCCGATAGAAAGCGAACTCGGGCTTTTGGTCCATTCAGCAGCAGCTCAGACTCAGGCAGTATCTGCTGATTGAAATATCCCGAGAGCCTTGTCCAAAGAAGATCTATTACTTACTGATAGTATCACTGATTTCAGTCGAGTCCTCATGAATAGTTTCTAGAATTCGTTGAATATAATATTCGAACCATTCTGCGAATCGCACCACACTATTTCTTAGGATTCGACCATTTCGAACTGTCCAAGGCTCTGCATATAAACGGGTCATTTCTACTGAAAGTTATCGCAACTTTCAGACCAGTTTGCCTTAAATCCTTACTTATTCGGAAAATAAATTACGAATTTTTTTTCCATTTTTAATAAGCAAATGGCATTTATTTTCTTCGTTCAATTTACTTCTGAACGAAAGTGAAAAGTGCTGATATTGCAGATTTTGCAATTATAATATCTACGTTAGAAAATATTTCAATCAATATATCGATTGATTAACTCGATTCTTCGGTTTCATAAGAATATAGCGAGAAAGTAAGTTCCATGGAAATTTGAAATTTACCTAAAAGAAGCTGAAAGGATTTGTATAATTATGATTTCACGCTGCTAACTTTAGATACATTCTCATTATGAAACACTCCTTCATAATCAGTTTCGGAATACGGTTTATAATTAACTACAGTAATAAATTGTAATAATTGAAAAAAATATAAATGAATAACGAAACTAGAAGGTTCGTTCTTTTTTTGCCGACTGCATTCATGCCACCCATGGAGAATTAATCTTCTCGCGAGACACTTCTACGATCCTTTGTCATCGTGGCACATTTATATTCCGTCTGTGGGTTGTACCGAATTATTCGCCTACTTCGCCAGCAAGCTTTCAATTCCGATACCGTCTGTCACGTACACCTACGTGAACCAAAGTGTCTCTCGAGTCATATTCTATCCAGCCTTATACACAGTTCGTCAGTTAGCTCAATGGTTCAGCCGTCTGACTTCGCCTGTCGAAAATGAAAATCTACAATTTATTTCCTGTGCACTAAAATTGTTTCTAAACCTGTTTAGAGTAGGTTTAGTCATCGCTTGACTATACGCATTCACGCAACTACAGATCTTATTTTGTGAATAATATGAGAATTTGGTTTAAAGATTTATAAAGTACCTCTTTCAATTGTATATGTTGCATATAAAATTGTGCGATGTATTTTCTGTATCGCATTTTATTTTTTCAATGCTACCTTATATTACTTCGGATTATTTTTCAGGAGATAAAACCTGTATTTTATATTTGATTTCGTTTACTTAAATACGATTATAAAAATTAATATAGAATGCTGTAGTTTGTTCTAGTTAATTCTTTGGTATTTAATGGATTTTTAGCAGTCTTATATTCGATGGACGTTACGACCGATAGGAATCTCTTAATGCTTAAGCGTTACTGCTCACTGAAGATCAATTATCATGTAGTTAATTCTCGTTGTTTACCTGTACTACGTATCCGGCAGTGGCATGTGCTTCACACGAGGCATTACGAAGGTGATTAATCAGGACATCGCAATACGTCGGCAGTATATAAACCGTAGTTCAACACTAGATCAATACCTTCGTAATACATTTCCCTAATCTGATTAACGATGACGCTGATTTCGTTTTGAATGATAGCCGATCCGCTTTTACGCGGAGCAACGCCCGCCACAATTATCGCGAGCAAAACATAAGTACCCGTAAATAATCAAATGCCCGTAAATGCGTACGGGCTAAAACACTTTTAATTATTGTACGCTCTGGTGATTTTCACGCGTACTTCAATTGCTCGGACTGTCCTCGGCACGCTTTGATTTTCATTTTCGCAAACTACCACGTCCTTTCTACCGAATATTATTAATATTTTTCCTGGAGTTTGTGCCAGGCGAAAATTATGCTAATGGAGGTAGAATTTGCAGGGTGGAAATGATATGTTGGTCATTGAAAAATTTTAGTATAGCCGTGATTGACATTCTTGAAACTGCGATTCGAAGAGTCTTATTACTTCTGTTAAGATGATTTAATTAGTAATAAAATCAAACCAAAAATCAAATTCATTCTGTTAAAATTGAAGTAATAGAGAGTTATTTATTACAAATCTGAAGACAACTCTGTTTATTTACGAAGAAAATATACAACGCTAATATCGAAAGATTGAAGATACTTAAAAGAAATTTGTACGTATCAAAGTCTCTCTTACGAAACATTAAATTGGTGAATATTAACATAGCAATTTTTATTATCAACCGTGGAAAATTTTGGGAATATATTTGTATCTGCAATATTGAATTCGATAACTAACAATGACTAACTTCGATCGAACTCTAAGTAGCGAAAATACGTTTCTAACGCGCCTGGTTCTGACACAATGTATCTAACAGCGTTTCCACGAGGTTGTCTGATCCGCAGTGTAGAACCTTAGGCGGAGAGATACCGTCAGAGAGTTTTACGGGACATTGTGCCTGATTCGCGGAGAAGATAGGCGGAGTTCGGGTTCTCTTGGTGGTAGGAACCTATTGCATCCTTAGTAACATATCACGTACCGCGCTACCGCGGAACTTTCTGTATCAGTGGAGAGGCCAATACATGAGTGCCAAACGAAGAAATTCGCGGCACGATTGATACGACGGGAGTTCGCGTTGCGCGGCGCTGAATTTTGCAGGAAGTTCGTTCGCCTGCCGATATTCACGGCAGGGACCAACTCCGGAATACCGATGCGGACTTGCGGCGATATACCGAGTGCGGATTCACCGCGAGATAGCTCGAAATCGTGCACTGGGACCCAGGCGAAAATACCAACAGCCAACGAACGTGGGTAGGAGGTAAAAATTGGCTAGCTGGAAGTGAAAGGTTCGACGCGAATGGGAGTTATGGAACGGTTGAGGCGTGATTAAGTAGTGGTATGATGAACTTCAGATATAATAATATAAAGGAGCTATGTGGAATGTGCTTCATATCTAAAATACTTTTAAAAAAATATTAAATTCTAGTCGAATGTATTTTATAAATTATTCCAACTATAAATTGTACAATATGAAGATAAAAACGATGTAGACATGCAAAGTATAATTTAAGCAAAAGTGTTATAAAACAGGGAAAATACATATGTGACTTGGTGACAAAAAATATTCCAAACTTTTTAATTAATAAATTCAAAGCAGAATTTTTGTAGTAAACAAGTATTTGATTTTTTCTGCAATTAGAGGAACGAGTTTGAAAAGTTGACTGTGGCCGTCGAGTCACCATGTTCAACAATAAACCGAACTGAAATATACATGCATGAGTGAGTCTCCGGTGAAAAGGTTAGGGAAAAGAGAAAAAGAGGAGAATAGCAAAGTGGGAAAGTAGAATCGGATGGAGGTTTAGCTGGAAGGCAGAAAAGTAGGCGATGGTTCATGGGCAAGTGCACTTGTCCCAAGTCCACAATATTTCGGTCTGTCTTGAATGGGTGCACGTGCGCTGAATTCGGCCGTAGCTACAGCCATTATTCTCCCTTTTAGACACAATCCTGTTGCACTTCGGTTGCGAAACTTGGTTAAGAAACACGTGCGCGAATCTAGTTTTGCCGCGGTCCTTATGGTATCGACGTGCATTGGACTTTACGGGAGGATTTGCCCGGTTGGTTTCATTGGATGTATTCGAGAAACTCGCAGAGCTACATAATGTTCAGAGGCAAAAACGATTTGATAGGTAGGAGGATTTGAAAGTTAGTCCAACTAGCACTTTAGAAGTTTAAATAACATATTTGTCGTCACATATTTTATTTCAATAAAATTCTATTAATTCTGATAATGATTTTCCATAATATTAATTCTATGTGTCGCCAAACGTGATTTGAAATTAGTGTAAATTGATTAGTATTGAGGCTTAAAAATCGTTGATTGTTGCGCTGATTTACTTTGGATTTATGGATGCGTTAAGATACTTTCTTTTATACCGACCTAGTTGACTGTTTATATTGAGAACTAGTTAGAATGCAGCATTCGAATCACTTTAGAGCGGGGGAGTCAGCTTATATTCTCTACGTAACCACAATTCTGAAGAACAACGTTTTCTACCAATTTGTGCTAGCCACGTCCTCATCCACTAATTTTCGACTTGCGAATGCTTTCAGGACCTGTCTTTTATTCATGGAAAAACGTAGTTAGGCGAACCGTACCGTTTCGGGTTCTCACGGAGTTTGTCTGAAAGGAACACTTTCTAGGATGGCTAATGGCTTGACATCAAGTAAATCTAATACTATTGATAAAATCAGTGCTCGAAGGTTGGGATATATTGATAATGAAGAGTAAGTGGTTGAGTGGTAACATGGCTGGTTTGAATCGAACATTTTCTCGTAGTGTCAGAAAAAGCTCTTAGAAACTGCTACTATTAAATAGAACAATCTAAATTCAAGTTTATTTTACTACAAAATTTGTCAAAGCACGAAACTATAAAAACTGAAATACATAGAAGAATTCATATTCTTTACAGACTGTGTATAATTAAAAAATTAATATTTTCTACAAAAAGCCCCTATGTTTAAAATTTAAAAAAAGTCTAATTGTAGATTCAATGTTAAAAGCTCGACTTTTGATAGTTTGAAGTGAGTAAAAACGTCTGATAAGCTTCGAATGACTAGTGAAATCAGACAGGGAAGAGAATCAGTCGAATTCGATACTCAATGGACGAAGCATAAAACTAACTTGGCTAAGAATTGTTGGCGCTTCTCAAGCGAAGATTAAAAATTCGAGCGATTTTCGGCTTCGTCTCGAGTCATCGGTTACGTACGGGCTTACCCCGTTTACCGAGGAATTACTACGGCTTACTTACTATCGCTTCCCTCTAATATACATATCGAACGGGTGTCGGCAACGCGATCTGCAAAGCCTGCTCAAGGGGAAGGTATTTCCGAACAAACTTCAGCTGAAAGGCGGCTTTCAGGCAACAACGAGAGTTAATACCCGGCCAATGTGCTCTGACTAGTGTAACTAATATTCTAAGCAATGTAACGTTGACAAAAATACCAACTTCTTATAATACAGATTCCAGATCTTATTCTAATAGATTTATGTCTCAATATCCGTTTGCGCTGGTGTAAGCGTAGAAATGTGTATATGTATAGACTGAATGCAAAGGAGTAAGAAGAATCTCGATCTCTACTGATGCATGACGTTGTTGTTGGTTACAGAGAGTCTCTGTGGACCCTACGAGAGACTCTTATTGAGCCGATTGCTGGACAAGTACAACGTACTCGAACGGCCGGTTGCCAACGAGAGCGAGCCACTCGAAGTCAAGTTCGGCATCACCCTGCAGCAGATCATCGATGTGGTGAGTTCTCCTCTATTTAACCCCTTTAATTTCCCAATTAACACTAGAACTAGCGACGACTTGTATGACCCCGTTTTTACTATCGATTACGATACTTCAATTAGTTCCCTTTGAAAACTTATTTAATCAAGCATAAATATTAGAACCGTGAAATTTAAAAAGGATCATTTTAACTGGTATCAAACGGAATAAAGAAAATGATAGAAAGAGAAGAAAGAATATTGCAGGTACATTTTATTCAAATTTTCGTTTGCGTATCGACATACATATACGTATATTTTTTATTGGAATTTGTATTTTACTATCATTCGCTTTTATTTGATTTTTTTGGTACTGAAGATCACGCGGCACGCGAAACTCAATCCATATTTCTATTGGAAGTACGATTATAGTAGAAACGGTTCAATGGTATAGGAAGCATTAAATGGGCTGCTATTATCATTCAGTCGGGTTAGCAGAAGAATTAGGAAAGATTCACGTGGAAAAGTACCATTCATTTTCATCCTTGCCACTATGCACAATGGCATCGAACGTACTTATATACCCACTACTATCATCGAAGGAACTTTAATATGAAAGATTTCCTTTATAACTCTAACTCCTTTTGTCACATATACAGAATCGGAGAAATCGTATGTGAATACGGCCTATTATCGTTTCTATCGGATATTTTCTCTCGAGTCGATGGGATTCCACGTGACTAAGATTCCCTGTTAGCACAAACGAGAGATCGTTTTCCTTAGCGGAAATTAGTGTTTATTTAGTTTTCTGAAAAAAGATTCTTTCTTTCAAAAAAAAAGAGGATAATTTCTGATATAATTAATTACAGATGACATAAATTGCTGGTAACATTAGACATTAGTGCAATGTAGACATCATCGGTGCACTCCAATGGATAATTGTCAATAATACTTGCAATGACTGATGTAATTAACGTTAATTAAAAATAAAGAAATTATCCATACTTAGAGGAATCGTTTTTCCAAAAAAATGGGAGCAGTGGAAGAATATTTAGAATACGGTTAATCGATAAAATCACAGTAACACTATTACAATTTCACGGTTACGTCCTAGCGAAATCTTTCTATCGACCATTCTTTTTTGCATTAAGGCAAAGCTTCATTTTATCTTGAACGCCTCGCACAAAATTCTCATTATCGTATTTTCTGGCCGGGGTTGGAAGTCTGCAGGGTGTTATAAAATGCGTGATATACCCCGGACGCGGTGCAGTCAATATTCTCGCGAATTTTTGCGAGCGAGCACCACCAGAGTCCCTGTGGCGGCTTTGAAAGGGATGAAAGTGCGCTTCAATTTCCGCCGCGCTGCTGGATGCTCCTCAGAATCTCTGCGTGAACAGGCCAGATAAGACGGCACCACCGGCTCGAGATTAGCCGCGGGAGTTTTTACTTGGACCAAAATATCGGTCTTATCTAAATGAGAACGCGTTTAACGGGTACGCCAACCGCAGAGATTGCATTACGCTACAGTCCGCCTTCCCATCTTGATCGTCTACTTTATATACTCACCCTCTTTCGAATTTTCCTGGTTCGCTAGGCCAGGTGCGGCAAGATCTTTCGAAACAGACTTCGTGGGAATATGCAAATATCATGGAAAATCACAACACATTCTACTTTGAATTGGAATAATTTTCAATGGCATATTTTTATTAGGAATTTTCACTGGGGAAAATTGTGTTAGAACCTATTCAGAATTTCGTAGTCGTGAGACAAACCCCTGCAAATATGCAAATTCGCAAATATTCCGATAAGCAATAAAAATGCTGGACATTGAAATGGAAGAATTCTAAACAGTATATTTCTGTTGAGAATTTTAAGTCAGATGAACATGTTGGAAGCTGTAGAGTTTTCCTTACCAGAACTTTATTATTACAAGTTTTAACTCAATTAAGTATTTTAAATTCAATCGTAATATTGTGCACATGAACTATAGGTTAATAATACATTCCAATACAATGAAATATAGTGTCGAAATATAGTGTTGCATATAAAATTGTACGTATTATCGAAAAGGCGACAAATAATTTTTTAATTATATTTGCTTCAAATATTTTATCCCTCTATATATTTGGATTTGAAATCCAGCAGACAAAATTGGAGGACGCGAAATCAGTAAACAGAATATTTGTATATCGAGTAATATATCACGCGAAGATACGTGACTCGAGACTAACAGTAACAAAAATCAAAGTGAATATATAGATTCGTTGGATTTTGGATGTATAAATGTTGATTGAGGATTCCTTGCGATAGAAACTAGGATTAGGGAAGAGAATTTGTACGTACATGCTGACTAAAGGTGGCTTCAACTCGTGACCAAAACAGGTTGCGCTCATCGTGTGCTCCGATAGTTTAACTTGTACAGGGAATTTCAAGCACTACTGCATTCGTGCATTCAAGTTTGTATCTTGTTTTCGGAGTTCATCGTTATTGCTTCGCACCCAGCAGTTGGCCGGAAGATGACACTACGGGTAAAGCCATTCACCAACGTAACCGACTCGGTCATTTCTCTTTGTTAACTAAAGCAGGAACTGTTTCTAAACCACTTATAAATTACTTCTCTTAATATATTAAATCAGATATTAGTACCCTGTACATGGATTAATATTAATATTTTTCAGTCTGATAAATATCGTGTTTGTAAAAACAAATTAATACAGATTGAATATTGAAAAATTTGACTCTGTTTCACGACAGTTGTATTTATTGCTGACAAATATTGTCATTATTTCTAACTTTGGGGCGACTGATGATGCAGATGCTCTTCTACTTGAAGAATCAATAATCGAGAACATAATAATGCTTCCAAGAAAGAAACTGCATTCAAGCGAACGATATTGCTACTGTCTAGTCGCAGTTCTAATGATTTATGTTTCTCAAAGGTACGAGGGGAGTTTCTGTCCGAGCGAGCATTTGCATTTAAACAACCGAAATTTGAAGAGTTTTGCGGAAAAAGTCGATGATCGAGGTTCAAAGCAGACTCTTAAATCTCGAATATCGGGGAGATGAGGGAAGAGGGTAGAAAGTAGTACTAACTGCTGAACTCCGTTTGGTGAGTGGTTCAGACCATTTCCGCGGTTTGGAAATCGTTTCAGAAGTTGGCTCGAGAAAATAGAGCATTTTGTCCCCTTCTTTACCAACTGGGAGCCTAAGAAAGTTTATTGAATATATCTGTGTACAATCCGATTAATTACCTGTTTAACTTTTCGTCGGTATATTATATTTTCTGCATTTCATACAATACATTTGAACTAATAAAACCAGTCAACTTTAAAAATCAAATAATGTAGTAACATGTTTTAAATATTCTTCATCTGAAGTATTCAAATCGAAACAAAAGAAATTGCTAATTTCTTATTGCTAGTGAATATTTGCTAAAACGATTTCATCATATTTGGATTTGAGACAAATTCAAACTAAAAGAGAGAGATATAATAATTATTATCTGATCTAACAATGAGTATTCTGTAAAACGTAATGTATTTTATTAACACAATAAAAGTCAACAGTAAATTATGCTTAAGGTGAATATAGTCCAAATTCCATCAAAAACTAGTTCATAGAATCCTGCTGCATCCGTTACCATCAAGCTCGAAACAAGTGGGCCATCGAGCGATTCTCTCCCAATAACGAATTTCCATCAAAAGCTCAGTAGCTTTTCACAATCATGCCATCGCAGAGTGTCGCGAGTGGCACAGGCTGGCAAAGGATAGTAGTGGATAATTCGAATTTCAATGGTATGTTAATTCATCGTATGTAACAGCAAGCTGGACATTCACTTATTGGAGTCAGGAAAGCTGGTCAGAGGATAGCCCGTATCTCCCTTTTGTGATCGCTTGACCGTGAACGCTGTTGCGTTTCGCTATCAGCATAATGGAAATTGCACTTGGCTTGGCCTCGTTCCCCAGTCGCGAAGCATAGGGGCCCTTTTCAGATTTTTGTGTTTTGCCCGGTAACTCCTTGGCTCGTAGCACGAGCAGAAACGGGAGAGCGAGCGCGCGCATGAATGTGAAGCCACGCGGCTCAAAGCTCCCGCCCACAGAGCAACGGAAAGTGACGCGAGAGGCTTTTTCATCAGCGTCGCAATTATAGAATGGTAAAGCGAGCTCATCATATTACTCTCGGCCTCTGCCATTTCGCTTCGAAGTCACGTGCGCCCGTTCGCTGCCTTCTCTTACCTAAAGGGATCTGATCAGCGAAATTTCGTCTCGGCTTGGCCCTTTTTTCTCTCTTCTCTCTTGATATTCGGGATTCTTTTGGCTCCTTCGTCTCTCGGGAATTCTCTCCATCGATATGATTTTTGGGAGAGGTATCTTGATTTCGACCTGGAAAAATCTGATTGTGGTCGCAAATCGTAGCTTTTGATATAAGATTCGTTAACTTTAATTTTGTTCTATATAAAAATACAAATAAACCAAAGAAAAAAACGTCGTGTTTCAAATTGGAATCAATTGTAATAATGATTACAAATCAATAAATCTCAAACAAGTAACTACATTTCAATATCAATTAATAAAGCGATACACATATTGTTAAATTAATTTCGAGTAAATATTATTCTCAAAAATTCAACTGTTATTCAACTTTTCACAATTCCAGCTATATCGATTTTCCAAAATGAATAACAAACCTATTCTAATAATGAGTTATTTTTTACGATTTCTTTCACAACGTGTCAGACGATTGCTTACATCAGACCACAAATTATTGTTATCGGGCGTAAAATGAAACAATGGGCCATTAAACGCTCTTTCCCTTTCATTTTTCCCCCGATCATTTTCTTATTTGTTACCACTTCAATTGTTTCTTGGTCCTCAGTAAAGGATCAATACTCCTTTAGGTTCGAGGCTCGAGGCTTCAGACAACCGTGTGCTTTATTCTCGAGTGAAGTTGACTAATGCCGACGCACTTTTACATAGCCTTTCAATTTAGACTCATTAAAGGCAGAGGACACAAAGAAAGGTTTTCCGTAGTTCCATTAACTTCGATTCCATCCTTTAAAACAGATTTATAATATAGATATACAAATCGTCTTTTAGTGAAACAATAGTTATTCATATAAATTCATTTGAGAAAGGAGTATTTGAATAATCAGAGTAGTATTTAGTCGGAAATTCTAGTGCAATCGGGGTCCGTGTAGGAAATAGCGAAATCTCGTTGATTGGTCGTCCCATACGACGCTTCAAGTCAATAACTATTGACGGAGATGCCCGATGAATTGCATGGCAGACACAGCAATGAGTAGTGACTGCTGTGCCACGGATATCCACAAGTATCAATACTGACGACGATGCTTTGATCTTCCTCGCGAATTAACCTCGGCATCGATGTACACTCTTCATGTTTTGATATTCCCTTTCAATCGTATACCGATCGTAAGAGAAAGGCACTCGCGACGTAATAACTGTAATTTAGTAGTTCGAGATAATCAAATCTGCAGTTGTAGGAAACCGATAATTATTATTTAATAAAATGCAAATTACATTATTAGTTACGAAGCTTCTATGACCTTTCATATTGATTTTGTTGTGTAAATTGTATAATCCTTCGTATCATTGTAAAATAAAAATTATAATTATACTTTAAACTCGAAAAGGTTGATAATAATTTAGTACTGTAATTAGCATTATAAAAGTGTGAGAAATGGCCTTATAATATTGGGATTAAATTCTATTAATTGGATAGTGAATCTACTATTTTATTACGTGGTGGGTCGTAAATTTGAATAAAAATTTGCAATCTACAAGCCTCGTCAGTTATAGTGTACATTACATTGTTAGCATAGTATGTGACGTTTACTCATACCACTAGCAGAAGTGGTTGGTAAAATCGTTGACTCGCACTACTGCCTACTTGTCCCAGTGGTACCTATTATTGACTTATATCACCAGCGCAAACGCGTGTACGTAGATAATGAACTTAATCCTGTATTCATATATGTGCTTTCCACTTTACACAGCCTACCAAATATTAATTCCCCTGTTCTACAGACATACTTCTTCCTCTTATCTTGCATAATCCTTTACATTCAACAATTTTTTTAGATCACTAGCTTATTTGCGTTTATTCGGAAACTAGTAAGCAGTGTTTTGGAATCCAGTTACTCTGCTAGAAAGTAGTCACTTTATTTTACTAACACTGTAAATAAAACTTTTTTGATATATACATTCAAAAACAGAACTGAAATAGTTGATGTTTGAAATAGACTGGCGAGTGCAAAACGCTTAAAGTCAATTTAACGAGAGGACGATTCTGCAAGGCACTTTGCTGGTCGCAATTAATTTTGAGTAAAAATCATCTGTACAGAAAACAAGCATTTTCAAAGTTGAACATGTCCACTTATGTGTCCCAGCACTAATGAGTTGAGCGAAGCATTCATTATGCTGTGTCCACTTTCAGCTTCCTGTCTGTCGTAGTTGCGCCTCCTTGTTTCTACCCATAATCCTTGAAACCTATGTACCATGCATTACCATATTCATCCTCGAAGAGAGAGAGAGAGAGAGAGGCCATATATTACATGCAATTATGCACCATGGCCACCAGAGATTTCACGTTGAACCCTTATCAAAAGCGTGCGCCCGGTTTGTTGGCCGTCCATAACAGGACAATTTCATATAGGTTCTCATCAATAAACATCTTACACGAAATTGAGAACGATCATCCCTGAGGATCGTCATCAAATCCTTCACCTACTTAATCTCTCGAAACATTTAAACGTTTTATCACTGCCACACCAAGGGAGTCGTGTCCCCCACGCTAACTAACGACGTCTCTTTATTACCACGGCGATCAGTAACGCAATGATAAATTAATGCGCTCTGGTTCCGGGACTAATATCGCTTAAAGTTGGCCATTCATTGGTGAAGCTTTCTTCGACTACTGAGAAACCCATCTATTTCGCTACTCTTTCTAAACGCGCCAGCTTGAAAATACTCCTAATCCTTTTTTTCTTTGTCCCTGTCGTCTAGTGTTTCTAGCATTTTTTCTCTTCCTTTTGGTATTTTTCGATGCCTCTCGTTGTCTCCGTGAGGCAGGCGAATAAATGACCGTGGTGACAAAATGCGGAAACAATTGTCGCGACGCCGCAGTTCCTTCCACTTTTCGCTCGCATAACGATTGCTTTTTTCCCCCTCTGTTCCTTTTCTCTTTTTCCAGCCTCTGGGTCTCTCGCACCAAGGGTACCACTATCCGCGAGATGCAGTCGAATTATCAGTGACAAAGCGCTAAATTGCTGGAAGTGCCGCTGCTTAGTTTCCGTTTCGTATTCTCGTATTCTTTCCTTTTCGTTCGTCAGTTTAACATTTCTCTTGCTCTTCCTCTCGTTGGATTTCCTCTTTATCTCTCTCTTTCTCTCAGATTGGTGGATTTTGTGTCACTCGAAAAAAGGAGCAGCCAACGAAAATTTTCGCATTGTACGCCGCCGGGATTCGAATTAATGCTGGACTGGGTCCGGGGGATGCTCGTGCGCGTAATCCCGAGCAACTTGCACGGCTTCCCCCGAGCCGAGCATTATTCATCTTTGTATCTCCCTTAAGGTTTATTTATGCGCCGCTTTTTCTCATCGATCCCGCTCGCCGCGGGATTAAAAAAGCCGTGCCACCCTCGGCTCAGAGAGGTACATGGGACAGTATTATAAGTCTACGTAGTATTGTGGCTCCAACGTGTACAGAGTTGTAATTCAATGTGTAGGGGTTTAATTTAAAGGAGTGAGATGCTAAATTTAGGACGAATAAAATGAGCTCGTGCAAATGAATGCTTCGTTTCAATTGCATTCTCGAATCTCAGGTCTTTCTCGATGAGGGAATAAGTCGGATATTGATTGGAATGATTTTTCAAATAAATTTCATTCTTCTCAATAATAGAATTCTCTTTTTTAATTAATCTGCTCATTTTTAAATGAGTACTCAATAAAAATGTGATATATCGGTTGAGTTATTCGCATGAAATTTTCGAAATTGTTTTCTGAAATTACTATTGAGCTTTTAGTATTAAAAGAGACATTCATATTTCATAAATGCTTGATACATGGGGAAAGAAGCACTGCAGAATGGCGAATGCAATTTAAAGTAGTTTTCTACCTCCACAGGATAGTGGTATTCATGATCGGCGGCTCTAACACGCGCAACCTTGCTTTTTTGATAGACAGCGGCTGGGTTTCGGTGACCTATTTACGGAGACCTTCGATTCAGCTTCCCTTTGAAATGGACAGAGATACAATTACAGACTTCACGTACGCTCTCTGGGAGCAAGAGCCATTGTAGCGATTAGTTTCAGTACGCATAGAATGTGTTTCTGGGTTAAGTACCATTTGTCACACCACTGAACAAGTTGCGCCCGTTTTCCGACATTCTTTTTTGCCCTTTCTGCCAATTTCATTTCACTATTACTTTCTATGTCCGGGTTTCCAATTTTCTCACTCTCCGATTCCATCTTGAAAAGTATATTCTTCTACTCTTTGATCTGGGTATCTTGAAATCACTAGTGATGCCTTCATTCTGAAGTTGAACTGCTACTTTATTGCTATGGTTATATGATTAATAGTCTACGATTTCATCATAGCATTCACCCTAACGTTACTTTGTAAATATACGCAAAATAAATATACGTATGAAACCGCAGAATTTCCTTTTAGGAGGAAAATAACCATTTGTTTGATTTGTAAAGGCAAGAGTCATTTTTTAAAAAAAAATGATAAAACTGGAAATATTTGGAGCATCACTCGATTTATCGAAATGAATTGCATGCGAGAAATTTTGGAGGTTCAAATAAAATGTTACGAATCTCTTTTATTAACTCTTGGGTTTCAAAGCTTACGTAGTTAAAGCAAGCTCGATTCTACTTACAGCAGCAATTAACTGAGAATTTCGACTCTCGAGTGAATTATCGCTAAAAATCCTATTTAGGACAATCTCGACGCGAGCTACGTTGTTTGAACGAGGATCCTCGATGAGAGGGGTTGACCTGTTTGATTCGACCTTCGATTTGGTTTCACTTTGAAGCGACCGCCGCGCAAATTGCGTGCACCAACCATGGCCAAAAGCACTGGTTGGCAATTTCGGTAAGTTTCCACAACGATATTCACGATTTATTGCTACCGATGCGTTTAACTTTGTTAAAAGAGAGTTTGAACGCTACCAGTGAGAACAGAAGTCGCAGAAATCACATACTTAGTGTTTAACAACGCTATCAAAGGTAACTATTAAATTTATCTCGACCCAAAATCTAGGTTGGTTCTCCATATAAGGAACAAATCCACTCAGCACTTGAGCTTTAAATTAGTTACTAACTTTAACTACAATATACAAGGCTTCGCTTTAACGAAATATTACCAATTACCAAAGCTACATATATGTCTCATTACAATATATATATTGACTCGAGAAGTAGCGAAAAGCAAAAACAAATATTAATTCGCAACGTAATATCGTCACGCATGAAATTCTAGGTCACGCAGTCCTTCTGAAAGGTTTCCGATGATCTAATAACGAATTCAGCCAGGGCATAGACATATCCGGCCTGTAGTTTATTTCCTAGTGATTGATTCGATAATTTGATCACATATTGATTTCCTATAATCCTTTTTCTCGCCTGTGCGATGAATTAAACAGCGATTAATCATACCGGCGTCGCCGTCGAATCTATTTTCACGACGAAATCGATCGGTATCCTTATTCCCTCTGGCACGTGGGTCCTCTGGCTTTGGGAGAAGATACTCCTTTATGGATACTGATATCCGAGGGATATCGCCTACCAGACCAAAGTTAGCATAACTTTTTCTGTTTGCGTATCAGTTTGGTAGCAATGTTTGCTTGGAAAAATAGTATCTGGTTGAAATTGAACCATGAAACCTGTTGAAACACGACTATTGCACTAACCAGATCAAAATTAAACAATGAAATCAACTTTCCATAGTTTATTCCTTGAATCAATAAATCAATAACCTTAATTATATTCTCTGTAAAATTCCCAATTTAGTCTAAATATAAATCCCGATTACCGAATAAGGTTCCATCTCTTTAAAATAGCGCAGTCTTTTAAAAAGATTTCGTTCGCACTTATTTCTAATTTTTCTCGTTACCGTCATAACAGGAAAGTGACATTAGTAATTGAAAAGTAGTAGGAGCGTTAATAGCAGTTTCTATAAAACAGAATTTTTTCTATATATAAGTCCCTTGCCGGATAAAGCTCTGTCTCTTTAAATAGCACACCGTTTTCGGACAAATTCATCTGAAATTCTTTCCAACTTTAGCTGTTATCCTAATAATAGAAAAATCCTGGTACTGAAATTTCATTTAAAGCTAAAGCATGTGTAATCATTCTGTCGAGTGAAAATTAAGGCTTGGTCGTGATTCCCAGTGGCATAGTTAATTTAATGACTCAGCGAAACACAGGCGCTGCGCCAATAAGACAAGCTGCTGCCACTTTCATAGGAAGTTGGCTCAAAAGGAATACGTAAGGGAACACAACGTCTACCTCCTATAGCAAAGCTCTTGTTTTCATGCAACTCGTAATGCCGACGAACGTTGATTTACAGTTGGCACCAACGGCAATAGTAAATTTCATTTTCCTAGAATTATAATGTATTTTGTTGGCAACTACGCGTTGGTAAGTCACCGCGTGGATGGAATTTAATATTCTAGTAGAAACTTTTTTACGTTTGCAATCTTGATTTTGACTCCGCAAGCTTCCATTCTCGACAGCTTTCATTTCGAATATCAAATTTAATTTGCTATTTGCTCCGCGATTTGAACTGCGCTTTTTCATCGATATAACGAATTTATAATCAACGAGTGAATTAAGAGAGCAAACGTCAAACGGAACCTCTTCGAACATGAAAGCTTTGTAATGAATTCCTTTGTCGCTTTTTTATTGAAAATTTCTTATTTCACTTATTATTTAAACTATAGTAAGAGGATTCGTGTCACTTCACGTTGTGAAAAACACAGTTCTAATCCAATTAACGAATTTTCACTGAAGAAAGTTATCTTAAGTTGAAACAAAAAATCGATTAGTATTATTCAAAGTTTTTTAAAGCGAAATTCTAATTTATATTCCCATTTTTTAACGGATTAACAATTATCTGAAAATTCCACACTTTACGTAGAAATGAGGAAATTCGAAGTACGCATTTAGACTCTCAGATTCTCTCTGGCCGTAGTTTTTCGACTGAGAAGCTTTCGCAATTGATTTGATTTCACTTTGAAGTGGACGGAAAATCGACCTTTAATTTGATCTCGCTTTAAAAGCGGGGCTGCGAGTATTGCGTGTACGTGCAGGTGAAGGCCGAAGCTATTGAAAAATCGAATGACGG
Organism: Trypoxylon attenuatum; assembly: GCA_963989405.1. Taxonomy (NCBI): domain Eukaryota; kingdom Metazoa; phylum Arthropoda; class Insecta; order Hymenoptera; family Crabronidae; genus Trypoxylon; species Trypoxylon attenuatum. Next base: position 26,316,589 of record OZ022489.1, read on the forward strand.
ATTCAATTGTCATGCACGCTTATGTCGTTTCACGCGCAGATACCAGCGTCGCGAACTATGCTTTCCGTTCCTTGTAGAATCCCATTGAATTCTCGCATTTAACATACTAGCATGTTACATTACATTTGCTTTTATTTTGCAACTCGTTATTTTAGAATCCCTGTCCAAGTTGCGAATAAATGCACTCGATAATTCGGAGACTATTCCATCAAGGTCATAGATAGTGTTCTGGACTGTGCTATATTATACAACAATCGAAACAACCTCAAGCGAGTCTCGAGTTAATCCTTCGTATACGCGCAACGGTATCTTGCGGTCGCTAACTCAAACGTTCTTTTGGTTAGTCATTATACTCGCGAAATGCTACACGTTTTCCAGCTGCGAGGATATCCAATATCTATGTAAGGAAAAGCTTCAGGTTCATATTTTCATTACACGCGCAGGTAGCATATCGGAAAATGTATCATTCATGCAATTTACGCTATAATGAAATTCCGCGGTAGGGAAATAAAGTGGGCGCATCTCGAAGGATACCCGGTTTTCTGGGTCGGAAATAAAATCCACTAAAAATTCAAATCGCTACTTCTTCGGCAGTCAGGACCCAGTGTTTAGAGAAACCGAGTGTTCGCAAGTACGAACTTCATTTCTCGATCGACCAGTGGAATATTTGTCGGAGAAATTGCCTATGCTATTTGTAAAGCTCTCGTTCCGATTGAACAGAGAACAAGAGACTACTTCAATGAATTGCGTCGATCAGTTTCCATCTTGATATATTAACTGTATTATGTTTCGTACAAACATTTAAAACGAAACTTCACCCTTTCATTGAGAATATGTCGGTACACTTTCGGTGTTAAGTTTCTTTGGCAATTTTGAATATAGTACAGAAAAAGTAGGATTGAATTCAGAATGATTTAATTCTCATAAATACAAGTATGTTTCCTGTTTATTTTAAATCTATTTCCAATAAAGGGGAATAAGAAAAATTAATGTAATTCTTGCAAGATTACATCTTAATCACATTTATCGTTTAAAGAGAAATATTGCGGATAAGCGTATATGAGATTATATTAAATTTTACGTTATAACTTGCTATTATATTTACTGATACAGAATCAACAGTAAGAGAATAGTTCCGAGGTCCAAAACGTCATATAACAGTCTCCGCACTTTTGGTGTACATGCTCTGTTTATTCCACGAGTGTTCGACCGCACTTTCTAAACCACTTTAAACCCCTGATGTGGTCCGGATGGGTATGTGGCTCCCGTTGTTAAACCACAAAACGAAAGACCACCACACAAATTCACAGTTATTAGATTTTCTTGTTGAGTTACAAATCTGGCCATTTCCCTGTCAGATTTAATAAATTTCGCGTTTCGTCTCTTGTTCCATCTCACGTACAACTATTTTAGGAACGTATCATTCATCATACTGCAGTGTATAAATTTACTTAAACGCCCTCTTCTAAATAAATTCTATTATTTATCATTTCTGTCTTATTTCATACATAAGATATTATGAATTTGGAATCTTTGGAATTCGCATTTATACTAAAAAGACGAATTTAGCTCAGTATTAAATTGCAATAAACTGTAGAACGCCAGCCAGTAGAATGTACGCTAAATATATATATATTTTTATAGTTATAAAATGTATGATATTTTTCGGTTAAATGATGTCACGTTATTAATATGTATTCTGATAAGCGTTTTATATCATATGCTAATATTTATTACAAGATGCTGTTGATAAATTAGTAAAGCAATTCTACATATTGTATATTACAAGTTATAGTGTACTATATAGATTACACGTTATAATAAATGGAGAATTGTTTTGCTAATTTATAACTGTAATAAATGTCATATTAAAATGAAAAAGAATTTTACGTATTTCATATCTGAATGATCTAGATATACGGAAAAAAATTCACGAACAATATACATATACTCGCACTCCCGAATACGTGGCTGAAGGTACACACTGTATACCGTAGAGAGGGTTCATTCGTAAACAGAAGGAACACAGACACGTCGGAAACATTCCGTATCCTAGATTGTCGTACATTCGTCTCGAGGCGCAGAAGCGTATTATCAAAAAATGTAAACAGTTCCGACTCTCAGGAGACCTTGGCACTCGGAACAGAGTTCAAGTCAACGCAGTTGGCTTCTGGTGCTCTTACCGTCGTCATCGTTTCCTTTCCGCTATTCGTTAGTTAATTTAACCATTTGAACTATTTCATATATCTTTATAATTATATTTCTTTCACACATCTTCACAATAATTCAATGGTTATACCTGAAAATCATAAAACGAGTTCGACGTAAGTTGTGATATGCCGTATTAGATGTAAGTTACTACAAGTCGACACAGAAATTTGTTACATATGATGTAAGTCACGGAGTACTTAACCAAGAAACCTAAAATTTCTAGGTCATCGCGGATTTTGATATTAGTTTACAAGTTAAGAACTTAGATCTCGCCGTGATCATAACCGCGACTAAATATGTAATTTACATTCTAATGGGGTAACTTGGTTTCGGTACGATTGCTAGGCTCACTAAATGCTTCATGTAACATCACCATACTCACTTTGAGAAAACTTTAAGATATCTTCAACTCTCTGAAATAATCTTAGCTTTCCATTTTCAAAAACGTTTAAATCGTTTGAAGATTTCCACTTTACATACTCTACTTTCCATATTTGCATATATGTATATACAACTTTGCTCATCGTTGAATAAACTTTATTCTGCTTATCAATAACTAAACTCGCACGTATCCGAATGATGTCAGATTACCAATACAAAGTAGACAGACAGGGAAATACTCGAGTACACGTGGTAGTTAAAATATGGTCCGCCGTTATAGTTATGGACATCTCAATAAATGGTACTTTACTAAAAATGGAACTGTATCGAATCGTCCGATTGCGCAAATTTTCGTTTTAATGGTTGCACACGATGTGCTCGTTCGCATGAAAATCGAGGGTGCTTTTGCAGTAACAAGATAGCTTGCTTTCTGCAGCTGCTCTGGGATGAGCATCACTCGTAAATTTCACGTTTTTATCACTATACTCTCGCAGTATATGTATGCGGTGCAATGCGCGAAATGAGTAACCAGGTTTGGGAATTGTGAAGATTCATTCAATGTGGCTTTTTTCTGTTTTCAGGATGAGAAGAACCAAATCCTCACGACAAATGCGTGGCTAAAGTTGGTGAGTGACACTTTATTCTTTAATTTGTCACTTTATATCCACAGATAAAACAGTGTTATTAATGAAATAGAATGCGAGCCAGAAATCGCGCAGAAGTGATTTAAAATCGCGAAAAAAAGAGTATGGAAACTGGACAAATTATATAAGCTTAAATTGCAGTTTATATTATAAATTTGTTGATGGTAATACTAAAAATGTGAATTTAATTTAATAATAAATATTCTAAAATACATTCATTGTTAGACGCTGCTCGTTAATGATTATACAACTAATATTGAGAGATTTCGTATTAGTTTATGATAAATCCGTTCGATTTTTTTAAACATTATTTTTGCGCCAAATACCATCGACGGTTGAACAATGAAACAACCTCTGAAAACTTTCTGCATCCTGCCAGTTGCGGATTTAACAATTTTCCATACGCTTTGCGGTTTGAATGCTAGCATTTCATTCGTGATTTTGCGTTATAAAATTCCTCGTGCGACGGTTAAACGTTATAATGTCTGGGAAAGTGCGTCCCACTTACTAAATATCTCTGAAATCACGTACTGCTCACATCCTCAATTTTAAATTCCAATTCACAAACAAATTGACATTTAAAACAAATTCAGTTTCTTCTCAAAGTAAATAATGTAAAAAATATACAATATCAACACATAGGAAATTGCGAAGAAATTGAACGAATTCTTCTGAAATTCCGGTGTAAAGAAGATATTCCTTGAAACGTCTTGTTTTATGGATTTTTTTAAAAAGCAGCCAAGATTCCTGTGGTACAAATGGAAATTGAAGCAAAGGAATTTATTAGAGAGAACACATTTATTAAGCAATGGATAAAAGTTACATATTATGGTGTATCTATCAGGAAGGTTTTAAAAGATATGAAACCTGAAACGTGGCGGATGTTACTTCATCCGCTTTTCTAGGTAGCATCCCCCTTTTACAAGAGCAGCTGGCCTACAGGAAATCGATATACCCCGGGCTAATACTTGCCCATCAAGACTGCCGTTTCCATTTCCACGAAAACTCTATATTGCTTTCGATAAAGAACGCACCTGGCTTTCGCTCATGGATCACATAACAAATCGCGCGAGTGCCACCAACCTGACAGGAATATACTGCTAAATCGACACAAAATTCTATCGTTTAATCACTAACTTAATCCATGCGGTTTAATTTTGTCGACACGCGAAAGATGCGAATATACCTGGAAAATTGTATCTTGCAAATAATAAATTATTGGTCTCTGAATCAAAGTAGATACTTTGAATATTAACGATTACAAATCAACGAACGAAATCGTTTAATTTGTCGTATTAAAGTTTCAATTAAAGTAGAAATTATTAGACTGTAAAAATGTCGTAAAATTTAAACGTGCTTAAATTAGAGCAGTTCTTATTCTTTTAATTCGTGTTATTGACTTTCGTGCAATTTTATTTTAAAAGTGGTCCAGCTCAAAAGCACAAAGCACTACAAACACGTTCTACTTACTTTCTGTTCAAAGGAATTCCCAGTTACAGTTTCCTTGTACTTGCGTTCAAAGTGTAGAAGTTTTAACTGGAAAATAATATTATGATAATCCTTGTAGCGCTGGAATTTGAAAGATCAATTGGAAAATTGTTCGATAATATAGTTCACATAAGAATTGTTTAATCGTACTGACGGAAGTTGCTTAGTTGTAGTTCAACTTTTGTAATATCAAACAAAACATGAATTTGGTAAATCAGGAACCTGCTATGCTTTTACGAATACTAAATATTAGCTATTTAACTGAAATACCGTGAGGTCCGATTAATTGCTTGTGAAATTAATTTAAACATAATCTGACCAAATACCTGAAGAGTAAAAGTTTATAATTAGTTAGCAGTCTCATGAAGTTTAAAGTTACTCGTGTATTTAGTTCGAGAAATTAACTATGATTGCTTTTTAATATTGATTACTTTATCTAAAACATTATACTTGACTATTTTCCCTTAATAATATGAAAATTCAAATTAGTAGTACACAAGCATAGGTTCACTTTTAATATTTTCTTCGGGATCAAATTGGAAAATAGCAAATTGATCGAAACTTAAAATTATATAAGAATTCCAGTTCAGAGCTATTCCTCTTGTCCTTTGTTGCGAGCATACCAATGTGCATACCAAAGTCGAAATGTAAAGCTTTAAGGGGTGAAAAATTACCGTCAGACACAAAGCGTTAGGAAAGGAATCTATGGAGGATTGATCCTTCTGCGAAGAGTCGCACATTTCTATCCGAAGAGATTGGAAGGATAAAACGAACGGTTCGTATCCTCGCAGATCAATTCGAGCAACGGTAGAAGTAGTCCTCCTGTACGTACGAGCTAAAGCATTCGTCCTTGACTGGCTTTTCTGCTTCTTTGACAGAGTGTGTGTGTGTGTGTGTGCCACTGGACTTCGCGAGTGAAAGACGTCAGAAAATGTCGAAGCAACGACGAACCACGCGTTCTGCGTTGACGAACACTCTGATGAAAAGAATCAGTCCCATGGGGAATGAGAAAAAGCGAGAGACCCGCGTCGCGTAGACGAGATCTTGCTGCATGATGGCTTATTTGGAAACGTCAGCCAAGTTTTCTTTTTTCATGATTCTCCCCCTCTTCATTTCGCTCTCTGCCAGCCTCTGAAAGACGCACAGTGCTTTTTCTTGGGGATTTTCGTCTGACTGTGCCTATTTGGTCCGGTGCTTTTCGGCGCGTGCCTTTTCAAGGTGGACGGCTGACTGAGCTCGTTTGTTTTCTGGTCATTTCTGTCCCGGGATTTCAATGTTTTAGGGTGAGACACGTGGATCTGAGCGATATCATATAACATCTTGTAACGAAAAATCGTATTATACGAGTATTATTTGAGTCGATGAATTATAGTAGAAGTTTGGTTATTCGGTTACTAATTTTACTGTTTTTTCAAAGAAGAAACAAATATTTACTTATTTAGAATTTTTTATATGGTAAAAATTTGAAAAATTGAATCGTGAGCCACCACTCTGGAATTAGAGTTGCCGATGGTACATTATAGATTATTTTCGAAGTACTTTTAATGAAAGGATCGTTGATCAGAAAAGTGGAAAACGTGAACGTCGCCGTGCGGCAGGCAGTAAAAGGGTAAACGGCCCTATTAAGAGTGTCGCTTTAATTTTTTCCATTTTATTACAGGCTTAGGGTGGCTCGGTAGAGAGAGGGCCCCAAAGCCATTTGGTCTTTATAAGATAATGCAGTAGTCGCTTTACTGCCATGGTGAAATTTACTTTCTGATCGCTTTCCACCGCCACATAACAGTCCGTCGTAAAAAAAAGAAAATCCGACGGAAATAATATATGCAATAAATCGACAAGCCCACACAAACAAGGTAACCTCGGAGTCATTAAACACATTTTTATGATTCTCCCAGCTCTAATGATGCATCGGTCGAAAATCATAAAGAACTTTGAAAGCGAACGCGTAATTAAGAGCAAGCTTTCTATCACATTCGTATTACACCATTAAATGAGTATGTTTGTATCTGCTCAAATAACACTAGAGATAATGCAGGCGTCGCGAACTCTGTACAAAATATAGTCCATGAAATATTCCAGTTTTTAGAATTAATATACAGTCTCTGCATCTACATCGGTCCATATGGACACTTAATGACACTGGGACAATTTTAGGGAACACATGTTATTCCACGAATTGTTTGTTAACGCACGATGTAATTGGATCATTCGTACAATGGCTTTAAATGAGACTGTTAAATAGACGTAGAGCGTTAATGTGCCGGGAGCGTCATTATAAAAGTCAAACTAGTAATGGTCGAGTGGTTTTGTCAGAGATTTTATTCTCTGTAAATTCACTTTTAATCGGCTGATGTTTGCTGAACACTGGTCATCATTGTATCAACACACATTCGTATAAAATCCGACGAGTATTTACTCGGTAAAATATGTCAACCGCAATTGTTTAATCAAACGTATAAATCTTCTGACAATTATCGCCTATTTATTCCCTTTATTCGTAACTAATTCACAAGTTTTTTCCCTTTGTACTTCACAGTGCCAATAAATTACACATCGAAATGTCGTTATTCAAGTAATTAGACTATTCTTTTACTCACGATTTTATTGTGTTTGCAAAAGAATTGTTTCCTCAAAGTAGCAGAAGCTTTCTTCACCGATTGCTGCATTTCACCAATTCTTTCTTACGTCCTTTCTTATCTCAAGCCGAGCGAGCACTTGGCCCTCCTCTTCCGGTTCGAGCTGAAATCCGATTGTCTCTCGTCAGTCCATCCCTCGAGTTTTTGTTTAGCTCGAACGGAATCCACAGATATCGACTGTATCGAGAATCGATTCGGAAAAGAAAGCGGTCGCGGAAGCTCCTTGACCAATTAATTAATCCTGAGCCAAAGTCCTGCTATTTTCTTTGGTTGTTATACAGTCAATCCGAAGGAAACCACTGAGGAAATTCGCTTAAATGTGGATTTCTTTTTCCGACGATGTTTCTCGACAAAGAAAAGGTGTGATGTGGTTGGATTGTCCCTTTAGTCCGGTTGTAACGGAGCAAGAAATTGATTGAACTGTGGCTTAGGGATCGGTGTAAATATATGTACTGAGTAGTAGAGACATACATACATACAATGAATACATGGGATAAACTTTAATCTGTGTATCTCTGTAACTCAACACTAAATAGCATTAGCAGATTACAGAGACGATTGTTTTAATTGCATGATAAACGATAGCTCATTAACCGACTGTTGACATCCAGCTTTGCATACAAGTGTGTACTGTAAATATATCGTCCGATAGATTCATGATATGGTAGATTACTGGGTTTGGCTTTATTGACAACCTTATACAACTTCCATTCAAACAAAAATTATTAAATTTCAGGAGTTCAATTATTTGACTGGCATATAACGAATTCTATTCATGAAAATTTGCAATCTTCTCAAAACTAATTTTATATAGTAATTACAAAATGCTATAAATGATTTTTAAAAATATGTAACTGGTATAGTAATTTTTTAAACGAATTCTAGTAGTTTTATATGCTGATGAAAGTTCATATTTGGAAAAAGTTTATAATTAAATTATCAAATATTACGCAGCTAATTGTATGTCCTATTTTAATGCAAAGATCCTGTTTAACTAAGAAAAATACGGCTGAAATATAATATAATGCTTGCTCGGTATTAATGTATCAAAATTGAACGTGGAATCCTTAAAAGCGACAAAATTTCCCCGGGAAAAAATGTTAATACCTGCGTGTGCAAATTCGTTTAAAGTGGCTAATCAGACGTGCAAAATGCATTAACTAAATGGAATTTCGAAGCAACCTCTCGAGTGCTGGTGCGGCTGGGGATGAGTCGGCTCAAAGCATGAACATATAACTCTGACTGCGACCCGATTCGAAGATGGCATCTTTTATTTCGAAGCCAACTGCTGACTGAACTATTCGGACCTGTTGAAACCTCTAATTCGTGAACTTCTTGCGAACCACAAAACCGGGCTGATATATTACCCATGTTTTTTGTAACGAAATCAAGCGCCAACTGTTCGAACGAATGAGTGAATTATTACGAATTTAAGAACTATTGTCTAAATATTTTAATAAATTGAAGAAACTAAAAAAATGTTTAATATAAAGCCTTCTATAATTTTGTTGAACGGTTAGTGAATGATAATGTATGAAAGCAATTAATTTGATTAAAGATCACGAAAGTTTAAAATCTGTAAATTACGCGTGAAACAATTATAAATTCTATTTGAACTTACTTAACTCTACTCCATTAGAAGACTTTTCCTAAAAGATTCTACAATTTTCATAGAATTTGAATGCTTCCTCTTCTCCAAAGATTCGTAGATATCCCATCCTCAATGCGAAGTCGAAACTTTAGTAGATCCCGAAGAACTATTTGCGAGAATAAAGGTTTAATTCGCTAAGAAGAGAAGCGACTCTGAAGAACGGTCGTGATTAATAAGACTTGGGAAAGATTGAAGTAAAAGAGGAAATGCTAGAATCTCAAAGTAAAGCGATATTGGCCATTTAGCTTTCCATGTATCACACAATTGCTCCCTCATCATTTAACTGCTGTTTCTGAAAGCCCCGGATGGCCGAGGTTCTCGCGACAGTAGAGTATCAAAATAATTGAAGCCTTTACTGTTCACGAGAGCATAAGAGCTTAGTTTCTAGCCTCGTGAGAAGCAAAATTGGGAGATGATAGGTACGTAACGTCATCGTATGTTGGAACATCGTCGCACGTACGTTCCGTTAAATGCACCAAGTCGAGAACCTTGTCATGGTATTCACGGTTTAGCCCGCGAGGCTCTGTATTTTAGATCAGCCTCTTTCGAAGCTGCATGGGACAGAGGACAAGGTGCTTCTCGAGAGTTTAGTAAACCTGCCAGCTCGACACGTGACGCACGTACAGTAATAGTGATCGTGTTAAACATGTTGTTTCATTTAAGCGAGCTGCTTCTAGATAATATGGAGAATCATTTCTCAGCATCCGCTACAACGTTTAATATAAAAAATAATAGATATTAAATACTAAAAAGAATCTCAGTAGAAATTTCCAACACGTCACTTTCGTTGATTGATCAATTCTAACATGAAAGATTGATCCATTAATCAGCAGTAACGATTTCCAACTCCCGGGGGGTACTGCGGAAATAAAATAATTATCGATTGAATTCGGAAGTCAGGATAAAAGAGTCCTTGACGATAGGAAATCTTTGATGTAGGAAGTCGAGAAACCGTCGAAACCGTTGTGGGGACAGGATTTATCTTGATAAATGACGCGCGTTCGTGGTAGGTTGCGCGTTGAAAAGAAGCTTCAGCCAAGGCGGTAATAAAGTGCTGATAATTATCTTGCTGCTTTTCTTTCATGCTCTCTCCCCCTCTCTCTCTCTCTCACACTCACCTCCTTTTTCTTTCATTTCGATTTTTTCCCCTGCTTCATGTGAATGGAGTAGGTAGAAATCCGTGGCAGCTATTTTCCAGCTACCTATGTTCGTTTCTGAGACAGTAGCGATCCGATATCGTCAGAGAAGAATGTGCTCGAGGGTCAATAGCAAGAAAAGAGTGGTGAGTGGGCGAGTGTTCAGTTTTAAAATTGAAATTCCCTTCTATTGAATGTGCACTAGTAGCATAGGTCAATCGAGTGCTCATATTCGCCGGGATGGATGGGGTCCTTTCTAGACTGTGAGATCGAAACTACGGCTTAATCGAGGCGCGAGTTATAATATCTAGCATGTCTGGCCCAGCTGGACTGCAGAATATCGAGAGCAGACTGTAATTAGAGATTATCGAGAGATAGGTAACATTGGATGCATACTTAATGTTTGCTGGAATTTATGCTGGATGAAATTTCCATGTGAGATATACTCTCTCTCTCTCTCACTCTCTCTACTCGGGACCTACTAAACCAAGTACTCGCAAATTAATGCGATAATTGTCGATTAACGATAGATCAGCCCGCGACAATGCCAAGGTTCGATGATCAACCTCAATGATAGAAATTTGCCAGACAGCGCTATTGTCTACTTATTCAACAGGATTAATCACTATCTGGCATAATGTATAATTCTCCAGTTAGTCATATTCTTTATTAAATTTTTCTCCATCATTAATAAGAAACTGTTGATCATTTAGTAATTACTTTCAATGTTCGCAACGTCTTCTATCGCGAAGAATTTCAAAAATCGATCTCTACTAAATAATTGAATGTCTCACGAGAAACTAATGCAATCGCGAATATTATCAGTTGATTAAATTTACAGTAATTTTAATCGTTCGAATTGGGTCTAAACTCTTATTATTGATGCTAAACGTTCATCGCCAACATCTGTCGCGATTAATGAGCCACAAGGTTCAGTTTATTGAGGGTCCATTATCGATAGTGTTTCCGTAATCAATAATAATTAAGGTAACGCAACGGTTACATCCACGGAAGTGTTATCCTTCTGGCGAGTGTTGCTCAGAAGTTATGTGTGTGTCCTTTCTTCTAACGTCTCACGCGTTTTCGATCGATCAATCAACGATTCTGCGCTGGAACGCTTGGTGATTATCACCTGGTGCGACAATCCGCTTGCGGTTGTTCTCGCACACCCGCCGCTGTCACGTTGCAGGATTTGACGTCTAAGGGCTCGGATTAATTAGATTTTCCGTCACACGTCGACACGCTACTCCCTTTCGCGAAGGTTTCACGCTATTCGACGCAACCCATATGAAACTAGATTGCAATTTCTGCAAATTCGGTTTAAATTTTAACAATATTCTCGAAAAAGTTTGTGCGTTTCTTAATTAAAACAATGCTTTTTGCACGAAAAGCATCCTCCGTTTCCGTGGTCTAATCTTCTTTAAATAAGTATTGATATTATGAAAGGCTGTTTATACTGAGAATAATGAATAATATTCTAATTGTGATTTTTAGAGAAATTTATCCTTCCGAACTTCTATCAGTATTTTCTCTTGCATCGATATCAAATAAAGGCTTCCGTTAGATGTAAATATTTGCAATTACGAACTTTATTAACGTGTTTATTCAACGTTTTTGCTTAATTATCTGAGCTTCCATTTTCAATCAATTTATTGTGCTTCAGTATAAAATCCGTTTGGTTCGAGAGGTTCTTCTGGATATATTCCTGGAAGAATTAAACTCAATCGTCGCAAGCACATACTTTAAACTTTACAACCAATTCAGAAGCAATACAAAATCGTGCAAAGTTAAAATTATTGTGTTTTCAGAGTATTTCGATGATCGTATAATTAAATATAAACGCTGTAATTGCGTGAGAATAATTGATAAATGACCGTAATGAACTTTATTACACGCGGCAAGAGATCCGAACAACGAAATACCTCGTTGTTTATTTTACTTTCAACAGTTTCAAACGAGAATGTAATCTGAATGGGTGCGGTTTGTTATTGTTCCAATTATAGCAATCCAACGGGTTGTATCAACATGATGGTTATGCAAAAAACAATGAGGAATTCCGGAAAAGTACGTCGTAAGAACCTCATTAGCGTCAGTAAATTAAATTATAACGTGCAGTACACGCGTTGGTTGTAAACCCAGAAAATGCGATCTTTAATAATATTAGTAACAAATCCTTTCACTCTCTCCTATCTCGCTCTTCACAATTTACTTCTCTTTTCCCAAGAAACAGCTTGTTAATAAATATTACAAAATTTCTATATAGCTTTCTCTTTTCTTCCTTGTTCATCATCTTTAAATTTCACACTTTTAGTCTCACCTTCGACCTTTATCGATGAAAAGACGAACGCATCTTAAGAGTAATATCGTTACCTTCTCCGATAACGCTGTAAAGAGTATCAAAATGTTCTATAATGCCTTTGGCCAGTAATTTAATCAGTTAAAGGTATAATTCCATATTGCAGCTTTTAGTACGTACCATTAAATCTCTACCTCCGCCGGCAGAAATTCACTTACTCGATAGAATTGCACTTGAATCGGCTGGCTCAACCCCGTTACTAGGGTAATATGCATAGCGTATTACTGCAGAAGTTGCATTAACTGCATATTTGGCCAAGAACGTGGGATAGAATAATAATTTATGTACGATAATGGTTATGAACAGCCACGCGAATCGCTCTCCTGTCAGGATGGGGTGTCAATTCCTCTAACGATTCCCTTGGCCAATTTCCGTCTGACCAACAATAAATTTTAATGTCACGTTAACGGCAACGTTCGCTTCTCGCATTATATCAAGCGTTCCTCACGTGGATACTGCAATATCGTCAGGTTTCAGGTACCTGTTAAACTTGCTACTATTCGTGGTTAAAGGTCGAATCGTATCTCGGATAAATCTGATACCATTGCAATTTTTTATCAGTAGCTATTCTTCGAGTAGTCCACCTTTCATGTACTGTAGAATAATTTTACATTCTTTTTAATTGATAAGAGGTAAAATCTACTCTAAGTTCACCTGCTGTATAAAGTTTTACTAGTCTTTCATAAAAGGGAATGAATAGCAAGCTTGCGCGCTTTAGCTTCAGTTTTGAAATTAAAAATTTAAAATATAATTACTGCTTTTTTTAATATTACATGTACAAGGTATCTCTGATATTTACGAGGAACATTATTCAATTGATGCCAGAGTTGCAAACTTTTTCTGCGCTTTTTTGAAAGTTTCAGTTGTAGGATTAACGAAAATGGCGATTAAAAGTGATATTTTTATAGATGATAGATTCAAGGTAGCTCTAATCTGTCTCGCGAAATATAGATATAGGTATCTATGATTCGGTATCTTTGAGAATGGCGGTCACAGACGACTGGCAAGAGGCCCGGATGTAAATTGAGTTGAGACAGAGTTGCGAAGCTGATATCGAATCACGTAGCTCTACCTGTCAGAGAAAATGTGAGGATGATATAACAAGATGGTAGTTGACATCGATACTTTTTCAGCAACAGGTTCAATAATGCTACAAACATGTACGATTAAATTTATCCGAAATAAGATCCCCCTTTAATAACATTTCGATGCATTCCAATTTGCAAAGATGTGCAATTGAAACTAAATATGATTTTTTTTTTAATTACACTATATGTTAATAAATACAATGAATATATAATTAAACCTCCTCTTTTAAGTAAGGTAGTAACATCGCATTTTGCTTGTGTGAAACACGAACTTTTATTTCGTATAATTATTAAGAAATAAAAGATTCAAAATAGTAATAGTTTAGTTATACATATACACGTAAAATACATATATACAGTTAGATACTTAAGACTCAAATCTTCGTAACAGGTTGCAAAGTATCTTCCACATCTTTATCTATGGTCATTTTAAAATAAATCGTAAAGTACCTGGCAAGCACCATTAGAACCAAGAGAATAAAATCCCAGACGAAATCGAAGTTGTGCGACTCCCTCCGGTGCCCAAGGACCATTACTGCTCGGATATCGAGTCTGTCGCGAGCATCGAACAGTCTAAAAAGTAGGCTGCCGACTACCGTGAAACGATGCGCCTCACCAGAAACGTTCAACAGGTTCAACGGGTATTCTTACCCCTGTTGCACGTCGTTCAATCCACACACCCCTGTTTTTTGGCTCCAATTACAAGATACATACGCGAACCGTCTAGACAGGATCACACGAGTGTCCCATGCGTTAACAGACTCGTTTCACGAGTGATTACTGCGGAAGTCCATTTGATTGACTATTGATTGCCTCTCTATGGAAAGGACATGTAATTTCAGGTAGACTGTGATTCGATGCTACCTAACAAAAATCTAACCGTCTACTTGATCGACTACATCGTCCTACTGTTCCTTGAATCCCTATCTCATGTTCTCATGAATCACGGTAAAAGCTAATATTGCGAGGAAATTGCAGTTTGTCATAGTATAGAGGAAGTCACACATGAGAGAACTAAGCTACAAGCAAAATGGTGAAATTAGTTTGGCTAAATTATTGTATTACTAGCTTACTTATTTCAATGATGTGTTATTTTTTCAGAATATGCAACTGTGACTAGTGGCATACGCAAATAATTCCTTGATTCAGTAATGAATCAATAAATTGTGCAAATAAGCAATATTAATGGCAGCTTAGTCTGATAATTATTACCGTGTGTAGTATAAACATATAATTAATTTTGCTTCATTTCAAACAAATCCAATTTAAGTATCAGTACTGATGCTATTTGGAATGGTAATAATTTGAGATATAATCTCTGAAATCTTAATGAATTTTATTATGTATTTGTAAATTTGGGAAAAATTTTACAAGTGTTTTTTTGGGTTTCAAGGGTAAATTAGATTCTTGAATCGTCCGTGTGGCAAGCAGAGAAGTCGAAAGGGTTGAAACTGGCGGGACTGTTCTCGCAAAGTGGCCAAGCCACAATCGGAGAACTTTATTCCACAGTTTTGAGTTATTGCTGGGAGTTTAGCTGCGCGTTGTCAGGCTTTCGCGAGGTGCCAGCCGGGATCTCGAAATGTTTTTGCAAACAGACATAAATCGCCGATCATAGACGGAACTGTTGTTCGGCTGGGCTCGTAGTGAAATATGGACGCGAGTTGCGAGCAGTCAAATATTTGCATAGTCGCGAGATTTATCAACGGGATGAGAAGATTTTTTTTTTCAAGCGAAGTCGACGAGAGATAACTCGAGTTTGTCAAATACGATGTTCGTGACATTTACAAAACATTCTCCGGGCGGATGCTCGCAGGATCAAATTTAATTTTTACCTCCTGACCCACTTTATCGATGATACCGGAATACGGATCCAGTACTATCCAGAATTGACACGGATATATATATGTGAGTGGAAATGTTGCTGGCAATAATTCCGAAAATTTCATTTTCCTCCCGTAATGTCTTTAGTGTCCATCCGGCTTTAATTTTATCCCCGTGAAAATGTCAATGTTCATTAACGTATCTCATAAGTGAACAGGATATTACGCAATCTTGTTAGAACAAATCTGTTTAACTGGTCCAAGGATGTTTAGGCTGATTGGCTTTGGAAAATCATATTATACTATTGTTTGAATTTAAAGACAAATTTTGGAATACAGGTGGATGAATGATCTCTGCATTTTCTTTTTTAGATCGTAAAAACCGTTTCCAATTTTTATGAACGAAACTTTAATGTTTGTCGCCCACATATCCAATCGAACAATAAATCATTGAAACACCTAAACTGTTAATTGCACCTGCAGAATACTAATTTCTTATAGAATGAAATAAATTATGAGAAAGTTAAGATGTTGGAAGGTAGTGAAGTGGAATTAACCTGACAGCTACTACATTTAAAAGAGACTAAGATAAGAATAGAACATAAAACAGTCACTTCATTGAAGTCTGTCGAATATCGAAAGCCAGAGGACGTAGGCGGGTATCCTGTAAATCTTGGTCCGCGAAGGAATTCGTTTCTTTCCTCGGTACACACGATAATGCACGACTTTCGCTGGCCACACGAGAATTGGAATAGTTGCAGTAGCCTGATTTATGAGCTTCTAAACGTGGCAGTCTGGAAACGGTGGGTCTCTTCGAATATCTCTTGGGAATCGCGTGAAACGAGTACGTAGGGCGATTTCGGGCAATCGAATTCCCTGGTATCAGGCGCAGTTAGTACTTGTCACTTTTAACGACGCCCTATAGAGCTCCTTTTCTACTAGCACAAACCTCTGGTGCAATCGGCCGATCGTATTCTTGTCTTAACTCTTTGTCCTGCGCTGATCGAATCGATACAAAAACGGTGATACAGGAAGACGTTGAAACATAAGTATTTCCGGTGGGCCATTGTCTGCGTAGTGTAAATAAAATATTACGGGCAACTAGATTCGTGGTGATTATTTCCGAAACAGGTTCATTTCGAAAAGATTTTCCACCTTTGTTTGATCCTTTGAAGTAATCGCAATGAATGAAAAATTGACAAATGAATTTATGACCATAAGAATTTCTATTAAATCGAAGAATAAAGAATTTGCAAAGATAAGACTGTTTGTAGAGAAACTAATTAATGTCATCGAAGAATCATGCTCTCACGAATGACAACTCATACTTCAATCGTTAAACTGAAATTCTAATGAGAAAGATCTGCATAATTAAGGCCTCTTGTTAGTGATCATTATTCGTAAGAACTGTGGAAAAGCCATTTCGCGTGGATAGAGTTATAGGGAAACGCGTGGGATACGACATTACTCGAAATCGCGTCCTTCTGCTAATCTAATCTTGCGAAAGTGCATTCACTCATTCGCATTAGCCTTATACCCGGCCGCTTAATTCCCACGTTCCTCTTGCGCTTGAGCCGATATGGCGCTTCCATCCTAATCTTCTTGCTACTACTTCGTGCAACTATAGCTTCGGCTCGAGTTTCTAGTGTTCGTAAAAAGCTTCTTCGATGTATTTAGCGAAGATCCTCTTCGAGAGAGAGAGAGAGAGAGAGAGAGAGAGTAGAGAGAGAGAGAAGATAGAGAACATGAATTCGTTACTCCACTTTATTTCCCACGAGTCTACTTATCAATAATAATTATATCTTCGATGCAAAAAATATACTTTTATTACACCATACATTCAACTTTACAATTTTCTCCTCAGTGAAAGTTACATGAAAGATTAGGAAAAATAATTTTAAATCCTAAAATTCAGGTTTGCAAAGAATCATAATTTACAGCTCGAGTTTTACGTGACTTATACAATTAGCAGCTCAATGGAGAATTATATTTTGCTTTCGAAAAATTCTTAAATTATGAATTCAGAGATCTTGTAGCACTCGTTGAAGATAATTTCATTAAAATTTCATACAAGCTTTATCGGTAAATTATAATTAACCGATGCGTGTTGTAGTAGTGATTCGATGCTTGGTCAGACAGTGCTCGTGAAGCTGCAGCAGCCAGTGCACATCCGTGTGCATCCTCTAGATAGAGTTATGCGTGCATATATCCTAGCCCACTTACATTTCAGCTCCGTATATTTCGAGGTCCTTCTCGCATGGAGGACCCTCGTTTATGCTTCGGACCACTTCCATCCGTGATATCTGCATCGTACTAATTCCATTGGTAATAATGGATTCACGGGAAACAGAGACTGAGCTATGATGTATTTTCCTCGTCATTCGCATTGCTTATCAAGCATTGTTCTCGTTATAACATTTTAAAAAGAATAGTGTGTATGATCTTATAAAATTCGACGTTCGTATAATTTGTTCTAAATTTTGGATGACTATTTCGCTAAGATGTTTTTACTGACAATTGATTTTCAGTCATATTACTCAGTACAATTTTATTAGAGTCCTTCGTTAGAGGAATTATCTTTGCATGATGTAGAGACGAAACATGAGCTTTTACAGCAGATTAAGCTAAGCTCAATACCATTGCAGGATTAATCCACAAATGCGATTTAAGGAACGACGTACTCGTGCTTGCCCCTGGCAGTTTGAACTTCAGTCTATGAACTGTATGAACCAAGCCATTGGGTATGAACTCGCAAGAGAAATCTCTTTTTACAAAGAAAGTTTTTCGACCTTCTCCATTGCCGGGTCAAGAACTTCCGACGAGTTCTTTCTGGGCAGTAATACTACTAGTGCTTCTGACGTTCTCGTCTCTGCTGGAAAATCTCATTGTGCTGGAGTCCGGAGAAAAATTATTCATCAGGGATGTGGTCGACACCTATGTCGATAAAACTGACGGTTTAGATGCATTACATTTTTAATTTAAAACACATTAATAATACAGAGTCAACGTTAAAGTGGTTTAAATCGAACTCGGTGATGTAGGGTGTTGCCACGAGTTGGAACTCGTCCAAGCATTCTCTGGGAAATTTCACTGGCAGACAGCAAATTCTCTGGTGTTAGGTCGCGGAAATCACGAGAGCCGCCTCCACCACACTGCTGCGTTTTGAAGACAATTGCTCTTAATTCGTACTTACCGAGCATTCACTGAAAATTCCGTTGAAACGCAATTCCGCTCGGTGCATCCTATTACGAATCTGTGCCAGCTTCAACTTGGCAATTTCGGAAGCTCATCCTCCGTAACCTATGCGCACGAGGGAGATCCAACAACGGCTTCTGCCTTTCCTCCTCTCACGCAAATTAGATGGTTTCGGCTAATACCCACAAAGGTATTGTGTTCTAGCAAACACGCCCAGCGGGTAAGAATGCACTTGCTTAGATTTTCCTCTTACTTTTAGCCACTTAACACATTCCGTAATATTCAGGAATAATCAGCGACTTTTTTTATTACCACATTCTTCCCCTGAGTCGAGTATTTTCTTCTTAACAGTGCAACTACCGGTATAGTTGGAACAATGAGCTAATGAATTACGTGTTTTTGCAGGACAAAGTTACCTATCTAGCAAGGACACAAATAAATACGTGCACAATAAAAGAAATACTTTTATACATTTAATTTAATGCTAGTTGTTAAGGGTTTTAATCTTAAACATTAATGTTATTCTAATCGTATCTTCAAAGATATATCACTTCCGAAAATGTTTGACTACGATTATTACAGGGTTAATTACTGTTCCAATTAAATTACCTTATCTGTTCTAACAAATAACCCGCAAATTAAACTATACCTAGCTGTAATAGATTCACGAGACGCGTCAGTATAATTAGTTCCATCGTGTTAAGTAGGTCATTCTAGGAGATGTTAATTATTCAGGTTACATATCATTGAAACACGCTTCCTTCGCGTCAAGAGGAATTCAGGTTGCAACGTTGTGGCTGATGGTAGCTAGCTCGGTGAAGTACACCGTCCTGCGACCATATTATCTCGTTCAAAATGCGCATATTAACGGCGGCGAACGATAAAGGGTAGCGGAGAATTGCACGAGCATTATCGAGGAATTATGTACGCGCGAGCGTAATAACGCAATTGCTTCAGTATACGGCTGGTGGACATTCGCTAGCTTGCTGTATTTTAACTGTCTCTTGCTTCGAACGCCTGTTGGTCTTTGCACAGCTGTGTCGCAGCTTGTTCGTCGAGACATGTGACAGAATCGATTGTTCCACGTAGCAGTAATATTACATAACTGTTGGCCACAGCATTACTAAATAAGTACATAGATGATACATGGAATGTGCACGCGTGTCAAATAGTATTCTGTCGGTACAAGAATAGTTGCGGTTTCTGTTATTCCAAATTTCAAAGTACAATTGATTTTTAGTTATTCTATCATTTTCTTTCTTTATCCTTATTATTTACGAAACAGTAGAAATTCATTGGGAGATAATTAAGATACTCGTAGTCCACATTATGTTCTAGAAATAATAATAGCATACGAAAATTCAAAATATTTCCAAGAAATACATTTCACGAATAACAACTTGTGTACTGGATGTTAATTCTACCGGTTGTTAATACAATTATTCCTCTCCACATGTTTAGTTTCGCGCGTGGAAATTCCTCGAAAATTAGTTGAATATATATTTAGAAACTTCGTCTGAAATAGGGAGTTTCTCAGAATCGTAATTATAAACGCATGCAAGCGAAAGTGGCTTTATCAGTTACGAGATACGTACATTAGCGTATCCAGTTACGATCTCGCGATACTAGCGTGTTGCCCCGTCTCTGATACTATTAACAGATTATAGAAATGGTGGTGGAACTCTCTACAGATTGCACGAAATATCCCGAGCACATCGCCAATCTGTTTATCTCCGGCAATACGATTCCAACTAGGCTTAACTCCAATTTGGGTGTACAAAATTTCGATGTTATTGGATAATATACCGATTAGCGATAGTACGACTTTGTTGAGTATACACAGTGTTTCATATGGTTCGCATCGAAACATTTCTTAAAGAACTACCGAAATACTACCTCAAGTATTTAGAGATAAAACAAATGAATACATTTACAGAACGAATTGCGAATGTTATCTCGTGATTAATCACGTTATGTAAGAAAAAAAAAACTAAATGTAAAAGATTATCCTAGAGAATCTATTAAATTTCTTTTAATTGAAGTTCAACACGAAGGTATGGAGGAGTTGTAAAACCCGAATAGTACAATTGAAAGGGATGAGCTTGCGTAAGAAACCGGAAGATTATAGTGGTTTCCAGATTTCCTGGCTTCTTAGCAATCCTAAATTAAGAGGTACTCGGTAAAGTGGCCATAAATCCAGGACGCCAATTTCGCCTTGGGCTTGGATAGGGCAATTTTTAGCGAATTCCGGACGAATTAGAGTCTTCTAACACCGAATTTCACTTACGGCTGCCTGTCGTATTTCTCGTCGCTTTTTACCGTCTCCGACAATCTGCCCAGCCGCTTTTCGGTTATTTCGTTTAAATGGCTGTCAGGCTGTTTTAATCATTTCTCCAATTACGCGAGTCCCTCGTTCCTATGGACGACGAGCTTCTGCTACTTGGGAAGCTTGGTGTTTGTAAATTCTCCTCTCGCTCAGGAAATGAACGATGGGCTCTTTCGCGATACTCTGTACATAGTATACTCTTGCATCGGTAATTTCACTATAATTTCTTTTCTTCAGTTCACTTCTAATTGTCAATACTATTTCTGCGAGTACAATGATTCTATCACCCCTTAAATTGCCGTCAATAACGACACTTGGAGCTCAATGCAATTATTTAAGGTAAATAATATCTCCGTTATACCGAAAAGATTAAAGTAAATAAATTTCTGAGATAGAGTAAATGGAGGTTGCTGACTCGGCAATGGTAACTGGACAAGTTGCTTTTAAAAATAGTTGGCAGATTAAAGTTTAAAGACATGAATTTCAAGCGGTCGAAAGTCATTTCAGCTTTAGATTGCCCCACATCTTGGAAATTAATATTGACTGGAACGTGATTACTCTCTTCCAGAGACTCTCTTACTACGGATCTTTATTACCCATCGGCGTGCCTTCAACTACTGTTGCTGATATTACATAAGTATTTTGTAATTTTCTCCTCTAATTAAAATTCCACTTTGATGATTATCCCGCGTGAATGAGAAATTCGGGAAATAGAATAATACAACAAATTAACAAAGGTACAGCTTTCACACTGTACATTTACGCAAATTATAATTACCCCTTAAAGTTACATAAACTTATACAATAATACAAATTCAAGTAACTATCAATAAAATTTAATAATTGGCTTTATTTCACAGACTTATTAGTACTACTGTTCATTTCTTTAAAGTATGCAATTTTCAAAATAAAACTTCTCATATTAATTAAGACATTTACAACCTACGATCTATACATTCAGATGACAAACGTTATTTTGAGACTGTAGCTTTAATCACCGTATAAAGATAAAATCCAGCAAGAAACATTTCAAGACGAACCCATAAAACTCCTATTAATCCAAGCCTAAAATCATCTTAACATGTGTCACCGGTCTTTAAACCTAATATCCCACCAAGAAATTAAATCTCGAGAATGAGCACAGTATAACTAAAGTAGAATAGAGTTTACAGTAAAAGGGGTAGAATGAAAATGAAGCCATATTACAAGAGCAGTAAGAGAAAAAAAAACAATTCTCAGCGATTGCTCTGATGTATATCCTTGCATGGCATTCATCCCAACCGGGAATCCACTATAAAAGGAAAGTAGTTGCGGCTAAGGGATAATTGATCCTGAAGGAGCAGTATGTACGCGCGCGACAGAGCGCGTTACCCAGTGCAAAGGTGGCCCATAAATAAAGCTGAATCGTCGCGTTGTATGGTTCTCTTCTCCTGGCATTGATATGTGCTCGTTTCATCCATATACACGTATGTATGTGTACATACGTGCACACACACACACATATATATATATATAAGCACAGTGGTGGAGAGATACTCGGGCAGTGCTTTCAAAGGGAGACGCGCAACTGTTTGCAGAGGCCTGCGGATTCACCCCGGATAAATTGCGGGTTAACCGACAACAGTGGCGAACGCGCGGTTGCGCTCAGTGCTTGCGGCCGTTGGTTAAAAATTCATGCGACGCTTAATCGGCCCCCGGTTCGAGACCACTTCGATTCGTTTTCGATAGAATGCACACACCCCGCTGATCGAAACGATATCCTCCTATAAAAGATTCTTCCGATACTCGAACATTCGCACCCTTGTGCCTCGGTCGAATAATTGTTACAATTTCACTTGCTCTTTTCGAAAGGGTTTTATGAAGATTCTGTTATTCGAATTTCTTTGAAGCTTGTAATATAATTGATCAATGAGGTATTAATTTCGACTTGAAGATAAAGAAGTGTTTTATTAAACGCTATATTTTTCGATTAATTCTAAATCAAATAAACGAAATTAAATTAAATTATTTTATCATTGTTAGTCTCTTTACTAAAGTGTTATTTTGTAATCCGGTAGTTTTAATAAAGTTACGTTAAAGTAGAATAAACTTAAATAGCGTTATATGAAGTATATACAATAAGCAGTGTAAGTATCAGTAGCTTACTTTCAAGTACTTATTTTAAATAGGCAGAATCTCTACTTTCTGCAAATTACAAAGAAAAGTTGAATGGTAGAAAGATAATAATATATTTCCTGTAACATTGCAGTCTAAAGAAATTAATTATTAGTATTATTTAATGTAGATCACATATGTAGCCTAATATTTGATATTTACACACCAATTAACTTGAACTTTGCGAGAGATCGTCAACGACTACAAAATATTGCACAATTTCCAAATTCTCGATGCCTCGATTGTTGTTTAAATAACGCGCAGCTGCGATTTAAACTGTTTACAATGCAATCTTACAAATAGCAGAATCGCAGTTATTTACACACTGGCGCATTGCCAGCGAATTCGTGCTCGTGCATTTTTCGCATTCGTATAATAAAACATCTCGGAACAAATTCATATTAAAACTCGTGTCCATCGCCAATAATATTCTCGGTCAATAAGAATAAAAAGGGACACAAATAACGGTTTTGCGATGGAAATTTTTTTGACTGAGGCCTAAGCGTGATTTATAAAATCGGCGAAGCACGATAAAGCTTTGCGAGAATTGGTAAATCCTGTCATAAGTTTGATTCGCTACCTATCGACGCGTTAATCGCGTAACATTCAATGTACTGAATATATGTTCAAAAATTTACTTACACAACTAGAAGATGGTTCAATTTAATATTGTTAATTATTATCGAAGAAATCTCATTTTCTCTTTCCTATTTATTTCTTTATATAGAAAATTGCAATTTTTGTTATAACTAAACTTTCTCATATTGTTGATATAAGATAAGGAATTCCATTTCGGAATAGTTTCCGGGAAGCGTAAAACTAATAGGCATGCAAAGTCAAAGATAGTATTATTATAAGACGCGTATAATGCACTCTTCGATAAAGTTAAGTCCTTCTAATTGATTCGCGAGCTTTGGCACTGGTATGTACGCACGCGCGCTCACTGATCTTGGCGGAGTACCTGCTCTTGTTTGCAGTGGATTACCTCTCGAGCCGGTAACTCCGATCAGCAGGCCTAGATTCGATATTCAATAAGAGCGATAGGATTTTCGGCTATATGTGAGCTTATCACAGAGCACCGTGAATACACCAGTCGCATTAATCTCGATCAAATGTTATTAGTCTCGAGATAACCGAAAACCTCTCGTCCACCCAATATTTGTTATTAGATAAACCTTTTGACATTTTTCGATTTTCCTCTTACCGTTCGTTAAACGACTCTGCTCTACAAGAACTGAAGAAACCACTTTGAAAATATACACAAAAAACGTGCGGGTATCTAACAAACTACCGATTGAAACTAAATACCAATTGATCTTTTTTCTTTTATTTTTTACTCTGCTTTGTATATATATATATATATATATCTGTTTTTGTAAGAGTCAAAACTCTTAAAATTCATTTGTTGAAATATAAATATAAATAAATTCTGGTGCAGAAATTGTTATTGAAGCATAATGGCAAGCTTTAAGTAAAAAGTTATGAAAAAAGCACCGTACAAGAACAGTAGATACGATGACCAGTACTGAATGTTACCATTAATTAAAGAAAGTCAGAACTAGAATTTGAAAGGAGGACGAAATTTATACGGGAGCTTACGCGAGGTTCGTATATCACGTTAAATGAGCTCGAGAGAAGAGCTCGCTGGATTATCTCTCATTCTCAGGCAGCAGTATTAACAGAAGGTTTATTCGATATATCGTAGCTGATCCATAATGTGGCTCGTGTCGAGTCAAAGACAGAGCTTCTTGCCGACAAGGCAAACCATTTTTTATCATACATCTGCCTCTGCACGAAAATCTCTATAATTAAGCTTGAAACGTCAAGATTTTCGATAGACATACTATTCAATTCTATTAATAAATAGGAATTAAAAGAAAAATTGATCACCTTTCGTTATTATAAAAAGAGGGTCACCAATATATTTACTTAGTTCAAAAACGCTGATGGCACTCGACTGATTTTCGTTGCAGTTCGACAAAGTTTCACCTCGACTTTTCAACCGGTGTATTTGGTCACAGTGAAACGCGACGAAATTACTTCGGTACTTTGAAGTTAATTAATCTCTTGAATGGAGTCCTCAAAGCCGTGATTTCTCAATTTCGCAAGCTGATAGTCAATGGTTCTTCCCTGATTGTACCTCTCATATACGCTATTTCCGTGGAGCGCGACTGGTCTTCCATTGACTTGTCGGTAGAAAGCATCAAACCTCAGACTTATACCTTCCCGGACGAAAGGGAGCTTCTCGAGAAGTAAAACAAGATTTAAAGCTTTCATCTTCAATATTTTTCCAATACCTCAGAAGGTCATTGCCCGAAGGAAATAGAAGTTTTAAAAAAAATTCGCAAAAATTTCATATTACAAGTTCAATTATCAAGATATCTCATCCATTAAACACTAATACTGTTAGATAAAATTGATATAAAAAACTGTTAATTTTATTGAATCGAATACAATGTATAACTTCATGAATATGCTTCCCATTCATTTGTTCAGAATTCATTTCGACTTTGTCTTTCGCTTTCATAGAGGATATGGGAACAAAATCCTTTATTCGCATAAAATGAGAATATTGAGAAAGTTGAAATCAAAACCGATGCATTCCCAGCTTGACAAAGAACGAAAAATATGATATTACTACAAAGTTGCCTGCAACGTTTCATTGTATTTGGATTCTCGAGCTTGCAGTAGTTACGGGAATGTGGTTAAAGCTTAACGATGTGCAGAATCATAATTAAAAGTTAATAAAATGGAATACACTGGTTAATGATTCGTGTGAGTGTTGCAGCTCTTAGGTTCTTATTCACTAGGAGACCGAGACAATAACAAAGGGATGATAAAAGTGCTCATAAAAGTGCTAATGGCATAAAACAGTTGCAACTACAAAAATAGGAATGACTTTTTGCGATCTTGGTATTCGAGTTCGGGTTCCTACAACACCTGCTTTATCATACACATAAGCTACTATCTCGCTACGTCGGATGCGACTCTTGAATGTATTTTTTACGTCTTGACACCATTATGAGTAACACCGACACCACGACTCATCCTGTCGTTTGACTGCGACGATGACCAGACTTATTTGCAACAGACACCCAAGGCTAATGGAACTAAATATGTAACCCGGCGAGGGGTGACAAAAATTTGCTCTCTTTTCTTCGCGGGCAATGTGGCTTTCAGGCTGGTACTTTACTATGAGAGGATGGGAAATTTAAGAGGGATTGCAGAGGATGATAAATATAGTCTGCCAACAAGACGAAAAAAAAGAGCGCAATATTAAAGCAAAGCACATATTTATACTCCACGGAAAACACATATATTTTCACAATATTAAACTCGTAATAACATAATTTACAAAGTAGATGTTTGTGATCCGAAAAAATGGAATGCAAATGGTTAATCTTTAAATAAATACGTGTTATACCAAAAGGTATTATACCCAATAATATAAATACTGTGTAGATACCATTTGTAAGCAGGCTACGATGGATATAAAAAAATCAGTAGAATGAGACAATCACATTACAATAGATAATGGGCGTTTAAAGATTACATCCGAAGAATATATCTAGATATATAGCTACGAAAACGTGTCTTAGAACCACGACTAATCCCAAGATCCTTGTTGAAAGCCACAGTCTGTCTTTCGAGGAGTCTATAGACGGTTACCATTTGACGCAGGATCCTGAGAAAGGTGTGGTTGGATGAATGTCAAATAACGAGGACAGCGGCCGTGCCGAAGCACACGTAAAGACGCTTAGCTCTCCGCGAAATACAATTTCAGGGATTCTGTGGGTCGCTTTCGAAAGTAAGGATCATCTGACGGAGTCGCGAGCGTACGAGTTTCTAGTGAACGAGCCAGATAACGGCTCCTGTCTTGAGGCTTCTCCCACAGAGATCGACTCTTCTTCACTGAGATTCCTCTACTCTGACAACGAAATAGTACTCATCTTTCCGAATGCTCGGAGATAACTCAAGCGCGTACGCTACTCGACGCTGATTTACGATCCTGGTTCTGTGAACTTGGCGATCTCCGGGCGCCCCTACACGATGTCGAATAAATTTTGTGTTTTCGAAGTCCGCATACATTTAACAAAGTTGCTGCTACCGTGTGGTTACGTCTATCATTGTGAAGCTTCTATCCGAAGATGCGAAAGAGATCACTGGTGCCTCTGAGGATAGGAGATAGATAGAAATTAGATAGAAAGTGAAGAATAATATTTCTCTTTCAGCGATGTTGATTTCGTGGAAATTGAGTTTGAAGATATAGAGTAGTGCCTCGTCACAAATTGTTTCAAGATTATTTTCATAGAATACTTTGTCGCACCAGATGATGCGGATGAAAATGACAAAGAACATTTGTCTAATACTTCTCTTTAAATACATTAATAATTAATCTTTTAAAGAATTTTTAATAAAACAGAGAAGTAGCACGTTATTTTAAGTGACAAGTTTTATTGTCAGCCAGTATACTCAGAAAGGAGTAACTGAATACCGTGAAACACGGCGAAATAATACATTTATTTGACTTTAACGTAGCTTGCGGTGACTTATTGCAGTGGCGCACTGTTCATCGTGCGCGTGCAATTTCCAGAGTTCATACTTCTTTCTAGACGTTTAAATAGAAATGTTTGACGGGGCGTTTCATTTTCCGCGTAGCTGCGGAAAGAGTCGCATGCGGAAGAACAGGACACGAAGACTCGTTTTTCCATCTGGTTTTTACCGGCTACTCTTCAAGTATGCAGTCTCTGTATGCAAGGCACAGGAACTCCTGAACGAGTCACGAGCGAGTAAATGTATGTCTACAATATTCCACATTTATTTACGCCTATACGAGGAGTACGTGCAGCACGATCTTCCCGTAAACCTCTAAATTTTGCAAGCCAAGGCTTTCGATGTCTTCTTTGGCATCGAACTTTTTCTCGAACCAGATATTCCAAGTTCTACCTTGAGTTTCTTTTCTCTATTCGATATAGTATCTGGGCCAATATTCAAGTTTATTTAATTATAAAGCAGAGAAAATACAGTAAAATAAGAAACCACAATGTGGATTCGAATCACGAACACTGACGCTTGACTGGCTCTTAAATCGTAAGTGCTTTGTGAAATTAATTCAAAACCTCAAATTCTTATAAAATTCCAAAGTTTCCGCATAATATTCTTTTACGCGAAACGAATTAAACTCTTTCGCAGAGGAAACTTTTTAAGAGAAAACTTTCGGATAATACGGATTTTTACCAAAAAGACAAGCTCAATACTTTTGTAATATAATAAATAAAAATTTAACGAGAATCCTCATAATTAACGTAAAAAGTAGCCGTATACAAAGTAAATGTTGAAGTACTTTATTTAAATTTTCGATGTATTTATCGTATCCACAGTGTCGATTATTAAAAGAGAGATTTTGCAGTATTGATTTTAATAACTAATATTGTGTTAATAATGAATACATTAATTAATATTGAACTACTACTGGCTTCACTGTTAATAAAATTTCCAATGGTAGCGTGGAAGCGTGGTTAGTACGAGTGATCTATCGTGATTTACACCAGTACAAGTATGTAGCCTAAAACAACTGTGTAAGCCCGGGTGATCGAGCTATTAATTAGCAGGATGCACGTGATCAGTCATGTCAAGCCAGCGGTCGTCGTTAATTAAAGCTTAACGGGTTTATTTAATGAGCGAACGACGAACAAATGCCTTTCTAGTCGGTTTCGTACATGCGACTGCAACACGTTCGCAATCTATAATCAGATCTCTAACGCGAGATTCTAGATGCAATACTTGAAAACGAGAGAAAACGACTTGCTAGTCCACAAAATCCTTTTAACCAGAGTTTCAGACTCCTACTCAAACTGTTCAAGCAAACTATGTGAAACAACCGCGCGAAAAACTGAACTCCGTACATTTCTGCACACGTTGCTCAGTTTCGCACTCACAGTTTCTTTCGTTGCTTCAGTTTTACGATTAACATAGAATTCTGAGTTGAGTTAGAAAGTCCTCATGTACCTCTATTTCTCCACTTTTTTTACCAAAGTTGAAGAAAGCAATAAATACAGATTCCTACTTTTTATTCATTTCTCCAGCACATTCCATGCGCAATTCGTAAATCGTAATATCAACCAATAAGATACTAAAATCTGTAATTTGTTTTTGATTAAAATTGCATCTTGGATCGTAGATTTGATCAAATATCAAAGATGTCGAATGACATATGATATACAGAGTAAAGACAAATCGTGGAATAATGTTCACTGTAAAATTGATCGGCTACCTGTAGAGCTGGCAGAGAATTCTAAGTCCTCAGGACTTTATGAGCGTTCGTGGCCCCGCGTATCAGATTATAAGGCATCGTTATTTGAGTTTTACGGTGGTCTCTTGGCTTCAGTGACTCGGCTGAATATTACGGGCAACCGTAGTGGGTTGCAGAAATTTAATGCAAAGCGTGTACGAATTGCTCGATGCCTCGTGATGCGCGCAT
This sequence comes from Trypoxylon attenuatum, assembly GCA_963989405.1. NCBI lineage: Eukaryota > Metazoa > Arthropoda > Insecta > Hymenoptera > Crabronidae > Trypoxylon > Trypoxylon attenuatum. The sequence goes on from OZ022489.1 coordinate 26,346,156, forward strand.
GGATTAAGGTAGGAACTGTATGTATGCTAGGAGATCCACGAGATCTTCCGCTGAACTGTTTAACCAACTGCGAAACGAGCGACTCTAATTATAGCATACCATGCTCTCGGTCTATCCCCGTGTAATTAATCTGCTTTGAGTGTCATTAACGTGCACGGGAAACATAGGAGGCATCTGTGTAACTTTGATCCATAAGTGTACATATGTGATGAGCAATGAGATTTTGAAATAACGATGTGTACTCGAATGAATTATCCTGTGGTCGAGGAATAACTAGTATACCGTTTAGATGTGTCATATATTCAACTCGTTATCAGTTACTCGAGGATGACCTAACATGAACCCTATTAATTTATTTAATGTAGATGTCTATCCAACAAGTTTACTGTGACACGCATTATGCAGCCAATTGTGAAATTAATCGTACAGATTCTGTCTTTATATTGGCTTATAATCTGTTTCTAATAACATTAATTATTCTGGACGTTGATATACATGGAAACAGAGAAACGAAAGTAGCAAGCACTGGAAGCAATTTTATTGTTATCGTTTTATAAAGAAAATATTAATAAAACTTGCACCTTTGACTATTGAAACAATGTACCTTTCTTTACCACTGTAGAAACTATCTCTAATTTACTGCACAATTTAATAATCAAACGAATCTCTTCTTCGAAATTCGCCTGTAAATGACGCAAGAAATGCAGGTTCAAAATACCTCGCATAGTTGAGTATTAATTAATAGGGTCCATCGACATTCCACGTAGACCGTACCATTTCCAGAATTCACGGTAGAATCGCGATTTGCGTGCAATTAGCCTTGGGATTTGTTTTCGCACGATGCGATATTGGGGAGTAGGTCGCGGCATTGGCGGTTGAATATTGGCCGCAGATGTCGTAGTGCCAAGGTGAGATCCGAAACTGCAATTTCGATCCTAGCAATCGAGCGAGAAAGAGAGATTGCACAGATCTTCGGTGCTTCTCTACCTTGGGATAGGAATAGCAGTAGTTGGACATGGTGACCCTGTCGTTATCCACTAAGAGATGTATCCTGATGCAAAGGGCTCGGTAGTAGGATGAATGACAGACTTAATAGCTAATTGACGTGCACATATGATCATCAGTGGATCATCTGCCAGATCGGATTCTCACGATTGACAGGTTCCTAACTAGAACTTCGGTTCATGGAAACCCTCCAGCTTCCTGTACCGTACGATCGATATTTGTATCTTGATAGTGATATCCCAATGATAAACAAAATAAAGTTTACAATGTAAGAATATATTTCCTAACTCTTTGTAATTTATTAAACACACTTATGATATAATATATCAGTCAAGAATATAGTTAAAGATAAAAACGTTGAAAGGACATTATTGCAAATCTTCAGATCTTAAAATTAATAACTGGAATATTGCATAAACTTTGTATCGGATCACGACTTTTTCTCATAAGAACTTTCTTCGATATCAACCGTGAATTATTAACTTCGAATATAGCGAAATGATAAGTTCAATCTAACAGATATCTTCACTAGGAACTAATCGAACTTGTTTCCTTCTGTGATCACCTTTAAGAAATTTTCTACTGACCGTAACAGGAAAGAACTTTTTTTCTCGATATTTCCGCATCCGGCGTGGTTTTCACCGGCGCGAAACAGCGGGCCGAGTGACAAGCCGCAAGACTATTTATCATCGGTGCAATTTTTTACCACGCTATTTGTGGTCAGTGGTACGGCTAACTTGAAAGTATGCATTGTGCGTGTGCTTGCAGGCTAGCTCTTGATTTACGCATCGCGTTAACTCGCGTCAGCATGGGAATATTACAGAACCACGAAATGGCTCTGCGTACATACATAGCTACAGCAAGATACATTAAAACTTGTTCCACTCGTGGGCCAGTACTACACGGCTTTCGAATCGCGAGCGAAATCCCGCTGATGTTGCTCGAATTACGACGTCGGGTGTAACATCGATTACTTTTACTCAAAAATACGACTGATAGCTTTCTCTGCTACAGAATCGAATCACTTATATCAAAAGAAATTTTAGTAAGATCTTTGTTGAAATTGGAGCAATATAAATATACCTGATATATAAAACACTGATTTTTTGTATTAAAAAAAAAATTACAATAGGAAATAGTAAATGTGCTTCTTTTATAACGTAATACAAATAATTACTGTTTAGTTGACTTGATTAATTTATCTAGATCAGGATCACAAATTGAATAAAAATAAAGTATTAAATGTTATTTCTTCTTTTGAATGCTCCGCAAACTTTTTTCCCAGTGACATAGATTCTGTTATATCTAGCAGAGTGCTAGTTTAATTAAAGTATGTAGAATTTAAATGTTTTAATCTCATGTGCAAAAAGAGAATGGTGGGATTTTTCTTCAACATGGGAAAGAAGAACTCGAAATCCAAACCCTTGAGTTATTCTTTAGCCCTTTTGGCGAAATCTGGCGAAAAACAACGAGCTCTCATGTCAACGCGAATGAAACGCTATTGAAACAGATTTTCGCGAGGCTGGATGAATTTCATTTGGTTTCATACAGTGGAGATGCAAATTTTAATATTTCCGTTGGATGCAATTAATATAATTGGTAGCGCAAATGGAACGACAGAATGCCAGAAATAAATTATAGAATTGGAACAGTATCGTCAACGATGGCTCGGCATCGGTGCGTCGATGTTTCCGTGACGCGATTTCTGCACTCTTTCGCAGTTGACAAATACAGGAAGAATATTCTTCTGTCGAAATTTTAACGTCATGCAGCTGAAGGAAATTGAGCAATTGCAACTACTTTTGATCCTCTATGTCAATATAAAATTTCAAGGTTAGATATTTATCAATAGATATTTAGATATTTATCAATTAATAGATATTTATCAATTTGCATTTTTGCATAAAATATTCGATATTTCAAATTAATTAATAATTCGTCTTTGAAAGTTACAATTTGTTAATTCTATGCTATATACACTGTTGTAACAGATAATTATGAAAGGATATTACCAGTTAATGAAATAATTAATTACTAAACATTTATGTTTTATTCAGATAAAAGTTCACATAGGTTTATAAAGTGTATGAGACCTTCATTTAATAATACTAATTTAGTTCAGCAACCGCAGAATCGATGAAGTCATAATGTTAATACCGCGTAGGTAACCACATCGACAATAACCGTTTCCCTAATTAAGCTCCGATACAAGGGGAGTATGATTTAAAGCAAGAAGGTGGTTTGTCGTGCGATAGAATTAAGCGTTTAGCTAAATAAAACGCACCGTCGCGAATAATTCGAGCCAAGAGACCAATTTAACCAGGGTTTTTGCTCGTTTCTTCTGAAGCTCGTCTCCAGTCGAGTAAGTGCTCAGAGAAATTTATGCGAGTGCAACCGTGTATGCTGTATGCACACGGCGCACTTACATGCCTCTATCTATTCGCGAGAAACTACCCGTGAACCGTATCTTCCGCGATACCGAGCATCCTTCCCTTCCAAGAATCCAACCCTACTAACTTTCAGTAAATTTTCCCTGTACTTTCGCTTTTTCCGAATCCTCTTACTGTAGCAAGTATGTATCCTTAAACAGTCAGTTTTTTCATCCAATCGATATTGTTGCTTTTATTATTAAAACTACTGCCAGTAATAATACATTTATTATTTCGAAATAATTCTTTGTTTCAAATAGTGGTTACTTCTCTTTCGTAAATTAGTTCGAAAAAAGCACGATTTATGGAGAAAATGTTTCTCCACGCCTAGTTTGCAATAAATATAACATTCTGTAACAATAGGTCGTAAGATCAAAAAATCCAAAGCGCATGATTTCGACCTGTTTGTTAACTGTAGTGTTAAAAGTGCGATTGTTTTCTTGTAAATATGTGAAAGAAGCGTCGAAACAGAAAAATGGACGATAGAAGCGTATTGTAGACGCGGAAAATAAGAGAAAAATAATGCGGCTTACATTTACGTAAAAAAGAATGAAAAAAAAAAAACAAATGAAGGCTTATATTTGCTCTGAATGACTACCGGCCTATGTATTAAATTTTCAGGCGGCAAGAGGGTTAATTAAAAATCTCCTGTGGATAAGGTAAATGCACGTAACTCGTGTAGACCGATGTATTCGAGCTTAATACTCTTTTTCCTGGGTCCCAAGCATCATGAAATTTCTATGGAAATGCAATGCGTTACTAGCGACAGCATATGTGGGTGGAATGGAATTTGAAATGTGTTCTAGGAAACAGTGGCTTTTGACCTACATACTCGTTTGCCGAGAAAAGGGTTGAGAGAGGTCGAGCAATTACATCCGCGAGGTGTTCGTTAAATTGTATCCGTAGATTTGTCTAGGTAACCGATCCCATAGAAATACAGTTTCTGTTATGATGCGAAAAATTGGAATATGCAAGAAAGCATAAATTAATATACAAGTAACTTTACAATTACTAATTCTAAATCGTTCGTTAGAAGTGGATAAAGTTCTCACCTTTTAATGAAAAATATAGTGTACAATGATACAAGTATAAAATGTGAGGATGCTTTAATCTTTTTGAAGTTAATATGCTTCGGAAATATAAACGAATTATCATTACACTCGTGGATGTTCTATCGGTCATTTTTATGAACTTCTTAGGAATTTCGCAGGAAACTTTGCATTCGAGGAGAAAACTTGATATGAGTAACGAGATGCCGCGAGCTACGTTATTATCAAGTCTCACCCTTCAAGTAAAAATACCGTGGCTCAGAGAGAGCATTATGCACGTGACGTTAAAACTTCGCAACGCGGAAATTCAAAGCACTCTTCGAGAAGTTTGCATCGTAACATCGGAGCTGCAGTGACGGATCACTCAAGCGCAAATGAGTCAATGGCACTTTGTTAAAATGTACTAATCCCCCTTCCGTGTCAAGCAGGAACCCTTAAATAATCAAACTTTCGCCTGGTTTTGGACCTACTTAACCTGTATTTCTGCGTGACCCAGAGGACGTACACAAGGTCGATTGAACAATTCAAACGACGCACAGTATCCGCGACCTGGGAAACCAGCTGCCCTAATCCATATCATGTCTAGCTATACAACTTGTCCAATGGTCGACCAATCTCCTCCACCGCATAACCCGATCATTCTAATTATCTCAACAAGATCAATAATTTGTCTCTCTTGGCCTACTAATTGCTGGCCTTGATCCACTACCGAAGCTGTAACTTAGGAGTCTCTTGGTGCTCTTGAAATCTCAGAGACTTGTGATACTTAAGTTTTATGGGGCACTAGATTAGCCTTTTTTGGAAAGTTCTTTGGGATAATTCATTCTACGAACTGCCAAGTTTTCTACATCAATAACTTGTTATCAGAAGTTTTTCCTTTGGTCTAATAAAACAAATGTCATTTGAGATACAAGATCTAGAACATGTAATTGGTAAATGAATAAATTATCTAACATATTTGCATTTACCATTTATTGGTCCATTTAAATTATATCATTAATCAGTATTAGGTTCCGTGTAACTTTCACATTAAAACATTTAAGAATTCTCATATCCATTGAACTTTCGTTATTGCCTGATTATCAAATGTTTCATCGCATTGAAATCGTGCTATTTAGTTTAAATTTTAAGGAAACACAACATTTGGAAACTATACGAAATTTATAAATACGTTTTGCCATATTTTATCATAGAAAAGTTAGTTGATGTTATTTAGTGCAGCGATACAATGGAAGGTGACACCGATTGCAGATTCTCGAGGTAATCATTGTTCTATATCTCCGAAGCAATCTGCGATGTCCTGAGGTGCTGTGGCTCAATTGCGAGCGTGGATAGAATTAGGTGGTGCCAGGATCATATATTCAATTAACGGGCGTATTTCATACGGTGAGGGCACTCTAGGGTGTATGGCTCATTACGACTGACCTTCATTATCGGCCTGGTCTCTCGCCACCTCAGAAATTATAGAACCAGTGAATCGCGGTCGAGCAATATTTAAGGAAATGACTTGTCATAACGAACTGAATTTCCTTGCGTCCATTACTCGTGCCAAAATATAATCGTTGGAGAGGTTTCCTTGACATGAAAACAATTTTCGTTAAAACAGAGAAATATCTTAACGACAGATTGATGCTGCAGTAGTAAACTGAATCCAGGCTAATCCACTAATACTATCCCAAGAAGATACTATAATCCAATTAGTACAGATTAATCATAAAATAAATATTTATCTCCTTAAATTAAAATTTATGAAATAAACGGATCATTCGGGATTCTAAAAATTGAATAACGTTATTCTTCAATATTTGATTAATCAAGTCCGGATCGACTGTCAATATCTTTCAAGTGAATATTACGACATTAATTGTTTAAGAACCAATAACAATAAAGCCTCATAGATCATCTAACCGATATAACGTAGAATGTAGATTAAATCGCGCAGTAGAACGTTATCAAGGGAACGTTATCGTTAACTGTAATCGATGGTAACTAGTAAAAATGTCGAGCGATTTCCTTGAACCGATTCCGAAGGCTAATGGGGTCGTAACAGAACAGAGCACAGTCGCAATGTGGTTTCGGAAGATCGCCATACACTCGGGCCTTTAACCAAAAGCACGCGATGCATTAATACCCAGTGCGAGGAAGGCCTTGATAGGGATCATAGGAGCGAATAGGGAGGTTGGAGGGCAAAAGGAGGATCGGTCAGCTGCATGCGTCCAGTATTGTGGTCATCGGAAGACGGATGCGGTAATCCAGGGTCTTGGCATACGGACGTCTAATGCTCAAACTAATTCGATTGAATGGAAGGGTGGTTTTCTCTGATACGAGGCAACCCCATCCTGGTGGTGGTATTCTCGGAGCTTATAGGATCATATAGCTCTGAGGTCGTTCAAAGAAAGGACCCATTCTACTATGACCTATTGAAATCTTGCAGAAATTGGGTCAAGAGTGTTAACAAAACATTCCAAGAGTTTAGGGGAATATTGCTTAAAAGATGCATCAATATGGTCAGTAATAGAAATATTTGAAAAAAGCTTCTCGTTTTAATCAGATAAGTAAAATCCAATATTTTATAGTATAATCTCTCTTTTAAATTAATATTAAATACGATGGAATATTCAATAATTATCTAAAATGTTTCATATATCTTGTAACCATACTGGATATGTTTGCAATATTCACTGTAACTGTCTCAAATGATTTAAGTGTCAAATATGTTAAAAAATCACCTTACAGTCTTTTTCAACATGCTACAAAAAATATTCGCCTTTAACGAATGAAATAATGCCAAACGCAAGGCGAGATGGAGAAAATTATAATCCAGTGAAGTATATAATTAAGTTTGTGTGATTTATCTACGATTCAGTTATTCATGCTAAAGAGTTTAAAAAGTTCGGCAATAGATTCTAAAATTTTCCAATCTCGAACCGTCATATATCGTCGCGGTAACTTTCGCGCGCCGTATTTTGCTCCTTCTTAAATCTAGTCTACGTTATTTTTTGCTGAGAAGTTTCATAGAATACGAAATGGTACATGCACGACACTCTAATAATAATTTTCCTAATGGAAACATTATAAAAATATGTCTCATCGATGGAAATCATCCGTTATATGGTACAGTGCATAAGGGAATCCAAGTATATGTATCACAATATGCAGCTGGTATAGCGATACACATGCGTAAAGTTGACGTTCGAACTGGAAACCCAGATTGAATTCGTCTCAATTTTAATATTATGCCATTGAGAAAAATTCTTTCAGATTAATATGACTCGATTAAAAATAAGGGTAATTAATCCAATGTCGACTACCGACGCCATAAGAAATATAATGTAAATATGTAAGAAGCTAAATGTAAGAAATATGAGAAATTTAAAATCACAAATAATTGACTTGTATTCTCGGTGATAGTGAGTTAGAACGTATAAATCGTAATAAGGCAGAGAGTAGATATGACACGGATTGCATTTACTCTTGTTTTTCGTGTCGCAATAATTGGAACGGATAATTAGTCACTATTATTTAGATGGATCGTATCTATATATTTCACACCTCCATAAATGTCAATTTGAGTTTCGTACTTTTCCGAAAAACAAAAATAGTCGAATAGGGGCTCTAAACACCGAGATTTTACCAGCACGAGGCATTTAAGCTCTCAAGCAGAAAAAAGAAGCAGCGCTAAATAGCGCGGCAAACGTACAGCTGGCGAAATTTGGTACAAAATTGAAAGTCAAGATTGCAGGGAGATTGCACCACGACGAAAGAGACCCCGCGTGGGATGGTGGCGCGGTTCCCTGGCGCGGTGTGGTGAGAAATCCGTTTTTAGCTTGGATATTTTTCATCTCCGCATTAGCAAACGAAATTACAAGAAGTTAGAACGGTGAATCGTTCTTCATCCAAAGAGATATATATAGAGAAGAAGAGGAAGAGAAAAAAATCACATCGAGGAAAAATTCCTTGTGGTCTTGGATAGCTAAGTCTTCTTTGTCCGATGATAAATAATTGAGGCACCGCTTTTGTCACTCAGGCTTCTCTGGACATTGACAATGGGATTAATTACTGGATATCCTTTTGATCGCGGGCGACTAAGGACAATGTCTCGCTCCCTGATGATTTCGCACAGTTTCCGGAAAAGGGGCAGCCGAGAATTATTAAAGGGGAGTGTACTGTCTACCGCGACAATGTTAAATTACTTTTGCTTCGTTGCGTTTACTTCGAACTTTGCCAATGGAACACGTTAAAATTCTCTCCTTCCTTTTTTTTTTATTTTCTCTAATTGACTTTCTGCTGTTCGGAAGTTACCTCTGCTTTAGATTGATGTTCCACAGTAACTTTTTGCTTGCGAAACTTTCGAGTTTGAATCTTCTTTGTACCCTGATGCCAATGTAATTTAGAATTAAAAGTTAGAAAATGGGTTGGAAGAATGCAGATTTTGCAATTTCGGATAATTGAAGTATTTGCATTGAATTGTTTCCGGAATTGAAACAATAAACTATTGAATTACAGGTATAATTATATTATGTAAGTACGTTATGCGATATATATCGCGTAAATAATATATCTTATATATTAATTGGATATAAACTAACTATTTCTGCATTTCAACGTTAAAACGTGTTTACTAGACACGTATTAAAAATTGTGAAACAATTGTACATGTTTTGTAACTGTAAGAAATGACATACAACGACGTAAAAGAAATCATTTGTATTATGGAGAGAGAATCAAGATATAAGGATAATAATTCTTACAGTATAACGAGTATACGTGTATGTTCACTGCTAAAAAATACATTCACATGCTTTTTCAAAAAACGCAGCAAAGCCATGTGGACTGAATAGTGGTAGATATAAAGTTTTATTCATGGAAACAAGGAAAATAGGAATGTTAGAGCTTGGTTATATGGCAGTACTTGAGAGATATCCGACAGATCTCTGAGGAAAGATCCCGAAAATCCCACTGCGACCAGGGAGAGACTAGCAAAGAGAATCATACCGCGCTGGACTTACACCCCCCAAGTTTCTCGTTTGCACGATTCACAGTCGCGTAATCTAATGAGCAAGCAGCCGCAGCCGCGCCGTCGCGGACGGAAATTGAAATATGCATTATAAAACGCCACCTTTTCCAGGGATCTCCACCAACATTGACACTGTGGAACTCGGTGGTACGTAGCTTGGTAGTTACTGCTACTGCAAGAATCTTATACAGCCGCTTCTCTATTAACCAGACTAAATTCGTTTATTAGTACTCGGCTTTCCGGACAGCAATTTGTCAACGTGAAATTATTTCATTTTGGGCATTTATAAGTATACTATTATTAAGTTAGCAAATGCAAATTTAAAACGGCTAAATTTAGAATTTCTTACCCGCGAGGAAAATCTAACCAGAAATTCAAAGCTGAGTAAAAAATGCAGATTAACTTGTCAAATTATTTATCAGAAGCTACAAGCTAGGAATTTTCTTGTTGAGCTCCATAGATTTCATTTCAGCCCTATGTAGATGAAAATAAGGAAAAATGTATATTGAGTTTGATGATAAACACCTTTTCATTGTTGGTGGGTAAAGTTATGTCAGCGTATTACCAGGAAATATTCTTGACATTTTGTTACTAGTTACTACTTCACGTAATAGTTGCTTTCGTAAGCAACTATTTCGTGCTTAATTTGTTATAACGTAATGATATTAGAATTGAAAAGAAAATCAGACGATAATGGAAACATGGAACTTTTCAGATGAAATAAATATAATTGAGCTCGTTCGGTAGGTACTATTTTTGTTCAATGAAATTTTGTCACACATTTTACCAAGGTATGCAATACCGAGGTTAATTTAAAAATTACTCTATAAATTTAGAAGAAATATTTTACGAAAAGTCTATCAACATATTCTGACGGAAGATTGACCGAATTCCGACACGGTAGTTCCTCCTCCCGTGAACAACAAAGAACCAAGAGTCAATATAGGTAGAATGGGCAGCAGCGCAGAGCAGTGGATAGAAAGGCCGTAAATACTGTTTACGAGAATTCCGATAAATTCAACGAAGTTCACGGTCGACTTTCCCTAGCGCATTTCGGGAACTCTGACGTGCCCCCTTCCCCGTTTCGCGTGGTTTCACGAAACTCTCGTTTCCCGGGAGTAACCGAGGAAAGACGTGAAATCTCGCCGATAATTAATCTTCTACATAATAGGGATTAATTAATTCTCGCGATTCTGTGTCCGAGCAGAATTTCCAAGAAGCGCTTTTTAACTCTTTATTCTCGACTCGTGGAAAATTACTGATCCACCCAACCGAAGTTATCTGTTCGTGATGGATATCCACTGAAAATTAACTTTTGACTAAGCCTGCACGTTTTTTCCGTTCTGGTTCCACCGAAGAGTTGATCCTAATTACCAAGATTTGTGAATCTAGATTCATTTCTTTATTTGCCATGTCCAATTCTCACTAAACAATGGATAATTGTTATTAAAAAGTTTATATAGTGTCCAAACCTAAATAACATGCCGTGTCTAGAGTTTTCCGTCAGTTTTACAGTTACTACGTAACTTTAAGCCTACTTTGTTCAAAATTAAAAATTCATTTCTCTCATAATTACCATCGTTCTTAATTCGTAGCTTGAATTAAAAAACCGGATTTTCATAAACATTAGAAAGTAACAAGTTATGCAATTCCGATAGAAATTGCATAACTTTATTATAAATTCATTAAATTTGAATAAATAACCACAATGGATTTATTATCAGTGAAATTTACTCTTTCGCTTGGATGGGAAATCTCCATACATTGACGAATTCGCAATAATTGTTACTTAAGCTGCGCGCAAGAGCAATAACCCACGGTAATATAGAGCTTATTTTTCGTCAAGCGTATAACTCGGGCATAGCCCTGCCCCGTGGAAAGCTCATTACGAGCTCGAATTGGCGAGCAATCAGATAGCGGCTGCAATCGAAATCCCCTGGAAAATGCGAAATCCGCGGTGCACACGGCCGCAACGATCGCATAGCGATGAACTCTGTCCGCCTCTCTTTCTCTCTCTCTCTCTCTTTCTCTTTGCCATATTCTCTAAACAGGAAATTCGATATTTCAGGAATGGACGGACTACAATCTCCAATGGAACGTGTCCGAGTATGGGGGAGTGAAGGATCTGCGGATCACACCGAACAAGATCTGGAAGCCGGACATCCTAATGTACAACAGGTAATCTGGTCTTGTTACAGTTCTGTAGTGGGTTTGGTTACACGTAAACTACTCAATGCGAGTCCAAATGACGACGCGTTGCATCCGAGACTTTATCGTGATCGGAAAAATATCGACTTACTCGTCTCGACGAAGAAAAAGAACGAATTAAACAGCGCCGCGATAAATAATAATTGACCCGAAAATCTCACGGAATTATTTTAAATGCATTAACGAATAATTGGATTAGAGACGTCCGAAAAAATTGATGCAACAATAATTTTACGGATAATACAAACGATTGCCGGTTTTAGGAATATTAAATTCCGATATTTTGTATTTTTTTAAAAAAAACTCGTCAGTGATTTGAAAAATCTTAACTCGCGTAGACTTCGAATGGTGAATTTAAATGTTGCATTGAAGGGTTCGTAAAAGCTTTCTTAAGCTGTAATTCTCAACGAATTCGTGGAATCCGGCGTAAACTTAACTCGTGTTTGAAACAGTAGACATTAAGCGCGATTGATCGCATAATACGAAGTAAATTGAAATTGCACCATCAGAATCGTGATTCTGCTCGCGCTAAACCTACGATCGTTAGTCGTTCTATAAATTAACGGGAAATGCATGCGCTTGAAATGGTTCGTTCGATAAACGAAAACAAACGCGAGGTTTTACAGGGTGTGTTGCAAATTACTTTTGCTTTTAAATTAAGTATCGATAACTCTTTGCAAAGTTTACAAGTTGAAACAGGTGCAATAATATTTACAAAGTTTACAATGTTAAAATTATTCAAGTGAGTAAACGAAAGTTTAAAAAATCATAATCAAAGACAAACTCAACAATGTTCGCAAAGCAAGTAATGGCACACCCTGTATATCAACGTAATTCGTTTGAGCTGCAATTTGAACGATTCGAATTCCACTTGAGAAATTAAAGTGCTGGATCTTAAGATCGAATCGCGAAATCAAATCGTGAATATTTCACTAGTCACCATTATCCGAACAGCTTTCAAGCGCAGGTTTTTATGCTTGAAACCGTCCGTTTTATCGCGATCTTATATAGTATCCCATTTCGTAAAACTTTGACAAATCTCCAAAAGTAATCACAGCGAAAATCAATTTAAATAAAATAAAATAAAATATACAATAATAATAATTCGAACTCGGTGACGGTTTAAAATAAAATCTAAAATCGAAATCAGTTGCGGAAGCATCTGAGAAAGGAACTAAGATTTTGAGAATGTTTCAGACACCCTCAGCGGCTAGGAAGTATGTCGACGATTAGACGGGAAATATGTTCGCTCCATTCTTTTCAATTCTATTTGTATGTCCTTGTTCTGTTACACACGTGACGTTCTTTCTGATTACGTGTAATACGTACATGCAGACAGACGCACACGCATACACGTACAAATACCCAGAATTAAAACGAAACGAGGGTACGTAACATTTGACATAATCCAGTGTTGCTTCGCATCTTATTACGAAGACACTACACGAAGATATTACACACATGTTATACACGCAGTTCTATGCTCAGAGCCCCCGGAACATGCATGCCGCTCTCTTTGAATCCTAGTTACAACACAATTAGCGTATACCCACTTACGTGTACTTTGTATATTATAATCTTACAACATTTTTTTTCATTTTGTACATACAATATATATATATATATATACATAATATAATATACATATATATATATTGCTCCTTGATGATTTTTCAATCCATGAAAATAGATAGAGTTTCGTGCGTGGCATCCAACTTTTCACGTTTTTTTACCGCTTCACTCACATTCCAAACGATCTCTCCTCATTTACATTAAATCGAACAATCGTCGTCACATTAAATAGTCGTTAAAACCCCTCACGATTCGAAGCGTGAAAAGCTGGAGGGTTTATGCACGTATTCCGCCACGATTCAACGAAGGTTAAACTCGAATTATTGATTGCATAAGCGTCAGTCATTTTCATTTTCCAAAACCTGAGGGAATCATGCCGCTCGAGTTGCTCCCTTAATTTTACCTTCGCGTTTCGACGCGAGGGATTTAAAGGGAATTTTGAGGGGATTGGTTCGCGCCTGTTCGAAACCACAAAGGGAATAGCGAAAATTAAGAGAATTTTCGGGTGTAATTCTCGATGCCAGAGGAACTCAATAAAGAGAAGAGAAACCTGTTTAAATGGTTAATATGAGCTACCACTAACGCTTTAAATTACAATGATTTTCCAACAGGCTAGGAGAGTGAAGCGAAATGATACTCAAACGGCATCGTAAACAGTCGAAACCTTATTGACGTAAATGTCGTATTTTTTTCATTTGAAATGCTCTTTGCGGTAGATTCGATCAATGTTGTATCATTCGTCAGTGGTAATAGGAAAATCTTGTTTTTCTGCCAATTCCGCTTTGGCTCTTCTTACAAATCTACTTCGTGTCATCTGAATTCTTTCATTAAAATCGTAGAAAGGTTCCAAAGAGTTTGTTTGAAAAAAAAACTCTCAGAGTAGTTTTCTAGGCTTCCCGGAAGCCAGATGAATTGAACTTGAAAAGCACATAATCGGTAAGCTCCTCTGGCACAAGAAACCCTGAAGCAATTTCCCTTGACTATAGGTGTTCCAAAGATGGATTGGAATCAAAAATCCATAGAGATTTACAAGGGGAAAGAATATAACAGAATTTTATTGACGATTTGTATAACTTTCGTTGATTTTTTATAATAGTAGATTATATGACTTTGGTGAAGAATTATTATGAAGAGAAAAGTCGAGCGGCGCGATTCCTTTCTCTATCAGCCATTCTGTCAAACAGCCTCTAGATTAATTAGCCTTAGATTACTAAATAGAGTGCAAGTGTATATACGGCGTGCACGAACTGTCAGGCGCGAAGTGCGTGTCCGGGCTTTGCGTACTGACAGTCCGTATGATTGCCAGGTCAGCCGCTCGACCGCCAGCCAACCGATCGATCGATCACCAAATCGAACACCAGTACCGTCTTCTCGGATTGCTCGGCGTTCTGATTGCCAGTGAGCGTCGTATTAATGCTGCATAGTTGCCAGGTGCCTTCCACTCCTCTCTCGGATTTCAGAAGCTCTGCTAGAGAATTCATTTCCAATTGATGCATCGTACTCGTGGATGCATGCATCAAATGCGTAATGGAACACATTAGCTTGAGCTGATTTGCCGCAATACCATCAATATAGCTCAGGAAATTTCTTACTCCGAAATTTCATCTTCGGTTAGAATGAAATTCGATCAACTTAATTCCTACGGTTTAATTGAATTTAATTCGTGAAAAAGAGTAATTACCGCTGGAACGTATAGCTGCACACAACGCCAGTAGAAATTTTAAACAACATACAGCCACGCTCGATTTGTTTCACTCTTCTTGGTATAAATCTGAAGGAATCACTTGAACCCGTATCATTCCCCTGGAGTGAATTAATTTAGTAGGTTGGCGACGTTAGAGAGAAGCTTGGCTCGATTTGGCCAAGAAATTGTTTCGCGACACAAACGGATGGTTACGAGAAAGAGAGACACTGGAACATTGGAGTAAAATATAAGAAAAAGGTAAAGCAGCGTGTTCTGCTAGTGGACGAACGAAGGAGAGCGATGAAAGAGACGAGTAAAGCGGTGAATCTCCTCTTTCGGTTGGCAACTAACAGCCGACCAAGTTACACAGGCAGAGGCTTCTGGGCATGCCGTGAAACTGCTGTGCCGGTTAAAGGGCGCTCGAATCGTTCCAATTAATTAAAGTCTCGTCGGGAAACTTGGTCTCGCGGTACGTATCGCGCACGAACACAATGACTCATTAGACTGCTGGATTTTCTCTGGCCACCTTAACCCCCAACGCTTCCCTCTAGCTGCCCTTGTTCCAGGCCACAATTTAATGGAAACCATTATTTCCTGCCGGATATTCACCACTTTTCTACCTTTACTCTTCTCCCTCTCGCATCTTGTATCGTCCGGTTGTGGACAGGGATACAAACGTCTACCGAAACAGTTTCCAGACTTTAGTTTCCGAAATCATAATCATTTTGTTGCATCAAGCAGCATCTCTCCTTTGTTACTGGAGCAGGATGTTAGCGCTTCCGCGAAGTTATTTCTCTGATTGCTCCAACTTGACATTTTCTAGCAGTACATTAACATCGAAATTTGCATCCAGCAAATCCAATTTGTTCCCGTGGAATGTGCGCGCTACGAGTCGTGGCTCTGGCGTATTCAAAGGCTTGTTTAAATGCGCCTTTAGCAGCGACCTCGTGTCAACAAAGCTTGTAATTTACTAGGGAAAACATTTCTAAGCGCAAATCAACAGAAAATTCTTTGCCTTCGGTAATGGATCCGAGTAGGAAAAAGTTATTCATATGTCACAGTGGTTTATGTAATTGCGTGAAAACTTCGCTAGGAAATTTAATACGTTTGGATGAGTCGATTTTAAGGTAAAACTTTGTTTCAGTATCCAAATCCCTTATAACTTCCGGGTAAAATAGTGCTAGTATTGTGGGAGCAGTGATGGTGGTAGTGGTAATAGTATCACTAGGGCTATCAACAGCCAGTTAATCAAGTTTCCTCTGTTGGCGGGTACTTTCGACGATGGACTTCGGCTTAACTCTCTTCGTCTTCCGTATTGAAATCCATTTGTAATGGATACTCATTGTTTCATCGGCGAAGCACGACAATGCAGCATTGTGCAGGCCGCTCGATTGTGTCCGCAGAGATCCTTCGTCCACCAGAATCCCTAATGCAGTAAATCGTGGAACGGTTCTATTCGATTTTCGGGGGTTTGAAGGAATCGAGTTTTCCCATAGACTAGCTACCGCGTATTTTCAGACACATCAAACTCTACGGCAATAAAACCGGAAGTATCCAACGAATCCCCGACGTAGATGAATTGTTATTACGGTGCTGGCGGAGTTTACAGTGTGATCAAAATGATATTGCTATAAAAATGACAGAACGCGGATTCTAATCGCTCGTACTAGTTTTTATGGCGCACTGTGTGCGTCGTGTCTCCGATCACGAGCGTGAAATAAATCCTTAGACCTCCGTGATGAACGGTTCGAAAATCCTTAAATCACTTGATACGCGAACTTCCATCACTGTATCGAACAATTTATGAAATCGAGATGAAAGGTATCACTTATTTCAAATACCAACTATCCTAATATAAAGTACGTATTTTCGAGTAATATTGATTCACGCAAAAGTTACCAATACACAAATGAAAAGAAAAATCAATACATCTATTGTACTTTACTCTTGCCTCATCTACAGATACACGAGTCAGTATTGCATATATATTTCTCGATTCCTAATTAAACGCCGTAATTAGCAGTAATATCGCCAATTTGTTCATACTTTCTTGTGTTAGCGGAGCGATAATTAGCCGAAGAGGATTTAGCCAATCGTAAATGTAGCCGACACCCTATTCGTCGAGCGGGCTATTTAAACATCAGTTTCGTGAGAGTGGGGAACCTAAGAGAATACGGGTAAAGGCCAGGCGACTGTCCATTTGGTAGAGAGTGTACATACCCCGGGGAATGGTTAGTAGTAGCAACCTTGTAACATAGAAGAGAATAGAAGGGTGTCAGTGTGTGTTTCCCGCAAAACCGTAAAGCGAATCCCAAGTTCTAGCTGAGCCTAAAGTACCTCCGGGCGTTGCCAGTGAATTTAAGCCACCATAACCCGCAAGTTAAAGCTCTACTAGTCAATGTGGCGTGCCTCGTAAAGACCAGTCTGTCCGAACGTTTAAGCTACTTTCACCTCGAATACTTATATAAAAATTGTATGGATCTCTGGCGGATGGACAGGTTGTGTCGTCTTCAATGGAATACTTCGCGTTGCTCTTTCAGTGAGAAATGGACCTTAGGATAGTGGTTGATGGAGGAGAGATTAGCGCCGATTTGAGACTGCCATTAAAAGGGACTTGGGGATTGGTTGATTATGTGGCTCTTGGGTTGGGACACTTAATGAGGGACTCAATGTACATTCGATTTGGTCGCGATTAAGTAGTCGCTAAAGTAGAGACTTGTAGTAGATTGGATGATTAGATGATCCTAATGATTCAAAGGGATAAATTCCATTGGATAATTGATACGAAGCGATTGGAAATTACTTAAAGAATTTCAATGACAATTATGGTTCATTGTTAAGGATTACTTTATTCCTTTGCATTTAATTTGTGAATTTTTTTAATGATAATATCTCAAATGGATGAATTAGAATTTTTAATAGTTCTTCGGATAATACTGTAGACCGAATAGCTTGCGTTTGGTTGCTAGTTTCCCAGATGGAAATTCTCAATCTCCGGGACGACGGGTTGGCCACCGACCTCTTCTATAGAGTCCGATATTTCCAAGAAACAAATAGCAGCATTGCAACCAGCCACAGTCTTTCTTGATGAGTGCCATTCGAGTCCTCTTATCTGAATGCTCTTGCAGTATGCATGGTGATGCATAATCGCAAATGCGCAAGCACGCAGACATCTGTAAAGCGGAACGATCGCAATAGTTCCCTTATCTCCCGAACCAATGAATCTTGATGTCAGTACGCTGTACCACATGTCTGTAGTTGAATACCCTCTATAACTTAGACCAAATATGCATTTCTTCTCGCATTCTCGTATTTTTCTAGAACTCGAATCAATCCACGAATGTTTGACTTATTTTTACCAGTACACAAAATCTCGCATTATCGTATTTCAATTGATACAGTGATCGGCTTATTTTTTTATTGATCTTGAAAATTCTATAATTCAAACTTTGAATTTTAAACACGTTTAAACTCCAGAAAGTTAGAAGATAGAATTTCTTAAATTTTCTTTCGTAAAGTCAGATCTTTTGATCTCAAGTCGAATGACATGACTGATTCGAAACTTAAGTGATTGCAGGGAAAACCATTCGGCGAGCATCGCCTCATGAAAATTCCTATCCCTAATTCACTTCGATAAGTCGCCGTTCTCTTTTGCATGGGAATTATCCGACGATTATTCCTCCAGCTTCTCAGTCCGATCTATCGAACCTCAACCAGCAGTCTACTGGCATTATTTGATGTCGAAATGGGTTTGAATTCACTTGGGAAGGATCAAACGGGCACGCCTTTTACCACAATGTTCCCTCAAGTGTTATTACCCGGAGGAGTGATGCGGAAAGATGATGAATACCTGATATTTGTTCTGCTGAATTCCATTATCAGCATTTTCCCAAGGACATCTGACTCGATGCACCATTTCCTTAGAGACAAAGTCATAATAACAAGGAGCAAATACAGCATTATGAAACTTGAAATTTATCATATTTCTAAGGAGTTATAAATTATGAATTCCTAAGCAAAATTCTGTTTGAAGAAAATCGAGGGTGGCTGTAGTTCGATCTTTAATAAACGTACATTTCGAATTACCAAAAAGTGAGTGTATGTCGAAAATTCAATGGCAGAACAGTTACAAGGGGTAAAAGCGATTACATGCTGCTGCTAAAAGTGGTGGAGTGAGTAAAAGCTGGCAGCAGTCAAGCTTCAATTTGAAGCTCTGATATCCATCAGGCGGGAGGGTCCAGCGGATCGTTCTCGTACGAGCATTAATTCGTAATAATCGCGTTACACGCTGTTCTTGCGGTAATTACTCACCTTAATCGGTTTAGGCTGCGGCAAGTACGCAGGCTAAACCGATGATTCGTCGCAGCCACTGCCGCACCGCCGGATGGCAGCCCTGGTCCTCCACGTCCGGCTTCAGGGGGAGAGTGAGCTTCAATGCTCATCTCCGGCTAAAGCGCGGATGCACCCGCCACTATGCAGATGCACATGCAGCGGCGCTCATCACTGAACCTTTCAGACGAAATTGAGAAACTAATGAAAAACGGAACATCTCCATTTCGCATTTGAAGGGTTCAGCGGATCAATTCAGACGAAAAATTTCTACGGAACTTGGGAATTCTTGTACTAGACTCTCCCCATAAAGAATGAAAGTACTATGACTCTAACGGAAATTAACAAAAGCCCTTTATAATCTTCCAATTCCATTAAATTAATATTTAGGTAATCGTGATATTATTAGCTTAATTGGTCGTCTTAATAATCTTCTAATATTATGTGGCTTGTGTAATGTCGCTCGTTGGAATCTAAAAGTGAAAATTAAGAGATAAAAAGATCCATATCGATGAAAGGTACAAGAATTCTCATACTTCCATAGTGATTCATGATCGTTATGAACCTTGCCTTACGGCATAGCGCGTTATCTCTCGTTGGGTCGGAGCCGATAATTCCCCAATTAATCAGGTCAGTCTTCGCGCACGCGGAAGTTTACTCGAGGGCGGACGGGCGGCTCGCAGCGAGCGGCGACCGTAATTATGTGAATAATTAATTGAGACGCGACGTCAGGCCACCCCGTTACTGCGGACCACCGCAAGAGCAGACTCGACATCCGCCCCCTCGAAACACGTGCAACACGCGCGAGAGAACTAACCGTTCCGCCACTGCCCCTCGCAGGATTCCTGCGGACGCGTCTGGTCTCTGGCATTCGCCAGTTCGCCCGAGTCACGACACCTACGCCTGTCCATGGATCTTGGGTGCTCGCTACTTCCCCCACTTGCATTCACGTGCCAATTGCGGTGGAGATTAATATTTGATAGTTGATCCTGTCTATGCAACTGACTTCGACTGAATGAACTTTATGCCTTGACCTTCGTCGACATGCTTAAAGGAGTTGACAACAAAATCTCATGTAAAAAAAAAAAAAAAAAGAAGAAGTGCAAGAATTAATATCTGTATACACCCCTTTAAACTTGAATCACGAAATAAGGGTAGGAGAGGGTTCGTTTAGCCTGAATTTTTTGCATTTCAGTGCAGATTCAATAGTTTTGAATACAATTGTTTTGCATGTGGTATCTCGCTTATTAAGGGCACGTTAGATGATTCCATTGATTTTACAGATTTGTGGAAATGTATTGCCGATGTGAAAAAAGCGAGATACTTTTTATGGAGTTGTGTGTATTCTGTGATATCCTGATGCTTTTTTCCTGGCGAAGAGGTAGACACAAGTGTGTTATATCTAAATTGGAATTGTTTTTGTTTACAAGTAATATTGGAGCAACGGGAGTATGGAGTTTAATATAGATCGTTCGACGTGCCAATATTATTTGTAAGTAAAAAGTAACGAAACGTTTTAGTGTAACATTTGGTGAACTACTTCGCAAAACGCTTCTACACAAGTGTAACAGCAATTGGGATATTCGAAGTGTTGATATTGAAGGGGATACCACTATGCGAGAAAATGAAATATAGTAAACTGTACGTGGAATAATAATTCATATAAATAGGGATTTTATTAAACCAGGAACCTTGATAAAGAACGAAGTGGGTTTAGTGTTTTAAATTTAATCATTATTATAATCCTTTTGCTATATAGAAATTTAAATTCATTCATAGTTATACATGTCCGACAACTTGAGTTTTTAAACTTTTTAACAGCAATGGTTAATCCCATAATATGGGATATTGAAATTGAAAAAAGAAAATCTGTTAAATTAATTTTACTGAATCTTAACTATATAAATAAGTCTTTTAGTTCGATTAATTCAAGCTCATCGATCTACCAAAATTAAAGTTGAATCATGTAGAAATAAAAGTTGTTAAAAAGTGTCAAATTCACAGCTAGAACTCGGATATAGATCTAAAGCCATATGTTGCTCGAAATCATATTGTCTCACAACTTGTTACGGATACCGCTGAAGCGTAGTATAGATATGTCTGAAAGCATCATAACAGATTCAGTGGAGCTTAAAGCAGCCTCAATAGACAGGTGGCGGTGATTTCGTGTGGTTAACTTTCGGGTAGTTGCCCTCGACATTTACACCCCTCGTTATGTCGCGAGCTTGTCAGGCTTACTTATATACGTGGTATGTACATTTGTATATAACGAAGAGAACTATCGCGTTCGCGTACGTGCGTAAGCCAACCACATGCAAGAAGAAAACTTTCCTCTTGCCAGCTATACGGAACCGTTGCGCTTATATCAGGCGTTCAACTTCCAACGATGGATTCTAGCTCCGGAATGACGATCGCGTGCACGGGTATCCATTTCGAAGATTGCCTCCATCGTTTATTGCGTCCGGCAAATTGTACCAATTGAGAAGGAGGCAGATACATCATTGTGATTTATACAACTAAGCATTAGATGCGTGTAATGAAAGTGGAAAGACTGACAATCGAAAGGGTTGATATTGAAGGGATTTCTTTCGGCGAGGGTCATGTCGAACTGTCACCGATGATGAAACGTGGAATCATAGAAATAAGAGAAAATGAAATATTACTGAAGTTAGCTTAAGCCCACTTCGTTCTTTCATGGAATCCATATTGAAACCAGTAAAGATTATTATCCAATTGAAAAATTGTTGTTTAATGTTGTTTTTTTTTTATTTTTTATGGATCGTAAAATCATATTGCATAGGGAGGTATAAATCGATTTACGCATTGGATTAATTTGTCATTGTGACTCAAGTATTCAGGGCAGAGTAGTCTTCTGGACTTGGCACGAATCCTGCAGATGGGCAGAGACGAAATACGAGGGAACGGATGCCGGGGTATAATTGGAGAAACCGCATTTGCCCGGATTCGTGAGGAGGTTTGCACTCGAACCTTATGCTATAAGGTCTCTTGAAGTAAAAGGCTAAATCGCAATTAAAACGTAACCGCGAAAGAGAGTGCCATATAAACCTGATTAAACGTCGGAAACTGGAACCGAATCGTGAACATAAAACGCACGTGTCTGTCGATTGATACTCAAAATAATAACCAATTTATGAAGACTGCGAGTAATGAAATAGATTTTCGAGTGATATAAAAACGAAAATCTGGCAGCATTTTCGCGAACAGCTGCTGAAAGAAGGATATTTCATAAAATGATAATTTACGAGTGATATATATTTCACATAAAAATTTGGTACTTGCAAGTAACTTCAGCTCCTACGAAAGATACGAATCAGTATTCCGAAATATTGATAAATGACTGTAGATTATGATTACTTTACAATCATCTTCTTACTTAAAATACTTATATATTCTTGTGCATTGTTATTCTGCAACCACATAAATTGACCAAAGCGATTTTCTCTTTGCCAAGGAATTACTCTTTTATGAATGTACTTCATAATCATTTTAAATATCATCCTCCCTACTGTACTCAAAAATTCCTTTTCCTAGTGAAGTTTTAAAAATTCTCCAAATGCTTCTTCCTCCAAAATTAATATTTAACGTTTGTCATTTCATCTTCGAAAACCCAGGTTTATTACGATACTTTTAAAAAAATTCTATTAACAAACATAGTGCAACATCCCTCTGTATAACACAATACGAAGTCAGTCAAGCGATATCAGATCGATTGAGACACATTTCGTTCTTGAGTCTGAAAATACCTTCTCCAAAATACGTAGGGTTCGACGTTAGAATCGGATCGTCTCGAAACTGCGAACGCGGTTCAATACTGCTTAGAGTCGAGGAAATACCCGCGTACAATGGGGGAAATGGAATGTTCGTTACTGGCGAAACAAAAGGCGAAAAGAATGAGGGAAAAGAAGGAGAGTGTGTCAGCAGGCAGCACACAGCGCGCGACTTGTTGCTCGGTACGGTTGCCAAGGTCTCTCATGAATATCGCCAGCCAAAAGCGAGCGTCGCGAACAAAGGGTGGTTTGAGAGAGGGAATCGCGCGTCGCGATGAGTGCTTCGAAGGAACCAAGGGTGGCATCAGAAAAACCGAGCGGACCGGAAGGGGGTGTTTACGAAAGCCAGAACACATCCGCGACGCGACGCGCCAGTAGATGATCTTTGTTTCGTGTTGGAACAATTGGCGAAAGCGTTCTTTAGAATTCATAAATATGCATGCCGTTTCGCGATGTGCAACGTCGATGAATTCCTCGCGGTGGTTGCTGCATTAATGTACTAATGAGAGTTTTATTTTTCTTAACATTTGCTAAGTCGATTAGATTCTTCTTCTGTTTCGAAAAATATTTTTTTATTAGGTTGTCTCAAAAGTTTCCTTCATTTTCCAAAGTAAATTACTTATACATTTGTAATACATTTACCATATCCTATGTTCGACGTCAATTTTTTTCCTTCGATTCGAAAGTAATACATGATCCGTATTCTATGTTTTATGTTATATTATTGAGTTATGTACGATCCATTTTGCTCTGTCACCGTTCTCCATCTCTCCGGAAGCCGCACAATGCCGAACTTTCGAAACTTTTGGGGCTTGCTAGCAAAATATTGTGAAGGGCGCGAAAGAAACTTTTGGAACAACGTAATAGAAGTCGACGTCTCTTGAGACATCGATAAATCGAGAAATAAAGAAAAATATAAACCACAACATGACTCGTGAACAAAGTATCATATTTGACACTTGAACGCGGATTATTTTTCATTTATAAAATCAACATGGTAATTAAAGAAATAACTAAATAAGCTGTTTATAAATTCAAGAGGCGATGTAACTTTCTACTACTGTGAAAATATGATAGAAATTTTGTTATCGCGTTATACATAAGCTCTCGAGGTTCAAACAGCCGCCACCCACGAAAAAACTATTTCGTCCTGCGCTAAACTCATAATCTGGTCAGAAGGTAAAGTCGTGAATCAAATCGTGATCCGTTTTTTGTAATAACACGATGAATAAAATTATATTTCAAACATCATAAGGACCAAACTTTATTACTACATATTTTATCAAATAAAATTTTATTTATTTCATTCTGCTAATTTTTCGCCTTTCTGACATTAATGTAAAATATAAATTCAAAACCTCAGGAGCCTGGTTCAAATTTTTGATGGTGATTAATTCGATAGTACGGGCAAACGAGCAATATATCGACAGAAGCAGCTCCGAAGATGATTGGTTTGATCGATTGTATTGGCAGAGCAGTGGGCCGAGTTTCGTGTGATTTTAACTACACCGTGACCCACTTTATTTGCTGAGTACATACTTAATGTCGTGCAAGTGCACCTTACATCCAGGGGTACTTAGTTTCTGTTTGGCACACTTTGTAGGCAAACTTTGGGAACTGCCGTTGGTACAGGGTCGAAGGTATTAGCGGAAAGAACGACAGTCAAAACTTCCTTGACAAGCTTCGAGCCAAAGTTACTACTTCATTTGTTCGTATAGGACAAATTTTTATCTACATGGAAACACATACGTTAAATGGAATTCATTGACACGCATTTTTCTCTAACAACAAAATAATATAAAGTATTTGTAATTCATTGAATAGGAATAAAAATGAATTTTATACAAAATTTTGGGGAATAGGTATTGCGAGAAATTTTTGAACATTTGCTACCACTATATGCTACAAATTTGGTGGCTGTCAAATGCTGGACATAACTACTTTTGCATAATAACGATGACTGACATTGCGTCACGGCAGCTCTGTTAATCAATTTAAAAATGCCTGCAAAAATACTGATTTCGATGAAGTTATGCATTCATCACTGGCAGAGCTGACGCAAATCAATATTCAGAGGGAACTCCACTTGGTTAAAGCTCGTCACTGGCACCATTAACACAATCTCATTCTCGTGACACAGATTATTCCCTATTTCCATTAGTCCATCACTGTTAATTTATCGATGAATTCTTTGGCAAAGAGGATTTCGACATTTCGCCGAAGACTCTCGAAGCTTTCACGGTTCAGCTATGAGCTGAAAACTCTCTGAGTACTATTTTTCGGGTGGAAAACTCGTGAACCATAGTCTTCGACTCGATATTTATTACAGCCAATAACAGTTAGTGCGTGCAGCAGCTGTCCGCAAAAAGCGGCTCGTACGCGTTTGGCAACCGACGGATAGACGGATATTAAATCGATGTCGCGGATACTGCCATACAGACGTAATTGCAATCGTAATTTCGGTACGTCGCGGAACAGTCCGTTCGATCAGTCGGGACACTTTGTCGGACGAGAAACTCGTAATAATGGCTTTCGGAGAATTCTCACTGTTATGGATGAAAGAAACGCTGATACTTGACTCGCGAACCGTGCTAATAAAGTATGTCTTTATAGAACGAATTCATAAGCTTTGATTATATCCATGGCAAGATCAAGTTAAATCACATAAATCATTGTCATAAATTTTTCCAAAAGAGACGCTTTGATTTATTTTATATTGAAACTTCTATCTGACATTTCGATTGAACAAAATGAATTTCAAAGACTTTAATAGAAACTTTATTTCAATCATCTTAATTGCTGTTTCGAATGACAATAACGAATCTCCTTTTTCAATTGAGAGCTTGAACATCTAAATTTCTTAAGCTTCCATTCGATCTATTAAATCCTTACTTCACTCGAGTAAAACGAGATTGATTCACCTCCAGTTTCGAGTCTTGTGACTTATAGCAATTTCTCGAATAATTCCTCACATGTCAAATATCTAAATAGAAAAAAAAGAAATTAGTTTTTTTCGCTCTTCAGTTATTCTTTTCTTCACTTGTAACCACTTTTTTTTCTTTTTATCTTTCGTATAATTCATCCATAAAACATTTCTCTAATTAATTCCCGGATGCTTCTGTTGCTGCTGCAGTCGTGGCTCCGTTTCAGCAATTTAATCTCTCGCACTGCCGTATCGAGGAACGCAGCCGGCTTAAAAGCCTCGGCTCTTCTCTGTTTCTCGCTGTGCTCACTCCTCATCGCTTCAATTGTCTGCGGGCAAAAACCGCTCGAACGAGTGAAAGAGAGAGTAGATTCAGAAGTTCGTATATATACAGAAATTTGATGGTCACATTCGCAGTAATATTGTCAGTGTTGGTCTGTTGTAATTTCGGTCACAATGATGTTAGTTACATGCAAATTTTGGTCGCGCTGATATACCATCGGTACACTAATAACAATGATCGCTTTCGGAGGAACGGTAAGCATAATATCGAGCCCCAGATAATTTTGAGCAATTATCGCCTGATGAAATCCATCTGTGGCGAAATAATCACTCGCAACTCTAACTGAGACGAATCGGATTGCACAACCTATATATGTGTAGGAGAAACTATATTGCAATTTGACTTGAATACCTAGAAAATAGATTCGTAAATTATGCAAATTATCGTCAAATACTATGTCATTTGGACAAACATATAGATTGCAAAGTGTGTAACGCTGCGAGTGGAATTGAATTAACGATTAATCAAACAGCTATCAGTTTTAAAACTTATATTAATATTTCTGTTCGAATTCCGGGGATTATTAATATTGGAATTTGACATTTCGTTCCAATGCTGCCCTAGTTTTAAACATTCGGTGTCATAAGTTGGTCGGTTAACGATGAAGAATCGAATCAATAAATCTTTTTGAAATGTACGTCTAATACGAGAAGCTAGTGGCAATTTTTTATATTGCATTATTTACATTCAAACGACACGTAATGTTAAAGTTTTTCCTTCAATTTTCCAAAATTAATCTTTGCCACACGAGTCGAAACTTGACTTTCGCAACTTTCATGCCGAAACAGTTATAAACCAGGTGCGGTCAATTTGTCGAATATTTCGGTGAAACGCGAAGAACGGTAAGAAAGTTAATAAGAGGCTTTTGCAGATAGATATCCCAGGAATAAAACTCTTTGGAGTTGGATGGGGGTACATTCCCTGGATCTGTCCCTTTTTGCCTTTATCCTTTAACACGCTTTAAGTGGTCGACTGAAATTATTCTTAGGGTATTAGTACGAAAGTACGCGAAGGAACTTTCTTTTTATTCATCCACCCGCTCTTCTAGCGAGCAGCTTAACGTAAAAACGATCTTGAGCAATAGATTCGGGTACTTTGCAATTCAAAGTTTGTCCTAAATTTTCATTTGCATGTCACTACAATATTTTACCCTGTAGGGTACAGATTTGTCTAAAAAAGGAAGTGAATAAGGAGAAGTACAAAAAAATTAATTGTTTCATTAAAATTCCCAATTTGACTTGTCTAGAAATAATTCAAAGCTCTCTTTTTTGTACACGCAAGTTAGCCAATAGCCACGGTATATATACAATAGGTGTACATGAAGCTAGCATAAATATTTGATCCACCGATACGGGAAATCCTTTGTGGATCCTTTGTGCGGCAAGAAGCGCACGTCCACTGCAATTCGATTAATACCAAGGGAACCTTTGACGGTTCATTCTTTGCGTAAGGGAAATGCACGCTTCGTCGAATTATAGGGGCTTGAGCGAGCATACGATGGCGCTCTTGAGCTTTCTTTACGGAGTGCAGAGAAGAGCCCAGGAAAGCTGGGTCAACGCGAGAATCGCCGTAGATAGTTAATCGTCCTGGTGATTGTAAGTCACGGAACGAGTATAGGCATGAGCTTACAAGCACATGGAAGCTTTCCACGACTTTATCCAGCTTTAACGAAAAACGGGTCATCGATTGCAAAAACCTATCCTTGGTACTTCCATTTATGTTGAATGTGAATCTTCAATTCAACATCCTTCACGTTCCATCCACTCGTCAGTTTGAATTAGGATAATTTCATCTGCAGATCTCCTCTGCACTTGATCTTGCCAGAGGAATTCAAAGAATCTCAATCGTGAACTTTCGATTCGCGATCACGACGAATAAATCGCGACGGGAACAAAAAAGATTTCGCGGAGAAAAAAATGCGATAGATAATTAATGAAAATGTGATATGGGCACGTTAGTGCGGATGAAGGTTTCGACGGGACCTACCAAACAAACGTGGTGGTCGGGCATAACGGCAGTTGCCTGTACGTCCCTCCGGGCATCTTCAAGAGCACATGCAAGATAGACATCACTTGGTTCCCCTTTGACGACCAACACTGTGTCATGAAGTTCGGATCCTGGACCTACGACGGCAACCAGGTACACTACTGTCTCCACTACACACTCTACACGCTCTCAGTACACACGGAGCACCAAACTCTCTTATTGATCCCAATACATACTCCTTTTCTCTCTCTCTCTCTTTCTCTCTCTCACACACACACACACACACACATTCTCGAATAGTTGGGAGATTCCCTGTACATGCGTGTCTATATCCGTGTAAGGCTATCGCGACTGGCACTCCCGATGAATCGCGAGCTTCTATATTGCCGCGAGAACATCTTCGAGGAGAGATTAGAAACCCGGCATTTTTCAGAGCTTCTCGTATGTACGTGATATATGGAGCACTGGCATATCTCTCTCTTCTTATAGCTCTCGGAAGAACTATGCTCTCGAAAGATTCATGTTCTTGAATTTCTTCAAAACTGTAATTTCTCTGTAATTCGACGGCAGGAAAGTGTATTGAAATTATAAGAATCCGAGGTACCAGAATAATATTTCTGATATAACAATTTGTAACGCTAAGATACCATAAAGATAAGGAACTAAATTTTTCAAAAGCCACAGATCAAGTACACAATGTAAGATATTAAAATACTGTAAATGTCGAAGAAGGATAATGTGGTGTTGATTCAGTTTCAATAGAA
Organism: Trypoxylon attenuatum; assembly: GCA_963989405.1. Classification (NCBI taxonomy): domain Eukaryota; kingdom Metazoa; phylum Arthropoda; class Insecta; order Hymenoptera; family Crabronidae; genus Trypoxylon; species Trypoxylon attenuatum. Next base: position 26,375,253 of record OZ022489.1, read on the forward strand.
TCCTTTATTAACTTAGAGCTCTTCTTCCCACGCAAGGGGTCTATTTTAACAGAACCCAAGAAAGTACATATATGTGAAACCCTCGCTGCATAAGAACGCTTTTCACAGCTTAGGAAATATATCCAAGGTTTATTGAAGAGTCTCCAATCTCACAAAGACGTTTTATTAGCGTGCGTTATCAGCCTCGATGATCAGCTAGTTAGCCAGATATAGCTCCATATTCGCGCGATCAAATTCCAAAAATGACCATTTTTTCCATTTGTTCGCGTGCATTCGATTCAACGTAATTTTACATCCTCCTCGATTGAATCGCAGCAAATAGAGTCGTAATTATTACCAGTGTGAAGTGTTACACCGAGATACACGCATAGTACTCAAGTTCTCTCCTTGCTCCGAGATTCTTCCCTTCGCAATCCTGAAAAAAAACGAGACGTCCTCACGGTCCCTAAACCCCTACGGCCCCACGGGCTCCTTCCCCGCGGCTTCTTTGCCCGACACAAGAGCTCAGCGTGCAACACAATAGCAACGCTCGATAGATAGCCGTTCGTCTCACGCTTTCGTAGCTTCAGCTCGGTTATATATATCTATATATATATACCTATGTGTATATTATGCATATACGTAAATGAGTACATATGATACTTGATATATGCAGGGTGTAACGTAATAAGTATAGACAATATTTCAGGGGTTTCTTTAGCACCTAAAAACAATAACAAAGGTTCATATAAACGTAGATCCTTGTTCCATGTGATCTCTGAGATATAGGATTTTGTGTTTGACTAAATTGTGAAGGTGTATTAATTTATGAAACACTTGGAATTAGTATCTTCGATTTGAACTCGTAATGCTCTTATCGGGATGACTTAATAAAACTGATTAAAGCACTGCGAGAGAATTATAAATTGTACGACGAACATATGATAAATGATACTAATACTGTTTTACCGGATTCTTATTACTCACTACACAAAATTCGCATATGTCTCGTGATATGTAAACCATATGTTTGTATGGACTTTTTTCCATTGGTTTTTGGATGCTGAATCAGTTGCCTAAAGTATTGCCCACTTATTACGTTAGAGCCTGTATGTATGTATAGACAGAGAGATGAGTACATATCCATGTGTATTGAATATGACATGCGGTGGTATATATACGAAACATACATTGCGTATACGATGGACACACGCACATGTGCCAACATGAGTAGATGAGCGAGAAGTGCGGAAGGATTAGAAAAGTATTGAAAGAGATGGTGCCGAAAGCAAAGTGAAGAAAATACGCCAGGTGTTGAGAGTTAATCTGGTGATGGTGGTCTCTGCTGTTTCACTGATTTTCCCGAGTTCCAAAGATGTACATGCGGTAAACGCGAAAATCGATAGCCGGATCCTTCGCTCTAAAAGCTTACCGTAGAGAAGTTCTCTCTTTGTCAGTAGCGTATTTCATCCAAGGATGAGATACCTTGTTACGAGCGGAAGTAGAGAAATTGGGAGCTCGATTTCCAATCGAGTCTGTACAGTACGAATACACTGAAAGTTGTACAATAGTAAATTTTTATTTGTCCAAGGTGTTAATAGAACAATCTAGATTTTTGAGGACTCATAGTATGTACTAAAAGAACGGAACAGTGTCTGGTTAATATAGAATCTAAAATGAATCCTTGTGTTAAAGAATTCCAGAAACGTGTAGTCATACGTCTGATTTGGAATCTTTATTAGCAATTGTACACGTATCGCTTTCTCTATTCTCTTTTTACATAATATTCAATATGCTCCAAAGAGGATCATTTCCGATAAGCCTCTCATACGAATAATCAAAGAATCTCACAGTCTAAGTGGATTGATTTAAATATCAACCTTACTCGATCAGTCCTTTACACCGTTCAATAAGTACTATAAGTCTCCAAAGTTTCATACGTGCTCAGTCCTTAAACCAGGGTACAAAACTTTCAATATATTTAAATCGAAATATGAAATACTTCAACATCACATAACGAAATAATCAAATACAGTTTAATATGAATCGTTTCAAACAGTTCGAATTGAAAGCGGTCTTCCTTCATATCACTACCGAAGCACGAAACTAACGATCAGGCTTTCGATAGACATGACCGCGCGTGAAGGCTTTTATCCTACCGAAAACCGCATTCTACAGTTCACTGCAGTCAGTTTAACTTTATCAGGAGGCCAGCCGACAGAGTGTGAAGCACTAGTACACGCTAGTATTTCAATGCCAAGTCGAATAGGACCCTCAATCGAACGTGCTCGAGACACGGCGTTAATTGTCTTTCAGCCAACCGAGGCAAGTGGCGCACACGGAAATGCGCCGGTAACGCTGGTACCATCATCCGGCTGGAATTTGCCTGATTCAATTATTTCCGAATCGTGGGTAACTTGTGGTAATCACCGGTAATGATACCAGGTGCTCCAGGTGCCACAGCAACGTTCCGACGATCTTCCAACGTTAATTAAAGCTGGTAATTATAGTCGTCAGAGATTTGATTTCTAATCGGTGCAGCTTCCTATCGATCGCTCTCGTGTCGTTCACCTTCGCGACAAGATTCCCATACTTTAGACAATTAATTCTTAAGTCATTTGATACATTTACTACAAAAAAGCTTCATTATTAATCGAGACATATTTTCGAGTTTCTTACAAAATTTATTGCACCTACGTTTACTTAATGTGTAAATAAATGTAAAACTTATTTGTAATGTTGATAAGGCATGTGTCTTCGATAGTTCAGATTTTAGTCGATTAATGTTATTAACAGTAATTTTGTTCAAAAGGTAGTGTTAAAAGTATTTTACAAAGATACTCTTACAATTATTATTACACATATTCGTAATTAGTCTAGCAGATACTATTTAATATCAGTTAATCGTTGAGAATTATTATGTTCATACATCAGTCGTTTTTTGATAGTGATATAATTAAAAAATGGCTAGTTTTAAATTGTTCTATTCGTCAGTTTTAAGTAAATATCAAAAAATTATTATCAGTATTATTATTATTATTATTATTATTACCACTAACATTATGATAGCACTTGTACAGTATATTTATGACACCTTTCTCTATTATATTCGCGAGAAATCTTTGTTAGTTTTTGCCTCTCGCACCCACGGGAAATATTTGCATATTTTGTGCAAAAACATGTCTCTTCATCTTGGTTTGCTAATTGAGCAAATCCGCTTAAATTATTCTCGGTGGCAGCCGATGTCAGCAATGCGTGGCGTGCACGTGTTGCATAATAGGGCTGCATAGTGTGCGATTTTCATTCTGCCGCGTCGTCAACACCTCCGATCTCGGGCGCAACAAAGCGGTATATTATATTTTTCGCGAAATACGTTCGTACGCGCTTCACGCACGATGCTTTGAACAAAAAAAAAAAACGTATCAAATAAACGGGGCGTGGTAAACCCAATGTTATCATTCCTGTTCTTAAAATTGCATAGTAATTTTATATGTCAAATCGCGTAGTTAAATTTTGCGTTGATGGAATAAATCGTGAATTTTCGTCGAATACTCTTTACAATTGGAATATGCAGCAGCTCGCAAATTTCACGGTAGTATTGATTCTGTCAACTGACATACATAGTATACCTCTGACGTTAATTCAGGATTTTGGATAATTTTCAATTTTCCGTTCAAAGAAAAATGTTTGGAAATATTTGCATATGATAATATGCAACATACATTGATAATATGCATTATCCACAGTTGCGCTTTTACATTTTACTGATTAAAACGTTTGTTTCTCTGGAGAGTTCAATTATTCCAAATGATACAGATTTCTAGGAAAACGGAGGAGATTTATCGAATTTGTAAAATATATTGTTTCCATTTTAGTTGGGACTTGATTAATATCTTTGTTTTCTCTCCTTCGGTTTTTATTGAAACCAATTTGCACGAGGTAACTGAATATCGAAATCTCAGTAGCACGAGCTTTAAGAATGTAAAAGTACCAGGAAACGACGGGTTATGCTTCCATATCGCGCAAAAACGTACCATAAATGTGACAGAAGCTCATAAAACCACCGTAGAAGTCTGCGAACGACTGAAGATCAGGTTTATTGCGACAGTAACTTTTTCAGAGTAAAAATGACGAACTCAAAACTTTAAATACCGCGATTTACGAAATTCGATCATCGATTTGTATATCTGGAAACCTGTTGGGTTTGAAAAGTTGTTAGAATCGAATTACGTATGAACCATACGAGTTGCACAAATTTTACCTGAAATCAATAATGTGCAATAATGTTTTATTTTGAGTTTCACATACAAAGTCATATACAAATATTATCGGAATATGTTTATTTGTTTATTATTTGTAATAAAAGAGAGCTGATTTCATTCGTTAAAAACAGAATATTTAATTACAAAATGTTATGGGATAATTTTTGTGTAGTACTAAACAAGTATAGAATATTATTTAAATATTTTCAGGGGAAATGTGTAATATAATTGTAAATGATATTTTTCCTAATATTGATGGGATTCAATGAAAATTGAAATCAAATTTTGTCTGGAAATTTGGTGATTACGTATTCTCGACAATTTCCTGAATATAATTAATACCAATAATTAATAACGCGAATCTGGTAGTGGTCCGAATTTCTGACTAATCTCACGCACCAGCGATAAATTATCAGCGTATGGTCATAATAGCCTGCGTTTTCCCAAGCCAGGGACAAATTTATCGGAGTTCCAGGAGAAAGCCATCTCGCGAACTTTTCTCTCATTGTTACTTTGTGCGATTGCTCGCGTTTCATTCACTTTTTTTCTGTCGACTCTTCGTTTCGTGATTTATTGATTTTCTTTGTTCTTTCTTCGCCGATTCTATCAGCCTTGGATAAGTTAGATCAGAGTTTCCGAATATTCAGAAGATATTACAATAAACAGCTAATTTAGATCTTTTCTTTCGTATCAAGACTTAGCGTGTGTAATCCAATTTCAAGTCCGATTTTTATGCAAAATACAACGACACGCGAAATGCTGAAACATCACGCCTACGCGAGATGTCCATCGAGTACTAATTAAAGTAAAATACTGTGATTGGGCCAAAAATGATCTCTCGAATAAAATTTATGCAGTTTTACTTTATAATTTTTATTTGATTCCGATCATTGGTAAAAATTTGCATAAACCGCAGATTTTTCCCCAAACAGAAATATCTAAAATCGTTTCATCAAAAGTTTGGTGACGCTATTTAATTCGATATTTTTATTTGAAAACAGAAATCTGCATTTATTCCCGGGAATTCGCGGTTGTTTCAATTAATGCTGTTAATTTGCGAAACATAGGAGGAAGAGGAGAAAGACAATGTTTATCGCAACAATTTACGCAACTCTCGTGAAAAATGTCAGCTTCAGAAGAACGATACAACACCAATGAAGTGTTTCATTGTTGGCATATAAATAACCCTCCGATATCGAAGATGCAAAATTATGAGAACGTCAAGGAAGACGCGACAATCGGAAAGCGTTTTAATGAGGGTGTTACGTCGGCGTCCGATATACAGAATGAATTCGCTGAAGCCTCATTGTCATCCGACGATTTTCCACACTAATTAGAACGAGCGTCTATCGTGACATTTAAAGAGCGATCGCGAGGATCCGCGTCGATATCTCGATAACAGTCATACCGAAATTCCGGATTGCAGCTATTCTCGTACCAGTAGAAAACCTTCTCTCTTTTATTCCAAGCTCTCCTAATTTAGCGAGTTCGCAAGGAAGCTTCACCTGTTTTTTGCAAAATTCACGGGAAAAACTCGTATTACCGGAGACCGATAGAAATCCATTCATTTCAGTCCTATTGACTGGCTGCAGGAAATTCCTTCCACAGTCCAATTCCGAGGACCAAAACAGCAGAGAACCGTACACCAGAATTATCAATGAAGTTAACGCGCTGAGAAATCCAGCAAATTAAGTAAATGCACTAGATCGACTTGTAGGAAGAAAAGATTCGAAAGCAAAAGGACTAAAAAGAAATAACGAAACATACCCCTGGCGCAATAAAATTCCCAACTTCACGATTGCCTCACTAAACAATTGAAAAGTCCGCACTTGCATCGCGATGAATCTGCTTTAAACGCGATACCTGCAGAAACAACAGTGTCCAGTACATCCTGTTCTACATGTACGCTCCGACCAAAATCTCCCAGCTCGCTTCGCAAATACTACTGCAAACCGCGTACGGATTTACACGGTAATCCATTAGTGCCCCGTTAATACGTTTCTTGGCTTCGTTAGTAACTCGACTCAAAATGATCGTCTAAACGAATTTTACTACTCTTCGCTTCCCTCTTGCCAAGTTAAGCTAACGAGCTTGGTAAACCGCGAAGCAGGGTTAATTCTACCAGATACACCTGGACGTTGAGTGTCGTCAACGCGATCAAAATAAGTAACAAGAACCAGGGTACTACTGTGTATTACCGAGCACGTAGAGTTACAACATGTGGAAAACCAGTACGCGAGTTCGCTTGTAAAAGTGAAGCTCGATGGGTGGACTGGGGAGCGCGTCTAGAACCAGGAGTACTTTTTCGCAAAACTCGTAAGCATCAGGCACGGGAATCGGCTCTAACTGTTGGCCATTACACAACTAGCGTGATGTGTATCGCGGCAGACAGACCAACCACTAACCTTCTTTTAGAAAGAAGGCGGCAGGCTGTTGCGATGGTCTAACGATGTCGCTTGCCCGGTGTTTCTTGCTTTAGCGCGAGCTTGTTCGCGAAGCAGCTCGTGTTGGCTTTTACTATAGAGGAAAAATGTTCTCGGTGTAAGAAGGAAAATGCGTCGCGGTCGGTAGGCGAGAGAATACAGGTTACTTAAGGGAAGAAGCGAGCGAAAGAGGAAAATATTTCTTACGCGACCCACTATCGAAACCCTCCACCAAAAACCCCCCCTCTTAGAATGAATTCGACGTGTCTGCACGAACGACACTTTTACATCCGCCCCCCCCCCCCCTCTTCAAAAAAAAAGAATGACTCTCCCCCCTTTCGTGGAGATGGCAAAAAGAAATAGAGACGTGGAAGAAGGTACAGGACGACCGAAGACACAATGACCCAAATTATACTGATACATGCCTCACACATATATACATCGACCAGTCAAAGCAGGGACCACGTGATTATGTCTGCGCTGGAATTGCGATTTGCATGGAATATTTGCTTACGCCGCTCTACTATCGACTCCGCAGCCAATCACTTTCTTCCTTTGCAATCACTCAACGATTCCTCCTTTTTCTTAAATTTCATCCCTTATTTCTCGACACCTTCCTCTTTTGTTATCTTGCTTTAAGTTATCTGGCCGTGAGAAATCCTCTGCGAATTTGCGGAAGGAGAGATTTCGTCCTTATTTGGAAATTGATTTCTTTGGGGACTGGTGTGTGTTTGTATGCATGCGATTGGTTATCCAAAGTCGACTATGTGCATGAATCAAAAGGACGTATGAAGGGAGGAGGGTGAGTTTGTGCACAGTTAGCATTACCTTAGAATCGGTTAATTGTGTTATCGAGGGATGAGTTATGTCTTAGTAACAGCCACACAAGGGTTTCTATTATTCTACTAATTGGAATTATTGTTCAGTGCGTTTTGAAATAATCAGTTTGGTAGATTGTAGTCTATGTTTAATATTTGTTGGTATACTTGATTATTAGAATTGTTCATATGGTTATCGAATCAGATACTTATTTTACAGTAGAAGCAATCTTTTTGTACTTTTACGGTTCGTGTATATGAATTCAAGTAATATCTAACATTGGTGTGACAGTGGATTCTATGAGAATTTAACACGAATATACCAATTTTAACGCTATTGGCTACTATCTGCAATACTAATTTCCGGGTCATTAATTAATAATCAATAACTCATTACTAGCTGTTCAGAAATTTGATAATCAACAGTTAGTCATACGCGTATGAAATATCTTTTATAAATGAATTAAAAGGGACACAACTACTCTCCTCCATGAATATTTCTTAACCAAATATTTCTTCCTATTACCCAAACCACCAGAACCCAAAAATATTCAGAGAATTTACTTTAAGTGTCATTTGCTAATGTTCTAAGCCAGATAACTGTATTCTTGCTTTTTCTTTCGATTGTCTTATTCAATTGACTTTGTCCATCAAACGTACATGCTTTTAGCCATGTGCCAATCTTTCAGTCGAACCTGCAAGTATCCTTTCGTGGAGTCCATAGCTGAGCGACGTTTCCATGCCAGCCACGAGCGGATGCTCGTTCTCTCGAGTGATTTTGTGCCTTGAATCAACTCGATCCGATGACTACTACCCCGATTCTTCCCCTTGTCCTTGCTACCTTAATTCTAGAACCGGAAGTCTTATCGGGCGTTTTCCCACTTTGGTGTGTGTCTTTCTTTCCCCTTTTATCCATTCCTCGGTTCCCGGCACACCGACCAGGAGGATGGCCGGTGTTCCACGATTGGATAGTGGATTTAAGGGGAAGGGTGAACTCCCGAGGACGTATGGGAGATTCAGGAAAGTATTACCCGTCGACGGACTTTATGTATATGGGATTTGTACCAACCCCGGGAAAATGAACGTTCGGAAATGGAGGAGGAAACGACTCCCCGTGGAAAGGAATTGAGATTATAGGAAAAGATGAGGCAGATTCTCTTTTCTTTTTTTTTTTCCTGAGATGTATTATATCGTATGGTGAAAACATTACCAAACGCTGAATCTTGATTCTCTTATATTTTATTGATCGACTCTCTGCATTATTAATTTCATTAAAAATGAATTTATCTTCACGGACGTCGTGTTTGGCGATGAGCCATTGATCCAGATGAACCAGACATATATCATGAATAATTTTATTAATGGATATAATTTCATAACAGTTCGAATATCTACGGTAATTCGGTTGGAATCAAAGATTACGAAAATGTCTGAATGTAGAATAAGATTAGGTATTCATAAAGTACATTATCAGCTAGTTTTGTGTGGTTTTATCCATCTCACATTCGCGTATATAAAACAGTTTATTACCTTCCTCTACAACATAGGTATCTCCCACTGCATTCGTAAGCAGACTTAATGGATACTGCGCGGTTTATTGAATTTGATAACGCTCTTTGATTATTCTTATCCATGGAATTATTCACCGGTCACCTCTTTTCCCAGCGTGAGTATTAAGATCAACATGCAACGATTTGAATTAATGCAAAGTGAGAAGCAATTACTAGTTTACGAGAACTATGAAGCAGCGGTGCGTGGAGAGTTTACGATTGCCATAAGATAAACCGCTCGCGAATCCGTGAAACCACGAATGCAGTTGGGTGCATAACTTCCAAGCTGTGTTTGGTACATGTCGTCAATAATAAATTAGAATCTCTCGGTTTTGTCGCACGGAGTTAATATCACGAATGGAAAAGTTTTATAAACTTGACTTTGACAACAAACGAATTAAATATGAAATAGCTTTTTTAGTCAATTTCATTTATGAAAAGTGAAATAGAAAGAGAGTCTTTCTCATCTCGGAATAATGGTGTCTAATTAAAATTTTAACGTGTTAAATTTTACAATTATATTCATTATTTCAACTAAATTGTTAAGTTATATGGTAATTATTGTATAACGATAGTCTATCACAATGTTGTAATATTTCTAAGAAGATTAGTGCATTTTGATATATTTCATTTAATCGTTAATACTGTACATGATTAATTATTATTTAGCAATCGTCATTCAATTCTAAGTTAGCTATTGCTAACAAACACGTAATACTTTCCAGAATTTCACCGTATACGTTTTCCTCGGACGAAATCACATAGTTGTATTTCAAGTACAATATATCATGCACATCTCCAATCGATGTACAACTGTTCAGATTCATACTGTAAAGATACCACGTTATAGATTTCACCCTCACGATCGATAGATCCCATTAAGTGTCGATCATTGAAACTTATCCCACTAATTGTTTGGTCCCTAATTCTTCTTCATCTTGCAAAGTCATCGATCAACCAACCCCCCGACTCTCACACAGAATCAATAGGATGTAGATAAAGGACCAGCATGTGGATCATAGAAGGGAACGAGGAGTCGCTGGCAAAATCTAGGATAAGCACATCTTTGTTTCGCACACATCTATTTAATGATAATTACATAACATAACATTTATACTTCAATCGATATCATGCTCAAAACAAATAGAGGGATTCTGAATAGATACAAAATCGAAACCTAGTTAAAGTGGATACGTTTATAACGGAGCATATTCGAGTATAAAGAAAAGAATCGAATATTTTATTCTCTCGAGAAAAAGATCGATAATAAAAGATAGAATTTATTCAGTCGAAATTCGATTATTAAAAGTCTGAGAGAAATCCCATGTCGAAACTTTGGACGAATGGAAAATCGAGTCTTTGATGGGAGAAAAGTATTAATTTGTATATTTCTTTAATTCGGGACGTCAAGTGCATAGTTGAAAGTTTTTCCCCTCGTCAAGAGCGAACCTCATAGCGAGATATGTCTCTCCAAGAGAAAGTATCCTCTATGGAAAGCCAAAAGAAATTTGTCTTTCGCTATGCAATCCAAGACACTCGCAAGTGGAAATTCCGTATAGCAGCACGTCCCAGTGGAAAGGCTCGCACACACTTCTCGAAGTTTCTCTCCATAGGTGGAAAGATGTCTAGAGAAGGGTGAAGCGTAGTTGCAACGGCATGCGTTCTGATTTATAATTCAAAAGGGGGAGCAAACAGAGTCGCAAGCGCTGGTGAAATTGCAGCGTGACCGGGTCGTAGCGTGAAATTTATAAGGATGAAAATTGAGCGATTTGTATGCGTGTCGGTGGATGGACGCGAACGTATATATATATTTCCTTGTTTGCCGAGCTTCCCGAGCCATTAGAGGCACGCGTGTACCCAGGAGTGCTGCAAATATACATACATACATACCTGTAGATTTTTGTTTCATTCGCGGATCATATACGTGCCCACAACCATCCAGTCGACGTTCTAGTCCGTACAGAAAAAAAATGCTTGTTGGTTTGTTGAAATTATACGCGTCGCGGTACGGCGCTGGAGAATAGGATCTGTTCCTGGTTTTTGTCTCGTCTTCCTGTATATGGTTTTATTCTGCCTGGGTATTTTATGGGTTTACAAGACATATAGCGGACTGACAATGAGTCTCGAAAAGATCGAAATTTATCTTGAATTTGTATTAAGTAACTTGTTGGTGTTTAAATGGTTCCAATATTAAATTCTGCTACTTTACAGATTCAAACTGTTTATTCAAAGAATGCTATTAAACTGATTTGTAATCATTGTTAGAAGATAACTTTCTTGCAGAATTATGAAATTAATTTTGAACTTTGTCAATTTGTCCAGATTTCCAAAGAATGTTGATCTAGTCAAGAATTATAATTCTGCACTATGTTTTCCACATATAAAATTCCTATAGCAAGTTATTAGCTCAAATAACAGTCTTGAAATAATTTCACTGATCCATGATTAATGACTGAAATTTATCCTGCTGGAACCATTAATATCAGAGTTGCTATATAGGTTCCCCTTTGTCACAATTCATGTATTAAATTGGCGGGTCACGATAAAACGTCAAGGAGCAGTTTTGTTTCGGAAGGTCGCGTTTTTCTTTACACGATGTGGTGACGATCGTTGAGAAATAGGCGGACCACTCGATACGCTGCTTTCACCTGTTGCACGTATATGTTCCGACCAATGCAGCAACGACGTCTCGAGATGCTCTCCCTTGATGCAGTCGCGAGAGATCTTTCCCTTTATTTTTCTCTCGCCCTTTCGTTCATTCCAAAACACTTCTCTCTTTCCTTTTATAGACTTCTTGCATCAAGTGTCCTACGAACTTTTGAAAATCCTTACCCTGTCATTTTCTGTCACTGTCACAAGTTATTTTCAATATTACATAGAAACGACGCGAACTTGAAACAATTTCTTTGTAGTCCTTATATTTATATCCATATTTATCAATTTCAATTTTAGAATCTTTACGTGAAAAAGACGTTAATTATCCTATGAAATTCTATCATTCAATTCTATTATAACAGTCTGATAGTTTGAATGGGAAATTACAACAATTGTAGCACTGAGAATACTTCTCTTATTTGCATAATCGCATAGAACTATTGAAGTCTCCTCGATGGAAACTAGTATAACGATTGTTTTAGTACAGGATAATAGAGTTTTGAAAATAACCACAGCTTATATTACTCAAACTTTGAGAATAGTTGTTAGAGCAGCATAAATAATGATTTTAAAATACCTCACGGATCAGGATAAACTCCTACGATTTATCCTTCCAGCCTCCTAACTTAAAAACCTCGAACAGCAAAGCTCATTTTATACCAATTCGAAAAACAACGAGCCCGTGAGCAGACTTACGTTTTCTTACATCCGTATGACCACCTTCACCCTCTTTCTCGCACGACAGCTTCCTGGGACGATAAATTACCCTTCACGCAAGAGTATTATGAGAATTTTCAAAGAGTTCACCGCGAGTTGCAAATGGTTTTCTCCTGTACTTTCACAGGCCTTCTTTTTACATATTTTGGAACTGGTGTCGTTAAAGTTTTACGACAAAAGATATTGGTTTCACCAGAAATCAAATAAAGTATTTCAAAACTCGTTTTCAATTAATCACGATATAAATATCATTCTTCCATTATTATACGTCTTGAAGTATTGTGTTAATTCATATTTCCTAAGATGTTTTAAAATTCAAATTGATTACAGTTGTACATATTCATTCAAACTGATTTGTTGATTATTATGTATTTCTGATATTTAGTATCAATCTTTCGAAAAGTCATTTATAATTTAAAACATATCAATTCTTATTGTTAATCGAGAAAATCAATCATTAGCCTTTTCACTTTATTTAATAACTCTTATAGAATATCAGTGAAAATCTCTAATACTGTGTCTGACTACTTAATGGAATTTCCACTTGGACGAGCACTACTGGCGCACCAATACCAGAAACTCAATTCATCGAAGAAATCGAGTAAGAAACTCATGCCACAGATTCTAAATTCTATTCCCATAAAACTTCAACGATCCACTTAGCAACTCTACAAGCTTTTAAAGCAAACTTTCGTAAGGAAAGGAGTCCCAAAAGTATACTGTTTAGTGTGCGCGAGACAATAACACCTGATCCCATGCGTTCTTACCACGTGTCCCAGAATTTGCTGCAACATGCTACAAGACACTTTACATTGAAAATGAATTCCCCTAAACGACAAATAAAATCAAATTGAATGGGATATCGAAACATGGTGAGATCGTATGCGGAATAACAATCAACCTTTCTCAGTCATACCTTAAGCACTGCTTACCCTAGGTCTTAAGCGGAGATCGCGAGAAATTCGCCGACCACCATTCAAAATCACCGCATTCGCCACCAAATCAGCTAGTTTCGGCTTCATCCGGATCGATTTGCTGAGCACACTGAAAATTGCATTAATTATTCGCGGCGCTCGAAATAATTAGCTACTCATAATCATGCATTCTCTAATACACGTTCGCACACTCGCAAACATATATAGATAGACACACACACTCAGCAACCATGCGATCGATTATCTCGAGAGAATCACAATAATCGCGGCGGTAATTATCTCGAGCGCGCGAATTAATTAGCGCAAGGGGATTTGCTTGTCTCCCCTCTCGTGTCAATTTTGGTTACGCGGAGTTCGAACTGGAATTAAACAGTGAATCGTTTGTGTTGTTCAGTGTAGCAGAATGCTACTATGGCTACTTATATAATCCGATGAAACGTGATAATTCAAGTTCCTTGAAAAATTCAGTCCGGATGAAAATCATCATTCAACTGGCTGACTTGTGTGTCTCAACATATGCGTTTTTGGACGTGAAGATCGTAAAGCATAAAAACGAGGTCGTAAAGGTTTTCCATGTATATAAAACGGTAATACAATCCGGTATTCGTATTACCGGCGAAAAGTTTTGCGTGTTCAGCACGCAGTGGCAGAGCCCTTCTTTTTATTTCAATGTACATGTTCTGACTGTAGTAAGAAGTCTCGGATCTGACAGTGTCCTTGCACGTTATTTTTACAGTTTTTCTGAGATCCTGACTCGCCTGAACAAGAGACAGTCCAATTTGTCCTGACAGATTCGTTCTTTTTCGCGAACTCGAAATTATGCTGAAAAAGACTCTCGACCAGAACGTAAAACTGCATTTTGCATCGTGGTACTTGAGACTGTAAAATTTTATAACATATACGTATAACGTGAGAAATAAAAAATTGTAACTTGCAAACGTGAATAACCTTTTCATCTATAGTTATATCAATTTCTGCAAAATTAAAATTTGAAAATCCTCAATTGAAAAAGCAAAATATTATCTTTAACGTAACATTTATATTCAAGAAACAGAATACACTGTAAAAAAGCACGCGTGTGCAGGACGATCCTGGCAGCCAGGAATCTCATAACATCCAGCAATAAAACATTTACAATATTGAATGTAAAAATTCATGGTTTCTGTCACTGCGTATCACTGCGAAAAAAAAAAACCAAGTCCGAGCGCATAGATCTCCCAATTTCGCCAAGGAAAGTACCATTTTCCAAGCATCATCGAATCCAATCAACATATATATATATTCGATAACGTTAAGGATAAACAGAGAAAACCCACATCTAGAGCGATTCTCCTCAATCGTAATTGAACCGTCACACATACATCACGATTCTTTTGAATCCTCCTCATCGAACCCAGCTCACTCCTTTTAACGTCACGATGAATCAACATCTCAGTCGTAATCAACGGATATATCGATGTCTCTGTACAGCGTGTGTGTCGCATGTTCTGTATATAAACACTGTTGTATTATGTGCCGAGATCGTTGAGTGTCATGTATCGTGCGTTGCGAGAGCATAGCTGCATGTCTTGTCCTTTTCTACCCAAAGCTGAACGTAACCCCATAGCACCGTGTCTTGCCGCGATTATCCATCGTGAAGCAAGAGACACTTTTCTATGTACTTACCTATCTCTGTAACTCTCTACTATATGTACATCGATGTGTCTAACGCGAATCAAACTTACCACGCGCCTATTTCGGTCCATCGTTTGATGTTCACTTCACGCACTGGCTCGAAATACCCTTTGCCAGCCGCTACTACCCTATATATATTATATATATGCATATAAGTTACACCGTGTCATATGTGTACCTCTATTTCGTAGTAACTGAATAGTGCTTGTCGTTGCATTTTAGTCAACTTGATCGAACGAAATCTCTGAAAAACATACTATTCAGATACTATAAATAAAATCTATGTCATTAGGCACCTGTGGTTTATGATATATTTGATGTTTAATATTAAGATATTGACTGAAGTCATCCGATAAGAGTGTCTCTTCTCTGTATGTATGAATGCGACTGCGCGAGATCATCAGCTAAAGATGACGTGGAATGTCAGTTATTCCTTATCAGCCAACTTTCAATATCCTTTTTACCCTTCAAATTGTCTCTTTTTGTATAGTTGCGCGCGCACGCTCTTTCTCCTTGCCTTCTTATTCCCAGTCTATGCAAATGCTGGCTGGAAGTATTCGGGAACGAGTAGTTCCAAGAGAACCCAACCCATTTACAAGCGCGCATTATCGCATCGTGCGAAGAACCCTTGTACTAATATACCTTCCTTGCCACATAGCAATACCACAGTGCACCCAGCTCTACCCTCTTAACTGCTGACACCGAGATCCCTCAAGAAACATTTACACGACTATATCCTGTTAAAGCCGAACCAGTGACATATATCTCGCTGTTAACTTTTATCCTAAGCTCGTGGAATTACTTAAAACGTGTGGTAAAAGCTACACCGGCATGAATTCACGGATTGACGAAGTTCCTCTGTCTGACCACAGAATTCTGGTGAATTCACATGGGGACCGTATACGATGGTATACCTACATGTATATGGTTAGCTAAATCGTGTTCAAGTACCGTGTTACTAGTTCGGAATTAATTAACGTGGGCGTGGGTAGAACTCAGGCGGATGCAATTCCTGACCGCAGCTTATTAGAACAATAATTTGTTAATTGTAAATGGAATATTGCGGTGGGCTACTCTTGATGGAAGTTTGCGGTTTGAATTTTGTAGGAAAACCGCAAGGGTGGGATTAGGACGTTTCGAAGACTTCGATCCAATCGTGTTGAAATTGGCACGAGAATATTGCCGATTGAATTTATGAAATTAATGTTTCATTTCAAAAATCATCGGAAACGTATTCTCAAATCTGAATCAAAAATAGATAACTATCATTAATTTTAAAGAAGTGAGTTGTACCACGCAAGTACTTTATTTTCTGATGGAAAGATATACGTACACCCGACAGACACAATATTTGTCACAAAGTTTTTTGTTTATAGCTTCCATTTATTTCTTTTAAACGCGATAAAAACAGAAAAAAAAACGACAGAGATTAAGTTTCCAGTGGAACTGACATTAGTCTTATGCTGTACCGAGTGAAAAACGTCTTGTTATGATTTATTCGTGGACTTGGACGGAATTAATCAAGCAAATAAATATCGAAGCGGCGACATGTGATTCGATTCTGGCGATTAGTCTCATCGGGCCAGACAGGAGCTGAACCACAAATCTCTCAGGAATAAACGCTCAATTTGAGCAGCGAGTGAATTGTATTCCTCCCGCGATAAATTATAAGCATTCCATTCACCACTATCCGAATTTGTCGACATTCTCGCAGTTAAATCCAAGAGGCGACGTGTTTATCATTCTGGAAATACGAGCTTCCTACAGTCAAGAAGCACTCTAGCAACAAATTCCATCGAAAAACATTTTTGGATAATCCTATACATTTTTCTATCGAAAAGAGCTGGGAATAAAATTCATGCTAGAATTTTCATGCCAATTCGAAAGCCGGAACTTTCGCGATGTGCAGATTTCCTCGATTTGTGAATAATCCAAATCGCACTGGGCATTTTTACATACCGAACGTTCGAAAATCCTTTGATGGCTCTCACCGATCAATCTCGACTTTAGAATGCACTTTTTTTATATGCAGATTTACCAAGAAGATGCAATCTATCACCGAGCAAACTTTCCTCCCAAAGACAGAAGTTTTTCCCAGTTTTGGGTCTGATCCCTCGGCGCTCCTCTCTAACGTTTTTCATCCACAAGTTTTTTCCCATGCTCTTCAAGCGCCCAGCAATATTAAACTTTAAAAATGGCATTCGAATTCGCAGCAAATGCATTAAACAGCCATACTAAAAACTATTTCGATCTTAGAAATTCTATTACCAATTATATTAACAAATCGCATTTCATTTGGACAGCAAACCAAGTATACCGAGTACTTTACCAACAATTTACTATATCGAATTGAATTTTGCCATTTCGAACCCACATTTGGCAAAAGTTCGAGTGTACCATTATTTTTCTTTCGCCATTATTTTTCCATTATACTCTCCTAACCGTTCCAAAGACATGAACTACAAGTTTAGGAAACGATTTTGCATTCGCTTCCATAATTCATGGGGCATACTGCATACTCGAGGATAGAAACCAAATTATAAAACATGAATTTAAAGTACGTATGCGAATGTATAGAGCAGGACGGTACACGAAGTCGAGTGATGGTATTAAGTGAGAAAGAATAAAGAAATCTAACAGATTGTAAGAAACCAGGGTAAAGAAAATTGAAGGATAGAGAGAGATAGAGGGAGAGAGAGGGTTAACACACGATCTGGCAGTTGGAGAAGTCTTTGAAACGTCAGAAGGACTATACGGATGGGTACCAATTGGGCGAGAAGTTCACTAGCTAGGAAATCCGGTCGTGATCGAGACGGATTTGCTTCACCCAGGTCTGCTCGTACTTCGCCGTCACTCCCACATTGAACGTGACCCACGTCCGCTGACACGTACACCAACCCTTCCTTCCACATTTCCGGGATCTAGCCTTGCTCATCTTATCAAGTAAAGCCGCGGTTGTACTATGCAAGCTTTTCTCTATCGCACCGATCGCTACTAGGATAGATTGAGACACCTCAACAAGAACTTCTGCAATTTCACAAATACTCGCTCTAGCACGTTCTTGAATCATGGATTCAATCAGAATATTCGTATAAAAGTTAAAAAGGTAGTAGTACTTTATTGCTTATATTATGATCGATTTATTTGTGCAAGATACTTCAGAAATAACTAGCTAAATTCTAGTATCATGTTCCACTCTCTATACAAATGATCCAACTTAAGAAAATATAGCAAATTTAGCAGGCAAAATATTATCGATTCTATCTTAAATTTTGAATTATATTCCTCGTTAGAGTGAGCCAAATATGGTAAGAAAATTTCGCGGTCTATTTCCGAAGCACTTTATACTATACAAGAAAGATCATAAGTTAACATCAAAGTGTACCCACTGTCATTGGGATCTGAGCCGATAGGTCTACGGTCCAGTGGCACTTATACCAATTACAGGATGTTGGTGCTGTTAGCGAGGTTCAGGTACCACTAGAAAGTAACATTAAGCAAGTGCTCGCGTGCGTATACTAGCTGATAGAGAAGTGCAGCTTGTAGAGTGCAGCTGCGGCCAACGGAGTTCGAAACCTCCATGTATCTCTCTCTCTCATCTCACCGTGAAGTGAGTGCACGTCCTTCATGAGACTCGACAAAAGGTTACGCGACTAGTAGACAGTGTACTCGAGCGGGACCAAGCACCGCCGAACAAGAATAACCCGACCTTTAACGGATCGAATACCACTGTATGTGGAGAATGCAAATTGCTTGCACCCTCGTATATACACGTAGTACATTGTAAACACATAGTTGACGTATGCGTGAAATGTGGATGGCATATATGTGGGTGAATGCGTATGCGAGCCAACGAGTGACCGATAACAACATTGCATGTGCATGTGGTATAGCTTGCTCGTGTCTTTTACGCCAAGTGGAATGCCGCGCGAACAGCAGTAAATCCCCTATGCACACAAGTCTCTCTTAATCAAACTTTGACCTTGGTAGCTCGATCTGGTACTCAACTCAGAAGAGGGTGGTGACTTGTCCGATTTCATCATGAACGGGGAGTGGTACCTCATGGGTGAGTTTCCACAGAGCACAAGTTACGATCCATGGGACCAAATTGGTTCTCTGGCTCTATCGCCTGGCAACCGCCATCGCGCAGTAATGCAGATTAACGGCGCATCCGTAAATTATCGAACGAACTTTTACCACTTTTACCTCAACTCTTCGATGTAGATATATATATATATGTATAACCGATCAGCTCGTGATTCCCAGGACCGTATTGCCAGAGGAAATAATAACGAACTGCCACGTCCAGTCCATTGATAATAAGAAGGATAAACGGATCAGTGCTGAAGATGAAAAGTTCTTTCGGTTATGGGTAGCTCTACTATTTTAAAGCGCATATAGTTTGATAACTCTTCATTGCTGAGGAGAAGGTTTACAAGATTTCAGGATTTAACAAAGATTTACTGGTATTTACGTTATAGCATTTTCTCTGTTATAAATAATCGATTGTCAGTCAGATCAGTTTTGACAATCGCAAATAGTGGAAAGATGATTTCACCGTCGCACAATCCGTTGGCTGGTTTAGTGTATTGGTATATGTACGTGTATACAAGGGTCGTACATAAGCTTGGGATTAAAAGTCCAAGTAAGCTTTAGCAGCATCCGAATACGACTCCGGATTCGTCTCGAACAATAATCCGCTGATTCGACGTATCGAATAGGTGCAGATTGGTAAGTCGCACGCTGGACTAAAATCAATCTAGGCCATGAAGATACCGGGCTAAGCTCTGTTTTCTCTTTGACTGAAATAACAATTTAACCACGTGACGTGCTTTCTCTCTCTCTCTCTTTGTATCTGCTTCGCTAACGATCGAAACTGCATCAATTCTCCCTCGTGGCTTTGCTGACTCCACTGTTTTTCGAGAATTAGTAAAACCGCAACGATTAAACCTTCCGCGATTCGTCTCTTTTAACAATTCCGTGGAAATGTTCGTGGTATGCGGTTTCAGTCTGATAACGTAATTCTGAAAAGCTATTGAAATGAATGAGAATTTATTAAAAACGATGTTAAAATATATCAGATTTAAAATCTTTCCATGTAGAATTTTTTTAAATCCAACTGTCAATGGATCCTTTGGGGATTAAAACTTTCGTCCGTTAATTTACGCGAAGTACAAAAAGTTCGGATGAACATCGAGTAAGGGATCCGCTGATGAAAAATTCGGTTTGTTATACATACATCAAACGCTCTTCTTTGTAATTCAAGAGATTCCTGGGATTTTGTTAGAAAGAATTTTGTTATAAAAAAGGTAATAAAATTGTATTTGTTGGTAGATTAGCAATAGCATAAATTCGTTTAGCCGAGGAGAGAGTGAAAATTCATTAAAAGATTGAAAGAATTGTTCATGCCTGATTAATTTGGAGACTTTCATGGAACGTGCTACGTTATACGTTTCTTTGAAGTATTAACGAATTCCAATCAGGAAAAGTGATGGAAAACGCATCAATATTCTCCGCGCATATAATTCAGACAGAAATGTTCGGCTGTATGTTTTTATGCTAAACTTGTATATCATCGGTTGCAATATTAATCTCTTTGGTATATTAACTGTTGCCATAATTTTTAACTCACGCATCTTCTCGAATCGATCAGCTCAAGTTTGAAATATCAAAAGCAAAAAATATGATTTCAAACATAAAATAAATACTCTTTCATTAAAATCCATACATATGTATAATATTTCTCAATTCTTTTGCAAAATTATACTATTTGTTTTTTA
This sequence comes from Trypoxylon attenuatum, assembly GCA_963989405.1. Lineage (NCBI taxonomy): Eukaryota > Metazoa > Arthropoda > Insecta > Hymenoptera > Crabronidae > Trypoxylon > Trypoxylon attenuatum. The sequence goes on from OZ022489.1 coordinate 26,396,046, forward strand.
CAATTGAATCGTTCGAATCTTTTGAATTTAACAAACAATTGTTTCTCGCTGCAAGCAACATGGACTAATCCCCAATTTTTCGCTCGTTGCTCGTTCGTCATCCCATAATGTACTGTTGGTGTATACTAATTTTACCAAAATGAATTGAATTCTTATATGCAAATCGAACTATGGAAATCGGCAAAACACTGTGGCGTAAACATCAAACAACCAGTTTTCGAACAGAGCCAAATTTCGGTTATTGTTTTGGATACTGAGTCTGTAATACGATCAATGGTGAGAAAGAGAGAGAATCGTTGGTCGCGTTTTGCAGTAATAACTCCATTAACATCGCGGTTACTGTCATTGGCAAATGATTTCAATAATTGATCATTAACTGTAACATTCAGCAGACTGCAATCACTTACAAAATTATTAATTACCATTACGATCCGAGAAAACCAGTGAAATGAATTAAACACTGAGCTTACTATTAAATTTGAAACCGGTATTGAATTAATTCCAGTTCAGTGTATATTGTATAATTGACCACGAAAAGCTCAACTCCATTCGAAAAGATCCAGTCGAAATTTTAATTAATACATTACAGTAGTTCAATACATTTTAAAGACGATCTTCAATAAAGTCCTGATCTATTTTCCATAATAATGAATTTGGACTTTAACTTAGGCTCCAACTGGTTATCGATGTATCAAACGAAAAATATGATTAAACTATGTTTAGGACTAGCATTCCTTGAGCAACCAGTGACATGTTGTGCCAGAGGAATCTTGATAGAAATCGTTAAGAAGCCGGGTTCGAAGCGCGGTATTCCAGTAGTTTGTCCAGTGCATCCAGTCCCTGGAACCTCGGCCCATATCGCGATTGAATAGATCCTGCACTTTACGACCGATCTCCCATCCTCGCCAGGATACGCGGGAATCTCTCTCCTTCTCTATCACTCTCACGTGGCACGTAACCTTCTAAATTCTGCTTTTTATCGAGGGCTCGCGTTTACGAGTACATTCTCCGTTTGTGTCCCAAAGGCGACCGACTTACCGTGATTTTGGAGCACATGCACCACGCTGACCGAGAACTTCGAAATATTACTCGATAAATAACGTAGAAGGAACGTGATAGATTTTACAAGCTTCAATTTTGCAAAAGTTCTTCTAATTCGTAATTTATTATATGTTAATTTCAAGATAAGATGATGAGGGTGGACGAGTAGATTTTATTTCGGGAACGCTGACTGAAAATTGCGGATGAATCCTGATATCGAAAGAGCTGGTGCTTTATTTTCGGTTCAAATAGTAATCGCAGGATTGATTGGGCGCGCGAACGCAAAAACGCCAGGTTATTACGCGGGGTCAATGAAACTCCCGCTGCCTCCAGCTTTTGATCCAGGAAATTTTCCCCATGAACAATTTTTTACAAACAGTTACGAGTATTTCGTGAAAAATTTAGATGGGATAATTAGCTTCGTAAAGTGCCGTAGCAAAGGGAACTTTACGTGGAAATCTTGTACTAGGTATATTAAAAATTTTACTAGAATCCTGATATTAATATTACCCTTATAACTAATAATAACTTAGAGATGTAACATATGTTCATTAATAATTTCTGAGTCCACGATTATGATTTAGTCAGACGAACAATTAAACAATAACAATTTGTACCATTTTTTCTAAGTAGAAAGTGACTTGTTTTAAATTGTACAAGACGGTAAAATAGCCTTCTCCTCAGCAGTAGAATGCTAGCTAGTACCAGGTGAGCTTAAGTGAGTTTAATTTAAAGGAAACTGCAGACATTTAAGCAGCCTTATAACCAGCGTGGAAACGTGATTCAGTTGCAGGAAGATTTCCAGGAAAAGAAAATATATCCTCAACGAGACAATTGAAACCAAACTGACCCCTGAAACGAAGTAGTCACGAGTGTAGCTTTCCTAATTCTTTCACTGAGAACAGATACACCATTAAGAAAATTAGCATAGGAATATCGGTGAAAAGAGACACTGTAACTAGCAGCAACAAGTGAGAGTAAGATATACTTTCTTAGTCAAACGCACGGAATTGGTTGGAATGCTACACCGATTGAGAGCAATTAAAGAGTTTCTACCCTTGAAATGGATAGCGGTCTTTCCTCGGTTAATTAAGCAATCACGTAACCACTCTCAATACTGTAATTGTAAATCGTTGTATTACGAAAATAGTTACCGCGAGAGAAAACCAGTAAGAAACAACTCGACGAAGGTTATTTCAGAAGATGCAAATCTTCGAATTGAGAAATTCCTATCGACGAAATATTCCATGGAGATGTTCGATTTTGATTCAGAATAGAAATTGTAACATTCAGGATTGTTTCCATGTTATGAATATATTTTGAAAGATTTTATATTTCAAAGTTGCTTCTTCCGTTTGAAACTCTTCAATTACTTTCTACAACGAGTCACAGAGGACAGAGATTTTTCGGCGACAACCGAGCGTTAAGAAGACGCGCTATCGCGAAACTTCGCGTGCTCGTGATAAGTTTCCAGGATTTTCAGTTCTTCCGCGGGCGTAATCTTCCAAGGTGAAACTACTCAAGGCAAAATCTCGTCTCCCAGATTTTTACAGACATTTCTATTACGCCTGCAGCGGAGATACGCCTCTGGACGAGCCATACTTGGCCGTAACTCAAAATTACTCCGCTGACACTTACCTCCTCGAGGTTGTCGCGCGCAAAGTGTCGCTGCAAATTGCTCACCTTGCAACCTACAGACTAAAACTAACTAGAGCTTGAAACTAACTCTGAGCGTTTAATTCTTTATTAACTCCAACTTGAGACCGCGAAGAAAAGATAGAAAAAAGGAGGAGAAAAGTAAAGAGAGCTTGTGTCTAAAAAACTGGCTCAAACGAAATTTAACACGGAGAGAAAGGGAGAGAGAAAGAGAGTTAAGTTCCATCTATAAGAACAGTATGGACGACTCCGGCAGTTCGACTCGAAGGAAAAAAAGGCAGAATTTTTCCAATGGCACGGTCTCAATAAATTCGCTAAGCTGCACGTTGGCGATCCTCGCGAATTATCAGTTTCCCAACGTGCAATAAGAAAAAATACTTTTGCTCACCGACTAACGCGGCCCTCTACTTTAGTGTATATGTGTTATATCTGTGTTGGGCTCTGGTTTCAGGGATGCCGGGGAAGAGGAACAACATAACGTATCAGTGTTGCCCGGAGCCATACCTCGACGTGACCTTCACGATCCAAATACGTCGTAGGACCCTCTACTATTTTTTCAACTTGATCGTACCGTGCGTCCTGATCTCGAGCATGGCTCTCCTGGGCTTCACCTTGCCACCGGACTCCGGCGAGAAACTCACCCTAGGTAACGTAAATCGCAGCATGCTCCGCTTGCACTACACCAGCTAAAAAACACTCTCTGTCTCTATTTCTCTATCTATCTATTTTCTCCCTTTTTCAGTTACGTACTACGTACTTCGATTGTATCCCTATTTTTCTCTTACTCTCTTTCAATACCTCTCTCTCTCTATCTATCTGTGTATGTATTCTAGCGTCGATCTCGTTCGTCTCTTTTTCGGTTCCATCTACTTCTTCTTTACTTCTTTCTCTATTTTTCTCGAACGGTATATCTTTTTATATTTTTCTCTGTTTCTTCGGCTTCGTTTCCGTCTGTCTGCCTTCTTACTATGCTGATACCCTGGATCAGCATAATCAGGGGCTTTCTATTGATACTATTGGGACCAACGCCTTTGACTTACTGCCGCGAGTTTTCTTATCTAGGTCCCGGGACCCAACGAAATACATAGCTGGTGACATGACGATGTCGCGATACCCGCTACATCATTCTGACATAGATACATATATATATTGTATATATGTGTAGGTAGATCAGTTTCCGCGAAGCTTAATTAATTGTACGACTTAGCATTAAGTTTGTAGGTTTTGGTGATAGGGTCGAGGAGGGGTGTTTCAGGGTATGATAACTGACGAGCAAGTACAGACTATCTTGGGTCGTCAATTATTCATTTTAGTTCTTGGTTTGCGACTCGAGTTCGCTGAGTACTTTGGACAGGAATTCCCTTCCATTGGGAAATAATGCTGAAATGTTTATGTCGGTTCTGAAATTGATTCTCTTTTTGCTACGAAGTTAGGATAGGAACCTATTAATTTTCTTATATTATTCAGAACCAATAACTAGAAGATCGTTTATAGCTTGTAACTAGGATTTAAATTAATTCGCGACGATTCGTGGAATTGCAACGAAGCAATTTCCAAAATATTCAAGAAACAAGAAAACTACGTAATTTTAACAACCACAACAATGAAAATTTCTTTCCAATATGGAAGAAGTTTTATTGGTGATAATATATGATTATTATATTTTCAAAACTATTTCACAGCTTCATCTTTCATATCCGGAAGATTTGTTACTATGTGGAAACGTGACATACAATAGATCGTCGTTGGTTGTGGCAGCAATCTTTTAAACAAGCCTCGATAATCGTGAATGCAGCGGCTTCCACGCTGGACTTTTTTGGAGCGCATTGTTCGCGCCAGATTTCATCGGACAAATCTTCAATCCCCGATTTCCTAGATTCTCTCAGCACTTGAATTTATTTCGCTATTTTTTGAGGATTTGCCGTGCCCAGAGGTATCACTGGACACGCGCGAATAGATGTGCATGGTTGTTCCATCGCGAGGGATTTCGAAAGTGTGTAGAGATGGGGTACGACAGAAATACACTCCAGTTTTATCTCTGTCGCAGTATTGCATACCAGTATTTCTCCGATCGTAAAATTAGAAACTGTCAACCGTAGCGTGACATTCGACCGAAAGTATGAATATTGCCCGCAGAATGGAATTTAGTAATTCTCGAAATTATTATTCAGGTAGATTTCAAACTAAATTGAAAATTTTTCACCCCATATTGATATTATATAGGATGAGGTCTAGCAACGCGTACAAGGGAATACGAAGTAGCTTTCTATGAGGAAAAACCAGTAAAGTGTACAATGCAATTTTTCGCGTTAGAATTTTATTTTAGAAAGAACCAAGCTTAAAATCTATTACGACCCACATGATACTTATGACAGATGAAAGGTAAATTTCCTTCCGTGTTTTATCGTATTAATTATAAAAACTGATAAAATTAATGCCCTCGCTGCCGTAAACTAATCTTTATCATAGTTACGTGATTATATAGGCACGAAGTGCATTTTCATCCTCGATTTTCCTCAACATTAAACCTTGAATTTAGAAATTCTATTATACATTTTTTTCCTTATTTTTGTTTAAAAAAGATATTCTCTCGTGCTCGCCTGTTCATATTACTTTTCTTCATGCCCTGCATATGATTCACTGCAAACATTTTCTATCATATTTCCCTTTTTCTATCCCGTTAAAATTTCATTGTTCAACATACGCTTGACGTACGAATGGAAAACTAGGGGAAAGTAAATCTTACTGTTTTCATTCGGCAAAGGCAAGATCTTCAGAAAGAGAAGTATAAGTAAAATATACTCTGACTACTATCGAATAGTGCTTCATCCCCATTCCCTGACGCTCTCGAAAGACCTCGCGCATAGGTCGCCTCATAAAGTCGCGTAGTCTACGATCTCCGAACGAGAGACCCCAGCGGCCTACATTTACGTTTTTACCATCTTTTATTGGTATTCGTAATTTCAATTTTCGATGGGTCATCTGCATCATCCGTTCACACAAAGAACTTGCATCCTATAATAGATATATATAGCTGAAAAGTGTAGCTATTGGTCACGTCAATATTTCTTTCAAATCTGAACTACAATTCGATCTACCAATATGCATAGTGGCAATAAAATATGTAATTGATTGCATATTGATCTCTCCGAATATCGTTCTCTCCACATTGAGGGTAGCGAAACTTCCCATACTTATTGATTCTCATGAAATTACTCTTTTTGCACGATCTTCTCGAAGCGTTATTAGGTCTGTTACTCGATTTCTTATGTACGCCACGTATTAATTCAGCCTCCAACGCAAAAAGCTCACAGCTGTTTAGCTGTTTTTTGTTGGGAGACCGACTGCAACATGTGGCTCCGTTTATACGACGTCACGGTATTATTTCACCGTGAAAACACGGTTTATTCAGCTAATGTCGCTTTTTTGTGGTATCAGAAATGTGGAATGAAATATGTCAAGCGTGTTCTATTGTCAGAAGCATTTTATGTTTCTACTATCAATAACACGGTAGAATAACTTGCGATCGATTATTGTAGTATTTGTCCAAATCGTGGATCTGATAATCGAAAGCAAAACAGATATCTATCCTCCTGAAGATCAAAATATTAGTGACAAAAAGTTTTGATCATGAAAGTACATTGTAGAAGAGTAAACAGGAGTCGAAAGGAATTCAATAGGGAGCTTTGAATAAGGCGGATGTAATCGAAGAGTCGAGTGATATCTCCTGGCAGATAGGAGATTCGTGGTATCGGCACAGTTGAAAACGATTCCGATAGAAATATTGGCATCGATCGTAAACGACCGGACCCGATGTACGAGGTCAGATTTCATCTGGCGCCTCATATATTTCAAGGGTCACGCGTGATTGCATTCGAGTATTCCAGTTGTCGAACTCGATCATTCTTTAATGCCCTCCCTGAACAGCCTTTAATTCCCAGTTCCTTCGTTTCTGAGTGAACCAAATGAAGTGGTTCTCACAGCGAAGATATCTACCATTTACTCTCATAATTGCGATAGATTTATTGTGGCACACGTAATATCGGCGCGGCACGTTTCCTTCTCGATATTTCTTCGTTTATCGTGTTGCGAGAAGAGACACCGAAATCCCAGGCTATTTGTGCAATGTTTCTTATATGCCAATCTTGTGGTAACAAGTAAGCGATGCTTTTATTAAGATTTCTCTGAGAGTACTTAGCAGCCCAGATTTTCACATCACTCTCATCATAAGCCAGTGATCCACGCGATCGTGTGGTCATAAATATGAAACTGATACCCTTGAAATAGATGGTTTACCTGGAAGCTACCTGCAGCTTCAATCGTAGAATGAAGCTTAAAATATGACAGTGTACTTACGAATGGCTTTCGTTTATTTCAACATTGAGAAATAAACGAAAAATTTGATATTCTTTATTTAATACTTTGGAACACAACAATTTTATATAAAATTTGTTGTAATCCTTCGAAAATTCACGCTAATAAACGTGGAGAATTCTAGTGCGACCAGAAGCGTAGCTTTTTCTTAGTACTAATTTTAGTACTAACTATTTTAGTACGAAAGCACAATTATTATGCCAGTCAATGATAATTAAAAATATTAGGTAATCAACAGTAGAAAAGTTGCAAATATCCAAATAGTGAGTTGTATACTAGCTTGTACAGATAAAATACGTCGTTGATGGTTTTGGAAGCCAAGTTACCGGATGAATGAGGATTACAAATCCGCAGCGATCTGTATTTACGGTTTTGCGCGATTAAATGGAAATATACGAACGCTTCAGTACATCAAAGGATTGCAAATAAACCAGAGAAAATATCCAGCGAAAGGGCAGCCGAAATAATACTTCTGTATCATTATGAATCCGTGTAAAATGCTCTTAACCGCTATAAACCGAATCTACCATATAATCCTTCTTTTACAATAACAAAAACCCTAAAAGTGTCAAATGGAACATTCGCAACGATCGTTTCAAAACTGGAAATAGAATTTAATAAATTAATGCACAAATGGGTACAATATTTGCAAGCTTTTCAATTTCATCATATTTCTACAACAAAACTTCATTCTTCTTCTTCTTCCATTCGAAAAATCTGGTCTTTCAGATTCATTCTATTTTATCTCACAATTTGTTTGTCAGTCAACAAATTGTTGCTAAAGCACAGTAGACTGAGGGAATTACGGATAGAAGTTTTACTACAAAACATGTGTAGTACGTACTTCGCGAACCGAGAGTCAGAGGTCGAGAAATGCGTGAAAAACAAAGAGCTCCATCCGTGAAATAGCGAATGTGCTACCAGAGGCCTGGTGGTTCAAAGGTTTCGCGGAAGCAACGAAGCTAGTAGCTTTGTCGGCGGATGCTTTGCGTCAGGCCGTCCGAAGAGGAGGCACCCTCGTCCAGGAAGAAGAAATTTAATTTCCATTCAGCGCTTCGCCACTCCAATGACAGCCGAGGATCGATGTTAATAGAGACGACGCAAGCTCTCGTCGATATCGTCCTGGACTTCAATTTCACTGGACCAACTCTTATGTGCATGTAAGCGACCAGCCGAAGCGGGTATATTGACCTGGAACTTTTTCTAATCTACCCTTTGGAAAAATCCGAATAGCTCTAATTTTCTGAGGAACTCGGGTCAATTGACAATTTTTTTGCCAGAAGCGATATCGCGAAAAAGAACTGCACGAACCAAAATTCTGCCGTTTTTCATATTTCGGCAGTTTGAAATATTTCGCAGAATTTTTTAAACCCACAAACTAAACTTCAATTAATTATTAAAACGGAATGAGTTATATTTGATGATTCAGAGAAAATAATGAATATGAAAATACAGATGCAGTGAGTGTGTTATTAATAACTCAGAAGAATTAAATCTTTTGTGCAAAACTTGGAAGTATTTAAATCAGCGAAATTCGTTTTTATCGATAATAATAGACGTGAGAGGCTGCAATGCAGGATAGGTAGACTGTGGTAGAAGATCGTAATAAAAGGAAGGCTGCCACTCACTCACCCCTCGAACTAAATGTACGAGGAACGAGATTACCTTCGGATCAATGACTGACAAGTTTATTATCCTACGTTTCCGTCAAACTGAATCCTGACACCCTTCAATACGTTTTCGAACCTCATGGTATATCGTCACTTCCGATAAAAAGAAGACATATGTTTTTCAACTTTGATATAAAAACTTTAGAAATTCAATACATTGTTATACTTGAATATCGCAATGAGGAGATTCGTGTTAACTTATTTTAATACTGTATTGGCGTTTATAAGCTTGGAAATCGTATTGCAATCTACAGGGAGAATCTCCAGCGTCCAGACATCAAACCGTGCCGCTCATCAAACGCTGCGGCGACATGCTGACTCACGCACAGGCCACGCGGTAGGCGACGGGCTCACAAATATAGACGCCCTAGCCTGTGCGTCAGTCGGCATGTCGCCGCAGCTTTTGATGCGCGGCACGGTTTGATGTCTGAACACTGCAGATTCCCCCTGTACAGGATACTATTCAATATCCAACTCGACAGATTAAATTCACGCTGACAGTGTCGAGAAATATTTCTACTTAACAGTGAAGAATTTTTACAGTCGAATACACTGTAAATCGGACTCACGGGAAATTCTTTATTTTGTTGATTTACAATGAAGTCTGTAATCGAAAGGAAATGCTATTCGAGCTATTTTCGATTACGAGATTTCGTGTGGATTCCATTTACTGAGAGGGAATTGCAAAAGGTGCCAATAAAGCTAGTCGAAAATAAATATAACCTACATCGCACTGCAAAAGAGATATTCCAAGATCGGAATATGAAGAAATGAAGATTCTGGACTAAAAATCGAAACCGAAAACAAAAAATGGGCGTTTTAATAAAGAGCTGCGAGAATATGAACACAATTGCCGAGATTTACGTTTGAAAAGTTGCAAGTGAAAGGTAGCTTGGCCTGTGACGTAGATAGGAATTACATAGGAAAAAATGTCAAATTCGTAGTGGATCGACGTTGAAATAATTAAGAGTTTCTCCAAATTATATTACGCATACTTCAACAACAATTGTTTGAACAATTTTTCCCGATGAGTGGAAGCAAATTAAAATTCGCAATAACATCGCAGTGGTCGGGAATTGTTTCTCGAGGTCAACCAAACAGCAGCGGGTTCTTTAAAAAAACCTGGAAGCGATCGAGCGAAAAACGCGTTCAGGGAATGAAAACAAGAATGGTTCGAGTGGCCTTCGTGGATGAAGTTTGCGCAGCGAGCTTCGGACAGGATTTTCCTCGAGTTCATTTTTAAACAAAAAAAAAAAAGACCATGCATGCTCACGCGCCGTTACGAATTCGAAGTGCAATAAAAACTGGATTGTCTTGCTACGATACGCGTGAAGCGAAATGTGTCAAGGCCGAACAGTCCAGCACGATACAGCAGAGGGATGTGTGTGGCACCATGCTTCCCGTAAAATGGAAATAAATTTTTCTGCTGGAGATGTTAAATTTCACGGATCGCCTTCGGCGAGATAGAACGTTGAATGCAAATAAGAGATTCGGTTGAAGGCTGGCCGTTCGTGTTTTAATTAAAAGTTGCTTCCGGGTTGTACAAAAATTGCAATCAATACGAAATAATAGTGAAGATCGATTAGTATGAAATCGTAAGCAGAATTAGATTATTAGAAGAATTTATTAAACGATCACTCATTCATCATGATTGCTCAGAAGTTTCTAAAATATTTCTGCAACTGAATTTCTTTTTTTCCTCTTCAATTCGTTTATCCCAAAGGATTAAGAATGTCCAATGAAGTGTGCGAGGTAAAACAACAGGCAAAAATTCAGTGGTTCTCAGCTAGTGGGAAACTTAATCTGTCTATCAGACGAAACCTAGGAAAACGTCGAGGGAAGTTGAAAACAGCGACAGCTGAATACGCTATGGAAAACAGAGCAGCATCATTCAATAGAAAATAGAAGGCATCAAAACAAGCAGAGTATTTCTGAGGCTGTAGAATGTTCAACGGGAACGAAGGAAATCATCCAACGCTGACAATAAATCCTCAGTCGCTTCCTCGTTGAAGATAAATCCATCCCGGTGGATCAGGACGCGTGATTTATTAAGAATTCGCCTTATTACCGGGAACTGGCCTCGAAAAACGACCTGGACGCAGGAAGTACAGCGCGGAAGCTTTCCAGTTCTCGAGAGGCAGAACAAAACGTGAAACGTTGCATAATCAAATCCCTTTGAGAATGAGTGCCGCGTACTGTCTCACCAATACATAAGCGGACGAACTTCTACATACACATGTATATATACTATATGTGTCTCTGCAAGCGTATCCAACAGTACGCGATGAGTGTGTATAAACGCTGCAGTGGCGAAGAAAGAGGCACATGAGGTCAGAGGGAGAGTTGGCAGGGTGCAATTAAAACGTAACTGCAGGTCGCCCGTCGGGCATTTGCCAGTGTGCGTGGACGACACTATCTGTGAACTGTTGTGATGCTCAGTCCTCTAGAGTAAAGTACAGACTTTGACGATTGCCCTTCTACTGTCATTTTCTACGTAACACTGTCAGGTAGACTCGAAAGTTTAAATCGCTGAATCCTCTTTGGAAATACACCCTGCTAGGCAATTTAAAGGTGTTTGATAGAAAATTCGACACATTCGTCACTCGACACATTTCGTTTTACCTGTGATACCGCAACCGTCACGAAAAATATAGAGGAATTTTCTAGTATTCACTATGGATTAGTTCATTATGTGATACTAGATATTTGGCGTAAAACAGAATGTTTAAAGAGATTTATTAGAATCGTTGAGGAGAAATTCTATTCTCTAGAACTTTGTAAAGTCTTTTTCCAGTCATTCTTCTGATACATAATTCAGCGAATATCTGCAGAATTCGCGTGAGCAGTGGATTCGTAACATTGAACTCACGAGCACGTCTGAAAAATTCAATTTTATGACCCAATAACAATTGACTCGCAATGTCGACATCGGGGAAACGATTGTCTTAGATATGAAACCGACCCGTGAAATGAGTATTGAAGAGTTCATTCTTGTAGAAATCGAAGAGTTTGATTTAACCAGGGATGGGCAGAGGCAAGTACTTGCGTCCAAATACTTGGACGAAATGTCCAGATGGATGGTTGAGAGACCAGAGGAACTTGAAAACATGCGACTCACCGATCTGGAACTCAGCTAACCTTCAATGGGCTCTTTCGGATGAATTTGCTTCACCAATTCACCACTTTTGGTTTGTCTCCCACTGACTCTACTGTTCGGACAAATTCCAGGAGGTATACAATTTCCGCGAGCAAACACTGACTCTAGAATATCGCGACCGTGAATACTATGGTTCGACCGAGGCAAAACTTCGCGGAGCTCTGCTTTTATTTCGTACGAAGTAACACTGTCTCTAATAACTCATCGGAGTTGCACCTGTAATAGAAAGAGAAAATACAAATTAGTATTTCTGCAACGAGCACAGAAAGGTGTGGATCTCGAAAACTGCATATGTGTAAAAATACTTACACTCTGTTCCACTGCTGTCATCCAGTTACTCAAGACTGACTCTAATATTACTGCGATCGCAGCATCGACCTAACCTCGCAGCGATCGCAGTAATATTAGAGTCAGTCTTGAGTAACTGGATGACAGCAGTGGAACAGAGTGTAAGTATTTTTACACATATGCAGTTTTCGAGATCCACACCTTTCTGTGCTCGTTGCAGAAATACTAATTTGTATTTTCTCTTTCTATTACAGGTGCAACTCCGATGAGTTATTAGAGACAGTGTTGCTTCGTACGAAATAAAAGCAGAGCTCCGCGAAGTTTTGCCTCGGTCGAACCATAGTATTCACGGTCGCGATATTCTAGAGTCAGTGTTTGCTCGCGGAAATTGTATACCTGCTGGAATTTCTTCGAATAGTAGAGTCAGTGGGAGACAAACCAAGAGTGGTGAATTGGTGAAGCAGATTCATTCGAAGGAGTTCATTGAAGGTTAGCTGAGTTCCAGATCGGTGAGTCGCATGTTTTCATGTTCCTTGTCGAAAAGTATTTGCCTCTGCCCATCCCTGGATTTACGGTATCCGAATTCTAGCCGATTTACGTTTCAAGAATTTTAACTTATCGTAGTTATAATGTCCCTTATTTTGACATAATGGATTCTTGGTGATGCAATAACAACGCAAGATCCAATTGAAAACAAGCTTGGGTACTTTATTTCCCACGTGTTCCCTTGGATCCGCAGCCGGCCGTCGATAAATAAAGCCGGACGCATGTGCGGAAGTACCAAAAAAGCATTGTAAAAAATAAACGGAATAGTAGCTCTAACTATGGCCCGACGAAATTGAAAATTACCGGAAACCACAGATACGTTACCGTCAGTAAAATCACTGTAGATAGTGAAGAATTTACCATCCGACAGAATCGTGGAAAAACCAAGAATTTTCGCGAAACTCGAACAGAACTTAACATTACTTTCTGAAGAAAAATATATAACATTTCATTTTAAACTGCCACTTTATCTAAAAAACTTAAACTTTCTTAGAATCATTGTATCAAAATTTTTAATTATCAATATAAATCAATCTAATAGACTATTTCCAATAACACTCGCTAGTTATACGCAGATTGCAGAAGATTATTCGGTGAAGTTTCTTTGAATTTTCTCACACGATCAAGAAAGTAGGAGATGACGCTTAACCGAGAAAAAGAAGCTATACACTTGTAAGAAGAAGCAGAATCTCGAGTCGCGTGTCTGGAGAAAGTCGAGCCAAGTGCAAGCCTTATTAAGCATTCTAGAGCCGTTTCAATGTGTACCATGCTCTTGCCCCGAAAACTCTTCGATAAAAAGCGGCCAGTTCTAACAGTGTTATCTTTCCGGCAGACGCTTTTCATTACGGTCACGTCGGAAATCAAAGTTGGCCTTAGAACCCACCGCAAAGAGCGAGAGAGAATATAATCCAGACCGGATGAGGCGGTAATTACCGTAGCTGGCAACTATCGAGCCACACTGCGATCGTGATGTTATTCAAGTAACTGGTAGATAGTTAGAAGCCATGCTCTAGTATAAACGATTACTGTTAAACGCATATACATATACACACAGATATATATGTATGTAGCCACAGGTAACAGACCATCGGCTTTGTTCAGAAAGACTATCGACAGCAGAACGATTTTTTTTACGGTGGCGGCTGGTGGGTTTCGACTGAATTCGATACAAGTGACGGCTGGTTCATTGTTCCCGAAGTATTTTCGTTCGGAAGAATAGAGTGGACGTATGGGTCATTGTTCTCGCGTCGATAGAGAGTATCTTTGTATTGTGATCGCCGTTAATACTGGATGATTGGCGGAGATTTGTTTTGTGCTTCGCTACGAGATAAAACCGAGGTGCGATTGAGGCTTTTGACAAATACTGTCAAAACTGTTAGTTGGGGACAATCGGTCGATCAAATTGCGGTAGATAACTGTCTGGAATTTGTTAGTGATGTCAGTTCAAGATGAATACACCAGTCATCCGCGAAACAAATTTACTGGCTCATATGTATATAACTCATGTGTATACCAATACATGTACACATGTTATAAATACAGATTGTGTACTATAGTATACAAAATACAATGGTATACGATATTGGTATGAATTGAATATGTCTATGAGAATTACTGATGGTAAAATGATCGGGAATTCTTCAGAAACGATTCTACAATAACGGTGGAAATTTATCAAGTAGATTGACAAGAAGCTTATCTAAATTCAAAGAAACGATCGCTGCATCTTTATAATGCAATTTGCTGATTTACATTAGACAAATCGCAAAAACACCTTTCGCATTACAAGGGCCATAAAGAAGAAGAATCGCGGTGCCTTTGGTTTCATCAAGCAACCGAAAACCTTATTTCCGGAATGATTTCTAGAGTGGGAAGAGGCATGTAGCAGGTGGGAGAACATTACGAATTCCACTTGCGTCTCCTTACACGCCATGATTACACGAGTTCCTTTGCTTCCAAATCGAGCCTCCCATCTTCCAGACGCGCGTGCACTCTACGTACTTCCTTTTGCTTTCTGGCCAAATGGCCAAGAGGGGAAAGTTAGTGTAGCAGTAAAAGACTTAGCAGCTGGCATACGTCTTGGCCGTTCTTGGATCGCGCTAGCTCCCGATTACGTTTAAGTGTTCCATCCCCAATTCCTGATGCTGAGGCAATCAAAGTGAATGAATATACGCTCTTTTCGGGGTAATGCTAGTATCGCTGCGATTTCTGTACCGCGATTTCCGGATCTCAGAGTACCAATTTCAAGCCACTATTGGTAGCAATTCGAACCATTCGTTGGCAACGGTTTAGCTTTGGCTTTAAACACTTCTTTGTGTAGCATTCTACTACTACATCGTTATCAATGGTGTAATCTTCCGTTGAGTACTGACATTAGTCTTGCTGCTATTCAAGAAAGCAATATTTGAATTTTATAAGCTTTTCAGTATCTTGTTGATGAAGCTCTTGTTAATGACAATTGGTGCACACTAAAGACTTAAATTTCTTTAATATAATCTATGCAACAAGCTCCGTTCAATAGCAACGGAAGAATCCTTCAATTACGGTTACTTATCCTATTACAAAGTGACCAATCTCATTACCATTATCCATCCACAGCGTGGATCGATTGAAATGCAGCTCCTTTGCAGGAATTAAACCTTCAGACCCCGTGATATATATAGCTATCCTCGAACCAGCAAAAATCCCACCACTGCCAGAGAAAAGTAGCTTGCGGGGGAAAAATGGCTCTTTTTCCTAGTGCTCGGCAGTTTTCGTAAGTTAGTACGGGCTCGGTAATAGGGGACCATGATCGTGGACGATGATCTTGCGCACACTTGAATGCTCGGCCACCCTTGGTAATTACCAGTCGAAGAAACCAACCGGTGGATATCATTCCTTTTCTAAAGTTGGGGAGAAGTGGAAACGATCGGAGGGGGATCTGCAACCGTAGTCCATGCACCTACTCACACTCGGCTCATTTTCCTACTTCTCTGTCCCTATTGTTACCGTGCACCTTTTCAATTTCGCTTTGTCACGGTGACACCGCGGTGGCGGTACGGCGTCACCTTCCATTGTCATTACAGGCGGCCGTGTCGGTTAAAGCCTTCGCCTCCAGACGTCGACAGAGCTGTGTCTCAATCGCGATCCCACACAACATTATCTTACACGCTATTATTTTACTTCGGTGATGCCGCTGCTGTTTGCTCCCTTAGGATCCGTTTCCCTCCAGCAGCAGGTGCATTAAAGTAGAGAGCCGCGCAATTTCAAGGGTAATTGGCTGGATTCAACAATCTACTGAAATGAAGCGGGATAGAAATATGTGATATGTTAATCTGCTGACAATGTCAATGTGAACAATTGTAATAGTTTAATCATTCCTCTGGCGAAGTTTCGATTCAATTAAGATTGGATAATATCTTGAAATAGGATTTGTCAAGAAAAACATACCATTCTTCGTTTTCGCTTCGCCGTTACTCTTTTCATAACGATTTTCTCCGGTCTATAATTAATCATGGGAAAAGCTTGGATCGTAGCAGGTGAAAATCGTCGTTGAGTCTAATGGCACAGTTAACTTAGGAAAGAGCGGTGGCAATCTGGTGGTTTCTCAAGTCCAGCAAAACCATATGCTAATAATTTCTCTGCGAACTTCATATTTCTTGGACGGTCTCGGGCGTCAGCAAAGCTTGATTAATCGTCGGAAATTCTCGGCGTGCCGGCAACTCGTCTAGCAGCAGAACTCTTACATATGTAAACACTAATTTCGATGCAGGGCAAACTCGACACTGTTGTGCATTAAAAAATGCAAATATCTTGGGAATCTTGCCAGCTTTCTTATGAATATATTTTGAATTCCATTAATTTCTTGGCAAAGAAAACATTTCTTGGATTATGAAAGCTAACTTATTCTTGACACACAATTTAAAATTAAGGTAAATAATTAACTGAGACTTACTGGTCAATCTACTAGTTGACATTAAACTCCTAAGCTACAAACGTAAAGACTCTTGAGAAACAATATATCTTTTTTTGTCTTAATCCACAATTATTCCCTTATCGTAATCTCCGTAATAATATTCCAGTTACAACGATATCTTCGAAGAATCAAAACACATCTTAGTAAAGAACGGAATCTCAAAGGGAACGTCGGGGGAGCGACAAACAAGGCTTTTAGCGGCACGAGTATATCCGTCTAGCAATTTCCATCGTAGCCGAGAACTTAATTATGCCGAAAAATGTGGCTCTTTAGGAGGACGCGGCTGCATTGTTGCCGACGTCCATGAATGAAATTTCCATAATGTTATGCTACAGTAAATTCTGAGAGTGTGTGTGGTAGAAATGTGCAAGGGTGGGAGGAAGAAGGGTGGTAGCGGACCCCGGCTTCGCGAATTTCATTAACCGGATAAATACGTAGGAAGTGTGTACACCCCAGAGCGGCGCCTGGGACCTGAGGAAAGTGTATTTGATTGAGCATTAGCATGACAAAGGGTTGGACGTGGTCTCGGGTATTCAGAGACACACATGGATAGTACATATACGGTCACATACATACATACAGATACCTAGGCTGCACCTCGTTTTGCACCCTTCTCTGCCTAAGAGCATCGTCTTTCACCTTGGCACCGTTCTCGCGACCTAGCTCACTGCTTGAGAGTGCTGCTTGTTACCGACAATTTTCCTCGGCTGAGAGACGCCGAGGCGTGATAACCGACGATAATGCAATAGTTGCACTAGCTATACCTAACTCGCGAGAGAACAGATTTATTTTTCGGCTTGACAAGGTGCTTGCCGTGGTTTGTCGTTATAAGTAATTTTCTCGTGCTTTCTAAAAGAACACGCTCAACGCGTCACCAGCAGACTTTAATCGTGAACCTTTCTAGAAATTAAAACACCTACCCTACTTGAGTGAAAGCTACCAGCGAGTAAATGAATTAATTTAACTGACGGAAAATGAAGTTAGGCTTGATTTGTTTCCGGTGCTTATTTTAGTCGTACCGCTCGGGGGAGTACGATTGCAAACTCTCTCAACAATATGTTGCATGAAATATTCTTGTTGCCACGCCACAATTTTCCATAGTGCAATTTCCTAGTCGCGAAATTAATATATTCCGAAGCGCGTCCCTTCATCGAACGCGTTCGTTGTTCTCTTGAAATTAATTATTGCGAAAATACTGTGTGACATCCGACCGTAGAGCGATTCGATTGAAAATTCAATTCTCTCAAATTCTTGGCGTACAACGAGAAAGATATATAGAATAAATTAATAATCGAAATTAATTATGGAATTGAAGCTAAAAATATTTATAGATTATCGTAATCAAATAATTTTACAAGTATATTCCTATTTGAAAAGACCAAGATAAAATCCTCCTTTAACTGTGCTTTTGACAAACAATAGCGTTGCGATCCATCAGGCTTAAGTTTTTCCAAACTCCCGGGTGAACGATGCCAGACATCCACAAGCGTTCTATTTGATTGAGTATTAGCATGACAAAGGAACTGTGAATAGCCCGCACAAGCCTGCTCGACTTACGGGGAGCGCGATTCTTCGCAGGGCAATTTCTAAATGAGGTGTGAGACCGCGTGATTTATTGGTGGCGCCGCGTACAATCTGCTCATGACGCTATTTCCGCGGCTCAACTTCCGGCGGGATCCTTTTGCGCAAATGAATGTACACCGGTGACATCATCGCGATTAACTGGAAGATTTATGCGTCTCGTAGAGACTGCTGCATGTTTGATCGTACCACTAGGAGGGAGTGAGATGATAATTTAATCATTTTCGTGTCCTTCTTCAAGATTCTCTGCTGCTGAGTTACAAAGTTACAGGAATATTTTAGAAAGATAGTTCTAATGGAAGAATTTGATAAGAATAACAATAGATAAAGTTAAAGGATACTAAATGTTAAGCTTCAATTTAAAAATTTGCATACACAATATATTTGTATTTTACTGAAGATGTTTTTAAAAGAACCATATATATAAATTGAACCAAGACGTTAACAGTTCTTATTTCATTGTATCGCAGCGAAAACAAAACAATAAAGAGGAGCTAAATAATTTCGTAACAGCCCAAACAATTCATGATAAAGGTATCTTATGATTCCACGTATTTCCTGCCGGTTCACAAAATTAATTTTAATTGCAACTGACGCTCTCACGACTCCCCCCTTCTACATAGAGATATTCGGCATAATTACAGTCAGGCATCCATGGGTGCGCAACCATTAAATCAGCATTGTTTTGTGTAATTATGTTAATTACTGGGGCTTAGCGTTCTGTAATCCTGCGAAAATGGAGTGCTCTCGATTTAACTTCGCTTGCCACGGCCCTCTTCTCTCAGGTATCGAGAGAGCCAGTGTTGCTTGAACCGTACGAAACGCAGATCAGACGAAATCATCGTACAAATCACAAATTACATCCTCTTATCGTATAAATACATTTATCTCAAAATATCAAACTATTAACGAACGTCCGATTAATTTCATTTCGCAATGATTCTACAAATCCGACCAATGCAATTTATTTTTCGTGAACAAATTAATGGGTTAAATCCGTTGCTAATTAACGTGAGCCATTTAAATACTTTGGATAGTCAAAGACACTGTTTAACTGTTTTGATACGAATCTCGGTTTTAATCAAGTCATCTATTCATGTAAATTCCATTCGAATTTCATCTAAACATCTAATACTGTCTAACTCGTTGTAACTCGGACACAAAGGAACAATTTGAGGGAAATGAATTGGACTGATTGTCAGTGGAAATTTGAATTAATTTTGATAATAATTGAAGGAAATAGATATGGGGTAATTGTATAATTCCACGTATAGCAGATCTACGGATCAATGAACGCGTAAGTCGTGTGCAAAGTCGCAGGTGTCCAAGCGTGTCACGCACGGAAATTACGTTTCACGCAGGCGAAATGTAATTCGCATTCGAAATTCGCTATATGGCCGGAAAACCGCGTGATAGTCTCGACGAAGCATAAACGAGAGAGTCTAAATTGCCATAATTTCGCTGACAGTAGCTTCATCCGATTCACTGCCGACTGCTCGTTATCCAAATTACACGATGCTAATTAATACAAATGACATATTTTATGTGCAATTAGCTACACAATCAGGCAGCTGAGACTAGTGCTAAAGAAAATCTCGCGAGAAAACAGTTAATTTCGTGCCACGCGACCTGAAAGCACAGGAAGCTCACATTATGGCGCTCATCACTTTGTTAATGTCACTTGGCAATTGCGTAACTTCCAATTAGCGCGAAACTGTTCCTTGAGGACAACTAAAGAAGCTTCCCATTTCGTTTTTGCTCTCGTGACTTTATTGAAACGCATAAATAGAAATAACGTTAATAATTTTACAATTAATTGCGAAACAGACATTTTCCGAGAGAGTTGAGCAAATTAATGAAGTTCTCACTTTTTGTTTCGAGAAATAAGTACTTAATGGCAAAAAAAAAAAACAATGACGCCGAAAGTTTATTATGAAATGAACAAGGTTTTTTTAAATTCACTAAGTAATTAAGCCGCAATACAAAGCGGAATTATGAATTCCTCATTTACGAACACATACAAATGACTCGTTACATTAAGAAACTCGGTGCATAGGTAATACATGTAGATAGTATGCAGAGTATAGTGCATTGTAGATGGCTTAATGTGAGTTTCTACCGGTGGCTACGTAAAGACAGGCCGTTATATTTGACTAATAAATGCAACAGCTGCAGTGCAAAATTCCCAAATAAACTTCCGAGTTAATGAACAATTTTTCATTGTGAACCAAAAGAAGAAAATTTATCGTAACATTTACGATATCTCGGAAGGAGTTCAAAACAGTTTGAACTATTAATTGAAGATTATATTGGTATGAGAATTGTTACAACTTTCAAGAAAGGTACGAGCGAACGCTTGGAATTAATTGCAAGGATCTAATTGGGCTCTCTTCCTAGAATCCACTTCTAATTCTCTGACCAACGAGCCTGAATGTTATTGGCGGTTTGCCACGTGCACTAGTTTCTCGTTAACACGCTTTCAACGATGTCAACTTGTTGAAATGCGTTTCTTACCACCTTGCCAATTGAAGGGTGTAAATTTAAGGGAAAATAATCTATGAATATTTTGTATGATTCATAATGTCACTAATAATTCATTTAATTAAAATCTCAGATTTTCCCACAATTTTCAATTTTTTATATATAAATTTATTTCATTAAAATTCACTTCTAGCTTTAATACATTTAATTATATATGTATAATCGAAGAACCGATGCACGCATAAAACCTGATTTCAATTTTCTACTCAATTATTTTAACCATGTAATCGCTGAAGGTTGTAACTTTTCGTACTTATTAAACTGTTGCAATAGCAGAGGTGAATAATGTGACGGGTATTAAAAGCAATTAATGGTATACGCAGTCTTAAATCGAAGTTTGTTCTATCCAAAGTATAGTGCTTAAAGTATATAGATTAGCGTCATCTTCTAAGCGATTTAGAACTATTTCGAGAATATATAGCCAGTGATATCCTGATAAGACAACAATCTGCTGAGACAAAAATTTGCATAATTCTTGCTTCATATCGGATTACCACCACTTTTCCAAGAAATAAAATTCTCTTATCAGGACCAACTTTTTTAACAATCGTGTCAAAGTTGTGGACGTAAAACGTTTCGCGTTTCTAAAGCATTTTCTTTACTCGCATCTTAAACACGTTTCGAATAAAGAAGTCTCAAGTGCTTCCGTTGGTAAAGTATAACGAGCTCCACCAACAAACTTAATGAAGCAATTTAAAATAATGCCACTGCAAAATAGGATATTACAAATCTTTACCTAATTCAACATAGACAAATTTTTTGTCGAATTACAATCAACACTGAATAAAACATTTTTTTTACCATGAATAATTTCTCATCTATTGAAATATACTTGATGTTGATTTAACCTTATATGAATATAACAATGAATAATATTTATATAAATTTACGTACTATATTCTGTATGTGTTTGAGGATGATTAACACATCAGTTAAGTAAGAAGCAACTTTTCATCATTATTTACTAAGTGCTCACATTCCAGCTGCCTCATTCGCGGTAAATGATCGCGCGACATCTAATTTAACACTGCGGGATAAGTCATTCGGGCTGATGAAAGTGAAAATTCCACGGACTCGTTGATACCAGACAGTAATTACGATATCTGGACCCTCGGTCATATTGCCGCCGCGGCAATGGGAAAAAAGAGAGGCAGTAATTAATGACACGGCCGGTTCGTTATTAATAAAGTGCATAGCATGGAAACTTTTTCTTTCGCGCGACTATTCGAACAGTTGCTCCAGTGACACAGATTTTCCAGGATACTTTAACTCTGCTTACTGCTAGCGAGAATTTCGCATCTCACATTTTTATAGAACTATAACAGAAAATTTGTCACAGTTTAATTTGTTTAAAAGTTAATCAAGCTTAATACTATATTATTTCTAAAAAAGGGGATGGGACAGTAAGTTATACGTAACAGGGAATCTGATACAATTTTTGTTGGTTCTTTAAGTCGTACTGGAGATAATTAACTTGGCAGAATTTTATTTTTACGGAAATTAACTTGACGGAATTTTAATTCTTTTTTCTAGTCTTGCAGTGTTGGTTTTATGGTAGCTTAATTAAGCCGCTATTCTCGCAGTAACTTGAAACTCGGAGAATTTTTTAAAACCTTTCTTTCAAGTTTTGATAGTGCCTCAGTTAGGTGTGCTGCGCTTTGTAAATAGGATAATGTTAATACCGGTTGAATTTCATTTCTTTAAAAAATAGCATTTTTATGCAATATTCAATACTGGAATATAAATGATCTAATATCAATTAGTAATTAACTAATACTAAGACGAATTTATGGTAGCTAAATATTACTTGCAACGAAGGATATACGTTATCACTGCTAATGTATCAATCACAGTCAACTGAATTCCTCTTACTATTCCATACCATCTTATGACTGAATTATTCAGTTTTAGCACCTTCTACCGGACATTATCATTCCAAGTCAGAGAGTAGAATCACTTGAGCTTTAAGTACCGTGAGTTTTGCAGCATTCCGTTAACAAGTCACACGAATATCATTAATTATTTAGACTGTTTAGGCCATTAGTCACTGGCAGAGAAACGTGTCTCTTCCTCGGCGTTAATCCATGTCGAGGATTCTCTATATGTACCACTAGGAATCAGAGACAGAAACCATTAACCAGAATTAATTAAAAATTGTCCGAGTTTATTGTAAGTACGAATTAAAATCGTGGAACATATTGCAAACGCAATTAAAATCCAACAAACTTGTACTTAATTCCTCCAAATTCAGTTGATGTAATAATATTAATAAAATTAAGAAATTAGTTACAAACGACTAATAAATTAAGGATATTAATAAAATTGCAGCATACATCAAACTTCTACTAATTTACTAGGAATGGATAATGCATCGGAGAATGAAATTCTACTGATAAAAAAATGTTTAAATAGTTTGTAGATATAAATCTTGTATTGAAATAGCAAGAGGTCAAATATGATAGATTAATGGGTGATGGTAGATCATCCAACAGGATTGCAATTGTCTCTCGGTAATACGATCGCGGACAAAGTTTGCCACGGACGCACTAAAGTTATTAGGAACTCGGTTACCTAGCTGGCACCGACATTAGGCTAGTCAAAACGTTTTAACCACATCCAGTTAATCCATCTTCGAAGTTCCCGGAGGTCTGGAAATTATGCAAATCCACGTAATTTCCTGTACACAAGTGGGGCGGGGCTTCGGCCGCAATATTTGCGGCTCCGTCAGATAGAGATACGATATTGATGTTTGCAAGCTAGCAGCGTTACTCCTCCTTCTCGAGCCACTATCAGACAAACGAGTCTTGAGCCCAGCTAATCCCAAGTACTCTTCTTAATGCGCGTCAGTTCGAGTTTACCTTGAAGATGCTCGAGAGCTTGGGGTTAAGGGAACGACGAGAAGGTTGTATACAGACAAGTGACAGTGAAGTTCCATTGAACGGATCGATTAAGTTTATAACAAGAACTCGTGGATTTTACCGAATGAGCATAAAATGATTTATCAGAATAAAAAACTAATGCAGAAATTGAATCAGGAGAATCTCGAAAAACAGATGAAAAAGTTTTCTCCAATTTCCAGCAGAAAATATTGTACTTCTTAATATAAGTATAAAGTTAGTGATTGAATTTTTCTTTAAAAAAAACGCCACCAGATTCTTTTCAACAATCTTATTGTTAGTAGTTAGTAACTCTATCAAGGGTATCAGTTTAAAGAAACGAATATTAAATTACGAAATTCCCATTGAAAATAGAATTTTTCAACTAGGATTATTACGTGTGCCACTTTATGTTAATATACCTTCGAAGCTCATTTTCTTCTTCAAGACAATTAATGCAATTTTCCATCTCTAGAATATGAACTGATGAATCTATTCTTCCCTGGACAATGAATTTCTTTTACGCTGAGTAATTAAATAATCGGATTTTTCTTCTTCGAGCAACCGATATTCTCGTATTCTCTGCAGAGTTGTTCGACTTTTCCTCATTGTGAGCTCGAGCTTCTTTTTCCGCGAGTCAGTCGAGTTCAGCTCGAGGGCTAAAGGTGATTGGCAGCAAATGTTTGTTAGTCGGTGTTAGACTCCCGAGGGAAGATGACAATCCGACCACGATTAACTCGGGGCAAGTCTTGGTTATTAATGGCTAAATTTCCACAATACACGTGCATTCCGAAAGCCTCGTGGTTCCCGAAACTTGGCGCAGTTAATCCATTGCTGAGATCCTTCGAAATTATGCAAATGACGAAAGTTGACAGCTGCAACAGAATTTGAAATCTCTGAGTGCACTTACAT
The DNA here is from genome assembly GCA_963989405.1 of Trypoxylon attenuatum. Lineage (NCBI taxonomy): Eukaryota > Metazoa > Arthropoda > Insecta > Hymenoptera > Crabronidae > Trypoxylon > Trypoxylon attenuatum. Next base: position 26,420,643 of record OZ022489.1, read on the forward strand.
ATAGTTGGTACAAAATATTTACTTGCCAGCATATTCTTAAACTTATAGCTAACTTGTTCATATATTTTGCCACGATGATAATCGATTTCTAAAATGTTTAGACAATTTAATTTAACTTATTTTCCTTTGATTCACTATACTCAACGTTAATATTTTTTACCATAATAAGGAAATATAAGGAAATTTTATATACATTTTTCTATTTCCAAATTTATTTATGTATAATAAATTTATCGCCAACTAAATCTAATGGCGACAGGAGATTAAAATATTTGTTTATATTAATTTTACGCGTATATAAAAATCTTGCATGCATGATTATAGTAAGAAATTCTCATACGGATCATTCGCGTCAGTGACAAAGCTCTCGTAAATAGGCTAAAAGCCATCAATGCTCTAGCAAACTTTGCATACCGTGACACTCGCGGCACTTGAGCTTCGCAGGATTTCCGGATTACACGGTGAGTTTCCTTCGCGAGGTCGTTTGTTCCTATCGGAAAACGAAGGCGGTATTGATAAAGTTCCCCAGAGCTAGGAAGCCACGGTGAAATTACTTGGGATGAAACTTTTCTCTTGCCAGCAACGTTTTAAGTTTCTGCGACTTGGGACAAACGTCCTTCGCAAGAGAAAAAGTACGAGGGCCAGGAGCAACGAGTCGTATGATTCAAACTGAAAACTTGACGCAACCAATCCAACGTACAAATTATGTCTTTCTACAAATTCTCGAAGATCCTTACCACGATCTTAATAACCAGTTCCTTCTTTAACATTCATTTTTCCATAAATATAGCTTTTCGATCGAATTCCGCTTCGTTAAATAGACAAAGAATACAAAAGAAAATTGTTCTAGTAGTTTAGAACGAAATTATCCGTATTTCAAGGCTATAATCTCACTGGTTCTACGATTCTCATCTATTTCAAACTAAGCAGGGTCTTAAAAGATCCGAGTCAGTCTACTAAGCTGAGAGAATCCACTGATACAATTCCGATTTCGATAGAGGAAATATATATATGTAAGACCGAATCACTTCGAATTCGAAAACTCAGTTCTCTTGGCTCCCTGGGTACCCTTGGATCCCTCAACTGTCTCTCTTTCTCTCTCTGTCTCTCTCTCTCTCTCTCTCTATCTATCTTTCTCTATCTCTCTGTCTTTCTCTTTCGGTAGGGTTCCGAGGGAGTGAGTATGCGCATCCAATCTAGGCCGCGATATTACGGGCACATTTCGGTAAAATCGAAGAGCGTCATAGAATCTTATCAAGCGGCGTAATCAGAGTACATATAGGTATTCCTGCCCTAGTTCGCGCGCCGGTGCGAGCCGATGCTCGACCATTCGACGTGAGAAACGAAAACACGTGATCTTGATGTTTTTGTGTTTTGGCAATTTCTATGCAGGCGTGACCATTCTACTCTCGCTGACAGTCTTCCTGAACCTCGTGGCAGAAAGCATGCCGACGACTTCGGACGCTGTCCCTCTAATAGGTACCTATGTTACTTCCACCCTAGCTAATCGCACTCCCCCCCCTTCGTCCAGGCGTGTAACATACTATCTGTTTTATGTCTGTAAATACATCTCTATACGTATATATATATATTTACATATAAATATATAAATACTCACTGCCCCATAAATATATATTATAATAGACACTTGTATATCAAGAACACGAAACTGTGAATGTCCCCCCCAACCCCCCGTGAAAGCATCACGCAGGAGCCGAAACTCCCGCAAGATATGGGCCCCTCGATTTTAGATGATGCATCGAGCGATTGGCAAGAACGTGAAGGTTGTTCGATCCGCTGTCAAGTCAATAAGTTTTCGATTGAACCAGTTAAGGGTCACTGTGTTAGACTCTTAGGTCGAGATGGAAAGGGTCACGGGAATTCAAGGATAATGCTGAAAGGGATGGTTCTCTGCTGGAAAGTACCGAAGTCTGAGATCGTTTTCCGAAAGATCAGCTCGTTTGTAAGCATTCTTGCTGGGTAAGAATGCTGCGGGTCAGGCGATTGTGTGCTCAATCTGATGAGCACTTTTTATGCGGGTCTTATTAGCAGCTAGGAACTTTCTTCTCTTTGGTTTCTTCGATCTTCGAGGGATTTTCGATGCAGTAATTGTGACGTTGTCGAAGCTCGTCTTTAAGAGAAGGTCAAAGATTCGATATTGGGGAAACAAGAGGTTCGAGTAGCTATTGTTTCAAGCTGGTTTTTTTGGGGAAAGGGATTGGAGTGGGGGAAATTCATCACGACTTTTCGAAAGAAAACTTCGTTGCCATGTAAGGAGAATCTGTTATCTTGGTTTTAGTAGGTTGTTCATGGCTGTGAGAGCATATTCTATCGGGTACATCCTTTTAACTTTGCCGTGAAGTTAACTGGAAGAAGAATTTAATTTTCGCCCAAGATGATGGAAAAGCAGAAAGACACTGCAACGAGCTCTCCCTTTCAGGCCGTTTTCTTTCACTTCGCCAAGACCTCGGGAAATAGCGGCGTATTATGAGGGTCAGATAGTTTCGTTGCTTACAAAGCTTCGTGTACTCCTACGAAATTAATAACGGGAAGATAAGACTCGCAAGTGAAACGTTTGATTATGCTACAGATCAAAGTATTTGATGGTGGAAATAAATGAAAATTCTTTACACGAAATCTTTAAATTATTTAGATCAAATTTCAATTTTCTTGCAGAAGAATACATCCAACTGTCAAACAATTGATTTATCCACTTATCGAAGAATGATTTAGAATAAAATTACTTCGGTTTAACGTTTACTTAGAAAGAATAAATTACAGTCTTGTTTGCATTGTCGTTCTCGATATAAAGGAGAGAAAAAGTTGGAATTGATTTCGTGTTCTACAAATGAAGCGCGACACGAAAAGAGAAGCAGAAGATCGCTATCACTTGTAAGGAAAGGGAGCTAACATTCTGAAGAGTTCAAGATAAGCAGTGTAAAGCTTGAACGGTAGCAAAGAAACATCGTGGCGAAGCTATCACGTCAAGTGCTCTACAAGCCATTTAAATCGATGTAGAGGGAGGTATCGTGGTGCGCCGGAAGTTACCCTCTTCTTGCAAGAGCTGCTCTTCGATCGAAAGGAGAAGAAAACTATTCCTGTCCGATCGAGCGGTGGCAACTTGCTCTAGTTCGACCCGCAATCAATCATTGCCAATAGTAGCGTTCTCGAAACACCCCATCGACATTTTACCACTGGGAAAAAGAACTTTCTGACAGCTTGGCCATTAGTGTGACTCACATTTTTGGGTTACCAACACTTTTTCATAGCTACTACTCCTATGGGGTCCATGCTTAGTAAGAACTTTTTCGCAAACTTTTATTACCCACTAAATTCTTTGATTTAAACTCAATCCTTATATCAATAAGAATCATTATTATTCAATGGTGAAATCTGAAAATTTAAATCCATTCAATAAAATAAGTTTCGGTGTTGGAATTACGAGGTTTATACAGTATAAAATTTAAATGCGAACTTCTTTCCAATTCGTTGCGGCCTTTTGGAACTTGAAACCCATTAAAAATATTTGAAGTTTGAAACTGTAGGAAGCAGCTCGTTTGAACTGGGCCAAATTTTTTAAAAGCACGGAATAAGATATTTTTTGATACAGTTTCATAAAAGAGAAAGACTCGCTAAAGTTTTGAAAACTGTGAAAAATCTACAGAAACCTATAAAGCATAGTTTATGAAAGAGAAAAAAATATTTGAGTTGAAATATACTCGCAGTTAAGTCAGAGAAAAATGTTACTGGTAAAGCAATATTATTTGGACGAGAAAATGCTAAACTATCTACCAAAGAGTTTGGAATTCAGGGCAGTATAAATTGGAACTAATGTAATATGCTCTTTCTCCATAGTCTCCTCGCATTTTTGTTTCCTGTAACCATTGCTGGAACGTATTTCTCTTACTAAAAACAAATAAGAACGAAGAAAAGTCGCGTTATGCAACATTTCTCGCTTTCTGTCGTCTTTACTTATTTCTTCTTGACAGCCGGTGTTTTCTTTATCCTGCGAGACCCTTTCAGCGAAACCTCGTTAGTCGGTGTCATATTTTTAATTCGCATACTTACCAAGTATGTTTGAATCCAGTTCAATATTCGAAGGAAATTCCTCAACACTACTTATATCTCACTCTCTCAATTATCCACATACATAAATTATTCTGAATATCTCATTGATCCCGTTAACGACCAAATTCTCTGACTATTTTCAATTTGTACGTTCAAAGCTATCATAGAGGGTAAAAGAATTCAGAGAAAAGATCACTTATATAATTTCTCTGAATGAATTTTCAAGTGGTGCCAAATTGAACAACCTTCACGACCTTGCCAAGAGCAACTAGAACGAAGTTGTAGATGTGTGCCGCCTGCTGTTAACACCGATGTAACAGATGTCCCGATAGCTTGAATACCATCAAAACTTATAATCTTTCTCCCCTCTTACTCCTGTCGAGGAACAGGTCAAGCATGAAACACCCAAGACCGCGACCACTCATTGATTGTTTAATAATTGATCATCTTGCAGTGCATTGTTCTTGCTATTTGTGGCACGCAGCAAGCAAGCAGAGCGTGCAAAGCTGGTGCAAATGGAGCCCTCGAGTGTTTTTTTTTTTTTGGGGGGGAAAAGGCTCCCTCTCATTAGCTACTGCTTCCTATGCAGCTATGTGCTAGCTTTAAATAGAGCCAGCAAAGTGAAACACGCACTAGAATTTAAGTCTATCTGCCGCTGCCTAGAGATCGAGTGGTGAATCGATCGATCTCCGCGTTAGACTTGTCTTGGGGATGAACGGACGCAAAGAAACGCGAAGGAAAAGTAGGAGATTATTGTCGAGACTGGACGGTTTCCTTTAAATTAGTTGACGAAGGAAGTTTAATTAAAAGTAGGAACGGCGAGGAGCAAAACGCCTGCATGTTGAGACTAACAGGGTAAAGCTGGCTTGGACGGCTCGTCGTTTGTGCACAGTTCCAACCCCCCCTGTCCTACGAATGTGCGCTCGCTTTTTATTTCTACTGGTAGCGATTTCACTCAGAGAATAGGTTTCTCCCTGTGAGTCTTCCGTTTTCTTGACTGTTTGTGGGGGACTAGTCTTTCTGAGAAAGTCTCTTTACCACAGAGCAAACAAGGCGATGAAGGATTTTTAGGGTCAATTTTGAGGATGGTTGTGAAATCCGTAAATACGTTTCCCTCGTAAATTAGTGATATATGGAATTTCTTCACGATCACTTGACTCGACTGATCGATTCTTATTTTTCGTAAGGTATTAATTCCTCAGGAATATCTTCTCGATCTTAAGCTTAATATCAACTTTTGGGAAAGTTTCGGACTAGGGAACAAGTTTCATCGCGACTAACAATCGTGATTGAAACCGCAGAAATTAGTTGACGATTACTTCGTGATGGATAACTTTCTTACGTAGTAATTAGTGCTCGCGATTGCGAACTGTGTGAGATCACTTTCCAAAGTTCGATTGCTGCGCGTTGTGATACTTTGACTGTTTCTGTGGATTAGTTCCCTTAAGATAAATGTGTCGAGTTAAATGAATTCAGTGTGTACGGTCATTAGAAATTCATGATCGTCGTGGATGAAGATGTAGATCTTATTCGAAGAATTCAATTCGATTTATCTCTGTGCAAATCTGATAATATACAAATAAAATTCTTGTAACTGAATTCCATATAGAAATTTGAGATCAGCGTCAGTCTTCTGTCTATATTTAAGAGCAGCCTAGTTTTTGCAAATCACTCAATTAACGGAATTTAAGATTCAAAAAACAATTCTTCGTAATTCGATTATACAGATTAATCTGGTGTTTAGCGGATCGAATAATTGTGCCGAACAGTGCGGATCAACGGTGAGAATCACTAGTTTCAGGAACTGTACGATAAGAGAGAATCAATTGAAAAATTCAAGGTGCATTTTAATAAAGAGATATTATTGGTTAGCACTAACGATGCCAATTAGCTAGAATACATTCTTCGAAGAGAGCAGTGTGCACGCTACAACCGCATAACAACGCAGCCCGTCAATTAAGCGATCGATACTTAATTGGACCTCTCATTTTCCGCTGGATGGCCATCGAGCATCCTCTGCTAGACGAAATTGGGTCCCGGTAGGATGACATCGCGAAATTCCGATCAAGCAAGTGGGAATAAATCAAGACACCACTTCCGAGAGGATCTCGTTAAACAAATCATTTCATTTAGAGCCACAAAACCTTGAATTTCATATTTCACGATCTCTGTTTATTGCAATTAATGGTTTTTTTCTAGAAACTGATTCTTTGAACTCAGAATCTTCTGTTGCACGGTGAAGGTTTCGACTCTTTTATCCCACTAATCATCCATATATCTTTTTAAACATAAAATGTTGAACTGTGCCATTGGAAATTCACGAAACACGATTTGAATTCGATTTCGAACAGTCATGAGCCAATACGGTATCAAATGATTTTTGTCAAACAACGCAATTTCGAGAGTGTAATACCTGATTGGGGAAGAAGAGTATTTGTGATTGTCCAAACGGTAATATAATCAGCGGTGTAATCCCGAAATAATATCTGTAAAGGGAATCGGTAAAACCATGTTAATCGAAGCGTGAACATTGACTCGGCAGAACGGTGCACTGAACAAATAATAGGTAATCATATTCGATCATACGTCGCGTTGTTTGACGTTTTTCGATATACCGATTGCAGTGCACGATGGAATCGAACAGGCTCGCTTAGTTCATAAATGTTTCGACGGTAATTACCCGAATGGAAATGAAGGAGAGTTATATAGGTCTCGCGCTCGCGGGCAGGGACAGCATTACATCTCGGTGATTTCTCATTATCGGGCGCGCATCGGATGACTCGAAGTCAGCAGAGCAATTACGGTCTAACCGCGTCGTGACTATTGATTATCGTGAACTATTACCTGCGAATATTGAGCGTGTATCTTGTATCTCGAACAATACGAAACTCCAACTTGATACCTTTTTTTTCAAAAATAGTTTTCATCAGTTATAACTTATATCTCGACAGATTTAACTGAGATAGGATACTTGATACTAAAATCACCTAATTCAATTAAATAATTATACACGTCTTCCTTTGATCACATGTTTAAAGAAATCGTTATGTTAAATTGAAATGAAAATTTATACGCGTTCAAAATCGATGGTTTTAATATTAACAGAGATATATGTGCTGCGCAGTTTTCCTGTTTCCATTTCGTAACGTTAATGTTCAGAAAATTATGCCAGTCAATGAAATTCAAGTATATCAGTTTTGCGCGAGTATATCTAGATATCTCGGTACGCAAAGTAAAATTTGTTTGGAAAGCGTGACAGGGCGTCGAGTGATTGTGTTTAAAACCTGCTGGAATCGAGATTTCGATTTTGACGGAATGTATACGCGTGTCGAACGCCGGTATATTCCATATGCGGAAATTGATATTTGCAACGTCGAAATTTGATATTTGCCACATCGAGAGTCCATATTCGGTCGGGGAAAAATCGACAATTGGCGCACCGCGGCCTGTGATAACCGGCTCGTTAAGAATCTTGATATTTGATATAAACTCGTGAGCAATCATTTCATCGGTGCTCGTGCAATTGAACATATATTGAACCCCGATAATACGAAACCCGATTAAAGAGAAGTTTAATTTTCAAACGTTTATCATTTTGCAATTTCCCCCTTACGCTATAATTGCACAGGTTTAATATGAATTTCACCGTAATCAGTTTGATATTTCTCCTCAAAATGTGGCAAAACAAGTTGCAATACAACTCCCAGAAACTTTAGGGGAAACACTTTTGGCTCGAATTTGAAAAGCATTAAAAAGGGCAGATTCTGAAGAAAAAAGTGAAAGGATCGTTGACAAACCGATAACACGATGCATTTCATTTGATACAGTTAATTTATTTAGCGTGCAGGTGTATTTATTAATTTGCCCTCGCATCCCTTTGCGACCTAGTTTTCCTCTTCGCGTCGGAGGTTCGAGCTGGCTGTGCGCCGACCATCGGAATAATGCATGCCAGCGACAAGAAAATAGCGGCCAGCAAAAAAGCCGATGAACCGGGAGCTTTGTGCCCGGCCGGCATTTTTTAAAGCCCATGAGTTTCTGTCGCGGTGCTATGAGGCTAGGAACATGCTCCGATCGTCGCGTCGCATGCAAATTTATGCTGAAGCTCGCACTATCGTGACCGAAGCTGCCCACAGAAGACAGGCCGTCACTGTTCTAGGCGATTGTGCGCTCTATACTCCCTACATATCACTGCCACTCGCTGCCATTAAACGGTACTTCCTACACGAGTGTCATGGTTTTCGCGTCCATAGCATGTTGTGTTAAACCACTAAAAAAAATCTCGTAGTCAGAATCACGGGGTTTTTTCGTAAAACTGAACGTAAACTGGGATTACGCGATATAGCGTTCAGTAGAATTGATCTCTAATATAGTCGACGGAATCAGTAGTAATGGTACGTGATGTATCAGTCGGAATCAGTGAGCTACGTTAGAGCGTGATACTAACCCTTTTAGTATCGTTAGAATTTTCTTTAAACTGTTTATTATTGAAAGGGTTAAATAATGTTGCTATATAAAATTCTAGCAGAACATATTTTCTATTGTTTTTAGTTTTAGTTTAATTCATATTCGAACTTATCGGCTTCAATAAAGAAATTTTCAATGTTATAATTTGTGCTAGAAAAATTCTCATTTCTCGATTCTCACGAAATTAGGCCCACAATTTGTCATTCAATTAGTTCTAAGCTACCGCGTCAATCTATGTTCCACAAAATGCCAGACTCAATTCTCACGGACGACCAATAAATGTCGAAGTAATCCAAGAGTCACTTTCACGAGGGTCTTAGAAGCGGTTCATATAGCATCTGTAGAACGATCTTTCGACCCACTTATCCATCGCACCTTTCATTCCTAATTCGATCAACTATACCGGAGCCTTGTTGCGCGATCCATATTTTATTCCACGGCACTTTTCGACGCAGCGTAACATTTATGGTAAAGTCAGATGTGGAAGCTGAAAGATAGAGAGTATTAGGAAAGTGGGCCAAATTGCGATACATAAGTTGGCACTTCCATGTAATTATTATGATGATGCGGCCTGTTAAAGCTCACATCGCTGCCAGTCAATGTAACGTTGAAAACAAAGTTTAATCTTTTACATTGCTCCGCTAATGAAAGAGAATGTATTCGAGCCTTTGTTCCAGTCTGTAATATCGATTACCGAATTTTACGCTTCCCAGTGAAATCCATACCACACATACTATATCTATTCTCTTATGTCAATAACACTTTTTGTCTCCGATTCATATATGTGGAGTTCATATGTATTGTCGGTTTTTTACAAGTCCATTTCTTCCCCTTTGCCAAATTTACACTTGGAGTACTATATAGATCTGGTTTTGGCCGCGTGGTCTATGTACCTTACATCGAACAATACGGATTTCAATTTTGCTGGCAGATTGCAACCAGTGATATCGAGCTTTCAAACCCAGCCTGCAAAATCAGCCAATATCAAGCTTTCCAAATATCAAGGTTATCACGGGAAAGCGCATAAGTTTTGTCCGATACTGATTGATCTCATTTCAGGAAACACAATCTGTGTGATATGTGACCAAGAATGGTGTTTCAAAAATCTGCGTCGTGATAAAGCTTAACCTGCTTTCTTCGTGAATCTGGAATCGCTATTTGGCAAATTTAACACATTTCCTTTGGTTTATAGAGATTCTTAAACCTATCCCTTAATCAAATTGCTGATTTTCTAGAAACACTTAAAGTCACATTCGATTTTCACCAATAGATCAATAAAGAATCTCTTTGGCAGATAAATAAATAATTCCTTAATTTAAATGAAAAATATGTTGATAAATTGTGGGTACTTACCATTTGTTTAGAAATATATAATAGGATAATAAAGACTATGATAAAATCGAGTAGAGTTAACAAAGTAACTTTTTATTTCTTGCACATTTTACATAGAATTTTACATTGTCACAAAGTAACAATATTTTGCAATCATGAATTATTATCTGGATTTATTTCGAATGTTTTTCGTTCGACATAACTAATCCAAGATTGAAGCAATAAATAAACAGTAGTAAAACGCTTTTTTTATCGTCGAAATATTTTTCGCAAGCTAATTCATCATGCACAACAAAAAACTGATGAATGACGAATTAACTAACCATCCCGGATCTTCAGTTTCACAATACGTTAGTAAAGCAGACCTTACCCTAGTTAGCAGCACATTATTCACAGGTATGTGATCAGTGGCAGCTGTACGATCGATTGGGCTCAATGCAATTGAGATCGCAGTGGAACAAGACACAATAAACCTGCAGCAAAGCACCATACGGCTCACGCCCAGGAAGCGGCTTAACCAGGGCAAAAGGGTCGAAACGTTCACCATTGCAAACGGTTCCTAGGCTCGGAGATCGAGAAACACCAAAATCAAAACACTGTACATAGTACATGTATGTGTGTACGGCAGCGTTGAAAGTTCCCTTGAATCTGTTGAAGTATTCTCTTCAGTCCTTCACAAAAAAAAGTCTGCTTGTTTCGCACAGGCTTCTTGCGCCAAGGAACGACACATTCTGCTGAAACTTATTCGATTCCGCTGATTCCGCTTTCCAGAGTTTCTCAGTCTTCTTCACGGGTACTTTGGCGTCGCGACGCCAGGCCACTCGATGCCACTCGTCGTCGGCTTCAAACAGAGAGTCGATCCTGCCTTAAGTGCTCGTCTTAACTTCCGGTCTAGTTTTGTTTATGCAGACTTTTGCATCTTGCTGAGAAATTTGTCGTGAGAAAATATTGTCTATGTTAATTGATGGTTTTGTAGTTATCAGCCATGAAGCTCGTTTATTTCAGGGCTTAAGGAAACGTTGGAATAGTGGTGTTACTGATTGGCAGTCGATTGGTAGTAGTGGATCAAGCTATTCCTACGAAGGTAATTGCGCAGACCGTGGTTTCGCTACGAAATGAAAGTGGTTTTCGAAGGCATTCCATTTATTTAAGTAGCAAGCATAAGGCAATCGATTTAGGATATAGCAGAGCTTCTTTGATGAATAGAATAGTAAATTTCGAAGTTCTAGAAAAATCTGATTTATATCTCTTTGATAAATTTATTCCTTTACAAATTCCATTTCTAATTTATCCTTGTGTACAATTGTCAATGAAAGCTCTCGTACTTCAAGAAGAACTAATATTCTGTTATTCAATTGAATTTCTCACTGTCAGATGACATATTCCCAGGAATTTTTAACAAAAAGCTCCCTGACTAATCTATTACTGTCATATGGTCCGACAAAAACTCTTCGGTGCGATTAAAGTATTCCGAATCTATCCAATAATCGCTTTCTAAAAAGGTTTTCTACGGTAGCAGTCCAACCACTAGCTGGACTCAAAGCATTATTCTGCAAACGGTTAGCGATAACGCTCGTTTCTGAACCGCAAATAACGTTTCTCAGAATCGATTCAAATGGTCGGCGAGATGTCTGGGTAATATAGAGGTACGAGCACACTTCGTATCGGAAGCCGTGTCCAAGCAATTCGCTCTCCTAGGCAATCAACATCTATTCCACTATCAGCATCTGCAACTTTTCTGTACTTATCATATCTCGTTTCATCGATTCGCTCGTTTCCAGATTCTTCTGATCTCATTGAAACAGACATTCTACTGTGTAAACATTATGATCATCAGCAGTCGTTTACATGATGATCGTTAAAGTTGTACTGTTGACTCGAACGATCCAATCTTGGCTACACAGAGAAAATCACGCAAACAAACCTCAAGATCCATTACCATTTCTTCGTCTATTACAGTTCTACATTCTATTCGATCGTTGATCCACTATTAAGATTACTAAATATGGCGTCAATTCGGTTGATGCCATTTGACTTTTCTGCATCTGACAAATTTTCCAACACTTTCCTAAGAGGTCGTAGTAACAATTTCTGAGTTGGCTAGCCCAGCTTGGTAAGTACTTGGGAAATGAGGTCAGAGGATACTCGCTCATCGGAACAGTGCAAATCGGAGAGACAAAAAGCAAAGCTCGAAACTCTACCGACATAAGTGAGAGAAGCTAAGAGTGACGAGGAAGGAGAAAACACGCGCGAGGAATACACTCGGTTAGGACCGAGAGAGTCCCGAAGTCAAAGTTCGCGAGCTAGACTTCGCAACGAGCTTGCGAGATTTAACTTTAGATTCGTCACGTGTTTAACCCTTTGCGGTATTCTCGCTTTAGGTGTGAAGTCGCAATTCTCGTTTGATCCGAAGAATTCAACTGTACTCGTTGAAAGGAACAAGAAATATCATTTGAAGAGGAATTTATTATTTTATCCCCAATATCAAGCTTTTGATTTAATAATGAAATTCGTTTAATCAAAGCAGTAGGACTCCAAGATGAATTTCCAATTTTACTTAGTACGAAGAATTGAATTACTAGCAGTATCTTTCGAGGATAGACACATAGAAGTCTTTATGGCTCATAAAGTTGATTGATCCGACAAGTTAAAGTCGAACATCTGTACTCAAAGTCCAGACGAGCTTTCTTCTTCAACCGCAAGGGGTTAATTACTGTCGAACATAAAACCAAGTCAGGGTGTTTCTCTCATCCATGGGCGACTACAGAGTTCGGGGTTGTAGTTTAACCACACGGAAGCATTTTCTGCTCTCCTCTCTCCACATTCTTTTCCCCTCGACCTAACTCGACGACTGAAGGTAAGTCGACCCACTCGACAACTCCCAGAGCGAAAGTATGCAATTTCCAATCACCAAAGCCACTCTGATTCGTCATTCTTTCTACCATTACATGGCATATTTTTATTTCTCTCCTCTCTTCCTTACAATATATTTACATGGTATACTGTTCAACACTCTAAAATTCTACAAGCGCAGCTTACACTTATTGCGAATTACATCTAGATGCTTGGCACGAAGTGATTAAGGTGTTCTAAAATTGACGAGGTACCTTTAGTGTCCGTGGAAGAAGATCAACAGTTTAATAAAATCACTTTTCTATATACATAATGTTTAGAGGATATTTCTGAGAATATCACTCAGGATATTATTGTATTGAAGCACGCTATAATAATAATGTTTAATATGTTATATAGCTTTGGAGCTGTCGATCTTTTATTGAAATTGAAACCATCAACTTTGAAACACCATTATACTATATACATTCTAACATATGTACTTAATACTGAGAAATGTGTTGAATTTAATCAGTGGGTATTTGGGAATCTTACGGGTAACTGGGATTATTTTTTAATGCTTATTTAGTTGATAGTGAGGCTTTATTGAATTCATAATTGATGGGAGGTTGACAATTAGACAGGAATTAATGGATAACAGAAACTTCAACTTCAAGAAAACTTTTCAAGATTCTCGATATCGACGTTGATCGAAGTACTTAGCGCACGTGTGGGAAAATTAAGAAGAAAGAGAATGAAAAAACCAGCCTAGGGAGAGTCCATCCTTTGTCCGTGACACTTTGCGAACAGTTAAAGACGTATAGCTAATAGCAGTTCGCTGCTTAAGAACGGAGGAGAATTACCCTCAATGATCCTATCCCCTTCACCACACTCGACACACTTATCATCCTTTTAGGATGCGACCTAATTCAATTAATAAAAAGTAACTCGCGATCTTGGTAACCACTAGCTGCAACGCCACGTCCGGCGAAAGCGTCTCTGCAAAATTTCCACTCGGTTTCCAACTCACGTTTCAGACACCGGATTACCATTTTTCATTTCGGTTTCTCACGATCTCGCATTTTTTTTCTCTCACTCTCTCTCTCTCTGTGTTCTTTTTTGCCTTTCCTTGGGACTGTTTAAAGCAGTTGAAACAGTCGGCAATGCAATTGAGGCGCGTAGGACGGAATATTACCACTGACAATTTAATAAAAATGTTGAACTCGAATGTCATATGATCAATATTTAAAATATACCACAATAATATTTCACGATAACTCATCAGATTGTAACAGATATCTAACTTTAATACATACGATTAAATTCGAAATTAAAATGCTACTGCGTAATAATACCAAATCAGATTTGACGTCAAAATGAAATAGTAGTAATACGATGTCAAATAAAATGAAGTAAGAGTGACCGATCATAATTTGGTGACAACCACTATATGAATTTCCATTTCCATTTTTGCCGAGTGAAAATTTTGATTTTTCAACGTCACTATCAGTTGACTGATAGAACATTTTTGCATCATCCTCACCCTCGCTTGACAGATCCATTTGAGGATACACAGCAATTCAACGGTATGCTGAACTTTTCTATTTCGTCCTGCACCTTTCGACTTCTCCCTCACCACCGTAGAAAACGTTCGTTCGACGCGCGAGGTGAACCACTCCGGAGACATTTCTCGAAAATGTATTCCACGTATCGTCGGATTACCGGATGAAGAAACTTTTTTCACTTGGCACGATACCGCGCGACACTACCACTACCCTTTCCTCTTTCCTGTTAACGTGGAACTTTCACAGAGAACTTTAGTGATAACCGTTGACCCTCCACCCCTCATATCACGTCACCCTTTCCTATTTTCAACCCTGAAAAAGTTCCATTCAAAAAACAACATAGTTTTGGATACCGCTGTATCTCGGTTCCTGGTAACGCGAGCATCGCTCTGAACCCTTCTCCATGGGGAATTCCATGATATTTGAGAGATTCGATCGTTTTGATAATGGAATTCCACGCGTTTACCAGGAAAAGTTTTGTGACAGTTCGATGAGCATTGCGGCGAATGTTTGTGATATTGTTTTCGGAGTTGTAATTCGAATCGTTTGGAATCTATTGATGGTGACATCGAATTTCATAGTGCAAATTACATATGGTTATTGATAAATGCTTGCTGAATGAGATTTATGAAAATTTAGACTCGTAATTCGTCCAATTCATTTGTATTCATTGATGTCAATCGTTAGGCAATTTGCGAAAATTTATCAAATACAATATATCAGAAATATGAATCGAGTGGTTCATACATTTTTCTATTTAAAGGTGGAATTGAATAGATCTGTCTTTCTTGGCTCCGAGACATCCTGTCAGGTTAGAATAGTCGTAAATGATTAAAGACTTTCAGAGTCTCCAATTTTTGCATTGCATCCAACTTGACGTTGGTCTCATAAATTTTGTGTCCGTGAATAAAATATATTATAACTTCGCGTGCTCGTCTCCTGTTCTTCGTTTTACGAAGGGTTTTTTTTGTGTGTGGCGTTGGCTTTATAGAATGTTCGTCGAAAATGCTGGAGTTCTCCAGCGCGTTGAACTTTTCCACCCCTTGTCACCCGGTACGGCGCCGTTATTTACTAAAAGTTCGTCGCTCAACGTTAATCTTATCGCAGTTCGAACCAACGCTCTTCTTCTAAAAGCCCTCCACGCGCGAAACGGAGAAAATGGAGAGTACTGGAACGATAAATCGTTTTTTTCCCCGAAATATCGGAATTACTATTTAAAAACCGTGTAGTTTCGAATGAAGCGAGAATTTTTGAAAAAATTCTGACCAAACCGTTTGCCAGGAGTCTGTTCACTATGTAGTGATTTTCTATTCGAAGAAAAGCTTTGAATCAATTTTAATTATGATTCAATCGTTCTTTAGCAATTCTGGTCAACAACCGTCTTTTTAATCCGTTAAAAAACATATAGATTCAATATTCTTTTCAAACAGCAACGGAATATACATTTATATACAAAATGAATAAACTTTAAAGAGAAAGAATAAAAAACGATTTCACTTATCGAGTTATTGGAAGCTACGACCGACAGTAACAACTCTCTCTCTCTCTCTCTCTGCTTGTTATCCAGCATAGCACCGCGTCGGCCAAAAACCCGTATACTTCGACCTGTCTAAAGTCGGTGCAGCGCAGATAATATTTCAGAGCGCAAAACTTTTAATTAATTCATTAATTCCACTGCGCGTAAAATATCGCAGGCGTGAGACGCGGAATTACCGCATGAGTAATTTTAACATCCGAAACTGCTAATGACTTCCTTGCGGAGCAACGCTCTACCAGTGACGGAGTGAGTATGTATTACGAGTGGAGTTTACATTCGGTGAAGATAACGAAGCGTGCCACACTGAAGATTCAAGTACCGCATTTTTACAACAAGAATTCACGGTAATTTATCGATTAACGTTGAATACTTTCGATGCGAAACATTAAATATCAATTCACTCGGTAATAACAGTTTGTAAATGATTCTGCTATCGATTTTACACGGTCTTACGAAGGTAGGATTTTCCACTAGACATATCGGTTAATCTTTACGAAATATCTGCCGATAAATCCGGCCTCTTCTACAAAAGATACGCGACAACGGACATCGGACAACGTATCGGAACATGTTACTCAACAACGTAGCCTGTCGTTCAAAAGCTTGGAAATGATATATTGGGCGAACCGAACGTACCGGTGACACTGAAACAATTTTCGTGCAACTGCATCGCAATCCGTGACAGTAACAATGCCACCGTGAACCTCTCTTTACCTCAGCGACATCTTGGATGCACAGCTCGATTTTCGTGTGAAATATTTTTCTTTTAATAATTTTCACAGTCAGAGTTAGCTAAAAATCGTTGTGTTTTAAATTCCTTGAAAGCAAGTTTTAGCGAAATTCTGAATTCTGACGAATTATACAGAACCAGTTAAAAAATAACGGATTACTTTTTTAGTGGATTTAGGAAACGGATCGTATATCTTGTAATATCAAGTTACTTTTAACACGGATTTAACTGAATCCGCAGAACGTAACTTTACAGGACATTCGTCCTCTAATAGAAAAATGTAGTTTTTCTATTTGTTTGGTGTTTCTTTAACAGAGCTACCACTTGAAACTCTGTTCTAAATTTTTCCCCCGAATTTGACGATTCTGATAAAAGGATTGTAAAAGTCGCCAAGCAAGTTTGAGAGACATCGATGAAAGGAGCACTTTAGTGGACCGTGCCGTTATCAAGGGCCAATCTTCCAAGTGCGATCTGTCTCCATTGGCGCGTCCTGATCTGTCGCATTCGGTTCCCATATCGAAATTTCATGCTCTTGGTGCGAAGTGCCATCGAGTTCACAGATCCAGTACTCGTAAAAGCAGGCTGCACTGACACTGTTCCAACCAGAAGGGTTCCGCATGGTAGTAGTCGTGTTTTCCGTCCCGATCGATATAACCACTTTGCCCAATGTAAATACGAGAGTTTAAATGAAAATAGGGGCTCGCCGCGCAACAAGGAAGAGTGGACTGTATTTTCACTCTGAAAAAGTGACGATAGACCTCCGTGTTTTACCCGGTGTTTCTAGCGGAGCTACTACACACCTGAACGTCTCTCGAACGAACACAAACCGTCACCTTCCACTCGATTGTTTATGATCGAAGTATATCACAGAGCAATTTTCCTCGACACGATTTCGCTCGATAATGGAATTTTAATTAGAACACCCAAGCTTCCGCTCATAAGCATACACAGCGAATACCGTGCGATTGGGTATTAATTATACAGGCTGTTAGATTGAAAATGAAACTCTAGTAACACTAGCGATAAATTGAAAGAATACAATCTGTTTGTGATAAACCAAGTATCGTGTGATTACCTATCATAATTTGTATAGGACAGTGAATCTTTATAGTTGAACTATTGAATATGCAGCCAAACGTTCGGTGTCATAACGAGAAATAATCAGAATTCTCCAATGGCTAATATTCGTATTGATACTAGATTCTCGTAACTGATACAGTACCGATCGCAGTAGGAGAAAGAAATTTTCAGTTAATTGATTCAGCGTTTTCCTCTCGGGCATCGAAGCTAAAAACCTACTAGTCGGAAGAATTCCATTGTCACAGGAATATTTTTCCTTCGATGCCAGTGTTTTCGCAATGGTCTATTATATGGTGTATTATTTCATGCAAGAAATGCAATTTCGTAATTGGCCATCGGGAAAAAAATTCACTGGGAAGTCTATTGCAACAGTGAGTAAATTGCCAGGGAAAGAATCATTAATTTTCTTCGCGATGCTTCGATCAGAGGAACTTTTCAGAAAGTTCCGAGATACCATAGATCACATAGCGGTGGCATGTAAAAAGCAAGATATAAGAAGACCATATGCGTCTTTTCTTTGCTACTCATCAATATTTAAAAGAGCTGCAGGACTGAAAGGAACACGGTGTACTGCGACGGTAGTCTTTTTCGCGATAAAAATGTCACGAGAGGAACCTCGACAACGTCGAAACCATTCTGTCCACCGTAGTCCAGCTAACATTTATTATTTAATTCATCCGTCCTTGGAGACCCAATAAACAGCCGCTGTTTCGCTATAATAAAACTTTCGCGGATTTATCCTGAGCCACGGTTACGACTTCAGACGTCAGATTTACAAACTTCAAGCACATTCATTGTGTAAACTTAGTACTGGCTGAAAAAAAAAAGAATATATTTCGCAATGCTCACTCGTACTCACACGTATTTCTGGTTGCATTGTAATTATTTCACAAGAATCTACCAAAGACAATCCCCAGGCTGGTAACAATAGAAATTAATTACAAAACGAGTTTTAACAATTCGCGAGAAAATTTCCGCGCATGTTTTCTGTGGTCAAAAATTGCGATTGCAGAGGAATAGTGTTTTATTCTCTTAAGGAGGAATCCAGGGCAAAAGGCCTCGATCGCAAACCAAGCTGAATCCCCCCTTCTTTTACCCGAGAAATTAATTAAAACCGTCTGCACGAGCTACTTGCTTAAAGAAATGCTAATTACTTTGACTAATTACTTTCCGTCTTTGCGGATAGACATGCTCCTCGTGGATCAGGTTAAATTGGTCTAGAGTCTTGGAAATTTCAAGTAATAGTATTAAGCGTGAGGGAGTATCTTACGATCGGATTAATTTAACGACAAATTCATCGATAAAATTCATCGGATAGTAAATAATGAGAATTTCACGGGATGGTTCTTTGACTTTGATTTCATTGATTGGGGATTCGGCTAGGTTGAATTTCGAGTATCGTCGATCGATCTACATATTTGCCGATCAGCACGAGAGAAAGGAGACGAATACGAAGCGGATTACTGAGCATGGTGGACTACGACTGTTTCAGGAGTGACCATCTTGTTATCGCTGACGGTGTTCCTGAACCTCGTCGCCGAGACCCTGCCCCAGGTCTCCGACGCTATACCCCTGTTAGGTACAATTGAGTTTTTACAAACTGAACGAGTGCCCAAGTGGAAGCGTGTTCTTTATATTCGGCTTCTCTCACTGTATTTCTTTTTTTCTCTTTCTTTCTTTCTTTCTCTCCTTCCTTCCTTCTCCTTGCTGCCTTTTTCGTTCGATTCTCTCTCTCTCTTTCTTCTGATTATTATCGAAAAGCGCGCAACCTCTTTCGACTGCGAAGGATTCGATGACTGTTCTGTTCTTTTGTCGATGGAATGGTACATTCGTTACTCAGCTCTTTCGTTCGATACTTCAATAAGAATAGGGATAATAGAATCCTTGAGAAAAAGGTAAACAATTGTTCCAGGAATTATACAACTAATAATGGTACTTATTTAAAGAAAAAAAGATGCGAATTACGTTCGAAAAGCAACGTGCTAAAATATCTATTTTATTTTTACATTTAAATATTATATAATACAATATACTATTTGAACGTATATATGTTATGTTTGTTATATATTCTGTAACAAGTATTACTTTATATTTACATATCGCAAACCAATTAAGATTTCATTAATAGATTTGTGAGTCTCATTAGAATTGTCTTAAAATATTCTTTAGTTTCGAAAAGGCGAGCGGGAATTGTTCATCCGCGGATTCCGGAATCTCTTCTTCATAGGTTCACAGTCGACCAATGAGATTTCACTGTGTTCAACAATAGACACTCGGAGCTGTGAGCCCCAGGCCGGAATTCCATTGTGTTTCACTAACTTCGAGGGACTGTTGTCATACTCTCGCCAATGCATTACTCTTACTCGCAGTGACCTTCCCGAACGCGAGCAAAAACAGTATTTCGCGTCGTGTGCCGAGTATCATCATCGGATCTATCACGTAGTGTTCCTACCTACCAAGTTTCTACAGATAATTATCCTGGTGCATCAAACAATTTTGTACATATTTTTTTAATGTATAAATTAATTTCTGGCTCTCTTTTTATTTCATTAGATCGGTGAATAATTGTTAAAACAAAATTTGTACCTAAAGTAGCTGAATGCCTTGTAAAGGAGTTGGAAGTTAATTTATATAATGAATAAATTATCTACTGTTTATTTCTCAATTTCACTAAAATTTATAGTGTGCTCGTGTTATAGACGAATAATGGCATAGTTACCAAAATTCTCGGCAAGAATCGTGACCAAATCTGAACTTGTCTATTGATAGAACCTGTCAAATCAGTAACTTATCTTTAATCTCTCACCGTTAATTATGTCGGGATGCAATTATGGGTTGCTAGTTTTCGCGAATATCGAACAGCCGGGTTAGAGAAGAAGAAGAGGACGGGACGAAAATTTTCCTCTCGTGTCTCTGTCAGCTGAAAGCACCTGTCGATTCATACCTTGGTTCTCGCTGCGGTCTCCATTTGGCGGGCTACCCAAGCTTTTATCGAGCTAAATTAAAACACGTCAGTCATTTTGCCATTATGGATATGTATTGTCGCGACACCAAACCACCCTCCCTTGTTCTTTTCGCTTTTGCATCGGCGCATCGACAGTCTCTCCCCCTCTCTCTCTCTCTCTTTCTCTCTATATCTGCATCCGTACACGTGAAACGTAAAATTAATTAACCGGAACGGACAACACTATCGCAAAAAATTGAGCTTCGGTGGTGGCAGCACTTTTATAGGAAATATCGATGTTCATCGAGAAGTAATTGTCGCTTATAATGGACTTGGGTGAGGCGGGTCGCGCGCGACGTCCGGGTCGAGGGTCAAAGAGCAATGAATATGGTCTTATCGGATATTCAGTCAAACGAAATGTTGCTGAACGTTAATTATCGAAGCAATATTGGAAAGGCGAGATTGGATGGAGGAACCGGTAGTAAGAGTACCCGCGAGAAATCACTTATATGCAAAATAACGTTATCGATTAACCACACAAGGAAATATAGATGGGAAATTGAAAGCTATTACTGGTAAATGACCATGATAATTAAAGTAACTCACTTCCTTCGACTATCTGGTAGATTCAGCTTCGATTGTCTATTTGTTAACTAAATTCTTGTATCAGAGATTTAAGAAGTATAGAAATAACTATGTAAAACTTGGAAGAATAACAAAATTCATATTTCGCATACGGATTCACCGTCGATTTGTTTGTATGGAATTGCAAATTCAGGAGACTCGTTTACTCTTAATCAGCATCATTTATATAAAATGAAATTTCAATAAAATTATATAATTCAATAATTTACTCCGTAATAATAATTTTAAGTAAATAACAATTGTCGGCTGTATAAATACGGAGAATGGAGAATTCAAAGTTCATCCGTAGGAAAGTAGAGGACAATGGAACGTGGTGAGCGAGATTCGGCTATGCAGGCAGATAAACACAGTGATACGTAAACACTAGGAAGCGCGCGTTAATCCGGTTCCGGAGATCGGTTGGAGCACGTGCCCCTCCCCACTCCAAACCTCGAATACTATATAGTACTACGAACATGAGTTAGTCGTAAGAAAATCACCGATCTAGAAATAGGTATTATCAAATATGTAGGAAGCATTTAACCAGCAGTGAGTGCGAAGTCGCGATATCGGTAATATCGATATTACATTATCGTCACGAAGTGAGTGATGCGAAGACGAAGTGCCAAGTAATTGACAATTTCATGTGTAAAGTGCCACGCTAGAGGCTATAATTGCTTAATTATCGCACTTACTTTGAGGACTATAATGGAGTGACGTCTTGCAGTCTACTATTCTCCCACTGGGTATGGTTTACGCTTTGCCATTCTACTCTAAAGACAATGTCTAACTCCTTCACTATTATCTTTCCAAGATAGCGGATATTTGTTCATTGGATTTTAGATATATTCTATGTTAGTGTAAAGTCTACGACAGTAGCTAATTCAGTTTCATTGTCCTCTAGATTTTTTAAACGTTTAGAAAAAATCGCTGGAATATTCTTAAATAATTTTCTTACAAATGTTCATTAAAAATCACGATTGTAACCCAATTGCCATTACTCTGATTTTCGTGAGACAAGTTAAGCCGCCAGTATTTTCCTTTACCGTTAGCTTTGATGACAAACAATTTCGTGCCGCAACCAAGGGTGTTCGTACGCACTCTTTTCAAATATACTTCATCATTGTGTATTGGGGTAATGAGAATTCAACGTGAAACCGCATTATTTCAATCTCCGTTTATTACGGCAGACCCGTAAATTTCCTTCTTCTCTCGGAGACTACCGGGTACTTTAATTATCATGGCCTTTGTACGGGAGTGCGATATTAAAAGGGTGAAATGGTCGCATTCTTGAGGACTTCAATTATATTCACGAAACATTCACGGGATAATTTATCGGAAACTAACACTTTTTTCCTTGGAAATCTTTTTGACAAACGAATTGGATGTGTTTACGATCAAGAGAAACAATTTAACAGTGATTCTCTTGTGTTTCGTAAATATTCGAAGATAAACATTTCATAAACCATTTAGTTGAATATTGACGAATATTAACTGAATATTAACGAATGTACCATTCTCTCAGAACAGTCATTAAGATTCTGTATGTCAGTGAAATATCGGGATATTATTTTTCAAGAACAATTCTGTGACGAGTGAATTTTTATGTGTGTATGCGTATGTGTGTATGTATGAAGGAGAAACATATACGAAAGAATGTGAAAAGGGAACAAATTGCTTTTGAATACTATTTTACAAGTATCTTCGCGTTATTATTCCGTGTTACGCACTTGACAAACTCAAAGGTCAAAGGGTTAGCATATTTTATTTCTTTAACTTCTTCTCAATGATTTGCTTTTATCGATCAAGCTACAAACAACACTCACGTGGAAGCTTCCATTTCTCGTGTCGCATCTTTCTCGCGGCAGTGATAAATTCTTCTCGTTCTAGCTTGCACTTCTGCGCTGCGCTTTATTGCTGTAAATCGACGTTACTTCTTTCCGTTCTCGCTTTTACCGTGTCGCGATAGGGGAGAATTATAATTGCCTGGCTTCGTGCCTCCTCCGGAGAGAGCAAAGAACAACAGAAAGTATCACCGGAGTAACTTTCAGCTTTCATTGTACTTGTTGTCGTTCTTCGTTCGGTTGATCTTACTTGTCCTGGTTCCGGTGGTCGCTGTAATTGACTCGAACTACTTTTTGCACTAGCTAGTTGCAAAATACTTTCGTTCGACATTCCGATCAAGTAGAAAAGTAATGATACAATTTTATATATTCATATCGATGAACAGACTTAATTAATTCGTTTGAAACTAATGTTAAAATACAGTAGGATAATAAGTAATAAATCTTTACTTTATTTTAATTATTTATTAATAGATAATTTCGAATACGAATATTGTCGAAGAAACACAAGTTTATATCGCCACTTAGAAGGTTCTATTTCATATAATGTTGAAATAGTTAATCCTTGCTGTAAATAAATTTTTCTATTTTTCTATTACGCCTAAAAAACGTGGTAAGCAGATAAGCTTTTCATAACTCGGATGCAAGGAAAACATCAATGCTCCCAGGAGATATATTTTCTTGGCAACTCTCGTAATATTGCAATATTGCTCGGAAAAAAGAAGTTCCTTGGTTCCTTGGCGAATGTATCCTGCCACGTAGCAAAGATATTTTCCTTTTTCACCAACGCCAACCATACGGCTGGCCGATCCCATACGCTGGTAAGAAAAACGTGACAAAAACAGAGGAAAACCTCGCAAACGTCTTCGCGATCTCGCCTTAAAGACCAACCGCAATTCGTTTAGTTTTGAAGAGCAAACAAAGCGAACTTTCCCGCGAGGGTCGTTGAAATTTAATTTCGCGTCGAACGAAAGGTACCATCGCGCTGATTTCAACGAAAACTTATAGTTATTTTCTCTTATCGTTTCTCTCGCGCTTCATAACTCGAATCGTTGTTGTTCCGTGAAAAAATTGTCCTGATAACAGGCGAGTAAATATAGCTTTCTTTAACACATTAACCGTGTGGTATTGCAATTTATATTTTGCTTGATCAATATATTTCCCAAATCGAGTTACTAGATTATAAATTGAACTATAATTTATTGAAGTAATTTATACGATTTCATATAATATTTGAACTTAAATTATTTCACATTCTATTCATTTTTCCTTTCCGATTAAATTTCTTTCATATCACTGATCGCTTAAAACAGAGAAGATTTCAATCGGGAATTTTTTAGAGCAAATACTCTGATTCTCTACACGTTTCTCTCCACGGTGCATTTTATAGAGTAACATCGAGCGAATTGCGTTGATTCCAGGAGATCTTCCACGGAAAATTGAGCGATGCTTCGATCGTCTCGTGTGTTTTGCTTCGCGGTACGAATGATTTGCCACGCGCTCAATTGATTTTCCGACAGACTTGACTGATGCAGGTCTGCCAAGGGGAAATATGCGAGGAAAACTGTTTCCAGGTATGCCACCGTTCCGGGAAAGGTCGGATGGATGCGGTGGTGCCTTCGTGCGATGTATCTCTCTGTGAAGGAAAAACGAGCTGTCTCTACTGATGCTACGGTTTCCTTTTAGTATAAGGGAAAATAGATTGATTTAGGCGCTAGTCCTCTCGTCTCCTGCAGTAATGAAGCGATTGCTGCAACGCTGAGTGCGTTCGAGGATAATAATCCAATTTCTTCGCTGAATTGAATTTCCAATTTCAACCTAGTCATATTCCCAGACATATTGTAGAATTGATCGAATAACTAACATATATTGTGTACACAAATTTGACAAGTATTTCCATATAAATTCTAATTAGCATTGTTCTTCGTATAATTGAATTATAAAATTTTGAAATCGATTCACGATGTTAAACTCTAACATTTAACTCTAGGTGGCGATATCAACTTGTTGAAATATTTTATTGATAGTAGAATAGAAGCCAGGTGATTGAAATTATAGTGGTATATCTTGTATGATTAAGTATCATTTTAATCTTTAATGAAATAATTTTAAGGACGAATCCAGGCAGTAATCGCAAACGGACAACCAATATTATTCGTTGCTGCGTCTTTAATTTTCAGTTTCACGTTTTAGAGATTTCTGCTGCAGCTTCGCTGTTGTTTCACGTATTGTCTTAAAACTACATATCTCTCTTTCTCTCTTTCTCTCTCTCTCTATCTCTCTTTCTCTCTCTATTATTATGCAGTTAATTATCGTTTGTATCTTTATGCACAACACGCTCACGTACGCTGTTCTGACTTCTGTTCACTTACTGTTAGTAATTTTATACGTTTGATCGTATCGAGCAACACTCTTAATAGACACACTTAGCAAATTAAGAGTTTCGATATCACGTACAGACACATGTAGACACCGTTTTCTATAGTTACATACACTATTAATTGCTCTTTAATGAATCTCGAATTGCAGACAATTGAATAGTCGAAGGTAATGTCCAAATTATATACAATAATAGTAAAAAGCAAGCGTGAATTTAGCAACAGAATAATTTGAATATTGCAATAAATCTTGCTTAACGATCCGTTATTTATAACTAAAGTTTGCATAATTATTTTTCGTGTTTATTTTGCCAAATCAAAATTAAATAATATCAACTTAATCGATAAAAATTAAAATTGAATTAAAATCGAAATAATTGATCGCATTAGAAATGATTTAAGATGTTCTAAATACGGAAGATTTTTTACGTTCGTTTAAATCGATTGTATTTGACAAACGTAATTCTCACGACGATCGTAGTCATAAGGGCTTAAGTACGGTCCACTCGTAAAACTGAGAGATTTAGGAAGAGATACGAACCATGCTTCACTCACGACCCTCCCGGCTACATACGACTGGAGCTCCAATTGTAACGGGCTATTGTCCTTCTAACACGCTATACCTCGGAATACTAAACTTTCGTGCGTCGTTCGCTCAGCAGCGTTGCGTAAAAAAAGTATCCTCATTACTCCCAATGAACAATGGGCACGCGAGAATGGTGCAGTTTCACTGGTACACTCAAGACATATGAAACTTTTAAGATATAGTCATTGATTTATTGGAGATATTGCTATCTGCAGAAAATAAATTAGGTCAGTACAATGAATTATACAGTACCATAAGCTACAGTCACAGATAATTTCGAACGTAGAGATGTATTGCTTATCCTTTTAACATTTTTCAATGATATGTGTGTTAAATAGAATAATGAGCGTAATAAAATTAGGAAAAAAGATATCAGTATTTCATTTAAATCAAGTTTACACAATTTGTTAAAATATACAGTAATTTGTAGTTGTATAATCATTAGGTTTGGTAAACATTTTCTAATTCCTACCAATCAAGGGCTGTATCAATTTAAACAGGATAAAACTATTAATATTTCTTAACAATCTTTTTACACTTTATCTTCACATATGATTGCGTGTACATGTCTTGCACACATTCCACGTACCCGAATATGTGTTACTTGCAGAAACGCTTGCGGTTTATTTACATTGGAAACTCGCATCTCCTGCCTATTATAACTATCGCCGGGTACAATTACATTCGAAACACGGCAAATCAAAATAGTTAAACTCGAGGAGCCAACAAGTGCAGGTCAGGCCCAGAGCAGGTCATACACGCGAAACACAAAGTGCACTTCGCGTAACAGCCCATTCAAATTGGAGTACGAGTGTCGTAAATTTCACTGTAAGCATACCACTGAGAGTCACGATTTCTAAGGTTCCATTCAATTCGACGTTCACATCTCCCCGACTATAATTAATACATAGTAACATCCGGTTGTAAATACCTAACTTCTCGAAACTATCGAATAAACTGAATTTGACTGAATTGGGTTAATTTGTGTTGAGTAAAATTAATTGATATTGATATTAATCGATATTAGTCACGTGTAAATCTTAGAGAATAGATTATTTCTTCGTTAATGTGATCAATATAGAAATGAAATTGGCAACTGTCTATTCGATTGTCTATTAGTGTGAACGTTAATATTGCCTGTCCATTCATGGCACGATAATAATGACTACCACGAGTTATATGAAACATTTGACAAGAACCGCGAAAGAATCTTTGAATATTTATGTAAAACTCCGTGCAGATCGGACACTTGGAATGCTCACTGCTCGCGAAGAATAAAGAAGTATATAAAGTTATTTTACGACTCTGATCAAATTTTCAGACTGTTCACTGTGCCTCATGATTTTTCATTTCGCGTACTTTCATTGACTTTTAATACAACAGTTCCAGTGAAATTTTTTTGCCCCTCAATTCCAATTTAAATAGACATTTTACGTTGAAAAAATGCTTTTTAAAAATTTCCACTAGCAACTTTCCGGACTTTCTAAATAATTCTTAGATACGATTAAGTAAATAACTGCATGGTATGATTAAAATCGAAATTCCTGATAATAATAATACCACCATTACTTCAATAAAGTACATAATTACGGATTGAAAAAGAATGAATAAACCGTGAGGTAGTTTACGTCAACAAATACCACTAAACGTACTGACACAAAATTAATTACAAACTAATCCGGGAGAAATTTAATGCTCCCCCATTAATTACTTGCGGAGGAAGCATAATTTATGTCCCAAGCCCAACCATAATTTCGCGCATAATTTGCGCGGAAGTTTGCAAAGAGGCCGACTTCCGCGAAACTTAAAGGCGGCGAGGACCTTATCGACACAACACTGCCAATGGATAGAGCCCTGGCCACCAGACCCATCTGCTTCCACCTTTCCCACGAGTATCCCTCGCGCATAAATTGCAGAGACTTCGGTGTCTCTGCCCATCCCTACCCTTCAGACATTAAATCGGCCACGTACGAAAAGTCATTATGCATGCACTTAGTCCCGCCGGTACCAGTTGCAAGAATCTATTTAAAAATTCTCATAAAGAGCTCGCCAGTGAGAGCGAGACACGAAAAAAGGCATGCATAAAAAATCGTGGAGCGAGAAAAAAAAATTCCAGTTGAAATGGTGGTGGTAGGAACGGTGGCGCCGAAAATCCCCTTTTGCCAGGCCGCCGCCTCTGGACAAAGGATGTGCAGGCCGCGGCACAATATGCACGAAAGCACCCTGGTGATGCTAATTCTCCGCAAATTTTGGGAAAATCGGATACTATCGAGTCGAGTAGTATACTAGTAGCTTCAGCAGACTGCTGCTACTTCTACTGATCGGGTTACCGTAAATATCGCGCGTCGGACCGCGATGCAACAGATTGTTGAATATCGAGGCTAGTGCTTCAGGCATCGTGCCGCGATTACGGATATCCGCGAGAGGCGTTCGCAGAAACAATGAATTCTCAGATATACCTATTATCACGATTTTATTGATATCTTTTGTTTAGACGCGACACCACGCTATTGGGTTTAATTTTGATGAAGTTTTTTTTATAAGTCTTGTTATTGTTTCGCAAGAATAAGTTTTATTGGTGTACAAGATTTAATAGATAGAATTGAATTTTTCCGAATGAAAATCGAGTATCGAAAAATAAAATTCGTATTTGGGGTTTGTATTTGGAACGTTCTAAAATCATCTTTAGAGGTATAGTTTTAAAGTACGTACTAATTTTGCTCGGCTCGTGAATAAATAGCACAGCTTTACAATGGTAAGACCGCGTAATTGTCGAATAACCTGCGGGAGTGCAATCACCAAGGGTAAATTCCTCCTAGGGAGTTGTTTCGGAAAATCAAAATAGTATATAACGTGTTGAAAACGAGTCATTCCAGACGAACGTTCCCTTTAACGATGCATTCCTTGTTACCTAAATTCGAGAAGATTGCAATCTCCGAGCATTTAACGGGCGGGTATTAAACGCGAGCGGGCGAACAAAGCTTGGCATTGAGAAGAGAAAAAAACGAAAGCGATTTAGGCGCACGTATCAAACGCATTACTCGCCACACAATTTGCAATGTAGCACAGAAAAAATTTAGTCTTGTGTCTTAGACACTTTTAAACCTAAACCCCCCCAGGTGAGTGTTGGGTCGAGGTAAGTACCTTTTTAGCGACAGATCTGCATCCCAATTTTACAGACAGCATTGCATAAACTTTTTTTGCGACGCATCGAATGCAGTAGAAAGTCTCATTGACTCTCAACTTTTTTCAATCTTTTTATCCGAAATTGATAGTTACGCTTTCGGTAACATCGCTGCTTTTATAGTATCGGAATAAAAGTATATTGATGCGAAGCTGAAGCTGATCTAAAAAGGTACTTTAGTGTAAAATTTCGGCTGCATCGTAATGGGTGAAAAGACGGGATAATGTCGCAGGCTGGGTAAAAGGCAAAAAGGATGTAATTAAATTAAACGCCGTTCTTGCCCCATTTTGCGAAACTCGATAGTGAGAAAAAAAGACAACGCTTCACCTGCCAAGGAGGACTTATCAGTTTAAATTTCAAACGGGCTGTCGACTGAAAATAGCTACAAAAATCCTGGCACAAGCTTCCGCTTCGGTATAATCGAGTTTCTCTCCGAGAAATCTAGGACCCTTAGTGTCACTGACCCACTAAATAAATTCACAAATAATCTTTCTTATAAAAAAAGAGATTTATGAGTTATTCCAAAACTTATATCACGTATTATAAAAAATCTCTTGCCAAATTCACGCTTTCTTTAGTGTATGCAAAGAATTTTACATTACACTGTAAATTATAATATAATTTTTCATTACAATAATACTGTTGAATCTTAGAAAAATAGCTATTTCGAAATCTGAACTAACACATTACAGCAAAGCAATTACTACTTTTATATTGTACTGCACAATTCGCGATATTATATGGGGGAAAAATTGCAATTCATGCAAAAAAAAAACCCCCCATATGGATCATTAAAAATTGCAACGTGTCTACGACTCTAGACGTAAAAACAAAGATACGCGTGAAGTGTAGAATAAACCATACGCGTACATTTCACGTTAAAAAATCTCATTAAGCAAACGTACGACTCCTAAAGCCGTTGGTCTAATGCGATTTTCGCGAGAACCGCGAAATTCATTCGACGTGAAAAGGACATCTTGTCATTCTTTCCGACACGCGGAACTACCATAATGGTAAGTCAGCTAACAGAATATGGTAGATCAACGGATCAAGGAAAATTTCGTCTACCCAAATCACACGTATACTACATTCACATACCTCTCAATTAATCGGGCTACATTTATCCTCTACGTACTTACACTCATTAAAACTGTCTTCTCCCAAAAACGAAAGCAAGAAATACACTCGTGACACTTTTCTTTTTTTCCATTCTCTCATTATTTGGGCACACATACAAATCAAGGTGGTGTCAATCAAGGTCAATAAGCCGATCATTACAAATCGAACCAATTTATTTATTATCTAACGAGCTTCCTCTTCTTTTTTATCGTTTCTTTTTCTCCTCTCAGCTTGAGGCTGCATATATATATAATTATTGTGAAAGGCCAATGGTTTGAGTCTGTTACCGCCTTTGAAACATCTCTGTCCTTGTATCGAGTTTTGCTGCCTCTGATTCTCTTTACCTCATGCTCTCTTTTTTACAGCTCTCACTCAGACGTTTCCTTCTGTACACGGCTCCTATCGTTTCCTAGCTTTTCTGTCATTCTGACTCTTTTTCTATCTTATCTCTCTCTATCTCTTTCTCTTTCGCTCTTTTCTTTCGCGCTCTATCTATCTCTCGCTCTCTTTCTCTAACTCTGCTCGCCTCTAACTTTCGTTTCACCTTGCAAGCAAGCTGCTGGCTCGTTGGGTTGTTTCTGAAACTGCCTGTGTACTCGGACATTGCCTGTAACACTATACGCTTTCCACAGCTACGTTAAAGTACACACGTGTAATGTCTGTTGATGTTGGTATGTTTCGTACGAGCGTATTATACATGTATACACGTATACTGTATTATATATCTACCCGCTGACGCGTACTTATATACAATACATATACGTGTATGCATATATGCTACATATATCTATATTTACATATATCTATATATATGTATATTTATATATTATTATGAGTATATTACGGATACATTCTATATAAATATAGTGCGCTTGGTATATTAGTTATGTATATACATATATCTTGTGTATCATATATAATTAATATGAGGGTCCATTGATAGCTATACATATTTATATACACGTATTTATTTACTGGTATTTTTATATACATATATACATATATATATGTCATTGTGGCTATAGTGGCCGACGAATGAGTACGTGTCACTGGTATCGAGCATTATTCTGCACGGTTATTATATTGCGAGTTTTATCGTGGTGACTTTGATCGCGTGCCGACTTGTTCATTTGTTCAGACATTTCCAGTAGAATATCGAGGAGCAACGAATTTGCACGTGTCGGGTGCGAACAATCGTGATGTGGAATATTTGTCGGCCTGAGATAATGACTACTCGAACCAGCCGTGTAGATCGATATAGTGTACAACGTACGTACGACATAATGAGCACGTTAACCGGTACACGGAATTTCGGGCGAAGCCTCGCGCAGGAGTATACTACATGCCACGAGAGTAGTCCAGTCGATCGTGTCGATCGAAGGAACACAGTGACGAAACATACTGAAATTGGCTTCCACGCTACATAATCTTTTCTCGATCTGTCACGTCTTTACTGCTGGTCACTTCTGTGCTTGCATTTCTCGAGGACGAACTCGTAACTTAGTACTTTTACGAGATTATCTGTACGACACTCTACCACTGTATCTTCTGTTTCAAGAAACTTTTGTGTTGTTTTTTTTTTTTTGTTTTGATCGCCGAATCTTGAAAGAAGATTCAGAGAATAGAATTGGGAAGTAGAAAGAAGAAAAGCGTGTAGACGTCGATTGAAATTCAAAATCTTTATTTGATATTATTCTGTTGATATTACAATTGTAGGTGAAGACGGGAGTGAAAAAAGTTTGACGGATCGTGGATGGCTGAATATTTCAATCCAAATGTTCCTTAATTCGATGGAAATATTTGGGTGAAGCTTCGGATGTGTGAGAGATCGGTACTGATCATTCCGATAGATGGAACAACACACCAATGGAATATATCACTCTCAAAACTTGCCAAGTCCGCGGCACTAAATCAGAAACACTGCCGCAAGCTCTTCAGAAAAGAGTACCGCCAAAGTCGGCTTCTCGGAACATCAAAACGATTTCGTTCGACCGGCCCGAAATTCGCACTTGCAACTATATATATATATACTGCCTTTAATACTCCAAGAGCCCGACAGCCAACCACTAGAGAAGTTAAAGTACCGCGAGCATACGTCGCGGATATCGGTATCGCACAGCACACCACTTACGTACACACACGTTAGTAGGAACGATCCTTGCGAAACTTCCCCCTTTATGACGAGCCAACGTGGCAATAATTGCCACAATGTTGGCAATGGTAACGCAATTACGTGGGCTCATTAAATTCACGCTTTATAGAACGCATCTGTCTTGCCACGAGGACGCTTACTGCAATATGCTGCCTCTGAGATTACCGAGGCAGGTAAATAAAATTGGTCAGAACCTTCTATGCGACAGCCACTCTGGTTGTATCTTGGACCACCACTACTATTACCACCCTCTTCGTCGCAGCAGTGTCTTCCGTTGCTCCCTGCATCCCTCTTTACTGCTTCTGCGATCCATCTCACCCCTGTTTTCCTCGTCATTCCTCTATTTTCCACCGTGGTTCAATTACTCCACTCCCTCATTCTTCGTCCCTCTGGTCGCCTCTCGTTTTCCTTATCCGCAGCCTCAGCTTGTCTGACGATCCGTTGACCTCTCTGCTCATCCTTCTTCTCAGCAATTCTCCTTCCTTCCTTCCTTCCTTTTTCATCCTCTTCGAGTTGACTTCTACATCTCCTGGCAGTAATGCACTCGAGCGCACTCGCTCGTATCTGTTTCACTTGACGCTCTACGCTCCCGTGTTTCTCTCTATGTCCGTTTCGAGCGTCAAGGTGACTGCGACTGACTCTCCTCTTCACGCCCCATTTACCTCTGTCTAGCTCGGAGCGTCCCTCTTTTTCCTGTATGCTCGCGTGTGTGAACGCGTGCACGACTGCGTGAACGAGGCGATGGATGCATTAAGATATCGTACGTCGTCGGTCTGACACGTCGGGGACACGGGTTGGATCGTTTGAGCTTGATTTTTGAGAGTTTTGCTTGCACCGCCTTACAGAAAAATTACCACATCATAGAATCAGTATATTCTAATCAATTGTAACCTTCTATCGATCCGTCTAAATTTCAAATCACATACATATGTGTATCGTATGTGTGTCTAACAATAAGTTTCAATTTTTCTATAGAAATGACACGTGTTTGCGACTTTCGTATGATCCACAATAGAAAAGGCGGTCAGGCGAGCTTTGTAAACCGTACAAGCCAAATAAATTCGGACGAACTTCCAGGAAAAATAGAACACCCCGAAAACGTAGTGGAATTTCAAAAGCCAGTCGGAATTCATAATACAGTAAGCCTCGTGGGCTTTGTAGCCGAAACTACCTCTAGGCGGAGTCACGATTGCGAACGATCGCGTGTTTCCGCGCTGTAAACACTACGCTCCGCGAAGATAGCTCTTCTCTCTCTGTTCGCCGGAGAGTCCAAGCAAATTTGCTCGGCACAAAGGCGAAAGGCGTGAAAGATGGAATAGATTAGGCAATGGGTTTCAGCGAAGAACAGCGGATCATAAAGAGAGCAAAAAGGAAAACCAATTGAATTTTTTTTTCCACGCAACTAGCCCGGTATAAATTTTCGCCAGAGTCTTGGTGTAACGAGCTGCTGGAGAGAGAGAGAGAGAAAAAAGGATAAACGTAATGGTAAGGCCTGGCATATAAAGCGGTGCTGAAAAAAATGGTGGACTATCGAGGAAAACGTATTTTCCGGAGGGAACGACAGGTCGTAAATCAATGGTGCCAGGACACCAGTCGATATTGTGTGCTTTGCCACGCAATTCTCAGATTTACAATATCGTACTCTAGTCGGCTCATCTGCCTGCTGCAGAGACATTCGTTGCCTATAAGGAAATAAATGACAAGAATCCGAAGTGTCCAGTGTCGAGACTCTAACGTACAACGAGTGCTTATAATCGCATGAACTTCGAGGATTACAGACTCTTCGCAGCATAAGGAAGATTGCAGAGAATCATATGGAAGCTGAATTCTTGACGAGAAGGAACGCTGCCGCTGACTACAACGACGACGACGACGACGATGACGACGACATTCCAACGAGCATTATGACATTTCTCGCTACTATGGAGATTACCTAACGCTCCTGAAACGTCCTAATAGAAAAGAGCTCGTAAAAGCACTCGACAGTGCAGGAGAAGGCAATGAAAAGCCAGATTAAGAGCTGAGAGTGGATTCGAATACGAAGTGGATTACTAAAAACGCTGTTATTAAATGATTTAATCGGTAATGCGAAATTCCCAACTGCCAGTCGCACGGATCGAGAAACTGATTTCACTTCTACCTCGACAAAGTGAAGCTGAAGCCTGGAAAAAACGTAATGTCAACCACAATGATTAAGTGGATCGCGCATCGTCGTTTCGAGACGATGAGCTTTCAAGACCACCAGGGAAACCTCTCTCCTGCTGGGGACAAGCCTTTGACTAGGGGAAAATCAGCCAGATGAAAGAACCGAAAATTACCCTGGGAAACCAAGTGCAATCGTACATGCGGTAACGTGCATGTGAAAGAAGCGTATTTGTGCTCGCTGACAGTTTCAAATTGCCGACATATCTGATCGCCCTGAGCCCGCTGACACGGCCACCGTAATTGCCTGGATCTTTGGGGATAATCGCTGAACATTAGTTTTCAGTGTCGCAGCATCTTACGCTAATACGCAGACGACGTGCATTGTGTCGCGTGTGAGAAACCTCAAGAACAAATTGCCTCGGTCTTGAGGTTTACGGATGTACGGTAACATATACACGCGAATTAATTATCCGGAAAAGCGATCAATTCATAGTACAGGAATTCAATGATCTAAATTTCGTTTGCAGTAGAATCGTATGTCTCTTTCTTACACTCATTGCGAGAGAATTAATTTCTATCGTTAGTCAAATTCGTGTGGCACGGAACTGTACATAAAGAAGGTAGAAGAATGAATATCTTAAGAAAATTCAATCGTGAAACATATGAGTGAGACTGCTTTTTATACTTTGCCCTCAATCACACGAGAATATGAAATACCGTTATGTATCTGTGTTATTAGGATCACTCTTGCAAAATTCATCATAGCTCGCGTATCAAACACCCTACAAAAACGAAGCACCCTCACAGCTATGTGCTGACATTGTAGTCTCGCGTTTTCGCCCTGAACGGCAGCGCGATGCCACGGTAAGAACTCTCGTAAAGTTCAATCATAAAACTTGCCGCGCGAAAGGAAGTCGAATAAGGGGTAGCGAAAAGACGCATCGACGTCAAATCAAAAGCTGGTGTGAAGTGGAAAACATAAGCCAGATAAAGTTTCAAAGAATAGTAAAGAATTTGCAGGCAACGAACAATCTGATTTCGCAACATTCGTCATCTTATTCATTTTTTCAAAGTCTAAGATGCACGTCATCTGCGTTCGAAATGCGCATGTGGGAAAGAATAATTGGAAGAAAAAAGAGAAGTGTATGAGTCTGCCTCACCTGACGATGTTACAGGTGTGACCATCCTCTTATCACAGACGGTGTTTTCCCTGCTGGTGGCCCACGTGTTGACGCGAACCTCCGAGGCGGTGCCGCTTATAGGTACCGATCCACCATTCCTGCCTTGCCCTTGATCAGAAACAATTTTACTTCGTGGAGAGCTTTTTCGTTATTCATCTCCTCGAAACATATACCTTCCCCATGATCTTAACAAAATTAATATTCTGCATCTACTTTTTAAAACATTTAATACAACGGACAATAGTTTGATTTTAGTTACAAATTAAAATGTAATTGCAATTTATTCTCCTTTAAAATCTAGCTTGTGACTTATTACAAAAATACTTTAGACTCGAAATTGTTAAAAAGGAAAATTTAGAGTAGTTAACTTTGAACGTGATGGAAAAACTTGTACTTTGAAAAGTAGTAAAACTACGGTGTAAAAAGCTCCCCACGAAGTGTACCTCTCTCGTTGCATTAGACTGACCTAGACCTATAGTATACTTTCCTCGATCTCTCTCCGCGTCTCTCTCCTACTAATCTTACTCTTCAAAACGTGAATCTTTCTTCCAACAGAATTACGCTGGTGCAGGTCGCTCATAACTTGTACCAACGATCCGCAATCCGTTTGTGTTTCAATTTCAATGCGGTGTACGTTACATGGATGCCGAGCCTCTTTGGCTGGTGCACCTTTAGTTCTGTGACAGTGTTCTCACCAAACACGACTGTGCTATCCGGTTGTCCTGCCAAACACGAACGTACTTCCTTTACACAGGGACTGATTTCTCTTGTGCGAATTGTACCTGCTGCTTCTTTGAGAATCATTCTATAATACTGATATACGTTTGTCTTATGGTATAAATCAATAGAGCTTCTCATTTTACTATTAAAAACTACATCATCTGCTATATAAATTAATAATACATTTCTATCATTCACTCTCACATTTTCTATCGTATACTATTTTTGCAAAACCAGAATTAACGTCACCCAATAATTTGCACAGAAATCCAATAAAAACGCAAAGCTTCGATGCATCATAATATTTACACGAATTAACAACGCAGATATATTTATTGCTCAAATCTTCCCCTGTTTTAATTCAACCGAAATGAAATCGAACGAATAATACAAATTTTCAAAGAAAATCCAATTGAAAATGAAATAAAACGACACTTTTAGCAAAACATTATTAGAGCAATCTACTGTGTGTTGGATTTGAATTTTCGGAGAAAAAGTATTAGAAATTCTCGAAGAAAGTCTTTGTATTGGTCAAAATTGAATACGCGTCACAATGAATCCACTTGTACGGCGCATCGTGTTCGGTAAGAACGAAGATATAATGGAAATACGAAGGCGAAACGGCGGGAGCAAAGGGGTACCTTTTAATGAAATTTGAGGTCTCGGGGTTGATTGGAATTAAAGTGAGTGGGATGCCTGTGCTCTCGGCGCTTGTTCGCAAAAGTAAATGGAAGGAAGGGCAAGTAAAACAGCGCATTGTGCGCATTGCAAATAGGTGCGAGTGGCCATAGGAAACGCGTGAATCTATCTTTACCTTTCACTCTCTCTCTCTCTTTCTCACTCTAACTCTCTCTCTCTCTCTCTCTTTTTCCCTTTCTAAACTCTATTCTAAATTCTGTGCGAGCGTTTGCTCATGTGTGAACATGACCATATGCGCGAATGGATACGATGTGCGTGAAGATACGTACGTTACAGGCAATGTCTGCTGAATGTAAGCACTGCTTAACACGTGTTTCGGGCGAGACCAGCGCGCGCGCTTGCATAAGGTAAGGATTGCGCTGATAAGCACGCCAACTGCGTTTATCCGTCATCGAGTTTTCGAGAGTCCCAGTTAGGAGTTCATCAGCTCGTCGGAAAACTGGCTGGTTGGAAATTATTACTATATGTGTACACAGATCGTCATCGGGATTTCTAGAGAATTGCACTTTTTAATCGATATACACTCTGGGGTATTCCAATTTGACGATAATCCTTTTAAACCCGGTACCGTTTCTTCAACTAACAGAGTAACAGAGTAGAAAATTAAATGCTCGACGTAACGGAAGAGTAATGTCGTTGGGAATATGCTGTAAAGGATTTCAAGTGTAAATAAGATTGTCTCTACGAGAATAAAAATTCTCATCTATTCTGGAATTTCTCGCTGGTTTCTGAGATTGTTTTTGCACGTGAGCAAAGTATCGAAATTTAATATCTAATTTTGAGATAGAGTGAAGTGCGACACGGAAATATCATGACAATTTTCTATTTCATTCCAATAGGTTTGGTAAGCTTGACCTTTACCACAAAAGTCAATAGAGAAATCTGTGATATCTCGACCATTTAGCCTTCACCGATTTCATTCAATTGAAAAATGGTATGGACACAAGTGCGATATAACTGTAGGTACACTTTAAATTGGATACCTTGACCGGAGCACCAAATTGGAAGATAATTCCTCGATACTGCATCAATCTTGTCGAGATTGGAATTCGGAAAAGTTCGAGCAATATTCCTGCCACATATCTCTTTCGAGAAACAGTCAGGAGGCCAATCACCACAGCTTATCTGTGTATAATAAAAACATGAAAACGAGGTGGTCAAGAGCGATAACAGTTATTCCAAGAACTGTAAAGAGAACGACAACGAATGTTCTAGACTTTGCGATTACTCAAGAAATCCGAAAGAGATTTCGTATCGCGAAATGAGTTCATAAAACGAGGCGGGAACAGTTAGCGATGCATAGGACGTTAAAGTTTCCCGTAATAGTAAAACTTTATGAGTTATAATCCGCTAACTTGGGGCTTGAATTATGCTTTCATAGATGTGTATCATTCTCGAGATAGGCGACAGAGAATTTTGTGTATTTTATTAATGGAAACTTTGTCCTTTTATTGATTGAGTTATCTTTCTGAACTCTGGAATCCAAGATAATATAGCTTATGATTGGTTTTGCTATTTTCAAGAAATTGTCACAATATTTTATCAAATTATTTTTATGGTTTACGAGTCTTAATAAATCCAAGTTTACCCGTAAAATTATACACCAAAGTTTTATAACCATAATACGAAAAATATAAAATTATATCACGTCATATTAAAATACAAGATTTAATTCAAAAAGCATAAATTCGAATTAAAATTTAATATAAGTACCGTATGTAACAAAACATAAATTCCATAATTCGACTATTCGTGTAACTTTTTATTATTATTCTTAATGTAATATGTATGAGTCTAATCCAAATGGAACTACAGAATTAGTTTTGCGCCATTGAATATTACTGATCATCTAATTTCGATCGCAATACAGTTGAATTATACTAATCGGCATTAATCAATAATTAATATATCGTAGAGCGATAAATCCATGATGAAATTTTGTAGTTGTGGAACGATATAATTACAGTGAGTTATTTTTACCCTAATCTGATAATCCGCGTTAAACTCGCATAATTCGAGTATGAAATTTTCACGGTCCGTAAACAAGCGTATATCCGTGGAGCTGCTCTCATCCGTAACAGAACGTGTTAAACAGTCACACATATGAATTTAATTACCATCAGGCACCATCGAAATATTCGATTCGCTTCACAATTTCGTGACCCACCGGAGTATCCAACCCTCAGGCGTAAATTGCCAAATACTGGAGGACCACTATTAAACACCGCACGATCGCAAACAAAGTGCCTTACAACTCTACTTGCCTTTACTTAGTTACTTAACATATATCGCGTTGGTTACTGCAACATTATTGTCTTCGAACCATTAAATTCACCACTATTAAAAAAATCTTCTATTATTCTGTCACTATTCGTTAATTTTTTAAATGCTAAAGTATTCTGAATTTTTATTGAGTTTTTGCTATTGGGATTTTAAGTTTATTTTAACGAAGGTGTGGTGGAGAAAATAAAATACACATTTTTTGTTGCCCAATATATGCTGAATACTCTCAGCTTATTTACTTTCGCTTGTGATCAAGACTTCAAAAGTTATAGGGATAGAAGTCTATTTTTATTAGGTAACCATCCACGAAATTTCCAGAGTTCTGATGAACGGTCCTGGTCAATCGAACACACCGTGCGGAAGAGCAATAAAAACTTATCGCCAACGGACATTATCGATCAGCTCTCGGGTAATACGTGTAATGCATCTCGCCTCTTCCGCAGTTGCGCTTAACAGCAACCGTTGGAAAATATAAAGTCGCAGGATTTCGATATCCAGGAATTGAGTAAAATAATACTCTTGTAAAATTGTTCAATTATTTTTAATTTCCGCTAATATGTAATTAATTTCCAGTAATATTTTACCTCGAATTTCGACAGGTTCGAACGATTTTATGATTTTTCCACTAATTGTGAAGTATGTGGAGTTCAAAATAAATCATTTATGAAATTTTATTGGAAATTTCAAGTGATTGTCGCTTGACAGATTTTTTCGAGACAAGGAAATTGAAAGATAATGATGTTAATCCGGGGTAGTAAGGAATTCATAGATGATTTCCCTGTAATTACCTAAATATTTTATCTTGCTTTTACTAACACTCATCTAATACATTCAAGCATTTCATTTATATTCCGTACGATAGAATTCTCTCGCGATTTCCAAAATAATGAGGATTAGATTTGCAATAACCAGAAGATGCTAACAACTCACAAATTTAATCTTCTAACCCGATCGCAATAACTGTTCCGCCATGTCTAATCTCTCTACTAGAAGACTCTTAGCCACCGGAATTTAATAACGTTTCTCTTGCACGAGGAAGCTCGAAAAAAACACACAAATTCTGTGTCAACATTAAACATTAAATTCATGCACGTGGAAATACTAAACGCGATGCTTTACGCACGATAAAGTTTAAATCAACAAGTAACATAACGAGAAAGTACTTTTCGATGAAAGAGTATAACAATTTGTAATACTATGCTACAAGTTCGCTTCGCGTAAACTATATAGTTCATTGATATCAGCCTTGAAAACCAAAAGTGTGTTTTATACTTTTTGAAACACGTTTTCTCGTGTCAACAATCATTGATGAGGTTTTGAAATTCAGCCAGAGCCGAATATCGCCAACAATTATGCACCATAAAACCTCGTTGTCAATGTCGGTATCAGGAGCAGTCCTTGTAACGCGACTCGCAGGTGCCCTCGCAATGTTGGCGTTGGCTCCCGTAAATTATCGTAATTGATCGGATGCAATCACGCCTATAATGGCGCACCATCCGCTTCGTTATTTTGGTCGGCAGCATTTTCCCCCGATTTTCGACTGTCACCCACGACCTTTCGCGGTAGTGGTTTAGCACCGCGGCTACTATGTTTGAAATTAGAGCTGTGTGTTTTTCATAGAACGCTGTTACCATTCCACCCACTTTTGCGGTACACTTTTTCGCGCATAGTTGCACACGCTCAACTGCTGCTCAATGGGAAGACTGACGTGGCAGTATTTTATACTGTGAAAATGGTTGAAATAATACTGTATGTGATTAATGATCTACTTGGGAAAACAAGAACGCTTTCCACGGATTTATTGGGATTACTCAGAATACGGTTTACGACAGAAGCTGTAAATGAATTTTTGAACATCTCTTGACAGGATAATATTGTACTATTGCTAATAACAATGTGATTAATATAGAGTAATCTTAGGCATTTGATTTGGAAATCCGTTCAGTTCGATCGCTTAACAATTGAAATACTATCACTTATTTTTCCCTCATTAACTCCAACGCAAACAAGTCTCAACGGTACAAAGATTAAAATAATTCAACCACAATTCTTTGACACGGCAACGATACAATTCATTCAATTTCCGTAAAAATTTCCAACAGCCATTTTTCCTTTATTATTCTCTCAAGTAATTCCCCGGCTATTTAAATGGGAATCGCGTTGACATTTTAACGCGAACACCTGGGAAACACGAAACGAACGCAATCAAGCAAAGACGAACGTGATAGCGCGAAACGAGCAAACTTGCCAGCCGCAAATGGCTTTTGCAGCAGAATATTACTGGTACAGTGGAACTAATGGAACCTTATTAGAAAGCAAGACCCACTTTGTCGTTCGTCGACGGTGCGAAACTACGTGAAAAATTAAGAGAACTTTGCGGATGATTTCGTGAGCTCTACCAGTAAAGTCCAGTTTTGTAAGAGGTCACGGTCTTTCCTCGTTTTCTTCTATCCTTTTTTTTGTCCTTTCTCTCTCTCTCTCTCTTTTCCGAGTGCAGCAAGAGATTTTCGGCGCCAGAAAGAAATTGTCTCTGCAGGAATAACCCGAGCTCGGGTACTTATAAAAAAAAAAGTTTTACGTCGGTCGCACGAGAGCGAGGATCTCGAGCTGCGAAAGGCTCGCGAACTCGCGAAAGTACTACGTTTAACGGGGTAACTGTGTGGATATCCTTCCGACTGCCTGAATAATGCGGTTTTCGAGTTTTCCCCCTGTTTTTTTTCCCCCTCTTTTCTCCAAGCAACTTCAAGTTCGTCGGATTTGAGATGCTTGAAATGAGCGGCTTAGTATTGGTTCGCGATAAAGAATGCGAATTTAAAGTAAGTAGGGCTTTTACATTGATATTTTAAGACGCGAAAAAGCGACGGAAAACTCGAAAGACGAAAAGCGCCTCTCGTACCTCTTTTTTTTTTCTCCTTGCAATTAGGAATATAGTATACAAGAGAAAATCATAAAAGTACTATCGCTTGCAATATGTATGTATTTTCAGCACTAGGATTACGTTATTGAACTAGTAGAGTTTGAAATCACACGTTTTTCTTATTTCCTCGGTTTTCTTTAACTCGGAATCGAAATCCACCTTTTTTCTAATAACGCTAATAGCACTGCTGCAAAGGTCATTCGGCGAGGCTCTGTTTCGTATCAATCCACTACGAGTGGAGTTGGGGGAAAAAAAAGAAGAGAAAAGGGGAAAAAAAGGACAGAAACAGAAAGATGAGCCTGCTTTTGGCAGCAGTCCTTACTTTTTTCTGCAACTGGAGAACGAGAACAGTCGTAAGGAAGAGCAATATATAGTGCTTGTATGCGTGTGAATGTGAAACTGAACAGCTATCAAGCTCGATCTCAATTCGCCAACTATCTGTTCTATTGAATCTGTGAGAAGAAGAACGAGAGACTAGAGTCTCTCGTCTTCGATTAGTGCATTCGTAGTTGACAACGC
Organism: Trypoxylon attenuatum; assembly: GCA_963989405.1. Lineage (NCBI taxonomy): Eukaryota > Metazoa > Arthropoda > Insecta > Hymenoptera > Crabronidae > Trypoxylon > Trypoxylon attenuatum. The sequence goes on from OZ022489.1 coordinate 26,463,546, forward strand.
AAAGCACCTTGTGTACACCAAAGACTCTGAAAATATAACGTCTTCTTATTTGCAGCACCGACTCTGATCATCTATACTAAACTCTGCTCCGTCTTTCACGCGCTTTCTCTTATTCTTTCGAAACAGACTCTCTTCTTCTGCCTTTCTCTCGCTCTATCGCTCCCAATCTCTGCTTTAACCTGGGAGTGGTGCCTCGTTTCGGATATATATATACATATATATGTTCCGTTAATATCGCGGCAAAACTCGAGGCTAAAAGTACTGAGAATCCCGTGCACATGAGCGAATTAATATTGAAAACGAAACAAGATTGAAGAATTGGCGCTTTTTAAAGCGCGTAATCTTCTTCGAAAGCTTGTTAAAATTACGAAAACCATTGCGATAAAGCTAAGCTTAATCTTATTTAATATACAATATCATCGAAACAATATTGAGTAATTGAATTTTCAAAACTGCACACATCCTATTATACCATTTTCTCAACAATCCCAGAAACTTATGGGATACAGAAGTGAACAGATAATAATGCTTGCAGTCTTTTGGCTTTAGTGCTTTACACGAGAATGTCCGATATACATAAGTAGAAAGCACACTGATGAGAGCTTAGTAAAGTAACGAGCTCGATAAGTACCACAGCAAAGTAATGAATTGATCAATTGATAAACCACAAGATATCCCAATATTCGCGATCTCACCTGCATCCTTACAAACCACTTTTGGGTTAACGCTCTCTCATACTCCACTAAAAGCAGACTTTCCTAGAAACTCAAGTAGCCTGTTGTCCTATTGCTCTGCAGTCGCAAAAACTTCAAATTAACTTGTAGTCGTATGATAAACTTAAGTAAGCAGTATGATAAGTCACTCTAAGCTACGTACTATAACACTGATCAGTAATAACTCTCTACAAGTAACTCCAATCTCCCTCTGTCTGTCTCTCTCTTTCTCTCTCTCTCTCTCTCTCTCTCTCTCTCTCTCTCTCTCACTAGCATTGTCGCTGCTATCACTATAATCACCGCAAAGCAGTATTCCTTCTCACTTCTGGAATTATTGTCTTATAATCGTTAATCGATCTCTCCTGTCTACCATCTCCCTCTCTCTCTCTCTCTCTCTCTCTCTCTCTTCGTAGGATCATTGCGCACAAGCAAGTCTCTTCTCTATCAGATCGCCGCATCTCGATCGTAGATCGATCACAGTTTTCCTTTTCATTTAAGCGTCACTCTTGTAATGTCTTGATTATCACCTTTTCTCCGTAATTCTATCTGTCTGCATATTTATATATCTCTGGAAGTCGTAGTTGGCAGACGCTTTATCTTTTGGCGAGCAAAACAGTATACGATAAGTTAGTCGCAAGCTGCGTTAGGGGCCTTCTCGAGGATCCTCACCATACAGGCTTAGTATCAACACGAAGCACTAGCTGAGGGGGTTGGAGCATCGATCACGTAGCAATTAGTTCGTAATTATTGGTATAGAGAATCTCGTATTTAAAATTCATCTGGTGTCCACGTAGTTCGCTATATATTATATATATCTCTTTCACCCGCTCTCTTGCTCTCTCTCTCTCTCTCTCTCTCTCTCTCTCTCTCTCTGATATGAGACCTGTCGTGCATGGCGCACCGTAATATTGTTCTCTTTCTAGGCGAGCGGATCACACGAACACACTTGTATTAGACGATGTACCACTTGCGAGAAAGTCTTTGCATCGCTCTGCTCGTCCTTATCTTCTTTTCATCTTCCTTCACCGTTATTATCACCCTCGCCACGTTAGTGCTACTACTGCTATTTCTGTCAACTTTATTATTTCGTCTCCTGTAACAATTCTTCTCTCTCCCTATTTCTCCTTCTCTTCCACTCTTTCTCTATCTTTAACGTCTCTCAGTCACGGCTTCTGTACAACGAAGTGGCACCACTGATCTTGCAGCTGTAGTTAACTCGTGATTGGTAGAGTAACACGGGGTTTTAAAAGTTGATTGACACGCTTCTCCCCATGGAGTTTCTACGAAACCCGTGTAACTCGCAAAATAGTGTTTAGCGAAGTATGAAGTACCCAGGAAATCTGCGATACTCGAAGAGAAAATCCAAATGGAGTACTATTTCGACTTGCTAGCTTCTCAAGTTGGATGTAAAGTTTAGAGAAAACTTGTAAATTTCTTTAATCAATTTCAAATATTTTCCACCGATACTAATATATTATTCAGTTTGTATTCGATTTTGGGAATAGAAGTTAGAATTGGTGGATCGGTGAGTGAATGGAAGTAATTTTTCCTAGAGGATTATTAGATCCGCACTATGAACAACCTACTGAAGAAACTATCAAATTCGAATGAGTATTGCAGTATTCTCTTGACCCCAGAATTTTCCTCAAAAGGCGTGCATGGCCTACCAAGAGAGAGCAGCAGCAGCATCGATCCAGTGAATTTCTTGTTTACGTGGTGCGCAGGCCTCAAAGAATTTCTTAGTAAATAGAGCTCGCGCGGATAAATCATTATTGATTACCGATACGCGTCGCGCCCGGCGGCAAGTGCAACATTATATTTAAGGTTACAGCGCCATGCCGCCGGTATCACGAACCTATATCAATGCGGTAATTCAACGTGGCTCGAATGAAGCGAGCGAAACGCTCGCTCTACCATAGACCCTCGGTTTCTCGTCCTGATAGAGTCACGTACAGCTGGATTACGCGAAGCATGCTGTTCCACCGTGTACCTCGATTAAACACGTGATCATTATTCGATCTGGAACCTCGCGGATTATCGGGAAAGTAATTTGGCGGCGGCTGCTATACTCGCGGAACATTCTGGGGAAAGAAAGAGAGCTCGATAGAGACGCACGGCTTGGACAAATCCGAAAGAAGTACATTTGAGGTAGAGATCGATCGACTCAGGTCATTTGAGTACTGCTTTTTTTTTCTGCGTTTTGCCTGTAAAGCTTGATGTAAATATTGATTTCTCGTGTTTCTTTTCTTCATTATTTCTAAACACTAAGCTGGATCAAAATAGGCTATCAATGGTATAAATAGGAAGAAATCATTTTCAAGCGATATCGTTCGTTTTAGAAACAACGTTTTTTCAATGAGAGAAAATAGTTTTATGTTAAAATAAAAGTGAAAATACCTTGGAAACTCTTATTGAGTTTATTCCAATGGCTGTTATTTTGTAATCAACTCGAATTTCCCTTCTGGAAATTCACTGGAGAAGGCTGAGTATAGAATTTCAGTATTCTCATTATGCGAGCTGCAGTAAACGTATTGGTAAATAATTTTCTAAGTCTTCTCCAGCTAAAATTTTACTGCGGAATGTTTCGCAAGATTGCACTGTCAAGCGAACTCCTATTATCGCGTGAAATCGGTATCGACCGAAGTAATTGCTAATGCAACGAGTTTTAGGCTTGATAGAGAGTCCAGCAGCAAGCCTGTTGGCAGTCTCTGTTCATAGTCTCCGTTTCCCTCAAATTAGTTTGGCCAGCAAGGCCCCGTTAATATTTCACGGCAAGCGTTCGGTGATGTCTCCAGCGCGAAATTGAATTTAATATACGGGGCCAGAAGCCGAGCGATAAATCTTGCAGCTCGATTTAAATGCTAAGTGATTCTAAATTTTTTACGAGAGGTCCTCTCTACCAGGGTGAAGTGCGCGGTTGGGGGACCATGCGAGCGACCGACCACCGATATGTAATATATTTCTCCAAAATCCAACACTAATGTATTCCTGAAAATCCTCTGTCCAGGATTTTATCCTGTCCTCATGCCAACACCGCGCCACCAGCAACAAAGTTTCGGCTCAGTATTCGACTAACTTATCAAACTGTCCTGCTCGAAAGTGAAATTATACTCACACGTTGAAAGTAGTATCCATATACAGTCATTAATACGGCAAAACTGTTATTCCCATAAAAATGTGAAAAATTTTAAATCGTGATTTCTCTAATGATTCTACCTGAGTTCATTTACTTTTTGAAACATTGTTTCTAGTCCTAGTGCCAGGAAAGTAACTCAGTTTTTCTTAGTGTTCGAAATGTTGAACTTCCAGTAGTTACAATTTTATTGGGTCAAGTTATATAGCGTGGGATCGATTTAAAGAATTCAATAGACGCCAGTTAATGCCTCTTCACCACGAACCAGAAGTACCATCCTGCATCGGAGTTCTGTACATACTATGTTATATGCCACGAAATTTCCACTTTGCTGGCCTCTTCTCCGCTGAAACAAAGCTTTTCGGTTCGAGCGTATAGCTTCTATCGATGAAAACCATTCGACAGGATGCCGAGGGAAAAAATAAATAGATACATCTCGCGAAGAGTCTTAATATTGGTATTGAGTCGGAATCAACAGAATGGCAATGAAAAATTGATATACATATCTACCCACTATATACACTGGCAGCTACCCAGCTACAAATAAAGCTACATGAGAGCCACGTGAAACACCATAGACACGAGAGCAAGCCGTCGTAAGCTGACTTATTCAAAATAGCTGGGTATCGACCACAGGCGTCAGGTCTCCAACGGCAAAGCGGTTTCCGCGTGCATACGTGAAAACAACAAGGAAGCCAAGGAAGGACTCGAAGCATTTACTCGACGCTTCCGTATTCCAAGACTAGTGCAGACAAGACACACAGTATAAAACGACACCGAGGGAAATGCAACATTGACGAACATCGGATCCAAGCTACAAGCTCGATCTTTTTCCTTACCTTTCCGTACCTTTCCTTTGCTGTATTCTCTGCACTGGACTCACGAAAAATTCCAACCTGACAAAGACTCCGTTTGATTTCTACCGAAGCACCCGCGCCGTGCTTCCATGGAACATTGACTCGAACGATGAAGAATGGAGGGAATAAAGTCGAAAGAGAACATCCGGAACAGAAACGAGCAACTGGGTTTATTTCGTGCCAACTGAATTTTAAGGCGAGCCTTAAGCAGTGCTTTGGATCGAGTTTACGGAAAGTAGCTCTCTCTGACGAAAGCTCTTTTGTCTCTCAAGCCCTTCGAGGAAAAGCAGTGACCCTCGAACTCGAAATATTCCTCTGAATGAGCGCATTGTCTCTTGATATTCGCAAAATCAGGTTCTCAGTGTCGGGTACACGCGTGGCACAGGCGAGATCGCGGAAAGTCTCGAAACTTTACCGCGGATATTGGAAAAGGGATATATATATATATATATATAGCGATGGTCTAAGATATTTCACGATACAATAGAACGGAAGATTTTTCCGTTGAAACTTGAAAAGAAATATTAGTTACGAGCTTCGCACTCGGACAGCTGGAAACTGACGGTGAGATAAAGGCACCCGAATGAAAGTGGCAATCAAATGCAAAGAAAGTGAGACCGTCAGGAACACAGAAGACACGAGAGACGCCTGGTTGGTTATTCAAAAGCGAGAAATGAATCTCTCGAGGGTATAAAGAAGTTATTACCAAGCTCGGAGAGGTTATCGCAATGAGATTTTATCATCCGTGAATTTCACCATTGTGAAAGATGTCAACTAGGGAAGCTAGCACACATAGCGATACTCAAATAGAAATCCAAGCAAACGGCTACTCGTGGTGTTATTAAAAATTCCTGTTTTTCTAATATAATCGTGAACGAAGCTTTTTATTTAGTATACTAAAGTGCCACTAACAAGGGGGCAAAAGATGTTTAAAGTATTTCGAAATGAAAGAGAATTTTTGAAGAATCCACCAATAAGGTTCTTGGTTAAGGATCCAAAGGAACCTTGAAGGAATTCATTCTGATTTTATAAAATCCACCGTTACAGACTTCTTCTTCAACACCGAAAGCATTTTTCCTGGGAAGATTTCCCTCGGAAAAATATTTTAATCTAGCAGCATCTCCTCCCCCCATCGAGAGGAGAGGAGAAGCATATAAAGCGGCCGGAGGGCAAGAGCCCCGGAAATAAAAGTTATTGTGAAGGGAATGGGAATGAGCTTAGTTTAAATGCGTCCGTAAGTCCGGGTAAAATCAACTTGGAATAAAGTCATAACCCTTGGGAGAAGGAGGAAGAGGAATACGTAAAGGTGGCAGAGCGCGAAGCTTCGTCTTGAAAGTGAGCGAAAAATATCGGAACGATTGAAAGAAGAAGACACACACACCACTGTACGTGATGACGATGGCAACGTGCTTATTGGCTCAAGATACCCTTCGCGTAATTCAGTTGCTCCATCCACGCAAAAAGTCTCGCCTTTTTTCTCGATGCGATTCGGAAACCTCCGGAGTAGTAAATTAAAGGATAATCTCAGATGAGCGGATAAAAAATTTTTCCCTTGGACAGTAGAGAGTATCTCTCGAGATGACCCCCAAGTTGAAAGTGTAAAAAATTCATGTTAACACGCCGATGAAGGTGAATTATTCAAGTATGGTAATACGCAAATATCCGATGCAATCTTTTGGCTCATTTTGTCGATAGAATTACTATTTATACCTCTGAAAAAGTTTCCTCTTCGTTCAGCATGGTTTTTTCAATTTTACTCCGTGGAACTTTTGATTGGCGGTGAATTGTTTATTCGACATTACAAATTGATTCTTTCATAGTGCCAATATCCGTTTTCTGAAAATATTGTGTTGCATAATACTTTTCTGATTTTGAATCTGTTAAGTACAGTCTTGAATTGTTTCTTTATTGCAAAGACATAATTGATTGAATTATGTCATTATGTCATTAATATCATTCGCTCAACGTAAACCTAATTTAAATGTTTTGAAAGGCATTATTCTTATAAAAGAAATTCATTTCCACGCATATCATATAATTATTCTTCCGGGTGTTTGAGGCGTTCAAGAGAATTAATTTCCTTCTCGTCCGCGTGGTAACAAGGTTCGAACTCCCTCGATTGGTCTGTGGATTCGTGTTCATTACCCAGCTAGGGTTTCCAAATATTGTCGGTTCGCAATTGCCAATAATTAGTGGCGTACCAGGCACCGAAACTCATTACAATTGAGGTATCCCCAAACGAAATTAATTTAATTACCAATTACATAGATTTACATGACCAGCAGCATTTTCATTTTGCAAGATCCTTCGCAGAATCAATAATCAGTGGCACAATTTCCGCCGATCGGATGGAAATATACCAACGATGCTGGACAACGCGAGTGTAGCTCGAATAAAACTTCATGTAAATCAACCGGCATCGACCTGGCCCACTAAATTCCACATTGGAGACAAAAGAGCCACTGGTATTTATATCTCAAAACGATTGCGACAGCTTGAGCCTTACTGAGCTTTTTCCGCTGGCAGCCCATTTTATCAACTGTAAAGTGACTTGCAATTTTAGAATTCTTCATCGATAGCTAACAATGATGTATGATAATCACGAAGAAAGTAAGTCTACTTCTGGATCTCACATAAGACTCAGAACTCTAAAAATGGAGAGATGGAGATTGTTAAAAGTAATTAGAAATTTTCAAACTGAATCTTATCCTTGAATGTGACAGTTATAAAAAGCAGTTAAAAAGAATGAATGATTTGAAATGAGGAATACAAATGCGCAAAGGTAACGTGCGTACCTCGGATCGTATCGGCAATCACTTAAAAGACCCGGATATAAATCTGAGTGTGCCCTTGTGTTCGAATATTTTTGTTGTTCACTGCATGTTACGAGAACAAGAGCCGCATTACGGCTGTGATGGGCAGCCAGTGAAAAAAAGCTAACTGAAAAACAGAGAGGTTTCGCGACAAAGCTCAACGCTCGATTTTAGATTTCCACACGGCGTGCTGACTCCCAACAAACGAATCTACGATGCGTGTCAAGCTGATCGATCGATAGCGGTCTATTCGAAGCATATTGCGACGCATGATCGACGTTAGTCGAACGAAAAATCGCCGAAAAGCCGATTCTCGAGTGACCGTAAATTCTAAGGAACAAAGAACTGAGCTTGTGAGAGAGAGAAAGAGAGAGAGACGAATGAAGGAAAGAAACAGAGAGAGAGATTTTGAGGAAGAGAAGAAGAAAAGCGTTCGAAATGAATAATTAAGGGAAAAATTGCTCTGAATAAATTAGAGCAGATAGGAGAAAGATAAAAAGAAGCAAAATGTCTGTGACGAAAAATAGGGAATTCTATCTAAGAAACGGGTTTCTGCATCAAGGATGTAACGAAGCCGAGCTTTCGGCCAAGCTCCCTGTAATCAAGGGACAGCGAGAGGAAAGAGAAATAAACGAGCAACTTCGACGAAAGAAAATGCTGCTTCACGGTGGAAAGCCCAGAATAGCGCTGGATTTCGAAGAAGAAGACGATGGAAAATGTCGAAGGACACTTACTTAGTTTCGTGTCCGTGGAAAGGTAGCAAAGCGCTACTAATGAAGTTCGTTTGTTCGTTCAGCCAGAAGCATGCTTAATACTTTATTAAGAAAGTATGACGCCTTGAGAAGAGTACCTAACATCAAGCAATTTAACCCAATTGCTGAAAAGGAAAGCCCACACCTCGCTCTACTGATCTTATTATATACGAATAGAATTGAATCTGAGTAAAAATTGCAAAATTGTATCTTACATCGAGAATTGATGTATCAATTCCAGAGGAAAAGAATCATAATGTTAAACTATTGTATAAAAGTATTATAATATGTAGTAGGGATATATCCGGATCAGTTTTACTTGCACATCGAATATATGCAAACGAAATCGTTCGGTGGGAAGCAACAGCTGTATTATACCAATTTCCACATTTATCGAAAGCAAGACGTATTTGAAATAAATCTGCCGTTAACCAGTATCAGGCGAAAGAAATCCTTCGAGTAGCAGGAATACATCCGGCTACTACGAATCGGCAGAATCTTTTTATACACGCGTGTGTTTCCTTGGAAAAGTTAGCTACAGTATTTGTCGAATCCGCGCTGCGCAGCAGGGTGTTCGCATTTCACGATTTAAAATCAATGAATCATGCAGGTTCGCTCGAGATATCGAAGATCGCTGTGCTGGTGAACCGAATCGTTAAAGTTTCCATGGGCAACAGCTTAAAAGGAAAAATGCACCTCGGTCAAAAGCATATCGAGCGAAAGAGCGATTTCGTGTGTACTTCTGCGAAGAGTATTAAATATTTTAGAAACACGATGCTCTAGTTTACTGATTTAACGAAATTAGGGAAATTTGGAACGACAAATTTGTTACGATCGGTATTCCTGGGATTTTAATATTAATAGTAAGACTTTAATTGATATCTGATACATGTTCCGATAGAGACTGTTTTTGTTTAAATATTATTTCTTATAACTCTCATTTGTCTTTGCTTATTTATTACATAATGCATTTGAAATAGTTGGAACTTCGTTTCTTGTATAATATCCACCTTGGTTAAAAATTCTAGTAAACTTCGTATATTGCACTCATGTTAAGGGCTAATACCAACCACTGGAATTCACTCAGTAATTTCACAGAATAAGTCACGAGCTTAACGAGAATAGTATCTTCCTCAATCTTAATTTCGAATTAGAACAAGAATTAGCAGCTTAATAATCTCAAAAACTCATTCGTCAAATGATTTAACAATTTCTACGAGACCTAAATTATCCTCAGTACAATTAACGATAGATTTTCGAAACTACTACAATAGAAGTGTTCCCATTCTTTTCCCACTACACTCGCATCGCATCGTATAAATTAAAACGCCAGTCAAAATGATTTGGCGATACGGACGCCGCAATCCGTTCTTGGAAACAAATGTGTCTGGTCGTGCGATCAATTTGTCGCGTGATTTTTCGAGATTTTCCGTAATCGCCTGACGCACACTCTCGCCAGGACAAGCAACTACGTTCCAATCGGTATGGTATTGCGGTGTCGGATAACGTTACCTGACGTAATATTCTCGAAACACGACGAACCATGAGTTTTTCACGGTATGCATTCAACAACGCTTATAGTTCTGTCAAACATTGGAGAATTTTTGTGCTTCCGTCATCGAGCTGTGTGTTTACTCAATGAACGATTTTACGTTGTTGTGTATCGCACTCGCGTAGTTTAGCATATGCAGTCCCTCGATGCGCGCATCATGGCTCACGCTATCCCGGAAATTGGCCCGTGGAAAATATAATGGCACTGTGCTCGTTCGTTTTTATTGCCGGTTGAATACCCCGATTAGCTCGAGACAAAAGAAAAAGAGCGGATGCTTACTGCTGCGCTAAAATCGGTTTTACGTATTTTTAATGCTCCCTTGCCTCGCGGATACAAGAAGCTTTCCGTGTAAAAACTAAAAACTCGAAATGATCGGTGCGTAGTATTCGTTAAGTACTTTTAATTATCGGTCCCTCGTAAAGAGGGAGATCATAGTAAAAAAATACTAGCACTTGGAAGGAAAAGGTGTAGCTATAAAGTATTTAGAGAAAATTACCGAAGCAAAAGGTAATTGAAATACTATTGAAAATAATTTTAAACAAATTTAACAAAAAAATTATATGTATCTTATTTTTATAAATTATTTCGTATAAAATAGTAGGTAAATGAATGTAACAGTACCTTTTCCAGTGAATGCAAATGTTTCTAAAGATAGCATATCAGCAGTGTTACTAATTGCGATAGTTAGACAGTACAATCTTATCTGAAAAATATGGTCGGAAAGGGTGGTATGTTCAAAGGAGTTTCCCCGTGAAATAAACACGGTAACTCGGATATTTATGTTCCGGTGATATATATCTCGTCTAATCTATTTTAAAGGGACCGTTTTTCTTGCGACACGACGTTAACACCAAAAATTAAAACTCTAATGGGAGAAAATCCGGGGAAAGTTTTACGAGAAGTACGCGAAACGCTTGATAGCCGTGCAATTGTGAGCCTACCTACGTACTGATTATTTCTCTTAAAAGCCATTCGCTGGCACTTCACGTAATTTCACCTTCCTCCTTTGAGATATAGCACCATCGAGCGCTTTCTTCCGACCATGTTTCTGCTTTTCTTGCGGCCAAATCTTACGTGCTTCGAACCTGAATTTAAGTCGCTCTCTTGCTCCAGATAAATCAACATCGAACTTTCGTATAATAAACAATTTATGAAAGATAAATTCAGAAAATACTATTGAGGTATAACTCTTTGAATAGCTCGAGGAAATTAATTTGTCAGAGTTTAATTAGTCGTTTGAACACGTTGAATCAGTAAACTAAGGCATCACGTAATCAATATGAATTTTATTAAAATATCAATTATCTTTTAAATTGAGCATTGAAAAGATGAGACGTATATTTCTAAAGTGAAATAACTGAAGTGAAGAGTGACTTGATATTAAGTAACTCGAAATGGGATACAATTCGTGGACTCGGCATTGACAAAGCACAAACAGACTCAGTGTCGCGTACATATTAATGAAGCAGAACGGCAAGTTTTTCGTCGACAACGACTGCCTTGGTAATTTGTATTGGCTATATAAACCATAGGGTATGTTTGGCCGCGTCTGCATGCAATAAATATTCTTACGCGAGTTTCGCCCGTTTACCATATCCCCTCTCCTATTTGGTTGGGAATAGCGTGTTTTCTGCGAATGCAATGTTGACACCGGAAATACACATGCCCCGATGGAAATCGATTTATTAAATAACACCATGAAAGCGGTAGTTCTCGGTCCATTGCACGAATAAACCGAATGAATGATTATTCATGGACCCGACTGGTTTATGATATTCACACAATTAACCGCATTTAGGGGCTATAAAAATCCAAAGCAGATCAGATGAAATGTTGAATTCTGTCACGTTGGAATTATTTCACATCACGAGAGTATTTAACGTTTCATTCAATTTACAGAAATTTATTCCGAGAATACTGCCAGTTAAAGGAACAAAAAAGAAAAAAGCTTGGCAAAGGACAAAGACCCTTCTGATATTCCGAATCCTTATCCCCCACCATCCAATTATTTCCAGATTTAAATGCACCGGGTCCCTAACGAAGCGTTGGTGATCGTATTCGCGAGTAGCATTGAAATTTGTTGCAAATCGAGCTAGAACGAGCCCACAAGCGGTAGTTCAGGCTCATTAATAAAGTGGTCCGCGTCAGATAACCGCTTTCGTAGCGGGACGATTAATCACGCGGGCCATGCGCAGCTAGTGGCCCTTTATGGAGCTGTTAAACGTAGTCGCGTAGATAACGGACGAGCTTAAAAGATGGTCGCTACAGCCTTTTTCGCATTCACCCTAGTTGAGCCCTCTTAATGCGGCCTTTCAACTTCTCGATCCTCGACACACATAATTACCACTGTAGCCAACCAACTAGTTCTCCGGAAATTGCTCGCGCAGGCCCGGTAATTAACGAACCGACAAGCTGGACTTATTGTTGGAGAAACGGCGAGGTAGATCTAATGAGGCGAATGGCTCCGGAATCAATATCGCGCTGGAACAAAGATATATATATATATATATCTATGAACGGAGACAAGCTCCGAAAGAAGGTTTTAGAGCACGTGTTGCGCGAACTTGGAAGTTTTGAGAGTGGATTTATTCGGTGGGTGAAGCATACTACTAATTGGGGGTGACCTATAACAGAGTAACCGAGTTTGATCCTATGGAAAATTAAGATAAGAGGCTCCTCACGAAAACAACATTGCGAGTTCTAGAGCTCGTAGCTTCTATGTCGTCGTCCTGTGAGAGACTATCCAAGGAATGAGGTATAAAATTCCAAGGACAAGTATCGTTAAGTCTACAACGACTCACAAGCTAACACTGAAGCTTCGTTTCAGTGTTCAACGAAGTACTTTAGCGACTTAAGTAACAAGCTCTACATGTTCTTTACTATAGTAAACGTATCCGTTGAATGTTATCTTGCATGGGAACCTTGTGTGACGTTTAGTAGTTAGAACGTTTAGTCAGCAAATTTAGCAAATGGGCGCATGCGAAGCGTAGTTTGTTCGTAGTTTGTTCAGCCAGTAGATTATGCATCCATTCCTTTTCTAATAGACTCTTTGAGTAGACGCGCATTGACGCACAAGTAAGTACAGCTTCGGCTTGGCGAACTTTGGTTGCGAAGCTAACTAGGGTTCTATCAACCCTCATTCCCGTGCGCGGCGCGCTCTGGCTAATGCCGTTGAGTACTTGGTGCGCCTTTCGCCAAGCTGCCTTTGGTTACTCGCCCGGTTAACTAACTTCTTTCTTTACTTTTCCCTGGCGCACACGAGAGCCGATCCTTTGACGGATGTGTACTGGATGCTGGCCGCAGGCTCGCGACGAGTGACTGTGACAGGGTGACTGTGAACTGTGTGCGCTACCCCATTCGCGAGTAGGAGAATCTCGAGATTCCAAATCGGAAGGGCAATTATTCTATTTCATCGATCTATTAAAAATTCGAAGATATTTAGCATCTGCTCGATCGCAAGTATTTTTTCCAGTAGCAATCAGGATACTTTCGACTGGAGAACCCTAAAATCTGGTGGTTTCTCGTTGGAGTCTCGAAATTGCTCGTTGATCTTCGTGCACGTCAGACACTAAGAATAGTCGCGCACCGAGCGAATGAAAGATTATGAAAGGAGAAGAAGGAGATGCGCGCGCGATCACGTGGGGGGACAAAAGAGACAGATGCTTAAAACTCGAAGATAATTGGGATCGTTGAATAGTGCGCGCAACTCGGCCGGATTCTAGCAATCTTTCATTCTTGGAGAAAGCGACTAATTAGGTGGACCGTGGCTCCATTGCCGTGACTAATCGCTTCCTTTTTGTGTTTTTTCTTCGGGGGATTTTCGGGAACACCCCCTACATTCAGGATCGTACTTCAATTGCATCATGTTCATGGTGGCGAGCAGCGTTGTCCTGACGGTGGTAGTACTCAACTATCATCATAGATCGCCAGATAGATACGTCATGCCGCCATGGGTAAGAAACTACAATACTTTCGCAATCTATTAGTCTGTCTATGATTCAAGAGATGAACTAATTAAATAGTTTTATTCTATTATATTGTTTTTTTTTTGTAATTTAATTACTCGCATCTAAACCACAAATCTTTTTGCAAATATGAATTTCATTATTTGGACAAAAATACGAAATTTGTAAATATAATTCCTGGCGTTCATTAACTTTATACGCTGTACAAATAATTTTGTTGATTATCCAATAAAGATCCTAATTTACTTGAAACATTTACTGCCATTTAAATTAATTGTCCGAAATAGGAAGTTGTGAACAACGAATAGAACATTTCTAGTTGAATAATTGTCACAAATTTCGTCGTGTCCTTACTTCCTACGCAATTTGCAAAGTTCGAATAGTACAAATTTCCATCTTAGAAGTGTTAGACCACGAGAGAAGTTTACTTCACGAAGCTGGATTTACCGCCGAATCGTGGTTCTCCAACTCGTATTTGCACGGAAGAAGATTTTGACAGAGATATGCAAAGAATAGTTCGTGCTTTGGTTTATAAGACGCAGCGAGGCTCGCGGTGGCCATTACGGCCATTAAACGTAGAGCGTTAGTTCGTGAAAGTTTAAAGTGCCTTCGAGGCGTTAGTACTTCCTCTTGGCCGTCGGTTACTAGAACTTTTATAAACCAAGAAGGAACGTATCTCGAGGCCTCCGGGAGTCGAGCGTCATTGCTACGAAAAATTTCACGCAATGTTTTTCTGTGCCATTAAACCAACCATTGCATACATAGTGTAGAACCACAATATTTTCACCAGTAAAGATACTTTTTATTGCTTGTTAGAAAACAGATTTTAAAAAAATCCCATTACTAACTTTTTAGTGTCAATATCATTGTGTGTTTTGTATCACAGTTCAATCATTAAGATGCGAGTATTATAACATAACATTTCTCATTATGTTTCGTATTGAAATTCCTCGAACTGTAAATTTTAGATTACAGATTTTCAGTAAGATAATATTTCAATATATGTAATTTTTATTTCAATCACTCATTTGCATCGATATTAGTACAATAACTAAGGTTCACTAATTGTTTTATACAGGTAAAAACGGTCTTTTTGCACTGGCTGCCGTGGCTCCTACGTATGAATCGTCCAGGAAAGAAATGTACGAAGAAGTCACTCTTCATGAGCAACCGACAACCAAAGGTGGATCACGAGAAGTGTAGTATGAGTCTCATGGCGAACGTCTTAGACATGCCTGATAATATTTGTCAGAAAAACAGCGCTGCCAATCCCACTGGAACAATAAGGTATTCCATAGGTTACCTACAAATTTTAATTTACTTAATACTTAACTAGAATTGAGACAATTACAGTATGTACTTAACGTTTACAAAATATCTTAAATGACTTACTAATTTCAATTTATTTAAACATTCAGTATTTCGCCATACACAAGTTTCAGTTTCTAATTTTTATCATGATCCAACGATTAGAGAAATCGCAGAATAAATCGTCTATATCTGTTCTTTAATATGTATCTTTTTCGATACACGAGTGCACTTGATTCGATTAATTCAGACGATCGAATCCGCGTGAAACTGAAACCTCTTATTGAAGATAACTAGGCTCAAGTTCACTTTCTCCGTTTTAATTCCTAATAGCATTTAATTTATATCGCACCAAAGTAGATCCAATGCGGATTAGATTGGAAGATATCAGAATTCGTTTTCTCTGATTCGTCAAGTGCACCAATCCTTACACCGCATATTAGTATTTTGAATAGACAACGAAGCGAGAACGATAGATAGCAGTTGTTACAGTAGTATTAAAGTGCTTTGAGTCTGCCAGTGAAATAAGTGTAACATATATCGGTCATATACATTTACTGTTTAAAATGTCCTTATTCCTTACAGCATTCCTATATGTATAAAATACAGTTTTAATTTATTAATCATCATTTTTCATTTCATTACCGTTTTATTGTTGTTTTTTTTTACCTTATTCCTTATTAATTTTATGTATGTTTCATGTATTGTGGATTATTTTGATTATGATTATTTGCTGTAAATAAAGCTTCTTGTTTTAATTTGTTTTTTTTAACCTATTTTTTCCCCCAACCATGATAAACGTTTTATCGATGGACGCAATTAATCGGTGAGCGAATTCTAAAGTTCAGTAAATCGTGTTACAAAACTACAATAGCATCTTGAGTGCATTTTTGAGCTTGAATTATTTTTCCGAATAAAATTATTATAAATACTGTTCACCGAATGTATACAAATGTATACCATGTATAGGTACACGGCCTCTTTCAGCCTGAAAAAGTATAGACCTTGCGCGTTCGCAGCAAAGTAACCCTATCGAAATAAGCAGAAGAAACTGTTCCTATCTCGCTAACTTAATATCCATGTGGAATTGCTTGACACCCGTGTCGCGTTTCAAGCTCAAGAGCTTAATGCAGTTGCTCTACCACGATAAGAAAAATATATGTATACGCTTGCCTAACGACCTGTAGAGTTATTTTATATTTTACAATTTCAGTATGATCTCGTTCGTGTATTTCTTCTATTCTTCTACTTTTTTATTCTCATTATTCTATTCGATAAAGCTATTTCGGACAAATGGAAAATTGCAATAAAATACATGTTGATATCTTAAAGTTTTCTTTACGTAAGTGGAAAACTTGAATTCTAATGTTAAATTCGATAATATTAAGCGAGTGTATTAAACCATTTGCTCGGGTCTCAGAATAAGAATTCGCGAAAATACGTTGTTCTTGCAATTGTTTAACAGCAGATCGGTGTATGGCACACCATTAACAACAAGGCCAGCAACAGTCGAAGAAACGTCGGCATCCTTACCCCTGACTAGCATGCAGGATGAATTACACACGATTCTCAAGGAATTGCAGTTTATAACGAACCGCATGAGAAGAGCAGACGAAAATGACGAGGTCATTAGCGACTGGAAATTTGCTGCGATGGTGGTCGACAGGTGGGTAACGGGACTTTTGAAGACTCTCGAAATGTCTACGCTCAAAATTCTTATGCTTCTTTCTGGCAAAAATCGCATAAACTTAAGGAAGACTATTCGTTAGAAATAAGTGGAACTTATCCTTTCCTTAAAGGATTTGTCTATACGTCTTCACCCTATTCACGGTGCTGGCCACGGTGGTGATATTGTGCCGTGCGCCGCATATAATCGTCCAATAAATAGACTGCCCGGTCAAGCCACCGAAAAAATGCACAAAAATCGAGAAGTAGCGCCTCTTGGAACTTGGTAAGCAAATGTATCTTACCTTTAGAAAACACAACACCTCAACTCACCACTCAACACATTCCACTGTCATTTCAATCACGAATTAATCAATTTTTCTACACGTATATCCGATCCTCCTATAAAAAAAGTTCCACTCAACAATAAATTATTATTATGTCAATTGGTTATGTATCTCATCGACGCTTATTACTTTATCAGAAATGGATTATCTTATAACTAGCAACACGGTCTTATGAATTTCTCACTGGTTTTGCAAATTGGAATTTTTTGTAATCACGTCGAGCGTGTCTTCAAGTTTTTAAATGAGTCTCATACATATTTTACGGCCGGTTCGAACATGTACTCGAAGTATGTATTTCGCACAATCCCTGTCGCATTTGATCGAAGGCAGCATTACAAAAAACGAGCATTGTCCATCGTGTTATCGGGGAAAATCGATTCCGCAATTTTGCGGCGGCACGACGGTAACTGTGCGCTGCCATCGTTATTGCATTTAAAAGCAACGTGTGCGACGTCAAACCGTATAAGAGGTTGACAGAAAACAAAATTGATACAGTGTGGAAACGTTAACGCGTTTAGGATAACGAGCGTTCGCATCATCCGCGTGTTTTGCCGTGAGAATTTCGAGACGCAGGCGCATACACGCTGGTGGGTACCAATTTTCTGGGGGGGATTATTAAGCAGGAAATCTACGCACTCTCGTTTTGGCGTTTCGAATGCACTCAATTATTCCCAGGTTAATTTGCGCATATCGCCACTTGTAATTCATGCTTATCCATGAATTTGCGGAATTTCGCATTGGGAAAAATTAGAAACAACAACAGCCATGCATTTTGCATTCGACGATTGGTTTAATAATTAATCCTCTTTTTGCTTTTATTTCGGGGGTTTCGAGTGTAGCGTAGGTGGAGAAATCCCTGAAAGTATTGTGAAAGCAAATGGTATAACTGCCGCGCTATTTACTCTTGGACAATGGAGCCTGGCCAGCTTTTAAGTTCCACTCGAAATTCATGAACCGTTACATTCTATAATACACGGCAGGGTATTATCCTAGCAAATTCAGTAGAACCTGTAATTCAAAGCATCAAATTTCGCCTCGAGCGCTCTAATCGCTCACAGTCCAGTGAAGGCAGTCCCCTGCTCACGAATTTCTGTTCCATCCCAACGAAGATAAATTCCATTCCGCTCCAGCGTTTCCATTTCTCGCCACAAGGAATAAATACAACAAACCAACGAACGAACAAACACTGTCAGTGTCGCACACACGCAAACACAGACATATACAATACACAACGCGCAGGATCGCGTTTGAAACAAGACAAGACAGGGGTACCAGTCCACCTTACTTCAGCATACAACTCTCTCTCTTTCTTTCTCTCTGTTTCATCCGTAGAAATGCCGGGGCGTCTGGGATTCTCGGAGGCGGCTACGAGACGCGCGACGAAGTGTCAACCGTGGGTACAATGAGAAAGAAGAAGAAGAAGAAGAAGATAAAAAGAAGAAAATAAGAGAGATAGAGACAGACTCGCTGCTTCGTTTTTACTTTATCCTGTATCCCTATCTGCCGAGTTGCTCACACATCCAGCCCACTTGGTCTTTCTACGAGCAGCCGAGGGCCAGCCACTCGGTCCCCTCAGCTCAATGGACGATTTCGTGCCGGTGGTTGCGCTCCACCGGTACGGTCGAGGGGAAGAGAGGATGCCGAGCGCTCGGTTGCGGTTTCGCGGCGCGCAACGTGCTTCTAGTTAGCCATTAAAGAGGACCTAGAGAAGGAGAAGGAAGAGAAGAACGCAAGAGAAGAGAATCGAGAAGGAGATGGCGAACAGAACCAGTCCTGGAACATGAGAGCATTCAAGCGAGTAAGGACCAAGTACCTAAAGGATTCGCATCCGGAGTAGCACCAGCACCGTTCACCGTGAGGTCTCCACTCGAAGAGGGACACACTCGAAGACACCGATCCACGAGAACCAGGAAGAGGATTTGACCCGGAACCGAAGAGGAGACAATGCCGTTGGCGTGCAAGCTCGTATCGACCAACCGTTCGCGGCTGCAGTTTAAGGGGTTGCTCACCGTTGGAGTCTCGTCTAGGATAATTCTCGTAGATATTGCTTGCTATCTATCGAGCGCAGGAAACTTGAGGCTGTTGGCTCGAGAGAATCGTGACTCGGTCATGTCGGGTCAAGCTCAGGCGAGGGGTACCTACTATCATTTAGGAAGGGCACGAAAGGGGCGCCTCGAAAAATGTCGACAATACACGGCTCGTTTTGCGTTTTTTCCTGTTTCTTTCATCTCGTACTCGACGTATTGCTGTGTCACTTTTTCTATGTAAGTACATACTCAATGTTCGTCGCGATGATCTGTACACTTACTTAAACCGTAAGCCAATCCAAGATACGATGTTGTACATTCCTCAAGAGAGAGAAAGAGAGAGAGCGTTGTCGCGGCCTTTCAATAATAATAGTAACAATAATAATAGTAATAATATTACCAATAATAATAATAATAATAATAATAATAATAATAATAATAATAATCGTCATGATAATTGCTAATCAGGATATGAGCGTTAGTGTAACGATAACGATAATAATTCAATAAAGTTAACAATAATGCTAATTCTAATGAGGATACTAATAATAGCTATAAGTAGGCAATTGATGAACATGTGAATTAGTATTATGTAAACAACAATCGCCATGCATGCGATCGTTGCAATCGTGTCGCGATTCTTACCGCATTGTAAAGGGTCCCCCGTGGAACTAAAAACAGTCTACTCAAATGATAACTGCCAAATAACTCTTTCGAGCCAGGGATGTCCAACCTTCTCACTGGTAGAGTAAGATGTACCCGATTGAATAGCTGGTCAAAGATTCATAACTAGTAGAACAACTGGCACTAAATAACAAGATTGACAGAGTTGAATTTAAGTGCAACACAATTCCAAATAAATTAGAAGCAATACAAAATTCAATAGTAGTTTTTCATAATTGGAGTTTGGTAAAGTCGTCGAAATTCTATGGTCAAACGTTAGAGAACGATTGAGAGGCACTATTACACAATTCGATTGACCATTGAAGTTATACTAACGATAAGTATCTGAAGCACCGAATTCAACTGACAAGAGAGTGAAAGAGAGAAAGAGAGTTAGAAACTTGTGATTGCTGAGCACAAGGATGCTTGAATGTTGAATCGAACAAGTCCGACTCAGGTTTCGAACAAACGAAGAAAAATCTTTGGAAGCGTGGAAATGAAAACAATGGATAGTAGACAAAACTGCCAAGTTGGACTGTCCCTGCCCTCAGTACAGACAAAATTTCAAGTTCTCGGGGACCCAATGGGGATCCGCGCGGTAAACAGTGGATCAATCGAACATCGGACTAAAAGACGGCGAGATCGCGCGCGGCGAGCATGCCCTTGCTTCGAGTTTACGTTTTCCAACCACGTGAAGCTTCTCAATGGCTCTACCCTGTTGTTCCTCGGGTAGAAACGCACTTTAAGCTTTTAGTAGATCCACCGGTGCGTTACAGCGAACCACAGTGTAATGAGAGTAAGTGAAGTCTTTTTCTTTTTTCTTTCATTTCTTTTTCTTTTTTATTTTCCTAGGTCTAACAAACTGGTTTAAGTATCGTTATGTACGAAGAAACTAAATATTTGAGAGGATAAGTTACGAAATCAAATCTACATTAATTTATATCTTTAACGAAGCTACGATATTGTTGATAATTTTCTAGAAATAAATTGTATAGGACCTTTTTCAATCGAAATCGCAGTAGGAAAAAAGGTTTCACTGATTTCATATTTACGTAGTTACTTCAACAACGAATTACTTTCTAAATAACTTTCAATACTCGTTTTTACCGCGTACAAGTCATTACGAAATTTCGTGTTTTCGATAAATTGTGTAATGGGCGATCCGATATCTACCTTCCACATATGAGAGTTCAAAACTAATTTAGAGCGAACAGTGAACAGTAAATTTCAAAGTATTTTACATTCTGCGAACTCTATCGCAAGAATCTTTGGAACGACAGTTTATAAAGTACTCTGTAATATGAAAAGTTGCAAATTAGTAACTCGCAGAATCCAAAAACTCAATTCAGAATTGACTCGTGTTTGTAACTTTTTTTTTTAACAGAAACGGGTTTGTTCGGTACCGAAACACGGGAAACCACTTTGCTGAGCATTAACCTTGATAGAGTAATTCTGCGGCTTTTAGAGTTTGACCAGCTTTGATGTGCTTTGATGACCGACTCCAATTAACACCACTGCTCATTGCGCAAAGATCACTGATAGTCACGCAAACCAGCATCTAACAATCAGAATTGCATCTCGCTATTGGCGAAACCGTAAAAGCGTTCATTAGTATAATTGCACAAAGATCATTACGGTTTGATGCTCTCGTAGTATCGTACAAATCATCGCCAATGAAGTAAATAAATTGAAGCATTTAACGTGCAGTATGTATTAATCGGAATAATAGTAACTCTATTAAAGCAATTCGTCTAGCAGCATGAGCTTTAATAGGAAAACAAATTGTTTAATTTCTAGTATAAATTTACATTAGTCTATAATGTAATAAAATAATTTGTTTTATTTATAATACCAAATGGAATATGCGAGAAACAACGATTAATGAATAATCTTTGGCAATATTTTCCAAATTGTTTTTCGTGGTTCGCTCTTATGCACATTTTTATCTCATATTAATTATATTATCAATTAATTTACTACTCATTAATATATACGTACTTAATTTTTAATTTTCTCATTTCTTTGATTATTTTATCGATTATTTTACTTGTCACTTCAAATTAAGAAGGGAGGAAGGGACGAAAGGGCACATTTCAGACCAAACAACGAATGTAAATTTACTTATGTAGGGCCATGAAACATATAGTAGGTAATTTGTACACTCGGACTTTCGGATCTCGTCGGAAATCAAGTAAATAACAGCATGGTATTGCCATTGAGTAGTTTACGTATCGCACAAACTGAAAAAAAAAATAACTTACTTTTGTTATCAACCCGCTCTATTTTTTCATTGGCTAAGCTATACAGAATGAGAGAGTAATATGTATAATCGTTCGAACAGCAGACGAAGCCATTATATTAAATAAATGTGAGGTGTTCCAGTTAAGTAACTTGAATATGTACATAAAGAATATGTCTGCATGTGGTGGGACTCAACTACATTGTAGCGATATAGCTGGTACAATGAACAGTGCCACTAAATAAGTATAGGTATGCATATAAATATATATATAAAAAAATATAAATACAAGTACATGTGTATATTATCGAATAAGTTTGTGTACGGTGGCTAAAACGTTACGAAACAGAATAATTCAGTAAGCAGTCGGAAAGAAATTCCTTGATATGAAATAACCATGAATCAGCTTGGGTGCTTTCGCGAAGCAGATCAATAATTGGAATTATTGGTTTTCATTACTATCACTAATTGAACAACCATCGTAGCGATCGGTAATCAAAAAACAAACTATACTAACGTTCGTCTTAATTAAAGTGTCTTAGGGATCACGAGTAATTATCAAAAGCCCATTGACGAAAATAATTCCAAAAATGTTCTTCCCAGTAACTGTTCTTCATTAAGAAATTTTGATCCTTTTCCAAAATTCACTTTGAAACTACGTTTCTAACAGTTGTAAAACTTGAAGCCCCTAAGAAGCGAAAGCTTTCTTGAAGTACTTAATACGTGAGAATACTTTAGCGACGACTTACAGATTAATATAAATGCGTAAGACCTATCAATCTGTATCGGCATATAACTATAGCTTAACAATTTGATCAAACGGATTTAAAACTTTCGATGAATCTGTAGGTCCATGATGTGTCTACTAAAAAGTACGAAATAAATAAGTTAGTACGACGAAGAGAACTATGTTAGGACTGTTAACGATCGCTGCAATGGTAGTTTCATTGGAAATTAATCCAACTGCTTGCAGAGCCATGCCGCAGGGCAATGCGATTCGACATTAAACATTCGAATTGGACGCAATCCTAATTCGATCGAGCTTCAATTTGGCTGAGCAAGAGAATCCGACCGAGAATTGGAGACATGGACGATAACTACGGGGCTACGGTCGCCCAATTGCCATGCGACGTAAATACGAACGCATACTAGATGCAACCAACATAGTACGTGGTCGAGTTATATTTGGATTTTCGTCAGTGGACTGGCTATTGAAAAAAGAACAGTTGAGAGAATATAATATAAAGATAATCATATAAAAGAAATATTGTAAAGTTGAATAATTGATCATTGGCAGATGGAAATCATTTCGTCAGAATATTCTCGATCCAGCCGAAAGCATTGTCGTTAATACTATTACCATTATTGCTACTACCACTACTATAACTGTTACCACACCTACTACTACTATTACTACTACTGCTAATACTACCACCACTACTACTATTATTACTACTAATACTACTACTATTACTACGACTATTACTAATACTATTACTACTACTATTACTACTACTACTACTACTACTGCTACTACTATTACTGCTACTATCACTAACTGCTATTACTATTGCTATGACTAGTGCTACCGGCTAATACGATTACCAGTATGATTCTTGAGAGTACTATTATTACTATTGTTATTATTAGAATATTATTATTATTGTTATTGTCGAGGTCCTCGCGATCATTGTCACCGGTGTGTCATTGTTGCCATCGTCGTTATTAAGGTTTTCTTCCAAAATCCCACGGTCATCGGCATCGCTGCTATTGTTACTATGTATTGCCAATTCCTATTATCGCTATTTCTATTGAAACGCAAGAGGGATAACAAAGAGGAGACAGACTCGCTAACATACGCCACTTGGCAATAAATTTTGTTTGCTCTTTCGCCAATGGCCTCTAGTCTATGTTGACCACAATGGATTTTAACCCAGAACAATGTGGTGAATCCGATGGCAAAATTGCTGGCTGGATTATTATTCGCGAGGATTTTGCGGTTTTGATTTCCTACGTTGCTTTGAACGCTTTCCAATAATCGAAAATAATTGCGCGTTGGACGTGATGAAGGAGATTTTTGAACAGAATTCAATTTTTGAAGTAACTTTTGTTTTACCATGTGAATGATGGAATCATTTTTATAAATGTCCATTAGTGATTTACTTTGAAATTGTATTATATTTATTCTTTTAGAAATTGAATGTGATAAACTGTATCAACTTTCATTCGTTTTAACGTAGAGAAAATAGGCATTTTTTTAAAAGACAACGCAATGGAAAAATTAATTGTTTTAAGCGAAAATGACTCCTTTGTTATCTCATCCGTTTTCTAAACGACATGTAAAGGAATCCTGATTTACGGGTGCAAAGAGGTGTAAATAACTTCTGTGATAAGAATCGATTATTAATCATTGCCGAATGCAAAACCCCTTTAGAATGAGTGCTCTCAGAGTGGTGTCATCGGATTGACTTTGGTTTCGTGATCTTACAAAAATGACGTGTTGACTTATTTCATTTTAATGAAAAATATGAAAACGTTAGAATGGCCGTTTGCAAAATTTTTATGAGTACATATATCGAAAAATATCGTATAGATTGACCTCCACTGTATCGCACGCTTTGTTATTAACGCATCTTATCGTCATTATGAAAGAATTCGTGGATCGAATTACTTAGTATAGTAGCTTATGTGGGAAAATTGTTGAATTACGGATAAATCTAAATAGATATTTATAGAAGAAATATTATAAGAACGTATTGCAAATTTGTTATATTTCAAAATTTTGAGAAACTACAAATTTTAAAAGAGCACAAAAAATGTCCCACGTGATAATTACAGAGCACCAGTTATTGATCTCTGAAAACATGATTTAACATTCGAATCTTATTGATGAAATAATTTTCGACGCTTATTGAATTATTGATATAATACAATTATCAACATTACGTATGATTTTGTGATATGTTTTATCGGTTGGAACCAACTAGGAATAGATTTAAATTAAATTATTATTTAGCTTACGCGTAATGAGCGGTTTCGGTTGTCGGATCAAAACCTGTGGTGGATGTACTTCCAGTCGGCTGGCCGGCGGATCAAAATCAGACGAAACCACTGCCGGTTTTGTGCCACTACCAACGAACATTACCATTCTGATCATTTCAAGCTGCTCGTGCCAGCTGAAATTTTTCTCTGTCCCTATTATGACAGTGCAGTGAAATTCGCATTAATTTAATTAGTGCTTGTTAAATTTAGCCAGTCTCGCGTTTAGAATCCATCCGCGATATAGAGATAACCGTGATTTCCGCTGTGAAGCGGGTTGTTGACTCTGTTAAAATAGAAATTCCAAATTATTCCCGTTGTCTGGATTTCAACAATTATAATCACATTTGACATTGAGTTTACGATACCTCTAACAATCGTCCAATCGCCTATTTCACTATCGCACAAAAAGAACGATAAAATATCCTCGAAAACAAGTCAGTTATTCGTACGATTATCAAAGAAACTTTTACAACAGTCTCTTCGTTATAAAAACTATAAAACACGTATGAAACCCATTTGACTCGTTCTAGTTAGAAAAATAAAAATTTGAGCGGACATCGATCGATAGTTAAAAATTCCAATGAAAACCTCATATAAAATAGTTCTGTCAGTCTCGTAGCAAGGTTTACAGGGCTTATCGTTGTCCGGAAGAATTTAACGTGTCTTCATTCGCGGCTAATTGCCATCAATTATCGAACACATTGCTCTCAACAGAGAAGGATAGTCTACTCGGCACTCCGGAAATGGCTGGGTTTCCTCTGGAAATTGGCAATTCGCCTTTAATTCGGCAGGTCGCGACCAATTTCGCGGGATGATACTCAAGATCCCTCCTCCCCCCTCTCGTATATGCCACTATCGATCGATCTAGAGGTTTCGTGCAAGAGATGGAAGCCTTCCAGCGAGGAACTTTCAATCGAGAGTGCTTCACCGTGAAAGAGAGTACTGCTCTGATTAAAACTCGTCAGGAGGTCAATCGCGAGAGGCTCAGGTTGTCCGGCTTCAACCAGGATACGCGGGAATGTTCTTTGCTCATGACGATGGTACCACTCAGAGACTCATAATCCCGCGATCGTGCTCCACTTTTTGTAGCCGAGACGCTTTTCTTTTTCGAGTGGGCGCTTAAGCGTCAAGATGCGATTTTCCGCAGGACTTTACGCGTCATTGACGAGTACACACACTGACACTTATGACATTGACACTTTTTGGAGGTACGGATAGCTGTGGACATACGCGTAAAACAACCACGAGTATGCTTAGACGATGATGCATTATAGATCAACTGATAAAGCGTACTATTATAACTATATAAATGGATAAGGGAATATGTATATATATATACACATATATATATTATATATATGTTATATATATATGGATAGATAGACAAATAGATAGGTAGATAGATAGATAGATAGATATTACATGACTACTATACAGATATAAAACCTAGAAGATGTGTTGTAAGATAACGAGATGAGGTCGGTGTTGCGGCGACACCAGACGTTAAACTAATAGATAGTGCGAACTGTTAATAAATTATAATATTAACTAATTCGTTAATGAACTAAATACAAAGGAATTGAATTAGGTTACACGGACAACCAGTAGTCTGTCCCCATATTCGTCTTTGTTCCTACTCTCTGCAAGTACATAACTTAAAACGCGTAACGCCCGTCACAGACGCGGAGCTTCATTTTGTACGGTTTTTCTATGATTTCGAGACGAAGCAGGGCACTGTCGCGATATTCGAATCGCGGACTCGCTGGTAAAAGTTGTATAAGGAATGTGTGTGAAAATGGAATTCGATTATTTTTTTTGCAAACCGCCAGAGCCACTGGAACTACTTTTATCATCGTTGAATCCACCCTCCTCAGCGAGTCTTGGACTTAAGAAGCGTTCGCATACATTTATTGCATAAGATGTATACCGTGTATTATAAAAAATTAGAGATGTACCGGATGCTGTGAAATCGATGATACGGACTTTGAAAGGATGTGGTACTTGTTGAAGAAATTTTTGTTGCTAAAGACGTCCATTTAGAAATCAACAGTTTAGAAGTTATTAATTGACAAGGGACGAAGCTATACTTTTTGAACGATGCACGAAATTACCTAGAAAGAAAATCTTTCTCTAGTTCTTGGAAACTGTTGATTTCTAAATTCTCGTTTATTATTATGACGTTGATTGCTTCGACTAGTACCAAATGAGCCTATGGTTCGCAACATGATTTGTATAGCACCCTGTACACACAACGAAATACAATCCAATCACATACCGAAACGAGAGCTGATAAGGACGAGAACTGAAGTAAGAAATTGAAAGGAAAAGAAGAGTGTCGTTTTGCGTTTCCATCATTCTTCATCGCTAACATAAGCTAGCAAAACGAATAACTTGTCGCATCTGAAATTGGCGATTACTCTGGACACTGTGTGCGAGCAGAGTAGATCGTGTCCCTCCCAATTAATTTCTAAGCCCACCTCGCTCCGTGCCAAGGACCACCCCAAAATAGGGTTTTGCGCTCTCGCGAAATGCGCCAAAGACGACAGAATACATAGAACAAAAAGTACGACCAACGAGAGAATCGGCACCGATCACACGGATGGTTTCGCTAGTCATTGATGGAAACCAAACAATTCAACGTTAACTCGAATCTCTCTGCATGCCATTTGAAACTACGCACAACGACGATTACCATCGTTGCAACTTGAGAAATAAATCAGTGTAAATGTATTATATATGTATGTAAAGTATCTTGGACACGTTGACCACTGTAAATGTCTTTCTTCCCGTAGTACATGTACACACGAGAGCGGTCACAGGGGATACATAGTCATCTATACATATAACATGCAGGAAGAGACGAGGGGATCTTTGCGTGCGCCGCTGATCGTCAAGGCACACCAAGCAAACTAGTCGAGTCGATCGATAGCCGCGTTTGTGAGAATACACGTATAATACATACAAAGACAGACAGACACGCACACGTAAGACAAAGAAGAAATTTGTAAACCACGAGTCTTTGATTCTTGACGGACAGATATAAAAGTTGCCAATTTTTTCTTTCCCGATTGCATTTCACGAGAGGATAATTTTGACGTATTGAGATTTACTGTGAATTATTGAATAAGTCAAAAGTATATTAATATATTGGAGAATCGAGAATTGGAGATAATTTGATCCATTCGCGAAATGCTAATCGTCGAGTCAATTTTGTAACTCTTTGTTTCCGTTTCGAATTTAAGACCCATGGTACAATCGCTGAGGGAATCCAGCGATTTAATGTGAAATATTACTTAAGCAAGTACGTATATATATATATATATATATATATATATATATATCGTATATATAGTTATATATATATATATATATGCATATATATTAATTAATAAAGACAAAGCCGCGTGGTATGCTCAAAACTTAGAGGAAAGTTTTATCTCTGTACATGCGCTTAAGGGATCCTTATACATGTATAGAATAAATGGTTATTACACGACAGTCTCGATGTGCAGAAATGTATGTGAGTCGTGAGAAGGTAATTTTTAAGGCAGGCAAAGTCCGAAACGAGCGGAGGAATCGAATCTGAACCCTTTGCGATTTTCGGCTGAGATACTGCATTTACTGGGGTACATTATATTATTATAAGAAATAAAATGCTTATGATCACCTACCTTCCCTTATAAGACCCAACCGAATTATCATTTTTTTCCCAGTGAAAAGATGATGATTTTAACACAGTCTTTTTATATGCAAAGTATTCTATTTTTGTTCGCATATCGCAACATTCCCAGAAGGGTTGACAATGTCACGAGCAAATCCTGCGCGTTGTATCCTAATATGTGCCACCATATATTGATGTATAAAAAGGATCCATATATGAAGAACACGAAAGGAGTAATAAAGGAGAATGGAATAAAATCATGAGAAAAATATTTTCAACGGGTTTATTAATAAGATAACACGAGTCTCAAGTTAATGGGTTGAGAATTGAGAAGTGATCGATAAGTCGCAGTCTTCCTACTGGGTATTTCGAATATAACGTGCGCATACATATACAATATACATACTAAGAATTAGGGTTCCATTTTGAATTCCGGTTCCATGTGAAAAAAAATCTGGGAACCGGAAATATGGCACCAGCTTCGCTTCTTCCACTCGGTAAGGACGACGACGATGATGAGAACAGGACGAAACAAAAGGTACAGATGAAAATCCGGATAAGTGCGTAATAATACGGCCGCAGGATCCTCCGGATTATCATCCTGCGAAGAATGCATACAATAATGTAAAGAATTTAAGAATACTGTTATCGATACGTATTAGATAAAAGTATAAATACTTGTTTAAACGCCATATGCAGGATCGATTGGCAAACCCTCTTACCATCATTTCTCTCCGACATTATTATTTCTACCATTAACATTAATCTGACGATTCATACGGAACGAAGAAAGAATTTGAAGATATTTCCAATGATTTTCACAATGAAGACAATTTGAGAGCTTCGATTAAAATTGTCAGTAAGTATTCGATAGTGACTCTAAACAAATTCATTTTCATTAATAGTTTATTAATTACATTTGTTAAGTACATTGCGATTAAAAGATACGTGTTATTTGCGGATTTGCAGTCGATCCCGTTTACATTTCCGATGTACATCTAATAATTTGTATTAAGACTTTATACATGTTAATCCAAATGGATTTGCTGTATTCTTTGCGAAGGCTTTTATTCTATGACCTGCTTGGGGGTTGCTGCAACTGAAAGCACACCCTCAGGGTTACTCAATTAACCGGGTCGAAATGTATATATAGATACGTTATATTTTGTGCCAAGCTAATTTCATGCTGTGAGACGAGAATGGCAATGTCAGATCGCTTTTGCAAACGGCTTGTCAAATATTGGGAATGTCGACAGGTGTCTATGCACGATGCATCATCAGTCCAGAAATCAGGTTATTCCGTATAAAATGGAAAATGAAAATCTGTCAAAATCATCGAGTACAGATTGAATCTAGTCAGCAATACTCATACCAATTATTCTACATTAAAGACACCCACTGTTTCGACTCTGCCGTCATCTTTAGCGTTAACTGCCCCCGGAATGTAAAATCTTTGGCGTTGAAATTCCTAGGATTATGCAATTCATTCGATTGCGAGGCTGTCTGAGAGGGTCATAGCTGTTTGTTAAAGAAAACTGCGATAAAAATGCGACTTTAATGATGTTACTTAGCGATTGCCAAATAAGACGATTGGATAATTTATCGCTGTTTAAAAGTGTAAAGTGTTATTTAAAGGGACCGAGGAAACACGAAGCCAATTGTCATTTTCCAAAGAATCCTACCTTCAAAATATCTTATGCTTCTAATTTTATCGTTAGACTCCAAAAGGAATATTCGGATTTATTATAAATAAAAGAAGTAATTAAACTTCAAAATTGGCACAACATTCGCAATTTTCTCTACGTTTATATTACGTTTCAGCTTTAAGAATTTAATTCATAACTTATTTTTTCTCGGAAGGAATGAAAATTGCTATCGTGTTTCTCGTGTCCAATTATTCGTAGAAGCGAGCGCAATATTATGAAGCGCTGCTCCAGAAAATTGTCTCAAAGGAGAGAGAGAGAGAGAGAGAGAAAGAGAGAAAAAGAGAAAGAGTGTGTGTATGTATGTGTGCGTGTGTCATGTTTAGATAGTTTAACTGGCGCATAAAAGCACGTCGCGAACGCAGGCTCGTTCGTTGCTGGAGCAATCTTATTTATAACTTAAATGTAGGTCACGCTACGAAGCGTGTACCACTGGATTGCGGACGGTTACTGAATAATTTTGTCACAATCGAGTCCGCACACTGACTTTGAGGATTTGCTTTGCACTAATCGGAACATCGAGTGCCATGAATTATAAAAGCTACGTTCCGTCATGCAATAATTTCACTTTGAAAGATGTGCTCAGAGTTTCATTGAACTTGCCAGTAAGAACGAATGAATTTCCTGCCAATACTTTCTGTATTGAAGTAATTTTCCACGAATACTATCATCTACTGGTTTAGGGTAAACTGATCAGTCGGATGTCCTAGCAAGGATACGAATTATCCTGCGAGATTTGAGATTCAGGAAATAAATTGTTAAGGATTGTTAAGCCCTAAAAATCTTTAATCTCAGTACTGTTATTGTAATAATTTTCCAAGGTTATTTTTATACACTACAGTATCAGATTTCGTTTAACTCAACACATAACTGGGTACAGGATAACATAATTCAACTCAATAATAACACTGTGTATTTCAAGATAACCGCTGTATAAAGAATCAAAGAAATCGTAGAGAAAAATAACACAGTCACTGTAAGCCCATTTAAGAAGACTCAATCATGTTGAAAAAGAAGAAAATATCTTCACGGATCTTTTATGGATAAGAGAATTTTTCTTCGCTCAATCGAAAATAGTAATAACGTTTCATGGAAAATTCGACCAAAAGTTTGTTACGTTACATTCTTGAAACTCTCGTTAAAAGTTCTGTCGGACATTTTAACCCGTCGTCGCGTCATAATGATTCTCCAGTACTTTGTAAAGTGTTTATAAATCACTAAACGAACGAAGAATTAGTATGGCAGGATGCGATAATCACTTTTGTATTTTTAGGTATGAACTATGCAATTTGTATGTAGTTAACTTTTAAGATTTTAATCGCGTGAGAAGATGAATGACATACCTACGCCAGTATTAAGAGGAAATTTTTCATACAATTTAGGCGAAGTGTCTCTAAGGATAATTGTACTAAAAGAAAAAGAAAAAAAAAAAAAATTGGGTAATTTCAATGGTAGAGAAAAAAAGGGACTCGTAATACACATTTGATATAGTTGAGTCCTTTTAACATTGAGATCGCGACGTGTTTAACGAGTAGCGAAACAAGAGCCGAAACTGTAAGAAAACCAAGTAACACACCGCAGCCATGCCAATAACTGCGTTACAACCGATTACAGGAAGCAAGAAACATGACACAATGGTTTTAATTGTCCATAACTAGCTTAAATGGCTACGGCTGACGCTACCACACTGTTATTTTTTGAAGGCGCCAAGCCCGGCACTTGTACATAGCCACGAGAAAAGCGTGTTAATTGTACTTAAATATGAATGTATGAAATTGTATAGTCGAGTAGATAAGACAAGAAGCCACGAATTCTTTGTCAGCGCGATCATCGAACGCGATGACACGATCGATTTCTAACGGATCGATACACGCGATACAAATTTTTCCTTTGACACCAAAATAATGTAACTCTCTTTCGACAAAGCTACTAACTATTAGATTCTAAATTATTACTGTTATCACCTCATTGATAGCGAGTTTTTTTGGAAAATGAAGAAATCAAAACCAAAGGAAAAAAAGTGTTTCGCGTGTAGATTTGTTTACACACCCTCGTGCAAGCGGCAAAGGTGCTATTGCATACTCAAAATTAAAATTACCTATCTTAGTGTTCGTCCTAAACTCAATTAGACGCACTGTCTGTCGTAGCGTATCTAGTTGTAGTCAGCCTAGTCCGATGTTCCTCAAGCTCTACGGCAAGTAGAGACTGTAGCACTCAGGTCGACCACCAGAATTCCAAGACACACTCAATTTCATTCTGCTTCGAACTTAAACTTCTCCCTTGAAGCCTCTTGACTGTCGAGTCACCCTTGATTAATCCCCTACAATTTCCGGAAACCGTGACCAATTACGACGAACCTCCACGGAAACTCAACTACAACAAAGTTACTCGAATAAGCTCTGTGTACAAGAGCATACGGTTTCTGAAAAAATCCGAAATTTCTTATTTGTATTGGCAAATACGACAGTAAGGAGGAAATTTATTGAAAAGATTAAAGATATGTATCGCCGTGAATTTTGATGGTCGACTAGCCTGAATAGAAAGAGTACTTTCACGCGTTGGATTTAGAGAGTTCCCTAATCGTTCATCGAGCTACACAGTCGTTGCACACAGCCTTTGTAATTAGCAGAGGTAGTCAGTCGGGTCAAGCTGCTGGTGAAGGGTAATTTGGTTGATACTAGTTCACTATAAGACTTGAGCTTGGCAGGCTTGACTCGACCAGAGACCCACTTACAAGCTTGATTCAGTCGGCGCCGTTTGCTTTGCGTGAGGTTTCTTTGATCGCTCTCTCATCATTCCTTCTGCCAGCTTGCGGAAAGCCCTGATTATCGTTGTACAGCTATTTTTATACATTTTATAAGTGCTTGGATGTTACGGTTAATCTAACTCCAATTCTCGAGAAGCACCCCTCCCTCCCCTCCCCCCTCCCACCACCCCCCCTGGCAGCGGACGATTGCGGTGTAATAAGATTTACTGTGTTTAACACGTAAGGCTTGAGGATCACTATCCGTTAGTCGTAGCGCTGCGAATCTAACGATAAGAGACAAATCTCTCCGCACCCAACGACGTCTGTATTTTTTTTTCTCTGTTTTTTAAATCTCTAGCGTAAATGGAGATCCTTTGGAAGTTAATGTTGTATCGTGAGACGAATGGATCTCGACGGCACAAATAGTCGGAATTGCGGAGGACAAAATGGGTTTTAATTGTCAAGCCATTTTTATCGTTACGATAAACATTGCGTACTATTATAGAGCCTAAGTATCGTTTCTTCTAACTCTCGACTGAGAGTAGAGTTTGTCTTATGATTAATGGTATACAGCTAATAAAACTGAACTATATACAATTATCCATTATATTTGCTGGATATATACCTGATTTTATTTCAATAACCAAGCTTAAAATTTCCTATTATTGCGCTCCATTAACCATTGGAGTATTCAAAAGTACGTGTGGAAAATATAGTTCCATTATCTAACTTTAGCTTCGAT
The DNA here is from genome assembly GCA_963989405.1 of Trypoxylon attenuatum. NCBI lineage: Eukaryota > Metazoa > Arthropoda > Insecta > Hymenoptera > Crabronidae > Trypoxylon > Trypoxylon attenuatum. The sequence continues at coordinate 26,497,474 of OZ022489.1, forward strand.
GAGCGGCAGAAATGTTATATCAGGAAAACATCAATGAAATTTAAAAAATCAATATTCTAGCGCGCTGCCATCTGCTGGGATATAGTTTCACCCTTTGCCCGTGTTCACCGTATGTCGATTCATATCCATATATCTAATACCGAGTGTAGATTCTAATTCCTAAGTCAAATGGAAATTACCCAAGTTGGGAAAAACGTATCGATCACGAGTCGTCGGTAGTTCAGATTCCAAACTTGATAATGTTATACCGTCATTCAATATTCCGCGACTAACTTCTCGTCTGTCGCTGCAGTAGTAATACTACTGAATCCCGTATCGCACTGTACGAGTACGCCATCTGAGCCGGCATAATCTACTGAACACCGACATGATTGTCGGGATTTAAACTGAAAAGCCCCGGCACGTCAAACGTGATATACAGGATTGTATTATCATAATCCGTCCTTAATAATCCTGCGTTCTAACATAAAACTCCTTATAAAACAGATTCAACAATGGTAGTAACATCTACAGGGATTCAATATCATCATATAAAAATAAAAAAAACTATGACATTATTTTTGACAATTATGACAAAATTCCAAAGCCACTTTTAATGAATCTCGTTAATTTATATTACACCCTTGTGCTACAATAATATCTATAACATAAAACAGTTCTGTTTTAAATTCACGTTTAAAATTGGAAAACTCTATCTTCGCTTTATCAGTGGAAGAGAATGAGTTTAACGTGGAATTTTTTAACTCGAATGCAAAACATTTACGTCGTAGGAAAGAAAAAAAAGTGTCAAAATACAAACTGAATTGAGGGAGGATAAACAAAAGTAGATGAATCAAAGGGGGTGGAGAGTTGATATAGCGTCGACGCGATTCGCAGAGCTTTCATTTGGCAGTCAGTGGCGTCAGTTCCACGAGCGGGAGGACCAACCAATCGAAACCAAGCAGCTTTCTCACTTTACGTGAACACGTGTAATCCCCAGAAATAGCCGGGCGCAAGTCGACCCAATTTGCCGACCCGTCTACCTGGTACCCTTGTGCCCAACAGCTTAAAATATGCGCTGGAATAGCCAGACTCCTAATAGCGCGGTGGGGAACGCAGCCTAATTAACTCATTACTCCGTGCCGTCTAATAACTCGCGAATGTAACTTTATTCCCCTTTGCATTTGTTTCTTTCTTCGGTCCTCCTCGTTTTTAATTCTAGCTTTGTGGACGAAGATTGCGGAGGATTGGGGGAGAGAAAAGTGGTCGAGAAGAAAGCACAAAGAACTATTGGGATGAGGAGAAGTAGATATATATGTATATATATATATATCTATATACTTTACTGGCCGACCTATTTTAATCTGCGAATAAATGTATTTGAGAGATTGCGATGAATTGATAAGGCGTAAAAGGAAGTTCTCTTGAAGAAGAGCAAAAGCATTGAAATATCTATATGATGATCTTCCAACGTCTAATGTGCTCTATTCTTTTCCTACGAAGAGGTAAAGGGTCATAATACGAATGGATGCTTCTCCATTCAGTAAACTTCCCCTTGTACGCTTTGCTGTCAGTGGTAAATGTCAGTGAACGCCCAGTATCCTCAGTTTATTGTAACTTCCGAAATACTACGCTGTCAAAGCACACGTTTACATCGAATCGCTCATATGCATGTGTGAAATATCGTATAGTATGAGGACAATGTTGAGCGTTCAATTAATTAGCGATTAAGTTTAGTAGCTGTCACGTTGGGAATTTATTGCGCATCAGAATGATAATACTGCTAATAAAGTAGTCACCATTCATTAAAGAAATAATTAGCCGTAGGTGTGAACGTGGGATGCGATCTATCATGGTAGGCGTGTGACGATCAGTCTATGGAATATCAACCTGAACTAAAGATATTTTTAATGTCGTTCACACTAAAAACAGTGCTGTGTACACAAATTTTCTATAAAGGGCCGTCCTGCTACTTAAAATATAAAGCAACGATAATTGTTAGCAAAATAAATTTTGATAAAGCAATATATGTGTCAAGATTCAATTAATAAAAGTTGCAAATTAATGAGACTAGATTGTTGAAAAAATATTGAAACCAAACGATCGAAATTTAGACTTATCTCACACTTAGATTAATTTATGTCTGTTGCGTACAGAATATTGGACTTGACCTCAAAGAAATTATCGGATCGTTACCATCAATTTTATGAACATTGCAGATGCAAATTGCTTCCTCCTATAATCCAGCCTTTAAGGAGCACTCAAGCAATAGCAATGAAACAAATTTCCCTTGAAACAATTAAGCAATGTCCCGCTGAAAACTCTCTATTAATAAAACTCAATCAAAAAACCACATGGAAATTTAATTATTGCGATGCCTTTTTAATGCATTTACGCTCCATTCCCTCATACAAACTTTAATACATCCCGCGCAAATTTCACACTTTCGACGTACAAATACGCCATTATGAAATATCTAACATTTCAGATGAAAATACGAGGATATTTGTATTTTGCCCTTTATATACGAGAAATTCCCTCGTTTCACATTTATTTGCAGTTCAAACATATTCCTACAGAAATGAATTAATCATTGAGCGCCGGTAATAAATGAGCGCAAATGACTCGTCATACTCGAAATATCGCTTTGTTAAAGAATAAAAGAAATTCGATATAACTGCGACTGCAGTGAAATTTATCGAAGCGAAGTCTCGCGAATCTCATCAAAAAATTGTCAGAAAAGTTGAGAGTCTGCCTCTACGCAAAATCGTTATAAAAGGAGAGAACTCCGGAGACGACAGTCTCGTAGAAACTTTTCTCCGAAAGGAAAACTAGTTTGTACAGCGATTCAAGCAGTTTCCACGATAGAACGAGAAGAATAATCCTCAAAATTTCTAAAATCATTTTTCTAACATTGCCATTTCTTTGGTCACACTAAACACAATGATATCGACGTACGTATGTCAGAAAGAGTTTTTGTTAGTCGAGAAATTGTTTTAACATCGAGCTAATTGTAAGTTGAGATTACTCGTAATAACCAATCGATTTAAGTGAGCAGCCTGTCGAATTGATTTTCGCATTCCAGACGGGCCTCGCATTGCGTCTCGCCTACTGGCAAGCAATTGACAGACCTACCAACTTGCTCACGCGCACACGCGCCAATACGCATTCGCTCTCTCCCCTATCGAATTAATATCGGAACACGATTATCTCGGGACAAAGCAAATAATTCGGGAACCTTGTTTGCAGCCGGTGCGTTTCATTGACGTCTCTATGCGAGTCATATTACGTTACGCAGCATTATGTCATAAGCATTTTGCACGCTTAATCATGTTACAAATTGTGGACGGGTATCCAATCAGTAGCCGCTCGAGCCTCCAGCACGCATATTTCCATTTTCACGGAACAGTGAGAACGCCTCCGGTACACCCACGCTATTCTGACCTTAACGAAATTATCTGTTAACTCCGCTACCGGCCGATCAATTATGTCCTATTCTACTATTACGCGGTGGCTCGCATCGATTCTTTCGGTAGGCTGGGAAAAGTTTCTCGTATTCCTCTTACGACCAGGGATCTCAATTATTCCAACTATCTCTTTTCCATCTTTTTCAAAAAAATTATATTCCATTGTTTATATCGATTAACACCACATATTTTAGGAAATGGAATTAAAAACGTCTCGTGTCAACAATTGTTATTTAAAACAGTGTGAAACTGTAAAGCAATAGAAAAATATGAAATTGTATTTGCTGCTATATTCTGAAAAATTCTTCACACTTCAAACACTTACGTTCCGATATTTTTAGATGAAACATATCATTTTGTCAGCTGCGAGCGCACTCCAGTTCCGAGCTTCTGACCCACAAGCCCAATTTCGTCCCCTGATCGATATAAGCTCGTGCAAAACAAAACTTTCTAACTTTTCAAATTCCACTTGGTATAGAGCACGATACAACGAGAGCAGTGCTCAACTACACTCGCGCAGCCGCCCGTTACTATACCTCGGTCAACTTATATCCTTCCACGAAGTCCAGCGGTTTGATGTGCAGCAATTAGAGTTAAGGGCGAGCGGGAAAGATTCGGCTCCTGGAGCGGAAGCAGTTTGTCATCGTAAGACATTGAAAGAGGAGGAAAAAAGAGAATAGTTATTATTGTCTTTGAGACACGATCGATCGGAGGAATAAATCAAATACATTATCAGTTTGTCGAAGGTATCTAATCGATATTTGGCGGTCTGTTAGCGCTTGGTCAGTCTGTTCTCTTTCTCCTATTTTTACAGACCCTTCCTCTCGTTGTCCTTCGTGAACGTTTCTACACTTTGTCTAGCGCAGTAAATGAAATGGCGTTTCGACAATTGTACGAGGGGTGATTAACAGCGATTTCGAAATGAAGAAGACTACAACAATAAACGGTGAAAGATACGAGCAGGGCAAAGTTTCGAGGACGGACGCTCTACGATGGTACTGCACTAATTGGAAAACTACGTAGGACTTGTCTGTTAAATGCGACAGATTCCATCAGCGCGAAAATTCTCGGTAAGACAGGCTAATTAGTAATTAGTAAGAGGGAATGTTACTGGGCGGCGTAATTAACGCGGGGCAAACAAGTATCTAGTAGCGAGCGTGAGCGCATTTGCGATATGGGCCCCACGTTTCTCTGGCACACGCGCATAGTAGTTCGATTTCCAGGAAGTTCTTATTCGCTGCTCGATTAGCAATTAATTTCCAAGGCTCCTCAGTAAAGCGCAGTCGTGTCTTCGTTTATCCCTTGCAAGGATCTCCGAATCTGCCATGCGTAAATTCAACAGAATCCTATTAAAAACCACTTGAGAGTCTGCGATGCTGTTAATTATTTTAATTAGCGAACTGGAAATTGTGCCGAATATTTAACTCTGATGAGAAAACCAGTGAGAATTTATATAACATTGCAAACGAAAACAAAACTTAATATTTCTTCATTTTCATTACTCGTGTTTGAGAAAATTTCCGTAATGGAGAGTTGATTTTACCCCGTGAAATTTTCCCGATCGAAACCAACAACAGGTTTTAATTAAGTGAATTTGCGGAAATTCGTGCATACGGAAAATATTGAGGACGCGGGGATTTAATTAGGCACAAACGCAATTATCGCGCTTGTCTGTTTATCTCCGTTGATCAGAGGGTTTATTTTTCGGTATGATTTTCCCGATTTGTTTCGCGCACGGCCGAAATCCCGGCACTTTTTCATCTCAATTATAGAGGCCGATCTCTCCCCTGTCGCGTTTCGCACACTCCCGATCCGTCAAATTGCTGTCACCAACACCGACCGAACGTGAAATATAATACTTCACTTTTAATAAATATACAGCCACATTCGTGTTGCACCCTGAAATATTGCTATATAATCCTATCTCGCTTTTTAAGGGACCGCTGACCCAGGAAAGGTGTGAACAAAAAACTCGAAAATAAATACAGCCATGTGAGTGTGTGTGTGTGTGTGTGTGTGTGTGTGTGTGTGTGGGGGTGTGTGTGTTGTACACGTGAAGTCTCGCGGAAAATCTTTTTTCGAGACTGGACGTTTTCCCGCAATTGGCATCTCGCTTGCTCGGTCCTGTCGTTCCCTACTCCATTCGCTTCAAGTACTCTTGTTTGTCACGTTTTATCCGTCATTTGATCTGTGTTCGGTCAGAATTACTCTGGGGAGTATTTTCAAAGAATTCTACTCAGAGAATTGACGTTCAGTTCGTGAGATAACTTCATTCTGCTATTTCACTCCCGGGAAATGGATTATACCTAATCAAGTATCTATACTTACTGCAGTAGCGCGAGGAAGTATAAGGAGAAGAACGAGGTAAAAACGAAAGGAAGAAGTACAGAGGAAAATAATAAAACTTCATCTCTACATAGACTGATATACATATATTTTACGTTAAGATTTAGGTTAAAATTCATGTAAAAACTCACGTAAAAACGAAATAGTCTTTGATAGGAACTTATTAAAAAAGCAAAGGGTTAAAACTTAATATTGAAACCACTTCCCTTCGACGATGGAACATAATTCAATTACCATGCTGTATGCAGGCTTAGAAGTAGCGTATGCCTATCTGATACAGTGTTCAGAGTTCCATCTTGCCTGTAAGCTTACTTCATACAGCGCCATTACACGAGCACAGCATCCCTCTTCCGTCTCCTCGTCTCTTCCTCTTCCCGTCGGGCGTTTTCCAGCGGCACCCGGAGAGTGCCGCGCCGCAACACGTTAGGTCTAGTAAGTATAAGCGCCAGTGAATAAAAGCGGCCGCGAAGCCAGCGAAGTGAGTACACGCTTCGTCACTTCTAATTTTAGCACAAAGGGTGCGGCATTCTCTTCTTTATTGGTTTCTATATATGTCAGTGTATGTGTGAACGAGAAGGTAACCTGTTCGAAGCGGGGGTATAAGGGTAGTTGGTATCGCATCCCTATAGATTCTCTGTGGTGGTGGTTACCTTTATGGCTGTGCTTTGCCCAGTGGCACGAACTCATCCCTCTTCGAATTAAAAAAGCTACCCTCAAGCTACCGAGAACCCGATAATGTTGAGAGGCTTGCCTCCCCTAAAGAGCCGTGTGTTTAGTCGGCCGGTGCAACTCAAAATTGAACCAGAGTCTACAGGATACTACATAGATACTAATATTGCGATACCTGGTATTCCAAATAATTTTGAATATGCCAGAAATGTTTGACTTGTGGTAATGAGGTACATTTATTGCTTGCATCCTACAGGCTTATTTGTCTTAAAGTGAAGTAAAGGACAAATTTACAAGCCATCACTTACGTAATAAGGCCACAAGCGGATGAACGTGTCTACAATATCCGCTTAAGCGGGTACAAGAAGCAAAATAAACACGCATGTTTATTTTGCAAACCGAACCACCACTCTACTGTTTCTGCGTGAAATATAAAACAGAAATTCGAACAGGCGAGAGAACCAGTTGCACAGTCGAGGTACATGGTTGTATATAGAATTGCATAATAAAGCAGCTCGCCCATCCTTTTTGAATATATCTTTGATGGAATTATAGGAACTCGAATGTGGAAGGTGTTTTTTTTTTTTCTATGGAAAAAAAAGCTGAGAAAGAACCATAGGATAGCATCGCATTCCAATACTCAGGTTCTATTTATAGAAGGCCTCCTTTGTTCAATGCTGCGAGCTCGTAAGCTATCCATCCGGATTAGTTCGGCAGCAATTGCATCTTTGTTTAGCTATCTGAGGGCTCCTGCAGCATGGATGCATTCAGCATACGATTTTTCCAGAGGGTAACACTCACTCGGTTCGCACCTATCTGCACTCGGTGGCACTGGTTCGATTAAAACGCGATTTCCGTTTGGCTGCGTATCGGAGATATTTGGTCGTCAACGAGCGAGAGGGATGATTGAAATTTTTCGGACCGCATGAACCATGGTGGAAAAATCCGAACGCATCGCTGGCTACTCGAACATTGCGTAATTAATAAAGGTAACGTTGCATTAGAGCACAAGAAAATGCAATTATGGCAAAATCTGATGCGGTGTATATCGGGATATTTGTGCCGCGTTATAAATTATCGATTTTGTTAAATGCCCTTGCGCAACGAGGGATGATGAAGCTTTTAATGGGCTTGTAACTTAATTAATACCGGTTATCTAATGTTCCTCTTTCAGTTGCTATCTCTATTCGTCTCATTTCACTTTCCACGTACTGTCAACACCAGAAGTATCGATGATTATAAGTCTATCTGTTTGTAGCCTCGATTAAATTAATTAAATTGTCGAAAAGAAAGAAATTGAAACGAGAAATCGTATAAATAACGTTAAATACATTCCTTTTGAGTGTATTTGAATTTGCAATAAACGCAATATCCATAATGGAAGAATTCTATAGATGCAAGAATAACTCTGAACAGGTCATTTGAAGTTTGATGATACCTCTGGCGTTAAGAAATGCTTGTGGAAATTTCTTTAAGAAACTATTCGAGACAGCCTGCAATAGCAAGCATCCGATAACCGATTAAATAACAGTGGCATTGCGCAGTATGAGAGCTATTTCTCAGGAAAGGAGGTACGATCGCGAAAAATTCATGCAATATTTCTCCTACAGTGCTCCGCTTTGCGTCTGAGCTATTCAGGTACAGACGAGAAAGCATGCACAGGATATTTCATTACGGGCTTCGCTTCGCGAAGAAGAAGAAGAAAGACGGAGTAGAAGAGACGGTAACACCGTCACGAGAAAATTTATTACCTGCTGAATACAGAATGAACAAAATCATCAAGTTCTATGTCAAAAGAAACGATGCCTTCGTATTGCGCATTTATAATAAATTGGTAACTTTACCAGTTTCTTTTACGTAACGTTTCATTGCATTTCGATGTTCACCTATATCCAAAATATAGGATGAACCTGACTCTAACTATTGTATAGATACACTTCTTTTACCCTGTCGATTCAGGGAACGCTTCTGCTCCTGACAGAATGGTACTCAGCTATTATCAGCACGCGGCACAGCAAATGGCATTTCGGTTAAAGAGGAAATGCAGGGTTTGGAACGCGAATTTCGATAGGGCAAAATGCAATCTCGACCGTAACACAATACCAGAAATTATAGATCTAATGGATTTGCAAAGTTTAAAGGAAACTCGATATTTGCACGATACGTATGAAACTGGACCAGGATCCTTTTTAATATTATCCCTCTTTGCAGAAGCATGAGATTCACCGTGCATTATCCATATATGCATGTATAAGGAATATATACTATAATATATGAAAATCAAACTCTCAACTATTTTTCTACGAAGTGATATTGCCTTATGGATTCTCGTCTCGAAGATAGTATTTGCGAATCAATTATTATTCGTCCTTTCCACGAAGCAGTTCTCCGTTAGCAGGACCGATTGAAATATCGGTTGTGAACTTATCAGAAGGTGGGAGATATCGAGACCATTCGCTGGCTCTTGGGGACAGTGAAATCGAATTTTCCTAGGACTGCGACACGCTCGAATGAAACTAAACCTGAGATGGTATTGAAAACCATTTCTCTGGTGCGTCATAAATCATTTAGAAAACTCTGCGGATGAAGCAGCATTCTTCAGATCGGTGGATCTAATGAAATGCCTTTTATCTTCTTTTTTCTTCGCTTTGAGAAAATGGAAAGGCAGAGAGGACACTCGTTGTCGTTTCCAATTTCACTTCGAAGACAATTCTTGACTAAAGCTGCCGTGACTATCTCCCTTCCAGTACAATTTCCATCCAAATGTTTACCTCGACTGGTCTCCTCGATAAATTCGATTGCTATCACTTGGTATTTCTCGCGTCGAGAGAAAAAGGCACGCATTTATTTTCCCGAATAATTAACAAGCAATCGACATTAACGCATGGAATAATTCTTGCCGCTCTCAATTCGATAAAAACAGATAAATAATTATAAGCTCTCGAAGCTTTCGCATTCCGAAGCTCTTTGCTCGTTTCCACTTATCGTGCTTTTAAACTCGTGGCACCAGCATACGATGATTTATGCATGTACGCGTTCGATACTCGTGTCGCCAAGTTTCTGGCGACAATAAGCTTAGCCAAATTTTTTTGGAGATTTTGATCCCGTTAAAGGAAGGTTAAAGTTTCTAGTAACTTTAATATTTCTTTCAAGTTGAATCTTTTGCGATTTTTCCCGCGGCATTTACATATTTTGGTAAATAGAGGCGGGTTGTGAGTGGAAGTTTCTTTCGAAGGAGCTTCCACACTTACGCATTCGCGTATGTGACATTTCAAACACACATACGCATGAGGGTCAGATAAAAATATAACACGCGTATCAAGCGACCTGGACTTACATTTTCAGCACAAAAGACAGTTGACGTAAATTAACTTTTACCCCTCTGCTGCGTGCTACGACAACGCCGACGATACTCATCCTCTCTTTCTTCTTCTCTGTCTCTGCCGGTCGATCCTTTTTTTCCTTTTCCTTTGCTCACAGTCGTTGCACGTAAATAGCCCTGGAATCTATACGGCGCTGTGACTTTTTTATAGGTACACTCTATATAGGTCAGGTAAACTAAACCTGCATTCTCTCTGTCGAAATCCATTTACTTTTTTATGGCTACATACCTTTCCGCTTCCTTCCGTGCTCGAAACGCGAGGGTCTCGTAAACTCGTCGCTCCGTGAGCTCTACGCGCCTTCGAATTATATTACATGTTACCTTCATACGTGGACCTCTCACAGGGCAACGATCACGAATTTGCGAAGTGCTTTCGGATCGCGTGTACACATGGCTGTCTAGGGGACCATTTAGTTGACATACACTCGATCGTGGCACATTGTATTCGTGATCCCAATAATATTGGTTCAACCATATTTCCCTATACCGTTCATCCTTTGGATTACATTGAATCGTATTTCCATTTAACGAAACTGTTTCAATTCTTCCTCATTATTTCACCTGATTATTAATTAATACAGAATATCGTTAAGAATAATAAAGCATAATATTATACTTAAATTGATTTTATAACCACCATTTGTAACATTATTCATTTCATATTCTCTTTTACGTATGTGAAATGTTATTTTCGATGTATTCGGAAGCACTTAATAAACATTTGCTCGGCGCAAGTAAACTTCAGTGGCGTTATATTAAAAAATTCTCCAGTGACGCAAAAATGAATGCGATATGAGGACACTTTACAACTAAATCTCACAAATGCCATAAAAACTCATTCGAGACATTTCCATCTGCGTCGGACGTGCCTACACAGCCACCCCTAAAAGTTTACCAGCTATTTTTATGCCGTCTGAAGGGCGGATCGATCTCGCGTCTTAGGCCTTTGAGAGAGCTCGAGACGCCACCCTTGCACACATTTTTTTTCCGCCTGGAAAGGAGGAGTCAGCCGAGCGAGCAACAGCGTTTTGGGGGGACCCATCGTGATGCCATCAAAAAGCCAAGGAATTTCAGGAATCCGCGGAAGCACGCTTCTCTGGTAACTGACAGACATGCTAAGTGGTCTGGTTAAATTGCCAATTGGATGCATCCCTGTCACAAAGCAAGTGGTTCAAGCTTCCGCGTATCCTTATACGTATTAATCTCCTCAGAATTAACTCTCGACTATGGCGAGTAGCAACGGTGTACATGTCAATCCGATGTCCTCTCATCAGAGATACGTCGCCTCTCGTGGATTGGATTTCTCCGACTTAAGCTGGTAAAGCCCTTGGAGTATCCGATATTAATGGATCTGAGATTTTTCATCAAGACACCGAAAGTATGTCTTAAGGGAGAGGATAATCGATTGTGAGCTTTTCTACCACTTCAGTGATTTAGATTCTCATAATAATTAGTTATGTTTAATTATTTGCGTTTTAGAATTAGTTCCCGAATTATCGGGATTCCAATTAACTGATTTAACTGAAAGACTAGAACTAATCGTATTATGGATTTAATGCTACTACTGCATTTGATAGTATTAAACAGGGACTGAACGTCGGGTGAAGGTTGGACTTGTGAACAAAGCGAACTAGTTGTAGAGGACCAAAAAACACGTGTAATTAAAGAGTCAAATAAATTATTGAGATCGTAAAAAATGTCTGGTGTTAGAAATGAGATGCCTCTTGCTGTCTATTGCACAGTCTATCTGCAGTGGAAGAGAAGCACATAATTATAGGTAGAAAGCATCTACAAGTACTTTGCTCCTGATATCAAAAGACCTGAATCTGACATAATTGTGAAATTTATTGCTTGTTACGCAAACAGATTATGCCATCATTATCGTTCCGTTAAAATATGAAAAAGGTCATCACTAGAAGAAAGTAATTACGTATACATAATGAATTGCAATTTCCATGAATTAATAGGATTTAATGAGAATTTTTTATTCAGATATTACTTTGTGAAATTATATTTCATGCTGTCTTTCTTTATGTTAAGGCCCAACTACTAAGTAGAGAACGTAATAAGGACCGTCTTAATCGTAACGAAAATGTTGGAGACCCTTTACACTGCGTCAATGATAACTCGCAAAAGACACGTACACTCGAATGAAATCGATTTCGCGAAAGTGCACCGTGATTATTCCAGACAGTTTCTTTTTTACTCGTTCACCTCGACGTCTTTCGTACTGTGAGTCAAAGGATTTTACTTTCTGCGCGACGAGGAAACTGGAAAAGGTTACCCGGTCCCTTTTGCGGCGAGACATCTGCAATTACGCTGGAATTGTTAATCTCGAGAATGAAGGAACGGGACACAGTGTTTCGGCAAATTAAAACATTGTTGAAATTCTTGGGAAAATGACGATACCAAACGAGCACATGATTTTCGCAGCTACCAATTTATACGCCGCACCAACAACATCCATATTAATAAGTCTTGTTAATTAACTTACAGCGATTATCGTTATTTCGAGTGATTTGCTGAAGCGATTGCCAATCGTACTAATTTCTCTCAAAACTCGTATGAGTTGGCGCTTCTCGTTTTAAAAACAATCTCACGATTTAATTTGTTTATGAGACGAATACTTCTCGACAACGCATATTAGATGCAGAGAGAAGTATCCTGGTGCATGTTCGATTGAAATTTATGCGGTGCGACGAGTGGTATTGATTTCACGGAACGCGCTATCACCGCGGAATATCATTATGTCGAATAATAGTAATGCTGGCATTTCGCAGGTTATAATGTACCGTTGTATTTCAATGTTCCTGTAATAGCGTTTCGCTTTTGCGCGACACAAAATAGACCGTGGAATACAAAGATGTAATATTCCAATGGAATTTCCCCCGATCAATTTATCCATCCTATTTGAAATTATTTCCAGCCAATATGAGGAACATGAGTTTAATCAAAAAGAAATAATAATGCGATCCAGTGAAATTGCAGAGTTCTTGGATAAATGCATTGCACTAATGGAAGCATGTCAAGCTTATTATCGTAATAAATATTGAAATATGAATTTTCATATGGAGAAATGGAACGTCGATAGACTCTTAGGATGAATTTTGCATAAATTACCAATAAAGTCGTGAATCTGAATTTTAGTTGTTGAATTGCGAGTTGAATTCTACCATTACTGGAATTGAACACGTCAAGAATACTTTTAGCTGAACGGCGGAAACAGAGTTTAAACGTCTTTCTGAGAAGGCACCAGTCATATTTCCTCGCCAATTTAAGTACGTCCTGCAAAGAGGATAGTTGACGTCAAGACTTCCAAGGGAAAAGGACTTTGCAGTTCGCCTTTCATCGGTCGCGTTCACTGAAAAGTACCACGCGAGCAACCTCTTCCAACGGTACTCGCAAATTTAATCAGCGAGTGTCAGCAAATTCAAGAGAGAGAGAGAGACAGAGAGAGAAAAAAATATCAAGCGGAAAACTGATGGGCAATTATCGAGTCTTGTGGCCCAGGGCCTTTTCGCATGGCTTGTTCGGCCTCGAAGTTCTCCACGGTCCATAACAAATTCCACTCGCATTTGCCCGATAAATTGGCACTGAAGCGTCGGTTTAAACGCATTACTGCCAGTAAAGTGCGTCCGCCCAGCATCAAGGCCAATTTTCAAAATGGATAGACACGCGTTGCATGGAGCATCGACCCACGAAAACGCATTTGCATCAATTTATCTCGATAATCCAATATTTCCGATACCGAACGATTGATCCGTCGATTGGTGGATCCAACTGTTAGCTCGACAGTTATAGACTTGGAAAAAGAAAGAGAGAGAGAGAGAGAGAGAGCGAAAAGGGACTTAGGAATAGGAGTGACAGAGAAAGCAGGGGTGGTTTTGACGGTATTGATTTCCCCAAGCCCGGGACCTCGCACCATCTGCAACTCAAACGGCTGGTCCGAGATACCCTTACGTGCCCGGAGAACGATCCACGATGCCAGCCTCAAAAAATTCACCCTCTATTAGCCGGGTAACTGCCTCTCGTATTTGCATTATATCTCTTCTGTATTCGACCCGAGATCGGTTGCGCTATTGCCATTCGCCATATTCCCTGGCCGAAGAGTGCGATAAAAAGCAGAAGATGTGGCGGCCACGATACGCGGCCTAGGTCGCTGGCATTTGATATGGAACCACCCAAAAAGCAGGCCAACAAACTGGTAGAATTATTCTAATGTATGCTGATACATGGCTCCCAAGAATTCAGCGTAACCTCGTTTGAACAGCAAGTCAAAACAGTAAAGATACCATAGGAACTTATTCTTAATGGATGAAAATGAGTGTATTACGTTGCTTGGTAAACGTGAAGACCCATCAAGCGAGGATTTCCACATCAAAATCAGTGGTGTAGGTTGAGAGAAGATAAGAATAATAGTAACATAATAGTGACTATGTACCAGTGCTCTGGCCGTCGAAAAGGCTCCTGAGAGTCTGCCAGCAACTTCTTACGCATACATAGAAGACAAGTCGACATGCCCGGTAGCGGTAATTCCGAATATGTCGGGGAAAAAAATTCCCTCGCGGTGGTGCTTCTTTGTCGAGTGGTACGTGTGCTATCTATCAGAAGACTCCACATCGAAACAATGCTAGAAAAAGACTGTGAAATACTTTCGTAAAGAAGCATAGACGTATAACATGCGAAATGACCAAGTGGAATGGTACTTTCTGTGTCAGACTACTGTATCACTCTCAATGGAATGTTCCGAACTTTCATGCTTTTATTCTCCTAATTATCTCAATTACTTTCTTGCGATCTTCGGATACACTGCATATGTTTTTCCAACGAACACTCTTAGGGTCGATCTGAAAAACTTGGATGGCTACGTTATAAATGTGACATATGCGGACCGAATATAAATGTTCGCAGAGAGGCGGGTTGCTCGTTATCGAGTCAAAGACTACCAGTTTGTCAAGCATAGCATGTCCATTGGTACTATGCGTGATACGCTAGATAGTAATTTCATTTACATCGATATATCGGTGAGTAATAATAAAAGAGATCTAATTCCACTTATTATATAGTATAGATGTGTATATTGAGCAGTAGTTGTTAAACGAATTTCTTGAAATTCAATTTCGACATTTCACAGGGGTGGCTCTGACTTCCGGCGCTTGCGTCATCAGGAAACTGCCGATGCGTAGAGCTCGCCCCGAAACTACGTCATTACAAGTTTAAACAACAAAAACAGCTGAGCACAACTTGTTTAACGACACACGTTCCCTGGTAGCTTTCATTACAGGCCACCAATTTGTCCATAATTTCGTCCGTTTCACTATCAACAAGTAACCAATTAAAGCCGCTCATCAAGCTTGGCGATACTGGAACAAGCAAACCAAGCGTACCACAGGCTCCAAACTTACTAGTAAAACCAGTTATCAAAATCTGATTAAACGCGGGGGTGGACGAGCGAGCAACCCCCGTAGCGCGTAGCGGGTCACGAGGAATACGTATCCATCGCATTCGTTAAAGGAAGAGCCATCCTACCTTTTGCTTTATTTCCGTATACGTGCAATCGATAAAGCTTCGATCGAACCTGGGTAGATTTCCGAAGTGACTGGTAAAGCTTCCCGCGAGAGCCAAGGATGTACGCGAAGGATGTAAGCGAGAAGGCTAGTAAACTGAGGAAGGGTGTGTGTGCGCGCGCGCGTGGATCATCCACTATAATTTTTCTTAGTGCTGTCACAGGTGCCGTTTATAAATAACCGACCGCTTGCTCCTAGTGGCCAACCGAAAGAGCGTGAGAGCTTTTCATGTATTTTTGAGGCCGACACAGAGCGATGATCAAAGGACGCGCTGACCGTGGGGCCAGGTAATAATTCTGGGGTAATGTCTGTCGGGTTTCGGACTAGAGAAAATGGGATCTTGGATACTTGAATCTTGGAACTATAATTGGAAATGGTATATACAGTAATATTTGTTGGAATTCTTAACATACCACATTTGGACATTTCATTTTGCAATTCTGTATAAAGTTCGAATGAATTTTGTGAAACGATAAACTGTCATGTTCTGTATGAAAGTGAAAGTGAACGTGAAGCGAAAACGATTGCTGTATTTTTAATGCTGCAACTACCAGAGATTAACGTGTATCTATCTCTATCAACGATTGATCCAGGCTATTTTGCTCATAGTATCCAATTGGAAGCAGAAAATACTTCTCTTGATCTAGGTCACTCTATTTAATCCAACGTTCAACTAGATATAATACTATTTAATAATGAATCCTGTTAATGGAACACCGAAAATAACTAAGATTATAAAACTCAGTTTGAAATTTAAGATGGATAAAGTATTGAAATTGTATATATAATGAAATAGAAAGAGGGTTTTCCCTTAATAAAGAGTGGAAGAGAGAAAATTGAAGTTCATTATGAGTAACGCAATTAATGAACCAGGAAAAATAATACTTTACAGTACCCTTAAAAACCAAATATTACATTTTACTTTCAATTAATTTATTATTAGAAGCTAACAGTATTGATTAACCAACATCTTGGATCGTATTGGATGTCCAAGGGAATAAAACACGCTTTGCAAATTTAAACAACAGAAATATCTGGTAAAAGGGAAAAAATGCTTATCCAGCAAACAACTCGACAGCAAAATAAGGTTTATTTACAGCTGAAAACTTCTCCCCATTGATACACAAACAGCGATTTCCCAGGGCGAAATAGCAATATTGTATGTTATGACAAATACATGAGGGAGCTCGTTATACCTATTATTCCAAAAGCAATTCCAGATTCGCTTAGCAGATCAGCATTATTCTACCAACATCGTGGAACATCTACTCTAATTAATTTGTAAACCGTCCACGCTAATTACGGAGTTATCAGCGCTTGTGTAAACGGTATAACAATCAGTTGGTGTCTCGATAAAGGCACCATTAAAGCTACCTTACCAAAATCATGCGTGCATTGTAGAGATACACATGTATATGTATATATATCTCATACATATTCATGATATTTACTAGACAGTCGCAGGCGAGAATCGCGACAGTTATGGTGGTGGTACTCGGGTGTTTCTGACATAGTTATTTTAATGGGTTCTCACGAGATGAGAATCCAGTCTAGAAAATTCCGAGTGAAGGAGAGTTTCAGACGCGCCGGAACGCTCGTTTATATTCCAAATTAATTTTTTATCCACTAAACAAATACCAAAAGCACAAAACACAGCCGCAGGCAACCACCACTTGGCGGAAGCCGTCGCGTAAAGTACAAGCAATGAAACCAGACGTGCACTTCTTCGCAACTAGTATACAAGAAAAATTGCAAAAAGGAAATTTCGCGTTCCAAGCTGCATCTTTTCTCGTAAGCCCATTGTGCCAAGTAAATCTGTGTTTAATTTCCTTAAAACTCTCGTAGGCAATTATACATACTATGTGTATGGGTAAAATTTCCACTGTTCGTACAATTTCGCCGTGAATATAATTGTTAAATAAAAATGAAGAATTGTTCTGGTAGCCGGTAGTTCTTTGTGATACACACGCCAGCTAGAAATAACACTGGTAAATTTAGACATGCAAATGTATTTAAAACATCGACATCGCCCGGCGAGACCTTTAAATGCGGAGTACGAAGCAAAGCCAATTTGAAATATTTATAAAATCGGACATAGTCTCTCTCTCTCTCTCAATTACTTATGAGCCAGTGCTCACATTACCAATGAGGAAATCAGACTTGTCTATAAATGTTCCTTGAAAATACAAACAACAAATTGGATTCACCATTATACGTATATTTCCTCTCATGTAATACTCAAAGTCAGATTCTATTCATTCGATTCCATTCACGTAGAAAACATATATCTTTTTTTCATTAAAGGGATTCATAAACAACATAATGTAAGAATGTAACATTCTTTAAATCAAGAAATGACTTGTTTTTCCGCTTTTTTGTTAGATTCATCCTGGTAGAGTTTATGACGTAACAATATAATTTCTCAGCTGATCAAGTGTTAATCTCTCATGAAAACATATAGTGTAGATTCCATTTTCACACTTGCAAAAGCAATTTGCGCGTCTTTGGGTGGCGATCCATAACACTGACACTCGGCTTCCTTTTTCCAGAATACCGGAAAGGTGCGCACATGTCATGCAAACGGAGCATGAAATGTCGCGTTACGTGCACTCACGGTAGAAGCCCCGTCAGAAAAACTTACGAGTGTTATGGAAAGCAATACCAAGAGAGTACACTTTGGCATATAGGAGAAAAGGAAGATGACCCTAATGCGAATTAATTGGCGAAGCGCACTAAAAAGGCTAGAGTGCGTGGCACGTAAGCTCACGTGACACCACCCCATAAAATCCTCTCCACCAGGCTGGTCGCCGCTTAAGAATTAAGTACGTCAGGATAATCTGATCTTGGTACTAGACACGATAATGACGAGTGTGAACTCACAGGTAACTGAGAAACACAGATGGAACCTTGAAATGCACCATGGGAACGAAAATGACTTGTGGCGCTTTTAAAACTGTGCATTTTGAGTTAGTGCATAGAAACATGACGCGTGTAAGGTTTCTGATTTATTACCTTAATAATGGCGATAAAAAGAATGTCTTGCAAAATTGATATTTATCAAACTCTGATTTAAAAGTTTCTATAGGATTGTAGGATAAAAAGAATGGAGTGAAATTTTAAAGAATAAAAATTAATGAATTGTAGTTGTTGATGCAATTTATTCAAGATACATGTTGTTGTAGATGTAATACTATGTATTACAAACATTATGCGATACTATTACATTCTACGTTCTCAACATCCTCCTTCCTTACATTAGTTAACGTCCTGCGGTAGCATCCTCAGACATATGTAATTATGCACTTCATATTGATTTCTTCTGGATTACATAAGGAAGTACACGCAGGTGAATCCGAGTAGGCAGTACAACCGAAACTAATATTACCGAGTAACTTGCAAAAAGATGTACATCTTTCTGAAAACATTCTTGCATTCCTTGACGATTCACCAGCATTCCCATTTCAATAGGTAGGTGTATCTGTATGTGCATCTCTATAGATTCATGCTCAACCACTCCGCGACAGTTTGCCATTCACAGATACACAATAAACAGTCTGCGACTACCCTACGGAATAGCATCTCACAGTAGCAGACCCTGGAAGGAGGCGACCCAAGCTAAGATTACAGAATCGCTCTCGGGTCACGGTCTTCTCGCTTCCCATTCGCCAACGCATATTTCTGCCTAGCAATGGGCATCTCATACTACTGTCACCAAATGTCAATCAAACAAGTCATCGATGATCCAACTGTTCGAAATTCACTGAGACAAATTACTTCTGCGAAGCCGAGTAACTAACCATCGTGTAAACTGTAAAACTGATTTATACAGTTCTAGGGTTGAGTCGCGACCCAATTTGGGTTTCGATTTTCCCAAGCACAAGTTAGCCTGAGGGCGCTATCTAAAAGTTTACAGACGACGATCTCCGCGGAAATTTTATGGTGGCTAATCTCAAGGACCCTTCCAGGGAATTTGAAGGGCCTCGGGAACTCTAGAGAGCAAGGGTCGCAACGCAAACACACTACTGAAATTCTTGCCGACGGCTAAAATGATCATTATCGTCTTGTTCCCATCGCTACTTACGCACACTGCACGAACAAGCAATAAAGCAAACTCACCGTCGCATTAGAGATTTAACCGAAGCAGAGAATCAATTTGTTCTGAATGCGACCTATCTCATGCGCATGTACGGTTGTACCAATGAATTTCCTGGAGATTCTTCGATATTCTACAGTTTCTACATCTTGACGGTGTGTACCGACCGATATGCTTCCTACATTCACTGACACGTACCGTGGCCGACCTCTCCCGTCCGCATCCACTAAAGCGAGAGACCTTTGCGAGTTCGCGAACTAGGTCTCGTGTGTTAAAGACCAGAGCAGCCACTGTTTTGTGGTATTGGTCCCAACTCCTGTGGAGTCTAATGCAAGCGCGAACGTGAGCTTTACGGTAACTCCTTGGTGCCTGACTGGCACGGCTCGACGTGTGACAGGAAATTTGGCGAAAATGTTTGCTACTCGGAAACACTGCTATTGTGTGGCCTCAAGCTTATTTGCTCATTTGCGAGTAACAAAATACGACGGAGGTAATACGATATGGAAGAGCGACTTCAACAATGTACACAGAAACTCTATTGAACAAGCTACGAGTTTGCTTTTCAGTATTGACAATACCTGCAAAATCGTCGTGCTACTGATATTATCATTGCTAACACCAACAGTTTTGATTTACTGATAATGGTTATTGATACGAAAGAGAAACGAGGAAAACTTATATCGAGCTACGTATAATATCCGTTGTAAATCTGTCTCGTTGAGCATCCGCCACTTTTCATAATATGATTCAGATTTATGGCGAACCTTCGCTGGTGAACGAAGTTAATTTCATTTTTGCTTTATTGCCTAGATCTTCGATACTAGAGGTAAACTCGGGTTTGCGAAGCTTCGCACCATGCTTGACGGACTCCCGTGTGAGTTTGTATATACCCGTCAGACGTAACAGCTAGCATTACGAAATAGCTAGCCTCGTATGTCATAATCAATTCAGAGTCTAGAGCGTATGCAAATGATCGTACCTCGGTAGTTAACCAAATGAAATATAACAATAGAGTAAATCAAACTGTTCTATCCTACTGGAATATTGCATTGCATACTTGTAGGATAATTAAACAATTTAATCACGCATCTTAAAAATATATTAACCAAAGATTTGTTGCTAGTCCATGTGTTTTGGGATTAAAAAATACATTTAGCTAGAATTCTGATATGAAGGTAATATATGATAATAAGTTAGAAATAGGAGGACTGTATCGGATATCAATTTCCCCAGACAATTCATTCCATTAGAATACTTATCGAATCGTAGCGGTGCGTCTGTTCGCTAGTATACAGGTTTGCGGTCTGCCGGATATTCGCGGCTATCGATGATATCCGGCGACGTCCTTGGCCCGATAAACGGATACCCGTTTATCCGGATAACCACGTTCTCTCTCTTTCCCACTTCTACCCTCCTCACCCCGTAATCTCTCTGTACCCATCCATTTCACACGCCTTCTCTTTTCCACTTGTGAATCGTCCATTTACGACTTACCTGTTCGACGAGTGGCTATTTTTATGTCTCTCCGATAGGGAGATTTTTCAAATCTTCCAGTATATAGTTGAATTTCTTTTTTCAAGTGCATTTCTATTTCAACTTCCTATTTTATGATTTGAATGATGATTACTTAATTGACTTAAAATTGCTTCGATTCCTGGGGGATTATTGTTTTTTAATTAAATTGATATGCCTTTGTTGTCTAGTGGACAATAGAACGTTGAGGTACTTAGAACCTTTGGTGCCTCCGTACGTGACCCATTTTTGGAATTGTCCTGCAAACGTCGGCATCCTCATTTAAACCTAATACCTATAGACAATCCTAGAACATCCTGTATATGTATATGTATATGTATACGTATTGAATCTTGCGGAAAAGAATCATTTGTCACGCGTTCAGGGAGCAAATTGTATGTTCTACATTCTTCAACAAATATTTAGTTGTAGACACTGTTAGTCGCATTTCTGATATCCACTCGACACCTTCGAGTACTTGCAAATTGTCGGAATATCAGCAGCAACTTCTTCTTAATAATCCAGATGTACTGTTTTAACTATTCGCACAATGAATTTCTCCTGTTTCAATAACAGTAAATTATAGTCATAATTTTATTTACGTAATGGGTAGGTTTCAATTTTGTTTATCGGCAAAACATAAAAATTAATTATAATAGAATGCCTAATGTGACACGCAAGCAACTGCCGGTTGCGTTTCTAATAATTCAAAAGGCATTGCAAGATGGATTATGTCGGCTATGATCACTTATCTCCACTAGCGCCACGATCTTGCTACAGCCGGAAGGACATCCGGAGGTTTCACTGTTAGCCCTGCTCACTTGCGTGGAGGCGGCCAGTACGATTTCGTAATGGCGCGTGTTGACCGTACTAATTCATGCCGCAATCACTCTCGGAGCAAATTTGCAGTTCAAGTCCTCGCCAGCTGAGGTGCTGGACACTTGGCAAACTAGAAACAGCGAGGGAAGCTTCCGAGTGAAAGACAACGCCATAAATTGTCGAAAAGAAGATTTTACCAGATACAATAGACATACCGTAACATACAACATACTGAATAAATTTCGTTATCCCCATTTTACACCTCATAATAGAAAACAATATACATAATTGTCATCGCGAAGAAAGAGGTGAACACAGCGAATAAGAGTATTGCCGCAAAAATAATCAGGTGTTACGATAGAGAATTAAACGTAACAAGCACAAAGGATTGTTAGGTAGGGAGCGGACTTTTATCTTTGATAAGGGCTCGCCCTTGCCGCGCGCTGATAACCGGAACTATCTCCTCCAGTTTTCAGTAGATAATGATGAAAGCGAGACGACGACAGGAAAAACGACAAGGACGAAGAACAAAGGGAATGGGCGGAGGAATCGACAGCTCTCGCGAGGGGTTAGGGATAAGAAGAAGCGAAGAAGCGATCAGGAGTAATAATGAGGCAAACATTAAGCGGAAGAACGCCTCGGGTTGCGGCAAAGGCCCCTCTTAGTACACTTAATAAATACGTTTATCGCCTGGCTGACTCCCGTCTATCGGCTGAGTGGATCCAGTGACGTCACTGGCACTCCTCTAACGTCACCTCACGATAAAACAAAACGAGCGGTCTCGGACCACGGGAAAATAATTGGCCACGAGTGGCGCCTCGCGAGCTAGCTAATACCGTCCATCCTCACTGACAATGTATTCCCAATGCTATTTGCGATTCGCTCTGTCGGCGAGTATATTTTTGGCGAGCAAAAAGGAGACAACGATAGGGAAGAGAATTCACTCCGAACGATGATGGCCTGGGTTCCCTGATATTGAATTAAAATGAGGTCGCATCGTGAATCCTTTCCATTTGCGGCCCTCCGCCTTCGTTTGTGCTTCGAGAGAATGGATAGTGTACTTTGGTTCTCACTTTAATGCACCAACGAAGAAGGGACTGATTTAAATAAATTCTTCCCTCGAACTGGGCCAGCAAGTTTAATAGATGATCTCTGAGTCTGATTGAGATGGAAGACGAGTTCGAGATGGGATTAGCCTAGGTTTAACATACCTAAGAGTATCCATCTGGAGAAACATCAAGCTTATCGAACTAGCTCGAATCTAGAGTATCTAATACCTTATTAATAGCAAACTATCTGAGGTATGCTTGAGAATACCCTTAGATCTGCTTCGGTTAATCCTTGTAATCTCGTATTTATGGCTTCCGACAATCGGAAACGTCATAAATGCAACTGTAGGAGCAGCGAAAGGGAATAATGGAATGCCCAGAAATCAATACTTGGCTATTAATATTCCTTGTTATCAACCAAGATTTTCCCAATACCGTGCTGAATTCTTCGACACTTTCCAATCTCTTATACAGTTCAATATTAACATGTATTTTATTCCTCGAGTTCTCATCGCCATTAAGAATCTATCGAAAGATATTTTTAATAGAAAATCGAGAGGAAATTTATCAACGATCATCGAAATATCTCACAGAAATAGATGATACATCGATGACTGACAATTCTCATCAACTTCACAGTGGCAAACAATTACGAGCTTGAACGAAAGCTTTGGTGAGCGTGAAAAAAAGTTCAACGCTGGAATCGTTCGATAAAACGCAACAATTGAGTGGCCTTCGATAATTGATCTCTGCAATTTAGCTTATCTCCACGCGAGCGTATGCAGGACACCCGCACAATTCGCCGAATCTATGCCAATAAAAGCGCTTTTCCTTATCCAATTTCCCGTTTAATCGCTTATGGCGAATATTAGTACAGCGTACGCGAGGATAGCGCGGACTATCTATTTTTGACGCACCTCACGTATCAACCTCTTCGTATGCCGCACCTCTCTTTTTCTCTTTTCCTCAACCTACTCTCTTGCTCCTCCTTTTTCTCTCTCACTCAATCCCCCCCCCCCCCCCCCCCTCCCACCCTTCATCCACTATATACACTCACGTTGACCCACATATGTTACGAGCAACGTCCTGTATGTAAAATCCCATATTCCAACAAAGTGACGAATGTGAACACGCACAACGATCGCGACAGCGTTCTGTCGTTTCAACCACGGATTCTGTTATGTATTTTCCTTTGAGAGCTAAATTTCCCAGAGTGAGATTGTATCGTTGGGATGTGCTCACGCGCGTGCGAGAACGATATCCACTCAAAAGCACTGCGGGAATCTCTGTCACAGTTACGATAATTCTTCTGCTCTATCGACTGTTGGAGAGGATAAAGCGATGGTTAAATATAAATCGACTCGGCTCGCTGCAAAATTAATTCCGACATGGAAATACCGATATGGAAAGCGGCTCGAAGAAGTATCGTAAACGCCCTATCGACGTGTCATATAGTATATATTTTAGAATATCTTTTAGCGATAGAATCGTCGACGATTAACTATGGTTATTTTTACGCTGGTCATATTTATGATTAGCTTTTAGGAAAAAATCTCATTCAGAGTACTACAATATTAATTTGCTTGTTCACTTTTATTACCTCCTGTTAATTAAGAGTATTTTGATATAATTCTTCAGTTCTAATCTGTTCGCTTCAGTGGTTGTTTAACTGATACATTAATGCAGAGGGTAATTCTGCGTTTGACGTTGGCTCGAAATGCGACGATACTCAAAGCAAATCCCGGGTATAGTTTCGGGTGTTTACAAACGGAGTCGCTAAAAGCGAAAAGCGCGCAT
Source organism: Trypoxylon attenuatum (assembly GCA_963989405.1). NCBI lineage: Eukaryota > Metazoa > Arthropoda > Insecta > Hymenoptera > Crabronidae > Trypoxylon > Trypoxylon attenuatum. The sequence goes on from OZ022489.1 coordinate 26,522,154, forward strand.
TAACTGAATTACAGAATGTAAACCCCTAGAATCCGATGTAATCCATTCGAGGGAAGACACGAGCAGAGAGATTGATGCGAAACGAAAGTCAGTGTACATTGCCGAAGCGATTGACGTAAATTAAGTAAAGACTTTAAGCTCGCGAATGAAAGCCGAGGAGAGAAATACAAGATTCAAATAATTTTTCAATGATATGAAAAATAGTGTATTCCGTCTAGTTATCGCAGTATTTTCCAGGGTAAATTCTATCGGTCCGATTAGCAAGTAGCATCGATAGTAACAGCTCTAATAAAAAACTGTAGCATAATCAACACACCTAGCTACGAGAACAAGGGCGAATTATTTTCATGTCCACAAGCTCTATAAAAAACATGCGAGGTACACATAATCGAAGGACAAATTATTATCGATATCGCGAAATGTACACTGAAATTCCAACGTTAAGTCTCATCGAAATACCAATAAAGCGCGAAACACAATCAGCGGCCAGTCATAAAAATGATCAACCACGAATACGCGTCAATAAACAGGCGAAAATGTTCGGAACTGAAGTTAAAAAGCTTAGAGGCTTCTAATTAATTGATCATCATTAGTAATGTAGATCATCGATAATAACGACGCGTCGCTCCAATTCTGACAAAAGATCTCCAGTCGATTGAGAGTAATTGTACAGTGCTAAACGAGGGTTCGCCAAATAGGAGTGGGCGATTCATAAGTCAAATCGCATTGCTGAAACCCTGCGATGACCTTCAGTCGACTTCTTACACCTGTATGAGCCTCGAGATTAACTTGGATTTGGCCGTTACGCAAGGATGACGATACGGATCAAGAATGAGCGCAGTGAACCGGTTCAAAAACGTTCAAGAGAGTTTCCAGACTCACCGTATCATTTATTTCATTTCTTTCCACCAATCGAATTGCGTTAAAAAAGTATAAATAGCCAATAAAATATTCAGTTGTACAATCAACTGATGGTACACTGTTCAAATAGATACGTTCAATTTTCCAACTCAACACTTTCGAGATACTAATTTTGAAATATTAACGATACGAAATATTAAGATACTTTTATTTCGGTAGAATTGAGCCAAGTAATTTTGAAGTGCGTTTAATGTCACAAGTTTATTGACAAGCGACGTGGACAGAGCTCGTTATCGAACGACGTAAATATTTTAAACCCTAAGAGGTTTACGTTTAGAACCATGAAACTCGTTATTTTCCATTGTTTACTATTCGATGAAGCTAGGTTTCGAACGCTGATTAACGTTTGCTCATGTCTCGCACGTACCCTGATCCAACCAGATAATCAGAGACATTGTCATTCGATTACAATGATATTTGCCTTGCAATGGGGGATGCCTCTCTTGGCTGTCGCAATGTTGGGACCTCAAATCCGTTCAAGAAAGGCTTGTAAACGCGCATCAATCAGTGAGCAGTGATGAGCACATCAAAGCAGATCAATAAGCGTCCACTTGAATCCTAAACAACTGTCTCTATATTGCTTGCCGACCAAGGGAGAATTTGCTTTGGTACCCAGTCTCTATTACGTCCTTCGGAGAATAGATTATCTGGAAATTCCACCGATGGAAATTCCAAGCGCAAATATAGAATTAGCAAACTTTTCGAGGAAAAGCAAAAAGAGATTTGACGCTAACGTCAAAGAAGCACCAAGGCGATCGATGATTGCCTAGCGTAATTAAAAGTCTCTTTTATAGAAGCAAACTTTCGTCAACTCCAAATTCAGCTTGATATTTCAGCAAAGTTTTTGCTTGGACAAAAGTTACGTATCATAACCAATTTTAATTAACGTCCCTTGTTCAACTGTAACGATGAGACTCTCGTGCGTATGTCCATTGAGATGCCAGAGTTTCACGCATGCAGGAATAATTCTTCTACATTGCTATTGGGAATTACCTCTGGTTTTTCCAAACCCAATATGCGTGTTCACTCGACACACTTAATTTCATCCTCTTAATTATCTTCCCAGGTGCTCGACATAAATGAACAGAGCATTGCTAAAATACACGTATTTGCAGGCAACGATGACCCAGGTTTTTGCTGTGTATCAATTTCATCGATTTTGTATATGTATATACGGTCGTCGATGACACCTCGAAAGCGAGAAAGTATTGCAGGAAGTGCAACCTTACCCGCCTACCAATAGCTGCCACCCGGTACTTCTGAACTTTAATAACCATTCACACTGAAAGTTTTATTGCTGTGCCCTTTCAACTTTCGACTGCTCCTCTTCGTGACAATTCCTCGGTTAAATCCTCTGTACTCGGTGAACTTGCAGACAATTGCTTATAGTTTGACTGCGACACAATAAACAGAGTTTTTAATAGGAAGTTTTTGATAGAATTTTATTGCGACTGGTAATTCTTATTAATGTTGGAAAATTTCGAAAGGAAAATTGCAAAGCCTACGTGGAGTTTAATCTTTCAAGGAGTGTCTGATTTTCCTGGTAATTTATTATCAGTGGTCTCGTTATTCCTTGCAGGTAGAATGTTAAAAGTATGCTGAGAACTGGTTCACGCAAAAATAGAATATGCAAAGGAAAAGCAATTACACACCATAGATGTAAAATCAACTGAACAAAAAACACACACTGAGAGTCGAGGAATAGTGTGTATTCTCCTAACAACTTATGCCGATGTGAGTAGATTTCAAAAGCAGTGGAACTTCTGTTATACACGGTGAATAGAGTGAATTGGGAAGTCTGAATAATTAGCAATTAACATACGTGCCTGTTTGTTGGAAAGAAGTCTTTCATCAGGATTAAATACCAGTCATTTCATCACGTCAAAGTGTTTGCAAATGATTCTATAAATCCTTTCGAAATTGTATGCCATCAAAACACTTTTCAATATTTTCAATATTTCCAGAAATGTTGCATTACGGATTACATATTTGTCATTAAAATTGAGTGACGATTTTATAATACGGAATTGCGTCTAAATATTTACGAAACAGCTTCAGAAAGATAAGAGAATACTTAATTTTGCATATTATCAATAATTTGAATAACCAATGTTCTCATTACAATTAGAACAATTAACGAGATTTATAGACAAGATGGTTGGAAAAATAGACACGTGTATCGCGAATTATTGATATATCTGACGATCTCGAAAACGAAATAACGCATAAAGTGAATAACGAAAATATTTCAACAGAAGGATACGGTTAAATTTATTTCTCTGTGCTTCACAGTGCTATATCATTAATTACAATAATTGTACAAAGCGTGCAGAATTTTTAAGCTTTTTTAAAATTCTACATTGTAGTTAATGTGAAGAGGAAATGTACATCTGATCACATTAGATAAATTGCATTGTAAAAATTAATAGCAAAGGATCACGCTATGAATTATTAAATTCTCTCATCACAGTGTGTCACAGTGTGTCACAGAACTCGCGATATCAAAAGAATTTTATACATACATTCTATAACTCGAATAAATGGTTTATTATGCAGAAAAAAAGTTACTTTTATAACATCAGAATATATAATTCAAATATAAATAATGAAAATCCACATACGAGATACAAATATTGACACCAACATCAATGTAAAAATCGCGCTTTTGGTCCAACCCAATATTTATATACTATAAACAATTATCATCGCTTTAACGGATGAAAAAAAACATTGTTTGACAAGATAGACGGGCCGAAGAAGACAAGTCCCACGGTAGAAAATGTCACTGCTCCCGTAACGTCCCTGAACAACGTTTGCATTCTAATTCAGTCGGTGAACGAGGACCACTGTTCTTGTGTCTCCTCGCGAAAAGTTTCACTACTATATTCGGCTCGACAGTGTCCTCGGGGCACACGCCCTACTCAAGTCCACCCGAATATTTCATTGCCGTTGGCCTCATAATTATTCTACGTGTACTCACTTTTCTTGATTCTACTTGGTTGTGTAATCTCACTTCTGAAATCTCGGCTACTCTAAAGTCAACATTCGCACAAATGATTTTCCTTTTTATTTTTTTACGTAACTCAAAGAATTACGTTGATTCGTTTGGATTATACGATTTTACGGTGCTTCTGTCGCAAAAGTCTCGGAGCTACTCTTTGCGGAACTATTTTTTACGCGACCTTTTCTTCCGCCCTTTCTCTTATTTTAATTTCCATATTAGATACTTCATTATCTTCGTGATGTTTGCGCAATTGAAAATGACAAATGAGATTCGTAAAAATATTCAAAAGAAAAATAAGAGAAATTCGAATTTTCGTGGATTAAGGATCTTTTAGGAAAATCATACTGGTTGTGACATAATAATTTTTAATGTTCCGGGTATTGTTGTTCATTATAACTTCGCGTACTTCCTGCACTTTGAAGCAGATAGAAATCGCCCGACACTAATCACTTCAACGTTCATATTACCACAATGGAACACACAGAAAGTCACGTCTCGTTGATTCTTTATAGTCAAAGTTTTTCTCGTTATAGTTTGTATCGTTTGACATTTCTAGTTCAACGGAACCATAAAATGCGTTTATTATATTTTCTCTTGTCCACGTTATTCTTTATAAAATCACCTTTACCCTCGAGAGCAAACAATACGATTCTTTTACTATACAATTCTGACTTATCGAATAAACCTGACGAGAAAATATTTTGAATGTTGCTTAATATTCGTGAGATGGTTAAGTTCATACGCATAGCAGAGTAGATAGATTCTCGGTCCGATAATATTACAGGCTCCAAGGCCCCTAATGCAATTCCAATCTCACTCAATATCCCATAGAAACCACTTCGACCTCATATCCCCTTGCATATCCAGAAATCATGTGTCACAGAGGTAAACCAATGCAGACAATATACGTTATTAATATCAAGGTCACAAGTGGTAGAAGAGAGAGATATATGCTCTAGCTAATAATAGGTTTGATTCCAAGGTCTCCATTTCATCCCCCCATCCTTCAATATCCCATGGAAACCACGTCAGTTCGGCATCCGTTTGTATACCCACAAATGTCGTGTTATTGAGGTCTACCACTTAATCCGATCCACGTCGAACTATAATTCCTTGAATGAAATAAGTCGATCCGATCGCAGCTTCATATTAAAATCATTTCTTTGGAATACTGTTTCTCAGAAAATATAACCCACACACGTACGATCAGTCTCGATGACAGTTTGTCTGATCGTTCTCTGAGTTGTTCTACAACTTTTGCTGCATATTTCAACCATTTCCCGCGGGCGTACAATATTCTACAGGGTCCAAATCGAAAGCTTAGACTATCAGCTTCGAATGCACTCTGCAGGAAACTTTTCGATCAGTTGTTCCCAAGACGTAGCACCGCAAAGTCAAGGAGGGAAACAATCATTCGTTTGGAGATATGTATTTTTAATACATTGGATATCTGTCTTGACCCGATAGGTTGTCTCATTCGATAATTGCATCCCAGAATAACGCCAATAAATTTTCGTCCCAGAATAATACTTAATAAGTTATTTGGCCCAGTTCAAGCTTTAAATTTCTGACCAAGAACATCAAAAAAGCGTTCAGATTTTTTCTGGTATAAAATAAGATTAATATTTTGTTTCTTTATTATTATATTTCACAGAAATTTTAATAATTTATAATTAGTAATTGCGCTCTACAATAACTAGTGTATACATAAAATTAACGCATGAATGCCACATGAATGAACATGATACTTATAAATACAATCTATACATTTATACATTACAACATGATTCGTATGAATATAGCGTTTAGAAGATACTTATCAGAATAGAAAAACGCAATCATGTTACATGCACTAGCTTAATGGAGACAGAAAAGGATCCACTTTATCATATATCTGAACAGATCTATGCACTTAATAACTACCATAATTATCATTTCACGCTCCAGTCGTATTTTGGTTCCTGTACAGCTACTGGTTCCACCAGACTTATAACTGGAATACTTCTAATTGTAAGTCCGAAATTCCATGATTTATAGCACTTCAGTTGGAACAAGATTTTTCCCTGAATTTCCGACATAATATCTCACGAATAAATTCTCGATAAATTCTACTGCAGATCTAGCACCCAGGTAGCGAAAATTATCACGTACAGTTCTCTAATTAGTTTTCAACATGTTGATCCTGGAACAATGTACAATATTATTTAGCAGACTCCATTTAAGAAGTAAATAAATACAAATTAAAAATAAATGTAAGAACGAATGACACTTACAGATCCCGATGATACTGCTACCGATCTTATAAATGAGAAAACAGTTCGATTTCCATAATTACGATCACTCTTCTTAATGTTTCTATGCATCATCTCCACATGCCTGCTGGAGATGGTGTGACTTGACATTGAGAACCTTTGCCATAGATGGTCAAGTGGCAACGTACGTGCGTGCCCGTCAAGAACTGTCAATATTCGTGGTTAGTGTCCTCGAATGACCTTAGAAATCGGATCGATCGGTGAACGAGCTAGGCGGATAGCTCTACGAAACCGACTAGGTTTAACAGAAGAAATATACAATACATGAACGCGTCAAGCCACATCGATCTGACTTTGGCCTTTACATTCGTCCAGTATAATTACATAATACTACACAATGCAACGTAACATTATATTGTTACGCAAGACAGGCGCTATTAGAATCGCTAAAGAGATTCTTTCCAAGCGTTAGGACACTCGCAAATTAATTTGGCGAGATCGAGTTTCGATTCGCAGCACTGGTTGGGAAAGCAACTTAGCAATGAGTACCAGTAAGGCTCGAGTGATTGAAATTGAATTAATTGGGAACGATTTGGACTGCGTTGATAAGGAACTCGTCTAGTGGTATTGGGGTACAGCTTGGTAGAAGTACGATGATAGGATGTCTATTGCACAGTCTAGATTCAATTATGCGGTGGGTAACAAGGAGACAAGGAGAGAAATGCGAACACCAAGTTTAATTAAGCGAAATTATCAGAAATAGTTAGATTATCAATAAACTTCTAGTTTGTAATTGTTAAATCATGATTTTAAGTATAATTTGTATTGTAAATTTTCGAAAATTATTTTCAATGTTTCATACTGTAGCTTGTAATTTATTTACCTGTGTCAAGTCAATGGAAAATATCGAACAAGCGAACTGATGTTCACACCATCGCTCAATTTATCCATAAACGAAGTATTCAAACGGCCGAGAAATCAAGTTACTACATCATTAAGAACCGAAAAATAAAATTGAAAATTCTCACGTTGGTATAAATGTATATGTATACTCTACGAATCCAAGTTTATTGTATAACAAGCATCGTTCATTGAGAAAATGAAGTTATGAATACGATGCACGGATGAGGAATTTTTTGCGCAATAAATTTCGTAGCACGTAATAACGTCTAAATGTAATTCGAGAGATGGATCGTAACGTATCATTTCACTCTTCTATTAAATTCCAGAATATGAATGCTAACTCAAACATTTTTAAAGAATTATTATCAAAAGAAATTTCTCCCTTTAACCTTATTTTTTTACATTTGTATCTTACAATACAATTATTCTTTATACGATATTAGTCATATCACGATTTATGCGATAGAATCAGGTACATAAAATGATAACTCTAGAAGGAAAGTTCACAATGACGTCATTGAAGCAAGCGTGCTTCGACGAGCAAACAGGAACGTAACTAACACGGAAAATCCAAACTGAAAGCACGCACTAAACCGCTCAACCGAGTGATATTTCGCCATGCATCGATTGCACTCATGTCAGAGGTACGTTCGCCATGGAAATACAGGATCGCCGAAAAAGTAGAGAAATCAGCTTACGAGAGAGGCCGAATTTCGAAAAGGGAAGTTCACCGCGGAATTAGCAGGAGCCTTCAACTTATATGGGTCACGCAACGCGATTCACCCTGTTGAGTATTATATCGAATGAGTTTCACTAGAAATAATGTGATTTCCATATGATTATGCACTGCGGATACGAAGTTTCCTCAGCCGGTGTATATTCCATCCGTCAGTTCTCACTCGCGACGTGCAGTTCGTCTCGATGCGACAATTAATAGACTTCGCGACCTCCATGAAGGAACTGGCTTAATTGAAGAATTAGCTTCGAGTCGAAGCTTCTCGTTGCTCACGTTCCCCTTTTGGCGGATCGGTTCGCTCGACACTTTGCCAAAGGAGATTGAACACAGCACCGTGTGTGAAAAGAAGATCGAACGTTGACGAGGAACATGCGTTGTATCTTTTTTACTTGATAATCGTGTAAAAGAGAAACGATGATTGTAGGAAAGCTGGTTTTAGTAGCAATTAATATCGGTATTTCGTAATTATGAAATAATGTAAGGATCGTGTTTAAATAATAATCGGTGCTTCCCAGATTTATTCCACAGAAATTCTGCATTCTGTATAGATTTTAATTAATCGTCGTCCAGAAGACTTGCTAAACCTCTTAAATTTTAAAGGCCAGTTTCAGAGGTAGGAAATAAATTAATTTCCAAGAATCTCTAGTTTCTATACTATGGATTATGAGCTTAAGTTTAAGCTTGGACTGAATGGTCGATGCACTTCTATAAAGGAAGAATACAATTTCTCGGAATTAATAGTAAGCCGAAACTTTATTCGATTAAAGATTTATATAATAGTGAATAATATAGCACGTCAGAAGCAAGTAAAACTCTTTTGAAGTTTAATAAGCTTTCCTAAAGTGAACAAAACATCGTATCAAAACGAAATTGGTTATGTCTACACTCCAGATGTAGATTTCTGTTGAACATACAATAAAACCCAGCTTCGCTCTGAATTTTGGAGTTAAAGTTAATGAAGCTGCACCTTGGCATTTTACATTATTAGGTTCACGAAAATTAACCGGTGATGAAATCGTACGTTTCCATAACTACCTTGAAATATACTATTTTACAATTTCATTTCGGATGAACGTGATATGACAATTTCATTGTTTTTTCATTATACAATATATGTGCACTTTAACAGACATCGAATATGGAAGATTTGAAAAGGTACATTAAATTATTTAAAACTACAATTACTGTCTGTATCGATCACATAAGACTGTAAATTCAGTTGATTCTATAATACGCTCTGTCCTCAATGGTGCATCAGAAATTCATGAAACTGTAAACTGATCTGGGTCAGTTATGATTCAATATCCCATTGGTTGAAAGCACGAATTTGCCGTGCGGTTCACGCATCCTCTAAACCTTCATTTAAACCGAGAATTTAATTAATCTCCTTGGAACAAGCTATGATCGATTCAACTGGAGAAACAATTCCCTAAGACACCAAACTACCAACTAATCGAAGCTTCATGTATAAATTAGTTTGAACTCGGCAATGCGTTTCGCGAAAGACGAATGACACTGCTACTTGCGAAATTAGTCCAAAATGATATGCATATGGCGAATTGTACCAATTGCATAATACTGGAAAAAAAAAATCTATTTTACAGTGGAATAAAAGACAATCAGGAACTATTAAATTGTTTTTATTTGCATTTATCGCATAATCACTCATAATTATCAGGGATACGTACACACTTAGTTTTATTTTTAAATACAAATATCCTAAAACACATCTCTGTTTGCATACAATTTGTGACTATATTCGCAGACAAGCTTACACATTTCTCAATGGTAAATAGTAATGCTCGACATAATTATTTATACATACATATATGTAATTGCCCGTATTGTCTCGGATCGAATACATCGAAGACTATCCGAATTCCAGTCGCTTGGTAACTCACATCAGCAGTTTCTCTTTTCGAGCTTAATTCACTATTCCATCTTCTCATATCCATATACATTAGCGTACTAAATTCATTTGCTTGGCTTCTTAGATACTTAAGGTACTTTCTTGCGGGCGAATTGAATCGAATCAACAGACATTCCAGTTAAACAACATGAACTTCAACATGTCGAAAGAAATTCAACTATAAATGTATCTAATCCCATACATTATCTACTTAATAATTTGAAAATTAATAGTAACCGAAGGAATAAAAAATCCAAAGTAAATCTCCAAGTAATTCTATGTCTATTGGAGAAGCGTTCAATTTCATGCAGCAGTTGACTGACGACTTACGACATCCCAATTCCGCGATAGCAAGCCGCAGGAACGAAAAAACCTAGAGCCACAAGGACTGCGGTGCTCGAGTTTGAATTACAGGACGATTCTTCCGCAATGCCGAAAATAAAAATGGCACATCCCAGACGATCGATGCCCCGAGAAACGGGTCTTGGTCCAGGAATGCCAGCACAGCAAATCCATTTCTCCCACAGAGCTGCGTGTTCTTAAGGTTCGGGGAAAAAAGAACAACAGCTGCTGCATCTGTGGCCCGCAAGAAGGTACCCTCACATATCAACGCTTAAACGATCTAACGTCAGACGATAATGACTAGCTGAACGACTCAGAAATACGCGCGGCCATGCAACAATACGATACAGAGCATTCTTTTTTTTTTTACAAATAATCTGAAAGACTGCGTGAGATGTTCCTCGCAAGACACTTGCCTATAGCGCGTGCTGAATGAGCCATTTAGCCGCATCTAACTAATCAAGGGTTTGCGCAGCGCTTATCAGATTAATTACTCTGGGCTAATATATGTATACATATATATATTATATATATACTCGTCCCTATGGGACACCACAAAAATATAGGTTCACTAGGGCTTTGGTTCTTGTTTCGTTGGGATGAGCGTATCTCTGAGATATCCTAGGGACCATCGATATCGTAATACGAAGGGTAGCGTGCTGGGAGAGCAGCTCTACTTTGCGGACTAACTAACCAACCAGGGGCCTTATCAGGTTAGTCTAGGACACTTAGAGTAAAGGAGACATTGCACTTGGGAGTATAAATCGTTCGTGTAATGGGATGTTCATTTGCAGCCCATGGTCGCCCATTTACCGGATCAAATTGGAACCGCTCTCGGAGATTATGCGCTTTCAATGCTGCCTCGCTTGGCACGGGACGCAGTCGAAATCGATTTAACGACTGGTAGGGCACCTTAATATTTGGCTAAGCTCGAACACTGTGCGTCGAGAATTCTATTCAAATCCAATTCGATTCGTTTACGTATACACATAGATATAGTATATAGTGAGATGGAAATTCATAAAGAGGGATCGCGAATAAAAAGGAAGGAGATTATAAGGGATCTTTGATTCACGATCGAAATAGAGAGAGGATTCTAATTTTCTGAAATCGATAGCAAAGTTAGAGAGCTAGAAGCACGTCTACCAGACACTTAACGACACGAGAATGGGGCCTGAGTGTAGTGGTCTGCGTAACGAGCGTCGACGAATACTACTAACGAAAAGAACGCTTTCCCTGGGAGCCTGTTAGATAGTGTAGACGCTTCGGATCGACAATGAGCAGATCACGCACACTCGTTCCAACGAGACGAATGCCTCGGGCATTCGAATTGCCTTCTTTTGATATTACGTGCATCGCCTATTGAAACAATCAGTAGTATACGAACGAAAAGCGATTTACTACTGCTGACTGCGAGAGGAAGAGGAAATACGCTTGAGATAGATGCACGTATAGAAATCTATCTCTTGGTAGACTGACTGTACTCAATTTCTCGTTGGAAAGGACATCGCAGAGTGGGTGAAATGTCGATGTTGTTATAATGATCATACACGTGTGGCAAAGTGCAAGGCAAAAATGCAAACTTCGTTCTGCTTCTCGTATACGTAATATGTATATCAGAGATTGGAAAGGACGATTGATGGTGCTTCATGGTCTGATTGGTATCCTTCAATCATATTTATACCATTTACTTATTACAGCCGGTCGATGAGATTACTTACACAACTCGAATTTACATACATAGAATTTTATATGTGTAAAGATTTTAATAGACAAGGTGCAGATGAAGTTTACTAGTGCCTATGTGTGAAATATTTTCGGATGAAGAACTATATGAAAAGGACTAGAGGAAAATTGTATCTTTTATTAAAATGTCGAATGTCTGCGCATCTTATTGACTAATTAAATGTAGACTTACATATAGAGGTATTCTATTTTTAAGGAACCACTTTGGCTAACGATAAAAGCTTCCTGAGGGAAGTCGTGTCAAAAATAACGGGGTATTCGAGTTTCCTGTTGCGCTATCTTGGGAATATGGAAAGCTCTATGTGCGGTTTGCATATATGCGTGAAAGGCAAATCGCTAAAATGTTTATTAGCGTGTCTTATATGTATCAATGTACTTGGACCCATCCAATGTCTAACCTCGATCACCTATGATCTAACAGTGTAACAAGTAATATACGCAAATTAACACGAGGCGACTAACAGTAGATAATATATTACTCTTTAATCGTACTCTAGAACTGGTCGCCTTCTATGCCACTCCTGCAGAGCGTATTTTCTTTCTCGTGACTTAATCAAATTGTTAGCGAGCGACAAGAATACTGACCAGCGAGGGGTTTAATACTACAATTGCCAGAGCAATCACTGCGGTTGACTGGAGAGAATCCTTAAGCGGTTGAATGTGTTTTAAATGTATTCTAATTTAATCTACACGATTAGTGAATACATTTAAATAAAGAAGTTTAGATGAGCATTATACGTTTGAAACGAATAATTTTACTAAAGGCAATCGGTGTTGCGAATGATATAAAAATATAGAAATTGTCGTTGATAGCTTTGGTGTGAAGACTTCCACGTCGACAAACACTTTCGGTGAGATTTCTTTTCCCTGTTTCAAAACCACATCCGCAGAGGAGGAAGAAGAAGTGAGTTACCGTGTAAACGCTTCGCCAAATGCTGATAATGCAAAATCGGACGATAACAAAGTTTCGCGCACCGATAACACCGAAAAAATTCGCGAACCGGAATGTTATAGAATTTGACATACGAGCTGATAACAGTTGCCAGAGCGTAAATATTTCCGCGAAAACTCGACAAAAAAAGTTCCATCAGAATTTGAGGATCACCTAGATCGAGTTACACCAGGGAAGATCACTAAAGTGGATCCGAAGTCGACTGCAAATTATCAATTACGCGCATATTTTACACGTTCTGACTCACCTAACGAGAATCCAGTATCGTATAACATGGCACCAACGGATACGCGACACCTCGCAATTGTAAGCTACCATACGCCCGGGAGTCTCGCGAACAACCCTGTCGCATGCAGCTGAATTCCAAGGCCTGGATACAAGTAGATAGGGGACACACATATCTCACGAGTCAGACATCGCGAGAGAAGCGACGCACAGTAACTGATGCTCACGGTGAAAGTAATCGTACGCATGACTAGGACAGCGCACTCTGACTGATATGTGTATACTGGAAATGTGAATGTTCTGAAAACTGCCCTGTTAGTCTACCACAGCCAAAAGTCTAAGAAATTCGAAAGTGATTCAAAGAGATTTTCAAGTGTGAAGTTTATATTATCTCTTCACCAGTAAAGATGACTAAGAATTCTGCCAAAATACAATACACGAGTCTACCTTAAGTAAACATTCATTTCGCTTTAGTCCGATAAAAGAATCTGACGAGTTGCTAAAGAAGCTTCCGTTCTTAAGTTTCAATGCCAAGCGAAATAAACTTCTGATATAGTAGAATTGAGTCATGACTTCGAATTAGCCAAAATCGTCTCACTGTTTTGTAACACTCTGTTCTCTTTTACTATTGAAAAACGTAACGTTACGAAGGGACAGGTGTTTCAATAGCGAAATGAAGAAAGTTACGTTGGCTATGGTTAGCCAGGTGAGGTAAGATATCCTCAGGACGAAAATACCAGGATACAAAAGTACTGTGAGAGAAACAACTATCAGTTATCTAAGGCCACCTTGATGTATTGTTCAGGAACGAGTGGACTTTACGACATCGCGGTTACATTTGTGATTGTTCCGTGCACAAGGGAGTGGTACAAATTTAGACGCAGCAACAATCTATAGATGAGCCAAGGTCGTGGTGTTGGCTTTTCGCACGGGGCAGTCCCTCCTTGCGGGCGTCGTGTTCTATTTCGAGGATTTTGTGGAACTTATAGCACGTTGATCGCGATTCTCAATGTATCTATCCACCTTGAGAGAAAATCGCTACGATATCCAGATCGTTGATCTCGATTTGAGTGTGAGATCCATTACGATATCCGAATGATTCCCCAAGAACTAGTAATTTTAGCAAGTATAAATCGTTTCGATTTGGAAAAGGTGACGGTCAGAAATTACACTTGCCAAAGAGCACCTGTTCCAAATGGAAAATAATAGGCTGAACTCGAATTTAGTAGATTCGTATCAAGAAAGAAGATATATATCTATATCAGACGCAAAGGGAATATAATGGACAATCTTTATGTAAGATAAATTCGTCAGAGTTCGATGTCCATTGAAATCGTTGATCCTATTTACCCCGCATAAAGACACGTAATATTTTCCTGTGTAACACTGAAGAAGGTGAAAGAGCCTAAAACTGATAAGGCGACGAATTGGTAACTTTGTTCGGCTAGTGTACATACATACGATATTAAGATACTGACGGTATTTGACGGGATACCTGTTCTGGCAACATGATGAATAAACAACAATTGGAGTCGTAACGATCTACTTATCGTTCATGGGCAAAGGTCAAATGAATGTCAACTGTCATAAAGGTCAATACCAATGAATTTATAATCTACGATGGACTCAAGCTACATAGTCGTCATTAAATTTGTATTCGTTAGAAGACAGACTCGTCACTCTCGTCATTCATAATTGGCAAATATTCTAGTAAAGCGGAAAGAAAATTAAACATTAATACGCATTTCTGACATAAAATATAAACAGTTTAATTTTCGCTCAATTTACCAAACCCTAAAAAACCAGGCATATTTATACTCCTATGTACGAAACTACTCGAGAAAAAAAAATTCCTGTGACAAATATGCAAAAAATATAAATAACAGATCAATTCGGTGACAGTTCTCCAATTTTTTAACATCGCTCTGACAAGCCTCACACTTTTATACGCTTCTCTCGCGTATGTACTATTAGTTAACAAAGCCTGTTTGATTGGAGGACTAGCGTCACTTGCACAAGCGAATATTTGTATAAATTTTTATCACCCTAAGAAAGAAGATAGCAACCCTCGAATTATCAAATGTAACAAACGGTTGAACAACTATCGAAGCAAAAACCAAAGTAGAAAGGTTCGAATAATAAAAAGAGGACGGTCGAATTATCCTTGTTAACGGGATCTGATGCGCCGCGTGGCAGCAAATGACCCGAAGGATTACTGCAGAGTAAGGATGACGCTCTAACACAAAGTATATATACGTGCTATTTTCTACCTCTCGCAAGAGATATTTCAGCCCCTTCGTAAGCAAAGAAATCTGATATTGCTTATTCACGGCAATGTAAATCCTCGAAAGCCACGAGAGAAAGAATGATCCTCAAATTAGTGCGGCGAAGCAAAGATAGACCCAAGAATATCTCGTTATTACAGCAAAGACCATAGTGTTACACAGAAGACAAACATAATATCGACACCTTTTCTTTATTCATTTTTCTCACGGATTCTTCATTGCTCTTGCTTCTCTTTGGGGTCTGCAAATAACTTCCACGAGGTGGCAGCGATTGCTCAATAGTACAGCAATCAGCCTCTTTTGCCAAAGCATGTCTCTCTTGCATGCAGAAAAGTTTATTTAACGAGCGCTTCCACGGTCACTCGCTTTGTTTGGATAACTGTATGGCGACGTCGTCACGGGAACTGGCTCAATCCGCGAAATAATCGCGAGTGATATTCTCTCAGCTTACTTAACCACGATAGAGCTTTTAGTTTTAGTAGATGGTAATTCACATTACTCGAGCGATGATGCGAAAATAAAAGTATTTGCAGCGAATGCTTCGCATCAGCCTCTAAACCTAGAAGTGCAAGAGCTCGAAATAATTCGACGGATTCGAAAATATTATTTTCCAGGTTGTGGAAACTTGAGGGGTTTTTTCTTTTTGTTTTATTTTTATTTTCGAGTACGGCTTCTGCAGTAGTTTGCCAACAACAACAGTGCGACACTCCTTTCGCATGGATATCGACTCTTTCGTGCATGGAATGCGGAGGGTACGGTGGGTTGGGGAGGAGGCGACGGAACTGGCGTAGGGCGCAATTTCATGCAGATATTGAGAAAAAATGAAGCGTGGTGGCAGAGGGTTAGGTCGACAGCCATAAACTCCGACCACGAACTGCAGCGGGCAGACTGGTCGAGGGCTAGACTAACACAAAGAACGAAAGAATCTGCAAATTATTACAATCTTTAGAATAGGATTTATTTAAATAAATTCGTAACTCATCGAGTACTGGATCAAATAATACAAGTCCGATTTTCTTTTAAAGTGTCTACATACATCGTATGGGAGTTATGATCCGCTACGATTTACAAACATAGTAATCCACAAGACGAAAAAAGTCCTGAATTTTACAATACTCCCCGTGCAAAATAGCTGTAATATTGGTTTCCTCCGTATTCTTTCTTCTCACTCTCACACTCTCTCTCTCTCTCTCTCTCTCTCTCTCTCTTTCTTTTTTTCCCCATTAGTCACAATAATTGCTATCATGTCCCTATACACGTACAGATAAATACTTCGTTCCTACGTATTTTGGCGCAACAGTTTTTATTTTAGCGAACAATTATTATTATTTCTTATCGTATTCTTGATACTCATGATTTGTTTTCGACATATAACAATCGTGCTTACATTCATATAC
Source organism: Trypoxylon attenuatum (assembly GCA_963989405.1). Classification (NCBI taxonomy): domain Eukaryota; kingdom Metazoa; phylum Arthropoda; class Insecta; order Hymenoptera; family Crabronidae; genus Trypoxylon; species Trypoxylon attenuatum. The sequence goes on from OZ022489.1 coordinate 26,538,826, forward strand.
GCAGGGTAAATCTTCCATGCAACCATTGTGTGAATTAAAATTGTTTAAGGGAGGAGGAGAATGGATTGGGTGGATTGGTGAGGAAGAGGTTTGGAAGGGGGAGGGGATGGGGAGGGCCTGGGGCCTAGGGCACGAGCCCACTTTGAGCCTACTTAATAGGTACTTGGAATTTGATCGACAAGTCCATAGTTGTAATTGCAGCAGAGTCAGTCCGTTCGCCGTGTCATGAAAATAGTTTTCCTCTTCTGCGCGGTATCAGTATATATATGTACATGCATGTGCCAATTTCCAGCTGCCGATTGGAGCTCGGACCTCCTCGAGAGATCGTAGCACTCTTGAGCGCGTGGCACGAAATTCGACGTGATCGTAAGACACACGCGACGGCTGCCCGAAAAGCTCGCGCGACCTTCCGCCGACACTACGGATTTAGATGGTGACCTAGAATGGTCAAGTCGAGAATAGCCTCGTCGAAGTCGCGTTCAGAGCATTTTTATGGAATCCGCCAGCGTCGAGCCTCGTGCTACTCATTACGGAACTAACTCTCTTAAGGGATGGCTCGGAAGCTTGAGAGCAAGAACCTCCCAAAAGAGAACTGCTTTTCTTAAGATTAAGACTACGAATCGAAGACTCGCCGACTAATGCGAAATAATTTGTAATCGGGTCTAAAATTCATTGACGAAACTCTGCCGCTCAGATTCCAGCTTGGTTCTCGTTGGTCCGTCGTATCCTCCTCTACCCTTCTCCTCCTCCCTCCTCCTCTCATACTTAACGCGCCTCGACGACACCGAGAATGGGCCCTCGGGCGAGTCCTGGCTATGTACAAATTTCAGGAATATACATATGTATATCGTCAGCGAGTGTCTGCTGGAATTTCCAGCGGTGTGGCACGCGAATTCCGCAGCCTCCAAACGCAGCCGGAGCAGGCCGGGTTAATGGCACGCCCCCGTGGCCGCGGGAAATCGATAAAATCACAGCTAGCCGGCAGCGCGTTTTACGGAAAATCGCGATAACCACGTGTCGCTGACTTGGTCGTGCGCGGCTGCCTCGTGCAACCCCGCTGTGTGTGTACTCTATCAGCCGCAATGCCACTAAACTCGAATCCACTCGCTCGTCCTGATTCTCTTTTGCTCTCGAGTACTAAGGTCCCTCGATTCCTATTCCAGATACACAGAGTTTCCATCCTCGACAGATTATATGTACATGGTTGTATCGACATTCGACACCGATGCACTGACGCAACCAAAGGGTGCATTCTTTTCTATCTACCTTTAGCCAGAAATCTTTCCTCCGAAGGGGTAGGATACCCTCTTCTTCTTTTTTTTTTTTGTGCACTATCGCGACCTATCGGATGTCGGGCCACGGAGGAGAGATTGCTTGAAGCGTACTTTTTAAGCGACAAAAGGTTACCTCTTTGCGAAAACACGATCACGGAACTGATCGTGAAATGGCACTTGAGCTAGACGCGGCTGCGGTATCCGTTAAAATAGCACACACTTGTGGAAACAATACTGGTACTGGGTTCGTATGAGCTGCGGACGGCCGGCAGCTCACAGAGCTATATTGTCTCCATGTTACGTCAGTGCATTCGTTCAGTATCAGTAATTACCAGGACGCGTGTTTGGTGCACGCCGCCAACGACAAACAAACAACGAATAATAGTTACTGCAGTTGGACCGTGGTAGAAGCTTTCACAGAAACGTCCTCGGTAGTGTGCGCACTTCGATTACGTGGGATGCAAATATTTCGGATAATCGAGTTACAAGAACGCCCACAAAGACACATCTCTTTTCGGTATTTGAAGCGCCTGCTAATCGCAATAGCCTCATTCTCGTTCCTGTTTTCTCTTTATTTTTAATCTTTCTCTCCTCTAATTCTCTCAATCTCACTCATTCTCTCTCTCTCTCTCGCTCTCGCATTCGTTTACTCCCTCTCTATCTTCCATTGTCTCGATTTAAGAGCCTGATCGCAGTGCTCGAAAAACCCCGGACTGCACGACCCTGACTCGACATCACTCTCTACGACGAATAAATATACTCAATGACAATATACAAACTTAACAGACGATATATACTATGATACGCAATGATCGCAACAATATGATATAAGATATAATCGACAGATCGGTCGGGGCGATTCGCCCCGACCGATCCAGTTCATGGAAAAGTCCCACCCCTAAATCGAGGCGAGCGCCGGCGCCTCCGTTTAAACACAGAGCTCACAAAGCACAGCGTTCGAGAATCAATATTCCAGAAGTGTCCGCGAATACGGCTTACAAACTTACAAACTTATCGCAGTGTTGAACGTCGACCTGTCTTTTCTGCCGTCGCCTATGGAGGATTGAACGTCAATTACGGCGCAAACGTAATTTCCCTATTGATCCACCTCGAGGATGCTTTCCTCTTACTCTCGTGCTCAACCCTCTCTCTTTCGCTAACTCTCCCTTTCTCTCGCATCCTCTCTCACTCTCCCTCTCTCTCTCTCTCTCTCTCTCTCTTTCTTTCTTTCGCCCATACTCTTTCACTCGCTCATTCTCTCTCTTTGTCATCTGAATTTGGTTCTCCAAGCGCTTACTCGGAAGAGCTGAACAGCGTATTTTCCCCGAGGTTACGTATATCCTATGGGTTACGCGCACCTTGTTCCTAGTCGGAACTTTTCAAGGTGGCCAACGCGCGTAATATCCCACAACGACTAGACATTAGAGCGAAAGGAATTGCCTCTCATTAGCACTGCGCACGCTCGCTTATTAACGTATACCGGTAAGGCGTGTAAGAAAAGTAAATAACAGAAGGGCGAATGGAGGGACTGGGTTGATCCCGGCGGTGACGCGGTGAGATTCCTAGACAAGATTCATACAGTGAGATTTTTTTTCTGCTATACGCAAGATTCACGATACATAAAGAACGAGCGAGGGAAGCAAATTCATTCGTGTTGTCACGATACAACAACTCATCCATGTACATATGTACATACATACGACAATGCAATGTTCAGTTATTCGGTGGAATAGGAGAGTACAAACGGAACGTTCATATGCCAATTGACGTTAATCATAATGGTCAGAGAATTCTTCGTCGTAACAAAAAAGATCTTTACGTCTTTGGAGTTTTATTCTTTAATCCCGTCTAGTAAGCGTACATTACTCGAAATTCCTTCTTTCCTTTGTTCGCGATGAATCGAAAGAGAAATGATATAGGTTGACGTGTAGTGCAATTTATCAAGCTGACGATGCTTAGGTATGACTGTAACAGCGTTAGGACCATACAGGCGCCAAGGAAAAAGAAGAAAATGAGATTGCTATTCTAAGGTGGAAAAAGGGAACCACATTCCATTAGTATTACTCTTTCAGATCTAAAATAATAAGTTTCCCGGCAAAATAAAGCGTTGTAATAAATTACAACTAGATGTAAGGTAAAATGGTAATAGGAATTTCCAGAGAATTCCTTGAGATTTCTGTAATACTTTAGATTCGTACAATAGATCATTGTATAATAATAATGTGAGATTTTCAATGATAGTATATATACATTTTTTACGTACAAGCTACAACATCGAGCAAACCTCAATGAATTGTTTTGTAACGTGTTAAACGATTGGCGTCGAGAAATCGAGGTATTAAGTACATTCATGGAGTACGCGAATGCCAACCTGTCGAACTAATATGACCTCATTTATCCCCCAGAATTTCCGATTGCAGAAAGTTCGATTATCCAATTCGTCCAAATTGCAATGGATTTTGGGAACAAAGCGAACGGTCGAGCCTATCGACTATTCGAAAATGATAGGTTGGATTTCAATATTAAATCGTATTTGACCGCAACCCTAGCTTTGGCTAAATGAAAACCGATGGATCTTAACGAGGAAATGCGAATCTGCTTGATAAACCGATTTTAGGAATTTCAGGAGAATTTCCATTATAAGCATGAACTTTCATCAATCATTTAACATATGCACCCAACAGTTCCACGATAAACTTACAAATTACAAGTATGAAGAACATTCTTTCAAGTAAATTGCTCTAACTTTTCTACTGGAAAAATTCCACTTGAAAAGAATATATATTCGTCAGAAATTGAATCTTAAATTCAAATAAAAGAGAATTGCCTCGAAGAGACTGTCAACTTTAAAAATTCTAATTCGAAAGACAATATAAAGAGAGTCGGATCACTGTCAGTTGGAATTTGTTGACGGACGACTGAGTAATCAATTAACTGAACGAGAATACTCGAGACGACGAAGGGTCGATAGGGGGCTGAAATGCCGCCGCGAGAGGCAGCGTAATTGCAATAGTCCGCCGCTCATTGTCGCGCGTCTGGCTTGGGGATTAAGAAGACTGCCGGCGAAGCATAGCTAGCAGCCGCGCGCCAAAGCATACAATTAAACCGGAGAGACGCGGCGGGGAACCTATCTGATAGAATATCGATCGAACTAGCGCCATGTACCTTCTTAGGCTTGGCAAGGTAGAATCTAACTGCCAGTCATAATTTCGAGCACAATCGAGTTACCTTTGATGAGGCACCAGGTATCTGGAGAAGCCAGACCCTGCCAATAATAATCAGAATCTTCCTCCTCCGTAAAGAAGCAATCTCAAAAGGAACGGATGTTTCCTTAACGAAAAGAACCTATTGGCTTCCAGATTATAAAGGTTCGAAGACTAACACCTGAGGAATGTCCGATGTTTGCGAAGAAGCAACCTGGACCTTGGCTTGGAAAGCCAATTCGCATCATCTATTCGGAGACTCGTCTCGCTAGCCAGGTGACATCCGAGAGAGACGGCCCTAATCGCGAGAATAGCTCGCACCGGTGACCGTGGCAGAGAAGACCGCACGACCCTCGTTACGAAAGCCAATCGAGATTACACATTGAGATAGCAGTACGCGTGATAACCCGACTAGACAGTAGAATGATGCCCCTCTCCGTGTCTATTAGAAGCACACGATGGTGAATCAAGATACGACTTGGAGACTTAGATCGGTGACTAAAACAAACAATTATTTGTCTTCCGTGATGCTAGAGTAAAATCATCATACAACTGACATTGGTATAACATACTTTCTTTCTCTCGAAACCTTTTTCGATGGTTCTACTGTTCTCTCTCGCAGTGTGTAATGAGAGGACTCTTTATTATCAGGGGTGAACTCCTACATCAAAAGCAATCAGAGGGGTGTCGGGTGTCGGTGCTGGTATCTGCTCTTTGGTTTCCATCTACGTTTGGCAGAGGCGGATCGATCGAACCAATAAAACTGTTTCGTTTGGGGGCAGCAAAAAATTCTGCTCTGAACGTTTAATTAATGTTGCTGCCTTTGGAGGTCGAAGCATTTGTGTACGCAAAGCAACGAACTTTATCAAGGCTAACTGCTTTTGGATATGCGTGTATACATACGGGTACGAAACGTTCGTGTGTGTTTTAGTGATCGAATTCACCCCTACCCACAAATTTTACTCACCGCAACGGATACCCACAATAATTTGAAAAAGCGTGTAAATTTTATTAGCTCGCTTGATATTTGTTGCCAATATATGTGCATCGTTATTCCGTCGTGATATGACAAATAATTAACAGAAAAACTGACTTCTAACTTATTTTCCCTCCTGAACTCGCCAGCTTTACTTTTGTGGCAATTAATGATCTACTTATATTACAACGTTTCTCGTAAGGTTACAGAAAAATACCAAGTTACGTACATTCAGATCGAAAGAGAGATTCTATTATACGTTATAAAGCTTTTCCGGAATATTTTCCGGAGTCACACTAATAGGTATTTATGCGTTGAAAACGACTCGAGCAACTTCGAAAGCAAACGAATACGTTTATTTCCACTCCATACAGGAGAACGTTTCAGGATGATTGAATCGGAAACTTTTCGAAAGCCTCGATCCCCGTTCGCAAGCAGGCCAAGCGACGAGAGACCTCCACTGGTAGCTGGCCACTTGGCTTCGATTTGAAGGCGAGAGAGGATCGCGTTATTTAAGTTGCATCAGCATACTAAAATTACGCAGCATGTCGGTGGAGTGTTCGACAGATGGAAAACGACAGTGCCGATTGCGTCAAGTACTTTTACTCCTACCGCTACCCCTTCTTCCTCTTCTTCATCTTCTTCTTCTTCTTCTTCTACTTCCTCTTCTACATCGCGACAACAAGTGCTGCTCGCGCGCGCTGACAAAATTGATCTTCGTGCCAATGTCTTACGACAGTGTTAACTCGCGCTAAACCGCGTCGCAGCTTGGCAACGGACGTCATCGGTGACGTTGCTATGTAGGAATCGATCTCCAGAATATTTGCGTGAATGAGTGTGCAAATGAATGACTAGTCGAATGAGTGATGATTTGCAAGGGTAAGCGTAAAAGGAAAACCAAGAGCCAAGAATCAGCACTTCTACCTTAACGCAGGATAAAGGACCAAGCATTCATCCTTTCGATTACATAACAAGTTACAAAGGAATTAACCCTTCGATTATACGAAAGAACCAAGAAGAGAAAAACAAATGTGGTGGGAATCTATGTGCGACGTAATGTTAGTCTAAACTATTAAAAAGAAGTACACACATGGCGTCACTTACTGTATAAAGGAAAGGAGTGTGAAACTTGTTCTGAAACTCAAAGAACAGAATGAACGGTTTTGAAAGCCACCATTCCCAGCAGCTATTATACCAAACGACAAACGCTTACTGACACAAGAGACGAGTGTCTGAAACACTTATCAGGACAAGGTTGCAACCTTGAATAAGATGGAAGAGTTCACTGAGAAAGGATCGGATATTGGTTATCTACTTAGAAACTGTATCTCGGAGACTGTGTCCACTGAGAGAGATGCTGTTGAAACAAGGAATATGAAACAAGTGAGATTCGAGCAATCAAAAGCAGAAGTTAAGGCGGAAGGAAGACACAAGAAGTGTCATCAACAGGAAACTGCGAACCGAGAGATAACCCTGAGATGCTAGCAATTCAGAATCGACTCACGATACTATACTTCCATGCAACAAGATGCAACTGAATCGACAGTGTATATCGACTATATTGATAGGTAGTTCAGGGGCTAACAAGAGGAGTGGATCCTGTAACTTTAAAGATACTCCTAGAACGCAATAGAATGGATCGTAGTACCAATTAGGAACGCTATACTCTCGATGACGGTGTCTTAATTTGGGTAGCAGCATTTATGAATATGTAGGTCACTATGGACAGGAAGAGTGGGTGTAAGCGTGGGCTTGAGAAGGATGCCTACATATTAATGCCAAAAATTCATGTCGCACAAATTTGAAACCCAAAAAAGGAATGCTTAATTTGTTGGACATATAAATAAAAAGAATTTCGTAAATTGACACCTTCACGCAGTTCGTAAAGTAATCGTGTCTGAATATTTGGAAATTGTTCCATTGGCTTGAGTCACCAACATACAGGTGCAAAAATGATAAATATTGAGAAACAAATTGCTGATACTAAAGATCTAATTGACGATCCAAGAACATGAAAAAATCTGATTGGGTTCAGCTTCGTGGTTCGGTTTCTTCTCTTCGGAAAGCAGCAACTGGCTGGTTTCCATCGAACCACGCCAGGAAAGAGAGACAGGTTACGGACAAGGATGGCACTGGCAAAACACAAATATACAAGATACATGTCTCACGGTCGAGTGAACCATTTGGAGAACTTCCAGGACACCAGGTTAACACCACTAGCTGTTACGTGTGATTGTGCACCAGTATGGGATTATTAGCAACGCATGGACAAACATACAAATTCTCTCGTTCTCGTAGCTCTGAGTCGCGAATATACATGACTCCAATGACCTTGAGCTCGATTCTCAAGTTCACGTTGTTAAAAAATGGCATCACATGGTGATGTTGATTTAGCATGATCCTAGTATTTCTGAAGAATATAATCATAAACGCAAACTTCAAAAAGTTATTTAAATCTACGACAATTTATCTGATATATTAACGAATTCACAATGAGGATGCAAATGAATGACTAGATCAAATGAGAGATTTATAAGCCAAGAGTTCACTTTGACTAACACTAATGACAGATCTATACAATAAAGAATAGAAATTCTAAAACTTCGAAGATCTGAACTTTTCGTGTCGTCGAAGAGGAAGTAAAGGGTTGAGAGATGCAAGATATCTGTATTTCGTCATCCTGTATAATCCAAGTCCCTAGCGGTGCGCGCTGGCTACATAACAGCGTTCACTATCGATCAGTGGCAATCGTTAGAATCTGTAGCGAAGCCGCAATTTCTGTGCATGATGCGGTTGCGATAAAGCTCGAACGGCAGTCGTTGGTTGTAAGCCAATTTGAGAGGCACGTCGCTTATTACGTAACACTGTTAAAAGGAACTGAAAATCCGTGAAAGAAACGCGCTTCTAACTATTACCACAAAATTCTTGGATAGAAATTTAAGATGCGCCAATACCAACGTGGGAAAATTCTGTAGAAAAAGCTTTCACGAAATTCTACACCCAGTATATATACTGGCTGCTGACCACTCGAATTCCGCGTTGTGTCCGACGAACGATCGGGTAGAGGGATGAAAAAGAAGAAGAGTCGACACAAGAGGAAACTAAAAGCCCGACACCAGCACTACCCTCAAAGAATCGAGGTAACTCCATTGTTTTTAGAATCGGGACCGATGAGTGACGCTGACGTACTATTCTGAATTTCGAGCTCACAGCTACATAGATACATAATACCTATTTCGGCATGTTTATTTTGGTTGTTCTCAAGCCGATTCCCGAGCGAAAATACAGCTTGATCCGTGATTATCATACCACGAGAGAGAGAGAAAGAGAGAGAAAGAGGGCTCTGCTAGAAAATGCAGTCTAATCGCTTACAGACACGCTGGAATCCTTAAGACCACACACGTTCGATGGATACATACTATTCGCGCAAAAGTCTAACACACGTGAAACGTCTGCACATATGCCAATGAATACCACCACCCACTTCCTATTGGTGTATATCACACCCTGATGCAAATTGTCAAACACATCGGAATTAAATTGCATACTGAAAATGCAGTAAATGCAATCGCGCTTACTAGACGAACCGAAAGCCAACGAAATTGCTATTATATTGTAGTAGTTATAACTATAGAGGAATGCTATTGCGAGCAAACTTATGCAACTTCTGGAAAGTTGAGTAATTAACGAGGGGAATTGGTCTGACATTTGCAAAAAAAAAAAAAAAAGAGTCTGAATCTATTCAAGAAACGAGAATGGCACTCTTGCTGAAATTCATCAAGCCAATATTGGCACAATAGGAAACACACACAACTTTTTCTTTTGCATTCGTTACTTTTATCATCTTCAATGTGCTTAAATTTTTCAATCGACAGCTACTTCTATTACTCTGTGCACTCAGCAAATACTCTTTCGCTTCGTTATACCTCGCACACTAGTGCTATGTCAAATACACTCATTGGAGAACATATCTAATGTGAAACTTCCTTTTCCAACAAAAATGTGAATGAATTTCCAATTAAGTGGAAATAATTGGAAATATCCTTTTTCTTTTTTTTTTTGAGATAGCATATTTGATCAATTCCAGATCAAAAATCAAATTAGTGATTTTCGATAGAACTGAAAAGGAATCCCAAGTGTATAAAGTATTTGCAATTGGTAGAGATAAGTAACGTTCAATGATTATCTTTACTGATGCCAAAATAGTGCAAACGTGGGTGGAAACAAATACGATCGTTTACAGTGCACTGCGGATTCTACGTGGCGAGTATACATACATATATGCAGCTGCAGGACAGAGTACGTAAGTAAATAGTGGAAACGTATATGTGTGTATAAAACTGTTCCAAGTGTTATGGTACTCGGTACAGAAATTCACAAAAGATTACAGCTGCCAAATACATATCTATAGCCAGATATTTTTACAGGCGAGCCAAAGTAGAAGCTATTTGTGGAATAGTGAGTCTTCGACTGCATTAAAAAAAAAAAAACTTCAAAGCTGACGGTAGAAGAGCTGCTGAAAATACTTGATGATATTACGAAGAACATTCAACTGTTCGGTACCGAGTATATAGAAGTTCAAATTTTGTAACACATTGTTTCGAGATGAAGGAATTTGCGAGCCAAATTTGCATCATACATTTTTGGCAAAGTGATTTCAAATTTCTGGCTTACAGAGAATGTAATCTATGTGCTGTAATAAAGAGAAGACGAAAAAATGACAAGCTTAATTTATTTCTGATTCTTTTCAAATTCATTGCAGTTTGTTTTGGGGAAGAAACTCCACTGTTAGATATGTTCTCACTTCATACTAATCGTAAGTTTGACTCCAGTGTGATCAGTATAGGGAGAAGATTTACTAATAGATTCTCAGCCTGAATTTGTACACCGCAGGGGAATTGAGTCTACAGTTTTCGTTCATCGTTGTACACGATGACTTACGTAGACGAAGAAGAAAGGAAAAAAAAGTAAAAAGAGAAGACTGATGTCACGTCTCTGGACTATATCGCGAATCGAAGGCTTTACACTTCCAAAAATGAAACTTACATGTAGAATTTTATTTAGATTTCGCCTTCTTAGAAAGTGTTTCATGCATTTTTTTTCTATCTCTACAAGCACATATGTATCGTTTAAAATACGCCTAAGCTGTATCCAGATTAAATAACCGTGTCATCTCATCTCGGTTCACATTTATATCCGCCCAACGCTTTCAACTGACATCTGAATATCCTCTGCGTAATGAGCGATCCAATTTTTTATTTTTTTTCCTGACGGACTGATGAAGCGCACGGATTTCTCTTCCGGCTACAAAAATCAAATTTCGCTGCTCCATTACCGATGCAATTCTTCCTCGGCTCGAATTATGCCCACGTCGACAAACTCGTGGGACCGTGAACTCCAATGACTAATTAACACATGCATGCACCAACTTCCAGATAATAGCATACACACCCTAAACACTCTACGCAACACTGCGATAACAAACAAAGCCAAATATTGTAGCACTGTTCAACAGATTTTAGCCTTATTTTTCCCTTTAAATTCTGATTGAATGCTTTTCACGAATTTTGACGTACCAAATTCCATTCGAATTTTATTCATCTGTAGCTTACTTACTTTGTGAAAAAAAACTTCTTTTCAAACTAAGTTTTTAAAAGCAAACGGTGATAAAAATTTAGCACATCGAAATCTATAAGAATCACCTAGCAAAGGGGGAAAAAAGGCGTCGTTGGACAGAGTAATACAATTTGACTCTTCTAGGGTGAATTCGAGGATCCAGTGAAAAGAAGAACCCTTCAAATCCACCTAAAAGTCAATGGTTCGTGTGTCAGGCCTTGGTAGCGATCGCAGCAACTTGCGAAATCTTAATAATTCGCGGTCCCAGAAAATGTCGAACTACGGAAAGTCGACGAAGAGTAGCGTTGGAGAGCTCGTTTTTGACGCATGAGATAACGCGGTTTATTTTTTCCGCCAGGGGCGTCAAAGAATGCCTCTATCTCTATATCAGGACGAGCGGCGATGATAATATTCTGAGAAGCAGAAACACTATCGTGAGCACAGCCACAGATGAGGAACGCCGGCTGAGAGGTCCGACGGGTTAATTTACTACGGATGGTCCACCTCGCGTGCTTGCCACGCCTCGCTAAGGAGTCGGACTTGTTTCTCAAGCCGATACTATTTAGAAATCATTACTCGTTACTTTGAAAGGCAGATCCGTCACTTTGGAAAGAAGTTCGCTGGATTTCTCGAGAGTGCACGATGCTCGAAGCAGAGAATCTTAATGAAAATGAAATAATAATTTCACTTACAAATAATGCTCGACAGTCGTATCGATCGTTTTCAATAACTATCACAATTGTCAATTTCATATTTTTCCAAGGAAAATAGAATCATCCGGAAAAGAATAGAATGAGTCTATCATAATTCAGATGGCCTTTTCACTTATCCTGACTACTATGACTGACAGATTAATCTTCCTATTCTTAGAACATGTGAAAAATAGATAGGAGAAATTGACCCAGACTGGGCTAAAGAACCAAAATCAAAAGGGTTAGTACACAATTTATAAGTAAGAGTGGTTCTGTTTCTCCTATTGCAATGTTTTAACTAAAATTCATTTGATTCTGGTGTTGGAATCTGGCCTGTTAGTATAGCATAGGATACTTTAATCATCGAGTTAACGGATTTTCATTAAAACATTCTGTCCCAAAATGCCGTGAAAAGCATTCTTGAATGGAATGCAGAAGAATGCATTTAGTAGAAGCACATTGTAGTATCCAGAAAATGTGAATCTCTATCAAGAGCGTTAATACCGGATACGAGTCAGTGGATCAATGAGAGCCGTAGAGTTACTCCTCCATTAACAATGAAGCGCACTATGCCACGGTATCATGTGAATCGTTTAACTGCACAACTTGAGAAATAACAGCAGGGATAAGCCGCTTGCATTTAACACTAATGTTAAACTTTCAGACAGTTCTCCCGAGTGTTTAATTACCCGAATAACCAATCTACCCTCTATGCGAACGACAAAAACAAAGAAATCTTCTTCGAGTACCAAATTAATCTTTCTTACTCTTGCGGAACCCAATATCCTAACAGCGAAAGTCTTTCGAATTACTTCAGACTTCAAAAATGAAAAAGAAAAGAAGAAGAAAAAGAAACATGGAAAAAAAGGATAATCACCGATGATCATAGTGGTAGTTAACGCAATATTAGGTAGTACTAGAATCATAAGAAACGAGGCTAACAGCCAATGTCGTTTGTCACATGAATCGGTCGCGCGATCGGTAGTACCAATTGCCGTGACAATTGCTTTTGCCAGTCAGCCGCTGATAGCAGCGCGCATAATACGTTAAAAAAAACGCATTATTATCCAAGCTGCACAATAAGAGGCTGGCGACAGAGGCTCGCGTCAATGAGGAGCAATTCTTCGTCTCTGAATCCGACGAGACTGCGCCCAGCCAAACTGGCTGCTCGATTACGTAATCGGGATTCGTAAGCAAAAGTAGGTATCTAGGTGATTCACGATCACGAATCTCAGATTTTTACTCCTCGAATAAGAATCAACGACGATGACAAGCTTCGTGTGTTTCTATGAAGAATTTGAGGTATTCGAATCTTTTTTATACCAGCAGTGCGACGCTCTCTTGGACGAGAGTGCGCGCGCGCGCGCGAGCAAGCGTCAAGATAAAGGAGACACAACAAGGCCAGCTGGTACAAAGCCGCGTCAACATTACCCAATAAACAACTGCACGCATGCATGCGCACACCATTAACTGCTGCCTAATAAAAACATCCGTTTTATTGCAGCAACCGCTGATAAAAACGGGCCGAGAAAGGAATTTTGTAAATTTCGCGTGTTGATTCTCTCGAGAAAAGAGGAAGAGAAAAATATGCAGTTGTACATACGAAAATAATAAGCAGCTAAGTGAACGGAGCAATGAATCGAATAACGAAACAATAATGTTCCGAGGAGAATTTCCGTAAAATCTTGAGAGATATTGATAGAAAACTCGTACCAAGTTGGCGAGAATGCTTACGTCGGGAAAGACTCATTCCTGATTCAATTATCTCGAGGCAATCGAGCAACGCGTAAATCAGGTATGCTAATTAATCGAGTGTGTATCCGTACTGGGAACAAGATATGCAAAGGAGAAAGCATTTAACACGAGTAGTTCTGGAAATCAATGGAAACAGGTGTTATCTGGTCGAGACTGTAAGACCATTGACACCACTTCGAGGATCCAAATATTTTTAACGCAATGTTTGATCAATGCCAAGCAACGAAGTCTTTCGCCTTGATACTCTCGAATTCAACGTTCGAACACTTTCTCCCCTTGAGCATCGACACTCTCCAAGAGACTCTACATATTCCTAAATCGTGCCGCTGTTCGTCATGCTAGGCACTGTGCCTGTGTCTTCTCTCAAAGTAAATTGATCGTTTAATAGCCCAATCGTAACTTTTACGAGCTCGACTAACGCAGACACACACTATCAGTCAAGTTATATACCGTCGTACTCTTAAGATCACTCACAGTTCGCAGTCTCGCGCAGACACACATTCTCATTCTCGTTTACTCGATTCGATTCATTCTCTCTTCCCCTTCGAAATGACCAATTTGCATCCTCCCGATTCTCCTCTCTTTCTCGCTCTCACGGAGCTTTAATTACTAGCCAAGCTGCGCCCCAATTCAGCCAGAAGTTAGACCAGGAAACTATGAAGAATGCGCAACGTCTCTTTCCCTCTCTTTCTCTCCGTCGCTAACTCAGCCACCTGAATAGTTGCCGGATGGATTATAACTCGGTGAGAATACAAGAAAGAATGGGAGCAGTTCCAAGAGATTAAGTGGGCCGCCACGGAGTTTCGTTTTACGCGAAACTTGAGACAGGCCCAATTAGGGGGACTCATCGTTGTCTATGCATATAGCTGAACTTTGGTGTGTTTCTAGAAAATCACGAATGGGTGGGGCTCGTGATAAAAGATGAGCAGCGACAAAGAACAGAGAACTCGAATAGAAACGCACGCCAGAGTGAAACTCTTGGTCACGCTGGTGTACGTGCTACCGCACTGCGGTTCTCTTTCCCAACCCACGAATCTTTGGCTCGCGAGCTCGATGAGCCAACCAAGCACACAAATTACTGATCATCCTGATTCATTGATAAACAATTTATCTATAAATTTCAAAATACTACGATTCAACATCTATTATTTTCTGTTTGCATTTCCTTTGTTTTTCGATTTTGGACAATTCTCACTGAAATTGTAATCTAAAGCCATTTTCACTGCAGTATGGTGTTGGATTATGCAGGTATAAAAATACTCTTGTGTTCATTGCGGATGTATAGAGAGACGTTAGAAGGGTAACGAAAAATGTAGAGTAACAGGGTAGCAGGTTTCGCTTTCTTCGGTTAGTGGAGAGGGTAAAAAATGAACTGACGAATACTGTATTAAGTAGGTGGTGGTGCACGGAAGATGCATCGATCCATTAAACCTCCATTGTCTCGACAATTCGTTGCTTTTCAGTATATTGCATCGTATATGTTGATAGGTGAGCGTGGAACACAAAGCCTACATGAAGGATTCTAAAAAGAGAACGGTTGTCTGCATAGAAGCGAACAAAGTGAAGAAAGGATACTCATCGAAACCAATTGTCCTACAGTGGAGAACGATATTTCGAATTATGTCCGAATGAAATTCAAATTTCCCTGTTGAATTCGTTATGCAACCAGAACAAAATTCAATTTCACTATATAATTTTTTTTTTTCGTCGCTCCTAACGGCGAAATGAAAGTTAATTGTTATATGGATTTCGTACTCGCTCAGCGATTCGAGGTAAAGCGATATATAATATTTGTTCGGCAAACACAGACAATTTTATAAGTACTGGATCAGCCTCGCATTTGCTGTTTTAACTGGAAAAGAATTTCACGGCTCGCTCAGCATAAAACCTGCTGTTATATTTTATAAAAATTCATATTCGAAAAAGCGCTCTACTCAAACGAAGAGTGCTCACTTGCAATATTATATTCCTAGATATATTAATATTCCGTATAATTTGCGATATTGCACAAATGAATGGAGACCAGTTTTTCTAAGATCTTTTTCGAGCTTTTATTCACAAATAGAGATTTTTATACCAACTCATTTCGACTCTCAGAGACTAGCATTTTAGATTCACAGAAGAACACTGAATTCTCAAAGTTACAGAGTATGTACCAAGAACAAAATACATAGAATGCTATGCACAAACAAGCTACCAAATTGCAGAGAACTTCCCTCGTAACAACAGAAAGGAAAACTAAAAACAAGAGACTTAAACAGAGGAGAGGAAAATGAGCCACAGTACCATTGTAAAAACCGGAATCAAACATCTTTGTGAAAAAATTAGTTCTGTCTTCCCTTATAAGACTTTGCGGATACTATAGAATTCGTGTCACTCGAATAACACATCACACTGAATCAAGTTACAATGAAAAATATGAAGTAAGCCAATCTAAAGTACCAGCAACTATAACCACGCGTTATAAACGCGACATTTAATGCGAAGAGGAGTAGAGCTTCAAAGTCAAATTAATTCAACAGAAACCACTCCAATATGTTTTTCTACTTTAAAGTTTTTCCAAGCTGGAAATAGGTACAACAGTAAATTAAATAAACTCAAACTGCTGCACTGCGTAATCTCAAGTGTAATCTCCTTTCTAACGCAGTGTATTGGCATGTTTTAAAATACATCCATGCAACAGAACATTTATACAAATACTTTGAATTTCCATCAACGTTAGATACGGTTATCAAATTTCTCGAGAATGAAAAACATATCGGATTATCTATAACACTGAACACCAAACCATTTGAAGACTCTCAATTTTCTAATTTTGCCGTTTATTCAAATTGACGTAGACAAATTATATTAGTATTCTAATGGCACTAGAGAGAAAACGACGAAAAATGGCTGAAAAAAAGAAAACGATGAGTGAAGCTAAATATAAAATTTTAGCTTCGGGATTTGATCAGTTCCCGAGATATGAATAAATAACTTTCATCTATATATATACTTTACTAACACAAAAATCTTCGCTGCGATAGTGGTCGTGGTTAACTGTCGAGTAGCCGATGCCGCAACAGCGATATCGGCCTCAGTATCTACAGGGTGTTTCACGTAAAATTAAATGAATAATCTGACTCGAATGAAACTACTATTAAAACTGAATATTACATTTTGAATATCTCGCAAAAAGAAGAACAAACTATTCGGAATGTTGACCTTGATAAGCTATTTAAATTTCTACAACATATTAGAAAATACTGAAAAACAATAAACTGTTTTAATATAGAACACCCTGTGGATTCTGAAGCCGATATCACTGCTGCAGCGTCGACTAGTCGACAGCTGACAACAACTACTACACTCAGCACGACTGTTTTAGTGACATTTCGTATAGACGAAAGTTATTTATAAATATCTCAAAAAGTAATAAAAAAACCCCGCCACAGAAATTTTACTTTTTAGGTTCATTCTCCCTTCCCTACTCCTCAATTTCGTTTTAATCTGTCACTGACGCCATTGGTAAACACGCCGAATTATTTGCTTGATACGCTTCACAAATTGCAAACCGCAGAAGAACGATTAAGGAAGCTCTGAGGTTAAAATAGAAGGAAACCGGATGCCAGAATCTTAGGTAACCCGATGTGTTGAATATCTTATGCGCAAAAGAATTGGAAATTTTAGAATTGTGTACTATGTAGACAAGTGTATCAATTGTCCTGATTAAAAGGCGATCCCTGTCTCTGTTATGTTCAATTAAGAATTTCTCGTATAAGTCTTGATGAGACTCAATTCAAGTTGCGTGAGTACACATTAAAGATCCATTGAGGTATTCATGCAAGTTGAACTGAACGTTATGATGACTTTCGACCAATTATTACCGAGAGCATTTGTGGGTTGACCATGTTGTGCCCTAGACTCTACTGCGACGAGGGTGAAGCAGCGCCAGTTCCAGTCGATATCGACCCTTCGCACACTGTTGTTCCAAGGGGTTGGAACGCTGCGAGGAACAATATTATTTCGCATCGTGAACGAGAAGAAGAAGAATAAGAAGAAGAAGAGTATGAAAACTACGAAGAGGCTACGCAAAGCTACGATTACGTTACGACCTACCACGATATTAATAGGCATCGAAGGCGATGCGTCAGATGATATTGAGCAGAACGATAAAATACCGCAATTGACCGTTTTCGATAGACGGAATTGCACTTGATTTACGCTCAATAAATAATTAATTTAAAATCGAGGACGTATTCAGTAGACGCGAAGTAACCATTTACGAAGCAGGAAATATTTCTCTTATGTTTCATCGTACAGAACTTCATGATGCTGTTAAAAATTATGATGAAAAAGAGATAATAAATTTAATTCTCCTATTTTCATTCTCCTTAATTTTCCCTTCGATCAAAGAAGAATTCAACTTATTAAATAATAAGGAACAAATATTTCGTGCTAAATCGTTCAGTTTTTCGATGCAATGATACTGGAGGTAAAAAATTCGAGGATTACGAGACTATAGGGGACAGATTATTACGATGCATCGGCATCGGTGCATATACCCGTAACGAACGCAATTTACCACTCGCAATGCGAACGAGCTCAGCGATGATTTCGATACGAATACGTAAGTCTTTGTTTGTGTCTGAGTGTATGTATGCATATGTGTATATCTGTGTGTGTGTGTGTATGTATGCGAATGCCTAATGTGCAATGGCGTATGTGCGCAACGATTGTGTAACGATCAATTACTGGACCAAAGAATAATCCACGTACAAATAGGACGAACCTGTATAGCTGCTACACGAACATCAAATTAAGAATAGAGACTCTCGCATATAATGAATGTCCATGTAATCGACAGCAACTTATCGAGCTTCATGTAGAAGCATGATCGATTGATCTACGGCGAAGTAAAGTGATCTTTTTAGAAGATGTTTACTGCAACCACAATGTGGCATCTCTTCGCTTACAACGATACAAGATACTATTTCACTATCTACAGATCGTATTTACACACAAGAAATATCTCTAAATTCATGTCAACTTCCAGTTGACACATACTCTTCCAAAAATATAATTTTCAATTATTCTCTGCGGATATTTTGCTAGAACCTTGAATGAATACGCGTGTTTAAGCGATTCTCAAGCTCTGATAATAATGACTCGTTTACGTGTTGCGGTGTACCTTGACTATAACGCGTTTTTTTTTTCAAGCGTGAATATGCTGATCCCCATGCGAATTAACGCGTGGCTAATATTCAGGTATCAACTTCATTGTTAGACCAGTTGAATTGGAAAGGAAAAAAAGAACGGTGGAACAGATTGAATTGTTCCCCAAGGAATATAGATAACTATAAGATCTATCAGGATGTTGTGCGAGATTCTCACTCGAAATTCATGATATTCAATTTTATCAACGAGATTTGATAAATGAGATTTGAAACCTGTTTCGAGTCCAGAATCATTATTTCAAGTGTAATCGATGTTCTAATTTAATAGAGATAGAATTATACTAGCTAAGAAATGTTACTAAATGATAATAAATATTCACAAATAGTATTTCTTATTGGAACAGGGACTAAACATGCGAACTTCTAAGGAACTTCTAAAGAAATTCAGAACTATACTCTGCTAAATATTTGTTGTTTTTTTTTTTTTTAAGAATTACGCGAATGCCCATAATCATATACTAAACGGTTGCTAGAAATTCACTACCGGATAAAGATCATTGTTATGATTAATTTTTTAGCTAGATCAAACTACAACATATGGCTAAAGCCTGTAAATACATAGTTCTGCTTTCCTATAGATTTCGGCTAATAGAGCAACGTAACAACTCTTCAAACGTTTCATTTCCATTAATAAACTTTATATGTATAAACTGCAATAACACTTTGAATAATACGGATCGTTTGCGATAACAGTTCTCTCATAAATTCGCACATATATTCATAAACCAATTATGTTTCTGTATCATTGAAATTTCCCCAACAAAAAGCAAGATTCTCATCGTGAAAATGAAAGCTCTTTGCGCTAAACGCGAAACACATTAACGGAATATTGAACGCGACATGATTCCAACTAAATCTTTAACTTTTAAAAAACCACAACAGCTAAAGGACGTCGAGTTTTCACAACTGCCTGTTCATTCCTATCGAAAAAGTAGTTAAGCAGCTGCAATCAACGGGACAGCGATAAAACTTGAAAAATGCAATTAGTGCCAGTGTTTCTCCTGTTTGCAGAAAACTTTTCTAGATGATTCGCAAGTGAAATAGTCAGCTAAGATTTTGCGGTTTCCAAAGACCCAATCTTCGTGCACATACGTAATTCTCCTTGTGAGAAAATACTTGGCATCTTTCTCTGGCACTGAGTTGTCTCTCTTTTTACTTTTCCAACATTGCAACTCGCATAAACGAACAGTCGATGGCAACGCGTGCATCCGAGAAAACAGAAAGAAATGGAATTTCCACCTCGCCTATCAATTATTTGTCTCTCGGAATCGCTTCGCTCCGTGGCATATATCAAACCGCACATATAGTACGCAGACAACAGCCGTAATGTAATTCCATTTGTTTATATTCATCGACAATGTTCCTGTCTCTTTCTCCGATTTTCGTCCGTACTGTTGTATAGTTCGGTTACGCGCATCAATACTGGTCACCGAATCACAATAATTCCACCCAATTCTAAATTGAAATGAGAATTTAATTCATCAAAATTTCCGAAATTTAGTTCTTCTCGCGTATGTAGATTTCCGATAAAATTTACGTCAATTTCATAACATTCGTACAACACTAACGTTGTTAAATAAAGATTATTTTTATCATTGCCAGAAAGATAACTAAAACACGTAGAAATTCTTACTCAAAGAAATAAGCAACATTTTTATAGTGTTACAAAATCAATGATCTGCATAGTATGATTATACTCGCGCTTTTAACGAACAACTTATCAGTAGGATAGCAATGAAAGAGTTAACTCATTCGCGTAGAAATGACTTAACCGGACCAGAGAAATGCAGCATTTGCCACAGTACAAAACATTGACTCTTTTTCTCGGTTTTCTCCTTCTTTCTGGTTTTTGCACATCTTTCCGCGACAAGTCAGCTGATTAGGAAAACCGCAAGCTGAAGAATTCGATTACCGGATACAATGGCTTCGCGCTTCCGACGACCTTTCGTTTACTTTGTGCTACGACTTCTCGTTACCGACTTCCAGGTTGTTGTATAAGTCCCGCGCGCGAGCACTTACTTGCAAACCGGTTTAGCCTATCTACGCACTTGCAAAAGAAAGTTTTGCAATATGTATCGTGCTCTGCTACCATGTGTACGTCCTCGAAATACTGTTGCGAGTGTCTTTGCTTGTGCGTTTTTCCACACGGAATAGATATCTATTACTTGGCTCTCACTTTCTTTAATCCCGGTTTCAGTTTTTGATGCTCAGTGAACATAGTGACATAGTATTCTTTCTGCTGCATGAAATTTAGTGTAGAATTTTTGGAAATTGAAAAAGTGTCGTATCCTCGCACGAAAGTATTCGATGCCTTTCTTGTTGCTGAATCTGGATTGTCGGTACGCTCTCGGTTCTAATCAAGTGCATCACTGTACAAAAGATAACGTTGCCTTCTTCTGCACGTAACAACTTAAGGCGGGTGCGATATAGTATGCACGAGCATGTTATACCACAGGCGCCAGTGGTCCTCTATGAAACTTGTTTCAAAAGAGAGTGTGCATGTCAACTCGTACCAAGTCGATCGTATCTCATAATTATTCTCCTGGCTCTGAGTCCGACGAACGTTCATTGCAGCTACACACCCTTCGAATCCTACAGTCTCTCTACAGGTTTTTGCGGAAAATACGAGACTTCAGAAACGGTTTACGGTCGGGTTCGTAATGAGCATTTTCATTAGCTCGACACTACACCAGAATAACGAGATCTCTCGATGTTGTCCACGGACAAAGAGAGGGAGAAAGAGCGATCAATGGAGAACGAGTTCCGCATAATGTATTGCTCCAACGAAATAATCATACGACGACTAGCTACGTATATATATATATATATATAAATACACGGATCACATTTGAATTCGCCCAATGATGGGTAGAAACGATGCTAGTACGATACTAAGCGATACTGAATCGTATACGATACACCTTCTTTCGGTAAAGTCTCATGAACCATATATATGCTCCAGGAAGGCAATCCGGAGGAAAAGAGGGTTGGTTCTAAAGGAGTTAGAAAATATTTGCAGATATTGACGCTATATACTCAAGGTGACCTCAATGTGACAAGGTCTCTTCGATGATGGTGAAGGTAGTTATTAAGAAGAACACCTCTCCTATGTACCGATTAATGTAGAGCTAACCGATAGACACACACACACGCTGGTGTACATGTATATACACACATCGTTCTATCTACATATTGAGAAATCAATTAACTAGCTGAGAGAAAAACGAATCACCATGTAAAAAGATGGGATAGTTCCGATGTGGTGCAGTGGTGGTGTAAGCATCTTGTTCACCGATATATGTATGTGCGAGCATCGAAAGCTACGTATATTGCACTTGCACGAATGTATATACTCACATGATATATACATGTATACTTGTGTATATATATAATGGTGTGTACGTATATTATATACAATATATACACATGTATATACATGTAGGTATACTATAGACATGTGTGTAGATCTTTTTCGTTCTTTCTGTACGATGTCTACGGCAACATAATATTCCCTTATATTCTCCTTTCGTCTTCACCGCTCTGAACTTCGGTCTGAAAATTATCAAAGCAGAAAATCTGCCCGGTGCCGTATTATATGTATGTATGTATGTATGTATGTAACTTCTTCCCTCTCTCGCGTTCTCCCTCTCCCCCTCAAATCGGCTTTTTAAAGTTCGGTCAGGCTTTTACACGCAGGTATACATACAGACAGGCAGACACGCGCGCGCGCACACACACTCAATCACATTCACACATTCAGACAGCCGTTTTTTTATATATAGATCTGCTTCTTCCTCGCTCGCTTTCTCTTTTCCTGACTTTTCCTCTCACTCTCGCTCTTCCACTCTCGCACACACACACACATACACTCTCTCTCTCTCTTTCTCTCCCGCTCGTTCTTTCTCTTTAGATATCACTCTCTTTTTTACCTCTCATTCGGTTCTTCCTGGCCAGTTCTGCTTCGTTCTCTCTCGCACTCTCTCACTCGTTCTCTTCCCCTCTCTGACTTTATCTACCTCCCCTCGCTTGAAAAAGTGCGATCAACGTGCGACGAGCGATCGCGTACGAATAAATACGCGAATCACATGAATCCAACTCGTAAGCGCGCGTGCGAATTCAGAAATCAGCGAACTCCCTGGCGCACTTGTCGGTAAGCGAGACCTTGAAGAGCTCCTCCTCGTACTCGTCGAAGTTGCTCGTGTCGCCGGGACCCTTGCATTTAGGTATGAAGGGCGCCTCGACTTTCTGCTGGAAGACGGCTATCCAGTCGGTACTGGCGAACCACCTGTGACCCTTGATGTCGTTTACGCCGGCCTTGAGATTACCGTATCTCTTGGTTAAGTCGACCTGCAGAAGGTTGCGAAGCAGGTCCCTCAAGTCAGCACTGAAGTGGGTAGGAAAACGGGGCTTCCCGTTGACGATCCTTTCGTAGATCTGGATCGGCTGGTCGGCAAAGAACGGTGGATAGCCAGCGGCCATCTCGTAGACTAAAACCCCAAGTGCCCACCAGTCGACTGCTTTATTGTAACCCTTGCTGAGAATAATCTCGGGTGCCAGGTACTCCGGTGTGCCGCATAGGGTCCACGTTCGGCCTTGCACTCTCTTGGCGAAGCCGAAATCAGTGACTTTCAGATAGCCCTGGGCGTCGATCAGGAGATTCTCCGGTTTGAGATCTCTGTAAATCAGATCGAGGTAGTGGAGGTACTCGAAGGCTAGGACGATCTGTGCCGCATAGAATCGCGAATGCGGCTCCGTGAAGCGGCCAACTTTGCGTAGATGACTGAACATCTCGCCACCAGGAACATACTCGAGGACCATGTACAGATAGGAGTTATCCTTGAAGTGGAACTGCAGGGACACGAGGAATGGGAAATTGATCGCTTGCAATATCCTCTTTTCGTTGAGAGTGTGCTCGACCTGCTTGAGCTTCACGATTCTCTGCTTGTTGAGAATTTTCATGGCATAGTACTGCTCGTTCAATTTGTACTTTACTATCATAACCCGGCCGAATGAGCCGGTGCCGAGAGTCCTGATCCGCTCGAAATCGTCGAGCTTCGCGGGCTTGGCCAGGTCGTTCTTTCTCCATTTATCGTCGAAATCTTGTTTCGCTTTCTCCAAGTACTCCTTCACGTTCTCGGCGGCGTCGGCCTTTTTGTTCGCGGTCGCGGCATTGTTGCCCATTTTAACTGGTGCGCTCGTGCACGAGCCTGTCAGGGCTCCTCAAGCCAGGTGAGTGTCCAGAAGACCGTCGTCGTCTTCGTGTGTTCTGTCTCCTAGCCGAGCCAACCAAGGCTCCGCCAGCCTCACCTCTCGTACGAACCTTTTTTTCCGGCTACGAGAGCCCTATCCGTGACAGGTAGACTGCGACAGGCGGAGGTGATCCGCTGGACGAATAGCTTGGGAATTTTTCACCGCTGTGTTAGCTGTGCCAGCGGTTTCTCCTCGGTTCGAGCGGCCTCGCCAGAGTGCACACACGCACGCCGGATGAGGGCACTCACACTCCCGCACGTATAGGGCACACACATCCACGCACCGCACGGCGGATACCCTCCCACCGATCACGAGGCCCCAACGTCTTCTCCTTCGGCTTTTTCAGTCCAATTCACTTGCGCTCGGGTCCTTGCACCTCGCACCTCGAACTTCGAACCCTTGCGCTCTTACGGTCGCGCACGGACAAGTCAGTCCGAGCGATTTCGCGCGGAAAAAATGGGTCAGCACTAATACTGCTCGGCACCTCGCGCCATCTTCTCTGTCAATTGTGCGAGCCTGTCGTCGCGTCGTCCTCGTCGTCTAGTAGTGATAGTGCTGTCTTCGACACTCCTTTTGCTTTTTCTCTTTCCGTGTTGGTATTCGATCGCGCCTTGTGCCGCTTGCTCACTTCTCTCTCTCTCTCTCTCTCTCTCTCTCTTGATGTGCAGCTCTCGATCACCGTGCAATTGCTCGGTTATTTAACAACACGTAATGGGCCCCTTGATCACAACATAAAGCGTAATGCGATTTCGCCTGCAACCGACGTACCCGCGATACGATCGGCCGCTAAGCGCTTTCTATGAGAATGCGAAGAAGGCGCAGGAGAATGGCGCAAGTTTCAACCACTCTCAACACTCCAGAATCTTGGAGATCGTCGCTTGTTCAAATTCGACAACACGCACGCACTTATCGCCCGCAACTTCATTCAAATTAAAGGAACATCGCGGCACAGCCAAGTATCACTATCCGCGTAAGTCACGGGTGAGCCCGGTGCCCGAGGACCGCACGCTAGGAAACACACTGATATTTAGTGGAAATGCGTAATGGTTTTTGTCTGCACGTTTAAAACGACGAAGACAACATCGGCGGCGAAGATAGTCAGTGGTGTTCCTAAAGATGGCGACGCGCCTCGCTCCGCTCGCTCGCTTGTTCGTTCGTGATTTCGCACGAATGCGAAAATGATGAACTGCCGCCCCAGGAAGCGAGAGAGCTACTGTGCGGCATGGCCCGGTCTTACTTCGCCCTCTGTCCAACAGATGTAGTGCGCAAGGGTTAAAGATCTCGCTCAACAGCTGCTGCCGCCAAGTGGAGGCGTAGTGGAACTTCCAATTCGAATCGACCTACTCCACTTTCGAACAAGAGTTTTCGTAGTCGAGTCCACCAAATTTCGTGTTACCGGGCGTCCTACCTTTCCAATTAACCACGCGATACGAATATAATGCACGACAAGTACAGTTTCCGAGAAACTTTATTTCTATAGTGAACGTCACCTGTAATTCCCTCGTGAACTATACTATTCAACTATAACTCGATTAGAAATCATAACCACAGTTGAAATAATTCGGGATCCTTTTCATTGCGAAAATACTTTCCCATTGTTTTCTAAAAGTACAGCTTATATGCAAAACTTGCTTGCTTGCTATATCACCCACAAAGTTACGAATATCGTTATACATTGTTGCAGTTTTGCGTGCTCGTAATATACAAGCCAAAAGTGTTTCGACAAGTGTCAGTGGAATCGGGAATCTTAGAAAAAAATCAGTATTTAACATGTTTCTGTCATCGTATGGAAATGACGCTCTTATTCATTCAGTGCACGTTGACTATTTCGTAGCTCTATGAAATGAGTTAAGTAAGAGGTTACGATCTTCTTGCCTTGCGGGACGATAACAAAACCGGTCCATTATTACGCCAAACAGAAAACATTGGTCCGATCTGGTAAAACGGTTCTTAGCATTCAGTCTACTCGTTGTTAATAAACTCGGTGGCATCTTTCCGAAGTCTTTTCATATTTTCTTGCTATTTATAATAATTGACCCATTTTGCGATACTTTTGTCGGTCCATAGTGGGTGTATGGAAGGTTGAACACGCGTTGACCTGTGATAATCCTTTGCCGATTACTTTCTAACTGTAGATAGGAGCAGAACACACAGTTTTAGACGAGCAGATACCGCCGAGAAAGCTAGGTGGAGTGGATAGAGGACGGGACGAACCGGTTACGATCAAGTCAAAAAGGTACGACCGGGTCAGGCCTTTCGAATACATACAGCATTTTTGTGTATACTCGTGTATATGCCACCGACACATTAGGCTACACTGGCTACAGGGAGGGGGGAAAAGTACCGGGAGAATTACAGCTCTTACTTCATTAGGGTGTATTTCTTACATTAAACTTACTTCCGTTCTACCCTATGGGATGCGCGCGGCACACGCTCTCTATTGATTCCATGACTTAAAGCTGAGAGCGAGCCGTGTGCTAATTTGGCAAAGGAAAACTCACTCTTCCTGTGCCACCGTTTCCGCAGAACGCCTGCGTGTACCTTACAAAATATGTTTTAGCTCCCGCCCACTTATAACTTAAACCATTCCTCCTCAAACTAAGTGTGAAATTGCGTGGAATATGTTTTAACAATGGGGATGATTAACATATAGAAACAAATCTCAATTACCTCATTTAACACTATCGTAATGTAAATACAAATGTAACAAAACTGGAAAGATTAAATATTTTATATTGAAGATCTGGCAAGTTATCTTGGACACATTTACACGGAGAGAACGTATGTGATTTAGAATTATTTGGTTAATTAATTAATTGTGTATTGATATGATATTGATATATACCGATGAGAGGACATTGAGAAAAGTCGGAATTTAGTTCAACGAAATGAGAATTTAGAAACGTGGTGCTATCTTTAGTTTGACACTGCAAAGCTAGTGGAAATATAGGTTACTTGTCATCGAAATAGCCTGTGGCAGAACACTTCCACTGGCCTACTAAAACAAAATTTAATTTTATCAAGCAAACCTACACGTCACCATCCTTGCCTATAGCTTTGATTGTAATGATATTAGATAAGCATTTCAACATTGAGTCGGCAAATCAATGAACTTAAATTGGTGTATGTTCACACCTGCTTCTTTTCAGCATCGATAAACTGTGGTCTGGGAACATCAATGTATGTATGGATACTTGCGGCACACACACACCACAATACATACTATGATGCAAAGAAAAAAGATGTTTGTGTGCGTGTAAACCATTGAAAGCAATGTTACGTATATATTCATTCAGAATTTCAAATGAACCAACGACAACGTACGCGTATAAGTAATTCAAAGTACAATAAATACAACTACACATTCCATCCTTTGTGTCAAATTTCGAAGTAAACCGTTAATCACGTTGGCCCCCACAATGCAATCCGGCTCTAACGTGAATAAAGGAAAATAAAAAAGAAGCATCTGCCATACACGTCTTCACCTGCACCACGCTACATGGCAGCTGCTCTGTGTTATCTTTCCGTGCTTACGTGGACTTTCAGCACGTGGCATACATGGGAAGACACAAAATATGTATACTTGTGGTAAATTAAACAGCCACGTTTGCAAGATTTTCGCAAATGCGTCACGATACTCTGGAAGAAAAAACTGCAAATCCAACACCGCTTTTAAGCAGCCAGCGCAAATTACAATTTTTATTGAGGATAAATTTGAAAGGAAACATTGCATGGTTCAATTAAAAAAGGACTCAAAAATCATTTTCGAAAATTATTTCAACAATCGTTCTAAAAGTCCCTTGATATACAATATATAATGGAAATTATGCTAGGCAATAATTATTACAATGTTTTGAGAATTGATATTAGTTCATTATTTCATCATTTGCAAGGAAGAAAGCTAAGAGAATCGGAATACATTGTTGCAATATAACTCGCATCGAGCCAACGATTCAATTATAAGAGTAACATTAGTGCATCGTGACGTCCCCCACTTCCACCGTAGATTGAAACTGCGAGCAGCCTGCGAAACAACCTATACTTGCACGTTCCTTCTCCTTAGCGTAACGTTACTGCCAGTTACTTCCACGCGGTTCTTGTCATTCAAAAGAAAGAGTATTAGTTTACTGTTTCGCAGTAGAGGCAACCTGTAGCATGGACTTAAAAACAACGGAGTCCCTCGGTCCGCTGCGTGGGTCAACCTGAAAGCATCGCGCACCTTTTAATACACACCGGAAGTGGGGCCATGCACGAAACTTCTAGAACTTTCCAAAGAACCGTTCCCCTCAACATTCACGCGTACTATCCTCGATGCACATGAGATTTCACCTGCCCATAAGCGATACCTTGAAATCCTTCGCTAGACTAAACAGTTACTCTTTCCGAAGTGATGCGGAACAAAATACAGGTTCTTCAAACAATATGTTACTAGCGCCGGAAGCGCGGGTATTTTTTACGGGTTTCGTAAGACTGGATCTTATTGGTCAATGAGTTGCTTGGAGGGGCGCTAGGAAGGCGGTAGTGTCGAGGCTACCACTACTACACACTTTCTGTCCGTGTAACTGACTTGATACATACGCTGTACTGTTTTAAATTAAATTTATCCGATTACCTAGTTACAGAATTATACTTCGAGAATTATTCACATTCTCTATAGACCCTTATTTCTTACGCCAATAGTATCATACTGTTCATAGAATCATTGCGAGAGAATGTTAGTTGACTCTGTAGTATTCGGTTCAGAAGCGGAACGATAAATCCATAATGGTGGCAGATCAATTGATGCTTGCTTTTCCATACGAAACCCAATGAAATAAAGTTATCCTAACTCGTGCGTTTATTATTGAAGTAGTCTTATGAGATACGATCAGCAACTGAGGATATTTCTTTGGAATACTGAAATTCGAAGTGCAGTATAGGTTCAGAATCAGGGAGCGTTCGATGCGCCATCTGTAAACGAGCGGGAAAGAAACGTGTTTGAAGGCCGCCGGCCTGCCGGCCGGGACTACCGACTCGGGTCTCGGGCGAATCAGTGTGCGAGTCTCTCTGCCATTTGCGCGTCGGTACGCGGCTACGCGGCAGTGGTGTTACCAGAATTCTACGTGTGCTTACCGGTGCGTAGAAGACGCAGGTCCTTACAAGTGCATTTTGTACTTAAGTGCTTTCGAAACATTTCGACTAAATCGATCACCATGGCGGATACAGAAACTAAGTAAGTACTACTGATTCTACTATTGATTTATTCCCGAAAAATCGCACGTTTTCCTGGAATACTTCTGTTGTCTTTCATGGAAGAATACAGTAACAGCGTGCTGACGATCGCAGCATGCTATCACTCTCATTTCTCATTCATCGATTAGTGTCAGGAACCTTGTGATTCTCATAAAATCCATCAAGATTTCCAATTCGATCTTGATCGGTTGTATACCTCCACGAGCGTACGTTAGTTTTGCAAGAGGACAGCCACGAGAAAGGGATGGCGACTCGAAGGGAAGAGGGGGCAGTATGCTCTCTCGCTTCCACAGACGCTTGCTCTCGTTCTTTCTCTTTCTCTCTTCCTTCCTCTCCCCTTCTCTCTTTCTTTCTCGCTCTATTCGTGTTCTCTCTTTCTCGCTCTCGCTCTCTTTCTGTCTCTCACACTACACGATATTCTCAGCTTGATTCGTAAGACGCGTTACGTTCTCAGGATTACCTGCCCCCATCGCGATACGTGCTCTACTTGCACAACGGCTTTTCTGGTGGCATCCTTTTGGACTTCAAATTTTTTCCCACTTGTTGTGGCATCGCATCGTGGCCCACCGGTCTCTTGTATACCTCTTTTGTCTTTCGGCCTCAATTTATTTCAGCTATTCTTAAGCGTTTGTTTATACACTGATCGCGCGCGCGCGGTTCTAGTACTGGCTTTATTGTATTCTTTTTGCCTTTCACGAATAATCTGGATTCTCTTTGGCGGCACGCGCGTGAAGAAAGAAAGCGGCAGCAGCTTGCTCCTGAGTTCTAGAATTACTCTTCAGTGTATATTTGACTCTTTGATACCTTCGAGAACGTAAATGTTTACTCGGTTCAACGGGAACGTTACTCGTCAGGTATATGAGAGGTAGAGGCTCAGGAATATTTTACGGAAGACTGTACGCGCATCGGCTTGGAAAGAGAACGGACAACGTATCGATCTGTTGTCCCTTACTGATTAGAAGCTACAAATGATATTTTCATCATCTACTCCTTTTATTAGAAAACTAACAGTAATATCCGATTAAATTGGATATTAGCATGCCCATTTTTCAATATCAAAATCATATTGTTAGGTGATTTAACATACGAGTAGTATGTAACGCATATTTACGGTCCACGAGCATCCACGATTTGCCGCGCCGAAACATTCTGAGGAGGTAGTGTGCGAGCGTGTGTGGAGTCAGAGGAGTGGGGATATTAAGAGGAAGGAGGAAGGATAATATTAATGGTGCTAGATGTCGCCACTGTTGGCGTCCTATCTCTATTTCTCTCTACGGCCTTTCTGCTTTCTCTCCCACCTGAAACCGCGATAAACCGCGAACTTGCCGGATGGAAAAACCAGATATGTACATACGTACTAAATACAGAATCAAACTTTTCGACGATTCATAATGCTTTTACAATCGTTTTACGATTCAACTTATTATATGTATCAAATTAATAGGAATCCTTCACGCAAAATCTTATTTTTCAACTGAATTGAATTTGTTTAAATTTGAATTTTTATTGTCTAGTGAGTCTTTGTAAACTTCCTGTAAATTTGAAAAATTTAAAGTGTCGTTGATCGTTATTAATAACGTACGTTCCGCACATTTAGGGAAACCAAAGTTCCTGCTACTCCAGAGAAGAAAGTTGTAGAAGAAGAGAAGAAAGTTGTGCAGGAAGTGGACGAAGACTCGAAAACTTCTGAGAACGGAGAAGCCAAAGACACCAAAGAAAATGGCTCGAGCGAAGAGAAGGAGACTCCCGAAAAGGAAGCTGAATCCACAGAAAATGGAGACTCTACAGGTATTACAAACATCACTTTCAATGTATTAGTCAAATACAGATACGTATGTCATAGAATAAAGCCAATATTAAATATAAATAAATAAAAATTTATACCTACGAGACACTGTTTGACTTTTCAGATGCACCTGTTGACAGCTGTTGCGTAAAGAGGAAATCAACGGCTCTCAGCGATGCGGCAGAAGAGACTGCTACCGATGGTGCAAGTCCTGAGAAAAAGTCCAAACTCGAAGAAAAGTGTGCTGAGACCGAAAGCAACGGAGAGGCAGAAGCTACAGCCTAATATTTTCCTCATTCATATTGACAGACCTAATTCATAGATGCAATTTTAACCGCGTAAATGTGAACTCAAAGCAGAATAGAACGGATTAATGATCTATGTCGGATCAGAAAGGACGACAATTGAGAAAGGAAAAATTTAATATTACATTAATGACTTTTTGTGTTCAGACATTGGTGTGCTTATTGCAGGAACTTTTTTTTCATATTAATTGGTAAATAGCTGTACGATTTACACATCATCATAACGACATTACTGTGCTAACATTTATACTCCCTCCTATTTCTTTTATCCATACTGGCATCCACAAATACGTACACATATTCACCTAATATTCATACGCTAAGGAAAATACTAATAATGTTAGAACTAATATATTTCCGAAACCTTAAAGTGGTTGCTGGTATGGTGCCTGTAAAACTTGCGCGTCGTATTTTATCTACTAGTCCTAATGTTTTTT
The DNA here is from genome assembly GCA_963989405.1 of Trypoxylon attenuatum. Taxonomy (NCBI): domain Eukaryota; kingdom Metazoa; phylum Arthropoda; class Insecta; order Hymenoptera; family Crabronidae; genus Trypoxylon; species Trypoxylon attenuatum. Next base: position 26,570,568 of record OZ022489.1, read on the forward strand.
TTTTTTTTTTCTTCATGCACAGACAAACACGTATAGCCCAATTTGAAAGTTTTTAGATCAGCACTGGAAGAAGGAACGTTATTTTTTTTTTGCAAATCAAAATACATTCCTAAAATAGAGAATGAGGCTCAATAATGATCTACTGACGATTACAGTGAACTAAATTTATAAAGTGAGCGCCATTTGTATACTCTGACATTAAACATTCTTGTTTCATGACATACTATTTTTGTGTACAATCTCACCTATGGTAAAAAAGCACGCTGATTCCAATAAATCATCATCATCTGTATCCACGCAGAGTCCACGATATAGGAAACGAAAAAAAAAACTTGGTTTGTGCGTAATTTTTATCGAGGACTTTAAGTGTACAATGGCGATCTAACTTACTACTTTTTATCGAAATATTGGAGCGAAATCTGAAATACCCATTCAAGTTGTATTTGACAATATGTGTAATTTATATGTATAGAAATGCTGGTGAGTACAGATGTTTGGTACTAAAATCGACAGCAACGATAATGTTGCATTTATATAGTTTTTAATTCACTAGTGACCTACATATCATTTCGTGAATTTTGTGCGCTCGACTAAAACGAAAAAGCAATCGTAGCTTAAGTAAAAATCCAAATGAAGCACTTCTCAGATACGCATGATTTGGGTATTATTACATATTATGGCACGTGAGATGTAGTACAATGACAGTTAAAAACAAGTATTTTTCGTTGTATTTCAGAATCAAATCGTTTTTTTTTATAAGCATCTAATATATATATCTTAACAAAATGCACCATTCATTCTGTGGGAGAATATTATTCATTAATCTACAAGGTTGTATATGTATGAGATCATAACGAGAAATGTGTTCACTGGAAGAAAAGAAAAATTGGTTCTGTAAGCAACGTTAACGTATTTATTAGGTTTCTGTGTACTTTATAAGTGACCACACGACGATTGTTATCAATAAAAGGATTAATGTACAAAGTACGTTGATATCACGAAGGGATTTATTGTAAACAAAAAAACACATGTGGTACAATAAATAATGGGATAAATACAATTGCGTGATATATATGTATGCAGTTATATATTTATAACTGCAAACACTCAGATATCCAAAATTACGAACTTCAACTACGTGATTTAAAATTGATATATAATCTTGCAAAAGTTGTACGTGTGAATATAGATATAATACACAAATTTAACAAATCATTGAATAAAATAAAGTATTTGATTTTTGTACATTTTATCGCTAACTCTAATTCACGGGTAATTCAGGGAAGATTAGAACTTTTAAATAATTTTCAGTGCCATCTGTAGGATGCGATACGCTTCCTGGGCTTTCAAAGTTTATAGTACGAGGTAGTGCGACGTAGTTTGGCAGTTTATATACGGGAAATGTGTACAATCTACAGCTAAAATTAAGTTGACGCGTTTAGTTATTATTATTATAAAGACAACAGTGTCAAGAAATACTGGATTACGACTGTTTATTAAAAAAGCAGCAAAATGAGTGTCAAGCCGGTGTTTTCAAAGCCGGGTAAGTAAATACGTCAGAAATACTCTTTAAGCTTTTCCAATTGTTTTATATTCCTATCTTCTTAACGTACTGTATGTAATTACGATAAAATATCATGATTTTAATTAAACAGTCGTGCGATGTATGTAAGAGGCATAAATTAGCAACATTGATAAAGAATTATTTTCCATGCATAACCTTGAATTGTAAAGAGATTTCCTCTGTTTCATGTATATTTGTTAGATATCTACTTCTGCTGTATTTGTACAACCATAGGATTGAGTATTCTCAATAAAATACATTTTATTTCAGGCGACAGTATGTGGCAGGAGGATCGGCCTGATATAGATGCACATTCGTCAACACAGTTTGTGTACAATGCGCATCATTCGCTCGCTTTGGATATGCAGAGGCAGAGACTACCAATATTTAAGAACAGGAAACATATTATTTATTTACTGGAAAAGTATCAGACTTTGGTATTAGTCGGAGAAACTGGTTGCGGGAAAAGTACACAGTTACCTCAGGTAAGTTATACATATTAGTTGTTTATATCAGTACCGTGTACCTAATGTACGCATCTTGTATTTGTTAGTATAGAGCACAGTAACAGGTGCTCTATAGCAATTAAATCTAACATTTGGAGTTCCCTAATTTTAATCAATTTTTATTTTGAAGGGTGCAATGAACTAGTTTTACAAATGCTCCTATAATCATTTAGCAAAAAATAAGTAAAAATTGTATATGATTGAAATTTATTTTCAAATGATAGTTTTTCTAATGGCATTTATTTAATAAAATTATTCCTCACATAAGTTCTTCAAAAGAAAGAGGCTCAATTGATTCACGAAAGAGTGAATATTATAAAGTCAGTACTATCGCGGTGACTGTAGCTATCTTTTCGAAAAATTGCAAAAGATATTTCTACGTTGAGATTTTTATATCTCTCATCTAATCGATCTAGTATACAAACATACGGAACAGTCATGGTCGGTGCACTCGGATGCACCCCTGCTAATTGTATAAAATGCGCACGCACGCGCACTTTACCTCCGGTTGGCTTAACGCATCGCCTGCAGCGGCAATCCTTGCTAGATGCACGCGAGTCAAGCTAGTATTGGTTTGGCACTAGCTTTCCACGCCTAGGTAGCGCGAAGTCGTTGCAATAGAAAAATTCTATGACCGTATCTCCCAGATAACGCTTTTCCACGGTAATCTCAGTTATAGTCATGGCTACGAGCAAAGATTATAATAAGGCGAAGTTTATCCGCATCAACTATTGCGTTATCCAGTGTCCAACAGAAGGGTGTATGTGACAACAGTGTGACGATTTAAAAACCGGAATACAATTAACGGATATTTCGATCGTACTTAGAAAAGTTAACAAGATGAAATAAAAATAATTATTGCCATGGCAAAGAAAAAGAAACCAAGCAAAGACTTCACATAGTTTCATTGAATTGCGTGAATTGTACCGTGCCAAAAAGAACATCTAAATGTCGCAATCCAGCTCACTGCAGAGGCTCTTGTTTGACGGTATGGTTACAGCGGCGAACCCGAAAATCTGCAGTTATATATGTACTTATATGCGGCAAGGATCTTTTCTATACATATAGTGAAACAACGTGTACCGTGTTGGAGAATGACACGACTGTAATCGTTGGCTGTGATGCACACTTTATTGAAAAGAAAAAGCGGATATGTGATAGCATTGCTGATAATATATATTAGTTGTAAGTGGAAACTACACTACACAGAAGAGAAATAATTTAAAAATATGTAATAATAAAAAAGAAGATCGACGAAACGAAGCGCGTCAGGTGAAGCTACGGAAAACGTGGATGAACTTCACGGCAGTTCTCATAAAGCAAAGAACAGACTGGGAGATATTACAAGAGAGAGAAAAAAAACGGAAGAATGCGTTAACAGTATGCTGTAAAAGCATAGCATATGAATACACATGAGTGTTGCGATAAAATATCACACCGTACCGGGGAACAGACCGTTGTACATCATGTTCATCCCAACGACATTAGCCAGCAAGTTCTTTGCGACGCTTCTCCTAGTGATGATTATTTACTTCCTAGGAATGGATATTCTTCTTTATTCAAGAGTTCATAAGTACAAGATTCGTCCAACGATAAATGGTACGAAATACGTTCCTCTAGTGCCTTGCGACTTCAATCCCTTATGTACTGTAACGGTAAAAGGGTTGATGCTCGACCATCCAAACCACTACCTCTTGACGCCTTTAGCGGCGATAATGGATAATCTTCTACGCATAAGTACATCCTGGACATGGGTCACACCCAATGCAATTAGCTGTTTTCACGTTTTGGTTGCTATCGCTGCTGGGAAATGCGTTTCAAGCGAGTCACTCTCGCACAGAAGACTCGGAGTGTTGCTTTTCCTCGCGAGGACTTGGTTGGACGATTTGGATGGACAAGTTGCCAGAAAACGAGCTAACGTACAAGGCGAAAGATCGGATGTCGGATCGACTGGCTATATCGTCGATGGAATTTGTGATGCACTTGGTTGCATCGTTCTCATCTTCGGTCTATTTCAATACCTTTCGCGTAGTTCAGGTAGGCGAGGTGGATACGATAAATTATCGCAACTTCCGGTTACTTCGACTCTCGAACCGACAAACGTAACGTTAAAGGTACCGAGTACCGCATTACGAAATGTTCTTCTTATTACCGTCCACTTGTTTATCGCCAGCGCGGCTTGGAATCGGTATATATCGTTGTATCAGGATTTACTGGAAACTGACGACCGAGAGTCGTCGATTAGCAAAGAGAATTTTTATATGCGGCAGACCACAATCTTCAGGAGCTCGTCTTTTTGGTTGATTGCACTCTGTTGGAAGTTTCTCAACTTTCATGCGGTTATGGATTATCTGCTGCTTGCTATATTTTTTGATCGTATGCGAGACTATATTAAACTCGTACGTTGGCCTTTGTATGTGATTATATTGGTGTTAGTTTACGTTACTGAATTTCATTTTTTGCGGGCTTACAGCTATGTACACAGCGTGCCCTCATTTACCGATGATCAAATATCTCCTCTTGATGTTATTTCAGAGGGATGACATCATGTACATTGTTTGCAAAATAGTTCTATTATGTTCTTTTCGTATAGGTGATAGTCTTTTGATGAAGAAACAACTCTGTGTACCCGTGCGCATGTGAAACTTGAAGTGTACAAAAAAATGACTATCGCGCGATCACCTTTAATTTTCTATCTTTCTTCTTCTTATACCTCGGTTAGATGGACAGCCAAAGAAATGTTTGTAAGCACTTGAGTCTTCCAGATATGCTTAATGAACGACTATATGTATTATGATTGTATTTTATAATAACTAGTGAGCTGTCTTTTTTCGTTTTTTCCCTAAATTAGTCCCGTTAAAAAATGGCAACACGAATTGGATCTCGACATCAGTTGATATCTACGTCAGGCTCTCAATAATTGCTATTTTTTAAAAAAATAAATAAATCAGTACAATTAAATGCAGTATATGGTTTTAAGTTTGATCGATTATGTTAAAACTTTAAGATGTGTTGTTTATAATTTGCGTGGAAGTATTTATTTATTATGATTTATTAGCAATATAGTAACTATATCCTCGAAATATTGCTCCTCGAATAGATCGATAGAATAAAATGTAATTAATTACTAACGTATAACAGGAAATACAAATAATAATAATTACGGATAATTCTCGCCTTATTAAGTTATGTTTTCTTCATATCGTAAATACGATGCTCAAGATTGGAAATTAAATTCCAAAGTGGTGTTACCGATATAAGACTAGGATGAACTTATGTGTTTGCTTGTTTGATATTTTATAATATTGTATATTTTAATATCTAATACGTATTAAGTAAAACAAAAGTTACGAATTTACGAATATTACTATAACCTAGCTATATAGTACCATTTACCGTAAGCTTATAGAAACGTCTGTCATATTTAATAATAGCGAAGTCAGGGACCGATTGCTTTTATTTTTCTACTTTTACGTAGTCCGGTATCGCGCATTGCGTTTTCGCTGACACAAACTATGCATCTGAAAATTTTACGGAAGCCTAACGCACTATAACAAGATTACAATATAATAATATAATTTGACTCTAAATTCGAATAATAATACATCATGCATAACTCTTTCGCTAATTGATTATATTCGTGAGAAAATTAAAACTGACAGACTCGAACGTATAGAGCTTCGTATTAAATCTGGATACTGGTACACTATACCTAACAATACACTTACTAATCGAATTTGTACAAAATGTAAGCTTCTTTATTCGACACCCCGTCATCAGAGACAACCTTGGCCTAATTTATAAAGTAAAAAAAGGTCCTTCCCCGTTATCGTGGCAAATGGTGTATGCTTTTCACTAAAATAAATACACGTCAAATGTATTCCTATATTGCTTACGTTCTTATTAAGTACCAGACATTAAACATTTGCCTTGCACACGATGTATTTAACTAATTGAGGATTTTTCGTGTCAGTGTCATGTGTATATGTTAACGAACAATGGTTTGCTTATTTGATAATAATTACTTGCAGTATCTCCTTGAAGCAGGATGGTGCTTGGATGGAAAAAAGATTGGCGTCACAGAGCCAAGGCGAGTCGCGGCTACTTCTTTGGCCAGTCGGGTAGCTGACGAACGTAATTGCATATTGGGAACTGAAGTGGGATATTGTATTCGGTTCGATGATTGTACAGATGAAAATACCAAGATTAAGGTATCTTTGTATTCATTCTCATAGTCATTTTATTAACTTTTAATGTAACGTGATAAGACAAAACACGTTTTAATACTCAAGCTATTTCATTTTTCGTAATCCACGAATATTACAGTTGTGCCAATTGCAATGTCTTTGCAACGGTTTCGTTGTGTGCGTAACGGCTAAATATTATTATTATTCTTTTGTATAAAGGGTTGCCAAGTAGCGATAAGATAAAGAACAGATTGCAGACATAATGCTCGCACAGCTGTAATAAACCATTCACCTTCATATATCCATGTTTCACGATACTATTCAATGTTACAAAATATATTTCGTAATTTTTCGATTAATTTGACGATGCATAATAACACTTAATACGAGTCTTTTTCTATAATTTGAAATATGTATGAATCAATATACGAATCATGCGTACCGTTTGTTATTCTCGCAGTATATGACGGAAGGAATCCTACTTCGTGAATTAATGAGTGACCCTCTCTTAACGAGTTACTCCGTTATAGTTTTAGACGAAGTACACGAGCGAACCCTGCTCACCGATATCATCATGGGATTGTTAAAGAAAATTATTCGGGTAAATTTCACGTGCATTTTGCCAATTTCAATTGCGCAGCTGAGTAAATATACCAACTGATATATATCATATTTTGGCGTCTTTCCAGAAACGGAAAAGTTTAAAGATCGTCGTTTCCTCCGCTACAGTCGATGCCGAGCAACTTCGTGATTTTTTCAATACAAATATTACCAAAGATGGAAGCAAAGATACTGCCGTCATTATGACTGTCGAGGGTAGACTTTACCCCGTGGATATTTATTATTGCAAAGGTATAACATATATAAATTTTCGCGGGTAAAGTTTCGAATAATTTGTAATAATTGTATATTCTTCGTATTTATAGAACCGGTAGCAAATTATGTTACGAGTGTAGTAGAAACCGTTCGGAAAATACACGAAACCGAGGAACCGGGTGATATTTTAGCATTTTTGACCGGCTTGGATGAGGTTGATCAAGCTGTGTCATTATTATCGGAACACGCGAAACTCATAAAGGAAGGGAAACGTAAGTTGCTAAAAAATATACTTTGAATATGACAGAATCCTAACGTAAACACGCCAACTCAATGTATTTTCCTCTTAATTTCCAGAGAAACTTCTACCCCTCGCAATGTATGGATCCCTTCCAAATTCAGAGCAATTGAAGGTATTTTGGAGAGCTGCCAAGGATACGAGGAAAGTCATTGTAGCAACAAATATAGCGGAAACGTCTATTACCATTCCAAATATAGTTTATGGTAATATAGTTATATTCCGTTATAACTTTCTCTCATTCTCAAAGAATCAGTTAGTACACAACCACATTATCAATTATCATTCTACATTGGCTTGTAATTGCTTTATAGTAATTGACTGTGGTTTTGTCAAGATCCCCTGGTTCGAAGTGGAGACGCAAACAAATAATCTTGTAATAGTACCTGTATCGAAAGCTTCTGCTAATCAACGTGCTGGCAGAGCTGGCCGTGTTCAAACAGGAAAAGCATACAGGTAATGTTAGTCGAACGCTAGTATCTATGATTCTTAAAATTCGATTGATATATCGAATAATTCAATCGATATAATTACAGGCTATATACCGAAGAGGCTTACAATGACTTGTTTGAATCAACACCTCCAGAAATGCAACGCTCAGATTTGGCACCAGCAATTTTACAATTGAAAGCTTTGGGAATCGATAATGTATTAAGATTCAATTTTCCGTCCGCGCCACCGAGCAAAAATCTTCTTACAGGATTAGAATTACTGTATGCTTTAGGTGCCATTGATGGGGACGGTGACTTAACGACGCCATTGGGAATGACCATGGCTGAAATGCCTTTGGAACCAGTCCTTGCCAAATCTCTTATTGTTTCTGGTAACCAAAGAGACGTTATACTCAAGTTCTAACATAAATAAGTTTTGTCGTATTCACTATTCTATTCAATTCATTAATATAATATTTCACACGTTAGTAAGTACTGTCGCCTCCTCTGTAATTTAAAAAAATTGTTACGATTTTTTCTTGCAAAGTTATGACATTGAATTGAATATTGCAATTGATTGAGTATTTGAATGAAAGAATTGGTAGAATTATAACTATGTTTACTAATTGTACTAAACTTATTTATATTAAAAGTACTAATTAGCATATTTAGCATTAACAAGTTTCGAATTCTTACGTAGTTCGAACTATAAAGCAATACTTCGATTTGGAATTATTACAGGCGAAATGGGATGTTCCGAAGAATTTGCTACAATTCTTGCTATGCTTCAAGTACAAAATGTGTTGATAAGACCTGCTGGAGGCCAAGCTGCTATAAAAGCTCGAGTTGCTCGTAGAAAATTCGAAGTTGAAGAGGGTGATCTTATAATGCTTCTTAATGTCTATACTGCTTACGAACAGAATAAAACAGGTATTTGGTGTCAAAAACAATTTCTCAATCAAAAAGGATTGCGACGAGCAACGGAAATACGAACACAGATAGTTCGTATGATGAAGAAACTTGAAATACCATTAATATCTTGCAATGGTAAATATTCTTGACAAAAAATACTAATACAAGTGTAATATAACTTGAGGAGCAGTAATTAAACTACAAACAAATGTTCTTGTTCTCAGGAAATACGCAGCAAATACTAAAATGTTTAACGGCTGGATTGTTTCCAAAAGCAGCTTATTTACACTATACTGGTGTGTATAAAACAGTACGTGGTAATAGAGACCTGTATATTCATCCAAATAGTTGTCTATACACATTGGAGCAACCACAATGGTAAGTAAATCGTTAAATGAAAAACAAGTTAAAGATTTTAAAAACTACTCATATTCTTATAAATGTGAACGCTGTTTATGTTACGATTTTAGGGTCGTCTTTTGTGAAGTACTGCAAACAAATAAAACGTATATCAAAGACGTGACAGTGATCCAACCTGAATGGCTGTTGGAATTAGCACCTCATTTTTATGAGAGAACATCGCTCGATCCAGTATAACCAAATACAATATTTTCTTAGAAATAAAATTTTTTAAACCGAAACCTTGCACTTTCATCGACATTGATCATCCCCACACGCTGGTTGCAACGTACAATTTTTTTTTAACAAATTTAAATTACGAGATTGGCTGTTAGTTCTATAGTGTAGTAAACACGTGTAATTTATTTAGCTTATTTCGAAACAACAGTTTCATACGATAAATGATTATTTTTGACTTGATTTTATATTAAAAATCACCATATTTTAGCTTGCATGATATTTTCAAATTATTTCGATCTGAGAATTATGAACTCTCATGGGGGGATTCATCTTGGATTTATCGACTGTGTCTATATATCAGTCTATAATCCCTTGTGTATAGTTTCGTTAGAATTTGATCTTCCATCTGTTGAGACGTTGAGATTGTGAATGCCTAATTTTGGAGGCTAATACACAAAAGCCGATTAGAGATCTGTAAATAGTGAGTCTGTTTATTGGACTCGGCATTCTTGGATAAATAATTGATATTTCTAACAAGATTCAAGTTCGAAAAGCGTTATTTAGTGGTGAAAACGTGTGTATGGCTCGCTTCCGGATGTAATATTTAACCTTATTTGTTTTCCCTGGTTTTCCCCGCTGCGAATTGTGGTGTTGAGCACCATGGCTAAAATAGTCGAATCTTTGAAGAAATTGAGTGTCGAGAATGGCACACGAAAACACAATGATAATCGGACTAACAAGAGAAAGAATGAGCTAACAATGACAATAGAAGAAGCTGTATCTCTCGATCATTATGTTTTAGGAATTTGTGGAACTCAAAGGCAAAATGTTTATTCTTTTATATCAAGTGTTTCATTGTGTCAAATCTACAACAAAATATATGTTCTATTATGTATCATTGCTAAAATAATGGTTTACTAGAGAATATTACATTCTATTTGATTGTTGTCCAAAAGTAACAAATTTCAAATCCAATACTTTTTTTCAGTAACAGACCATTATACTGTTATATTTCAAATGTAAGAAATTTATTCTAATAGTATTTAAGACATAATATATTTCTTTTAGATTTGACATAAAATGGACTATAATTACTGTGATCAAGTGATTTCCTTGAGTATCAGAACTGTTTTGTTTTATGTACAGTGATCCAGAATTCAGAATCGCTACTGCATTATCCGACCATGGATGCGTTGTATATTCCATTGGCGAGACCCTGAATAGGATAACATCGCTGACGCATAATCATGCGCCAGTAGTTGGCATTAAATTTAGTCCGACTTCGAAAAATATTTTATATACCGCAACAAATAATGGATTAATAACAGCCTGTGATTTACGTGCTAAAGGCAAGGTCGTTGCAGAATTTAAGGGTTTGTATTTCAGATTAGTATAAATCCAGCAAGTTTGAAAGTTGAACATGTAGAAATTATAGCTACGCATGACTGTAATAATTTTAGATAGTACAGAAGATGGCAAAATGAAACCTCTTGCTAGTTTCGATATAAGCTGTGACGATAGGCTTCTAGCAGGTGGAACGGAACATATAGGCGGTGATGCATTTATTCTGTTTTGGGATATAAGACAGAGCAATTCGAAACTTAACGACAAAAATGTACTTCTCGGAGGGTATTGGGAGTCTCATATGGAAGATGTGACTTGTCTGGCTTTTCATTCCGGCAAGCAAGATGTTTTGGCATCTGGTAGCACGGATGGTTTGATTAATGTATTTGATCTTACGCAGCCATCGGAAGATGCTGCTTTAACGTATTCTTTAAACACAGAATCATCAGTGGTAAATTTCTTCAGTAATCTTCTAATTTAATACATATTAAATTGACCAAAGTAAAATATTTTACACGCGTTATACTTATCTGTATACGAAAGGATAGGCTAGGCTGGCTCGCCGATGACCGTCTCTGGTGTACGACGCATATGCATTCCTTACAATTATGGGACACCGAAGATGTGACTCCGTACGTTAAATTCAACCGCAACAACTTGGCAATTTCACCAGTAAGATTTATTTTTACATACGCACTGAGCTATATTGGAATAAAAATACATTTTCAGATCGATGCAGTTTTTACAGCAATTTACAATTTATGAATATACTTTAACTTTATCTAAGAATAATAAGTATAATTTTAATCTTTTTTTAGAATGACGATCCGGATAATTGTTATATAGTTAAATTTCACGCATCATCTGCACTGGAACAACCATTCCTCCTAGCTGGTTCAAGCAACGTTAAAGGGTAAATTTCCTCTCTAATTTGAACTATGAATTGAATTCAAGCAATATTGATTTATTGTAAATACCTTTAATCGATCTTCGAAGAATTTACAATTTGCGATTGATTATTACAGAGAAAATCTGAGGTGTCTAACTATTGGAAACGACAGATTGGAAGTATTTTATAACATTGTGGGAAATAAGCAGATTGTACGCGATAGTTTGTTACACGAAAAGGTAGGTTGAAATACCGTAAAAAATTCGAGAATATGATGACTGCCTATATATAATATATAAAGTATATAATATTGACACATAAATATTGATACGATAAAATATTTACAGAGTGGAAGCTTAATAACAGTAGGTGAAAGTGGGCTTATAAACGTTTGGAGACCCGCAGAACATCCACTTATCGAACCAAGTTCGAATCATAAATTGGTTGCAAAAATAGGCACAAGTAAAGGCCGGGATCGCCATCATAGGAGCAAGCCATATTAAAGAATCGGCTTAGATTTTAATTATAAGTGTAAATGTGAAAAAATTTTTATAATTAAACGTAATAAACCTAAATGGACATATGAAAGTGATACATAAGACGACTCTATACATACATTTCCCTCACGTTCTTCTTTATTACAATAACAGTTGTATGTACATTTATAATAAATAGATATTATTTCTTTATGCGGCTAATTAATTAACGGCGATATTTATATACCAATCGAAAAATGTAGCACGTGTTTTCTTTTTTTTTGCGTATAAATGATGTTAAGGAATGTAAATCACATACCATCGTGTGTATATATGTATGTATATGGGGAATTGAAAGAGCAAGAAAAATAGTATAGGAAATATTTTCTTTAAAATCGTTCCTACTAAACAACGAAGAAAATTGACCGGTTTGCTGACGAATGATTATTCTGTGGAAAAAAATAATTCGCTTCATCTGTTTCGTGCTAACAGTGAAAGTGATAGACACAATTGCGTAAGAGTATGAATGGCGTGGATTTTTGCCATTGAAAAATGATGATAATACGTTCAGCGTGTTATGCGGAATAATACCCGGTAAAATTCGTCGAATAACCGAGGAAATAATACAATAATAACAATTAATATTAGTATATAACCAATACATCGTTTCTTAGATTAAAATTTTTCAAGTCTAAGAGAATTACTGCTAAAAACATATCGCACATCGGCCGCATGATACAAACAAGTACGCGCCGGCGTTTATTACATATTAGAATTTTACATGTAACGTTTCCAAAGACGATCGCAGTAGCGAGTATCACAATGATAACAGTAGATATATAACTTTTAGAGTGAAGTAATAGGTACAGAGTAAACGTACAAAAATACTTCCCATGAGCATTAGGGACGTAAAGATTCACTAAAACGTGGAAAAACCGCGTTGCTAATAAAATTCTTATTTTTTTCTTTTGTTTTCTTCTTCTTTGTTCTTTTATATATCCTTTCTTAAATGTGTGTCATCCAATGTGATCTAACGATTCGATCACGTACGGATGCACATACATAGGCCGTCGCTCTATTCATTTTTAGCTCTTGTCCCGAGAAAAATTTGATTCTTCGCTTTACCCTGGAGATGGTGTGCGACTTCATTGTGCAAATTAACATATTCAACAATGAACATTGACAGTATCGACTAACTCCTGCCATACAGAGGAAACATACTCTTACGTTATATTCCTTTTTTATAGCGTTACACGGTAATGTTACGATAAAATATTTCTGTAGACATATTATTTTCAATTGGAATTGTGGATCCATCCTTAAGATTTATGTTGTCATTATGCTTTTCTTCTTCTTCTTCTTCTTCTCTTTTTTTTTCTTGTTTCTTTGTTACTTACATTCTTACAGTGAGCATATATATAGTAGCAAGAATCACTTAATTTTCCATTGAGCGCTCTGCCGAAATGAAGTCGGACACTCATCCATGAATCGACAATTATTAACAGCTTAATGCAATATTATTTGCGAACTTCGCACATTGTATGTAGTATAATAATAATAGACTTGTAATTTGTTATTTATGTTTTCATCTCACACTTGACATCTTATTGGGAATACTTTTTATCGATCTATTGTCACCACGATTGATTGAGTCGAGCCGATAACAATACACTTATGTTTCCTTAACGAGTTAATGATTTGAGTCGCGTGTGTGTACAGTAGTGCCTCGACAAGTGCTGGTTTCTATTCGATCATATTGCACGCTACAGCACATCTCACGAGGCAATCTTACACGAATAGCGCGACACTTCATTGGTATTTATCGTAAATGGAAACAAAAATTTCTCCTCGTCGCGAAATTTTCATGAAACTTCTCTTTTTTTTCTTCTTCTTCTTCTTCTTCAATACTTTAAAATGCTTGATAATACGCTAGTAGATGCTTTATTCGGTGCATCTGCTTCTTAAGGACTAACTCCAGTAACGTTGACTTCTCGTGATTGAAAATTGTTCTCTTTAACAATGGGCTAAGAATTTAACACGATAATTAGTATTTCGAACGTGCAGTGTGATCACCTTTCTGCAAAGTACTTTCTCCTTGAATCGGGTTCTTACAAAACATTCACTTTCTTCGTTGATACAAACTTCATATAAATAAACTACTTTGGATAATCAGGAATCATCCCCCGACCTTACGCAACACAATAAATTAAAGAGTCCGTGTGTAGAGAATACAAAAAAATTGTAGAATAACAATAATGGCAGTGAAAAACATCGAAAAAAATGTGAAGTATGAAATACAGATAAATTTGGGTTGATTCGATACCCATTTCAAAAGTTATGGACAAATGCTTCAATTAGCTATTTTTTTGTTTCGTTAAAAGGAATGACTCGTAAAAAAAGGGACGAAAAAATAAAGATGACCCCGATCTGTCGCTTGGCACACGTAATAGCGATTCCTTAGTTTTTAGTATAGTAGATCTTATCAATCGTTTTAGCACGTATTAAAATACTTTATAATGTAAGGATAGCTACCACGAATACGCGCAACTTGTACACATGTGTGCATAACTACAGATACATACGTGTACGTAATTCTATCAGGAAACTGAACTCGTATACGTACAGTCACCATTTCATTTTCATTCATACACTCGCAATCATGTTGCGCTACATGCTTTCGGAAACATACGTACACGTAACCGTCATACATATGCTTATGAAAAAGTATAGTATTATATACACATACATGTATATGTTCTGTAACTGCAATATATATATGTACTTTACGGACTTGCGTTCACAGCAAGCTTGCAACATGTTTTTTTTGCTTAAAAGATTCGTCTAAAATCATGTCTCTAAAACTGTCAGTCGGCTTAATAACATAACGAGCAAGAAGTTAACAAGATCGGCTGATTTATCTCACTAAGCCGGGAGTTTTGAAAAATTTCCCCACCAAACGTAACTGAGCATTTTAATCGATTATTCTCTCGGTTTAACTGTCGTTCAGAATTTCTCTTGTCATTTTCCATTAAATCTCCGAATCTCACGTAAAATTTGGCATAACAGTTTATCTTATTGCCCTCCCTCCTTTAGCACTCGAAACATAAAAATATTCTTTCACGATTTTCATTGAGAACAATTCATATTGTTGCTTCTTCTACAGTAATGTTGCTATTTTCCCGTGGGTCCCAGTTGCTGAATTATTGATATCTTTAATACTCACATACAATTGTCTTGCGTAAATTGTAATCTACCATAACAATTACATTATCTTCTAATGGAAAGTGTTATTCGATATACCAGAAGAAAGACGATAAACAGCGAAAAGAGGAAAAAAGAGTAAAATGGGCCAGTCGAGTTAAGGAAAAGGACAAATAGTACATAATAGTAGTAATACTAATGGAATTGTGAGTGACTAATATTCAGCAACTAGGAAAAATAATTGAGCAACATTACCGAGAGAAGGTTGAAAGTCAAAATGACTTGACGCGACTTCTAGTTTGACTGTCTCTCGATTGACTGCGCGATGGTGTCGGCGTCGAAGTCGGCGTTGCTTCGCCAGCCGCAGGTCGCGATGATCGAGAATGCTTTCGACGGAATGGAAAGATTCGTCAGAAGAAGATAACATCGTCTTCGAGAGGTGGCTGCTGTTCAACGCGCTGATTCTGTTGATGGGAATATGTTTCTGGAGGTGATCGGGTAATCCGCAGCGAACGATTCGATGAATGAGTCTGATTTTGGGGAGGCTGGCTACTTCCCAATTCGGGTGAAGAAAATGTTGCTCCTGTCACTACGGCAGGACTGCTACCGGCTCTCGAATGCCGATCAGGGCTGTTATTGCTTGCTGTACTTCCAGCCCTGTGAAAGATTTATTAAAAGATCGCAAATATGCATTAGAAATACACACAGAGTTTAACACGTTCCGTGCCACGTGTATCACACTCGGTCATTGTATAAATATCACATGGTCCGATGGACAAGTTGGGTAAAAACAGCGTGGCACGGAACGTGTTAATTTGCATCTTTTACCTAGAATTATTGTTGCTTCCACTGGCCAGCTTTAGCGGCAATTGTTGCTTAACCGGCAAGTTATTTTGCACTTTCTGTTGATTCGTCGCACTAATTAAGTTGAGGGGTATTCTTTTAGCATCCGGTTGCGATTTACGAGCTTGTACCGCGTCGGATCCTTGAGATAAGTGAGATAAGTGAATCGAAGACGAACTAGTCGTCGAGCCTGTAACAAGTGAAACTCCTTGACGTTCTAAAGCTTCCAGTCTACGGTAAAGTTGATCGCGCTGTTGATTAACGTCTCTTTGTTCCGCGATAAGTTGTTTTCTCTGTCGAGCCAATTCAGCTCGTTCATCGTCGAGTTGAGCCCTTTCCTGTTCAGATGCGGCGCGGAATGCAGCTTTCTCTCTGCTCAGTTGATCTTGCAAGTTTCGAAGCTCTTCCAGCTGACGATTTGGATTAGGGCGACTGTTGGATTTACCCATACTCCCTTCCTTACACGCTGCTAATTGCGCTTGGAGACTATCGATCGTAGTCATTTGATTGCTGATTATGCATAACAACGTGTACACGTGCTGGGACAACTGAACTGCGGCCCATTGCTGATCCTTAACTGTGTCGGTGTTATGCGATTCCTCTGGATTTTCTTTCACAAGTTCACCGACTTTTGGCAACGACATCACAGAGTGAATAACGACTGAGTCTCGTATTGGATATTTTTCCTGAACGAAACATATGGATTACGTAAATTTTTGTAAAATACAAAGGTGAAAGCATGATAAGTTTTAAGATAAATGATTTACCTTGTTGTGGTCGAAACCAGCGAATGTTTCAGCTCTCCGCGGCACGCAAAGTGCCGGGGGCACATAGGCGTCGCTATGACGCTCTCCAGCGGAACTTAAACTTCTTGAGAGAGTAGCGCCTCCCGCACCAAATGATAACGAACTAGTAAGTCTTGTCGCTTCTTGAACAGCTACTACTACCTAAAAGGAAGAAAGCAAGGTAATATGGAAACAGTAAATCGAAAATGGTAGATACAATACGTAATAATAAATATACAAGATTATTGACCTCTTTCCACAACTGAGCAGTATCGGTTCCTTCATTTTGAGTCAGACGCGTATAATTTGGAATTTCGTTCTCGATCTTCTCCAATTTTTCACTATCACTTTCAGTCCCATTCCAAACATTTGCCGCATGTAACAGTTGGATTTGTAAGTTGATTTTTTCTTCGAGCAATAAAGCATGCTCTTTATCCTTCTTCCGTAAGTCACCTAATGATCACAGTCTTGTATATAGTATTTGTTATTAACTTCTTTCCAGTTGACTAATAAATTCCGTTTAAAATTCAATGAATAATACGTACCGACTATTTTAAGAATGTGCGCTTCTTTAGCTTTGACTATGCGCTGTCGTTCTTCTACAGAGAGCAGCGATATGGAAGATGATCGAGTATCCCGTAGTTCATTACTACCATTATTTTCAGTTAAATTATCAGCATCGTTCTCACAGTCTTGCGGGCAAGCGTCTGCCGCTGCCCTGATTGCTTGAATCCACAATTGTTTGTCTTTGGGCTGTTGGATTTTTAGCTCGAACATTTCGGGTTCCGCTGGATTACTGCTTATCAAATAGATCCCTCGTGATTCCTGTCCCGCCTTTTCGCGCACAAGTAGCTTCTGGAGTGACACCACGCCAGCCTTATTGTCAGGCACGAAAAATGCATATTTTTGATCTCTCTCAACCAAGAAGAATAATATGTCTGAAAGTACAACTACCACGATGGCAGTCATTTTTCCACGACCTTGCATCAGGCATGCTGTACCTTCGAATTTCAGAATTCTATTGAAAGCCATGATATCGGATTTTTTGAATTTGGCACCACGGTACGTAGCAAATGATTTTGCATCGATCCTATAAACCAATATTTAATTTCATATACCCGAATAATGAAATCCTTAAAAAATGTTTCTTAAACTTCACGATATCTTACTTGTTATAAATTTCCAATTTCCGATCTTCTCGTTCCTTATTAGCGACACAAGCATCGACATCCGCTAGGATTTCTTTCACAAGACCCAAAGCTCTGCGTAAATCCTTGCATTCGTCTTGAGCGTTACCCGTTTTAATTAGAGGCTCGACTAACAGTGGGTATTTGGTTAAACGCTGAGTAACGAAAAGAATACATTCCGGAATGCCTTTCTTTTTCAACAACGGATGCAGCTGTAAATAATCACATTGAACGTATTACCTTGTATCTAACTCGATGTTAACAATGTAGAAAAATTAAGTTTCAATTATAGAGAACATACCTGACATTGGCGCACGAATCTTGCAAATCGAGGATCACGACCCAAATAATATTTATATACTTCAACAGCGTCTCGATGACGACTGCAGAATTCTCCATATGCGCTTTTCATTCGTTGCGCATTTTCACTCGAAAATTGATCTACGAGTATGTCAGCAATCGTAGGAACTACTGGATTCGTGTTCTGTCGTTTGCGTAGTTTTTGCAAGAATCGTAAGTGAATTTCAATGAGATCGCGTAGTCTGGGGAACATGCGTTCCAAGTCTGCTTGACCTAGACGGAAGTGGCGTCGAAGTCCCTCGGCGAAAATTCTTTCCATTGCCAAAAGTACTAAACAGTGATGTTTCTCCGTCAATACGAATTCATAGATGTGTTCTTGTCTTTTGACTTCACGCTCGCAGTGATCAACGGGTCGCACCGCAATGTTTCGGCCAACTGCTGCACTCCAAGATTCAGGTTCTTCTTTAACCAAGCCTAGTTCTGGATCGAGCCCTTCCAGATCACCAACCGTAAATTGATTGGCATCTTCTCCAAAGTCAAATTCTTCCCATCCACTAACATATTTAAGTGATGCGTTTGTATTTTGCTATTACTTTTGCGATGGAATAATTATTTATAAAATAATCCTAGCATAGTATACGAACCTGGGTATATCACGATGCTGATCCCCATCTTTCTCCTCATTTATCGTTTGACTGAAAGAAAAACGACATTTCTGCAGTTTCCAAATATTATGAGATAAAATAAAGTAGTATAAACATTACCGTTTGCTGAAAGAGGTATTTTGTCAGTTAAACAAGGAATTTACTGTATGCTTGTACTAAGATAATTCTATTGAGAAAAAGAGAGAGAGAGCTACAATTATAAAAGTATACTTTTTCTTCGATATTACCTTGCACATTGACTTACGTTCCAGTAAAATAGTGTTTTTAAGGTGTCTTTAATTGTGCCAGCATATGCAAGTGTGTGTACACGTGTAACTGCGTGTATGTGTATTTTGTCATTTTACTTAAGATGCGGATCAGTTATTGTATTATCTAGAAAAACGTGTTACTACTAAGTAAGAGTTTCCACAATAACTTTGACAATTTAATATTCTTTTAGCATTCTGACAACTATCCATAGTTTAACTAAGCAGTAATGTAGCATTAAACATTCTGTCGTATAAATAGCGGAATATGTAACGTGACCCAGAGATGAGGAGTATCATGAAAATACGTGAGGTTTAAATTCGGGTCGGGATGGGCAAACATCACATCTAGGGCCCAAAACACCTATCTAAGAATATACGACTATTGAAAAATCTCTACTAGCGCCCACTGAAATATCGAACCTAACAAATTACAAGAGTTCGAAACATCATTGTGTCTTTCGTCGAGGACAATATCAGTTAATCTCCCAACCCGACCCCAACGTCACCGTTATAGCAGATTTGTGAAAAGGAAGATTTCGTGTCTATGAGATATGATAGTGATGAATTTTGATGACGCTTAATAATTGACGGAAGAGTATTAAAAAAGACGACAAATAGATTCGGAAGATAAAAGTCAAAAAGAAGGGTAAATAGCGAGAGAGATCCAAGTAGAGTTAGAAAACGAGATTACAGCGGATTATGATCAACCTTTGGTATTGCTCAATGAAGAATCGCCGTATGGACTAATAACTTGTAAAACTTATAGACTGTACAATATAAGTAGTAGTTGATGAAATCACAACGAAGGTTTCATATAAAAAGGTGGTACCATGAAACGAACACAAATCATAGAAGCAAGCAGATCAGAAGCACAGGCAGGGCAAAGGTGATGTCTCTTCCAATACAACACGAAGGAGCAGTTCAATTGCCTTTTTTCTTTTTTTCTTTTTTGGCAATGTGTGCGAGAAAAGAATTGAGGAATACGATAGACGCGAATCAGATCCTACTACATCTGTAGGATAAATACACGAATAGAAACGTAGGAACGCTTCGACAAAATAGGAAGAACACATCAGATATCTGAGACTTACTTGACTCCGAGCTTAGTAGCAACTCGCCGCCAAGGGCTGTAGCTTGTCACGACTTTCTTGCTGTTAATTTCCCTTTAATCGTCGAACAAGCGATCAGTTTGTCGTGGTTGCACGAGGGGGAATGCACGGGGGAAGGAAAAAGCACACACTGCATTAGGGCAACTTCATTTTCCCTTATCTTTCCCCTCCTTCTTCATATTTTTTTTTCTCTTATTCTACTACGTTAATGCCTTTCGAAAACAATTTTCTCCTTGTACAAAAGTAGTACATATTCAGAAGATTCGAAATCACGTCGCATTTTAGCGAAATTAAAATTGCAACAATTCATGTAATAAACTTCTCAATTGATTTCTGCCACTTGATACTAAATATTGTTCACCCTCCCCGCGAGAGAATACTGTTCCTATCGTTACGCCTTGTTAGAATAGTGTAATTGTTATTTGAATGCTTGAAGAAGTCTGGGCGTGAGACTTTGGTAAATTAGTAGGTATATTGTATGTAAGTATGTATACGGTTTAATTTCTTAACAATGTCAGTAACGCGAGCATAAAAACAACACGCTAAAGCTTGCCATTCTATTGGCCAACTGCAAACTGAATCGGAAATAATAAGCCCTGAGCCAGCCAAAGCCCTGGGAGTAAATAATAAGCAGGCGGAAAAAACCCTTTCTAATCTGCGATTTTGTGTGCTTTAAAGCAAACTGACAACTCAGTATTCTTTACAACAGTGCACGTAACATGATGCATCTCTCTTGGTTTGTATGCTTTCTCGTGCTCTATATATATATATAATTGCTGATTGCGACTATGTTAAATCGTATATCGATGAAAAAAAAGCAATGGTAAATGGTAGAACATCAAGACTTCTTAGTTCTATTGTGGATGACAAGTAATGTAATATATGTATACACTCTTTCCACGAAAGATCTAACAAGCAAAAGAGCAAGAAATTCAAACTTGTCAATCAGCGCAAACATGAGTAGGCCATTTCCTAAAAACTTACTCATTAGCGCGCGTGTTGCAAGTAAATGGAGTTCATTACAAAACTCCCAGCTTTTAGGCATAGCCATGCCGATTGCGTGCGAATCTTGAACCACAGATACGCAGATCCAAATGCAAGAAAACTTTTACTATATTTTTTAACAATAAATATTTACCTTCCACTTCCAGATGAATTTGGAAGAGGTAACGATGCAGTCGATCCTCGCTTCATGTGCATGCTACTGCCAATCGTTGGTATATTTGATGTTGATTTAGTGGCAGCTTTGCTCGCATGATGCTTCGATTTAATACACTCCAGTACTAAGCGATCCTTACAATCCTGATGAACTGACACTCCACACGCTTATGTAAAGGAAAGATATTATGTAAAGCATTAGTTGTGTATGTATAGTTGAAAATTTATTAGTTATCGAACATCAGAGTCTCTTACGTTCGCAATGCAGAAGGGGCTTATTCGGCGTTGGTTTCATACAGACGTCACACATAAAGCTCCCATGGGGACCTACGATCAATGTCGTCCATGCATGTTGTTGCTGACTAGTCTTTTTTCCACTCTTGTCCTAAAATAAATTTACATAAGCGTAATCAAAATCAATGGTTTCTCTCAATATCATGTTATTTCGACTAGTTTATTCAAGGGAAGGAATTATTTTTCTTTCGGTTACCTTCTTCTTACGGAAGAAAATTGATCCACGCTTTCTCCGAGTTTTTTCTGAATGCTGATCATCGTATGCAGCACCACTGAAAACAAGAAATCCGTATTAAAATCATCGACGAAACCTTATAATTTTGCACTATCGTATGCTTCAGCTAAAAAAAAATTATCGAAAAAAAGCTCGGCAAGCATTCGAAGAATAGAATTACACTCACTCGTGAAAATGTGACTGAACTAGTATTTGTCATGTAACTACATACAGATCAGTAAGCATTTCAAAGTATGTGAAACTCGGTGCACTGACAAGAATTCATAGGTTGAGTAACAATAGCATTATTACATATTTTGACTACATACATGGGATTGTACAAACCGTTCGAAATTCCGGGAGTCGTATCAACAATGTTCATTGTTTATATATCGTTACTGGTGGAAGAAAAAGAAAACAAAGTATTATACTTACTCGGGCAGTAACTCGTAAAGCGATATCTGGGTATTTGGCGTGCCTTCTCGATCTTCATGGAACTCGTGGCTGTGTGGTGTAGGAAGATCTTCGGTTTCAGTCTCACTTCCGCTACCCTTTTCATTTCTTTCATGTCGGCTGTACCATGCAGGATGGTAGGAAAGTTTCAAGTACAAACACAAAGTATGCAACTATTGTGTAAAAGATATTTGCATATTTTTACACGATACTTAATCGGTCATGTAAAAATACTACTAGACCTTTTGTCAAAAATCAAAATACCAAACAAATGACGCAAAGTTGGAAATATAGTACAATAGAAAAAAAAATAACCGGATCAGAATACGGAATTATCTGTTACGAAACAAAGACTTTAAACCAGACCAGATATAGGTATTATAGTGAAATTATAACCGAGGAAAAACTGAAATCGAATGATAAATGAATTCACATGCTTGGGTGTGTTCTACTGTGTAATGCAAAATTAAGCAGGCAGTTATTGTTAGAAGATGCATATGTAAATTTGCAATATTTCGTATACTTCGTGAGTCATGCATAATTTCGATGATTGCAGTTAAAGAACAGCGCACAATCGTAGTGT
Source organism: Trypoxylon attenuatum (assembly GCA_963989405.1). Classification (NCBI taxonomy): domain Eukaryota; kingdom Metazoa; phylum Arthropoda; class Insecta; order Hymenoptera; family Crabronidae; genus Trypoxylon; species Trypoxylon attenuatum. The sequence goes on from OZ022489.1 coordinate 26,593,610, forward strand.
AGAAAAATAGGAAGAATTGTTAAAAGAATTTATGTAAAAAAACTGGTTTATTATATGTATAGTACTTCTGTGTGAAGCAAAGATCGCAAGCTAGATCCTTTCGAACTTCTTGTATTTATTTCTACAGTGAGAAACAAAGAGAATACTATACAAGAGTAATAATGTTGAACATGTTTTAAGAATACAAGAAACCCTTTAAAACAAGATTCTTCGGTAAAAGTAACTCCCTTATTGATCTAGCTTTGCGACCTAGGTAAGAGCTCAGTTCACTTACGCTGTCAGTGACGGTGTCGTTCGAGTTCCGGGCTCAGCTAAATGAGCTTGTGGCGTAACAATCGAAGGCGTTGAGATAGATTTTTGAAGAGGTAAACGAGAGCCTGTCAGACCAGGCACTAAGCCATTACTTTCTGCTAATCTTTGACTACCTCTCTTTGTAACTATCTTCTGATATTCGCTCTGTTAAAGGGAAAAATTACGTGTGTGTTAATGTAAACGATCTAATCAATTGTGAAACGCATCACACAGTTAGGATTTTTTTTACAAATTACCTGGACGAGATCGGCTTCGTTCAGAGAGTGAGTACTCGCCTGCGATCTGCATGCCCGATTAGTAACGCCTACTGCTCCAGCGCAAGGTTTCCCATCTAATTCTAGATCCATTTCGCTGTCTAGGCTACTTAAACTAATGCTGCGTTGTCGCTGAAATTTTAATGGATTTGATAGTGAGAGCGGGCTTATTCTCGAAGATAATAGCAAAAAAAAAAGCTTTGGGGCAAAAGCGAAACGAAAAAAGCTGACAAAGCGACCAACACTCCATGCCGCTAAATGTACATAATGAAAGAAAAAAAAGAAAAAAGCACGATTCGTAATAAAGGTTTATACGTCTGATATTAACCATGTTTTGCGCTTGAAGATGATTCTGCCCCGAATATCGGCGACGTCCACGACGACTATCTTCTAGATCGGTCCAACTGCGTCTCCGATCTATACCCTGTGCAATCTGGGAACGATGACCTACCAACGGGAAGTGCGTCGGGGAACTATTCGTGGAACAATTAGTAATAAGGTCTGGATCGGAACCGATCTCGTTATTACTGGGACGAGGTGTAATCTCTGGTGGAGTTAAAGGACATAAAGATGGGCACGATGACGTTAGCCTCTGGGGTACATCATTGTGAGATGTGCGATGATTATATCCCCAATTCGTCAGCGTTTGATCTCGCATACGCTGAATGCTATCATGGATTTCATGCAGCTGTTGTAAGTTGTCCTCTGTAAGGGGGTGGAATTGAATGTTAGCCACAGAAGCGAGCTATCTTCGCTAATACTAATTTTTGTGAGAGAATTCAAAGAATTCAGAATGACGTCGCGATAGTGATGAGAGAGAATATTACCCAGAACGGAATAGTTCTTCGCTAAACCAGGTGAATGGGGTGTGACGCTGATAATTGGTACCAAAGGATTAGGCTGAGGTTGAATATTAGTGCCGATCGTCAACAGTGGATGCTGTTGCTGCTGATGATGGTGATGATGATGATGATGTTGATCGTCGGTTCCTTCGGACATTGTGATAGCCGTTTTCTCTGTATTGTCTTTGGTGTAACCAGCCTCGGTGACGATATTCCCGCGTAGACTCAGGCCGCCAAGATCTCCATTAATGATAGGCATACGATCGCAGTCAGAGTGCGATGAACCAAGGTAATCGGTAATTACATCCTCCTCGCTGTCTTCTCCGCTGTTTGGACATTCGTCTGGAAATTGATTCCAAATCATTTGAATCCAATTGGAAATGTAAATAACTCGCGAAACGTAAAGCTTCGCTGTTCGTAAGCTGTTTTACATAAGCAAACGTCAAAGTTGACCGGAACAGTTCACTAGCTAAATTTGCAAACTACCCTGGAGGTATGGCTACCGGGAGTTCCGGAAACCGAACAGTGAGAGGAACCTATCAGGAAGAGTTCCTTTCGGAAACTGCATCGCGATATGAGAAAACCGATACCGAAACGTCCTCGCATCTATTGACTCAAAGAGGAGAACAAATAGAATCTACACCCCGACAATCGCTGCAGCGTTTCTGTCTCATGTCGCCACTATCTCATAAGGTATATTCCATTGAAATTGGGTCAAATTTCCCCCTAATACCGCGCCTGTGACGTTAACACTTCGATTTCGTGATCAATAGCGTAAAGACAAAATTTTTGATTTTTTTTTTGCGCAATGGAAAAAATTGAACCCTTCATTCCCGCCCGGGAGAAATAATATCGGTCAGGGATAAGCCAAGGTCGTTTGACGAGTCTCGTGAATTGGACGTAAGTTTGACGTAACTAGGACAAATCACAAATCCCATAAAACGACTATAACTTCCCATCTTCACGAAACAAAGATATTTACTACAGGTCTGTATCATCGCGGATATAATAACTGATAGAACACTCGCGAGATACTTTAACGACGTTGCAAGAGAGCGGCTGTGACAGTTAAAAGAGAATATTCAGGATAAAACCTGGCACCGATTAAAAGGATATTTAACCCGCGATATGCAAATATCACACAACAATTATACATCCGAATTGACCTACGTGTTGCCTCGACGAGTAATTTATTGTCATATTCGTGCACAAATAAGAACTAAACGAGTTCGCAAAATGCGGAGCACTTTTCCGGGAAGCAGGGGGTAGGCAGACTGTTGCTTTTCTCGGTAGCTCCCGAGCGCGAATTGATCCGCTGGTCCGCGCGCGTCACCCCACCTCTATGCACCCCACTCCGATCCTTAACCGACCTCCAACCTTCAATCCAATACCTTTACTACCACCCGTGTGCTTCGTAAATTCGTCCCTTTCTTCCGTGTGGTCCTCACCCTCACCATTGACTGCGAAGGCCAGCGCAGTGCTCGGAGAGCACTAGATACTATTAAATTCGGATTAAATCGCCTAACCAGATCGGATTAACTTGTTGCCAAAGTACAATACGTTCGTTACGTATTTCGTTCGAGTTAAATTTGATGTCCTGACACTTTGTCAAAAGCGCTCAGCGACACCAATTAAACAGGGTAATTGTTACGGGGCGTTTCGCAGTTGCGGCTGCTGTGGCGGAGGTACAACTCCAATAACCTGGGCAGTTTCATTTTATTGAATTTCGATTTTATAACATTCTTTAATAAATCTGTTAACAAATCTACTGATTTAATTAATATTATTTCGTATTCATCCAATACCATTGTATAAGTACAAATATTGACTTTCTTTATTTTACGTTCAAGTAGCGAACACGCGAAAATTTCCATATCCGAACAGTTATCTCTGTATTAGTTCGGATATCGGAGGTTCCTGGTACACTTCTGAGTAAATTGCCGCTGCCAGATGTGCATTGATAGCTACCGAACAAAGAAATTATTGTTGACGCTATACGGCATTGAGAATTTGTATTGAAAAATTGAAGACAACCGTCACCGACTTATGCTGTAATTGTTCACAAGCTTTACAATTTTTCTCTTGCTTACTTAAACTTACATCCCGCTGCTTTAAAGCTCCGTCGTGTCAGGATATACGTATAGATTCTTCCGATGATAAGGTAAGAATTTTATCTAAAGATTACTGTTGTACCGTAAAAATCGAACGTTTACGTGGGAAATAAACTGAAAGTTTATTATCTGTCAAACCACACGTCGCTTTGTCTAGAAAGGGGAATGGCTGGAATACGATTTCGAATTACGATGTGTTTTCTCTCGATTGTCCGCTCTCTACGGAGAGCGATCTTTTTAAAATATGCAGTGTGCAACGAGTTTTTCCATATACCCATCAAATTTAAAAAGTTTTAATGCAAAAAACTTATTCCCCGAATAGGAGATTGGTATTAAACAAAATATAGAAAAGGATACTAATTACAAATACATCAAACAATCAATCAAATAGGAAATCAATAACCGAAATTTAATTGTATAATTTTTGCAACAATTCTATAAATTACGAAATGTTACTATAAAACATCAATTATTCTTTACTTATTCAGTTCGTATTAAATTAATACACCTAGATCGAATGAAAAGTTTAAATCAAATTTCTATCATTCGCTATAAACTATCATTGTTCCTATGGCAGCGTAACAATGTCAATCGACCGAAACTAGAGACTCTTTCGTACTAGCAGACAATCAGCTCAAAATCCTATTGAACGACCTAGTAATCTGTAAAGTTCTCTTGCAGATTTGTTTCGCTTATTTTTCTATCTGAACGGTATTTGGAGCAAGTACACTACCGTTGTGGTCTTTGCGATTTTACTATGTATCTTCCTTGCGCTTTCCTACGCTTTGACATTGATATCGCAAGGTCTCCCAAAATATCCGCGGCACATACTGCAGCAGAGAGGATTTTCTATTAACTATCGACATATCCCCTTTAAAAGTTTGTTATAGACCGTGTGTCGTCTTTCGTGCGCAGGAAATTGAACGGGAAACGTTCCATAGGCAATAAGCAGCGGAAAAAGGTGATAGGATATGAGTTTTCACTCAAAAGATGAAAAACCACCTTTTGTATCAGGATCTCTGTTATACAGTAGAGTACAAAATTGATGGAGACTGTTCAAGTCAGCGATAAAACGACGCAAACTTTACGAATTGTTTGCGATCGTTATAGAGAAAAATATTAATTAATGTTAATTCGTTAAAAGAAAACTATTTACACGTATAGAGTATATATCGTTTATTCTATTTAATAATACAGAGAAGAAAGGAAAATTAGTGGTCTTATAATGATTAAATACTACGATATAACTATGGATAATGGAATCTTCGGTTTTAATACAAAATAAGGGCGTAACTCCAAACACACAAGTTCATCACGCTTGTATGCATGTATAGCTCTAGTATTCTGTTCTCTTTGTCTTTAGTGATTTAATAGCATCTTAATCGAAACATTAAATCACTCCCAAAATGCATACTTTACAGAGTTTCGTATGACTCCTTATTTGCAGCTAATTTTATACTCTGCTATTACATATAAATTAATACGCTACAAACCTATAGATTCTTCTTGCATTTAAAGTGTGAATATCCGCGACTTAATTATTATCTACTTTGACATGTGAATTTTTGTACATACATAACTGCAGAGTATAAATCTCTTGAATCCAAAAATCTTTTTCTTCCAAAGTATAACAAATTACGTAGTTATTAAGATTAGACGTCAATTTTTAATATTCGCAAAGTTCTTTCGAACAATACTAGTTATTAACAGCTGAATAGAGAGACAAGCATCGGTAACAAATATAAGAGAAAGAGAGTGAACTAAGAGAAGGTAGTAAGGTGTGCATTCTTAAATTGCGTAGGAAGAAGAAATAGTAGTGATATTACCCATAGAACTACACAATAAATTTTCTTAAACATATTTACGATTCTAAACGAGAAAAAGACAAGTCGATCGCACAGTTCTCTGGAGTAACTAAGGGACTTACCAGAAGAAAACGGAGCTAATACTTCTTGCCGCTTTTCCATCGTTTGCACTTTCCTCCTGACGGCTGAGCGAGTGCTCGCTGATTTTTCGTAATCGCAAACTGCAACATTTCGAAATATTACAAGTATTTACAGTCTCGTCACGAAAACCGAGCAGGATCACTCAAGTTTTGGGGAGAAAATCGCTAGAAACCCGCGCAGAGAGCCCGAAAAGAAATGAAAGTAGCTTTTACGATGTTATATGCAAGAGACAAAGGCGAGTCAAATGGAAGAGAAATTATAAAGAATTTACGACTGGAAAGGAGAAAGAATAATCGCGAGTATATTTGTCGGATCGAGGTAGCGACGTATACACTTTGTCACTAAAGAGGAAGCCCTACTCTGACAGGTGAACGCTAAGCACGATGAACTTCAACTTGGAGATTCTTTTGGAGAAACCGAAATAATACGCACCTAACGGGTGATTATTTCTACAGGTCCATCAGTATCACGCACGCTTAGTCGCGGTTAACTCCTTCATAAGGGAACCAAGAGTTGTACCACCGATCATCTACCAATCCGTATCATACAATCAAGGCACGTCGACCATTTTGTACTAGCCGAAGTATAAGTTGCTATAGGCAGTAAGGAAATCGTAGAGGTAGAGAGGTGTGGTGTAAAACGTGTAAGCAGCGCTTGCCACAAGTATATTTGTAGTATACACCATTAGGCGCGTATACTTGAAATCCACCGAACAATCTCTGATTTTCGCACGAACTATCTATTATTGTCTACATATGGCGAGAACACTGATAATACCTAATATATCAATTATTTCTCAAATGCTCATATATTATATTAAATTTTTATGTCTATGTTATGTTTTGGTTTCTCCATCAATTATTGATTTTTTCGAATTTTTTGAGCGTTCCAAGTCGAGGACTTTGTTTTATTTTTTGCCAATGATATAGTAATTGGGAATAACTAAATCTGTACTTGAAGGTTCCGAATAATTCAAACTTCTAGTTTTTCTACCAAGAAACATTATTGATCATTTGTTGTCTAAATCGCGGAATTGTTATCAAAAAATGCAAATATATTTGCGCAAGTATACTTGCGTGACAAAACTATTGAAATTTCGTAAACGGGGAAAACGGAAGGTCAATAAAAACTGAAAGTTACTAGATCGCATCCAAAGATCTCCTTTTTAAGCCACAACTTTTGCGTACTATAATTAATACGTTATTTTAGGATAAGTTAACAAATTATATGCGTTAATTATAGATTAATTGAGACAGTAAAATTGTCTTGGTTATGTGCTACGCATGGATTGACTCATTAAAAAGCTCGGAATACAATATAAAATTTGAGTATAGCACACATCTTTTTAGCAACAACCGAGTGCATTTGCGATCAATTATTATTGGCTTTATTGTATGAGTCGTTTCATACTGCCCTATGGATTTTGTGCTATACAAATATATCAAGATAATACTAATCTTAATGTTATATTGTGTGTCAATTAATCATGTTCGTTGTGATTGAGTATGCACGAGTGTACGTACACGAGTGTGCATTTATACAAAGCGGTATAATTCATCGAAGTCGATTGTGATTCCAGGAAATTTCAGTCTGTGCATTTCGTCATACTGTTAGATCTGGTCAAGGAACCTGAGAAACATCAAATCATCAAATTATATACTTGAAGTGTCAATACGAAAGAAGAACTGTCAAATTTCTAGGAATGTCATTATTACACGCTAATGATTCCCCGCGTACGTAAAGTGATGTGAATGTAAGATCCTGTGTAGGAAGTGTGATACACATGCCAAGAAGCGTTAGTTCTGTTTTTGCATTACTATATAACGTTTACTTGTATTATGAAATCTGATATATAACCTGAAAAAATAATTCGAATTATGAGCATTAAGTAAACTATTAGACGTTATCGTGTCATATCTCGAGGATCACTCTATGTTCTACTCTGATATTCCATAGAAGATATGAAAATATGCCATGGAGGTTTCAGAGACAAAAAATCTCGTTAGAGAATTGGACTTAACTTTGCAACCCCGTGTTGTTCCTCGATATAAGACTTGGCTTCCTCTTGCTACACAACAGGTAATTACTAAAAACTTATTCAAAAGTAGCTTACGAAAAAGTAGATGCAGTCTAAGTCTCCAAAAAACTAGACTTTAAGGTTTTATAATATTGATAAATTGATGTATACAACTTGATATATTTTAGTTCTAACTGTTGCGGATAGATTCTTATATTCTTTCTGTCTTTTATCTTTCAGTTAAGACTCAGAAGTCTCGTACAAATAATTGGACATAATCTAAATAGCAACCTAAGCAACGAAACGTGCTGGTTTTATTATACTCTACACAATACAAATATGTCATCGCCATTGTATACGAGCGAAGCAATCGATAACCCTAATCCAAGATGGTCCAGCCTCGAAGTTCCCATCATACACGCCACAGGCTACTCAACTGCCAGTGGTGAGCTTTCTAGTCTGTTAGTACCATGAGTGTAATCCTCTGTGTTCATTGGCTATACGTAAAACCATTTATATACAATATTTCCCTATTCTGTGTCGTTAATGCAAATATCCATTGTCACACGTAAAAAGTATTCTTTGCACTTTGTGACAGAGATTATATTAAGGCTGTGGAAAAGGACGACCATGGATGAGACTAAAACAGATATAACTGTGTTTACGTGGGGTATATCGTTCAGTGGTCTAGCGTACATTGGTTTCAAGTTACCAAATAATCTAGACACTATTCTACAAGGAAACTCTTTAATTTTCCAATTCCACGGTGGATTTTTTACCCCAGCGTATTGTCTCATTACTGCGCCGGAATTCAAGCGTTATTTACATATAAAGATTAATCCGATCGAAGTACGAGACAGTTATACCGTTAATAAACTGAGCAGCTTACGCAGCAAAATGCAGGCGTTAAAACAACAGACAGAGTCGGTAGAGGCTCTTAGAATGCGGATTGCATCAGGTGAGAATATATATACACCGAAATACCAGCAGTCCTCTCTGAACAGACTGTTCCCACCACGTAAAGTGAATAGAGAGAAGAAGGCGGAAATATTGAGAATAAGAAAGGAATTAGAAATGGCAAGATTTAGAACAAAATTACTGGAACAAGAGAGGGTTAGGAAAATGGGTGAATTGAGAATGTTGAATCAGTTACGCGCAACGATTATTGAAGAGAATCAAGATCATGGTAGGATTTTGTGTATTCTGAATCCATGGATTTGTAAAATTAGTAATACACAATTCAAGGAATTGGGAATGATTTTCTCCACTGTACGTAGGTTCAAACTTGATGGAGAGATACAGGGAGTTGAACAAGGATATCGAAAGGTTGCACGAATGGAGACAGAACCATTTAGATACACGCGAAACTTACATCCAATTAAGCAGTCAACTTGCTCATAGGAGAAGACAATTAATTTCGGAATTAAGTTTAATATACCCGATTATACAGGTAACAATATTTACTGTTTTTGTTTTTTTTGTAATTCAAATTGAATACAACATCTAAAATGCAGAATTTCAATTACATTTGTTTTAGGATACTGACGGAAAATTCCGAATTAATAGTGTACATCTGCCTGATAGCGAAGATTTGGAATTGTCAAATGATACTCAAGTGGCCGTCGCATTAGGCTTCGTGGCACATGCCACACAAATGATAGCCAATTTCCTTAACGTACCAACAAGGTATCCTATTATACATTATGGTTCTCGCAGTAAAATTATAGACCATATTACAGAAAATCTTCCTGATGACGAAAGGCAGTAAGTTGCTTTTCTATATTATCCTTCATTTATTTATCAACAGGAAAATGTTACGGATATTCTATTTTGCTAAATTCTATTCTCAGATTTCCATTGTTCGCCCGAAGTAAAGACAAGCTTCAATTTCGCTATGCTGTTTATCTGTTAAATAAAAACATCGCTCAATTGAGATGGTACTGTGGTCTGCCAACGGCTGATTTAAGAGCAACACTTTCAAATCTTTCAACTCTAATAAACATTAAGCCCAATCAATCAAAGTATGTATTTTTACTAACAATAATACTAAGCAAATTAATTGTAATATTTATGAATATCTGATTATTTTCAGTTTGGATAATTCGAAACGTACATTTTCTACCTCGTCGCTAGATACAGACGTTGGTAACGGTAGACACAACGTACCTCTAACACCGCCAATACAAAAATTGATATTCGAGAAATGTCACCGACCATCGCGATCGATGAGTCAATTAAAAAGTATCAAATCTACCCTTGGCTCATCTTTGGACCAAGGTCTTGACAAACCAGTGCAGTCTCTCGTTTTGAGCAGTGAGTCAAAACGGATTTGTAAATCGGAGGAAAGTGCCATTGACAATAAGGCACTGGTATTAGCCAAGGATAGATCAAACACTAGTAGTAATGATACATTGAATAACACTGTACTCAATAACATAAGTAATAGAAGTACCGAGCATCATGAACCACCTGCTAAAGATAATAATCCGACTAGTACTCGGGAAGGTAATATTGAGATTGCAATACCCACATCAGTCTCTAAATCCGTAAATGTAGAAGATAGTCTCGAAACTTCTGTCAGTGGAAGAGACAGAAGTTCCAATTCGATAAGTAGCTGTGAAATGGCACTCAGTGGTAGTCAAAATGATGCTGATGCAGATTTCAATGGTTATAATTTGATTAAGAGAGAAGGAACCGAAGAATATGTCCCTTTGCTTCCTGATAATGGAAAAATTCACAAAGATGCCATAGAGAATTTGATCAAAAATGGAGGGAGTAATAGCGATAATAAAAATGGATCTGAAGCCGCCCAGCGTGACTGTGATACAATGCTCAGTATTGGTACGACACAAAGTGAACGGAATTATCAAATCGAACAAGAATCTTCCACTGCCAATGTATCCGAGGGTCAGAAAGAGCGTTTCGCCAAATCCTGTTTGTCGTTGAATGACATAATAACATGTACCTACGACGAGACTGAAAATAAAGATAGATCGAATTCTACGAGCAGCCATTCAGAAGAATATCTATCTTCAAAGGACGTCCAATCGTCAATTGAGAACAGCACAGAATTGAAGTATGTGTTAGGCGAACCGGAAAGTAATGTTTTTTTGCATTGAATTCGAAGAAATTTTTGGTATTTGGGTGGCCATTTCACCCAAACTCCAAAAAAAATGTTCAATTCATGACTACACAATGAGCTGAAAAATAGTAAAGAAACATTGGCATGCAAAAAAACGACATTACTTTCCGATGCCTAATAATTCAAATCTCTACTTCTCACATTCAAAAACTAGAGTTAGTCTTACAAAATGGAATTTTTTCAACCAGAAAAACTAAAACGGAATATCGGGCTTATCCTAAAAATTGGAATCGCCAGGATTCGGAAGAAGAAGAACCAACGGTAAATTCAACTATAAAATTATAACTAATAATTCCCAGTTCCTCTATGCGTATACATATGTACATGTATCTATGTTTTTATAAACTTTCAGTTGGAGACAGAACCACTGTTAGGTGCACGAAAAACCGATTGCTATCCGTATACCGAGCCAACTAAACAATGCGACTTCGAAGCATCAAGCGAGTATATAGATATTATTAGACGTAGTTCGGAAAACGTATATGCCCGCACTGAAGCTTTAGTCAACAAGAAAACAAGCTTTAAAGTTATGAAACCGCGACTGTAATATAATGCCTCCTGTATTAGAACAATCTGTAAATCCTAGATGTATTTAATACGTACTAAATGCACTAGACATCCTTCGGAGAAGGATATTCTGGTGTACAGTATATATGTACTTGTATCTTATGTACACGCCTATACGTACTATACTTACATACAATTCACATCTCTACTTTTGTGTGAGGGCAGGAATGACCTATTAATTTGTCAGGCTGGTAATGTTGAATTTTTTTATTGGCGTGGATATTTTATTTCATTGTCATAGAGGCATCAATGTTTACAATTCTTATCAATCTTCGGTAAAAGTATCAGTTGGTCAACTGAGGACTTCGAATCACTTATCAAATGGTTTAGACCTCTTGTTCTTTTTTTCTTCTTCTTTTATCTTGTATATTACTAGGATTCTTCATTCCTATTAGGGAATCTATATACCAAGCCAAGTATATATAGTATATATATAATATATATATATCTGTGTGAAAAACTATGTATAATAGCTGTAATCTCGCATACACGTATGGATTGCGGTATGTTTGCTCGCAGTAAATGGCTGTTTGATATATTCGAATACATGTCTTCGCGCGGGCGCGTTTGCTGTGTGTCGATCTCTGTGTAATGCAGAAAATTATTCGATTCCACGTTGTGTTAATTAAAATCAATTATATCGTACGTATGGCGACTAAAAAACAATGCGGAGATTTTTTAGAATGATATATATCTTCCTTCTTGCAATACTATCTTCATAAGTTTATATTTTTTTAAAATTACATCGTAGTTACTATATTAGCAACGTTGCTATTGTTAATGTATTAATATGGAAGTTGTGTCGTCGTTAAGTTGGAGGAAGAATGTGTGTGTGTATGTGAGTGTGTGAAATACGATTGTAAAGTAATACGCGTAACAGGTATGAAATTAGCTACAGAGGTACTAAAATTTTACTGTAGTATTGTATACTTTATATTTACAAGAATTTTTCTTTGTCAGCCCTATATAGCTACTTATATTTTTGTCTTCAGTGATTTTTATTTGTCGATCGACTACATACGAGGACCAACCAAAGTACTAAGCATTCATCGCTTAACAAGAGTCTGTAGTGTATTTGTAACAATTTGTACAGAATAATCTATATAGATTTTCCGCAATATAGTTAGAGCAATTACTCAAGGCATTGGGCGTCACTCCAAGTTTTACTAATTATCATGCATAAATTTTTTTTTATTTCTCCGTAATAAAAATAAGAGATTAGTGAATTCGTCGGATTCTAGTATGCAAAAATTACCTATGTTTCGTGCAATTTCAATATTGTATTCTAAAATGTTCATCTGTTTCACTGAGTGTCTATACGTGGACGTTGTTGTACTAATTACCACTTACTTCCTACGATATAGGTATCCAAGACGTTACTCTAAAACTTTTATATAGGAAGTATATATATCTATATATTACCTATCCGTATAAACTACACTCGTAATCTTGATAAGAAAAATACTCTTGAATACTATGTACATAAGGGATGAGTCATTTCTTTTTTTGTTTTGGCATAAACCATAGAACACTCTATTTCCATTTCAAACTTCGTATTTCACGCTATAAGAATATTTCACGTACGAGGAATAAATTCCTGACCTATTGTGATTGTTATATTGGTTTCTAATTATATTTTTAGAGCCTTTAGTATTTAATATTTATATGTCATTCCCAACGCAAGTGATATTCAACGGTACATGTTGTACGTCACGAAACGTAAATAAAAAAACATGTGTTATTGTTTGTTATATACTCTATGCCATTGCTTTTTACTTTGTTAGTGCTATACCAGGGTATTGCTTTTTTTGTATATAAAAATAAATATCAAATGGCCACACGATTCGTTATGAATAAACAGGCATCGATCTGTGTACATGCGTATGTCACCGCAATGCTTTACTTTACAGTCTCCTTAGTACTGGTCAGTTTCTCACTCACATCCCACAATCGAAGCGCTACGTCTGGATCGAGTTTCTTTTTCGAAATGTACAACTTACAGTCACGGTAAATGTGACCACTTTCTTTTTCTAAATCAGGCTCTGTTGCGCAATGCAACACTGTTTGTGCACCCTATAAAGAATATTCCATTACGACCGTTTATCCCTTAGTTCATTTAAATGAAATATCATACGTGACATTGTGTAGTATTTACCTGGTTTGCTGTACGCAAAAAGAGAAGAGCGACCGGTGAAAAAATGATATAATGGAACCAACTCCTTTTAACGTTTCTGAATAACCCAGTGTACGTAAAACCAGGGCATACCATATAAATATTGACTCCTGTCTCTTCTGTTCTCTTTGCTAGTTCGACTCCAAAATATGCATTTGCCAATTTTGAATTACAGTAAGCCGGATTCATACGCCCTTTCACTGGTAAGCCTTTTTCGCCATTCAAATTTGTAAAATCAATAACGCCTGACTCCAGAAGTTTGGACGTTACAATGACAACTCTGCGAGAAATAACGTTTTGCAATTACATTGCTCAATTTTCGAAATTTAGGTATTTCATTTTCTACAATTTATAAATTCTATTTAAATAGAATGTTCACCGACCTGCTGGGTGCACTTTCTTTTAAACGGTCCAATAATAAGTTTGTAAGTAAGAAGTGACCCAAGTGATTCACTCCAAAATGAATTTCAAATCCATCTTTAGTTAAAGCATGCTCTTTTAGAGATGCATAAACCCCAGCATTATTAATTAGCACATGGATTACAGGAAAGCTTTTTAAAACTTCTTGTACGAAGCTTTTAATAGATGCAAAAGAGGACAGATCTAGTTCCATTGGAATCTGAAGTAAAATGTATTATTTTTAAACTTTTTTGTTATCATTTGCGCAGATATAGTATCTACGTTATGTATACTATAATTATACCAGTTCTCCAAAAGCAGTTTGACTGCGTATTTCTGCAATAGCATTTCGTGCATTTTGTACATCTCGACAGGCCATAATAATCGTAGCCTTTCTCTTAGCCAGCTCCCGCACGGTTTCCTTACCGATGCCGGAATTGGCGCCAGTAACAAGAAATACCCGGCCTTCTAAGTTCTCCGTATTCTTACATTTTCCCCAAGCCCGTTCCCGACACTTTCGTAGAAGACCCACAAATAAGAGGACCGGTAAAATAAAGTAGCACCACGACGCAACCATATCGTTCAAAAGATTAGAGACTTATGACATTTGTGCGGCACTTTTGAGTGGAATTTCGATATCCACTTGGAGATAATGACTCGTTGACAATTCACCGAGAGCAACGCATAATGTATATAAATGCGTCTAACTCTCCCGCTCTCAGTTGATGAGTCACGGATCACCCCGTGCACTCACAGTCTTATCTTTCTTTTTTCGTTTTTGGAATCACTTCATCACCTGCCACTCGGTCCGCATATCCACTCTTTTTTGGATTTCAAACTCGATACAGATGACTACGGTCTTTGATGCTGCGTATTTTCACCTCTCAAATCGATCGTTTATACGCGTTATGCATGCTGCTCCGGCTCCATTGAGCTGCATTCAGCATTGCGTTATCCGCGCTGTTCTGCGCGCCGAGGAAACACGAGAAATGCGGGAATGTAATATTATCCGGTTCGGTTCAATAGCATTTGAAACTATGAAATAGAAGTTTGGCGTCGTTGATAACGTATGTGTCAACTTCTTGTTTTACAGCAACACATACGTTAGGATGATTTGCCAGTTATATTATTATTTGTATACTAATTTTGAATATTTCATTTTTGCGATGCAATTCAAACGAGTCATGATTTTTGACGAAATTGTACATAGAAGTACGTTAGTCGCAATCATTTTAGAAATTCATAGACAAAATATAGTATAGAACTGTCATTCAACGTATGTTTGTGTTACAGGCGAATAAGGACCCTCTACAGTACAACCTCGGTACTACTTTGCTGTTGTCACCCGAAGTTATCGACAGAACTTGGAATTACCACAGAGAATATCCAATGGTATTTTTGGCGCCAAATTCAAAATCCTGTATATTTTACCCACCGAATCATGAATAAAAAATACATGATATTTGCATTTAATGTTATTTATTTTATTAGAGTAGATTTATTACACTTAATATCTTTTCATTTTTTGACTCCTCCAGCGAAATCAATGTATCCTATATGTTCGCAGTCCAAACCACGATTCGAGTTCACGTGAATCTGCTCTTGGTTCCCTCGCCAGCATGAATTGTTGAAACGATAACATAAAAGAAATGTATTTTCCACAACGTATATTGGAATTAACAACATTGACTTCGGAAAAATTGCACATACTTCGGATAACCTCAAAAGTAACGTCGTAACTTACACCATAAGACGAAGCTTAAATGTTCCTTCTATCAGTAACAGGCTTCCTGTCTAATTCTTCGACTTGAATTATACATTATAATACAAAAATTCCCATTTCAAACATCGAAGTGTTATTCAGAGGCTTATAATGAGACATAGCTGATTTATTTCTGCCGATTGCCAATGTCGTATATACAGTTACAGAGGAATATTGAACGTAAGCATGATACGAGGAACGTAAAAGAATACTGTCGGTCTTTATTCGACTTTTTAGTCAGTCTTCAATAAAAGTACACTAAAATGAACGAGGCGTGAAAGCCTCTCGTCCTGAGAATAAAATGGAGTCAAAGGAAGTATTACATGAAGGCACTTTGAGTGTTCCTGTGTTCGTCGTGGGTTAGTCGGATCGTAGAATCATCAATTCGCAGCATCACAAGCATCTATCCAATCATTGTATACATCGACCGGATCAGATAACACATTGATCGAAGTTTGATAGTCTTCTAAACACACTCTGCACGATATTTTCGCCGTTTTCCGTTGTTTGTCCCTAGAAAATTTAGACGCTGCTGAAAATGTTTCAGTGTTTCAAATGTTGCTGAGATGAAAAAAAAGGAAGGTCACTCACATTTTCACATCGCATGATCTTTCGTGATTGCAAAAGGGACAGGTGAATTGACTGTCTAATGGTTCGATAGCTTTTCTCTTTTGCGGTGCTTGCCGCTTACTCTTTCTTCGACCCATTCCTTCGGTGTCCTTTGATGCTTGTACTCTACTGCTGGGGTCACTCCAACCTGTGCGTCGTTGAAAAATCGACAAGTCTACTTGATTCCGAATCAAAAAGTCACGATTTTTTTGCGACACGGATACCAAGCGTTTGTCTTCGACGAATTATAAATCAAACTGCATAATCGAGTATTGTTTGACGCGAATAAATTGTTGGAAACACTCACAAGCCCGTTGGGCACTTTCCAACTCGAAACACATACTTCGACTGTATTGGATTGCATTGGAGCGACGCGACGCTGCGACTCTCGGGGTTGTTTTGACTAATGAGAAAGATGGGTTTAAAAATGACGATATCATCGAACGAGATATCACAATACACATTTTGATACGATTACATTACAAAATCACATTAAAATATTTCTTATTACAATTTATAGTTATAACTTTGAAATCTACATGTATTGTAATATGTAGATTAATTTAATGAACATATATGTATTTAGTAAAATTAAAGTTATATATTTCATTGATAGAAAAGTAATATTGTAGTTCTGGGGATGATGGAAATATTTAATAAATGCATTTTCTTATAAAATAATTAAATCACACTGTTATCTTTGTTACAAAATTCGGGTAGATTATAATACAAGCTTCACTGATGACATCAAAGTTATGCCTTGTAATAAATTTATTCTCATAAATGAGGATTTATTTTCAAATGCTATATTTATGTTCTTGCTGACGACGGATTTAAATATTGATGACGCGAGATAACTTTTGCACCCTATTGAGTAATAGATCTCCTTGTTTAACCATAGCTTGATATTGCCAGTTTTTGCTGTCTGGTCTGTTTGTCTCTACTACGCCTCCAACGCGATCCACTTTGCAATGAAGTCTTCCTGCGGCAATGAAACGTGACAATTCCCTGTAAAAATGATTTATAAATATTATTTCATTCTGTATGAAACTAAATTCTACGAACTTAACGAGAGAATTAAACTTACTGATCAATATAATCTACTGTTACACCGAAAGCTTCAGCCATATATTGAAGTGTTAATGAACGGTACGATTCGAGAAGCTGCGTGTAGGCGAGAATGCGCATTTCTCGTACGTAATATCGGTAATGTGGATGTATCAGATAATCTCGGCGCAATAATCCTTCGACATGAGCTGTAAGAAATGAATATCGTGGAAATATATGTTTAAATATTTGTTTAAAGCATTTGCAATAAAATCTTCTTAAGAAATGTATGTACGTACCAAGGTTCCTAAAGAAGTCTGCGTATTGGCAGTTGTATAGAGAAAAGAGATAGTCTTTAACGTCAGGGTTACTGTGTAACACTTCCAATATTTCCGAACCCTTGATAATCTTGTCACGTAATTCGTTCCTAGGTAAGCTTATCATGCTCAAATATACTGTGTATCTCACGAACGTATTGTAATCCATAAGTTCGTAGCTAGTGAAAGTACTGATGGTATCCAAGAAAAAGTTTGCCGCTTCTTTGAAATCGCGCACAGCTATACAATAAGTTCCTTGATATACTTTTAAACGATTTCTTCGGTCCCAATCGCCACCTTCCTCTATTAAACTAGAAAAATTAAATTTCCAATAAAGAATAGTGATTTAAGAGCATTGTAGGTCATTGATAGAATTTGATACTGATATATAGTTACCTCTTTGCTTTCTCTATATTTTTCGTAATGTGATCATGGTCTAAATAAAATAAGCCAATCCTGATATTATGAAATACAATATCTAATCTGTGACCTAGGGATACAGTTTTATCGTAAGTTTTCTTGAATGCAGCGATGGAGCCTTCTTTGTCGCCTATCCTGCACAGGTGTTCAGACTTTTTAAGATTGGCCTCACGAACCTCCATTTCACCCAAATTCTTTTCGGCATCTTCGATCGCATCATCTAACTTCTTTAACTGCTCTGCGTTGCACTCTTTCATTGTGGCCAGGAGCGCTTCGTCCACCGGCCAACATAGGTCTTTACAAACCTCTTCGTAAAATGGTGCCATATCTGTCATAATACATTTCTACATTATACATTTGTACCTTATGCGAGCAGATTTTACTTATGCGAAGAAACGTACTCTCATCTTCTAAATAAAAATTATAACAAAATCAAAAGTCACATGACAGGTTATTAAAACTACTTGTGACAGGTGTTAACATCCTAATGTATTAAACAAAACGAATTGCATTGCGAGTAAATTTGGACAGTTACTATACAAATTGCAAATAAAGTTAAAGCTTAAATTTCGATGTTATTATAAAAAATGCAATCTCACTTTCAGCTTTAATGGCATCGAGCAACTTCTTTTTCAAGAAGCTATCATCACTGTGTTCTGGCAGACTTAACAGAAATTTCGTCTGTGCCAGCTCCAAATTTGGATTTTTCTCCAAACCCTCTTCTTCCAAGTTTTCAAGCGGCATCCTTCAATTTCGCTATGTGTAAATTGCAAGCAGAATAGAATATAATGAACCGACAGTTTTG
This sequence comes from Trypoxylon attenuatum, assembly GCA_963989405.1. Taxonomy (NCBI): domain Eukaryota; kingdom Metazoa; phylum Arthropoda; class Insecta; order Hymenoptera; family Crabronidae; genus Trypoxylon; species Trypoxylon attenuatum. The sequence goes on from OZ022489.1 coordinate 26,612,333, forward strand.
CTTGGTTTTACCGCAAACGAACTAAGAGTAAGTCTACTACCCTGTTAAAATTTCGTGTCCTCGTAAATTTCTCCTACTTAAACGCCATCTGCTGGCGGAATCGTTCATTATATATACCGGTATTTTTCATTGGATCACTTTGGCCAATGCGAGCGCCGGATTTCAAACCGTCGAAAAGTAATCGGCCAATCGCCATGTTGGTTGCCGGAGCCGCCATATTGCGCGCCGCCAAGTTTTGTGCTGTAACAGCTCCGCGTTAGTGCTGCGAAAGATTCGGAATTTAAGTGGAAAAAAGTGGTGTTTCGATACGCGAGTAGTCTCAAAAGTGTTGTGAACATCCAGTGTACCATAGGAAGACGAAGTAACGGCCGGAAAAGACTGGAGATCGAAATTATACACCGATGCTCATACTAACAAGCCGACAAACGGTGTGACGTCATCTGCGGATCATGCGTGTTGGTGAGCTCTTGCGGGATTTCGGCGACAATTCACTCCAGCTGACTGGGTAAGTCCCAAATTGTACTTTAATTTACTTATAAAACTCACTCACATTATGGAATATTTGTTCTTGTAATTGTGGTGGATAATAACCTCGCTTGCGACTACCATTGCCACTTTGAAATAGTGAAACTAATGCGCATGTCTCAGCACTAGTTGCCCCATCTGAAACTGGAACTCTTTAGGTTGTTTGCTTCCCCCTTCGCAGTTTTCTGTTCTACGTTAAAATTGATAAAACGTGCCCTTACAATCGTAATTCGGAACTCATGTTTGTTAAGAGTAGATGGTGCTGTGACCAGTCACTGACAAATTTAACTCGTTAATTTGATCTAATGATCTTTATACTGTGCTAATCAATTCGTATGGGCGTTGTACTTAATTCGGAAGATATCCAAACGAAATAGTAGATAGCATAAGTGACTAATATAATATCGTGTTAGAACAAAAACAACCTTAACATCATACATACTACACATTTGTTTAGTATTGAGATATGTAGAAAATCAGCATCTTGATCGTTTCAAATGGTCTGGATGTACATAGTTGTCTTTTATTCAATTTTAATTAGGAAAGGGAATTGTAAGGACTTAGAGATCAAATAAACGCCACACAGTTGTTTTAACGAATCAATTTATTTTGACACAAACTGCCAACGGCCCAGGTAAATCGAGCCCAAGAAGAGAAAAATCTGTCTTCGCAGGATCCGTTATATTTAAAATTTACAAGAGGGATTGCGTGATGCGACATCACCCATTCCGGTAACCGTACAATTCGACACACGGATGACTTCGATATAATATTTCCCTAGCTACGGTTTTGCGCGACATTCATCACTCTTCTCTCCATGACGCATTCTTCCTTTTTTCGATTTCGTTCTGATGATCTTTCGCGCGAACAGAAGATGGGAGTTTACAATGTGACACTGGGAGTTATATAGCGCGCTTAATCGATTCGCGGAAAAACGCTGCTGACGTGGGCAATTTACTTGATTAACCAGTTTATAACCACATTGCTAACTTTAGCTTGCGAATCGATCGGAGCGAAATCGGGAAACCGGGAATTAGATTGGCGAACCACAAATATTTTCAATTCACGATTAGCTTTAAATTTAGACAATAATATAGACGGACGAATAGCAAAGTTGTACGTTTTCTGAATCAGATTTTGGTCGATTTTTTTTCACGCAACTTTTAAACGTTAGAGTCTCAAGTGCGATTTACTGATATTATCCTTACAAATTTCCAATCATACTTTCCGCAGTTCGCATCTCAAGTTCCTTCGATAGGCACGGCTCGTCGGTTACCTGACTGCCGAGCGATCCAGAAAGCTTTTTAAGGGGTGGATGGAGGGAGGGGTGGGGGCTGGGGGAGGGACCTTGTTTTCTGTTCTTGATTTTCCATACGAGAAGTAGGAGAGTAGCTAGAAAAACGCAGCCAATTTTGTCAGGCTTGACGTAAAGTGTAAAAATTTACACTGCAAATTACGTACAGCCGATGAGTGAATCAATTTCCATGTCATCGAGGATATTTCGCGGATCTCCTACTTAGTCTGTACAGCCAGAATATTGCAAGCCAACGAAATGATTCGCGGTGACAAAAACTGCTCGTACTCAGTACGATTCGCGATGGCAAAACCGTCTGATTTTCCTCGCGACAAGTTCTGCTTCTCATCCTGCGAGTTCGAGTTCGGACGACACGATGACCGTTTGCGGACGATCGTTCGCCAAGTGATTCGCATCCGCGATTCTCGCGCGCGCATCACCACGAATTATTCGGTGAATCGTTTCGCGCGCGTGACACAGTATGTAATTAACACAACACACAGCGTACGTCCAGGACTGAGAATCGAGCTACAATAGTACTCTTATAATGGTTAAACGCACAATGACTTTTAATTTCCGCGTTAGCGGGAGTTAGTGTAGTTAGATAGAGATTAACTCGCCAAGCTTGAGTCTCTCGACAGCGATCGACAGGGAAAGGGATTGGTCGGAGGATGATCCTGGCATAAGCCAATCTAGAATTCCTTGCGATATTTCTTTCTTACGACTGTCGCGATACGAGTACACTCTTTTAGCTTTGCTTTTTGTCGAAGTGGTCTTCTTATCGAGGACACGTGTTAGTACGGCCAACCTCCAGGAGACTGCGCGAGACTCCTTTTGCAATGGTATATTACCATATCCCGTGGAACTCTCGTCCGAGGATCAGCGAATCGAATCCAACTGAACCGAGGTGTGAGAGATGGGAATTGCTCTGGGGAATAAAGGGTGTAAAGGGAAAGTGTCGCGTGAAGCTACAACAATGTCGAGTCTTTCGTACACAGAGAAATGCTATTCGGTTGGGACCTTTAGCGATTCGCGGTGTGAATTAGTTCGACATAGGGAAGGACATAGAAGTTTTGGACAGTAGGATAACATAGGAAAAGTTCGCTCAAGAGTGATTGGATACTCTTTAAGTAGATCGTCGACGATTGGGAGGAGACACATCTCGATAAAAGGAGCGATTGATTACGACTGATCGAGGCGGCTCGCAGTTTGAATAAGTGAGAAAGTAAAAGCGAGTGAGCGAGCGAGCGGGAGAATGACCGATTGCCTTTACAACTGTGGCCAAACGATCGATCGATCTGTCGATCGATCGATCGAACATTCACGTAGATACGACGTTTATAAGGTAGAGTAGTGTACTTATAGACGGGTTCGAAGCGATTAAAAAATAAGTCGGAGGCCGTTCTGGCCCAAGCTCTTTTACTCGCTTACTCTCAGATTTTCCATTGTTTTTATTTCGATACGATCAACAGCGAAACCACTTTAATCTGTATAATATATTTATCCTTAATAGTTATCCTTATCGATCAATGTACAGTCAGTTAATTTGATTAATCAAAGAGTCAGTTAATTAGTAGCGATGGCTGATTCCGTTCGCACGGCGAGAGTTCTTTTTTTTCTCTCTTGTAATATATGTACTTATTTTTTTGCTTGCTTGCTTGCTTGCTCGCTTGCTTGCTTACTTGCTTGCTCGCTTGCTTGCTTGCTTGCTTGCTTGCTTGCTTGCTCGCTTGCTTGCTCGCTTGCTTGCTTGATTCCTTATCGATGAACAAATAACACCGACGACACTTATACTCTTACTTGCTCCGTCTTGAATCGGAATGGATTTCTGAAAAACATCTACTATAGTAAATTGCCGGGCGGGCACGCCCGGTTTCGAGGCCGATAGAACAAAAGAAACATCCATAATATAGACATCAGTTATTATATCAACGATCTTCTCATCTATACCCTGTGCATCATCTTAAATGTTTCGACACATTCTATGTGGTTACTCGATAAATGTTGTTTGCTTATCGTAGATAGTCAATATAATATTTATACTTTATGTATAATATCTATATATATATATTTATATATATATATATCTATATGTCGTCATGCCGGATGCATCATTTTACAGCTTCAGATTAGCGGCAAAGGAGGTCGTTTCCTGTTCGTTTATTCGTGTCGATCTTCTTCTGCTCTCTGATTATGCCATTTACGGTCTTATGACAGAATTGTCCATGATCGTGCATCGATATTTAATATATTGTACATAGATACATATATATATGTTTATATTTATATACTAAATACATATATATGTATATATATACGTTATTATGACTGTCGACGGCTCCGAATGCGTGGCGATCCGATATAATATAACGAGACAACGTAACGCGACTATAAAAACCACGGTAACGTATATTACTCCACAGCGATATAGAGATCCAACGATAAAATGACAAACAAATTCCAACGAGAACGGCAATGGCTATTGCGGGTGCGAGGTACGAATGCGATCACGCCCCGCGATCAACGGTGTATCGTATATGCTTGTTCTCTACCTGCTCTGACACTGGCAAGCGTATGTATAGTTGCCACCATTTTTTGGCGGATTCACTGGCCCTTGTGACAGTCGCGAGTCCATTGAGGCGGGTCGATACTTGGCAGAGAGGTTTACCGGGCTCGCGGGGCATCACCGCGATCGGATGTAAATGATTTATCTGGTGCAATGGCCTTAACGATATAGTGGCGAGATAGTAACGATTAATATGCTTTCGGCTTAAAAAAACATGCACGAAACTCATGTGTCACGAGTTAAGTGGCGCGTGGCTCAGTTCCTTTGCTCTCGCACTTGGGAAAAGCGTCATTCGGTGATGTGACGTGTATTCATTGCGCGAAACCCTCCTTTCCCAGTTTGTGATATAGTACGTAAAGTGTTCGTGCTTTGCTAGGTGTTCGAATCGACTCGTCGGGTTTGGCGGAGAGAATGCGTTAAGTTTTAGGGAAAGATTATTCTACGCATGAAACTTGACAATTTTCGCCACTCGTATCTGATAATAGTTTTGTTGCCTGTAGCATGGTGGTGCTTCATTCTGATTTACTTGTGTATCTCGAGGATCCAGGTGGTTTTTCGTCCCGAGAGTTCGAACATTCGGGGAAATGCAGATCAAAGCAACCTGATGAAATATAGAGTAATGAAAACTTGTAATTGCGTTCTATAGAGTTACCAGGACGAACGAAGAAGTCATTTCCGTGCTACGTCAATACTATTTCGAGTCTCGAGCTGCGAGTGGAAAAATAACAAAACGAAAGAAAACCACGGTAAAGTCATTAGAGTCTCGTACGAACAAATTGGTGGCTTTAATTCGATATTTTTACTGACCCCGTTCAGCGAGCGATTTTACCCATATGTAAAATTGCTCTGCTTTTATGAGCAGCGGCGATTCAACGAATCGAGTTGACTAGATTCGCATTAAACGTAGATACAGCTTGGAAATTAATCAATCATGCGGACGTGCGCATCGGCGTGACTGATTTGACGTAAAACGTTCCCCCGGTAGGCGCATTACGAATATGCAATGCGCGCAAATGCACCCGAAAAATTCCGTTTGTTACTTTATAAAACCAAATTGGTTTTACGGATGGCGCACTCGGCTTGCTCGCGTAATATTTAACGTCGCTCGATTCTTTTTTGGAATGTTTCCACAAATTTATCCAGCGTGCCCCACCCCTCCCTTTCCAGATCGATACTGGTAATAACATTTCGATCATGACCGCGTAATTACGGGGTTTACATCCCGCGCGCCCGCGGCTCTCCGCGGTTCACGAATCAGTTGTGACGCGCGCACGCGCCCGCCTTGGTACTCGAATATCATTCGCGCTCGTACACCCGTTAAAAAGGACCCTTACGTATTAGTAATCTCACTTGTGATGCATCGCTCGCGCATAAAAAGCCGTATCTTGAAAACCGTAAAAAACTAACGAAACAACTTCTTCCGTACAACAGATAATAACAATGGCACCGTGGCGTACATACACACACATACATACACACACACATACCAACTTTGTGGACTTTAACAAGTCAGCACCGGCCGCGGATATTATACGTAATCGTTGTTTCGGCCAACGCTTGCCCATTAAAAGTAGAGCAGTGTGTGCTAATTCAGAGTAAACTCATTGCCGTTAACGCGCAGAGATTCGAAAGCTAATACAGTGACAAATAGTACAGTTACCATCTGCGAGAGCTCATCGGCACCACTCTTGCGCACGAGACTCGTGATCGGGTCTACCTCACCTGACCCGATAGCTGTCAACAATAACAGAACAATAACAATACTAATCTCGATGCGATGCAAACAAAGAAACAAATAGCCGGTCTTCCGACTGTGCGTCTTTTCGTCATCTTTAGTTCGTTACATGGCATCCGTGAGACGTCACGAGTACCCCCGACCAAGTGGATATTTGGCGAAAACTTAGGAATCGAAGGGTCGAAGATATCCATGGGGAATATGAATACCGGAGTATAAGAATTGCTTGTGTAAAAATTGCAAAATTTAAAGAGCTGGTTAAAAATAAGTATATTGCGCAAAATATCGTTGTCCTACTGGGGGGAAGAAAATTAAAAATGCTGCGCAGCAATTGTAAACGCGATATCCACTTAGTGGCAAGGACATTTACTCATGCTGCTCATTTCTCGCGAGTTTTTACCGTGCAAAGTCGTTCATTAGAGTCACGGTCTTTAGTTTACGCATCATTAGAGCCGTGGTAAAACGTAAGTGGTGAGCTGAGCCAAACTGTTTCCGAACCAAAGTGTTGGTTGCGTGCGTTATGGTCGAGTTCTGCCAACATTTTCCTTGTTCCGAGCCGCGCGCCTAGGATTACTCACGGCAAAGTCGCTAATCGTAAGCGACGTACAGAGAACCCTGAAAGATAGCTCGTGAGAAAGAGGGAGAGGAAGAGAGACAGATAGAGACAGATAGAGATAGAGAGAGGGAAAAAGATAAAATAGCGAAATATGTTAAAACAAGGAGCGAATAGATGATCGCGTAACAGGACACTCAGACGACCGAGCAGACGAAAGTGAAGAGAACGACCAATGAAACTGCGTATTTGGCGAAGGAACAAGGAAACGAAAGCGAGAAGGGGACGAACGGGAGGACAGGGGAAGAAGTGAAAAAGCACGCGCAAATCGCAATAGTAAATCGCGCTAAGAAACATCCAAGGAGCTTCGTTCGATGGTGTTTCCAGCGGATTTTTAGACGTGTAAAAATACGTAGAAAAGTTAAACGCAGCGCTCGAGTGTCGCCCGACGAATAGCTTTACATCAATTATCATACACCGTCGTAAGCAAGGTCGACCGGCGGCCTATGATGAGATGGGAGGTAAGACGGCGGTGTAGAAGTACCCGAGCTGCTGGTACCAGTGCCAGAGTATCCGGGATAATTCGCGCTAGGCGCGTGAATCCCGGCCGGTGGTGCTGGGTAAGCATCGAAGGAACTCGAGTACGACCCGTTGTAGGGATAAGGATTGGCCATGTGACCGAGGGACGGGTGCATTCCTCCCATGCCGCTCATGCCGCCCATCCCGTAAGTACGCTGCATCAAACTCGACTCAAGCCCACCGAAAAGAGGGTAACCATTGGTGGAACCCATCGGTACCGGATAATGTGGACCGGGAATGATGTTGGGGTACGAATTGCCGGGATGAGCGTGGCTCATGCTCGGAGTGTAATTACTCGACGCAAGGTTCTCGACCGTGTACGACTTGCTGTGTTGTTGCTGTTGTTGCTGGTTCGGTGGTTGTTGCTGTTGTTGCTGCTGAGGCGGTGGGGGTCCCTGTTGCTGATGCTGTTGCTGCTGTTGAGCTTGTTGCTGCTGTTGAGAGTCCTGATGATGACGACCGTTCATGGTGTAGAGGGAGCCGTAGCCGTCGCCGGAGGTGTGGTGCAACGAGTTAGAATACATGCCGCCACCTGGCGCCAAAGGAGGACTGTAGTTAGGCATACCAGAGTTTGGCATGCCACTGAAGCCTGAGAGATAGGACTGATGATGTGCGTCCATCTTTTCCGAAAGAGAATCGTCGCCCATCCCGGGATGAGCGTGTTGCAACCGCTGACTACCGCCGTCGGCTATACTCGGTATCTGATCGACTAGAGATTCGAGGTCGCTGAGACTCTTTGACGCCACGTCCTGGCCGGAATTCCTCTTCATGCCGTACTGCTCGTGCGGGTGGTGAGGAGACATGGAGGAATGAGTGGGAGTGTGAGGATGCGTGTGCGGAGGCGTCGGGTGGGAGTGATGAGAATGCTCGTCCGCAGCTTGGCTCAAGGGTGTTGGGGTAGTTTGGTGAGGATGTGGATTGTGCGCCTCGGGAGGTTGATCGTGGTAACCCATATAGCCGCCGTAACCGTGAGACGGTGTACCAGGACTGCCATGATGGCCGTTGTCGGCACTACCAGCAGGGTTGTACTGACGATGATCGTTGTTAAGATTCTGTTGCGACATGCTGGTGGGCGGTTCGAAATCTGGATGTTCGATGCTCGGCGACGTCAATGGTGACGGCTCGAGATTGTTTTCCGAAGATATCGCGGTATTGATTTCGGAGGACAGGTCCGAATGAGTGAAGGAAAGGGACATGGATTTGGGACTTTGGCTATAGTGTTGCAAGTGTACTGGGCTCTGCTTTGCATTCATGCTGTACGGGCTGTCGTTCATGCTTTGTCCGTAGTATCCAGAATCATTCATCGGTTGCGGATATGGTGCCATGTGAGCAAAGGTCTTTGGCGGCGACATCATTGGCGGTGTGAAGCAATTGGGCACCGCGTTGCCATAGCCATCGCTCAAGTGGCCCATAGCCTGATGTTGCTGTTGCTGATGTTGCTCTCGTTCCCTGTTTTCTCTTTCTTGTTGTTTTTGCTGTTGATGGATCTTCTTGGGCCGACCGCGGCGTTTCTTGATCACTTCACCGTTTGCGTCGAGTTTCTCGGGATCGGGTGGCGGCTGATCTTCCGGGTTTTTAATCTTCTTCGGTCTGCCTCGTTTCTTTTTTCCGGGTATTTGCGCGCAAATTTCCTGTTTCACGCCCGTCCCGTTTACTTCGATAATTCGGTTCTCCCCGTCAGTCGAATCGTCGCAGAACGGGGGCTTTTTGTCCTCGATCGCATCCTGCTCCTTCTTCTTGAGCTTCGAGTCCGCGAACACGATGTCGGACTCGTCGAGATGCGAGATCGTACCATTGAGATAATCGCGAAACTTCTTGAGCGCCGCATAATATGGCACTTTGTCCGCCGCCCGTGGTAGCTGTGCGCACCTGGCACTACTTGATGGCATAACCCACATGTACTGTAACAGGGTGGAGAAAAAAAATTAGTCGTATCGCAGTCGCATTAGTAAGGTAATTAGCTCCTCGTCTTTTATATCATCAACTTACCGTATTTGTACCCTCAACGAGGTTCGGCTGTCTACCAAATCCAAATTCCTTCTTCCCCGAAAACACTTCGTAGATGAGCTTGCCGTTGAACACGGCAATTTTTGGCTTATACTTTCGTAACTTCTCTAACAGAATGTGGCTACCTGTAAAGCAAATTTGCCGTATAGCGCGCATATCGAATTTTCATTGTAGAGGTGCTTGATCGTATGTGAGTACGTATAAGTTAATTCGAAATTCATTTTTACGTTTTACATGCTGAGTGAGTGCTACTACTCTTCTATATGGTAAAATGCCATTGGAAATTCTATTAATATCGTTTTATAATGTACAATATACGTATATAACCGTTCCATCTACTTGGCATGATAAATTAAAATCAGAAAACTAAAATGTGAATAATAATACAGAATCAATATGCTTCAAATAAATTTAGAAGTTTAAAGAGATTAAATTCGAAGTTTTAAAACATATGCTCCTTCAAATTACGCGGTCATTTACTGCCATTCTTATAAGAAAGAAATCTCGAGGCAGAGAATTTGGCCATAAGGAATTGGTAAACCTGACCGTACCGGCTCAGTCCTCCACAGTTTTTTTAGTGACGAGCGCGTGGCGGCCGGTCGAAAGACAAAGTTATTGAAATCCGCAAATTTTTACGCGTTGGTTCGCGTTGTTTCTAACAGTAAGTGAGACTCGAAGAAACCGAGTCTTTTCGGTCCACCGATCTTAGGTCGTGTCGATGAATCTCAATAATCCAGAAGATCTCTCTTTGTGTCCGATCAGTCGGCGGCAAACGCACACTGAATTCCGAGCTGTAAGACATGTCGCAGGACGGTGAGCAAGTTTATATTACTTTATCAATTATATTCTCATTTCACATTTTTGACAATACGTCCATTGACAATACGTCCATTTGTTACACTTAACATCATAGCATCATTGATCATGTCAGTTTCCATTCTTTACTCGAGTAGATGAATGGACCACACTTTCGAATTGTTGAGCCTCGATCGTCAATTTATTCCACAGTAGTTTTCGTGTAAAACATAATCACACTACGATATATATCGTAGTGTCATATACCTACGATATATATCGTAGTGTGATTATGTTTTACACGAAAACTACTGTTTTACGATTACTGTCTCGCGGTGTTACGGATGTAAGAAGATCGGTCGAACACGTGTCAGAGAATTGAGTCGGTTGGACATGTACGCTGACATGTAGATATACATGTAATACGTATTAATGCGGTGACCAACTGAACAGAGTTATAAAAATGCATACTACTCTATAGAGCCGTGAAGGAACCTGTTACATACTGGATTAGACAGTCAATATTCTTTTAGATTATCTGCAGTACATTCTCTATTAATAACGACTGGCTAGATTTTAGTGCTTTACTAAAAATAAGAATCTTTTGTAGTTCTTGATAATTCAACATACATATTTCGTTCCAACGACCAACGATAATTTTTCTATCCTATCTACCATCGTGACTAGTTAACTTTATCTCGCTCCTTAGGACTCGATTCTACATCCATATTCACGCGAGCAGTTTCGTTTTTGCTCTCCATATGTTCGCGGCATGGCTAAAATCTTTAGCGATGAGATAACTCAAGACTTAGCATCTGTCTCGCAGCACAAAGAACTAATTCTTCAGGATTAATTCGAGAATCATTCGCAGTGAGTCGTTATTCAATTACAATATCAGTAAAGATTCACACTGAATTATTAAATTCGGTTTCTCTCGTTTTACACCTTCCTTTCGTTTGTCGTTGCGCGTAAGGCAAATGCACCAGTGATCCAGTGCTGCTTGCGGTCTCTTCGATCCTTTTCGCTCAATTCTCTTTATCAGCAAAGAGATCGTAGAGCGGCGCGTCGCGCCTCTGAGAGAGCGTCGACTATCAAAGTCCGTCAAAGAATCTGTGGCTTTGTCGCCGGGTACTTTGTACTGTGGTATAAGTCCGAATAACAAAGAGAAATTAGAGGAAGGAGCGTGTACTAATTGGAGACTCGGTATATGTACACCCTATACAATATCAGAGAATCGGTAGCTTAAAGCACATGTCGTAGCTATGCTCGACGTCGGTCGTTGGGGTACGGTTCCTTCTCGTATTACGTAGCGTAGCCGATACACATACTGACCTTCTTTTATTTCCTTTCGTGTGAGATCGGCGCTGCCCTTTGTGGCTCGTGCCACCATATTCGTGAAACCGATACCGAAGCGCAGTAGCTTGTAATCGTCATCGGCGGTCAGTGGTTCGGGCGTTAGCCCACTCAAGTGTAAACACTTCCCTGGAAGAAAGAGAAGACAATATCGTACATTAGATTATTTCTTTCTCTAACAACATACATGTATATGTGTGTATTATATGTACATATGTACGTATATCTCTTTTTTTGGTCTCTCCAGGTTAAAGGTAAAAAGAAGAAAAAAAAAGAGTATAAAGAGGTAGAGAAAGAGAATGGAGAAGTAGGGGACCTCCTTAAAAAATGTCGATGAGCTTGAGCCTCTAGACGGCTTGCTGGCGAGCATACTGGCGCGTGTACTCTCGGGTTTGGACGGGATCTAAGTGAGAATTTGAATGGGTCGGGGTCAAGTGTTGTCGACAAACTGTCTGGAAGTTGTTCGCTCCGCAAACTCGGGCGATAAATCGCTTGCGTCATCAGCGAAATAGAATGGAAAATGCGGATAGAGGGAAGGGGGCTTGATGCATCTAGTCATCCTACCCTCCAACCACTTGTCTGATTTATTTTCTTCTTTGTAATGTCGACGTTCCTGTTGGGAGTTGGATTTTCTTGCTCGATTGATTTTTCAGGGTGTACCGAGGTTACATGTGTGCACAGTATGTGTGCAAACTTGCGTTGCAACTATCAAATGTTCGCGAGTGTTTTTCATGGAAATATCTTTGTAGTTTGCGTGTCAGCATTTATGTTTACAAGTGAAATTTCCGGGAGTTTATAATATAACTTTATATTTATAAACCATATTATATTTCCACGCTAATCATATAAGTGACTCGACGAGGTGAATTTTCTATTAACTCAATCAGGTAACTTTGAAGTCACATTCGCGTTTTATTACTTTATCATGCCTAAGTGACAACATGCTACAGAAAAGAATATGCGAAAATTCTGTCCCACAATATATACTTTTATAATTAATTTCCCTTGCCAAAAAGTTTTTCACTTCGTCAGAGATTAGTACACTGGCTACTGTCATACTTTTCGTTAAAAGAACTTTACTAATTGGAAAATCCACATAGAGAATATAAAATTGCAAATAAATCGATTTGAAATCGAATTAACCGAAGAATTGTATTCGCTCAACTTTAAATTGAATCTCAAAATAGACAAGAGATGTTTGGCGAAAGACTATCATAACTATCATGCGTAGAGTGATCAGAAAATTCTTGCATCATAGATGGCCGTAATATTATTATGTGTCCGAGGTGTACGCATAAAAGGAACTAACACGGAAAGCGCGAAATTGACACAATTTTCCGCCTAATTGAATGTAAAATAGCAAGAGGAGTCGAGCGACGAGTGATAATTTACATTATCACGATGCTGTCCGCATTACCGGAGCCACTATCAACGCCGAAGGAACACAAATAACTATGTCGCTTTTCTTTCTTCTTCTTTTTTTTTTTTTTTTTACCTTTGTTAATTACCCCGCCTGTAATCCTCGCATTTTTGCCGAGCTCTCTCCCTCTTACTTTTTCGCGTGCAATCTTTCTTTCTCTCTCGCTCATTCCACTTTGTGTCGTCGCGGTAATTTAGAGAAAACTTGTCAGTGCTCCGGTCTGCAGCAGGTGTTACAAAACGCGCCGTTTAACGGATTAAATAGGTCTGGGTCAAGCACGCCCGATTCTTTTTATTTTTGCCTGCATAAAAGTTGAGTCATAAATCGTTGTCTTCCGCCCCTCGAGGGGAAATTATTGTCCCGGGAAAAAGTCTGTTTAGCGGATATACGCCTTCCTTCTTTTTATTTCTTCTTTCTTTCTTTCTTCCTTTAGTTTTGTCCCTTTCTAGTCGTTTCCTTTTTTTTTCTTATTCGCCGACAATCCACTATCTCGCTTAAACCCCGCTCTTTTAAAAAGTCTCGGAGATCGGATGCCCCGCGAAACGCTTTCAAGGCATATTGGGTAGTTCGACTGGCAACGAGCGCGCGCATCCGGCAAACCGAGACGCAGACAGTTGTTTCGTTTGTTCTGAACGAACGGAGCTAAATTAATGAGTAACTATTTGCCGATCAATATACTCGTTGTTCTATTGTGATAATATTGATGCAGCCAGGCCAATGTATACACACGATTTGTCAAGTGCCGTGGGCCTTGTTAAATTCGGTTTTGAGCATTCTTTGATTTTTGTCGCTTCGAGTTCGCGGGAACAAACATTACACGAGTAGTGCACAAATTTACTTTCATCGGAAAAAGCTTTCGGATCGTGCTTCGAGTTACGATTGTTGCTATTGCACGATGCTAGTGTTACCGTTGAGATATATGTATTACGTCGGTTTCAAAAACAATTGATCAGTGAAGTCATTTGGTGATTGTTGTTTATATGTTTATAGATTGTATATGAGCAGTAATGACATGGACAAACATTTGTCACGTGTCTCGGTAACAAGAGTTTGCTTGTTTGTTTTAGAATATTCTTTTTCAAACAGTTCATTCGATGTTAACCGAAAAATTTATTATGACGAATCGTAAAGATGTAATTTGTAAAGTTACCAGATGAGTTTTAGAAATATGAATCTAACGGATGGAGGAAAAAGTAAAGTATCCTCAAAGTACTTTTTATGAAAGAACATGAAACTTCGAGAATAAGTCTTGCAATTATAGAATCTTTGCGACTTCTTCTAGATTGCGAAATGTTGAAGGAAATTTTTTTCGAGACACCTATCGATATCTTACTAACTATTATTTATTAAAATTTTCAACCAGATCCAAACTTATTTCTATAAAATTTACATCTTAAACTCGCCGTTGTTTTCTCTCTAACAAGATAAAATTGAGCGAAAAGCTTAAACGAAAGTACTAAAGACCAGAAGAAAAATACTTAAATGATCGTCGAGGGAATTTTTTCGTTAGTGTCCATTAACCGAAATCAAGTTTCCCTGAGTCTCGTGTAAAAAACGAGGTATGTGCTACTTGTCCACGGGTCGCGCTTTAAATCAAGCGGTAGTGCGTGATGGACCGGCAGTGATTCGCGCGTGCACAAAAAATAAAAGAGAAAGGGTTTAGTATTGCACGAACAACAGGTTGCAGCTGTCGATGGCAAACACACAATCTGTCTAATTATAAAACTAAATAACCATTGATACCTACGACAATTCCATTGGTACAACGAAAAAACCTGACCCTCCTATCTCCACTCTCGGCAATAAAAAATCCATAAAGTAACCGAGGGGGGAGATGCCGATAAGATAAAACAAATTGGCGAGCGTGGAATCTGAAATCCACGCCGTGATAGATTTTTCGCGGTCGTGGTACCTGCTCGCAAGATCACTCGGTGCGATTGATGGCCTACCGCACTGCTGCTCGTTCGAGCGGATGGATTCACTCGCTTAATTCCCTTATTATTTTTATCTTTCAGCTTCCCTCCCCTCCCCCCTCCCCCACACGCGTACGTGCGGCTTTCCATTCGATCACCCGTCGATGAAAGAGTTCGAGCGCGACCTTCCCACCCCGAACAATGCGCGGCGAATGGGCTTCTTTTTTTGCCAATCTCTCGGCTTTTCTCTTTCATATGCTCGTTCACTTGTGTGCAGGATGCTCTCGCGATATGTATTTAGTTGATTTTGTGCTTGAATTCCCAGATTCGGATAATTTGTTAGGCCCGCGAGATCAGTCATCTCTAATGCGAGATGTCTGTCGGATACGTGAAATAAAGAGAGTTTCTGATTTTTATAGACGATTCTTCAATTTGTTGTTTTGCTGTTTGTGTCTATTTTGTAGAAAATAACGTAACCGTAATATCGAACAAATTCGCTTAAGAAACTTTTATCTGTGTTTTATATCATTTAATTTGTTATGACAAAGCCAAAGCATACGTATAAGGGTGAACCGAGATTTTAATCAACATTGAAATTGAAATGTGTGTCATATACTGAGTAGTTTACTAATTGGTTTAACAACCAATATGCATCAAAGGACGCGCTGCTAATAACTTGTGCCGAAATTGCCTAAATCCACCAAATGAATTTGCAGAATTTTCACAATTTTTTCAAACACAAATCCTGAAAAAGAATTTTAACAATAAGAACTTGTACCACAATTTTACTTTCGCAGAGAATTTTAACGTGAAACCTAAAGATCTCTCGATTCCATTGGATAATTCTCTTTCGGTTCTATACATACATTAATATGCTAAATACGATGCCAGTGATGTTGGTAAATGCATCTAAACACGAGGAAGATCAGCTGCTCGCATATCCACACGCGGTGGCCTCGTATCGGGAAAGCAGTTCAAGACCGCCGCGGCAAAACAAAGGTATTCAAAGGGGTGAAAAGTTGTGTCACCGAAAAAGTGCAAAGAGGTGGGGAGGGTTAGAGCGCGGGGTGGTACATTAGCAAGTTCGCGAGTCTCCCGACACCACTGGCATACATACTTCCGTCGGGATAACAAGCCCATACGAATCGGCAGAGTTCGCGGCGAAGAAGCCTCGCAGAAATCGCGCTAGCAAGGGCCAATAGTAGTGGGAAAATGATGGCAGCGTGCTACTAGAGGGGAAAGAAAGTCTGTGGCATGCCAGGGTGCGAAATTACAGTCGTCGCCAAAGTAGTATATCCCGCGAGCGTTTACCCCAGCAGCAGCAGATAGAGATTTATGACGCGGCCTCGGAAATTCTCTCTCTCTCTCTCTCTCTCTCCCTCCTCATCCCTCTCGCGCGCACAGCTCCCAGTCTCTCCCTCCTCGGGTTGGCGCCCTCCTATTGCGCCACCGACCTACAGCCGCGGCACACGACCTTGGAGAACTTCCGAACAAAGTTAAACGCTCGTCTGTGGCCGCTTCGCGCTTACCCCTGGATGCAGACCCCTCCACCAACCACTACCTTTACCACCACCACTTCTCCCACTGCCACCCTCGAATACACTCGAGGGCGGCGTCGTGCTCGCTCGTTTTTAAAGTCCACGAAAAAAGGAAACCGATGCACATGTAGCATACATACTGACAGACACGTATCGCAACGCCATGTAAAAAAAGTAGCACAATTCTGAAATCGCGATATGTCTGTTATCGTTATAAAAATTGTCTTGCGATTGGTTAAGGAAATTTTATTCATTCATCTTTGCTCGAATTTGTATTCGTTCCGAATCGGTGTGTTTATATAGTGTAATTATATTGTTATTAGGTGTCAGTATATAGTAAAAAGAAATAACTATTGAAATATTAGATGAGGAATAATGTGAATATTGAATATTACTACAAATTAAAATAATAGTGTATAATTGTATTGGTAAAGAATTTTCTCTTCTGCAAAAAAACATGTCAAGTTGTGTTACTTTTAAGCCGAGCACACGATATTTATAGTAGTAAAGAAAATCACCCTGTTTGGTATCTGTGTGCGCGCATACGTGCGTGAACGTCTTTTCTGCCGACAATGTTGGGAGGGATGAAAACTCTTCGAAGAAGAAGACTAACGGCCGATCGAAGAAAGTTATCGGGCGAAATGCGACCCTCCCTCTTCATTCATGACGCTAACCTAACTCAACTTGATTTCAATCGACCTTCGCGGAAAGGAGTTCCATTCGAATGTTGGAGTTCGAAGGAGACTGTCTTTGGTTGGGTGAATGACATTTGGATAATTGAAGATGCTGATTTTTGCTATCTTTAAAGTGAATTGCCCCAAGTAAAAGTAACTCGCTAATCGATTTGCTGGAGTTTATCTATCGAAAGTCTCATTGTGTAGTGACAAATATGTAATGGCGAATTAGCTTGACATTTCGTATATTACTCGTGGAATGCCAAATGTCGCGAAATCTACAGGGGAAAAATGCCAAAAGTTATCGGACTGATAATATACGAATGTATGAATATGCTAATAATAGAAATAACGAATTTATTGAGTCCTAGTATTTCAGAATAATTTTTGCTCTTTCGCATTGAGTTAATTAGCTATTAAAAAACGTCCTAGTATTTATGAAAATAAATATTTATTTAAGGACTAGTTAACTCATAGCTTTGGTTAACGTGTTTGTCTTTCACACTGGTTTCGTGTCCTTTTTTACAAACATCTAATAACGTACAGTATATACAAGAAATATAAAATTTTTCGTAATACACTGGGAGTAATATAATGTGCACGTAACTTTGGAGCTCTGGATATAAAAAATTCGATTATTAGAAGATTATTATTAAACAGATTCGATTATTACTAAACAGATTATTTTTGGTTCATTTTACTGTCAACTTCAGAAAGATCATTTTAATATAATCTAGATCGAAAATAATTTATTTTTCCGATAATTATTAAGTGAGTCATTCGAGAAACAAGAAATTAAATCGATATATAAGATCTGCTTTCTATGAAAAGGTTGTTGAGATTTTGTTCTACCGACGAAAGTCACGTGTCGCAATTGTCAGGTGGCAAAATTGCGGACCACGCATCGATAGAATCGCGCTTGTAGGATGTTGCGCGAAGATTGGATGTGTGGCATCGACCTGTGTTTCCGCAGAGTCGTCGTAGGGTGGCTATACATTGTAAAGAAGGTAGAACAAAGGAAAGCGAGTCTCTGGTTCGGCGAGAACAATTTAGGTTCCGTGGCACCATCGCTCCATACGGCTCGTAGTCCTTGAAAGACGCTGAGAATCTTATCTTGTGGTACCAATTTTTCCAACAGACAAAAGCGATTTTCTGAACCTTTCGTAAAATGAATTGGCTTCACGCGAGAGTAGCCTGTTCCTTTCTCCACATAGACCTCTGTTGGCAATTACAAATTATCCTGATGGTTCGTGTTTGGATGAAATATTTAAAAGAAATAGTAATTTAGAGTAAGCACCATTTTCTGTCATCCCAATGGAATTAATTTTGCAGCGTATAAAATATTTTTCATGTGAAAAAAACAAATGATTATACGAGGGAGATTACATAGAAATTTTTCTGTCAAAAGAGATTAATTACGTGCGAAATTTTAATTACTAATGCCATAGATTTCGTAATATATACGCACAGAGATTTCTCGATCGCTGTTAATCAGAATGGTGTTCATTGTAACTTGTTCGCTACGTGTACATTGCGTAATGATCTTTTGGACTGTATCATTATCCCAACACGATGATTCTTTTCATTATCACTGGCTATTGTTGAGGATTCAATAGCGAAGAAGGGAACGCTGGACTTTATTAATGAATTGCATAATTAATTGACTTTGTTCCTTGAAGACAAGTTATCTCGTTTCATAATTATTGGTGTATTCGCAGGGATGCGCGCACAATACACCCACGGAAATTTGCATTCATTATCGCTCATTACAATAATACCAATAATAGTGTCAATCCGTGAGAGTAATTCATTATGAAGCCGTGGTTGTGCATCTTTCGCGAGTGAGCTAGCCCGAGTGCGTTTACCTTTCCATTAGAAGGAAGTTTTGGGTGGGGGGGGAGAGCTAATCTCCAAAGCAAATGAAGATTAAAATTCCTCGACCTTCAGGATCTTCCGCGGCTCGTTCGGCGACAGGGAAAACTTTCAAACTTGAATGCATTTCGGTGGCTCGAGCTTCAGCCGCTCAACTTAACTCGTTTTACGAAGTTCAAGATATTCGGGGCGCAACAGGACCTTCCGCATCACATTTTTCCTCGCAGCCTTCCGCGCTTGGCCTTCGCGGACTTACCCTTCTTGGCTCGAAGAACCAAACGTATAGAACCCGAAAAGAAATATCGCCAGCGCAATATTTCACCCTCGACCCATGCCATAACACACTTTCTCTACTCTCTGCTTCTTTTCCCCTGTTTTCCTCGCGATCCGCGCTTTCCATTCAGCTGTTCGTAAAGTGGTTAGCCGGGCGCTGGTTAGTCATCGATAAATTCCCGAGTTCACCGAGTAAACTGCGTTTCATTGAGTCAGCGAAGAAATAAGAGACCCGACTAATTTTCTCCACATCGAACCATGTCGCTAGAATACTCCGAACGACACAGAGGAAACCATTTAACGCGCGATCCATCTTGGAAAACTATACAAAGCGCGAAAGTAGTGGAATTATAAATTATGCAAGATCAATCGGTATAAGAAAACTCTGAATATCTTGTGAATATAGTATTTGGGGAAGTTTTGTCCTTTTTTTCTCGCTATACTTTATCGCATTGTGGTTACTGGTAGCCTCGATTCATCGAGCATATGGGGCTCGATACGATGAGGTTCCTTGCGGATCCTTCGAATTTTCGCTGACCTAGATTTTTCCTTTTTCCCCGAGCGATTCTGAATGAACGGCTGGTTTGAGTTGGCTGCAGGGGGCGCGAGGGGAACCAGGTGAAAATCGATGCAACCGAGAGACCTGTGCGTGGGTACCGCGGGAGACCGCGCCTGGAAAATCAATTTTCAGGGTTTTCCAGGACGAAGACCCGTTCGTGGGCGACCTAGGAAACAGTCGGGGTGTTCCGACTTTCCTCTTCTTTTTACCTTGCTCTTGCCTCCTGGAGGACTATCCCGAGTACCACAATTTGCGAGTAAGCACGTATTAAGCTTAGGTGTATTTAATGATATACCCTGAAGAATTCTAAGTCCGACATTTTTCATTACGTCGCGCTTGGATCGCTCGGAGCTAAATGCGAAACTACTACAACTTCGAGTTCTAGATTTCGACGATATTCGCGGTATTATCTTTCTCTCCTTCCCTCTTGCATTCTCTTCTTAATAAACCTCAATTTCTACCTGATTAATCGTTTCAAGTTCGGAAACGTCGGTTCCTTTTATCATTGAAATTACTTATTGTATTACACCGCGAATGGGTTGATATCGAAACAATTGTACGCGTTACGCAAGGTCGAATAATGCCAATTGGCCCAGAGAGGACGTAGACGATCGTACGAAATTTCGACGCGAGACAATTTATAGCGATGGAAAAAATCCTTTTTCCAGGGAATCTCGAAAAGATGGGGCACGAAATTCTAGGGGGTAGTGAACGTGTACGGACTGTAAGCTGCTATCGAGCGGATAGGCGTGCGACAACCCCTTCCAGCGTTTCCCCGTTCCCCTCGGGCAGCCCCTAGTTCCCTTTTTCCTCCCGCTCTCGCTCCCTCACCCTCAGGTTTCCTCCTCACCCCGAGCCCCACGTCCCTCGACCGCCCCACAGCTAGCAGCCAGCTCCACTTTGCCGAGCGAGCACGAGGGTGGCCGTTCGCCCGTTCACCCGCTCGCTCGCTCGCTCGCTCCCAGAGAACCAGGAGGCAGAGGCTACACGCTTTCCCACACTCACCGACCCTCCAGCCCTCCTCCTCTATACTGCACCTGTACCCTTCGCCCATTTCGCCGTTCCACCATGCCCCTACACAACTACCTGCCTCTCTTTCTCTTTCTCTTTCCCTCTCTCTTTGCCCCTGCCACTCTTCTAGCTCTTTCTCTTTCTCGTTTCCCTTCATCCCTTGCTCCTCTCTTTGCTCTCCTTCCCTCTCTCGCGCAGGGCTTCATCTCTCGCTTACGTGTAGCCCTGGCTCCCATTTTCTCCCTGTTTCTCCCTTTCTCTCTTTCGTTTCCAACCGCGTTCGTTCGTTCATTCGTTCATTCGTTGGCTCGTCCGTTCGTTCGTTCGTTCGTCCGTCCATCCGTCCGTCCGTTCGTTCATTCGTTCGTTCGTTCGTTCGTTCGTTCGTTCGTTCGTTCGTTCGTTCGTTCGTTCGTTCGTTCGTTCGTTCGTTCTCTCGCCTGCCGCGCGCAACCCCGTTCTCTTTCCCGTGGACGCTTTTTCCCTTCTGTGTTCTCGCTCGCGTCCTAGCTCGCCCTCAGCCCCTTTCCCTTTGCCTGACACAGCCGCCACTCATTATAGTTACCACCACTACCACCCGGGCCACCCAACCCGCATCACCTCCTTTGCCACCTACTCCTCCCCGCCACCCACCCTCACTACCTAGCACCGGCATCGACAACCGTCAGGCTTACATCCCTTTTCCGCTGGCGCGCGCTTTGCTGGCTTCGCCAATCTTTTCGCAGGTCACTGCTACGATACTCTCCTCCGCGCCTGGATGAATATGTCTTCGACCTAGCTCAGCTACTACTGCTGCTGCTGCTGCTACCGTTTCTGATAGCGAGAAACGAAGCTTGCCTTTGGGCCTTGGAGAATGCACGGGTTTCGTCAGGTTCTTCCAGAAAATATATATGTAGTATACTCTGCACCAGTTTTCTATAGACTGTTCATGGTATTCTTTAGTTCGATACAGAGATTGATTTGTGCTTCGTAACTCAGATGTGTATATCCTTTCTGTGGCTCTTGTAGAAAGAAACCAGATTTGCTGTTTTATCTTCGTTCGAATAGATCATTGGATATCGGGTTTCGAGTAACCCTCGCGAGAATCTCTTGGTTATATGTTTATATTAATGAAAAAGGCGAATTTTTAAATGAATTAATTGGTAAACTATTCGCAATGAATGTTTTGCGTTGATGAACCTAGATTTAAATAACGTATGATATTAGACTTTGGGGATTGGAAAGAGACCCGACAGAAGTCGCTGTAGAGTTAACGGGCACTAACTGCCTTACTGCATGATAAATTGCACACGCAAATTAGTTGCTCCGTGTGGAGCAAGCCAAAGCACGAGATAGGTGCAGTAGTAGGTAGAACTGTATTGGTGGGCATGCATTTCATTAATAGCGAGCGTCATTCGCATAGCGCGCGAAGTATGTCATCAGAGGCAGGAAGAGCATCGCGAACAACTGGTGAATCGAGTCTCCCGATCCTTGGAGATTATGGCCCGTAATTATGAGCGGTTCCGGCTGGAAATCTCTGTCGACTCCTTGGCGGTCGCCTCCGGGAACGAGGAGAGGGTAATGACCGTTGGGATTGCATCCCTTTTTCTTCGGACAGTTAAGTCGGTTTCGGCAATTTCCTTGCGTGACGTCTCTCCGGGGGACGCCCGTTCATCCCTTGTCCTCGGATCAGAATTGTTCTGCTTCAGTTCCGCTTTCAAATTGTAATTCGATAGAATTTCCCTTTTTTTCTCACTCGAACTCCCAATTCCTTTGCGTCACGAAGACGCGCAATTTTTGATTGCTCTTCTGCCTTGTGCCTTCGGTTCAGAGTTATCCGATTATTTGTGTTACTAGAGACAAATAGTTGATTTCGTCGCTTGGATAATACGATATATTATAATACGATCTACGTGTAATATTCCGTATCATAATATAATACCAGGTGACAGTTCTTAAATAATATTTTTATCAGCGTAAAAAATGAGTTATACAAGAAACGCCAGTAATATCCGGAAATTAATATACTGTATTAAATGTTAAAAACGAATATTATATGTAATCTTCAACATACTGCTATTAAATTAACAGTTACACGTACGAAAAATTCCAGAAACGGAGATAAACGAGTTTAATGTAGCTTGTAAATTGTTAAGCTGTGCTTGAAAAATGCGTAAATCGTTAAATGTTGCATCATCTAGATAGGATTGAATATTTTGTGAAAAAGGCCTGTTGCAGAAAATAATATTTCCGAATAAACACTCGTAAAAATAATATGTACTAGCTTCAATTCCATAGTATCTAATGACCGTCAATAATTCCCAACTTTTCCGAATCATGTACATGTTTTCAAATAATATAAATATATATTTTTTTACACGCGAAATATACCGGAAGCAGTATCAGAGATAGTGAAATCTTTAAACCTGTCCAGGTGGTCTTGGAACTTTTCTGGAAGGCCAGCCGAGTGCGGCAATAACCGACGCGGATCATATTGATGCACTGTCGCCGATTTGTGTCATGACCTTTCTCTCTCTTTCTCTCTCTTTCTCCAGGACTCTCTTCTCAAGGAAAAGTTTCCGCCGCGAAAACTTTGTCCAAGTACTTTCGAGTATAGTAGCCGATCCTCGAATATAGTAGCTCGAAAGTCAAACCTTCAGGGTCGAAAGTTAACGTGGCATGCCGGAAACGAGCTTTTACTTTCCATTTTACTGGTGAAAACCTCTTTCGAAAGCTTCTCCGAAAAATACTGTGTCGATATCCCCGGTGCTATAGTTGACCCGACACGCTTGGAAAATTTACCAATAGCGTACACTCAGAGCGGAATATAAGCGTGTTTGACAGCCATTTCTGCGATGAACTCAGCACTTAAGCCCTATTAAAATCTGATAACTTATGTTT
This sequence comes from Trypoxylon attenuatum, assembly GCA_963989405.1. NCBI lineage: Eukaryota > Metazoa > Arthropoda > Insecta > Hymenoptera > Crabronidae > Trypoxylon > Trypoxylon attenuatum. The sequence continues at coordinate 26,635,880 of OZ022489.1, forward strand.
GCTTGATGTGTGTTCAACATTGACAAAGTAACTCTTCAATTTATCAACAGTTTCCCGTAAAGCATCAGTAAAATGTGTTTTAATTGGAGTTTTTCTTTATTGATAAATCACATTGTCAGTTTGCAAAGCGACAAAAATCAAAAAAGTATATTTTTTCAGGAAAAACTAAAAATGATTTTTCAAACGTAATCATTCGTTATTTTGTTCGTGATAATATATCGAAATAAAAAGAATAATAATATTAAAACCAATCCATGTGACTTATTTTATTTGCAATGTATCATATTAAAATAACATATTTTTTTAGGGTATGATACTTCAGACATTTAAATTCGAATTATTAAAGAAATCTCATGATTCTTAAGTTGTTTAGTTATCAGTTCCGCGTATTATGAAATTATATTCCTCGGAAAATAAGAGCTTTGATCGAACGCGAACACCATCAGAGTATCTTTATTAACCACCGTAAAGGGAATATTAACCTGTACATCGTGCGAACTAGTCATTACGAACTCTAATTACTGAATTGATCAAGTCAAGTGTATTCGCATTCCACGCATTTCGTTCGACCGTACAGTTAGCGATCTTCCAAAGTCTATCGTCATATCTGGAATACGCGAGTCATTATGATCAAACATGTCTAATTATTCTCGGGACATGTAGGAATGTCCGATATAATCTTACATCGGCTTGCTAATGTCCCCTTGGGTAGGAGGTGGTTGAGAGGAGAAGCACGTTAATATCGCGCAGCTGTCGTGGCCAGCATATCGCAGTGGCTATTCGCGCCAACCCACCACGAGTTCTTTTACGGTTAATAGTCGAAGTTTTGTCTTTTTCTTTCAACTGAGAGATATGTGGCATAGCGCAACGTGGCTCGGCGCAGTGGCTTCTAATATTCAGCAGGAAGCAAGCAATGTCAAGGGTTTGAAAACTGACCTGGTTCTTGAAGCGAGCGTGCGCGTTACCAAGAATATTATCTTTCCACGGTGAGTTTTCTTTCTTCGTAAAACTCCACTTTTTCTTTCTTTTCTTTCTTCGTCTGCTTTTCGCATTGAAATGCAATTTTCTTGGATTTCTCGACAATGCCGCTTGGGCTTCTCCGGTATAGTCTGTTTAATTACGCCTCGAGACGCGCTGTGAAAATTTCGCGCATTTTTTCTTTCTTGCGCTCGTTGCGCCGAAAGAACGTAAATAGATGCTGTAGGAAAATATTGAATTGATTGTCTGGCGGTAAGTGAAAGAAATGTTTAATTAGGCGGACGTGTATGCCGTGAAAATTATTGTGCGTTGACTTGGTCGAGTTAATTAGCAATATTCTTAGAGATATTTTGCAAACCTACTTTTTCAACCAAGTATTATTCTACGTAAAGCGAGATTCTCTATTGTTAACGTTGAAAAAATCTCGTAATGACCCATTTCTCGGTTTAACACGCCTAAAACCGCTTTTGCGAAGCATCGCGTGTATTCGGTAGGTCAACTTCCAACTCGATATAATATTACATTTCTGTTAGATTTTGGAATTCGATTAAATCAACCGGTTATATTTATGTTTACTTATCGAAAAATCGTTTGTTATCTCGCGACCCGTGATGTTTCATCTTTTGGAAAATATTGCCGCAATTGCCGAAGCAGGTTTTTCACGCTTTTCCAGTACATTTTCAATATTTAATAAAAAAACAGTATACATATGGGACCATATAAATCAACACGTTCGTGTACAAAAAAACCAGACTTTTGGAACGAAAGTAGCAAATCTTCTTTCCAAAAACAAACCATTGAATGTAATTACAGACTCGTCAAGATTCGGGTCTTTCTTACTGTTAATCATTACGAAAGAAAAAGTTTCTTGAATTGGATTTTCAATCATTAGTAAACTACTGGGTAATTATTTCCGAGATTATCGTTTCCTGTCATTACTGTATGAATTTTTTCGGAATTTCGATGTTTTAACTGTGATGCATCGATATGCGTGTAAATCTCATATGCCGTGTGTGAAAGAGTCGAAGAATTCGGAAACGCGCCAAGTTACACGATCGAGGTCTTCGGAGATAAGTTCGCGATTAGAAAGGAAATCCGCAAAGAGGGAATAATGTCGAAAGTAGAGGGAGTGGTGAAGATTGAGGGGAATGGAGGCGCAGTAGAAGCAACGGTTGCTGGCAATGGGAATAGCAGTAGCAGTGAAGCTCGGCACGCGGCAAACTCCGAAGGGTCTCTTACAACAAGTTGGACCACGGGGTCGGGGTTGGGGTCGTAGGAGGGTGGCAGTTACCGCTGCTGCTACTTCTACTGCTGTTACTGCCTCGATTGTGTGCATTCGTGTGCTATCGTCCGCTATCGTGCGCGCTTGTCTACTTGCGGAGTCGCGGCTTGGCACGGCCACGAAAAGTTTCGTCGGTCACGTTCAACTTTCGCGCCGTTCAAAAAAGCCCCTCGCGAATTGGGTCACCGACCGCGAGCGTCGTCGTTTCGCTTCCTCCCTGAGTCTGGTCGACCTTACCAGTCACCGCCAAGTAAACTTTTTCCTCCAATTCCTCGCAAATCACGCGCCTCTCCTACTCTGTCTCTTGCTACCCCCCTCTTCCTCTTCCTCATTCTCCTTTCTCTCTCTCTCTCTCTATCTTCACCCCCTTCGGCTTCTTGCGATCGGCGCGACTGAATTTAAGGTCCCACTTCGCCTTACTCTCAATGGAGCTTGATCTACGAGCATTTCTTCTTCTCTTTCTCTCGCGAGGAAATCTTTCTTTCTCTACCAACCGCGAAGGAAAACCAGGTTGCTTTTGAATAACTCGGTCGATTTAATTTTGCGTTAGTTCTATAATTCAGCGTATATCAAAACATTTTTTTTTCCTATGTTCGCGAGACCACTGTTTCGGTTATTGGGAATTTCGAATTTGTTTCGGTGAAAGTTTCCCGGTTGTTTTTGTTTGCTCGCGCATTTTTCGAGGCATGCTTTCTTTTCGATATTGGTACCACACCATACTATCGTGATTTTTCACCGTGAAAAAATATAATTGGAAAACTGGGTCATTGAAGCTGTGTGTGCCGCGAAAACTTTTAATTCTATTGTCGGGAAAGGGTAGATTCTTTTTTAGCATGGGGGAAAAAAGAGATTAGTGTAAATTGTGACTCTCACTTGAACTGACACGATTATCGTGACACGCTGATGCTGCTGGAGTCGTATTGCTTCCGAACGTCATTAGCCAAGCAAATATAATTTCCAGGCCTCATTAACTTAACGTATAGTCCGGGACCAAATAGTTCGCGACTAGTAGTCTCGCTCTCGGTTAATGATCGCGCAGACCGCAGTGCGCGCAACGCTCGCGCAGCAGCAAAAACCCAGCTCGAAATTCACCGTGGAAAAATCTTGACGATCCTGCCCGCTCGATTCTAGACTCAAAACAAATAAAAAAAAAAAAAACATACTACGCGTAGGAATAATTCCGATGAATATTAGTGTCGCGGAGCAAATATGGCGGGTGGTAGACTATACCAAAAAGGCTACGAATTACGCATCACATTGCGGAAAAATGCAATAGGAGAGTCATCGAATCGGGGTGTGTCATCTATAGTAAATGAACGGGGTAATGCGCGGTGGGATTGCGGGCCGCAGCGACTAACGATCACCATTCTCCCCATGCAAAACATCGTTACACCAGCGAATTCGATTAACCGAGACATTTTTCCGGGACGAGTCCAACGACTGGTACACTGAGAATGACGCGGACAAGAGGAAGGGAAGAGAACGAGGGGGATGGCGAGTAGAAAAGATTTCACGGAATCGGTCATTCCCCAGAGAAAAGTTCTCTATTGGGTATCCGAGTGAAAATATTCGAAAAGAATGGAACAAGTTTCCAGTCTTTAACTCGTGTCGGAAGATCGCGCGCTCCAGGATTGGATTCCCAAGTTTGAATATATTACGCATTACGTTCAATGAAATGTTGACCGAATTGCGGTAGCGCGAGTTTCGAGAGTTCTTAACTCGTGGTGGAGCGAGCGAGCTAGCGCGGACCATGGGGTCAGATTTGTTGTCGGCTGCGGCGCGATCGCGGCAGTGGTTCGCGCGAAGCGAGCGAGGGTCGTCAAGATTTAAGGGGGTGCACGTGAACCCCGTGGGGAGAAGCTGTTTCCTGGGAGTTCCGGCCGGTTCACCAGTGGCGTGGAGAACGGCCAGTCGGTTATAGTCGGGTTCCTGCTCACCTGACTCTGTCGAGGAGTAGTAGCTCCGCTGAACAGAAGGCGGCTTCTTTCTCTCTCTATCTTTCTCTCTCTCTCTCTTTCTCTCTTTCTCTGCCGATCGATCGTCGAATCAACCCTTCGCGAGCTGCGATCTCAGATAGCACGCACGATCGGGCTCAGGCTTGGCTGGCTGCCTGCCTCCCTGCCTGCTTGGCTGACTGGTGGTTGCTAGTGCTACTGCTGCTGCCAGTAGCTCTTTCTCTCTTTCTCTATCTCTCCCTTTCTCTTTCTCCTTCTTTTTCCTTGGTGAGGGCTCCACGCACGAGGAACGTGACTGCAGCAGTGACGGTGGTACCAGCGTCGAGTTAAGAGTAGACTATTCCTCCGAAAGCGCGTACGTAAGTAGCGATGTAGCTCGGTAACGCGAAGATAACGCGAAGATAACGAAAAGGTAACGCGAGAAGGACGAAGTATAAGGGCGAATTTCGAGCGACGGACTAGGAGTAACGAGAGGAGCGCAGCAGACCCGACCGGCTGCCGCTCCTGGAAAAGCAGCACTGACGCGGAGAGCGAGCCACCACGCTGGGAGGCTTCTCGTATCCCGGCAAAATTTTCGGAGTTGGTACCCGGCAGCAGATTTTTCGGGGCAGAGAGCGTGCCTGGGCGATCTTTCGTGCACTAAACCGCGCAAGAGGGACCGGGAGAGGGCTCGTTCGCCGCGGCGCGCAGCCTCGATCTCTGCTCGGCACCTCGCGTCGCCTTCGACCCGATCGAACCGGCCGAACCGCGCTCTGAATTTTTCGGCGTTTACTGCCTTTAGGCCCGGCTCTCTACTGCTTTCCTCCCCACCCCCTCTCAACGGCTCAAATTGACCCGTCGTTCTCGATCCACCCACCCCCTCGTTCGCGCACTATCCTCTCTCGCTTCAGCTGCCCTTCTCTCTCTCCCTCGCTCTCTTGCGTTCGTCGTTCGCTCTTTCGCTTTCTCTTTTCCTCTTTCTCTCTTTCATTTGCTCGCTTACTCTGACGTCTCTCACTGTGTGTGACGGTGTCGTACTCTCTTTAGCTCATTCTCTCTCTCTCTCTCTCTCTCTCTCTCTCTCTCTCGCCGCAGCTAGCAATCCCACCCCCTCCGCGAGCCCCTCGCTACGCCGCACCACTTGCCACAGCTTCCAACCTTTTTACCCCGTTCTACCCTGCTCGCCTTCCCCCGTGCCCGTACCACCCCGCGTGCTTCCACCGCTTCCTCCACCTCCTCGTCCTCATCCTCCTCATCCTCTTCCGCCCGTACATCCACCCACCCACACCCACACCATTCGCTCTCTCACCATCCACCCGCACGAACCACCCTCACCATCCACCCTCCTGGCCACCACCTCCTCTTGCCTCCTCTCTACCTACCTACCTACTTCCCTCTCGCCCTGTTCACCGGCCTGCCTGCCGGCCTGACTGTCTGCCTGCTTGCTTGCCTGCCTGGTTGCCTGCCTGGCTGCTTGCCTGTCTGCCTGCCTGTCTGCCTGCCTGACGACCTGCCTGCCTGCCTGCCTGCCTGCTTACCTACCTATCTACCTACCTGCCTGCTTACCTACTTGCCTGCCTACTTACCTGCCTGCTTGCCTATCTATCTACCTACCTACCTGCTCGGCTGCCTTTCTCTCTCACCCCTTTTTATCCTGCTCTCCCTCGCGCGCGCACCACTCATTATAGTTCCTCCCTCCACTACAAGCCTGCTTCAGCGCCCTCCCACCCTCCCTACCATCCTACATCTCTTCCACCTCCGCTCAGCCACCATACCACCCTGGTAGCTCTCTCTCCCCCATCCTCACTCGCACTGCTGCCTCCTCTTCCTCCTCCACCTCCTCCTCATCCTCATCCTCCTGGCAGTCCGCCTCAACCCGCTTCGCTTCCCGCATCTCTCCTCCCACTCCCTCGCCCACAACCCGCCACCCTATACGCCACCCTATACGCCCCCATCCACTGCTCTACCGCAACCCCGGGAAAACCCTGGAAAATCCAGCAGCGTACACCTAACTTCACCCCCCTCTATGTATTACCTATGTACCTCGACCGTGTACATGTACGCTCGGGCTCTCCTATGTATGCATATACATGCCTGGCTATAACGTACATAGCCAGGCACTGCCGTCCGCGCGAGCGTTCGTCGCTCGACACGCACATGGACGACCAAATGGACGTGGGATCATGGACGGCCTGTGCTTACTACGTTCCTATGTCTCTACCCTACATATGTGTGCGTGTGTACATGTGTGTGCTTCCGAGTGTTTGTGCATATGTGCGAGGAGATTGTGTGCACGCGCGCGTAATAGGCACTGGCCGGGTCCGCTAGCGCGCAAAATTGTTTATTTAAAGGCCGAGCCAAGTCGTCGCGACGCGAGGCGACGTACGCGGCCAATGCTTCGTGCACGCACTGAGAACGTGCCAAGAACGACGAAGCGGATGACGAACCAACGCGTTCGCTACTGTTACGGACGTCACGAACCGAGATAGAACAGTCTTATGTTAGCAGCGAGTCCTGGAAGAAAGTTTCTCATCCTGATGATCGTGTGACGCGCGCGCGCCTGGCGGATGAGTATTCCACGATTTTGGCACTGGCAATTGTTCGAGCTTTCCTACATCCCGTCGTGTAACTTCGAGGAAAGTTCTTCCATTTCTTGCTCGGGGTTCATCGAGCAGTGTAGCGTGCCGTCGGGTTTTATAATATGGCGCGGAAACTAGATTCGGTACCGTTGATTCCGCGGTGGAATATTGCACATCCTTTAAATTCGTAGGTTTCCTACGAATCTAGGAAGTCTACGAATCAATATATTTTCGAAAGTATGCCGCAACATTACTTTAGCTTCAACAATCTATCGTTCTACGAATAATCCATTATCCTCCAATAAATTAATCAGTTTCCGTGTTGAAGAAAATCTCCAAGTGCAAAGGGTTAATATACTTATCCAGAGATTCGAGTATAAACGTGTCGAGTCGTTTCGCATAAAACACTTTCTCTTCGAGTTTACCAACGACAAAGATTACTCTAGAGATACCGCGAAGGACCTTGTAACGCATTATCGTCCTTTTAAAACAGATTTAACATGAGGATCGGGCAACAAGCCCTTCCTTTGTCTTCCAGCAACTGGTATCGGGAATCGATTATGGAGAGAACTAAGTGCACTGTCCTTGAATCGCTTCCAAGTTCCAGCGAGAGATCGTGCTTCTCAATCAGCGGCACGATTCGAAGGGCGACCACCGCATTGCTGCTCCGCGTTACCGCGCCATCGTGCCAGCACCAGACTGACCTCGCAAATTTTCCGCCCTCTAATAGCCGAAATTTATCAGACTACGGGGGTGCCACCCGCTGGATTTTTACTGCTGTTGATTGGAAAAATGTAGCCGCGGTATGCCTGACCAATTTTCAGGGGAAAAAAGTGGCCTCATATGGGCCAGCCGTGCTATCACTTTTCGCGCGAATTTTTGCGCGCCGTCTCCTCCCGTGCGCGTGTGGCTGCGAAATATGTATATGTATATAAATACGAATGAACGCGCTGGCGAACCAGACGGCTAGTGGAATATACGATGGAATGCGTGTGATAATTACGCGCGCAAGAAACTCCTCTATCTTAATGGTTTTTGGGTAAATCTGAGGGTTTTAAATTCTTGATTTCATCGATAAAGATTTATATCAGAATTTGCTGAGTTTTTTTGTTCTAATTTCACAATAAGTGTCTCACATTCTATAATTGTCCTAAATGAAAATTGAACAAATTCGACATCAACTGTTTTAGTTACTTGAAGCATCGAATACTGAATTGCTAATTGACATGACAATTTTATCACAATTAGAATTTTTATACAAGTTATAAGCAGGCGTGAAGATGACGGTTTTGATTGTGGGGGTTTTCTTGTAAGAATTTTATTTGTTAGCACGTTTACGAATTTTATGATAGACTTATCGTTGAATAAATTCATTGACATAAGAAATTTAGTAATATCACATAATTGCAATTATTGAAGCAGCAAAATTATTACGCTAGATTAGTCATTCAGCCGGTTGAATTAACGGTTGGCCTAGCTGGCAAATGCTAGATTAATTTTTAACAAATCCATTCTATTTTACCCTAATATGCCTCGGTGACAGTTATTAAATTCTCAGTATATTAAATTTGCAGCGATTAAACACGCATTAGTGACATTTTTGTTTGATAAGGTTGATCACACAAATTAACGGAAGTTATTCCAAATGCAATTGCACTATTGATTTAAATGGTACTTTTCAAAGAGAATAGAAATTTCCTAATTGAGCGGCAGCGATTCTAAAATAGAATTAGAATCTATATTCGGCGATTTTTTATTCTTATCTTCGCACACGATAAATACTTTTCATTTTATCAACTAGAGTAAAACTTTTTACCATGCAGATTTTGAATTCTGAAGAGTGTTCTATATTACACGAGTGTCGTATATTTTAATAATACACTCAATATTGTGTATTCCAGCAATCTTCGAAGTTCAGGCATGTTTAAATACCTTTATAATAAATAAGAAATCTGCAGAATTCATATTTAAGATTGTTTCTAAAATTCTCTCGACTTAAGGCTATTCCTACCCAAGTCCTTGAATTTTTGTTCTCCAAGCAATCCGACGCATCCTACGAAAGGATTCAAAGGAAAATTCGTCGAATCCGATGAAGCAGAGTACGCAATTCGGAAGGAATCGTGTAAGTCGTTGAAATTTCGCGCAAGTTTTGTCAATGCAAGGTAATGAGCGAGAGCCATCGGTGTCGGGCAACTCGTCTCGCGTCAGTCTTTCCGCGTGAGCGAACCAACGCGACGCGTAGTACCGCGATGCGATTCGATAGTCCAGGGTGCTGGAGGCAGGAGGCACACACGCGTGCCTCTTCCACTTAGAGCGCGCGCGCGTTAAAAATAGCCGGTAATCACTCCTCGGTCGATCACTCCGCGCACAGGAGGGTGCTGCAACACACAGGAGGGAAAAGGACGAGAGAGAGAGAGAGAGAGAGAGAGAGAGAAAGAGAAGAAAAAAGAAAAAAAAGGGTGGGAGAGGGGAAACGACCGAGTTTTTCGATGGGGCTCCATACTCTCAACCGCTGGCAGCTGATTTACGTCCCCTGCGGCCGGTTCGTCGCCCCGCAACCCTTGCAATTTTCAGATCCGCGTGCCAGAGAAGAAAAACACCACTCGAGATGTGTGTAATGCTCGCCGCCCCAAGGAGGCAAATTCGAGGCGCGTGGTGCCTCTGGCTCTTGGTATTGTGCTGGTGCGATATAATTGCCGTAACTAGCCTCTCTTCCGCGGGAAGAAGAAAATTACGGAAAAACCTGGCGAACTTCACGATCACTCTCTCTCTCTCCCTTTCCCGGATCTCCTTCTCTCTTGCCAATGAATATTTTCTGCGGCCGATAAAGTGCGTTTTCGCCACGCTACTGGCACTCCATGCTTCTAAATGAATAGAACGCCGATAACTCAATAGGTGCGTGCTTTACGATGTTAGTGGGTTTTTTGCCTGGGCTTCGTATTCTCTCTCTCTCTCTCTCTCTCTCGTACTTGTTCCTCCACCCTCGTTATTTACCCCGGGACCGTGCTGATAGTGAAACTGTGCTCGCATCCGGATGCGCAGGTTCCGTAATAAGTGGGTGGAAATGAAAATTGAGGGGTCGGATGCGTGAGAGCGAGAAAAAGAGAAAAAAAGAGTTATGTCGTATCAACAAGGAGTGGAGATATGGAGAGTTTCTCCGAGAAACTCATTTCGTTTTCATTTCGAAACTCATTCCGCATAGTTTCGGTGGAAACTGGCGGATGATAGTGTTGCTTTTTTAGAATCCACTTAGGGCAAGTTTTTGCGTCTGGGAAACATTTTTCGGTATGGCGTCAAGGCGCGCATAGCTCCTGCTACGACGATGAAAGATTCATGACCCTTGAGGGGAGCTGAGTCTTTTTTTTTCGTTCGGGTAATATCGATTAACGCAGATTAATGACTCATTGTTTTCGAAGATAATCATATTATTAGTCGAGGCTGCGTGAATACTGCTGTCACGAAAGTTGACAAATAATTATATGGTATGAGAAACTTTCCGATGTTTTTTTAATACTTCGTATTTTTTTCCCAAGTTGAACAACAATGAAGTTTAGTTTCGGAAAATTTCAAACGAAGTTATGAAATTAGTCTCGTAAAGTTTTACTATATGCTAACATACGTAACTAGTAGATTTACGAACCGATTTGATTTCACAACTGAAAACCAATTACACGTCGAATTACAAGGTAAAAACGAGAAACTATATACTGATGGAGAAGCTTTGAGAAAATGAAGCGACAATTTAATAGAGAACGTCGCATCGAGCTTTGCAACTATGCAACTAAAATTTGAGTGAAACAAAAAAAAGAGGCGATTTGAAAATTTTGCAATAGGGAACGCGTTCGCGATGCTCTTCAATTGTCTGGTATACGCATGGTAAAAGAAAGTGAAATCCAACCGGCCAACAGCCACGAGTAATAAAAGGTGCATAACTCACAGAAGTGATTTCCGGGTCCTGCGTAGTGGTGACCTTTGTAAGCCGCGAAAAGCCCTGGATTGATCCCAATCTGCAACGAGAATCATTTTTCATTTATCTTGCTTAACCCTATAAGTGTTTTATTTCATTTCGAGTACATGCACTTGATCACTGTTGACGAGATATTCTGCAAAAACAGAGTAAATGTATTTTTACAAAAAATTCAAGTAAATTACGATAAAATAATAGATAGTTGTTTCATTACTTCACTATTAAAATTACCAATATCTTTCTTACTTTTCTTAAATCTCACATTAACAGTAAATGCAACTTATTTTTACAGTGAGACGAGTAAAGATGGAAAGATGTAAAAAAAAGGATTTTTGGTGTTCACAGTTATTTTAAAATAAGACTTGTAGTTACTAAAAAAGGATTTGTAAATTTGAAACGATTGTTTGCTCTGCTTTTCATCTCGAAAAGGAGAGACAGATAACCCAAGTCGGTTCGTGCGAAACAAGTGACTGACTCGGTAATAGCTCCGACAGCGATACTGAAATAATGATCGTGTCCTTAATTCGGCTTTATCAGCATCGTCTTCCTCTGTTTGGTACTCTCCTTCTCTCTTCTTCTCTCTTTCTCTCTCGAAATACTTTGAGAAACTTCAATCTTCCAGAAATTATTACCGAGCAGGCTTATTTCCCAACCAGTTTCCGTGCCCGACGATCGGATTACTGTCTCCGCTCCCTTTATTCGGCAGTCATTTACCGACTTCGAGAAAAATATCTCTCTTAAACGGCACGATTACCTCGACTTTTCTTTACTCCACTTGACTCGAATCGAAGTGAATTCTAGTATTTAACGATAAAACATTAACATATTAGTTCCATGTCAATGTTGCTTATCTCAAAAACTTCTTACTACATGGATGATTTATTCTTTGGGGCTTTTTGAGGATGTTTTTGGGTCGTGTCATTTTTCATTCGATCTTCTTTATTTTCCGCTTGATCCTCAGCAGGAAAAAATTTCAAGAATAATCATTATTATGATTTTACAATGATTATTTTCAATTAAGCTCTGAGCATTGTACAAATTCAACGTCATTGGAGAACTGTCAAGAAACAGCGAATATTTCGTTTAACTAACCAGTAACGTTATACACAAACGCATATTATTTACAAATTCCATATCATTGTTATTATTAAGTTTGTTAAATCAGTAACTAAAAGATCAAGTAACACGCAGGAATTGTTAACGAATATCGCTATCGAGTTTAAAATGCACATAACTATCTCTAAAAGGAATAATGCAAATATTTGTGTTATTTTTAATAACAATCCGCAAGGGTCGAATTTGAGCCAGGAAAATCATATGGTTTAATTGCAATTTGTTTCGCTGTTTTCTGGCTGTTTTCACAATACTATACCTGCAAATAGAAAGATTCCCTTATCGCTAAACACCCTAGAAATTCAAAACTAATAGAAACAAAGAATTCGAAATGTAGACAAAAAATTCAGCTCTTTGAAAAATCGGAGCGATTTCCACCGATTCGAACACTATCCGCAAATATGTGATTTGCAGTAGTGAGTGGAAAAGCAGAGTACATAGAGGGGTAGCAACGATTCCTCGGTATACTCTCTCCATAAAACCGTCAAGTTTTAATGGTGCAGTCGATCCGGCGTATAGGTATAAAACCATGCGACAACGTATTTTATAGAGATTCTTTTTTAAGGAGAATCTCCAGCTGAAAGTTTTATCGCGAGAGTTTTTCGGAGGCGAACTACGATTTCTTTGCGTGGACGAGCACGGTTCTTGGCCACGAAAGGTTATGCAACTTGGCGACGAAGACGACGACGACGACGGCGGCATGGCAGTACAGTACTGCAACGCAGGTGTGGTGGTACCTGTTGCGCAACCACATTATCTTCGCTCCTCCGCCGCGAAGCTTGGGTAATTAATAACGGCAAAGTCCAAGGATAGGCGATCGCTGCTAACCGTGCGCATCCTGTACGTGACTTTTTTTCTCCTCTTTCAAGCGACTGTCCTACATCGACGCTTCTGATGTTCTGCTCTATACTAACCAACTAGTATCGCTTAAAAATTCCTTTAATCCTCCACTTTGTTTCTCACGTCATTTTTTTCAGATTACTAATGACTTGTATCACGCGAATAATAATAGTAATAATAATTGCCGATGCTGAGAACTTTACAATTAAATTGGAATTTTGAAGAATTTTTTCAAGAAGTTTTTCCTACTGAAGAAAGTAAAATTTAAAGTGTGACGTAATATTACAATTTTGAGAAATAGAATATAATATTGGTAGCTTTATATGTGATGTCTTTTTGTGACGAATTATATTGTTCTTTGGGATGAAATAAGAGTAAATGAAATAAAGTTCAAAGTAGCTGAATGAAAAATTAAGATGTAGATCCATTGGTATGCGACTGTAAAGTTACAAAGTGTCATTGAGAGTTAAAGACCAAAGGTAGAAAAGTAACTTTAAGAACCAAATTTTTCTTCTTTCGAGACAAGTCTCCCGTGACAAATAATCTGACGCGATATTTCTCTTGGATACTTTATACTTAGTGAGCATCGCAAGATCTTTTTGTTTTTAACATTAAACAAGTATTCTATGGTTGGTGTGTATGTAACAGTTGAATTTAGATTTCAAGGTTAAAGCTGTTGACTGGTTAATCTAGTGGATGGTGTAGCTTCTGCACTTCCTCGAAAAGAACAATGCAACATCCATTTGCGTAACGTAACAGTTTGATCGAGTCATAACATTATGCAGAAACAGTCGGAGTACCGTAGTAGCGAACAAGTTTGCACTAGCGTCAACTAGTACAGTAACTTACTTACTGTTTGCTATTTATCGTTTACACCAGGGTCATCCAATCTTTGGGCAGATAAAGGGTCAACTATTTTCTACTATACTACTGTTGCTGTTTCCTCGACTCTAATGTTTTAATTAAAAATAAAACGTAAGAAATTCTATCTTTTTTTTGTTATTCATGTGTTATACGAATATTAAAAATTATGCTAAATTATGTTAAGGAGATCAGCATCGTTGGACTGAGAAAAATTCTTTAGAAAATCGCAGTTTTTTTGGTTTGGGGAAACGAGAAAGATAAAGTACAGGATAGTTAGTAAAATGACATGCTACCTTCCGAAATACGTACACGCGAACGTGAGAAATGGTCGAGTTGATTAGTTTGTACGATTGAATGGACAGTATCCGCTTCTGATAATACGAATTATTCTGCCAACTGTTGATACTTTAATCAATTAACATACTAATGAATTCCACGGTGGAAGTGTTTTCACATTAGCCAACAGTTTACAAACAAACGCTCAAACATCGAGTGCAATCGTGCGAACCATTTACTGATTAGTCAAGCAAACGAACATTGTGCTAGCAACGAAATTTTCTCCACCATTCTCCTTGCAAACAAAATAACTATCCTATCTTGACTATCTTGATTCGCATTGTACAATAATGTCTCGCAGTTTCAAAAATTGCGTGATCCCCATTCGAAAGGCACACAATAGAGCTTTAGTAGTTTCAATCCGAGAAATGACTGCATGAAAAGGATTATTATATAGACTATAAAAAGTCTCTCGGGGGGTAAAATAATAATAAAAAAAATGGAAGATAAAAAAATTCCTACGTCAAATGGAATCAAAAATAAATTTATAAGCGGTTATAAATTTTTGCGTAAATCAATGGTACTCGGGTTATTGAATTTATTCGAATGCATTTTTCGAGGGAAGAGTTCGGTTGGCCAAGCGTTTAAGGTTCAAAAAAGCATGCAATGAATTTTATACGCTTGTTTTGCCGGCTGGTTTCATCAGGATTACAAGGAATAACTTTGAGTTTTGTTGGAATAATTCTACTGCTTTACAAACGACACAGGAATTAGTTTTTTTGTTTCTTTACGAAATCGCAAGCTATGACTTTATATTTACAAAGGGACGAATATCTTTCTTCCACTATTGTTCTTTGCACGTTACATTTTTAAATAGCAAAATTGACAAATTGATAGACATCGAATTACAAATTTGCCAAATTCTTGTGTATAAATAAAATTCGAGTATCTTCATATTAAAGTCACCTGAAATATCATAAATTTCTCCCACTTTCATCAATTTCACCAACTCAACAGACACCTTATCAGCAGAATTCTTAAGAAGAATATTTCAATCGCAGCTTAATGAATCATTAAAATTCCGGAATTTTTGTCCAGTCCAGTGTGCATTCATCGAGCGGTATATTAGACAGAGGAATTCGTAAGGATGCAAAAAGAAGAAAAGAGGAAAGTCGGTTGTAGCCGAGGAAGAGAGAAAGGGAAGGGATGTCTACGGTGGTCTAAAATCGCGTTATATCGTTAGTCGCGCGTGGCTGAAGCAGTGGCGAGGGTTGACGATAGTAGTGGGTTCCTGGCACCCTGTCTCTCTTTCTCTCTCTCTCGCGCTCTGTCTCCTCGCGAGCATAAAGTACGTATCGCATTAGCGCGTTAACGCCAATGCGTTAGCCGCTCGGCCGGCGCCGAATGCCGAGGCTGCTACGTCCGGGATAAACGAGGATAAAATGACGGGGACACCTCCTACCAATCCAGGATGAGGGAAGGGAAAGGGAGAGAGGGTCGTGCAGGGCCTGTGCGGAATTGTCGCCGATTGAAAACAACGCGCGTCCACGCTCGACGTGGCTGTGCACGATGCTGGTAATGGTGTGTATTTGTATGTGTCGTCACATATATACGAACCAATGCCGATCATGGGGGATGAGAAGAGAGAGAGAGAGAGAGAGAGAAAGCTTTGGAAAATTTGGCGGGGGGTTGAGGCCCTATAGAGATTTCTATCCTTGTCTCGTGGCTGGTAAACGAAGCCTGCCTCGCGCGCGAGAGAGCTAGGTGTCCCGTTGCGTTCGATTACAACGTCGCCCGTAATAACCGAATTGCCCACGGCCCGTTAAAGCGTTTACACCGCTTGACGGATGATCGACCACGGTGACTACACGTCCCGCGTAATATATGAATATGAACCGTCCGCTAACAGACTCCCTCGCGCGATCGTGATCGTGATCGCGAACCTCGGTTCTAACTTAACTTCCTGGGGGGTGGTGCGAATGAAAGGCCCTTCGAGAAGGGTAGACTTGTGCGTTTCGCATGTGTCGATAATGGTGTGCGACAGACTGCTGGGTCAGTGACGTAAACACGGTGACATTTCTGAAACGTGGTTATTGCGAGATTATAACCCTTTGTAGTCGGAATTTTCCATTAATCGAATTTTCCCAGATGCGAATGAGAAATTGATTTATCACTTTGAGAGGTCTCCCTGAAAGACGAAGATCTTGGAAATAATAATTTTGGAAGTTTTTCGAAACAATGTGAACATTTATAAATTATGATAATTAAGAATTATAATTAATAATTTAAGTAGATGGCGGTAGATAAAGTGTACGGTATATCGTCACTAAAGTCCAGTTACCAAATATCGAAGATTGTAAAAAATACAGTTTTACTAATATTAAACGGCAAGTGGGAATATGAAAATTATTAAATCAACTTCAAGAACCACCAATGAATCATTTTCAAAATCGATAAAATTATGTTTATCGATCGGCAAGACAAACGACAGATAAAGAAATCAATCAAGTTTTTCGGCTATTGCATAATTTCGATTTCACCGTCTCAAGTCTCTAGACCGTCGTCCGGTAGTTTCCAATCCCATTAATCACGAATTCGCTGGGAAATCCGTCGAGCGTCGCGTTTACACTGTTTTCCCATAGACTTTATCGTTCTCGCGGCGGCGGTAGCTCGTATAAAGGGCAAGCAGCGTGTACGATTCGATTGGAGCGACAGTCGTGTTAACCGAATTATCATTCACGGGCCGATAAAGCCTTTATGTGCCGAGCGAGCGACGAGAAAGAGGGATCCGCAGAGGGAGAAAGAGAGATAGAGAGGGATGAACATAGAAGGAGAGAGCACAAGAGAGATAGAGAAAGAAAGGAGAAAAAGGAAAATCATCAGTGGTACGCCGCATTCGCAAATGCCCGGAGAAAAATTGTCGAGGTTCTCTGTCTGGAGCCTGTAAAAAAATGGCGGAAACCGGAAAACCAGCGGAGCTCTACCAGGTAACAATGATTTCCAGGGCTCGATTTGGCAAGTACCAGGGACCAGCAACGGAACCTAGAGTGGTCACAATACATACTCGCCTAGCGCGGGCAGGATCTACCGATCGGCGCGTTGCGTTCATTCGTTCGTTCGTTCGTTCGTTTCCAGCATCAAGCGTGATAACCGAATTGGGTATGGGCCATTAAAGCGATTACGACACCTGACGAACGCGCTACAAACGGCCATTTGTCGTTGTTACGATCCCACCATCGTCTCGGTGCCTTCCGGATGGATTTTCCTGCTAACTAGACGCCCGTTATGCCGGCGACTAATCGAGTTAAATCGCCTTCCTCGCGCGAAGACTTTGTCTCCGCGAAAATATCGCGAGGATTTAGGAATTGGGCACGGTGTTCCGAAAAGCGTGTTTTCTTTATCACCTTGATTTCTAGTGGATTTCCAAATTTCACTAGTATATAAATGTTACTGAACTTACAATAGTCTTTTGTCACTATTTTCCAACTTTCCATTGTTGAATTGTTTTAAAAAAAGTATTTACTCTACTTGGTAGTATAATATCCAAAAGGGACTAGCATACAAGTAGTTCGAGCAAGTTATTCAGTTGGCCTGTTTTGGACGTTTTAAGCTGTATAGCATTGTGCCACTGTCAAATAATAATATCGAGAGATGGCACCGAATTGTTCAAGCTATTCAATAGAATAAGCATTGGCATTGATTTGGATATAGAGAGAATCTGTATGGTAGAATAGCTTAAGTAAAATCAACCGGCTGAAACGTAGCAGTAAGTAAGTAGATACAGGAGAGTTTGGCTGATCGAAACATTCTTGCAAGTAGAACACAGTATGGTGCTTGTCAGACAGTTAAGTATAACAGATTCCTTTGGTTCTACTGTTCGATCAACCGTAAGTAAAATTTAGCGCTAGTGTAGTCGTCCTAATATGTAGCTCTCTTGGTATTCACTCAAAGCTGCATTCCTCTTTCATTTCGATTTAAAGTTGTATTTTTCAACCGAATTAAACGTAATTGTAGTTAAACAGATATTAAAAAATATAAATCCTACGCTTAACTGTAAAAATTGCTGGGAAGCGTAGAAGTTAATGAATTATGTAAACTGACTGAAATTACTTGTGGAAGGTTATTAATAATCCTCTTGGATAAATATCTATAGCTGCAAAATATGATTTTGTTTTTTTTTTTTGCGCACCGATCGTCTTGCGCACGTTGAGTTTTATTATTTTAAAATTTCCCTTCAAACGAGCGAGCCGTTAACAACCGGATCAAACAATCGGAAATTATGATTTCAATTTTATAGATAATTTACATTTCGAAATGAAACGCGTGTAAAATCCGTGAAAATCAATTGCACAGGGAAAAATTTAACCAGCCGTTCTTTTCGCTATACGCATGCGACTACCGCAGATATCGGTTATTGGCGAAACAAAATCGAACCTCTAATACTGTTCAATAGTTACACACATTAAGTATATGTATATGTATAGATCAATTCGATAAAGAATTAATTCAGATGGGTTGAAAATATTCCTTTAGATTTGTATCGTCTAATCGGATAATAATAAAGAGATAGAATTCAGATTGTTGCTTGGTACAAATTAATTAGTACTTGATATTTTACACAGAGAATTTTTCACCTTTCGTTAAAACTCTAAAGCGTATAATTCCTCGAGTATGTCTGTCGAATAATTAGTCTGCTGATTTTAAATTAAATTATGCATTCCGATTGTATTATACTTGACGCAATTGATTCTCTCAACAAATTTTTAAATTACTCTTCTGATAAATCACGAGGATCGTGAATAACGCGATGCGGTGAAGGGAATAAAAATCAGACACGATAAAACCAATATTCTATTTTAACTTTAGCAGAGGGCTTCGACATAGTTAATAATACCTTCGGGATCCTTTTCTATGCGGTATTAAAATAGAGTAACACTTAAAACTCCAGACGTCAAGTTCACTAATTTCTGAACTTCCCTCTACGTTAATTGGTTTAATGGTCTTTTAAAACCTGTACGATTGCTCATCGAAGCAATTGACTCTTGGTCACTTGAAACAAAGTCAATTGACAGTGAGAATTAAATTGTAAAGGACAATAATTAACGTGTTTGCTGCAGAAAAAAAACTAGAAAATATGTTTGAAAAATATCTGAATATTTTTGACGCTTCAAATATCTTCAATTTTCCATGAAAATCGTACAGTTAAATCTTACTTGTATCCAGTTTTTTTGCGTATACATAAAAAGTGAAACTTGATTTTGAAGTTAGTATATTGTATAGCAAATGTTAGTAATGTTACCGAATGATAATATTAAGGTGTAAATCTCATTGAAATATGGAGTATTATATTTTATTAAGGTAGTTATCTATCTGGTACAGATGTAGAAGCTTTCAATTCATTTTTCTTGTAAAAAGGAAATTATAGAAAATTGAAAAAACTTACAATTATAATATCCAGATTGCTGGTCAGATGATCCGGCAAGACGCGCTTGCTGACTTCCTCTTCCGGCATCCCATCGAACCTATCATGCTTCTTTCGCTCTTTATAAGTCTTCGCCCGCTTCTTCGCTTCTGCCAATTCCGCTCTGCGAACAATATTAAGATTAAAGCAGCTGAATAAACTTTCATTGTGATTAATAGAACATAGAACAATTTTATTATTCACCTGCTTATTAGATCATTAGATCATAAAATCAATATCTTCTGTTAATTCTTTGTCTTATCATTTAATGATCTGATAGTATAATAATTGCTATCAATAGATCAAAAAATAATTTGAGGTTTTATTTTGGAAAATATTTCGTGTTCGAGTTTCAAGACTTCTCAGAGATGTCGATACTATATTTCGTTCATAAATGTATCACTCTACTCCGGGAAGTGACAAAGGCTCGCAAGTGTTAATCGAATCTGAATCCAACACTAGAGCAATTATTTTCAATAAATTAGAAAATAAGTGGAATTTGATTTTCGAGAATATGTCACATTCGAGGTTCAAGACCTCTCAAAGATGTCGATACTATTTTGTTGATAATTGTGTCCTCACGCACCGACGATTGACAAAGGCTCGGAGGTGTTAATCGAAGGGCCGTAATTGTTGAGTGAGTTGTCGCGCTCGCGGAGCGAAATCGCTTTAATCGCGTTAGCTGGACGCAGCAACGCCCTCCTCGCCTCTCACGAATTTGTATGAAAACGGACAGCCTCGTCGGCGTTATTTAATTTTCCTTGTAAAAATAGAATATCGACACGATTCGATTCGGCTAAATTACAAAAGGCAGTAGTAACGCGCGCGCGACCGTTTCCGTTGCGCGAATTTGCCCGCGAAACTGGTTGGCGCGCTTTGTCAACGGATCCTATCTTGTATCGAGTGTTTCATTCGATTTTCCATGAACACACGGATCCCACTGGGATCGATTCTTTTTTTTTTTCCTAGAGTTCCATGACTGACGAATTGCTGGAGAAACAGCCAATATCGATTATATCGTTTGGATCAGGAATTTTCAGTTGTTCAATTTGGTTGGAGTTTGATTAAAACAGGCTTCGCACTTGTAGATCACAGAGATCTTTCTTTTCGAGATACAATGAAACAGCTATTACTGAAATATCCATTATTCGAACTATCTATTATTCGAATATTCTATTATTCATATCCGATATATTATACCGTGCGCCTGGGTAAATTATGTAGGATTTACTTTATCAAAGTTATCGAGAATAACGAGCAAAACGACACTGTTTCATAATATTTCAGTTTTCGGGTTTGAAGCGTTCAGACCTATAATCATTTCTAAACTGAAGCGGATAATATGATCGTTGCATTGCAATATAACGTGAGTTATTGGTGAAAACAAAACAAATACAATCGGTGATCAATCGGTTTACTATGGCAATTTGAAACTTGTCTTCCGTCTAATTCATAGTATAATTGTTCTCTGTAGCGTGAAGAAAATTCAAAATAATTCCTAGAAAAGCTTTCGAGGTGTCGTAAGAAAAATCTTCATATATCCATTGTATATCTTGAAATACATAATCTACTCTGGGAGTCTTTTAATTAATACGTTTATCAGCGATTTTTCAAGAGACAATTAAACCAATTAAGGATACTACTTATTTATTTTTTATTGTATTCAAGAGATCGTATTGAATTCAAATTTTCATTAGCGGGAAATTTTAAACGGTTCGGTTACTATTCGTAAAAAAATATCTCTCGCGAATCATTTTCACCGGATTTCCATCAAAACCCACAAAACAATGGTCTTTTATTTGTAAGGTTCACCGATCAAAAAAGAAAAACACGATAGAATCCATCACGTAATTTCTCTGGAGTACCACTCCTCTTTTTGTTTTTCGCATTCCCTACCAAAAAGTCGTGGCATTTGGACGCGTGCGGTTCGCATGCCAGTGGGGGGTAGTGTAACCCCCCCACCCTCTCTCCCCATACAGTTGAATCGGTCTCCCTTCAATTCTGCTTGTAAAAATTGAATATCATGGAAATTGACTGGGAGCAAATTACGCGACAACGCATCGTGCGAAAGAATTTTCGAGCAGGATGGGGTGAACTGAACAACAAATATTTCGAATGATTTCTCTTTTATTACCCGGCCAGTTTAATCCGGTTTAACTCCCTCCGCGGAGCTGTGCCGCGCGAGAGCCAAAGCCAAACAATACTGGCTCATCCCCCGGGCCAGCTGGCCTCCTCTGTTTTTTCATCCGATTTTCAAGGATGTTTTTATTACGCGATGTATTTTCTTTCATTAAAGCGCCAAATTAGCCGGCAATCAGCGCGGACTCGCTTTTCAATCCGGCGGAAAGCGCGAGCATTCGCAAAACCGTTGGAAGAAGAGAGAGTACAACTATTGGAAGGATTTTCCACTTTTATTTTTTTTCTACTTTTGTACTCTGAGAGCGTTATTTTCTCTTCTTCTTTTCTTTTATATCTCTTTCTTTCTTTCTTCTTCTTCTTCTTCTTCGATAGGTTTCTCTCGTTCTTTCTCTCGCGTTTTTCAATCGCTTTTTGGCCTGTTGTCGCAAGTGGGAATCTATAAGTCGATAATGAGGCCGTTTCGCGACTTGAAGAGTCGCGATTGCTAGTGCTGTTCGCTTCTGAGAGGCTTTTCATCCGCGCGCCCCGCTCTCTTTTGTGGCTTATTGAAATTAGTCGCGACGGTTTGCTCCGGTTTATGACTCGAGAACGGTGACTCTCTGAAATTCCTGTTGCCGCTTTTTATTACGTACACGCGGCGAATGGGGTTCAAGGTCGACAGAGATTTGTTTTAGTTTTATGAAGTTAAGGCTTTTATGATTGCTCCGAGAATCTAGTTCAGCTGTATTTTCACTCTTTTGTATACTCACTTCTATTACTATTAAGAGTAACTTACTGAACTAACTTATTAAATAAAACATAAATATACGTTGAAATAAATATGTCTAATTATTTAATATCTCGGTGAATTCTGTGAAACTTTTGCACATTTGTTTATAAAGTTTTGACAGCCGGATATTGTATACATATAATCGCCATTGTTAGTATCGGTAACGTATTCAATACATTGAAAGTATTGAAAGACTTTGACCCATTAACGATTAGCTGGCTTGACTCGATTAATACATTTTCACTTATTTCGAAAAATGGAAAATACTATTGTTTTTATTGATGTATTTTAAATAATATTTGCAAAGACTCATGCAAGTAAAACAAATCCATCGACCAATTTATGTTTTATTTATTTCAAAATATGTATTTGTTCACCACTACGTTGTATCTGATTCCTATTTTATTTTCTCCCCAATTTCACAATCATCCCGAGTATTTTTCCACGTTATATCCAAATTCGTTAATTTTTCACCTCGCAGGATTTGAATGCCGTTTAATCGACGAGCAACACGTGGTTGCTGAATGTTTTAGAATTTCTCAAGAATATTCGTACTAATGAGCTTCCAGGATTGTTCGCATTCCGCGCGACGTTGAACGCAATGACGATGCGCGCGTAAAACACGTTGAAAGGATCCATTTACATCGTAACTAAATTATTGACTTTCGCTGTGTCCGTAAACTTGCTTTGACCTTTGTCGCTTCGAGAACCTTAAGATCTTTTAATAATAATAGGCTGTGCGGAGCGAAAGGGCTTCGAAAACCCTTGGGCTTCGTTTCACAAGGATCTTAATCTTGCTTTAAATGTAAAGTTGACTTTACCGCATAGTTTGCATAATACGAGCGATATCTTGGACGCGGGGTGTTGCAATTAAAGAGAGTTTAAAAGTTACGCCGCAGTGCTCCAACGAAACTGTCCTCCTTAAAAGAGACCCTCTCGACCCACCGGCAAGTGTTATCGCGACAGACCCTTGAATAAAGAGCGAATCTTCTCCGAACTCGTCGATTATGAATTAAGTTCACCAAGTTCGAGCAACCTCCCACACTTCGAAATTCACTTTCTATTCCGTTACGACCTTTTTTTATGTATTCACACGATTCTGCTGTTTCGCAGAAAGTTCCTAAGTTCCATTTTTTGCGAGATGCAACCCTGTTGAGCGACAGAGGGAAAATCTGTAATAACACGATCTATGTAAAACTTACAACGTGTTAGTTTCTCAAGAGATATAATGTTCTTGAAAAAGTACAGAGACTCATTAAAATGATTGAATTTCATGAAAGACAAATAATATACAGCGTACATCTCTGTCAAAATTCCTCCCGAAACCAATCCCTTCGGAACCTATCACCCACGCGAGAGAAGCGAGCAAATCATTTCAAGCACCGCGTACACTCGAAAGACCCATCCAGAGTCTCCAAACTTTGGTGAACTTTGGTGTGCCTCTAATCACGTTGAAACCTCCATGAACTAAGCTTTCACGCAGTTAAGACCAATGTCAATGTGTGTTTCTCTGTTTGACAATAAAAAGCATAAGAAATAAATCTTACTCTTCGGGTGTGAGGATCATTTCAGACTTCCTCTTGCGGCCTCGTTTCTTTGGCAGATGGGCCACCATCTGCTGGTTGACTTGATTGGGGCAGTTGCCGTTCATCACGAGATTCATCTGTAGGTGTTGCTGTGCGGCGTTAGGGGGTGGTGGGGGCGGTGGCCCGGATGGTCCAGAGAGAGCTTGGGGTCCAGGTGGGCCAGGTGGTCCGGGAGGTGCGGGCGGTGTCGAGGTGGGTGTACTTAGGCTTGGCTGCCCACCACCCGGACACGTCATGCCCTCAGGATTCCCGGCCGGACTGCTGCTCGACCTCATGCCTCCCATCGACATCTCCTCGTCGACGAACGAGTACGGGTCTACCGGGGTCTCGCATTTGATCGCCACCTGGAATACATATATTGACCGCTCTTTTTACTTCCTTCTCTACTATATGCTCCCTCTTTCCTCTCATCTCTCTCTTTCTCTATCCCGTTCTCTCCCTGTCTCGTGCCAGACGCAGACTCTACCGGGGTTTGCTGCGAGTTTCTGCCGAAACGCCTCGCCGGGATTCTAGGGAAATTGGGCGTACCGGAAAGCCTGACTGTGTGAGGGAACTCGCGCTGGTTAGACGTGGTTACGGGAAAGCGTCTGTGTATCAGACGCGTCGTGGTTTTAGGATGATCCGGGAAAACGGCGTTGATCGTGTATTTTTCCTCGTTTCGGAGTGAATCTAGTTAGGGTGGGTTTTCAATGATTTTTTTTCCCGGTCTCTAATGTACAACCCCCCTTTTTTAATTGAATTTGTTAAGGATGCTATTTTTTACTTGTACGAGTTATAAATATAAATTGTTTGATCTATTCCTTGATAAACGGTGATTGAACAAGAGCATTGGTATTAATTCCTGAATTTCCATAAGCCAGTAATACTCGCGTCGTACCTCTCACGATCAGCGAATAAAGTTATCGATAACGAGTAAACGTTTCCGGAGTACAAGGTGTCTCTTAAAGCCGTCAGAATCGAAGTAGTATACCTTTTCGAAGCGAAAGATCAGTATCGATACCCGGCGGATAAAAGATTCAAAGGAAGCATCGTTTCCTTTCAGCGAGTTTTTCCCACAAGTGAGAGAGAATTTCACGGTAGCGTATAATTCATCTTCTATTATTTTTCCTTTCGAGCAGCTCATAGCGAATCAGTGAGAACGATTTCCGGTTGCAATGGGTGTCACGCGTGCATTTGCTTATTGGATATTGATAGACACCGGCGAAAACAGGAGCGGGGAGGGTAAGGTTCACGAGGGGGAGATGACGCGTGAGTGCCCTTCGCCAACAATTCCCATTACGGAACAATCCCATTTCCTCCGTTCCGGGTGGGAGAGAGGGGGAGGGGAGGGGGTGGACGATGGAGGCCCTCAAATTAATTTGGACCATTTGCCCGACGGAAAAAAGGCAGCTGCACATGGCGAAAGTGTGCGCACACCAGCATTGCCAACTTTTTCACCAATTGCAATCCGCGACATTATAATTATAATTCGTGATTGGCGCGAGCGAAGCAATTTCGAGAAACGTGATTTGCTGCGTGGGCGGGAGAAAAAACCGAGAAATCGATTCTCAGTGGGAACTATGAGTGGAGAGGGTAGAATTTCTTTTTTTTCTTCTTTTTGTCCTATCGCGACGATTGTATCAAAATTTAATACAGAGTGGTATTATTATTTTTTATGGGTCCGTTTGCTCAGGGAATAAAGTTCGAAGGGCACGTAGAGGGTGAGGAGGGGGGGCCTCCGCGACACTGGCACGTAGCGAAGCAATCGTAAAATGTATATTCGAGTTAGAGCCGGGGCCTGAAAATTCCCGAGGAAATGGCAATCGCGGATGCTCACGTCGCTCTGCGCTATACCGCATCACGCCGGACCACGCACGTTCCGAATTTCCTTCGGCCACTTTACCCGCGTAGAAGCGGGAATTTTCGATGCTCTTGCAGATTAGTCGGACGTGATGATCGACGGACTTCGAGGACGTTCTTTTTATGCTTGGTTCGGACCGAAAAACTATCTTTTCAGTTTTCGTCTTCAAATGCGTTAACCCTTTCCGATCTAAAATTTTAGTCCCGCAATTTAAGATTCTTTAATTCAGTATATTTCAGGAATGAACAGTATATATTTTCAATTCGATTAGTATATATGCAACTAACAAATAACTACATCTGTTGTATACGATTACAATTATTAAAATTAAACTCTTGGAATCCCCTTTTTTAAAAATATATAATCTTTCAAGCAAAATTCCCAATTTAGAAGAAATAGAAACGATTATTATAAATTCGTAAAATGATCCATTAATCTTCGTTAAAATTAGTCATGTGCAAGTCGTGGAAATTTTGCAATAATAAGAAGAGTTACGATTACGGATTGGCAAATTGAATGACTAATAACGAATATATATATCTATAGTAGAGAGGGTGATAATTGAGTTATTAACTGAACATTCCACAGCAGTCGAGAGTTCATTCCCAAAACAGTAGAGTACAAAAACCAATTAAACCAAGCAATAGTAACATAATAAACGACTAA
Organism: Trypoxylon attenuatum; assembly: GCA_963989405.1. Classification (NCBI taxonomy): domain Eukaryota; kingdom Metazoa; phylum Arthropoda; class Insecta; order Hymenoptera; family Crabronidae; genus Trypoxylon; species Trypoxylon attenuatum. Next base: position 26,662,174 of record OZ022489.1, read on the forward strand.
GAACGCTTGGAAGGTGCTCAGTTTCAATGGCACTTGAAACGAGGCTCAACTACAAACCGACGTAGGTAGAAACTTAGGTAGTGAGTCGTGACTATTCACGGACAAAGTTTGCGAACTAGGTGAAAGCCTCGTTATCGTTAAAGGCCGTTCGCGACCTTCGCGCAAATCACGCGGCGGAAAAGACTAAAAGGGTAGGGATCGCTTATCGGTTCGCGGCAGCCGCGACGGGCCTTATCTTACGCCGTTTTGGCCTCGATCTTGGGTTATCTCGGGGTCAAGAGCGACTACGTACCGATCTCCGTCTGCCAGCAATAATACAAACTACCAAATGTTTACGTCGCGATAAGGACTTTTCCGAAAAACCTAACAGTCACTTTCTGCTAATTCCACCATGATACTTATCGATATTAGACTAATCAATCCGTTGTTTCGTTCGATTTATCTCTAATTATGTACATTCGCGAAAGCTTTATTCTATAAAACCACCACAGTTTTCTCAAGAAAATTCTACTTGTTTCACGTAGAATGCAGTATCGAATAAAAATACGCGTATGTTATTGATTATTAATTTTGAATAATGGATCTTCCGAAGAATAATATTTGTACAACATGTACCTTATTAAAAAAAAAAGCCCTTGCACACACGAAAGTTATCGTAGAAAACGAATTCGGAATAACAGTCATATTTACACACCACCTGCCTTATGAGTTTTCAGTTCTGGAGGTACGAATGTTATTGAGACATATTGAACTTTTTACCGAATGTTTTCAATCTCTCGATCAAAATATTTTTCTATCGTTGGGGATAAAAATATTAAAGGTTTTTAAGAACGCTGGTTATATTGTTTAAAGTAAGTTGTTCTATACTAATATGACAATTAGTATAAACTATTCGAACAACAGAGTGCATTTATTAGAAATTTTTTAAACTTGTTATTATTATTACCAGCTTGACGTTTAATCATAAAATCGATATTATTAATAATTCTATCGATAACTAATAGAAAGAAACTAACATTGCTCTGAAAGAAGTTCTTAGAAATTTCCTTTCAAAAAAATAGGAAATTTCTAAATTTATTTAATATTTCCTATTATAAATGTCTCAAATTTATTTTTTACACGAATGTTTTTATCCTCAGCTAGTCTTTGCCAATCCCCGATGTTTTGGTACAATCGAACCAATAATGAAACAGCTCGAAACTGATGAAGCTTTTTTCCGGAATTCGCGAAGAAAGGTAGGCGGCGTTAAATAAAGTGACGTGTATCGGTGCCGAGGGAACGAATTCGATCTCGCTCGGACCCGATAAATCCGAGACGTGTCCGCGCTTAACAATTCGATCAGTGGGCTTTTTCCCCCTCTCTTTTCTCCAGTTCCAAAACGAAGGAAAGATCGAGTTGGCAACCGTTACCATTTTCACGGACATCCCTTGCCGCCCGGTAAGAATTACCGCTTGCTAGGAACTCTGTTTCAACGGGCGAAATATGATAATGAAATCTGCTTGAGGCGATAGCTTGTAAACGTTGCAGTTATTTAGAAAGATTGCAGACAGCAATGAGAAAGAGAACGAGCGAAAAAGAAAGCTTCTTCTCGTTTTCTTTCTTAAGAGTCTTCGTTTTGACTGGCAATTGGCGAATAGAATCTTGGTGAAAAAGTCATATCTACTTTGAGTGGAAAAAGAACGATGTTGAGGATTGATATAATGCTCTTTATGCGATTCGAAATTATGGAAATAGTCAATAGAAGTAAGTCGATGAGTAAAAGATTTTCTCTGTAGCTTCGTTATAGTTTATAAGACATTTATTGGTTATTTTGTATTTCGTTAAAAATTAATCATTTCATTGATTTGTTAATCAGAGGTAAAATATCATCATTCCATCATCTGAAAATTTTTCCAAAGTGTTTTTTAATTATATTAAATGTAAATCGGATTGATACTTGTTTCAAAAGTGTATTGGCACTGGTAATCCCTCAACTTTTTATTCTCGGACGTTAAGACGATTCACATACACACGTTGAAATTTCCGGCTTTGAGGCAGCTCGAGACAAACAGCAGGGGCATGTAGACTCACTGTCAGAGCCGGGCCGCGAGAAAATCAGATTACTCGAGTCCACCGAAAGCACTCAAATGCAAACTATCCAGTTGAAATTACGTGAACTTCGAGGCGGAGCTCTACTTCATTACGATTTATGGCCGACTACCGCAATCGCGTGTCGTTAAATCTCTCGACAAACCTGCAAATCGCTTTGGAACCTCAGATTCCTTTTAACAAGCCACAATGCTAGGTGGTCTAGTAAGAGTGTACTTCTTTTTCTTGCGTTATCCTTAATTCTAACGATTGTGTCTCATCGTCTCAATGTTTTGCCTTTTTTCACCCAAAACTATTGCGAGACGATACTTTTAAACAGTTTCGCCAATTTTTATATTTACAACTCAATCTTTCAAACTTATTTTTACAAACAGGGACTTTTTTCGAGTATCCAATAGAGTATAAGACATGTGATGAACCAAAGCATTCAATAAAAAAATAATTTAAAATATAGAATTTCATTCTATTGGCAATAGTTTTGTATAACATCATTTATAAACAATACTTTTCTCAATTCTTGCTATCAATTTCACCAAATACATTGTTATAAAGATATCCCTTATTTCTTATTAAAATACAAATCAATTTGACAGTTATATATCTTTTGAAGTAACTCTTTAGAAATCTGAAATAGCTTTTTAATAAGAATTCATATTATACTGTTTAGGAACTGTTTGTTAATGTTGGTGAAAATTCGCCATTTCGAGTATACTACTTCCTCTCTCTGCTTTTTTTTCTGTTAGAACAATACTCTCTGACTGTTGCTTATGCCTCGGACTATCTTGCGACTCGACCTTCTTTACGCGAGGCCACAAATATTCCTTGCGTTGATAACGCCTCATACTAATAAGTACCCTGCGTTATCTACGCTGCACTCAAAGGAAAGGAACAAACTTAAAAAAATTTTTTTTTAAGGATCCTTCTCTAACATCGTGGAGTACTAAAATGTATTGTGGATTATTTTTATTCGTCAGTCGCAAGCTTTAACTTTGAGTGAGTCATCGATAGTACGTGATTTGTTAGTTAAATTTACGCAACTTATGAAGCAATAACAATCCATCGTCCACGTGAGAAACTATTAAAGAAAAATTAATTATGAAGAAAATAAAATGTCGATCAGAATAAAAACTTATATTGAAATTGTTGTTATTAATACAATGTTTAGTAGTGTATTTTTAAAATGAGAGCTCATCTTAAAATGATCATTCGTACTGTAAGATAATACATACGTATATTATAATTGGTTATTTTGCTTCGTTGGCCGTGATTGCTATGGAATAATTCGAATTCGATAAGACAAGGTCGATATCTTCGAGAGAGAACTATTGCCCCAGGTCCAGGAATCATTTCTTTTTCAATATTAGATAATGGCTTTCAGTTTTCACATTGCATTTGCGTGATCAGACTGATAATAATATTACTGACACTTTCGTATGATTTACAAGAGAGGAATTTTTATGCACGTACGATAACAAAGATATTTGTATCTCGTGCCTTTTGACACAGGCAATTGCCATATAATTGGCGCTAAAAAGTCAAAATAATTTTGCTGATTAATAAATCAACGATCTTTCATTGTGGCCGTTACTTCTAAAATAATTTTTCCAACAAAAAAATAGCAGACCTGAATTGATACTTGTAACAATTGTTACATAGTACAAAAAGATTATAACAAAGCTGTGAAGCTTTTATAGTGCGATTTGTGAGTAATTTCTTTCAATTAAAAAAGTAAGTTATCTTATATTAAACTATACTATTTATCGCACGAATTAAAATCGTATGGTGCTAACAAATTACCATCAATCTTCATAGAATTTTATTATTCTCTGATCTCTGCCAAAAGACAGCGATAAAAAGTCATTCCAATTTCTATTCACGTACCTTCATTTCTTCTGTCTGACAATTACAATCTAACGAGGAACGTCAACCCCATTATAAACTAGATACACAATATTCGTAAGCGCGTAAGAAAGACTATTTTCAGTTTGCATATTCACTCACAGTTTCGGTTAATTAATTTTCCCCAATTTATTCTGCCAACTAAATGTGTTCCTATCATTTTTAAGGAAATTGTATACCTTTAACTAAAACTGTATACAGTATACCAGTTATCTCCCACAATTAAACAAATAATTATTTTGAAAAATGTGTGATTTAGAAAAAAAACGTAGTCGTATAAATGAAATAATAAAAAGAATTTCTTTTGACTATGTTTGTACATGTACTATACACATCTACAGTATCAGACAGCGTCTCAACATATTCGTGCGCAACATATGCACACATATCAAATTGTATACCTATAGTAGTACACAATAGTACAACTAGTACGTACAATACTAATCACAGAATACACCCTGCAATTAGTGTGCATTATCACCCTACAATATGTATACATAATAATAGACAAATATAGTATATATATTATAACAGACAACAATTCCAACGACATGACTATCAACAAATTTCAACAATTCCCATTCACCATCACAACCCCCCAACTATCCAATACCGATCTCGAGAGCAACAGATTCCTAGATCTCTTAATCTAGTTCCGACGAGTTCGATTTCCGTGTGAAATGATTTCACAGCAGACTAATTCGGATAGTTTGTCGTAATGATTAGTGGCAGTAGAGGGTGTTAGAGGGGGAGGGAAGGGGGGAGGGGGCGAGAGTGGTATTAGGTATAAATAGAAGGGAAGGCTTACCTGTCCGAGAGCGGAAGCGGTCGAGCCAGGTTGCTGGGGCTGATGCGCTGTCGCCGATATCGGGGTGAGGGGTGTATGCGGGGTATGAGGGGTATGTGGCGTATGTGGTGTCAGCGGCGTGTGGTACTGCTGACTGCTGTCACCGCCGGTACTCCTCATCTCGAGATCCGGACTCGTCTCGTACCCGTCGTCCCTGGCTTCCTGCTTCACCATGATCCCTGCACGGAAAAAGAACACCCTTTGACCCTTTGAATCCTTTGCAACCTTATTACTTCTTCTACCTCTTGAATCTTACTTCTACGCCAGGCACACGCGACCCCCATATTCCCGAGACAGACGCTCTCTTACTTCGTTTTATTCCTCATCTTTTCTTCCTCCTTTTTTTTTTTTTCTTTTTAGTCGCCTTCTAGTCTCGCTCATGCTTCGCGACCCTATTAAACTAGCTTTATACTAGTCTCTGCTTTCCTTGCAATTGCACTGCAAACGTTTTTAGCTCTGGTTTACTTTTTGTTGTCGAGGCTTTGCGTAATTGGTTGCATTGACGCGTGAATACCGGTCCCCATGAATGTGTAGCTTTGCTTCTTCTATTGAGTTTTCTCTCTCTTTCTTATTTCTCATTCGAGCCATTTATTTTTTCGGATAGTACTTATCGGTACGACGTTAACGATTATGTTTATAGTATTTATACTTGATTAGGCTATATTGTACGGGAGATAGAAGTTAAATTGTTTTAAGGTGAATAAATACTCTGAATTGATTAATCGCGTAATAGATTTTTGATGGAGAGGAATAAAAGATATTTGCGGTAATTCTTATTTCCCTTTGTCGAAGACAAAACAATTAATAGGAGCTTTTTACAAAAGACCTCGAGCTTGTGTTTTTCCTAGGTTTTTATCGAGTTCAGTAAACCAGGAAATTCATTCCTTTGGTGACTTTTAACACCGTCTCAATAGATTCATGCTTAAAATCTAGAATTATTTAAAAGGATTTCATTTATTTATTTATTTATTTAAATGTGTTAGTATTTTAAAATATGAAAGGAATGCTTCGAAGGATAATTATTATAAGATCATTGAGTAACATGAGATGTAAATTTATCAAATCTATTAATGTCAATAAAATAATAATATCACAAATTATTCCCTTGGGGAAATACTTCTTTCATAATACTACACGTAAATTTTCCATTACGATCGCTGGTTTATTTCTGCCTTTTTTTCTTCTTTTTTTATCTTTTTATAATCGTTGGATAGTCAGCCCTCATGCGATTAATTGTAAGCACCTTTGATACAGCTACCATTACCATGAACGTCAGATTAATTAAAAATTAAAAGATCAATCTATCGAGCAACTTCAACCCAACACAAAGCCCCGGTAAAAAGTAGAAAAATATAGTAACCAAGTTACACAACTGTCCTTTTTTATCCTCATCATAAACTAAACGCCTTCGATTTACCCGATCCCCATAGAATTATGGATAAACATTTAATTTATACCGATTTACGTATTAATCAAGATTTTTCATTAACTACTCTTTCAAAGTTTTATTATATCGTATTTCGTCTTTTACCAATGCTGATTTCTCCGTGAAACATTTATGCGAAACACGTTTGAAGTAACTTTCGATTCACAGAGAGCTTGAAACATTGATACCATACATGTCCTTTTTCCTCGTACATGCAAATTGCGTTTAGTCAGTAAATACCACGAATTTTTCATACGCGGTGAGTTTATTCCCTGTAGCGATCTGTTAGCCGATTATTCGATAATCTTTCTTCAAATATTAGTCGCATATCCGAATTAATACAGATGGATTTCAAGGCAAATCGGAAATTCCATCATCAACTCTTTTATTCTCTACAGTAATTTTGGTTAATTCAAAATATTTTTCTATTAGAATCGCGATATTTTTCCAGATACATTAAAACCAATTTCTATCGAAAGGTAAAATTGTAATTGAACAACAATCGTCTATTATAATTTGTTTTGGAAGTAACGTTTAAACTATTATTTTATAGCTTTTATTTTGACTTAACTATAATAAAAGACTTTAAAAGCTAGCGTTTTGCATGAATGTTAATAAATATATAATTGAAAATAATGGCATATAATGAAAATGGTAATTTTCTCTACCGAAAGCCGGCTTTTTGGGTAAAATTTACACAATTCATTTATAAAGCTAGGCATATTTTATTATATACATAAAGAATTGAACTAAATGAGAAGGCATTGCACCTCGTACCGTAGCGGCAGCGCTTTAATCCCCATAGATCAAACCAAATATTCCAACTGGCTTTGAGTTTTACGCCCGATTGCCCTGGATTTTCTCTCAAACACCACTGTCTTCCAAATTATGATGGATCCGAATTCCGTCATACACGAATACGGGCGCATGCTTCGATTTATTGCTTTCTTCCTATTTTTTTTATTTTTTACTTTCATCCTTCGGGATAAAAAATACCTCTAAAGGTAAAAGTTTTTTTGATTTGGCTTTAGTCTTCTGTCGATATTACCAGTTATTTATATTTTTTTCCGCGGAGCTTCCACTTTGAACTTACTTATTTCTTATTCAAGCCGAAAGAATCAAAATAATCAGTTTGAAACGATTTTTTTGTTGATTTTCGTATCTAAAGATATTACAAGTCATTTTTATAACGGAATGGGAAAACAATAGAAATACTTTCTCTTCCAATTATGTATATTAAGAATAAATAATCATTTTAGTCGTTGGTAGAAAAAGGAATATTATATAATATTCAAGTTCATAGTCCTTTAGTCGAATTAGTGATATAAAATGGAACTGAGGTTTTTCATTTTTTTTGTATCCTTTATTCTGTATTCTTTATTTCTCAAAGGAAGACTAATTGTGTTAGTATTAATACACCGCAATAGTTCTCTGTGTTCGTTATAACTGGAAGAAAGAATTTTATTTCGTAAGAGCCATTTACATAATAGGAGTAATATTTCTATCGTAACCATAACTCCAAACAGATAAAAATCCGAGAATCTTTCTGAGCCAATCTCGTTAAGACAAGTCACTACGTTGCTTTTCGAATATCCACTTTATCTTGGTACGTTACAATAACGAAGAATAATGTCATCCTTCAAAGAAACAAGTTAAACTTCCCCCTTGAGCATCAAATCTAAACAGTTCTCGTTATGCGGACACAGGAACAAAGATTTCAATCCAATTTCCTCAAAAATAGGATTGTCTTCCGCGTGTCTCGTGAAAGTAAAATCCTAGAATTGAAACTTCAACGGTCTTGAATATATCGTAACAATCGCGAATCCTGTCGATCAGATGATTTATTGACATATTACTGACAATATCGAGTAGGTCAAATTAAAACAATTCAAGAATAAAATTGATTGATTTTATTTCATAATATTCTTTTCATTCTTTGCTTTAACATTTTCTAATCTTTTCTTGTCATCATTTTATAATTGTATCGATTTTTTAAAATTCGAATGTATATTTCGCTATAACACGAATCTTGAATTACCTGGTAAATGTAAATCGCAATTCGATTAAAAATCCCACTTTTGACAATAGTTCATTACTCTCAGACGCATATTGATCGATCCAAACTTTTTTCCTCTACTTTCAAGCGATCCTATTATTATTCCTGAAGCACAGCGAGCGAATTTGAAAGGACACGTGACTGAAATCTCGTTACGATCGATCGCGGTTTACTAATAATAGCCGTAGATCGATACACCTGAATTATTCGGATTATTGTGGCTAACGTGGACCGTGTGTCTTCGCGTGTCCTTTGCCCACTGTTTCGTAGTCTCGATTCCTCATCATAATCATAAGACCAAAGCTATCGGACTAAAGAATCACTTATACATTTCTCTCCTTATTTTCGCCTTCCCAGATTTATTTTTGTAATTATCCAAAATACTGAATGTCATCAGAATACATTTCCTTCGCCTGCATCGTACATAAATTATACTTTTATCAATATAGAATTAAAACCGACTATCAGGATAAAAGAAAATTCATTCACTAAATATTTCAGATTTATAATCAAATAAAATCATAATAAGATTACATAGTGATTCTCCCATAATTATTTCTCGACAAGAAGAAATCCACAATTAATCACGCGCGATAAATTCTATCTATCCTAATCGAAGTATCTGATCAAAGTATCACTGTAGATTTCTGCTCTAATTGAAAAGCAAGAGAAAAAGAATATTCCGATAAAATCACAGTACTCGTGTTTCCTTTCGACAAAAGGAAACAATTTACGCTGATCACAAGGTACTTGTAACACCAGGAGGAAAAAAAAAAAAATTAAATCAATCGAGTGTGATGTCCCATTTTAATAACATTCCTATCTATCTATGTATTATATCTCTCCCTTCTGTTACTGCTTCCTCTCTCTCTCTCTCTAGCTTCGTAGGTGGAGAATTTCGTTGGTGGTGGCGTCCGCATGAAATTGAAAATGAATATGCACGTATACATAGAGGTGGGCAGATTTTTTGCAATGACAAATGCGTAAGTCAGAACCGCATCGCTCTGACAGGATAGGAAAGAGGGTGGCGCGGTCGCGGGTGGAGTTGCGTGTTCGACCAGAGGGTGGAGGTTTGCAGTTCACGCAGTCGCGTCGCGGAAGGTACAATATATAAAATTAAAATGACATTTGATTCGTTGTACCTTTGTCGGAATAATCGCGCGATATTGAATTGTCATGAGGCGATGCGAGACTGTTTTTTCCCCCTTCCTCTTGTCTCCACCGAACGTTTCATTTTCCAATCGTCCTGGGAAAGTTTCCGCGTATGGAATACCAGCCTCCGATATTTTCGCACGCGGAGGATGCGGTAGAGATAGTTTCGTATTATTGTCGCGCGGATAATAATAATTTGCGAAAAGGACATAAAAGCTGCCAATGCCAATAATTGGATTCGTTGCTAATTTAATCGAGAGGCCAAATATAATATGGAGACAAATATAGCAGGGTTTTTTTTATTTTACCGAAGACAAATTAATAATTTACAAAATTAAGGACTTATTTATAAGAATATTTAGATTGGAATTTTAACACATTTTCTTATTTCAGGATTAAGTGAAATAATATTATGTTCAGAAAATCGTCAATCGCTTAAATTATATCTTTAAAAATATCTTAATATCGTTTGGCCCCATAGAAGTAAATTTTATTGAAATGGAATTAAATATTGGAAGAATTCTTACCTTGTGAATTAGTACAGCCCATCGTCGTTCCGTTTGCTCCACCATTGTGCACCGGTGACGGATACGACCTGCAAAATCAAAACCGAAAAAACAACAGTTAAAACCTGCACTAATTGCGAGAGTGAAATATTTAATTGACAGACAGCTTGTTGAAATGTAGAACGCTCGGTTTTTGGAATAATGAAATGCGACGGAGAAATTTCTTTTTGTTTCAAATAAGCTGATTGTTGAAAACATATACTTGGAACGTTCATGAGTGATGGAAGACATTCGGTGCACCGGATTTCATGAAGGCCGTTTAAATCCGCTCTGATTAGTGACAGAAGCACATATTAAAATCTGTATTTATAAAACTCATCGCCAAATTCTACCTTTTACCAGTTATGTCTGTCAAAGTATTAATTTATAATTAAAACTCAAATATCATTTTTCCTCAAGAATTGTTTGATTAGTAATTAACTAATATACAATATCGGTAGATGTAATTATATTTTTGAAAAAAAAAAACACAATATTGTGCTTTTATTTATTTACAGTACAAATTCATGCAAAGTTTATTATAAGTATAACAAACTTTTATTATAACCTGTGAACTTTACAATAAACCACAAGAGATTAATAGACCATTAGTAGATTGAGTTTTAAAAAAATTGCGAATGAAAACAGCCTGTTAGATTTATATTAATACAGAAATAGAAATGTATTTTGGACAATTCGAATTATCTTTATGCACGATGCAGATTATTTTCGTTATATTTTTATTATGCAAAAATGTGATAAGAATAAGTGGTTTTTTTTTCTCTTCAGAGACAAAGATTCCGGAGTCGTCAGCATGCGGTGGGCAACAGAGAGAGCAACCGGTAAGTTTGAGTATCCCAGCATTGTTTACGAAAGCTTCATTATACTCGCGCAGCAAATTGCGTGGTTCTCGTGAAGCGATCGTTATGCTCGATTAGCTTTTAATTACCGATCACAATGCGATTCACTCTAATAGCTATCATATACATATACTATCTACATACTCTGCTACTTCAACCGCAATCCGCTTTGCGTTCACTACTAAATTACACGGAATTCTGCTTTCTTATTGGAAAACTCTGCTTTTCCCAGTAATTTAGACAGGAGGAACTTACAAAAGACATTACCCGAAGATATCGCCTAAGTTTTCTTCAAATTGAACTTTGGGTGACAATGTTTGTTGCAAGCTCTTTTTTTGGGGGGGCGGAATTTTCTTGACAGTTTCCGGTTCGCTGAAGTGAAAGTTAAACGGTTCGAACAAGTTTAAATTGTTTAAGATTTAAGAAAAGTTGTAGTATGGTTCTGCGGTAGATTTCTTAGTACCTTGTTAAAATACTTGAAGACAAAAATTTATTTAAAGTCCGAATTAAAATCTGTTCCGCGATACCTCTGAAATCTTCATTTTACACGTATTCCGTATAAACCAGCAGGTAACGAAGCAAAATTGAAAAATTCCATGGAGTTTAAAAAATTATCGTGGTTTTTGGCATCCAGTAATTATTCAACATTGCAAAAACTGAGTGTGGCAGAATTTTCTATTTAATTTATTTAGAATTACGAGTTCAACGTACTTTTAATTGTACGTAACTCTCCCAAAAATAGCACTAAAATAATTTAGTATGTAGATATACATACCAATAAATTTATGAAGATATTACTACACAAAATCTAATAATTTGAAAATATCGTTAGCGCAGTAATGCCAATCAATACACCTTAGACCGACTGTATTAAAAAAACTCGAGATTCTATAAAACTAAAGATAACAGACGCAATTCTCGATCATTCGATAGGTTGTCTCACGTTTAACCAATACATCCGAAAGAAATCCTCGATGGAACAAGAAACGCATAGCGCACCAGAATAACAGAATTATCGGTGATTTCCAATCCCAGGTCGATTATAACGACCGAAAGGGACAGTCGTCGTTATTAACGACATAGGAATGGTTGAACGTGGAGGTTAAAGAAAAGCGGTCTGTTATTAATGAATTAAACGCAGCGTATTCATTAGAAGAGAGTTGACGCGCGGTAGAGGTACACAGTAAGCTCTCATGTCAGTGGGCATCGATGCGGCGTATCAGGAAGCTTCGAGAGATCGGGCACGTTTATTTCATTAAAAAGAGGCAGATAAAGGAAAAGCGAGCAAAAAAGGAGGCAGGGTGGCAGCGGAAAATCGTAATCAGCGACAGCCGACAGCACGACGACAGAGGAATAGAGAGAGATAGAGAATCAGAAAAGAGAAAGAGAGAGAGAGAGAGAGAGAGAGAGAAAGAGAGAGAGTAGTCAGTCAGTCGAAGCGCACTCGTGGCTCGCGTCATTTAATTGATTGTGTTGGCGACGAGCGCGCGTCAATTATGATTGTTCCCTCTGTACGCGCGGGGCTCTGTCTTTCGGCTAATTACGGGAGCCGATTTGAGCGTTTGCGGCCGACCAAAGCCAAAGCCCCATTCGAGAATCGTTTTGCGCGATTGCCAGTGGATGCAGCAGCGCCGGTGGTAGCAACTGCTCCAACGTACTCACACACTCTCACAGTACGTTGCCATCGCTGCTACCCTGCCACTTAATTATGGCCTGAAGGAGCAAAGTGGCCACTCGCGAACTACGACCACCACCATCATCATCTATCTACTATCTTTCTCTCTCTCTCTCTCTCTCTCTCTCTCTCTCTCCTTCCCTCTCTCACCCCCTCTCTCTTTCTTCTTTTATTCGCGCGGTTTTATTCCGCGAACCGCAAGAAAAGTGTCCCGTGAAATTGTTAATTACGCTCCCTCAAACGCGCCGCATACCTCCTCCCTCTTAACTGCGCGGTGTCCCATTCACAGTTTTATACCACGCGGATGGATGAACCTTTCAGCTCTCGGCACTGTCCTTTTCGCGGTACGCTCGCCTTCCCCTCTTGCTGACTGGTGCCGCGTGTACCCCTGGCCCTACCCTGTGTCGTCGCGAATTCTATTCCTGAATCGAGGACAGCCGTCGCGAAATTGAGTGCTTTGTTCGAAATTTTCCTCAATTTCGAATACCATGAACGAAAGTGCCTGTACTGCCAGCTGATTTTGGGAGGTTCGAGGCGATTGGTTCAAAGATAGGCTCGATTGCTGAAATTTAAGTTAATTTTCTTAAAATATCTAGATCACTGTTTTTGATATAGAAATTAACTTTTCGAGGGTCTCAAATCTGTTGTGGTAAGAGTGAGAAGTGTCAATATGGAAATTAAATCAATTAAATTAATATAAGATGAATATTGTATTTGTATTACTTGATACATAGTTTGCTTTGGTGTACATGTGTACAATAGGTATATTCCCCTAATAGTAAATCTGTTATTGAAGCAGTTAAACGTTCCCAAATATCAAACTAATAATCATCTTTGCGAAATTCAATTGGAATTCAAGACCACACTTCTAAGTTTCGCAATGGAATTTCTCGATCAAGAGACCCATGTACGTCGACCCATAGAATGTTACTATGAAAATATGGTGGAACAGCAAGAGTTACGTGAGAGAGAATGGAAGAATTTGTTGACTTGGAATTGTCGAATCGAGTGTCAGAAATGTTGTGCGAGATATCAGTGGAGAAGGAAAAGCACGGTAAGCGAGAAAAAGTAGGAATCGCAGGAGATTTGGTAAACAAGAAGAGCAAAGGATCCAGCTTCCAAGAATGCAGAACCAGCACAACTGGCCAAAGGCTCGACCAATTAAGGAGTTTCGCGCTTGCGGGACTGGGGGCACGTCGTCGTCGTCGCGGTAATCCGGCACAGCAGGATCCTCCTAATTGGTGATCGCACTTTAGCGGCTTCCTTCCCTTGAAAAGCTAAGATTTTCATTGTCCACTGCCCTGCAGACTATCGATCCATTGGACGTAAGGGCCAACTTACTCTCTCCTTCGATATTTAAGATCTTTTTCGAATTATGATAACAGGAATTTTTTGAAAAATAAAATAATTATTAAGGTTATTATTAGAAATGAGAGAGAATTTAGGTTGAATTTCTTTTATAATTTATTCACAAGCGAAACTGAGCGATGGGTATTGTTTTATTCAAGATATTCACATTAGTGCAAAAAGCAGTAAAACGTGTATATTGGGTCACAATGTTAATGAAAATCGAAACCCGGGCATTTAATAAGTATTGGAAAATCACGAGATACAGAAATCAAAGAGGACAATATTGATACTGATCAATCTTGTAATGAATGCCAACTCGGCTGACATCAGATTTGAAAAATTCCATTAATTTTTCAAAAGCTACTCCAGAATCTAATTACCAGATTTTTCCCAATGCCCGAACAGCGAAGATAAATAATACCGAACAAAATTAAAAATCCTCACTCCAAAATCGACTAACTCGACCCATAAACCCCACAATAATCGAATATTTCCTTTCTAATTACCATTGAACAGCTTTCTATTCCACGTTACACAATCGAAACATCAAACAAACCCAATCTCAACAGCAGCACGATACGAGCTACCTCAAACACTACAACACAAAGCATCGATACAAAAACAAGTCACATTAACATCGAATATCCTATCCATTAGAAGACAAAGCTTTTCTCCTCACCATTCTTCCTCGCAGTCAAGTTATTCTTACATCCATTTATCGGGAACTACCAGGAGTGTACTGTCAAATCTCCAACCAGCTTCCATCAGCATGACTATATTTCTCTCCCACAAACACTCGTAAACGTACGACAATAGTTTCGCTCGAATTTTGCCAGTACAACAGTCTGATAGGTAGGTTTAGGATGAAAGGAGTAACAGTGGCAGAGTGTATATAATAGTAATTGCATTTACAGTCATCGGATTGGTTTACTCACGGATGGAGTCTAAAAGCTCTGTCATCCGACACCGGGGAAAGTCATTCGACGAACCATCGACGTCAGAGTCTACCTACACCCCTTGGTTACTCGTACGAAAGTACCTCGTGGAACGGTATACCTGATTTCGAGTGCACGTGATACCTGTGTGTAATATGGTCCTCTCTCCTCTTCTCCTTCTCTTTCTCCTCTTCCCCCTTCCCTCCCCCCTTCGCCCCTTTTACCCCTTTCTCTACCTCCTCCCTCATACTGGGTACAAATATTCCACCGGAGACTAAATACAAACAATGCAGTTTGCACAAAGCGCCGGGCCGCCTGCATTATTTCCGTGAAAATTCAAAATTACAGGGCGGCGATACGCCCCCGGGGCGCCCTGACAAAGAGAGGAAAATATGAAATCAATATTTGCGCACGGCTGGACGGATGGCCCGTACTCGTCGCCTCTAATAGAGCCCGCTTCTCTAATTCTTTTGGGCTTTCAGATATAGTCCACGCGTACAGGGTGTTCCTCAAAGACTTGTATGTTACCGCGGAGATCGTGTCAATCCATCGAACAAATTGCGAAAAGAATATACAGATAATATTTTCTATTTTCGAGCTCATTTCATAAAACAAACAAACTAGGGCATTCCCTTGAAGACACTTGTATGATCGAAATCGATTTTCTCGAATAGTAAACCCTAAATGAAGAAAAGTTATTATCTATTTTTGGGGGGATTTCCTTTTTTTATATTGGAAATCACGTGGTGGCCAATCGTGCGTATCTCTCAGGATCACCCTGTATACAATATGTTTCATCTATGCTACGCTCTAAAACCGCTCGCTCGAACTCAACGCTGCGACCAGACCGCGAATATTTATGCAAATAGTGGATTTTAATATTGCATTAATATCGTGGCTTGGCTCGTTCCTCTGTGCTCGTACTATGTCTCTGTATGTATGCGATGTGTACATAGACGCTAGATTCACGATCCATTCGCTTCGTCAACCCTCTCCTCTTAGCTTTTGGATTTTTTCTCTATTTTTTTTCACGCGCTTTTTGATACCACAATGTACGCCATTTCGAAGGGGAACTAGAGATCTGGCGAAACTCGCACGAAAGTGTGAGTGATTTTTTGTCAGTGAAATTTTTGGCAAGGGGTGGCTACACTGTTGACGGTTTCGCGTTTCGCAAATTATGGATACGTATACAAGTGTTCTCAGTTAGCATAGCAGTGGTTTAGAATGGTAATATAATTATCTGTTTCGCGTAGTAGGTGGTGATTCGCCATTAAATGATTTAATTAAATGGCTCGTAATGGTCACAACTCGAGGTTACATTTGAAATTCCAGATGAGTAGTTTCGATTAAATTTAATGGTTAATTTAGAAAATTGTTTCTTCGGTTAGAATGATTTTTTATAACTCTATCTTTCATCACGTTGATATATTGTAAACGTTTTGTAGTGTTTCGCGTACTCTTTTCGCGAATTTGCTTCATAAAAGTTATCTGAACGAACGATAATGAGGACAGTAGTAGCAGACACTTCTATTACTGTTCTGCAATTTGCAGGGTCTATAACTTCGAAGGAAAGATAACACCCATAATTACATAAATTACATGGCCTTCGTTGTTCTGACATCTTGAGTCACTTCTGTAGTTACGTCCAGTAATAATCAAGCTATAGTCTATCGAACCACTTATATCTCATATTTTTATACATGCTTTACTGTCATCTAATCTAGGAGCAGAAACACTGGAGAATTGTGTTAGTCTGGAATAATGATTTCCTCGAGGCAGATTTGATCAATTTAAATCAAATTTGAAATTGAGATGTTACTCAATGCTAAAAACTAATTTCACAAAATAAATTTTGATTTATAGTTATGAAGAAAACGAATTTAAAAAATGACATAATTTTGACAAACGAATAATTAAGAATCTGCTGCGTAAAAGGAATGCAGGGTCGATACGTATACATTCTATCACAATAATGCAAACGTCGAGTCTCAACCCTAAACACTTTAAAGCGGTCTGAAATTACAGAACACGCAGCACCTAGCTATTACACCGACTGGTAGGGTAGTGAATCTATCAATAGTAACGAGTTAGTCAGACAGGAAAAAGAATTTCTTGCAGTATTTTTCTACTAGCTAAACCTTGAGGAAAGGACTGGTGACTGTGGAAAGCCTTCTTTTAAACTGATTATATCAAAGAGTTCGACGATCCCTGTCTTTATTGTCGTTTTTTTCTTGTCTCGTGCGTAGGATTGACGCGGCTCAAAGGCGGATTATGTCATTACTCGCGGCTAAGATTTTCCGCGTGATATTTTTTTTTTTCTCTCTCGAGGCGCCTCATGGATCCGAGATGCATCGGAGAGTCCTGTTGAAGACAGAAAATGAATTCTGCGGGAGAAAAGCGGTTGAAAGAGTTGCGTAAATATCTGGGCATCGTTCCGATGCTGATCGAATAAAACCATCGTGATGAATTAAATTTATCCTTCGCGTTCAGAGATGCCAGTGTGGTTCGTTGGATCGGTTTGATAAATAAGCGTGACGTTAACATTCCAAGAAATATAAATTCGATAGATTCTGGATTAAATGAGTCAGTTTTGTTGCTTAAAATCGCTTGTTAATCTTCTAACAATTTTTTAATAACGTATCAATATTAATTCGCTTCAATTATGTTTAAAGTTTTAATTCGATAATTTGGTAATTTTAGGAAGGTGGCAGAGTATTACAGAAATCCGAAACACAATTATTCCAGAGAGGATGAATATCAACTTCGAACTTACGTTAATTGGATTCAATTCATTTGGATCTGTGTTGAAGATTGATCAGTCATATTTAGAGTTTCAGTTTAATGAATGTTCTAAAGAGAATAGAACAGCGTTACAGAAAACTATATACACAGCGCTTCCTCGTAATTATTCTATTCAACAGTTTCGACTTTGAGCCTGAATTAAACGAACCCAATAGATTGGGAATTATTGTTCGACATTGATCAATTATATCTAAAGTTTCTAATGATTCTATATTCACAAAAAGCTATATTAATTGTCCTCGATACACGTATAATCAAATGAGTAATGAAAATATTGAAAGTAGTTAATAAATAAAAGAAGCTTACAATTTTAGCTAGTAATCATAAATAGTATGTATTTTTCCAGTAAATGATTATAGTTGAACAAGATGCGAAGGGCCGAAGGGAGAAAAGGCGTGTTTGCTTTTGTCCCGGTTTATTTTCGATTCGCGGATGACGCGGGAAAGAGAGCTGACTGTGCCTCGACCCGGTGTTTCTCGATCAACAGAGAGAGCCATGTTAGTTTCCCCGGTGGAAAAGGGCCGAGAATCGAGTGTGCGTGCTTCCCAGGGAAAATAAGAGAGCAGTAGAAGCAGCAGTACCAGCAGTACCAGCAGCCAGTCGAGATTTTCTTGCGTGCTTGAAAAATCGAATTTTTCCCGTGTGCCAGAGTCGAGTGTCTCGGGGTGCGCGCAGTGCAGCTGCGATAAGAGCTTCCCTGGGCTCTTGCTGCGACACGAATGCAGTCGAAGGGCTGGCTCGTTTTGCCGCAGCTCTTTCGTTGACCAAGAAAATCGCATGCTACGCTTTCGCCCTCTCCTGACTTACCCAGCAACGTTCCCATTTCGGATTTATAGATTTTTCTCGCGCGATGCTCAGACTGTCTGGCGAATTAACCCTTAAGTTTTCAACGCTCGTTTCTAGTGGTCATTATAGTTACAATATAAAACAGAAACGGGGTCATTACAATTTTACGACAACAAGGAAAAAAAAGTGCACTTAAGCAACTTTTCCTATTGGAAATATTCATTTGAGGTTTTATTACGTTTCAAACAACACAATTTCGATTATTTATTCCTTATTTATTTACTCTCTTATCGTATCACTCTCAACGTTAACAGTATTGCAATCATTTAGTTTCAGATGCGAGAATAAAGAAAAATGTAGATTTTCTTGAAACACGTTAATTATAGGACAAACAGGAATCGATTATATTGAAACTATAGCCATTAGCAGTTTTTAAGAATCTTATTCGAATATTAATTCTGATTGTAGCAACAATGTATCGTCCATTCAACCTTAAGTTTCCGCGTTGGCATAATAATGAAGTTTACTATTTAGCACAATCACTCCAGCGAATTCGCTGACACGCGGAAAGGCCATGTTATAAAATAGTAAATCTTTGTGCATGAGCGTTGCGTTAGTAAAAAGCAAACGGATGAAAGTGGCAAACTTGAAGTATGTCACAATTTTGTTGCGAACACAGTAAATTTGCAATGCTGCTATAGTCGAATGTTAATATACCGTTTAAATATTTCGAATCAATTGAACGGCAAATGTTTAATCGCCTTTTAGATCGGTAATTGGCTAGGGGAGGATAACAGGATCGGAAAGCTAAGTGTGTAAACATTTACGTGCTTGATACAGAATTGATTATGTCATATATGATAATGACAAAAATCTCTTTGTATTGTGAAATATTGAGAAAATCGAATTTTTTTATCACCTGAGAATTAGCACAATTAATATTTAGAAGCATAAAAGTTGCATTGTATTGTTTCGACTTAAAATTAGTTACAAGATTACTTTACAACATAACGTTTTACCGAATTTGGTGAATTTTTATATCAATTGGTTCTAACTCGAAACACTGACTAGGTTCGAAGGCATTATTATTCATCTACTGATTAAGTGTTTTCAAGAATAAATATGTTTTAAATTAGCTTAAAAATGCTTGATGCAATTGTCCTACATCCGTCGAGAATGATTATAGCGTAATAATAAGCGACAACGGTCAAAAGTATTTTGATAATTTGAAGCAGAAATTGAGTTCTTCAAACATTTAAATGCACATAATAACAAAGCGATTAACGATATTGCAGAAATATACATGTACCAACAGCTTATCGTTAAACGAAAGCAATAAAAATTGACACATTTGTAAACGTAATTACGATTAATGAGTCAAGAAGAGGTTGAAACAAGGTGACTAATTTTTTAAATGGTGTCAATCATGATTTGAATTCGAGACAATCGTTCACAATAAAATATTTGATTCGTAACGTGTTTATATACGAGACTCGATTAGAACTCGAGTATAAAAACTACGATATGTAAGAAAGTATGTATATGGAAAAAATATTTCAGCGTGTCGTAGCAAACGGGTTTTCAAGCATTCCGAGGTAACTCGCAAAGTACGCAATACATATTTCTGAGTAGGAAAAAAAAGGGGTCTCACATGAACTTGTTCGTAAGACTATCAAAGCGCGGAGCATTCACGGTGCAACGCGTCGCGTCGCGAAAAACAGTCGTTCGGACGCATTTAGGGGACCTGTGCACCTGCAACGAGCATGCCCACGGAAAAAACTGCACTTGGCGAGAAGTTCCTTTTTTTTTCCTTCTGTTCTTGCGCCTGGTGTTGTTCGTTTCAGCGCGCTAATATGGAAAACTCCGTAGAAGTTTCCAGCAGTCACGGTGTTCCCTCTTATCGCGATACTCGCGAGTCTAGGTCTCCGGTATCGCCGTGTTATCCTACAAACATTGTTACACGCCGCGCTAAAGTGCGAATCGTTCGTACTCTTTCCTTCTTCGCGAAACTGCATTATTCGATGCAACGTAGAGAAATAAAACTATTCGGTTAAAATTCATATCTATTCCTGTGGTTTCTAATTCTCGTATTCTGATCTTTTCCATCTACGTAAATATTAATTATAGTCTACTATATGGTGTAATGATCTAGAAAGATGTTTGCAATAGTAAAGTGGGATTAATAATGAAGTGAATTTACAATTATGAGTTTAAAGAATGTAACTGGTATACTTGTGCTCTAATTTTTTTCAATTGTATTTATGGTTTAACTTTAAAGAAGATTCTTATAATAACTAACTTCTAACTCTATCTTGAACTTGGCTTGAATAAGAGTATCAACGATTCAACGATTCTTGTCACGGTTGCCAAACGTATTAAGAAATTCAAGATGCTCTTCGTCTCTGCAGAGTTCCCAACAATGTGCTTTTATTTATAGAATGCACTGTTGCAACGTGGAACGAACTATAATTCTGAGATGAGATCAAAACATACATGGTTCGTATCTTCGGAAACCTACTCGTATAATATTTTCTGCGAACAAAACTCACGCGAGCCACATGTAGAGACAGTGTATTATCTAATTGCGTATATATAGGGTGTCTCAAAATAACTCACCACTAAATATAATAACAATAAATGATGCAACAAGAATATATGTTAGTCGAGAAATCCGAAATCTCGAAATTCATTTATTAATTAAATAACAGTAGGTTTTTAGTTCAACAAATATATTACAGTCTTCTTTACAGCAAAAATGTCGAAGGTACTGAATTTCGAACGTTATAACGATAATAATAAGAAACAGGAGACTAAAAGTAAGTAAATGTTTAAAAACTCATGTTACAAGGTGCAAATCTGTATTAAGAAGACGTCGATAAGGGCTAAGTGAGTCGCTAAAGAAAGTCAAATTTTTTCGGATACGACCGTCCGTGTGAACCTCGACTGCAAAGTTCGCGATAGTGTTGTAGGACCTATGAGCTTCCTAAGCTAGAACAAGGGACGGCAAAAAAGCGTGCGTAGAGCGCAGTATCGACGAGATGTACAGTCGCTCGCAACACTGTTGGAGCTGTTGGCTAGGAGACCTCGCGGCAAGGAGAACCTCGGAACAGTCTCACCAAAGAATACCTTCAAACCGCTTCGCATCTCAATTCCCTCATTGCTCTCCTTTTACCAACTTAACTCCCATAACGGTACCGTCCACGAATTCTCGAATTTCAAAACCAAAACTACCGTAGAAAACAAGACAGAATTAAACCACTAAATCGTTCGAATCAGTCTTCAGCATCCCAGTTATCTTAAAAAACAATCTTGCATTTTAAAGTAGAATTAGTGAAAATTCAGCTAGCGATATTCATGTGGCAAATCAGTGGATACTATATTGTATAGAGAAAAGCACATAGAACGACAGCCAGTAGCAACAGCAATAGCAACGGTACTAGCAACATTTCACAGTGTCGTAGGGATTTTTTTTATCGTGCGCAAACCCTCCTCGTTGTCCGTTTCTGTGCGCTAATTCGAAAATACTCGGAATAATTTTCAGCCGGAGCTATACTCTCCTCTACCCTATGTACTTTTTATGTGGCGCTCGGACCTATGTATCGCAGGCTCCGATATACATAGAGCCACGCGTATATGCCGCGAAGGTAAATATACAAGGTATATAAGGGTAGCGTGTAGGAGATGGTTGGTACATAGAAGTACTTGCTGGAAACGACCTAGGGCTGCCGACGGGAGTGAGGTGGCCCGGCGGGGGTATACGGGAATGGAGAGATTCTCTCTCTCTCTCTCCCTTTCTCTCTCCTGCTCTCTCTTTCTCTCTCTCTCTCTCTCGCTCTCTCCTAGTGAAAGATTCGAGCCGCGATCCACGGGAAATTCCTCCACGGCTGAACAATATGTCCTGTGAAAAAAGTACGAATGAATCGAGGACATTAGTGGGAAATTCTCCGAGGATCCATCGGTGGTAAGGTGCGTAAAATTCTGCGCGTCATTGGTTCCTAGAGACACGAGACTCCGTTTTTTTTTTTTTTTTTCCTTTGTTTCGAGACAGGGTAAAATTCTAACGCAACGTTGACCGAGGAGATGTGCGCATCGGCTACCGGAAAATTTCGAGTCTGCGGAATAACAAGGGTAATATAACGCTTTTCTCCGAGACGCCTCGTGGATTGGGTTACCATTGGCGTCCCCACGCATACCACGGAATCCCAGTGAGCTTTCGTGAAACCAGAGCCACCAGTGCCTCTCCTGCCTCTCTCCATCCTTCCTCTGGTGAGCTTTTTACTCCTCCGAGGCGAAGAGAGGAATATGTTTGAAAACAGAGAGTCCCTCGGTTGGTGGTGGTGTCCGGCGAAAGAGAAGAGTCCATTCGCAGCGTTGGCGCTAGTGGATCGCCGATGCATGATCCGGCTTGCTCTCGTTCCTTCTTTAATGAATGCAACGCGCGGCCAGAAAGAAGTTTAACCGCGCGTTCAGTGTACTCGAATTTGCCTTTAACCCCGGGGAACTCCTGTTTCCAGCACGCCTCTTCCTCCCGAGTGAGCAGACTCTCGAGCGGCCGCGGAAAGTCCGCTTTTTTGTCCTTTTACCACTGGCACCCTTTTTCATGCCGACAATTGGACCATTAACCGCAAAGAGCAGAGAGAGAGAGAGAGAGAGAGAGAGAGAGTACCCGGTATCTGGAAGCTAGTGGCCGATGCACTGGCTCCAGCCGCGGAGCTCGGCGCCGTGTAACCGCGAACTTGCCAACCCTTCGCTCGGATTTCGATATGGATTCATTATTTAGCGTCCTACTTTGCCGTTTGCTCGTTGGTTAAAGTAGCCTCATTAGGAGAGGGACGCGAGCCTGCGAATGATGCTCTTGCTCGCAGAGCAATCCGTTCTCTCCCAGCTTATCCCTTTCCTTTCTCTTCTTTTTCTTCTTGCTCTATTTCTACTTCTTCTTCGTCTTCTTCTTCTTCGTCTTTTTCTTCTTCTTTTTCTTTTGCTGCTGCTTCCACCACTGAAATGAAATCAGCAAGGGTTGAACGGCGGGGGTAGATAGAAACCTTCGTGTCTTACGGTGGCTCATAAAAAGAGGCTGCCTTTTTCCAAAGGTGTCTCAAAGGGCTGGTGTCCACTGATCAATTCGATAGATTCTTCTTCTCGGCAGATTCCAGCGATTCCAAGGCCCGCAGGACAAAGGCTCTCGTGAACGTAAGAAAGAGAAAGAAGGATAGATAGATGGATAGAGCGAGAGAGCTGCTCCTGTAGCAGCAACGTTTCGCGTGAGGTTCGTAGCTACCCCTAAGCCGGGCTGTGGCTGGTACTGGTGCTGGTGCTGGTGCTGCTGCTCGTTGCTAGGGGAAACCTCCAGAAAACTCTACACGCACACACGCGCATGGTCGAGCGCGTGCATAGACACGTACAGAGCGCGGCCCTCGGCCGATTCTCTCTCTCTCTCTCTCTCTCTCTGTCCTTCTCTTTCCCTCCCTGCATGTATGCGTACGTTTGTACGTACGTGCTTGCTTGCACGGGATCGTACTCTCTAGTTGGCGAGAGTGTGCGCGGGCGCGCACGCTCGCTCATTCGCGTTCGCGCTCTCGTGCTCACTCGCATAAATGCACACGAGCACGCGAGCGTGTGCACGCAAGGCAGATAGAAGGAGCGAGCCCCGACACGAGCGTGCCGTGAACGCGGAGGGGCATTTTTGCGCGCGCACACACACACCCGCTGCACAGGTGCACATATAGAGACGCGCACGCATAGACGGGAGAACCGCGCTACCACCGCCATCGCCACCGACGCCAGGAACACGCCAGGAAAGGGGGCAACGAGAGAAGCTCACGCACGTATTCCCACGCACACCCTGGCACGCCGTGGAAAATGTCGATAACGAAAAACCACCGCTAGCTCGCTTTCTCCTTTCCCCACTCCTCTCTCGCTCTCTCTGCCGTTCTCTTCGTTGCCGCCACCTTCCCCGCAACCACCACCTCCTTCTCCTCTTTTTCCTCCTCTTCCTCCTCCTCATCATCCTCCTCTTCTGCTACCGCCATCACCGCCACCTCCTCCAGCTCGGATTGCATCTCCTCCACCAGCGTTCCTCGCCTCCTCTCCGCCTTTTAGCACCGTCCGGAGGCTTCCGGGAAACTATTTCATTGTTGCTGGAAAAACCGTCCTCTTTACCCTGGCAGTTCTGATAGAAAAAAGCGCGAACCAAGCAACGAGAGGGTGGTGAAGAACGTTGCGAGTGACGGAGGGGTACGTTGGCCTAGGTCAGGTGGGTCGCGGACGCCCGCAGGATGATCGCTACCCGAAGTGGTCCAGGTCGCCCGCACCGCTGTCTGTCGGAGAGCTGTTCCCCGGATTATCGAAAATCCTTCTTGAGCGGCGGACCCGCAAGAAGACTCGTTTCACGGACGATTTCGCCATGCGAGTGCGAGAAGAAGAACGAGAAGAAGAATGAGAAGACGAGAGAGAAGGAAATGAGGATGAAAAATCAGACAAAGATAAAGGGAGAAAGGAGGAAGGAGCTAGTAAAACTGGAGGGCTTTTCCCACTACATAGAGAGCAAAGAAGAACCGCGCGAGGGATGAAAGAAGCGAGAGAGAAGAAGAAGAGGCTTGGTCCTCTGGGAACGATCTCTCTGGTAGAAGGCCAGTAGGGAGAAGAGAATGAGACAAAGAGAAAGAGACAGATAGAGATAGATAGAGGAGGCTTCGTGTCAGCCCCTAATGGGCAAAAGTGCGTGGGCGTTGCGGTCCGCTCTAGAGCAGAAGACAATACGTTCGTCTGCGCCGAGCGGACACCGCTGCGAGCCGTAACCACCCGCTAATAAAAGGCCGCGCACGGGGCACCGTTTAAAATCACTTCTGCCCGGATGTCGACGCTGGAACACTCGATAGGATCGATCGACGAGAACGCGCACCGTACTCTACCCTACCGAAAATTCTACTCCGAACTTGCGACGTGGGATCGCTCGTTCCGGATGGTAGACGAGCGCGTGATCGGCGGCTGGCGCACCCAGTGGGGCCAGTCGCTTCGCGCTCCGGGTACCAGAGAATTGCACGGTGTATGTATTGGAAAGAGAGAGACAGAGAGAAGGTACTGCCTTACGTGGCAACGATGTAATGGCCCTCGTAAAAAAGGAGTCCTGCGTGTGCAATAAAAATTTACGAGCCAAACAATAACCGGACGAGTCTGCTGGCTCGTCCTCGAACGCAGGCCTGGTCTCAGAGGAGGCTTTCTCCTCCTGTGCGTCTGCTAGCGCGAATGATAGCTTTGCGCGTTAACGTTCAGGTACCGGGTGATTTGCAGACGTGTATCGACGTTTTGGCTGGGGTTCACTTTTCAGTCGGCAATGAATTTTACCAGAAAAACATACTTTGTTTATGCATATACCTAGTCTCGACATTGTAAATATCTTATTCTGATGAGATATGCAAATATAGAACTTATTGTTAGAACAGAATAGTTTTTCTTGAGTCTCTCATCGAGACAGGTACGATCTTTGGACAACTCATGAAACTTCTTTAGAACAATGATGATCACTGATTACTGATATTCTAATAATTTTGCATAATCAAACTATCTTTAATCCCAAAAAATGTTCGTTCAACGATACATACCAGTAGCATTTATGATTTTTGCCTTGAAATCTTGCTGACGCGTAAAAAAGCAATATATATGAATTTCGGAAAATCTTATTTTCGCGAAATGAAGTTTTATAGCAGAATCGCAAAGTGGCGAGCTAACGGTTGAGGGAGCAACTCGGCTATCCGATTCACGGAGCCGTGGGAAGGAACAAAACCAAAAAAAAAAGTGAGTAGAACCAGAGAAAAGACGTATCGCGCGAATGAAATATCGATCCTGGCTGTAAATCAAATAGTCCTCGAAACTGGAGAGACTGCCTTCAGGTTCTAGGAGCGACGCGTTGCTTTAGTTGGCGTCTCCGACACTACAGTTCAGGCTTCCGGGCTCTAGCCCAACTTGCGAGACACTTTGATGCTTGTTGATGATAACTTTCGCCAATTAGCGGGATGAGAAATAGCATGACACATATCCAAATATATCTTATATTCTATACGAACTCATGAAATCGCTCCATATTGCGTAGTCGTATTATTGCGTTATTTCTGTATATATCGAACATAGTTTAACATATTTTGTTGCAATGTTCTATGTTTAAATCCATCCAAATGCATCTAGAGTTATTCGGGATTTGCCGCTGACACTAGTAGTGTTAAGTCTCTTGTTAACTGAATTGATTGAGGACTGCGAGTAGTAGATTGCTTTTGGAAATAACTTCACTATATCGACCAATGGAATTTAAGAGAAAAAAGATTTTGAGAGAATAGAATCAATTCGATGCAGTATATCAAATTGCAGAAAACTATTTCACACATTAACATTATTGTAAAAATAAAAGAAAAGATTTTTCATGTTAAATAGAGTTTTAAGTTTTGTTTCGACACTTTGATTTAAAGTAGCAAAGGATTTAACTCTTTTTTATCTTACATCCAATCCTTTTCCTTTATCTGTTTAGGATAAGTCAATATCAAAATATTTTTTTCTTTCATCCAGCATCTTAACTTCAATTAGAAAATTCAAAAGAAATTGTGCTTTCTTTTCTTAAAATCGTTACCAGTTTCTCGCCAAAAAACAATTATTTTACACCTCGAGAATAGGAATATTCGCGTGTAAATAGATCCCGGATTTCTGGAAGCAGCAGTCAAACAAGAGAACGCAGCCGAAAACAGCCGATAAGACGAAAGCCAAGTTCATCCCTCGCCGAATTGAGCTCGCGAGAGAGTTCGTGGCTTGCAATCGACTCTTGAGCCCGGCGCACGAGGTTGGGGTGGAAAAAAATAGAAACGGGGGCGAGTAGAGAGCGGAAGAAGAAGAACGAAAGAACCAAGTGCGGAGCGATTGGAGTCGAAGGTCGTTCGACCTTCGAGGCTTCGAGCCGCGTGGCGTGGGCTCGCGGAGAGAAAGAGATAGAAAGAGGGATTCCCTTGGGTCGAATCGACGTATCGCCTTAGGTCGCGTCGTAGTTCCGAGTTTCCAGTTATAAATTACCGGGTAGACGACCGAGTTCCGCCGAGTTTCTCTTTCCTTTTCGCTCCGTATTCCGGATCGTACGGCTGCTGCCTCTTTCCTTCTCTCTTCTCTGCCAGCATCGAGAGCCGCTCGCTTCCCAACTCCTCCCGCTTTTTTTCTTTATTCGCCAAACTGGCTCGTTCTCGAGAGCGCGCGCTATGCTGTTCGTCTCTCCCGCGTATCGGCCCGCGTTCGAACCACGTGTGTGCTCTCCCCATTCATAAAATCGTCCGAGCGTGGCCACGTGTTATACGGAACACCTTAACACCTTGCTTGCTAAATAAATCTTCGATTATAGGGACCATCGATCATTCCAAATCAAATGCAAATTTTTACACATCATTTCTGTAAAATTATCATATTAACCATTCTTATACTATTTTTTAAACCGGTCACATTATACCAAAACTATTTTTATCAAATTTCGTATAATTTGCATAGAATCTTCATATTGAATACTTTTATTCTGCAATATTTCGAGGAAGCAGAATTTCAGGAAACGACAACCTACGCGATAATCAGTCGATAAAATGGTGACGATGTAAATATTTTCTCTCCTGTCGGATCGATCTACGAAAACAGTTTTTGCCCCGACACTTTCGGCCAATGCTCAACTCGAGACGTAACCCGTACGATTAATGTTTACTATTCGCGGAACCTCTCGCCACTCCTTGTCAATCACACACACCTCGCCTTACGTCAGTTTGCTCCCGCGCATCGAACAGTGCAAAACCTATTTTCGAACAGTGGTTTCAGTGTAATTACTTAACAAATACTGCAGGAAATCGTTACGTCACCATGCAGAGGTCAGAACGTCGGGCTCGGGTGTCCACATGATTCACAGTGACTACTTAATGTCGATAAAAAACATTGTTAGATCTAATTGTTATGACGTAATATTTATCCTTTAATGTTTCTATGCTTCTAATTCAATTGTACGCCATACAATGTATAACAATATTCGGAATAAAATTCGGAAGAAGAATAATATTAATTCCATTCAAAAGTCTAAATCCAAAATGAACAGGAAAATTTTTTTTGAGATATAATTTTGTGGAAAATTTAATTTGAAAGTTCAGTTACAATACATGACTTTGCACTTAAACGTAGTCTGTTTCGCTTTCCCGATTTCCGGTTAGTTAGAACGTGTACCTTTGCTCGCTTTTATAAATAACACATTATTTCATTATTGCGTTATTACGTATTATTCTGGCCTAATTGATATTATTACGCACACATAACAGGACACTACGTTCGGCCAAACGAAGTGGACTTTGTTTAGCAATAAATCTACGTGCACTTAATAAATTTTCAAACTCAATTTTCTTGATAATGAAACTTTGTATGAGAAATTTTCATTTTCTATTTTCGATTAAACTTTTTACATAGATTCACTCCGTATTTACTAATATTCATATTCGGTATCGAGTTACTCTTATTGTTTGCTTCGTATCAATTCGCAATGATTCAAACTTGCAGTAGTAGTTTAAATCTAATTCCCATATTTTCGAAGATATTTACAACATAACAGTAAATGATTTTGTAGCCTTTTCTAGCTTGACAATAAAGTACCAAGAGTAAAATATTAAGTAAAAATAAATTATTTTTCTTGATTTTATCAAACTGTCAGAATCTCAATTTACTTGTATCACGTCAAATCAGGGAAATTTTAATCAGGGATCTCTGAAAGTATGTAATATTGCATTTTACTTGATCTCCCATTGTTCAATCTACCAGTGTTCACAAATTAATTCATCCATTGTTAAATAAAACCGAGGAACCGAGTATTCAGCGAGAAAATTCCGCGAACATAATTTTAATTAAAAATGTTTAAGAGACGTAGATTAAATTCACGGAAGCCTTGGTGAAAATGAAGCGAAAAACACTGCCAATGGAATACACAGATATTGAATAACTTGACACATTCTATCATTTGAAATGTATTCCATCGGTAGGGCTTATAAAGGAGAGAATTTCACGTGGTTCGTATAATGGATGTTAAAAGTGTGAGGACTATTGGAGAGGATCCGCGATATGCCAATGCTTAAAAAAGAGATCTCTTTGGACGAGAGTATCTTTCCTATGCAGTGCGCAATATTCACGTTTTAAACGATAGCATAAAGAAA
Source organism: Trypoxylon attenuatum (assembly GCA_963989405.1). Classification (NCBI taxonomy): domain Eukaryota; kingdom Metazoa; phylum Arthropoda; class Insecta; order Hymenoptera; family Crabronidae; genus Trypoxylon; species Trypoxylon attenuatum. Next base: position 26,691,793 of record OZ022489.1, read on the forward strand.
AAGTCGAAAGAGATAGAAAGAGAGGGGAAATATTTTCAGTCCGAAAAGTAGCGAAAGAGCCGTAGGGTTAGCACCATCACGGGGGTACGTGTCAAAATATTTAACTTAAATCGCGGGATTCTAGTTTACTTTGGCCAAGCGCAAAAGTCGACCATCCATTCTGGCGATGAGCCGGTTCAAAAACAAGCGCGAATTCCGATACCGCTCTTTTCCGCAGAGGAATGGTACGAAAAAACCGCTCGGAAAACTTTTTCCACGATCATTCGACCATTCAATGACTCAGGCCACCGTCAGTTCTCGAAAAAAGTAGCCTTTACTAATTGGAAAGGAAAATAGAGGAAAACTACTGAAAGAACCAAAATGCGGAAATGGACTGAAACGAAGAACTAGACGACGTAAATTGCAGAAAATCGAGTATACTCGTCGATTGATCCTATTGGTTATTACACTTCTCTTCATGCTCTTATCTTTCATTCGAGCGATTATGTGTTTAAACATTCCAACTGAGTTTCATTTGGCTCATTATCTTTATAAATTTCTATTTACCTTTTTTACGTGGAATAAAATTCCAATACTATTCAGGTTGTTGAAGTTTCGATCAGCGAAACACTTCAACTGAATCCTTGTGTAATCCTCGAAATATAGAAGATTCATGAAACATTATTATTATTTTACGATTAAACTGAAAAAAGAAAAACACGAAAATCTGTGTGAGATACATAAACAGGATCGACAGAGCAATAAAACTCTGAAGGAAATGATTTAGCATAAAACATTCATCGGAAGCAGCAAATCAAATTTGTTTCTATACTATTTATTTGTAAATTATTCGTGATAATTCCTTTACGCATTGCTTCAGTTTCGAGATAATTGCGTTGAAATATCAACCGAGTGTTGCGTGCACTTGTACATTGTTCCAATAAGAAATTTCATTACTGGCCCGAGCATTAATAACGTTAGGAAAACAATAAAATTGAAATACATTATACAAATTGTTATTATATATTTCTATAAATCAAAAAAAAAAAAAGAAGAAGAATAATCGCGATCAGATACATATAGCAAAACCAATCACCAGATGTTCCGTGTCCAATAGATTTCAAATTGCATCAAATCAAAAATGAAGCAATATATAAACAAATTTTATTCTACACGTTCGCCTTATTTTCCCACGTAGATTCTTTTTCTATTCGATTATATCACCATTCTCGTGTATCGCGTAGAAAAAAAATGATCGAAGAATCGCAATATTCTAGACAAATTACAGGATGAATCCTTCATAGTGAAATATCTTAATATCGAATCGATCGATAGATCTACTCGATGTTTATCATCGGTAAAGAGTAGTTGGCACGCGCTGAAGCGTATCCGCTGTTAGATTTATACGTGCACGACACCTCTACGAATACGTATTAATGCGAGAGGAGAAGGGAAGGTACACGCTTCACCCATTCATTCCGGATGCAGTCAGGACGTCAGCAGTATCTCGAGGACAAAGATAATTAAATCAATTAAATCACCCTAATCCCGTGATAATCTGCCAAGCATAATTATGTTAAATTCAAAGATATCCGATTCACCTTTAGCTGCGTGTAACGAGCATGCTGTAGCCGGTTCGCTATAATTTTCCAAGCTTCAACTGCTGGGATGCCGTTCGCGTTCACGGCTTCACGTTTTCCTACCCTGGTGTAATATTATGATTTTCCATTGACAACCAGTCACTGGGATCTCGTTAATTCTCGTTGTTAGGAATTCTCGAGAGACGAGAGTATTTGCTTTCGACTCTCTTTTCCTCTCCTCCCCCCACTCTCTCTCTCTCTCTTAGTCGGTCTTTCCTAAGCGTCTACAAATAGATTTTAAGATTCCAACCGGCGAGTTATGCAAGGGTAGTTTATCCTCGTTACTTTAATTAACGTTTGCGCATCGAATCTCGGTGACGGTCTCCGCCCTCTCGTTCTGATATCTGAGAATTGTAAAATAAGTCGTGCACCCTGATGCAAGAATCTCCATTTCCATAAAATAAACGAAAAAAGAAACAAGAATTCCCTGGTAATAGAACGTAATTTAATAAAAAATGACTTACGGGAAAAATTCCGCTACTAGTTAGTCTTAATTAATTTCCTATAATCCAGTTTAGTACAATGAAATCCTATATTTCGAACTTTTTCTTGTCACAATAAAATTAGTTCCCGTAATTTCCATTATTTCAGATTGAGTCGAAAAATTTGTCGAAAATTCATCCGAACTTTTCACAATTTCCCTTTCATTGTCTCTCTTATATTTCATATAATTGTCGAGCAGAGTTCCAAACGTCGCTATCGATGCGCATTAGGTTCAAGAGTGAAATGACTGATTAACGCTTTTCGAAGCAATAAAAAAAAAGATTCTCTCTATCACCCTAGAACGAATCCGTTCAGCGGAAAACTATTCGAAGAATGTCGGTAAGCCGAACGTTACGTAATTATCGATAAAAAAGAGGGAATCAATCGTCCAATTAGCCGAGAATCGTAGTTGTCGTCGTAGCGGGAAGTTCGGGTCCTGGTTTTCGCTAAGGCTAACAAACACACTCGAGGAAATCACCGCAATCATCGGTGCTGTTCCCAGTGTCGCCTTAACAGGTTCATTTTTCCTTGGAAGCAGACGACGCGCTGATTATCGATCACAGAGCGTCAGCGCGGCGCGTTAGAAGCACCCATTTACAAGGTACTCCCGCAGCCTTCCGGTTCTGTCCGCTGAATCGTCCGCCGAGCCTCGCAATTCCGAATAATGCAGGGAGCGAAAGAAGAAGAGAGAGAAAGAGAACCGTGGTACAAAAGGATGCTACAAAGCGTAAATGCTTCATCTCCGCGTAATCGGGAGAAAGAGAGAGCGAAAGAGAGATAGGAGAGAGGGCTGCCCGTCACCTAAGAACTCCGGAAGACGCTCTTATCCACAAAATCGATTTTCACCTCGTTCTCGTTAAGCCGCGCCAGTAGCTAATCCATCGGTATCGCGATTGTCGTGTCGGGCCTTCGAGTAATCTGTCGTCGTTTGGCTCTTCAGGTTACCATCGTCGTCGACGTCAAGTCGCTGTCCCCACTCGTGCCATCCTCTCGAAACCTCTGAAGCTTCATTTCGTCTCGCCTCTATCTCCTCGACCACTTCTCTTCTTCTCCTTCTTCTTCTTCTTCTACTTCTTCTTCTTCTTCCCTTTTCACGGAAGACAAAGCCAAAGACAAAGATCCGGCTGGTGATGAGGGAGAAGGAGGGAGAAAGGAGAGGGAGGTATCGATATCGTGCTGGAGAAGCAACAACTCCGACGGGTGAGGCGCGATAATCTCACCCCGAATCTTTGAGGATCGATCGATTCGCAACGATCAAGAGGCTCTTTCGCGGCACCCCTTAAGAAGCGTACTCGATTTTCATGTAATTCAAATGAAGCGTGCAGACGAGGCCTGCTGAGACATCAGCCTGAAACCGAATCCTGGCTAACCGGACACCCTGCAGGATCCGAGGCTGCTGCTGCTGCTGCTCAAGGCTGATGAGATCAAGCGAGGAAAAAACTCACTGGTGAATCGCGGTATCTCCTTGAACCGGTGATCTCCTGATCGAGAAATGGGGAAATCTGAGACTCGAGGGTTGAGCGACACTTTTTGAGATTAAAGGGGTCTGCATACTTCCAAGTGGGTCAGACGAATCGATTCCTTAAAAATATATCTTTACGATGACATTATTTTTTTAACAGATTTCTTGATAATCTTCTAAATCTTCTAAATCTGCTAGAAAAATTTCAAAACTAATATTTATCTTTTAATATACTTTAAAAAATGTACAGCATGGTATACTCGTTTATCAATATAGTTGATTCAATGATACTTTTTATACGGCCGGAACCAGATACATCCAACTAAGTATCTTATGATTATAGACATCTTTTTTCAATCAATCAATGCTCTATTACGACTCGTAACTCGAGTTTATATAATATTTTACGGCGCCAATTAGATTTCTTGTTGTGTTTAATTAACGAGGGTATATCGTAACAACAAAGTTGCATTGCAAATTGACGTTCTTATTAAAGATTAACTACCACTTTATCAACCAGCACTTTACATCACTCCAAAGAAATGCAATGTCAATTTGAGTGGATTTTAATTATTCAGGAAATTCTATATCCAAACACCTACATTCATCAATTTCGACTACAGACCGATTCGAGATCTACTTTCATCTTTCGATATCATCTGCAGTTTTATCTTATTTTTTCTCAGAGACGTCCTTAAGTGGAGTCTCGAGTGCCGATCGATTTATCTTCTTGCGACACTAATATGTAGCTGCTACTAATTAATGAACCTGTTTCACGAGTCGCGCGATACGGAAAGGATTCAAGGCGTGTGTGTCACTGGACATAAATTCGGCCCAGCTAATGACTCGCAGGCCACCAAATTGGTATGTACTCGTTACCACGTTTCTCTGTTAACAAGACGTATTGCGTTTTGGTATTCTGTCGGCACTTGAATCCGATTAGACTTATAACTGCGATCACCGCGACATTAGTAGCGATTGGCTGTTAGTCTTGAACGCAATAGCTGAAATCGAATTTTTTAAAAACCAAATTCATAAATTAATAAACTAAACATGAGGTATCCGAATTCTATAGTTACCTTATGAACCTATCTTAGTATTTGATTTAAAAAACTACAAAAAGTGCTATATCTAAATTCGCCAATATCTAAATTCACTTTAAACGATATTTATGAAAACCAGAACTTATGTCTTACCAATTTTTCCCATTTAATGTTTCGGTAACAGTAACTAGATTCCACTGTGTTTGGTTTACTCGCGCGAAATTAATGCAGGAGAGACGGTACTCCAATCTAATCCGCGAAACTTTCGCGAAGGAGTGTGAGAGGGAGGGGGTGCAATGGCAAGTCGAGGGCTCCGAATGAATGAATCGACGTGTTGCGCGCGAAAAGAGAGTATAGAGGGTTTTACTCCCGCCTTGTTCCGGTCAGCGGGCGGAAATACACGGAGAATACGCGAAGCCGAGTCGATATATCGGATATAGCCCGCAGAGAGAGAGAAAGAGAGAAAGGGAGAAAAAGTGCGACCACGCGATCCGCGCTATTCCCCCAACCCAGATCGGTCCAATCAAATTTTATGATTTGTATCCATCTCGCTCCTCGCGATCCTGACCTACCGCCAGTCGTTCCAGTGATAGTGCTCTCCTCGCTGTTTTTTTCCGCGCCCCTTGCCAACCGCGCCAATCCGCCCTACTCTCCTCTCCTCTCTCTCTTTTTCTCTCTTCTGGCCCGGCCTCCATCGTTTTCCCCCTAGTCGGCCTCCGCGGAAAAAGGGAGAGTGACTTTGAAAGTCAATAAATCGAATTTGTACCAGATGCTTTAAGCTTTTTTCACTTCCGATATCCCTTTTAGCCCAGTACGGGTGGAATCGCTTGGATCTAGGGAGGGGGATTGAAATTTCTGTCGATTGTGGGTCGCGTGTCTCTTGTATTGTCAGTTTCAGAAGGATAATATTTATCTGGCTTGTCTATACGGATTCTGTATCCTTCTATGTTACAATTATCGAAATTCGTTTATGCCTTTGCTCTTCCTGAAAATTGAGTACTTAAAATTAATAGGAATAACGTAATTGTTGCTTGTAATTTGTTAGAAACAAACCTGTCATGACACGTTTCGACAAGAGTCTTATTAGTCACAGATCAGGCTATAAAACACTGTAGCTTAGCAAATTGTATCAAGTAGCAATAAAAATTTGATGCACCTGTGTGTTATTCCTTCAATAATAACACATCTTAATAAGTGGTATCGAATCATGTAAGTAACGTCACTAAAGTATTGCATATGAGCTGACCGAAGGAGTCATTAGAACTGGAACCTTCCTGCATTTATCTCTAAACTGATATTACACCCGATGTGCATTTATATTTCGAACGTACACAGACGTATGTGTAATTATATGTAAATATGCATAATTTTGAGAATTGGCAAATAAATCACAATTCAAATATTTGGCTATTCCCATTTCGACGCAAATTTTTGTATAAGACACAGATTAAAAAAGGATTACCCTTTAATCTGATGTCGTTGCATTTCTGGGACGATACGTTCGTGTGTTGTTCCCTATTCGCAATGCCACTCCCCTTTTTCGGTGGCCAGACGGCCGCATTCGCCGCGAGACACTGTGGAGAAGGGTTTCGTCAGTGTCCAAGGCAGAATGGAACGCGAAGTGAATGTGTTAGTCCTGGGTGAACGCGCGCTTCCTCTTTCACCCTGCTTCGCGCAGCTTCGTCCGGAGACGATCTCGCGCGAGAGATAAGTCGAGAGAAAGGAAGAGAGAGAGAGAGAGAGAGAGAGAGCGAAAGAGGGGGAGGCCAGGTCTTCTCTTGGCCAACAAGAACGAGTAGTGAAGCGTTTGACCCAAAAGCCATTGACCAAAAAACGAGGAACGCGTCTGGTTAGGTGGCCTGGCGAAGCCAGAGTCAGTCCGTACATTTGTCTTGGAGTTGGGGCGGAAAGAGAGAAACGACCCTTACTTGGAATCCCCAAAGCGAGACGGCACGGCGACGAGACTTTGACCGAGTTTTCAACCGACTCCTACGGCACTGGCTCTCTGCTAAAGGAGGAGTCAAGCCAGTGAGAGAGAAAGAGAGGGAGGGGGAGAAATAGCGGACCGACCCCTCTCTCGAAGCATCGTCCAAAGGCTCTAAGGGTGCGTTTCCAACGATCTTGCCTCGAAATCGGATATCCTTGGTCCTCGCATCCTGCGGGCCACTTTGTGTTCCAGTTTCCTTCAAGAAAACTGATCTTTTATTCTTTTCGGTCTCTAATTAGATCAATTTGAATGTAACGATTCAATTGATTCACTGATTTCATTTCTCTTGGTTTTTATGTAACTCAATCGTAAATCAACAATGAGTAACTTTAACAGTTAGAAATTCAAGTCGTACGTGTTCAAAAGACGTGTCTTTGCCTAAATAATAATCATCTGTAGACATCAAAAGCAACTGAATACGTCCTTTACCTATAGAATCCGATGAATAAGTTTACTGAGTTTTACTTACTGAAGTAAGAGCAATATGTCTTGCCGACCAATCGGATAACTACTACAGGCTTATTTCTAGTATAAAAGGATGTTGAAAATAAAATTTGCAGAGTATAATTCGAAAGGAAGATGTTCGAAGGTTGGGTCGAATTGAAAGTCATACGCATGCTATTCGAACATCCCGTGATGTTCACGATCAAATTGAACGATAACGACGAGCCGTTATCGAGGAAACGAGGGACGAGAGCAGTGTGAAAGTCTCTTAAGAAAGTGCAGGAGGAAAAGGAGTACGCGAAAGCCACCCCCTCGTAGACGACCACCCATTGCTTGGTATCGGTTCGCATTGCTCGGCAGTTCCCTCGCAATTCCTCCAAGTTCCTGCTCGCGTAGTCGGCAGTAAACCACTTACGGTATCCTGTGCCAAAAGTTCGCCCGTCACGCTCGACGGTTTTCGATTCATGCTTCGAGCAGCTACGTTATACATATAGTCACCGCGAAACTTGACGAAAATGTATAGTCTCGAAGAAACGCCAAAGAACAATGTGACTTGGTTTTGGAACATTTCTTTCGACATAAATATAAATCTAGAGTATACTCTTTTTCCTGGAGATTTTTATTAACTTTATTCATCCATCCGGAAAAGTATTAGGAATAAAAATACGTGAGTTACTTTAGTCCGTTGCATTCTAATTTAGCTAGTTGCTGATAATTATTCCGAAAATAGTGAATTATTCATAGAATAGTGAGTAACCGTGAATAATAGAAGCACAATGGTAGAATATTGAAAATAATCTGACCGGTTAAATTATAAGCGAATAAAACAGTATTCATATTGTATATTCTCATGAATATATTAATCGATAGAGTTTCGTTAGCCGTTGAATAGAAGAAGAAGGAAAGACGATAGATTAAGTTTTTTTTAATTCAGAAATTAGATAAGTGCAATTCTATTTGCAAAGGCTTTCCTTTATTCAGAATAATGGTCAAAGTTGGGTAAACGGGATAGTCTGTTACAAGTTTGTGCATTTTTCGAAGATGAGCGACAGGGTTACGGCAAAGTTACCAAGAAGCTTGATAGACAAGAAAATTGGTCTTTAGACAGTGGCTTATTAAAGCAGAAAACATTGTCGAGGAGACAAAGATTGAACTGACGGCAGTAAAACTTTCAAGCAATACCGATGAGAAGTCCTTACGACCGATGTTAATAGGAACGAAAGTAACAAGAAGAGATCCAAGACATTACGCTTGATTAATATTCTTCTAATGCACAGTTGACGATTGCAATGTTGATATTGAGCAAGGTAACGAAGCGTTATGCTTGGCTCTCATATATTTTCTACAAACGACTAATATTTCTTCGATTTTATAGCGCATGATAACTTAAGCTCGACGGTGCGTGATTCATAAATCTCGCAGTTGGCGGGAAGTACGACTTAACGCGAAAATCGCCGCTAGATATAACACCCTTCGCGATTTGTGGCGAGTCCAGCAAGAAAAATGCGGTTTCTAAACTAGTCGAGTGAAGAGGCTTTAGATGAAAGTTCTTCATTATGCGGTTCGTGGAAGAGGATAATTGCAGAGATTTATATGCATACCAGTACCAATAATCGGGAAAAATAAATTATTCAGAATTACAAAGAAAATTTGATTATTTACTGAATTTAGAAAATTCAAATTAGATCTTGCAGTTTTAATTTTTTATTAGACTCTTTTACTCCAGAATTCACATTAATCTAATAAAAAATCGTGGTATCGCAAAAATTTAGTACAATTCAACAGATTTTATTAGAATGATTCGTGTTCACGAATTGAAATATAAAAAAAGGATATTTCACCATTGTAAAGATTATTAGAAATTCCTATACTCTGAATTGGTATATTATTCCGGAATGGAATTTAGTTCAATGAAATATTTCTCATTTCGATTACATGATTCGTCGATCTGCATTACTTCTCAATTTCTATCTGTATAAAAAATTCACTCTTCTAACGTTTAAATATCATACATCTGAAATACGTAAATTGTTTACTACGATAAATTAGAAACGTCAACGTCGACGTCCGTTTGTGAGACGATAACAACTTCATGTCGATTAACTTTGTTCGTTTCAACTTTCATTTTATTTTATTTTATTTTATTTCGTTTCATTTTATTTCAATTTATCTGTACGTCAAAGTGTCAGTCTTGATTAACAAGAATTTATATTAACCATAGTTTCACGCGCTACTTAATTCAAAATGGATAGCGTTGATATTGTGGAATTTCGAAGTAGAGAAAACAGTTTTCAAAATATTAGACTTTTCCTCAGAAGAAAGTGAGACTGAGAGAGAGATTTTTTGGTTTAATCCGCAAGCACACCGCACCGTCTGCTTCCTCCGAGTCGGAAGTGAAGACGTAACGCGTGTAAACAAAAGAGGATGGGTGACACATACATACATACATACATACACGTATACCTTTGATATTCGAGAGAGGTTGTAGGAATGCGGGTATCCAGCCATGAAAGTTTGCCTTGCCGCTCGAAGACCATTCGCGTTAGCCATTGCGCTTGGCCGGAAGATATTCATGGGCGACTTTTGAAAACTTGTCAAGAACCCGAAAATTCTTCGTCCTGGCCCCTGAGGCGCACATGTTCTTTCGAACTTTCAGCTTTCTCGCGGAATTCCCGAAAGTTTTGTCCTCCCTTCTCTTGCTACTTAGACGACGTGTTGAGCCAGAGTTACTCCTCGTTTATGGTTTCTCTGGGTACAACTGAACACAACTATTTCAAGCATTCGCGAAAATCTTCCCTATTGCGACTTAAACCACAATTGTTCAAATTTTCTTTCAATGAGTCTCTAATTTTATTTTTTACTTAATCCTTGGGTAAATACAATATTATTTCAAATTCGCAATTGTTTCGAATTTTGGAATATTCTGGTAATAAATAGAAATATCACAATAGAAATAGAAAATAGAATTTAAATAAACAGAATTTTCAACGGAATCAGGTTCTCAATTGTGTTTTATTATTGATTATTCTTTATCACTGTTTTTTTTTTCATATTTAACCATTCCAGGAATACGTTTTTGCGCGCAAATTCCATAACATATGTGAAGCACTCTTTACAGGAACAATAACGGGTATCGATTATTTACGAATATTCCAATTGTTACATAAATATGAAAAACATCAAATAGCATATATAAAATCTCTTCTGAAAATATATAAATTGAATGGATAAGCTTCGTATGACCTATACCGAAATTTTCTATAATTTGATATTTCGGTATGAATTTCTAGTCAATTACTTTGAATTTTCTTTTCTAATTCGTAAGTGGCCAGTACTTGCGATATGAATCTACGAGAATTAAGGGGCTAAGAATTTTAAGTTTGATTTTCCCCAATTGGAAGTAGGTTCTTGTTGGATATTGGGAAACAAGTAGCCTGACAATTAGAGTAAGTGGCTCAGCGTCTGTCGAGTTTAGTGGGACCTTGTAATGAAATGCGCAAACGGGGTTTCCTAATCCGCCCAAAGTATGTTAACATTGTTCCGGAGTAAGTGTATCGTCGGTAATGGTTGAGCCAACCACCGTTTGGGAAAAACCACAGGGTCAGACACTCGGAAAATGATTCCTTTAACAAATTTACACAACTGTAACCTGCCATTCTAAAATGAAATTTCTAACAGAAATGAAAATCCCTAAATTCCTTTTCTAAAAAACAGTCTAATAATAACTTATCCTTAAGTGTCTTTATGTGAAATTGAAAAATAGTCTTAAGTGGCGTGTCAAATGAACTTTTCTTCACACTTTTGTTAAGTAACAACCTCTGAAACAGGAAATTGTAGAGTAATGCTGGAGAGTGTACATGTAGTTTATAATATGTCTTATATGATTCATTCTCGCGTATATCATACGTTTAGAATAGATACATTAATTATTTTCACGATACAGAGCACACAATTATCTTTGTAAAGAAGCTTGCGTTGGTTAGGCAAATGCAGAATTAAGGAAGCCACACACATGAAAAGAAAAAGTAGCATGCTTGCAGAAGACAAGGCAGCGATACCTACCTCGATGACCAGCCAGGATTCTTTTGCTAGCGTAGCCCCGAACTGAAGAAAAAAGCCAAAAGGAAAGGTTAGCAAAAAGCAAAATAATGAGCTATTAAAAGCGAATGCTTCTCTTACGTTATTTAATAAATGCTAGAAACGTCACTCAAAAGGACGTAACTTGCGTTAATTAATGTTTTCATTGATATTTTACAATTTAAAATAATATAAAATAAAAATGAATACATAATTTAATCAACTAAATATTAACGATGAACTTATTCGATTAAGAATTCGTATTTATTCTTAGAATAAAATTGATATACGATTCTATTATCAAATATCGTTGTTCTAAAATGCCAGTTTAATATTTCATGGTAAATCCGATATTTTAGCATATATGCATCATACAAACCGGCGCAGAATTGTTCGGTATTACGGAATAATTCCTGCAAAGAAGGGGGGGGGGGGGGGGGAGGAAAAAAAATTGAACGGTAAATGATGATAACAGTGACACTGGATTAATAATATAACGACTTATTGCTAACACAGAGGGATTGTACCTTCGACTGTTTTATCGATAATTACAGGTTGCTTTCATCGAGCAATTTGATTGTTTTTCCCCCAGAATATTATTTTTCCAAATTCCCCAATTGTTCTCTGCCTCGTCAATGAGCCTTAATTAAACGAACCTAAATTAATTTAGTTGACTCTGGCTGCGCAATATTTTTCCCATGCGCGCAAGTGTACTCTTGCCAAGAGAAATATGCAAACAATAATGCCCGCTCACACGAAAAATACCTCGGAAAATCGCAATCAGTAAATTACTGGCAAACAACGTTTTTCTCCTGCATATCTATATTCGAGAGGCCCTTGCAGATTTATTGGATGGGACATAAATGGAATCGTTCGACGAAAATCCCAACTCAAACTCCAAAATCAATATAATCCAAGAAAAACACTCGAGACGATTCCAGGAAAGCTTATCTTCGAAATTTAGGCATATAAAGAAAATTGCGGGTCAGGAGAAAATAGCTGCCGCGAGGTAAGTGCTCCGGTAATTCGAGGCTAACATCGAAATTATATAGGACGGTGCGAAGCTTGCACCGAGATTCCTCTTGACTTTTACGATGAGAATATGCCAAGCTCCGCAAGCTAACTTAAATTCAGATTTGGTTTTTTTCTCACTCCGATTTGCATTATTCGATTAATGACGTTGAATAAAATGAACGACGCTAGACGCAAATATACCGTTTCCCACGAAGTGTTCTCTTCTCTCTAATGATACGTGACAGTTACGTGACGATTGTTATTTCAAATTTGTTAGCGCGGTCGCGGTGCAAAGAATAACAAAAATTCGGGAAAAAATCTGGCTCCAACGTTTATATGAATTTTACTTGCACATATAGCAAATTGAGTAAATTTATTCGGGGATTTATAAAATGGTCAAATATTATCGAGCGCGTATTTTTTTTTTCTTCCTTACTGCAATCGTTTTCGGTTATTTGAATGGTGCTACACACAGACGATGAAATTTATTCGACACACGTACGTTTCTGTTTATGCTTGTTATTTCCTTTATCGCGCGAATTATTTGCCTGAAAAAGCTATTTATTAATCAAACAGTTCGTTTGATTAGAAAATTGAGGGTTTTTTTTCCTGTTTGATGGTAAGTGATCAAAATTGAAGAGAAACCATCTCTATGAGTTTGCTAACTGCATTTTAACAGCTTTTACAATAACTCGTACAACATATAAATGCGTTTCCGATACACGTTTATTTCTCTTAATTTAAATCATAAACAATACACTTCATTAAGCTTGAGTTTCGAGCTAGAATCCTGCATTCAAAATGATTTACAATTACCGCGTTCTAATCAAATCTACGATCACAATCGTGAAAAGAAACATTTACAATTTACTTCAAGAATCAATTAGATTCAAGACAGGATCATAAATTGAGGAAACTATTCCCGAAAAGGATTCCTTTCGCGAATTGTCACGCTTTGGTTCCTTCCGACAAGGATCCCCAAAATCTATCCAATTTCCCGTGGTCAGTCAGTGCAGTGAGACTCTTAAACGCAGATCGAGGCTTGGGATTCGAAACTAGAGAGTTGAATTGGCGATCGAGCGAAGCACAGAGTCACGGTAAATACCGGCATTAAGTCTTATCGGGTGTGTGTACGCACTCTCTGTCTACTGAGGTCTACCTATAGCTATAGGAATAGAAATAGGTAGTATAGGTTCGCAGGGAGAAGGACGCGATCGGCGGGATAGCGTGGCTCGATACCTCAAGCGATAGCCGACGAAACTCTATACCCACCACGCCACGCTTCTCCCACGGTTAATTGAATCTACCGCGTAAAGGTTGCGCGCACGAAACTGAACGATGCGGTGGTGGGCCTCACCGATCGACCAAAAAAGGAACATCCCGCAGGGAATTTCGTTTCGCTCTCCATCGCGATGAGCTTCGATTAAGTCGACGTTCGATTTCGCTCAGGTTTCTTCTTCTCTCTTTCTTCCTCTTCCTTTCTTTTTTTTCTTCTTCTATTTTTACCCTTTTTCTCCCTTTTTTTCTTTCTTTTCCTGCTCTACCTTCCGCATCGATTCCCCTTCGATTCGGTTTTCATAAGGGCCAGCTTTCATTTGATTTGCGATGCGAGACCTGGTCGAGCTTGGCTAGTTCCGAGAGTCTCTTTTGCGGTACTAATGAAAAACCTCGGCTGTAATGATGTATTGTTAGCGTTCTTCTTTTAGGATCGGCTCTTCGAGTGTGGAGCTTTTCGTGTACGATGGATACATGAGTTACGTCTCTCTGTAGAGAATCGAGTTCTTTTTTCTTTCTTTTTTTTGTAAATTCCTTTTGTAGACTCTCGGGAATTGTTCCGTAACGTTTGTTTTAAGATCGCAAGTTTTATATATCATATTTACATTGGTAAAATATAATAAATGTAAATGACGAAGCATACTTGTTATATTTATTTATTACAGTACAGAAATTGCATGCTCTGCCTAATGGAGCTATAGAAAACTTCATTTCACTCGTATGTGCATCGGTCCATGTGAAATAAAATTCACGAGACCATTGTTTTTTTTTTTTTCCACCAAAACAGAGCACTCTAACAATATTTTGGCAATTTGTTATAACAATAAAGTAGAACAGCGGTATTATGAACTGCGGCTATTTGCTAAATTTGCCATCGGATAGAGGACAAAGTCCCCTTTTTTTTGTTCTCTAAAAGTGACAATTTCCATAGAGTTCTGGTTAATCCCTTTAACGCTTTTGATCCAGTGGATTTTTTATTCAATGTTTTTAAACGCAATCCAGTTCATCGGTTACATTACACTTTTGCAAAGAGTACAATCCAGCGGATTTGAATATGTTTTCACCCGATAATACGTACATAAATATTTGAAATAGTTTTTAATCTTTTATCTTTTCGATTGTTCGACATATTTTTTAGACACCAACATTGCCATTCCTCGCGAGACGTCCGTCGCAAGTAGGTTTTGAATGGCAATAACGCCAAAACGGTACGTTCATTGCGCAAGAATGCACTATGTGTTGCTCTCGCGTGACTCACTTTTTCCTGTGTTGACTTTAGTAACTCGGCTTTTGACCTTGGCCGGCTCACGCAGCGTGTACCAAATGCGAAGCATGTTCCGTGTGAGTTATAAGAATGATCTAAAAGTTAAATGAACCATCCTACCAGATGGAATACTCTACGAAAAAGATGCTCCGATCATCTAAACCGTCAAGTGAAAATCCTCCTTCGATGTATCTTTGAATATTTCATTAATAAATAATCAATTGTATATCCTCCGGCAGATTTCTATAAAGAGCATCTCAAAAAATGCAAATATTCGAAACACAATTTCAAACGCATTTACTATTTCGTATTATTAATGTAGATGGTTTCGATATCCTACGCTAAATGTGGATATTTCCACCATAAAAGCTTCATGCATAAATCAGACAGTTCATCCACACAGACAGCCGAGTTATCCTCAGCCCAGAAAACTTGTCAATCACTCATCAACTTTTGATCCACGCCTCAAATTCGGGAAATTCATCCTGAGAGAAACATCCCAAATATATTCCCCTTTTTTTCTCTCTGTCATGAGGTTGATTGAATTTCTCTGATTATTAAAATACTCCGATCCAAAGAAACGCTTGAAAAGTGGTGCACGGTCAATCCGTCAAATCCGTACCACGAAGAATCTACGGATCTAGAGAATTTATCGCAGAGGGAAATTTGCAAGAAAACAGGCTTCGAACAGAGTCTCGATGCATCGACAGTTTTCCTCGACACGAGACATCGCATTGGTTGCGGCACATTCGCGTTTCCTCGCAAGAGTCAGTAAGGTAGTAACGCGTTCGCGTCGCAACGTTATTTCCACAGAGAGGGTTCTTCATAAAATTAAACTCACGGCGCACTCTTTGCCGCTGCGACTGGCAAATGTGTGGCCAGCTTCGCCATATCCATATGCATTTCGGTTCTGCGGCATATGTATACATATATATGTACATAGAGTTGGATACATAACATGGATAGGCAAATGTATACCTTTGGAATATGTATCTACATACGTACCTACTATACATCTACACATATATTATCAAGAATATGTACATATGTATATATGTATACTGTAATAGCGTGAGAGAGAGAGAGAGAGAAGGATAGAGGGGATCGTTGCACATAGGTGTACATAATATCCCCGGCACGTATTTATTTCTGCGTTCGATGCACATTTCCTCTATGTACTAGCAGGAGGTATGTACCAGAGCCGTATGCCTGGCTGACTGGCTCGGCTGTTGGGTTGGCTGACTGCTTCCCCAGGCTTCATGCATGTGCGTCGATTGCATCTGACGCACCATTATGCGATAACCTCCAAGTGTCTGTCTCTCCCCGGACACGGCGAGAAACTCGCGTGGCTCACGCGCCGCGAAAAGCCTCTACTGCCCCGTTTGATTTTCACGCAAATATAGACAACGATTTTTCTTCAGACTTATTCCTCCCGCTGGAGTGATTTTTTTCTCACTACTGTTCAAGCTAAACAATCTAATCATTTTCGCATAAGAAATAAACCTTGAAGATTTTATAAATTCATCGGTTGACTTGTACTTTTTTCCAATGGAAAATGGTTTGCAAATTGTAACTGATTAAAATTTACTGAGCAAAGGTTTCGGATCTTGATACATTAATTATTTGACAGAGCTTTTTTAACTCGCAGTTTATATGCAAATTTAATCTAATTTATAGTTTTACTTAAGTTATTATGTATGTGTACGCTGATTACTTGGCAATCTGATAATAATATAATTACGTGTCTTACATACTTTCATGCAAAATATAGTAAACGCTTTTAAAAGTATTTGTACAATATAGAATATGCATCTAAAACGTACCTTTTCGGAAGCACTTGTTACGCGTTATTCGACTAAATACACGTAATTCTATATGAAGAACCAAATCCATATTTGCGTAAACATCCCCACTTGAAATATAATATCGCATGCATCAGCAGATGCAAGAATATCCTTATACGAAAATTAGAAGCTCGTTTGAAACGAGCGCATCGAAATGCGTCGTTTTCCATATTAATATCGGACATTGGACATCGGATGATAATAAAAGCTGAAAGACGAATAAATTGATATACCTAAGTTATAAGAAAGACTAGAAATCAGTAGTATTTTATCAGAGCAGAATATAACCATTGGAAAAGTTTGTATCTTGGACAGCGAGGAATACCATTAAATGAGAGTAGAATAATACGAGGTAATGAGTGGTAATATTATATTAATTTATTAAAAGTGCGTTTCATTATTCAGACCATTATAACTGTCTGACCGCGGGGTGAATTCGTCCGAAAAAGCGGCGTCGGCGGCGGCAACGTCCGCCGCACCACCGCAATGCAATTAAAGTCGAATGTAAACTGATAGGATGCTGCTACGCGAAACTCCGGGGTAATGATTACGTGAGCCCTTGTAATTTATTACTGCGTGCGCTCGTTATTCCCAATTGTAATGTAATTCGGCAATACAGTCTAATTGCGGTCTTAATAATGCCGCTGTGCTAATAAGCCGCGTTTCGCTCACGGCTATCTACCTTCTTTCGGTCTGGGCCATCCTTTAGCAAAGAAGAAAAGAAACAAAAAAGTTGTAGTCTTAGAAATTGTCGAGCCGCTCGTAATCTTTAATCAGTTAGATTCGAATCAAGGAATGGCTTATGCGTTCTATTGAGGTAAATCAAATATTTCGATATTCTCATGAAATAAATCGCGATGCTGGTATGTCTTTGATTAGTAAAAAATGGACAAATTCAAAAGTAACTAGTTTTATGAGAATAACTTTAAATTGCGTATAAGCATTTTTATATAATAATAATTTATTAATATTTTAATTACGCTTTGAATCCTTATATCACAATATTCCCCATTTTAGTACAAAGACGGTATTGTATTAATTTTTGTTATATAGAATTCTAATATTGTCGAAAATCGCACAAATTACTTGTATTGGTTATTGGGGAGACGGAAAGTAATTGTTAAATTAAAATGCAATTCAGTTCGTTTCAATGACGAAATACCTATTCTACTGACTTTTTGTTCATCATATTGGCTGTTTGAGGCGGTTATTAACAATTAGGTTGATAGATATTTTGCGAACACTGAAGCGAAATATTTAATTGGGTATTTCCAATATTTCGTGAGGTAATTTTTGATAAAATCATATAAAGGAAGTAATATTCAAAATATGTAATATTGTAATATTGTATATGAATAGTCTGCGAATAGTTAACATTATTAAGAATAAACATTAAAATATTGAATTTTTGCATTATTCAATATTTAAATTCCAATTGATCGAGTGAGTGAAACTCTTACTGTATTTTGGCAAATCTAGTATTCTTCCTTCTTCAACGATTGAAACTCTCTCGTTCGATTGGGAACCGGTTTATTGAGTAATTTCCATCGCTATCGCAACCTAACACGATAAACGGCACCTAAGCGAAGGATAACTAACATAAACACGCCAACCGAATCTTTTTTTTTACAATTTTCCCTGCATCTGATAATCGCGATGACTCACAAAGCGCTCGATCGCGCTGGTCAGTAAACGTTCGAGTGATGTAGATAAAAGAACGCGATGCCATTTGCTTCTTTCCATTCGGTAAATGAAGTTTAACTACTATTTTTTCTCGCTAGTAACGTTCCCAAGTACAGAATTAATTTTCTTTATGCTTCTCGAAATAGTTACTTCTCTCAGGAGGATTATTCGAATAACTTTTATTTATTCAACAATGATCTGATTGTAGATATAAATTAATATAAATTAAAGTTAAACATGACCAAGCATAAATCACAGTTTTCGCACTATCTCAAATGTCTTTCCTAAAAGTTATTCCACTTTCATTATTGTCTCGCATCGGCTAAACAGTTTATATTATACAACAGGAAAACTGAGACTAATAAGTTTTTTAATATACATAAGAAACACTTGCCATTCTTTCCCTGTTTCTTTATTTAATCGCTTTGTCTATTCGCTCGGTGCATCTAGATCAATATACACGTCAAGAAAAAATAGCTATAAATAATGACACAGTGTACACTTTGCAGAGGTACTCCAGGGAAGTGTCGCTAATTATGGGGTTAATGTACTCAGATTTTCAAGTAGATAAAACCAACCGAGAGTCGGACAAAAATTACTCTTGGAACACAGTGAAATTAAGTTCTATTTTCTGGATTAATCAGTGGGAAATTCAGTAAGTAACTAAAAAAGTATAAGTAGTATATTGTGGCAAGGAGTTTGATTGGAGTATTTTTTTCTAAGATAATTTTATTCGATTTTTCCGAAATTCAAGTTACCCGTTTAAACTTGGAAATGTCGATTTATATGAATCCAAAAAACTCTACCAAAAGCTTTTGTTATCTGCTTCACCTGACCATCTATTGGTAAGCCACTCTTGAATATCTCAACGCCTCGCGTGAAACACGTTCCAGAGTTATTTTTTCACTGTGGTATCGGAGAATTGTTTTCACGAGTCCCGTTGCTCTTGGCTTCACAGGTTTTATCACTGGGTCTATATCATTTTCCGCGTACTAATTGACAGTGATCGTTAGATACTTTTGCTTTAAAACGATCCTTCTATTTTTAGTAATTACTTTGACTGGATTTTGTAAAGAGCCTGAACGTCACCTAGCCATCCTGTAGGTCAAGAAACATTCTTCTAAATTTAACTTTCGATCTACCGTCCAATTTTTTCGTTCCAAGCAAAGAATAATATCGAAGAAATATTTTTAGTATATTATTTCACCACGCTTTTCAAATTATTTAATAATCCACTTTATTCTCGTAACTCGTACCAATAAATGAATTAACAACAAAATAACGGAAGAGTCATTTACAACCTTATTTCAAATTGAAGCTAAATTGAACAAATCAAAAAATAGTATTTTTCCAAGAATATCTTTTTTTTTGAAAAGATAATGTAATTTTAATTCCCAATAGAAATATATATTTCGATTATTTTCTATTCCCGGTTTAACAATGAAGGAAAGAAATGCAGGAAACGTAGAGAATTGATTTTCCAGTAAAAGTCTCAAGATCCTTTTCCCTCGTTTTCTTCAAAGTGCATGTCGAGGAGACGTTGAGCCAGAAGTAGTGCACGTACGGTATAATATGCGAAGATACTTTATGCGTGCAATTTGCCGGCACAATTAAATTGCAATCGCGGCAGAGGGTCTCTCTAGGCGTGGAAACGGAAAAGCGTTAAGGAAGTAGGGGGCGCACGCGCGGCCAATTAGATCAGCAAGTTTGTGATCCTGAGGAAATTGCGGTGTTCCTTCGTGAGAAGACTCAGCTATCTTTGTGTTCGTGCATGTACTCACCCTTTCTCTTTCTCTCAGAACCCTTTTTAACAATTAAGCGACTCTCTCAACGTCGAAAATTCGCCCTAGAAATTGCAATTGTTGCTTCGAACCTCTTTGAATTACACGAGAAACAGCTCCTTTGTCTTAGCTTGGACAAATGTATATATAAATAATTACGATTATTAAAACAATTTGTTAAAAGTGATTTACCTATTTATTAGATTGATCCGTGTACAAACTAAATCCAACTTTCAATTGCGGGATTTTTGTTCGTAACCTGGTTTTGATACATTCATTTTATTATTTAATCTATCTCTTTTTATAAAATGCGACTCCATTGTAAATATTTTGAAAAAGGAACGATCTGTATTATTTGTAAATGTAGTTTTAACAACAGAGATAAACCTGTCAACTATTCACGTTTTTATTAAACAAAATTGTCAGTGTATCAAATATTAGTACTGTGCAATAACTTTTAAATCGGGTTTTTTCGGATCTTAGTTGTATTCTTGAATTTGTCAATGAAAAATGCAAGAAAAGAGCCAATAAAACCGTTTGGCATGTCCAGGTATCTAGGATACGTCTGATCCTGTAAATAATACATCTTCGCGTTAATAAAAAGGTTGTATCCGATATATCTTCCAAAGAGAAAGTTGAGCAAAAGTTTCATAAATAATTCTAAACGAAACCAAAGAATTCTTTATCATGAATTATGCTATTAATATCCACTGAAGTTCATTCATCTTGCAATAAGTTAACTCCAACCGATTTAAGGCTCTCTCTCTTCTTCCAAATAAAGTTTTTTGTTCGCAAATCTTTATTCATCAATTAAACTTCTTCCGAAACTGTAGAACTTTCGATTGGATACAGTTCGCGGGACAGAAATGCCGGAAATTCTGCACTGACATTGATAGGGTCAAGTTTGTGGTTTTTTTCACAAAACTCCAGGAACACAGGGTATCCAAGGATGACGCAGTTTTTCGAGGAGTTCTCCAATCCCAGGGAGCACCGGAGTCACGGCGCAGTGTGGCGTGGCGTACCGAGGTGCACTCGAGACTTTGACATGCGCGAGATAACGAAAAAAGAAAAAACTCCGAGCACGATCGATCGTGGCTTGCGGGTAGGGAAAAATTTTGGAAACGTCAGGGGGTGCCAAGGGAGGGTCGAAGGGTTGACTCCAATTACTGTGCGTAAAGTGTCTAGAATTCGGATCCTACCCTTTATTCTCCATCACTGACGTGAAAGACGTCAATAGAGAAACGAGTATAGTGCTTGATCACTATGATCGTCATACTAGAAAAATGAAATTGTCAGTTTAACACATTTTTTTTGGCTACATGTGTCCCAGTTTTATTCTAAATACCATATAAAACTGTAAGAACAAGTTTCAGTATTGATCGAATTCGTATTATATTAATATACTTAAATCGCATCAGGGATTGTTTAGATTCAAGTTTAGATGGTTTAAGTAGTTAAAGTATAACTATTATCAAAATCAATGAAACTTGAGAAGCTTCCATCCAAAATCCGCAAAGCCCATTAAATATCTTCACTCACAGAATACTCTTTCTCCATTCGCGCGTAAAGCAGCAGGATCCTTTTCTCGAATTGAGCCTGTTTATCCAGGAACGAGAAAAAAAAAAAATCCTGCTAGGTCGTACAGTACGAGCATGTCTATTCTTCCATTAGCCTTCTCTCTTTTCCTCTCTCTCTCTTTCTATCTCCATCTTTTGCCCCTGCCCTGCCCCTTCTCCGCTCTTTTGCAGCGAGCCGAGGAAATTCTTCACGGTGGAGAACAGTTCGTAGCGGTGAGCTCAGTGTTTACGAAGACCCGTCGCTAGTAGACGTTGGGGCTCACGTTGCTTACATCGGAGCTGAGAGAGCGTCGGGACGAAAAGGTCGAAAGAGCGAACACCGTCGGCGAAGGTGGCCGAGTAGCGGCGATGATACACGAGTGAGCTAGCGGAGCGCGGCTATCCTGCTGCCTTCCAGACGAGGCTCATGCATCGCCGCCACATCGTCTCTCGCTCTTTCTCTATCTCATTCTTTTACTCTCTTTATTCCCTTATCTCCCTCTCTTTCTTCAGGTCTCTGTACTCACATTGTACACGCGTGTTTAGCGTAAAAAAAGCCGCGCACGCCAAGGAAACCGTAGGTAATCGTGCGCAGCAGAAACGCTCTCGCGCAGATAAGGGAAACCCTTAGCCTCGCGCCTTTGCCTCGCTATTTATGAGCGACGTTGCCAGTCGAACGGAAGAACGAGCAGGATGGACGTCACGACACGACGAGGAGCCGTCTTCTTGGTGTCACCTTAGATGTGAAACCTTGAAGCTTCGCGAAGAATACGTCTGTTTTCCGATTTTAGAAGTTTCGACAGGAGAGCAACGTGAGTTTCGGGTGCCTTGGGCATCTTTGCTCTTTGAGAGTCTCTTCGCTCGAACGAACGTAGTAACAGATTTTCCAAGAGAAAACTCTAATCCATAAGAATTAATTATGATAGATTTTATTAATTATACGTGACTTTTCTGAAAAATTGACAACCGCTTAGTCGAGAAGTAGAAGCTAATGAGATAAACGCTATCTTGGTACACGGTCCTCTTAAATATGCACTCTTGAAAGTAGATTGGGAAATTTGCATCATCAGTAAAATTATCCGTTAGTTGAATGGAAATTAAGAATGTCGATTATTTCGTTGAGATGCTTCTTCTTGTTAATTCAATAAGCTCTATTTTCGCATAATTGATTCTCCTTAAATAGAGATTCTTGAATTTAGAGAAATATATTTCCATCGGTAGCAGCAGCTCAATCTATTGCACTATTTCGCGTTCTTCCAGTTGAATCAATCACTTTGAATCTGAACGTGACACAGCAACCAACTTTCAAGATGTTACTTCATTACGTTATATCATCAGCTGTAATCATGTCGTAATGTATTACTCTGGAGTATGTCCGTATGTTCTACAACAGAACAAATGTGTTTCTTCTTGAAGTAGCACTTCGCAATACTATCGTGTGACGAACCATTGCATTCTACTGTGAGAATCTTACCCTCTAGTTTTTAGTTGGTCGCATCATTGAAGCCGCGAACAATTTCGATTGTGATTCGCGACCACGAGGGAGACAGTGGTCTTTTTCTAAATTTGGCCCCCACTAATTGAGAGCTTTAACGAAATTATATAACGAGAGGCGTGGCGCGCTGCGGGTATAAGTAAGTAATCAGGTAACTCGGGGTCGCTTGGTACCATTGGACGCTCGCTGGAGGCAAAGGGACCCTCATTATCCCGGGTTTTAAAGATCTCGCTATTCTCGCGCAGAGAGAATACTGGCGGTCTCATTGGCGATACCCTTTACTTCGCGGTTTCGAAAGAGAATTACATAGACTTGCTTCGTGAACACCACAACGGAAGTGCTATTGGGGACCTGCACCATTTTCGATGGCTAAGTCAACGGGGTAACTGACGCTCTGGACTATCTTACTCAAACTTTTACTATAGCTTCGCGCGATCGCACACAGCATATTCGAAACCTGCAAAATCAATTGTTACCTCTCTTCTCATAAAAAAAAAAATATATAGACAATAACATTTAATTGTATGTTAGTTATATTCGCAAGTTCGAGAGTACCTTCACGATTAGAGTCTGACTGAGAATATCATACGCTTATAGTAGTATAATTTAGTAAAGTTGAAATTACAATCTAAGTTGCTTGCAAAAGCCGAACAGACCAAAACCGCTCCTCAACTTGTTGCAACTTGAGAAATGAAGTTTGGCCACTAGCTTTCCTACAGTCTTCTCCTAGTACATACCTCCTTCAGCGATAATTGTTACTTGAATTATAATCTAAAACGTTTCCATTAACACAATAGACTTCTTATTAATGTCGAACATCCTAGTTAATTAGTCTCGATAATAGAATATCCAAGTGCTAAGAAGAAGTTCGCTAAATGTAAAACCAGTGAAATGCGACTAACTAAGAGAATTCAATCCTTAGACGTCAATGTCACAGGTCAAAAATAGTTTTTGTAGTAACGAAAGGGAAGATTTGGTAGAATATGCTCATCGGTCTCGAATATCGCGCAATTCGTTCTTTTTTTTTCAAGCTATTCGGTACCTTCAAATTTTACAGCCAGCTTTCATACAGCCCGCAAAAACCATGAAGAACACGTGACGCCCTTACCTACAGCGTTGCCAGATTTTCCACGGTTTTCCGCGGCACGAGAATTCATTTTTACCTCGGGAACAAAGGGAAAATTATGTTGCGCCACGCACTCGAAATTGCCTCGCGCTCATGCGCTACCAAAAATTTTCCTCAACTACGCGCTGACGATCTTAACGCCCCCTTTTAAGCGACGCCGTCATCGAAGCAGAAAAAAGGGAGAAATTCGTCAGCAGCCGCGATATACATACTACCGGGTTGTTTTTTTTTTTTTGGTTGCTGCAGAGGCGCCTAAGCAGTTGCACGCGAAACACGAGAAAAACTAGGAGTCCGGCAACGCTGGTTCCTCAGCGAGAACAGGCCCGGTGGAGGCTGATAAAAATAAATTTGCGCCCGGAATAATCGCGGAGCTCCCTAGAGATCCGTATGAACGGTCTAGGTGCTTCGAGGTGGGCTTCTCAGAGCGCTCGCTCGTTCGCTCGTTCTTTCGCTCGTTCTTTCGCGCCTCAAAAATACTGTTTAATCCCCGAGTAACAAGGTTCTTCTCCAATATCGATAAGACGAAGCGTTGTGCATATGAGCAAACGGCTTTATCTCCCACGCGTCGCGCAAAATTATAGAAAGTAGCACGGCGTCGATAACAAGATTCCCTGGAAATGGCTCGTTGAAAAGTTTCGCTTCGTCTAGAGAACGACTAAATGTGTTCTAGGTTCAACCCCTGTGTATTCTCATATTTATACTCTTTGTTTCATCTACCAATAGTGTAACACTTTGCGATTTTTCCAAGTCCATGTACTAAACCTTCGGCAAGTGTTCCAATATCAAGATAGTTTCAAAATTAATTGCTAATTTTCTACGATACTTGGAAACATTGCTTTCAAGCTAAATCAATTGAACAGGTTGACGTAAGCTAAAATTAAACGGTTTGAGATTCTATTATAATTCGACTGAGCTCAATCAAACGCGTACAAGCGATCGCAATCGAATCCTTAGTTTAAGGGAGGACGAAATAAATACTTGATAATGTCTCGTGAAACATCGTTGCCCGCGGTATATGATATATTAGAAAGGACCAGGGACTGCCAGCTCCCGCTATATTTCCCTGTCGCAGCAAGTAGCTTGGTGGTCCTCGACTTCTGAAAGGCCGTGTAGCGTGCAAGCTGTAGAACGTACCGCGAGAAAGAGAGTGAGAGGAAGGTGGAAAGAGAGGAAGAGAACGAGATAGAGACTGAGACTGACTCAAAGATAAAACGAGAGGAACGCGAACGTCAGAGGAATAAAGAGGAAACATTCAGACTCAGAACGAAAGAGAGAGAGAGAGAGTGAACGAGGAGCATGTTACGAAACCATAGCCCGCCAAAGGAGGAGAAGAGAGCAGCGGCAGCAGCAGCAGCAGCAGCAGCAGCAGCCCGTTCGACGAGCTCCGCTTCGTGCAGCCGTTTGTGTTCTCTCCTCCTCCGCCTTGTCCGCCTCCTCCTGCTCCACCTCCACCTACTCTTGCTGTTCCTCCTCGCGAGCCACCTCCTCTTCGAGCTCCTGCGTTACCTCATCCTCTACCCTCGTTCCTCGCAGTTCTCCACTCCACTCCGCCTTTCTTATCCACCTTCGTCCTTCTCCCTCTCACACGCTCTTGTTCATGCCTCTGCTTCGACTTTTTCTCTTTCTCTCTTTAAACCCTTCTCGCTCTTGTATTAACCTCTGTCTCCCTCTTTCTACTTGCCGCCACTCGGCGCGCTCTTCGTTTCCGTCGGTTTCTCTCGGTTCGGCTCTCCGTTTCCACCTCGACGTTTGCTTCGGGCTAAAATAAAAACAGGAGGGAGATAACCGAGCAAGAGGAGCGAGCGGCCGCTGCTCGGAACAGGGTGTGAGCGAGGTGGAGAGACGCGGGAGAGGGTACGAAGGAAAAAATGAAGAGGGTGAAAAAAAAAAGGGAGAAAAACGTGCCAGAACTCGTGGAAGGGCAAAGGAAGAAGGATAGGAAGAGAAAAGGCGAGAGAAGGAACTCGAGGAAAAATAAGAAGAAAAGATTCAGAGAGAAAGATTGGCCGCGCGCGACCAGCTAAAGGTGGAATGCGGGGGTCGATTCGGCGCGAATACCACTCGCGACTTATTCCTGTTGGATCAATCCAAAATCATTTGGATTTTGGATTCGATTGAACAGTTTCTGTGTCTGTTTTGAGGATGAGTTCGAAGAATTCTTGTGGTTACGAGTTGGAGAAGGATTGAAATTACCGTTGCCTCTGACCTGAAATTTTTGCGCGAGATAAAGTAGAGTGGCTGGTGCACGTTAAAGGCTTGATATTTTTTAATAGGATACACCTATTTCCGGTTATTACTCAACGACTACTACATCCTATACAAATTACAAAATTATTCTCCATTAATAACTTTATTAATTTGACTGAATCATTGTGACCAATGAATGCACAATCGAACAATTGTACAACTGTATTGGTTTAAATAGTCCATCAATAAGCAATGCCGATGACGAATTAACTGTAGTTCTGTTGAAATTTTAATCATGAAATTGAATAACTCCGTTCATTGTCTTTATTTTTCAACTGTGTTCGCGGTCGGTATTCACTGATAAATTGTAATTAAATATTGTACTACTGATACAGTGTCCAATGACGACCAGAAACACTGGTGATTAGTCATTAGAATCGTGCTAATTCCTATCGTATAGAATGTTTATCACGAGTTTCGTACGTTCACGCGAATACGGTTCAGTTCATTGGGTCCGATCGTTAAGAAATCAGAGATCCATATTCAATTCTAAGGAGATTAAACCATTACGATGCACTGTCGAGCAACAGGAACGCGAAAGCTCTTGAAATCGCGGGTTAAGCTGACGCGACAATTGCGGGTTACGGTCACGTTCGGTCGAGTAATAATGCTTGAGATAAATACTTTGGTGTTCCACCAGCCGCGGCAATTAAAATCACAGTCCACCGAAGAACAATTGCCGCGATTGCCGCGACCTTAATACATCGGCTCAATACCTGCGGCTATCGTAATATGTTTCCTGGTAACACATAGACACGGATAGACACACGTATGCACCTATACTCAAACTCACACAGAGGCGACAGGGAAATTAACCGGATTATTACAAGCGCTTAATGATGCATGGCCATCCGAGTTGTCTCGGGTCCAGAGCAACCCTCAAACGCTTTCCGCGATACTACTAATATAACACAATATTTATGCGCCATTTCAATTCTCACGTTGAGAAATTCCTAATAGAAACATCTACTTACGCATATGTCATCATTGCGTCGGAACCAATCTACTATTGTGGTTTCAGAGAAATTCGATTACTTGCCAATTGAATATTCTAGGGTGAACTCATGATGGTAGGTGCTACCATAGTTCTATTCGCATAGCGTAAACCGTTTAACTTGTTTTCGACTAAGATCTAATAAATATGTCTAGAAGATTTTAGCATAGAATTGAATTTACCTCAGGTTTCCTTAAATCATATGACTTAACTTTTTCAAATTTCACTCTGAATTAACTAAAGTTCGATCCATATTCACTAACTATGCGAACAATTCAGACGCATTCCCAATTTCGCTTGTATCGTGCAAAAAATCATAATCATAACGCAAGTGATAGAAAGTTGCACAAAGTGAAATGAGCAGTTGCATTGCGTTGAAAGCAATGAGCATATGTCATATATCAAATTATACTTTACACGTTTTTTCTCAAAGAACATTTTCATATTCGAGTAAAGCTCGCGAGGAGGAAAAAGAGAATCGTAGGAAAGGAGCGTTCCTCTTCCGACGATCGCCGTGAACTTCTAGAAGAGCGAACGTAAAGCCATTCCGAACTTTTCCGTTCAGGGTCACATGGTATACGATTGGTCAGGGCATTTTTCTCCGGCAAGATGCGTCAGGAGAACGAGAAAGCGTGATGTCCGACGACAGGCGAGGACGAACTACTGATTACGCCAGAAGGAAATCGCTGCTGCTGCTGCTGCTGCAACACTGGCTGATCTCTCTAGTCACAGGGCCCGCGAGACGCTCTTAAATTTTCCCGGCGCGAGGTACGGCTTCATCGAAGATGATTCGCAGATACCTGGCTCTCTGGTCGGGTATTCATGTATTCCATAAGTTCGGAATATATGAATAAGTTGACCGATTGGAAGGAGAAGTGCGCTGGAGAAGTCCGGAAAGAGAGAAAGAGTAAGAAAGATGCAGCATCCACATGTAAGAAGAAGGAGAGAGATAGAAAGGTGGAAAGAGGCTCGATCTTATTGATAAGGTCGATTTATCGGCGTGGCACGATTTATCTGCGACACGTGGCCGCCTTTGCCTTCTTCTCTCCTTTTTCCCTTTCCGCATTGGAGCACTAGTGTCTGATCTCTTTCTCTCTTTCTCTTTTAACTTCTTTCTCGATTTCCTTGTTCCTCTGTCTCCATCCAACTCTTCTTTCTTTCTTTCTTTCTCTCTCGACCAATGTCTTCGACATTATCCGTGCCAAAACAGATCCTGTCGCAGGGACCACGTGGCTTCGTTTACGTTTCTTGCCTCCAAACCCTTTCCCGCCTATTTGCTTTTTTACTTGGCCACCGACGGATTTATTTGCCGGGCTCTGCACGCGGCTATTATTCCGCGCTGCTGTAATCTCGAAGGGAACGGCGGGCTTTGCGCGCCACGGAGACTCACGCTCCGCTAATTTATTCCGCTGAAATGGGAGAGTTTTCGAGCATAGTTGCTGTCCGACTCGGAAACCGAGATATCCTTACTGCAGCTCGGATTTTGAGACATTTCTTTTGCGCGTCTTTCAAAGTGAATGCGCTGAAATTAATAGACATTTCAATGCGATTCAAAATTTAGTTGAAAATTCCATGCAAGAAATGACTTACAATTAGTTGCAAATTTAGTTTTTATGGATTCTAGTCTCATTATATTCTAATTGAATATAATATTGCTGTTTATGTAATCTTCAACATATCTAAGGGTTTCAACCCATTTCTTTGGGTTGAAAAGAAACTCTAAGTAGCTACTGGATAATCTGGATGAGGATATTTTTATCGAGACGCTCGTATCTAACATCAATACACAGTTAATTCCAACAAACTTTGAGTTGCCAAGAATGTACAACTTCTACTACGTGAAAACTAGAATATTCCACACGATCAACCCAATTCAAGGATAAAATTCAGACGCAAGGAATATATAAGACCCAAATCTGGATTACTTGCAATTGTCTTCTGTCAGACAAATATTGACAGTCGGTCTACCATTCTAACCATTTTATAATCCAGATATTCAAATGCTAACAGGAAGCCCGTGAAATTTGAAGAGCACCAATTGTACGACTCCGAACCACTGTCTTGGATAAAACAAGACGAGAAAGAAGCGAAAAAGCTTTTTTACGGCGTTTCGTGGAAAGTTGCGCTCACTTGGCTCGTCGTTCCGGATGTGCGAGAAAGTCGCGACCGTCGCTTGGCAAGAATTTTTTCACGGGTTTCATAACGAATCTGGTAGAAAACGAAGAGACAACGGATGCTGGATAAAGGCTGCGGTAGCCTTGACCTATTGGCGTCTTTGCGTCTGCTCCAAAACTTCTCGTGGTGTTTAATCCGGATCCGCCCAAGCAAATTTATCGTCTTCCCTCGCGTATCGAGCGGCCAGTGAACGCGATCTGATAATATATTAACGAAGTGTTAGAAAAAAAGCCTGCGGAGGGAATGGACCAAATAGAGGGAAACGCGCTTGCCTTGCCTTCGGCTATTTCCTCTTTCTTCTGCATAACTTAGTACACCACTGTCTTACTATTACTTCACCTCCTGCTGTTCCTTTTAATGTTGCGATTTTTATCATCGACTTTTACACTGAGATTATGCTGATACTGCAGCTTTATCTTTATGACTCTTCAGTAGTCGACGGAACGTTGAATTCTCAGATTCGCGTAGATTCGATGCTAAGATAGCTAGTCTCTGGGTCGCAAACTTTCTTGTATTTTGAGGTGTTAACGGTAATTATTGTGTATGTGTGTGATAGAAACGAATGACGATTCAACGTTGATGTCACCTATGAAGACACAGTAATGCATCTGACAGGAAAGAGGGGTAGTGAAACGAGGGTCTTTGCTAAGCATATAGAGTAACGATCATAAATACGTCTTAGAACTCTATTAACCGTGTTATTTTGATACCAGGATGTAGTTACAGATCCGACGCATTTTCAGAGTTCTAGAAATTTAGTGTTCCATTATAGATACTATAGAGGGCCATTGTAATCTGACTTTATCGAAGCAGAATGACAGGTCTTATTAAAACGAAGCAGACACTCGCAAAGCAGATACCTGCGTTCGCGGCAGTCCCGTCAAAATTCATAGGTCAGGAACATCTTCGCGACAAAGTCGAAAGTGTAGAGTTTGGGAGAGGGTTGATGCTGTGAGCGGATGGAACCGCGTGCAATTGCACATCGGGCGCGTGATGCATCACGAAGAAAGCCGCTGGTGGAAGATCGCGCAAATTATACCGTTTAAGAAAGGAGGGCGCGACTAGACCTCGCGCAACGAATACAAATGCAGCCGTGTCCCTTTGCGGCGCGTGACAAAGGTGGTAAAAAGCTCCAAGTCTCGGAGAGGGTGGAAGCCCGGGGATTCCAGTGACACGAGAGAACCGGTCTCACGGCGGCAACGTGATAATATTTTTGAATTCGTCGCGTTGTCTTGAGAAGCATCCGCGTGCACGCCTCTTGGTGGCAACGCACTCGACCACCCCGAAAACTGGTTTCGCAAACAGTCACTCCTCCATCGGAGTAACAAAACGACAATGCAAAAAATACTGATCGACTATTACGTAAAATCCCGTTGACTCTCTTGCTCCTTTCGGACGACCGAGTTTTTTTTCTGATAATAGAGGGCAGGAAGGAAGTTGCTCGATTTGTCGCGCCCCAGGCAAATTGGTAATCGTACCGGCTTGATCGCGTTGAGCGGAAAACAGGAATTAATCGCGAGAGAAATATCGTTAGAGGGGGGGAGAGGTGACAAGCGTCGCTGGCTAGAAATTCGCATAGTTTTCGTCAGTAATCCTAGTGATTAGTTCGGCGTAATCTTGCGACGGCTCGACATCCCTCTCTCTACCGAAGAGAACCAAATGTTCTTCCTGAGTTGCCAAAACTCAGGATCACTCCTATCCTCAGTCTGCACGGTGGAAGTATCGGCACAGCCTTGGCATCGACGTGGGTGCCGTGTGTACCATGTTTTTCTACGCCCACCACGCCCACATGTTTTTACAAGTTGCGCTTCGGTTTTTGCCGCAACTTGGAACCAAGCACCGGGAGCGCGGGTGTTTACACGATTAACAATGCAATGGCGAACGCCGCAAGACAATGATGTTTTTACGGTTGCCCCCCCCCCCCCCCTTCCCCCTAATGTTACGGCTGGTTTTTGGATAGAGCCGCAGAGAACAGTTGATAAGTGCAAGAAGTCTCAGGGTTTTTGCTCGCGGTCCTTGAACGAGGGCTGTTCTTGCACTCGGATCTTCGCGCATATCTCGTTCTGCGTTCTGCTGCTGTTCCCGCCAACTGGTTCTGGCGGACAGTAGAGTCTGTACTCAGTCCAGCAGTGATAATCGCAGTATCAAGAGAAAGAGAATCCCAGAAAAAACTTTACATTGAAAATGTAACGTAAAAAAATGTGCGTCAAGTATAAGCAGAGTTGTATATTAATTCCCGAATACTCAGGCCAGCAGTGACAATTAGAGTATCTAGAGAAAGAGAATACAAGTAGCTGGCTGGTGAAGAGCAGGACCTTGGATAAACTGTAGAAAACAGAGAAGAGAGTGGACTTACATTTTGTAGTGATGCTGCATGTGATGCGCGAGCTGCATGTCGGCGGCATGCTGCTGCATTTGCTGGTGTTGCTGTTGCTGTTGATGCTGTTGTTGGTGTATTCCTTGGTGATGGTGAGTCTGTGGGGGGTCCAGGCTGGAGGCGCCCAGCAGGGTGGCGCTCTCCCTGAACAGCGTTGCCACCTGCATCCTGGACGATTATACCCGTAGGCTGACAACGATTTCCCTTGCCGTCGGGCGTCAACGGGTCGCGTCTCGCCTAGTTCACCTTCGCAAACTTTGCTTCAACTTTCACCCTCGAGCACGTTCCACTGTTAGGTATCTTCCGTAGACCAAACACCCGGGCGTCTTCGAAGTGGTCCGTCCGTCGGCTATCCAAATCTTCTCCTGTTTCCAGAAGACTGTCGATATTCCAAGCTGAGCCGATCCGCTGATCGATACAAGACTAGCCAATTTGTCGTTGACGGTGAAGTTGATCCACGGAAAGAAAGGGGTACCAGGGGTATTCCTTTTGGTGATAAAGCTCACTGCGTCGCTGTAGCTGCGAGATAGCCGGAGTTCGTCGACGCGACGGGTCCGAGAGCCGGACGCAGCCGTGCCGTCGGCAAGATACTGCGACCGGCGAACTTGGTTGCCTTGCAAGCGCTTTTTCGTCGGGCTAGTAACGATCGCAGCAAGCCAGGCAGAAAGAGGAGCGGCACTATCACCGCAAGACTCGCTGGTGTCGCGCGCGGTGACGGGACCGACAGCGGTCGCCGTCCACGACGCGATACGTACCCTCGGAACGACCGGCACCACCGAGCACGCTCAATCGAGGCCCCTTGAGCTGGAAAGCCTCATTTTACGTATCGTGGGTATTGTTGGGATCGTCATGGTTCTCCGCGGTCTAGCGCGCGCGCTCACGTCCAGCAGTGCGATCAGTGCGACGCGAAAGTGGCCAGTCGCGGATGAAGAACGCCTGAGGCGGTCGAGGACGCGCGCCCGACCCGGCGCTGCGCGGCGCGGGGACTTTCGGACGGAGCGCGAAAGTCTCCTTTTCGAGAGTCCACTCGCACGGTTTTACACACGCGCACACGTGATCACCGTGATATACCACTGGCCTCTCTGCGCTCTACGTGGTGGTCCTGGTCTCTTTCGCGACTTTCTTTTCGCGCTGTTCCCTGCTCCGCACGCCTCACCTTTGGAACCACAGCCTGACCGGCCTTTGTCGGGGTCTTAAGGTCTCGCCGACCTCACTAGGCTGTTTCAGCGGTGGTGGTAGTGGTGAGTGGGAAAGCAACGATCGCTAAGCCTAAGGGTTACTCTGGCGGAGCTATACTCGATATACGCGGTGGGCAGGCTCTGCCACCCTACTGACCATTCCCCTTTATTTTGATATTTGCTGTGCCGGTGCACCTACGCCTTCGGATTAAGGGAACTCCGGTGCCTTATCTCGTGGAGTGCTATGGCACAACACCGCGATACGGCTCGCCGCGTTACTCCAATAATGCGGGACACCGTGTCTCTATCGAATTGCGCTCCACTCCGCGAGTAATGACGTGCGTGTTGCCTCGATAAAACTCGTGCACGCACGTTTCGACTGCCTCCCCCCTTCTCCAGCGCCCTATGCCATCATCTCGCTCGAGTTCTCTCTCTCTCTCCCTCTCTCTCGCTCTCTCGCTCTCTCTGTGCGACTCCGATAGTACGTTCTTCCGTCTCTCTCCGTGGCTCTGTCTCTCGATGAACTCTCTCTCGTCGTCGTGTAAACACGCGCTCACGCACACCGTGGAACTCGAGTCGCGGCAGCAAGAGTCGGCACCGCACTGCTTGGCCGTGTCGCTCGCTCGGTTGCTCGAACCCTGAGGTTCGTGTGTTTTCGACGTGGCTCGGCCACCCTCGGAGCTGCTCGGCCTCCGAGCTTCGCCACCGCCACCGCCGCCGCCGCCACCGACAACGACGACGTTGGCGACGGCGGTGGCGGCGGAGGTGGCTGTGGCTGCCCCGGCAGTTTTCCTCTTTCTCTCTCTCTACCGGTCCTTTGCCTCTCGATCTCCCTGGTTCTCTGTTTTCCTACCTCTATTCTTCGTTCGTTCCTCCTCTACTTGTGCACGTTACTCTTCGTCTCCCACCCTCTCTTTTTCTCTCTTTCTCTCTCTTTCTCCGTCTCTCACTGTGTATTTTCCTACCTCCTCGCCCTCTCCATGTCCATTTTTTTCCTTCCTCTCTGCCCGCTGGCCGCCGTTCTCCATTATTTACCCGCTTCTCGATTCTTTACCCTGTTTCTTCAAAATCCCGTTCTCCTCGGTGCTTTTTCGATTTCGCTCAGCAAGTTCCCGTGGCATGATCTTTCGCGGTTTCCGCCACTCCGAAAATCTTTGTCTACCAGCTTGCGCTTCTCTCGGATTGCAGCGCTGGACTCGGCCGGTGAGCTAACCGACG
This sequence comes from Trypoxylon attenuatum, assembly GCA_963989405.1. NCBI lineage: Eukaryota > Metazoa > Arthropoda > Insecta > Hymenoptera > Crabronidae > Trypoxylon > Trypoxylon attenuatum. The sequence continues at coordinate 26,726,135 of OZ022489.1, forward strand.
ACGGTGGCACCGATCGATGAATCCAGGCACGCGACATCAGGATCAATTGAGATACATGGATCGTGCGGCTCGATCGTTTTCGCGGGGCAGAGAACACGAGGCCGCCGATGGCACCGAGTCCTTCGCGGTTTTGTGATGAGCGCGCTTAAATTTACAATAGTCCACCACTGGTCATACATCCTTTTCACGTACGGACCGAAGACATTATGCAAATGACGCCGCAAGATCGTGCTCGCGAGGATGTCGCAACGAGGAATTCTCTGAGTGACAAGGGATTCGGTCTTAATATTGGAGCCAGATCATTTTTCCTCGGGCTCGTTGACGCGCGATAACAGCAGAGCGTCTCTCGTAGGTATCCCGATGCACCTTTCTTCGAGTTGCAGTTGATTTCAGAGTTTGCCGTGAGGGCAGCTAAACGCAAGATTCAAATTGTGCAAGATTCAAATTGTGCAGCTCCGCTTGGTTGCCGGGCACACACATCGGAACGCGCCTGCTTTCAAATTCGCTGAGCGAACTGACGACGCTCATCCTGCACCGAGGAGGATTACCGTGTTGCGGAGAGAACTCAAAAGGAAATTCTGCGGTGGAAACGCATCTACCTTTCCGCTGGACTTGGTGTCCTTTCGCGAGAGTTACCGGTAGGATTAAACGCGAAGAACGCTTTTTCGCGGGGGTTCCAGCATTAATCGATTAACGCTATCGATCGCAATAATCGGTGGGCTGGCTGCCTAGTCGGTTGGTTGATTTCCTGCCAGTCTACCTGCCTCGCTAGTTGGATGAACGTCCGCCATGGTGTGCACCTACCCGCACCTTTCAATGTATATGCATGCGCTCGAGATGTGCGTAGGTGCGTCTGTGTGAGATGTGTACAATCCATTCGACCGAGCCTGCGAGGGTGTACCGGAGTAGGAGAGTAAGCATAAGGTCGTAGATGAGTGCGCGCGCACGCGTGGCATACCGAGAGACGAAGGGAGAGAGAGGGCGAGAAATAGAGTGAGAGAGAAAGAGACAAGCCCAAGTGGAGTACGAGGGCAAGAGAGAAGCAGAGTATGTGTGTGCGCATAGCGGACTTGCGTGTGCGGGTATATGCGGTGAACCTGCCACTATGTAGGTGGATGGAGCCTCAGGGCCGTAGCGTGAACGGTGCTCGCTGCTATATTTAATTCAGCCACGACCGTTTTTTCAATTTTTAAACCGTAATAGCACGCAGTTTTATAAAAAAAGCAGACAGTGCGCTAATAGATTTTTCATATTAAACAATAGTTAATTCGACAGTCGAGTGTGCAACCGTAGTTTCTCCAAGAAAAACGTTGAAGAAGATACGAGCGATTACCGACTGACCATTTTATCAGTTACTGCGAAATTGCTCGTTCTTATGTAAATGCAATTGCGTAATGAGCGTCCGTCGCTCCAACTTAGTACCTCATTTGCACAGCGGTACATAAAAAAAACGAAATTTCGCGTGCGCGCAACAGCCGGTCAAGTTTTAGCGTTCCTTCACAGTGCTTGGAAAGAAACTTGCATTGTAAAATCCTTACAAAGTACGAGAGAAAGGGTGTACCTATTCCTTAAGTCTCTTGTTCTTTAACGCGAGTCACCGAATACTTCCAATCTATTCCATCAACACAGTGCGCTTTGACATTGATATCCCGCATGGCCATTAACCCTTTTACCCAGGCATCCTAATAAACAGTGTCAAAGCCAGCACGCTAAACACGCTCCTGTTTTGAATAAGTCGTGCGAGTGTGCGTTGGTGGGTAGATGCGCGTAGCGTCAAGTTGCCATGCAAGAGAGAAGGACAAGCGGAGCGGCATGAGCAGTACCGAGGAACGGCGGGGCAGAGGGAAGCTTTACTCACGCAAGCACAAGAGAGAAAGAGAGAGACAGAATGAGAGAGGAGAAGGAGACCGAGGAAGAGAAAGAGAAGCTACGGGCGAGCTGACAGGAACAAAGGAGAGGGTGGAGGCACCAGGGACTAGAGCGAGAGAGCATTGCTCATAGAAACGCGGGCGAAAGCAGTGTTGCGCGAGAGAAACGGGAATACAGTGGAAGAACAGAGGCGCGAGAGAAAGAGAGAGTGTGCGAGAGTGAGAGCCGGCAAGGTATGAAGGAGAGCGGCGGGGTGCAAGAGGGATGCTCGGGGGCAGAAGAAGAAGAGAGCGAGAAGGAGGGTGGAAAACCGGCGGGATGCGCCGGTTTTCGGGCGGTGCGGGCGAGGGTAGAGCGAGAGACGAAGAAAGCATCATCCATGTACTCACGGACGCGCACACAAGCGCACTGAGCTTGCTAAGCTCGCGCACTACTGACTAGCGGACTCCCACCACACGAACTTTCGGAAAAATCAATAGAATACAAGAAAAGCCCACGCTGCGCCGGGCGAGTGGGGCCCTCTCTTCCTCGTTCCTCCATAGGTTCCTCCGTTCTTCTCCCTTTTTTCCCGTGCCCTACCCCCCCCCCCTTCCGCCCCCTCGCCCTTCCCGCGGCTCGAGAGCGCGGGCGGACGGGCGGCTGGACTGGCGAGCGAACCTCGCGCGCGCGCGTGCTCCCGCTGGTTTATCTATACGACTGGAGAAGGACCTCTAGCGGGGGCGGGCGAAACGAAAATGTGTGCGCTGCCATGCCGGGAGGAATCGAGCGGGACGACGGGCCACGTCGCGTGGAGGGTCATTTTCGAAGGAGATACAGACACGGATAACGCCGCGCGCCGTGCGGTTAGGGGGAGAAGAGATCAGCTGTACACGCGTGATTATCGCTCGCTCCGGGGAAAGAACCTCCGGTTTTCTGCGCGCAGGGTCTAGGCCCAAAGGAAAAACCGTTCGAGGTGGGAGCGAAGGGGTGGAGATGGAGCGCGATTTTGAGAGACCAGGCTCTGGGTAGAGAATGAGGAATGAAAAGGTAAAGAGGGTGAGGTAGAGGGTGAAAGAGAGAAAAAGAGAAAGAGAGAAGGATGTCATACAGGCGAGCGTGAATGTGGAGCGCCTCTTTGCACGACCACCCACTTGCTTCAGCCTGTGCCTCCCTTCGCCTTCTCTCTTCCTGAACTCGCCTCTCGAGGTCCATGAGTTCCTTTCTTCGCAAGATTTCTCTCTAGCTTGGACAAGGATCAGTAATTCGTAGAATTTCACAATTGTTGCTCACTTTTCTGTTTATTCTCTTCTGGTATGCGTAGTCCATGACGACTCCTGCAGAGAACAGAGCATAAGGGTGCTCTCGCGTATCCTCTCGCGTGTCCTCTTTTGCAAAAGGTTTCGAATCTTTCTACGATATTCGAGGCATCGTCACGAACTACTTCATAGGGCGCGTGTTTCGAAAACAACATACACATCGATATACAATATATCAGATTCTCTTTTTCGTACTGTAAAATAGACCTGAGACAACGGGCATGTCGATACCGCAAATCGGATGATCGGTAATTCTTGCATTATTGTTGCTGAGGTGATGGGTGAAAGGCACTGAGTTGCAGGTTGCAGAGAAATATTATAAATATTATTTGCGTAACTTTATTGCACAATATGCTACTGGGTGCATAAATGTCTGCAAGTTTTTGCAACTCTTATGAACTATTCATCTTGCAGCGTCTGAGAAAATCGTCTTTGAATAGATGTATATATTGACGCTTTATCTATTAATCTCTCCACATGAATATATCATAGAGAGGGAATTCAAATTTGCAAAATCATATACAATATTCAACAAGACAACAAAAGTACCCGTACTTGTACCGACTGTCCACGTTCGATAGAAGCTTTAATTTTCATTTTTAACTAACAGGATCTTACCAATGACACACCACGGTGTCCGTTCAATTCCGTTTACAGGAAACATTCGCCAAAAAATTTATTCGTCTACCATAAATGTCATTCGCTTGATCGAGCGATAAATAGCAACGTCTCCAAAGTTATCGATCCAACGCTGCGGTAGGACATGCTACGAACTTTCCAGAAGAGATACGGTTGCATAGTAAAACGCGTGTGAGACGAAGGAAGTTGAGAAAGGCCACGATTTTCGAAAAATTTCTCCGATCGTGGTCCTTGGAACGATGGTACGTTCAAAGTAAAACCTGCAACAGATCCAAACGGAATCGCTGCCTGGCTCGTACTAAACGGAACTGACCCAGCTTCGTGGCTTTGTACCCTTCTCTGATCCATCTCTCCAACCCTCTCGGTCTGACTCGGGTTTCGTCTGTTTTTCCATCTCCTTCTACCTCCGTCTCGCTTTCGCCCGCTTTCTGTTTGGTAGTCTCGCGATGTTCTCCTCTTTGTTCGCCACCCCTTGACATTCTCCCTCCAGCGGCGAGACACCCTCGAGAAGTTTCAATTTATACTGAAAGTCGTCATGACCGAATGCACAAGTACGTACACCCGGCCGCGTTACTAGTCCATTCATATCAGCTGAGTCGATGTAAACACGAGTGGATCGTCGCCCTACCGCCGCCGCCGCGCACCAACCACCCTCCCGCACAGCGCCTCTCTCTCTCTCTCTCTCTCTCTGGATTCTGCTTTTTGCCAGTTTTACGATCGGCACGCGCCCGTTTCGAGGATCGCTCGCTGCTTAATCACGCTTATGACGTGGCCTCGCTTGCTGTATCGCTCGCGAAAAAGCCACTTGTGGAGGATTGTTGTACAGTGGCGATATGCGATTTTCCGAGTTGGCTTTGCGGGCTAACTGGCATTTTTTCGAATTTTTCGCAAGTGAACTTTTGGGATGGGTAATTGGAGAGCTGGTTACTCCAAACTGAGCTGTGTCTGCGTTTTTGCCCCTCACTCACAATTGAAATAACGTTGGATCACGAAATTTTTGTCAGAGTTTTTTTTTTTTATTAGATTATTGGTTCGCGATTAATTGAATTATCGTTAAGGATAGCCGATAAATAGTGCGGGTGGCCAAGCATGTAATTATCGAACGCAGTTGACTTTTTAATTCTTAGTTGTGGCGGCCTTATGATTTTTAGTTACGCAAACAAGAATATCTCGGATATACCCTCAATGAAATGCAAATTATTTTTATGTATGTTATTGATCAATTCAAGAGACACTTCATTGATAATCGACTGTTTTTCCCGTAATTCTTTTTTTTATTATGGTGTACAAGAATATAATTGCAAAATAATTAATTACTTCGTTATTCCGTGCACTGATAAATTTTCCGTGTAGCTTTTAAATTCTCATTAATATTGATAACAATTTCGAAAGCACTTTCTACATTTGCAAAATACGAGAACTTGTAGTAAACGGCTTGGTACCAGGAGCCAATCTCTATCCGTGCTGAAAAAAACTTGGACTTTTCGGAATCGGTGTACATTTAGAAATTTAAGATAAAATTTCAACAGGCTCATCAATTAAGTCTCCCATTTATCAAGTCCCTTATCCCTTTAATACATCAGTATTGGCTTTCAGCGCCTGTAGTTTTTACATCCCTGCTGCGTATAATGTGCAAAGCTGTTTGCAATGCAGAAAACCAACACGCGAGTCTTTGTGAGTCGCCGAGCGCAATTAATTGCGGGATTAATCGGGCCGCGCAAAATTATGTATACGCGTCATAAAGCGGCAAATAATCGCGCACGCACCGCTAAAGTCTGCCTGGCAGTATGCCGTCAATAAATGCAAAAAACGCGACCTGAATACAGTGCGGAAGGTTCGATCGTTGCACTACGGTAGATTGAAGTGCTCGTCGAAGAAGCTGAGGAAGCAAAAGTCTACAAAGAAGAAGACGAAGCGGAAGACGAAGCGGAAGACGAAGCGGAAGACGAAGCAGAGGACGAAGAAGAAGAAGAAGGGTAGAAGGAAAAGAGGCGTGTGGCCATTAAGTTTAAAGACCTTGAAAGGCACGCAGCGAAAAAGAGCATTCCTCCAGCAGGCAGCCGTGGCAGTATGTAGAGGGCTGGCGTTGCGGTTGACGCCCTTTCTCAGTGGAAGTAGGCAAGAGAGGAGGACAACCTGCCGTTATAAATTACCGTGGCGTGTTACGTGTAACGCTGGGGGTGTCACAGTCACCTCGCTCCACGCGAGAATTTCACTCATCCCCACCTATCTCTCTCTCTCTCTCTCCCCCCCTCTGTCTCTCGCTCTAGTTCTCTCTCCATCATGCCAGACGGGGGCTTTAACCCCCCATGCACCACTCTCTCACCCTCTCTCGATTTCTCTCCTTCCGCTTTTGTGTGTCTCACCCTCTTCGTTTGCACCCGCGTCCCTTTCTGTGTCGCGAGCGATCTCTCTCTTTCTCTCTCTTTCTCGCTCTCTCTCCACCTCATCCCGTCGCGTTGTTGGTGCTAGTGCCTCTAGTCTGCTTCACGTGCGCCAGTCCATGCTGCATCGTCCAGTGTCGTATACAAGCCGGCGGTACACGCTCCAGGAACACTCTCGGAGCAAGCTCCTTTCTCGCCGGTATAAACGAAACTCGATACTCTATTACGCTGGATTCGTGTCCTTGCTGTTTATGCAAGCTCGGTACTCGGTACCCGACCTTCCATAGGCTGCCCTGCGTTCATGGTAAACGCTTCATACGCTTTCCCTCAAGATGAGACATACTATTCCGCGAGTATTCGACTACGGCTCATTGGTTTCATAGGAAAGGAGAGGAACGATACGCGACGCGTATCAATTCGCTGGGTAAGAGACTAACAAGGGGAGTCCACGACATGGACCAGCGCTTTTTCAATGAGACCAGGCTCAAACGTTAGGTACTGGTCCCACTAAAAAAAGCCTATAATATTAAGGGTATCTGGCCACGGATTTTTCCAAAAAATCGAATTTTGTAATCACACAAGTATAAGTACGGAAGGAATGAACCTCATTTTCAAGTGGTGTAATGGCAGCACGAGTAAAGCGGAGGATTAGTACAAAAAAGTTTGGGGGTTCGAGTCGGTATTATGCTATGTTTTTTTTCTTTTTTATCCACATGTTTATGCCTTTGTATTTAATTATAGTTGCGCTATGTACATAAAAACTGTAAAATAACGTTTTACAAACAAAAATTACAATGAAAACATGCCGAAAATACATGTTACAAGTAAGCCCACATTAAACGATATAATATATACATAAAAGTACGTAAAAATAAAATATTTACACATAAAAAACTAACATATATTACAATTGCCTGTTACAAATATGTGTACATATTATACCGTTTAATGTTGGCTTACTTGTAACATGTATTTTCGGCATGCTTTCATTGTAAATTTTGTTTGTAGAACGTTATTTTACAGTTTTGATGTACATAATGCAATTATAATTAAATACAAAGGTATAAACATGTGGATGAAAAAGAAAAAAAAATATAACGCAATAACGATTCGAACCCCAAACTTCTTCGTACTAATCCTTCCCTTTACTCGCGCTGCCATCACACCACTTGAAAATGAGCTTCATTCCTTCTGCACTTATACGTGTATGAGAATACAAAATTCGATTTTTTGGTAAATTGCGTGGCCAGATACCCTTAATATTATAGGCTTTTCTTAGTGGGACCAGTACCTAATGTTTGAGCCTGGTCTCATTGAAAAAGCGGTGGTCCAGGTCGTGGACTCCCCTTGTAAGATGAGAGCGGTCGGATAAATGGAAATCTAGTTGCATGCTATTTGCGTGGTTACTACTCGTGTATTTGGGTTCTTGTGTGTTGTATTAACGTGATAAACCGATATCTTGCTAATGCAAGGGATTTGCGATAAATCGGTCGAGACTCTTGGGTACAGAAGTTATTCTCTGATATGTGAGGTCCCTTTTAGATTCCATTCGGATGTACCAAAATGCTAAGGATTTTAACAAAGGATCCTCACGTTTCATGGAAAATGAGTGACAATTGTTTGTATGTATGTACAAGCAATCAGAGCAACGAAGCAAGTTTCTGTATCGTCCCTATTGTTCGAGAGAGTTTACGAACTATCGATTCCATAATATGAATCAGCTTAGCGCTAGACATCCTCGATTCTATCTACTACAATTTTATCACTAAAGCATTTAAATTTTTCGAATTACTTCCAATAGTCCTTTCTGAAAGACTGCATTGAGAAAGAGTTATATGTACGATGCAACGAAACGTGAAGAAGAAAATTAATCAAATATGTAGATAATCTGAAGAATAAGACAGAAGAAGGGAAAAGAGGCTTGATCGTAATTTGAACTACGCGAAGGCACCCCTCTACAATTGGCGGAGGGTCGTGTACTCTCGCGCAGAGGGGTACAGACTACAGAGGAGACGAACGGAACCCAGTCGAGCGGAGCGAAGCGTCGAAGGGAGGAGAGGAGACCAGAGAGAGCGACAGAGGGGGATAGTGAAGATCGAAAGAGCGAGAGAGGATCGCGGTTGGTAGGGGCGGAACGACGGTGGTGAGAGGAGCGCTTTATGAATGAATGTTTCCACGCCAAGTGTGGCGAGAGAGCGAGAGAGGCACCCGTGTGTCCCGCGTGTAAACACAATAATACCGACGTTTCCATTCATCAAGTCGACCCCGGCAAAGCACGCCGCGACCTCGAGAAATGCCTTTAGAGGCGCCACGTGGATTTCGCACCCCAACCTACCCTCCCCTTTTTGTCGGCCTTTTTTAGTCGACCGCGCCACTATTTGAAGACCTGTTTCAGTCTCCGCCTCTCTTTTTCTAACACATCGCGAACCCTCTAAAGAGCTAATTTGGTCAAGCGCCTTACGTTAACAGGAAAATTTATCTTTTTCTTCTTCTTTCCCTTTAATTATGTGACGATCAGAGACATAATTATACACTTGTACTAATTTTTGATTCAATATTAGAAGACGATTAATTATTACGTACTTTTTACTGTCAGAAAAATCTTAAAACTCTTACAATTTAATGCGAAGATTGTTTTTTATATTAAATATTAGAATTAAGGAGAATTCACTTGAATTTTTATTAATCCCTTTCATTAATAGAATAAAGTGTAGTTGTGATCGAAAACTGTTTTTCACTTCCCCTGAATGATGTGTAACATTTTAAGTTACTTTTTAACTGGACGTGCGATATATGCATGTAAAACGTCATATTTGTGACGCACAGCGATTATGTGTGTTGTATTATGTAAGGCGGCAAGATTTTAAAGAGGCTTATTTGACTGAGGAATGTGAAAGAGTAGTCAGACAGATAAAGAGCACTCATCCGTCAGGGTGCCATTCTTCATTCCAACCTTTTGTTATCGAGCCAAACCCCTAAGCGATAGATATGACCAACTTGATACTCCTATGACTATACAATAGGTTTAAGACAGAGGAGTACCAAAGGATCTTTAAATCGATACATCAAACAGTATAATACAGGGATAGAATGCGATACGATAAATTTTGATCGATTTGGTAAAGAAATGTGCATAAACATTGTTCTGAGCACCAATATAAATTTTAATAACAAAATTGCAAAGCATCTCCATATATCATTCATTATAGTAATGTCAGGATATTATCCTGTAAATTTCAAAATTTTCATCCGATTTCAAAAATTCCGATCATTTTTATTTAGGTCAACGCAAGCATTTGAAGTTAAATTTAAACTGAGCTTTTTTCTGTGTTTGTCCTATATACTCGAAACTTTTTCAATGAGATTTCAAATTATTTACGTAAAAGGGAATTTTTTAGCATCGCGAGACACTGAAGTGCATTTCGAACGATATAATCCTTCAATTTTCATCGCCGTTACCACTTATTACAAATTCAAAATCCTACTTCTCATTTAACTGGCCTATTTTCCATTACATTGACTTCGTTAGATAATTTCGTTAATTGAAGTAGCGTTACGGAATCGCAGATCATTTTTTGTTCTTTGTAGATTGCTTTGAGACGAAGCCGCCGAAAGAAGAATTGTCTGAAATTTTGGACCAGAAACATATGGCTAATTTGCTACGGTTTAGAATTCGGTATATTATCAGAAGAGTATTTGAAAACTATCACTCTGCCAATTGCACCGATCGACAGTATTCCAATTAAAAAGACAACAAGCAAAATACAAAGAAGGCGTAAAAGGACAAAACAACCGGCTGCCACTGTGTCTCGTCGAGAATTATTTTCTTCTTCATCTTTCAACAGAATCAACATTTCTACTCCACCTATTAATCCACTTTTAACGAGAAATTGCAAATTTATTAATCAACAACTGGGCTCGAAATCAAAGAAAAATAATGATAAAAAATCAGTTATCGTGAATGATGAGGATATCGCGGTACCAGGACCCTCTAGTTTTTATCCAGGATATGGGATGAAAATGTCAAGTCGAAAATCGTATCGGCAATTTGCGACTAAGTACAGAAAAGCAAAAGAGAAGGAATTTAAGGACGACAGTAGCACGGATTCCGCAGTTGATCAAGATAGGGGAGACGATGCGAGATCGGAAGCGTCAAGCTCCGCGTCGTCTTTCGATAGTGCAAAAATACCATTGGAATGGAAACAGAAGTTCCTGCAAGAAGAGCTGTTTAGAATAGAGAAACAAAGAGAAGCAAATAGAGGAATATGTGGGAAAGATCAAGTTATACCAGTACCATCTACTTCAAGTAGCTTTTACAATAGTTTTGACCAATTTGTAGAAACTACTGATACATCATTGAACAAACGAGAAGATGAAAAAGTATTTAAAGATGTTAAGAAGATATCGAAGAACGTGGAGAATGATGAAAATCTTGCAACGTCAACAAACTCAATTTCACGTTATTTCTATAAGAGTGAGCGCAAACTACCGGTTCAGGCAGAGAGACAAGTTAAAGTTGAAGATGAAGGTGTGGAAAAAATGATGAATCGTAAGAGACGCACTAGGTCAAAATCAGAATCAAGCGAAAATGATGAAAACTATTTGCCCGTTGCACATAGAATTAAGCGAGAAGAGAGGTTTGCTGGAAAATGCGAAAAGAGTACGAACGTAAAAGAGAATCTGTCGATTCGAAATCCGAATGAATCATTTACCAAAAATTCCTCGAATCATTTAAGTTCAGTGCGACGTAGACGATACTCGAAAAACTTGGTGACTAATACTTCTTTGTCGGGAGAAAACAGAAGAAACAAGAATAAATCAGCGAAAGAAGCAAATGGTGCGAACAGTCAGCAAAGTGTAGGAAGGGAAATTCGTCAAAAGGAAAACTCGTTTGATGGAGATTTGTGTCACCAAATATGGAGTGATGGAGCGAGAGAAAAAAATCTCCAAGCTCAGAACCGTCTCGCGCGTTTCCGAGTTTTTCACGGCGACCAGCCAGAACATTCTGATCTCGTAAGATCCTACAGGGAGCGTCTATCCGAGCACAGCGAAGATGAGGACGAAGAGAATGAGAGCTCAGACAATAGTGAGTCAGACGACAGTAACCCCGAACGTTCATTCTTCCTGGAATCATCGTGGCAGCCTGCTTCTTCCACACCATGCCAAAGTAATCTTAACTACCCGAATTCTAATTCTTTGTCAATAATCACTGACCTCGGAAACGTTGGAGACATGACTTACTCGTTCGATACTTTGAAGAAAGAACTCGAAAATATTCCAAAAAGCACAGAGAATTGGACCAAGAGTTCAGAAACCCTTAAAAAAGATTTCTACAACAGAGATTTTGAGGAAATTCATAAGTTGCCACTCTGCAGACGAATTGCCAGTTACGATAAACACTCTGATGACGATAAAGAGAATCACTTCCACAAGAGAATCGAAGAAAACGAGTGTAAGCGCCTTACAAGATCGCGCTCACGATCTGGCAGGTGTTCCACCTTGCTACGCTCCGCTTCCGTCAGTTCGATTTCCAATGGTATCGATTACGCAAAGAGTAAAAATCATCCTGAAAAAGTGACGCGAACCTCGCGAAGAAATTCGACATATCCAACAGAGAAGATTCTTTCGTCACAGGAACTAACTAGCTCAGATTTCGATTTTGAAGAGTGTATCGCGGAGAAAGAGAAGTTGCAGTTGAAAGCAACAACTGGTGGAAGAAGTACGTCCGAAGAGTTGCAACCTCGAAAGATCTGTACTTCAACGAAGTTCAATGAGAAGGAAAGTTTGAGGAAGAGAAAAGTTTCTTGGATAGAAACGAAGAACAGCTTGGATAGCGAACGCGCAACGCAACTTCCGGAGAGATTCGAAGAGACGCACGATGTACGCAGAGTAACGCGTGGTCTGACCAAAATTAATAACGAGAATTTCATTGGGAAACTTGTTTGGGGATTCTGTTCCGGCTGGTGGCCAGGCAAGGAATTTGAAAAGATAATGTGAGGTCTAGCAAAAAGCAAAAAGGGATTATTCCTGTCAAAGAATATTGTTTATTGACAGATATTTTGAATCATCATATCAAACGAACACTCTTCTTAAAGTTCTCATCATTTTTAAGCAAACAGTTTGCTACTGAAAAATTTCATACAGCTTGGAAATTTTGAGTTCTTTATCGTAGAAATGTATTTATTACAAAATTATTGCAAATATCATGAGCTGTTTCGGATTCAATCAATGCGTTTTTATTGTCATTGGGTTTCTTGAGATAATTCTAGAACTGTATACAGTAATCTTCAAAGAGTTTTCAATTTAGTCTTGAATTTTAAGTGTAATATAATTACAAAATTATGACTTCTATTTTTTTAAACAATTTTTAATACACACATATATACAATATATCTGCATATGTCATTTAAATATTAGAGATCCGAGAAGTAATGGCGTAGAAATCTGCTGAAGCTCTTAGTTCGCGATGTAAGTAGAATAAGTGGACAGACAAGAGCGTCACTTCATACGAGCCGAACTCGACGGTCAATTTGCTGTCATCTAGAATCGATCTAGAATTGATTTCTAAATTCTCGATGATCCGTTCCGTTGACTAATTGCTCAGTTCCGCTTCTTTTTTGCTGGACCTCGTATATCAAACTTTGGGAAAAACGTGATTCGAACGAAACGTTCGCGTGTCGCGTTACAGCGTTGATCATCGATGCCGACCACGTAGGAATGCTGCCGGAACCAGGAAAGTTATGGGTTTACTGGATAGGCGAGGCCCGCATATCACTGGTGAATACAAACTTTTTAATATATTTTAATGACACTGATACCGTAAGCAGAAACAAATTCTTTGAGAAATCAAAGTTTCATTCTGATAATTTCAGTTAAACGAGAAAACCTTGATTGAGTCGTTCTTGTGCAACCTGGAATCGAGAATGACGCAAAATTCGAATCCAACTCGAGCGCGTGCTATTGACGCAACTATGCAGGTTCCCTTTTTTTCTTGTCCTTTTGTTCCTGCGCTCTGAATACAAAATGTCACTGTTTCAAGCTTTAAACTTTTGACGAATGATCGATTTGATTTAGATGCTCCGAACACGGTTCAAATGTAATCTAACGAAACCCTATCACACTTGGATCTTAAACAATTTCACCAAAATTAATGGACGTAAGTAGTTACGAAATGCGGCAACAAGTTTTCCCTTGGAAATTATAAAGCTGCACTTTTTTCCTGCAGCCTTGGACGAAGTGAAGTTTTATCCCTATCCTGCCAGCATAGCGCGACGACTCAACAATTTGAAGGAAAAAAACGCGAAAATCACGGAGAAATTTTTAAAAGATCAAGAAAAGGAAAAAGAAAGTGTGTTCCACGTCCTTTTATTTTTAAATACTAGTTTGACCTCGTAATTCATTTAATGTTGTTCGATAGCTGCTCAAAATCAAACGAGAAAGTCAAACGACAAGAGTAAAGGACTAATGGACGAAAGTAATTCGGACGAAGCTCATTTACCACTTCAACACCAGAATCCCGGAGTAATTACGTGGGCAAAGATTTCTGGGCACAATTGGTGGCCAGGTAGATTGTAAAATAATCTTCATCCGATGAGTTTTAATAAGGTTGCATATTTCTAATAGCAGATGTAGTTTTCCATTAATCAACATTAGAGCGATGAGAATTTGTTCAAAAATTTCTTTCTGTCTTTCGTAGCGATGATCATTGATTATCGTGATTGCTGTATGCGCGAGCCAAGTTTTGGTTGCCAGTGGATCATGTGGTACGGCGATCATAAACTTTCTGAGGTAATCCTGTAGAACCAACTACAAAATTGATCACGTCAACCTGAAAATTATTAGTTTGTTTATTCCATTCGTTTTGCTCACGTTAGATTCATCATCGCTTTTTCTTCGAGTTTGGGAAAGGATTTGAAAGAATGATAGATTACGTAAAACGAAGCAAGAATCTGGTATATCTCGATGGAGTCCTTCAAGCGTCAAAGGTGATACAAACTTTCCTCTGAAGTATCTCTTTAATATTCTCTTTGTTTTTACAGTTTTTACTTTATATTTAGCTTTTGTGTTATTCACTTGTAATTCGAAACCAAATACATAGTAAAAATAAATCTAGAAACAAAATTTGTGTTTTGTTCCACAGGATTATTGTTCCCGCCTTGGGTCGGACACTGAGGATTGGACTTTGGACCACGTGTTGCAATACTTCGCAACATTCTCGAACGTGCATGTTGACGAGAAATTTTTTACGTATCAAGAATCTGCAAAAGTGTACGACAAATATTCGTCGCATATTGCGAAGAAGTTGAATGACTTGAAAAATAGTTCCGATACGGACGATGATCGGCAAGACGATATAGAGAATAGTGGTAAACAATTAATACGAATACTATTATAATGTAACTTAAATATTGTTGTTATATTATCATTATATTATTTGGGATATTTTTCACTCTTTAATATAGACGATTTACGCGCTGTAATGAAGGGTGACGCTCCCATTGAAATGTTATGTCTAAAATGTCTTAAAATGTATGATAATGAAATGGATCAACATCCTTTTTTCCAAGGATCTCTTTGCAAGGACTGTTCGGTACGAGATGGGCTTTATTTTTCATATACATATTTTACAGTCTTCACACATGAATAGAAATATTATCGTTTATCTCATTTTCACGTCGGTATAAAACGTACAGAGAAATGCTAATTTCGTTGCAAATGCTTTCCAGGACCAATTCAAACCCTATATGTTCTTGTTCGGTAACGACGGAAAATGCGTAAGTGGATTCAATAATGAGATATTATTTAATTGCATTTCGTTCAACTTTAATTGGCTATTGTTTGTATTCAGTTTCACTGCACCATATGTGCCTGCTCGGGAATGGTCATTATCTGCGATGCGCAAGATTGCCCAAGGTATTTTGGTCGATTGAATCTACCAGAAGTTTGTGAAATTCAGTTGGGTCAGGAACAGGAGTTTTTGGGGATGAGCTGCTTTTGCAAAAATTACTCGGATTCCCAACAATTTTCGGGACTTTCGATAGTTTTGTGAAATTACGCCATTCTCGAAAATTTCGAAATTTTCAAAATGTTTCGGGTGCCTGACATATTCGAATTTCTGCACATTTTTAAAATTCATTCCTGCATGATTTCTATTGACAGTACAGTAGAGTATAGTAGAATTCGTTGCGGTAACTGATTTTTCAATAATCGATCAGAAGCAATAAAATTCTTAAATCGTAATTGAGAATCTTATTGAGAATTTGATTAAAGATTTTATTGAGCATTTCAATTAAATGATTGATAATTAAAAATTTGAATCTTCCAAATTGACGATACTTCGAAAAACCAATTATCGGAACAAATTTATCTTCCATTTATTTCGAATAATCGATACTGTACTATAACATCATTTTCAAGAGTGTTCTGTCTGGCGTGCGTGAAACACTTGTTGTGTCCCAACACTTACAAAAACGTACTCGAGGAAGACCCTTGGACATGCTTTCTTTGCAAACAAAACACGAATACAGATGCGGATATGATCGTAAAACCAAGACTGGACTGGAGGAATATGTTAACTGATATGTTTCGCACAAAGTCTTGTGTCAATAAAGCATTCGTTGAACACTCAGAGATTAAAAAGAAAATTCGCGTACTTTCTCTTTTCGATGGTTTGAGTACAGGTAGAATACATTAGACCAGCTTTTCACAGATTGAATTAAAGATTCGGATGAAAAAAGTTGATTTATCAAGAAAATTCTTATTTTTCAGGATTGTTAGTCCTACAAAAATTAGGTTTCGAAGTGGAAGTATATTATGCGAGCGAAATTGACAAAGATGCACTAATGGTCAGTAATATGCATTTTGGCAATCGTGTAACGCATTTGGGAGATGTACGACACATTTCAAAGGCAAAGATCCACGAAATCGCGCCGATTGATTTATTAATGGGCGGCTCACCGTGCAATGATTTAAGTTTAGCTAATCCAGCCCGACGTGGCTTAAATGGTATAAGAGTCTGCCTCTCGAGAAATTTATTGTTCTGCAGTAAAGTAAAAGTACTCCTGCGTTTTTTTTTCCAGATCCACAGGGTACGGGAATACTGTTTTTCGAATATTGTAGAATCATGGAAATTTTGAGAAAAGTCAACAAAGGACATCACTTGTTCTGGCTCTACGAGAATGTCGCTTCCATGCCAACCGAATATCGGCTAGAAATGAACAAGTAAATTTCTGTATCAAGTATATGTATACTCACTCACAATCAATATATCCCAGTAGCAGAGAGTATCGTGATATTTATATTATTTCAGGCATTTAGGACAGGAACCGGATGTAATAGATTCTGCAGATTTTTCCCCGCAACATCGGCTCAGGCTTTATTGGCACAATCTACCGATGGACGCGAATTCTCTATCCTCTCATGGTGAACAGGATGTTCAGGATATCCTCACTCCGAATTGTCAGCGGTACTCTCTCGTAAAGAAAATTAGGACTGTCACTACTAAAGTGAATTCACTCAAACAAGGTACATATTACGATCATTTTCCCTATGTTTCATTTAACTATAGTGAACTTTTAGATTTCTTCAATAGAAAAATTGATATATCTTTCATGTGAAAATAAATTCTATTCATTTAAATTTATAATTTCATAAATACTTCTATTTCAATTGTTAACATTTTTTATCTATATAGTTTTATCTATTTAATTTTTTTATACCGTAGGGAAATTTGCCTTGAAGCCCATCCTGATGAAGAATGAGTGCGATTCACTTTGGATCACCGAGCTCGAAGAAATATTCGGATTTCCGCGTCATTATACCGACGTAAGAAATCTGTCTGCCACAAAACGACAAGGTTTAATCGGCAAATCTTGGAGCGTACAAACGTTAACTGCCATTTTACGATCTCTTTCCCCCGTTTTCTTGTGCAATACGGAGTTTAAGACAGAAGTGAATTAAGAATCACGCGACAATATAATTATTGTCGATCTTTAATCAGAATTAATTTTACATTTATTTTTATAAGATCAACGTCTAGTCCGAAGCCAAATCATTTTGAAAATATTTTACCTACTTTTATATATTTCTCTAAGATTTAATAAGGAAATGAGCGGTTTCTATAAAAACATGAGCATATTATTGGCAAATGTCAACTGCATCTTTATTTCCCGTTATAAAAACGAACGATGTAAAAGTTGAAATATAAGTGATCACGGTGAAAAATGCTTAATATAACATTTGTATGTACAGTTTCTTCTTGCGCTATACACAATAGTCAAGTGTTCTTAATGTAAAGTCACATTTCCTGTGTCTGCATCGTTGTTAATTACAATCCTCCGACTGGTTATGGAATTTCATACGAATGATGCCTCTTCGAGCTTCACGACTCGTCGGTAAAATATCATTCCCGCCGATATAAGGAACATTCTTGAAATTATTCACCTCTAATAACGAAATGGGTATGGGAATACATCCCACTAAACAATTCACATATGGCATAGTGGTTCCAGGTATCGGTGTATTTATAAAGACTTCTTGCCTTTCTATATCCACACCTCGCACAATTCCTACAAATATAATATAAATCCGTTATAACAGGTATAATTAAATTTGCACGATTTGCGAATTGCAAAGTAATATGCAAGTAAGTTTATAATTTCATACCAAAGCCATAACAAGTACACAAAGGCGATCTCGTCAGTAATCGAGGGCCAGAAGTTTGCGTTTGGATTTCTCCAGAGTCCGCAGGGGTAATATCAACGCCGCACAAGGCAACAATATTTCCATTGACAACACTCAACGCATGAGACGATGGCACACATGCTTGTGGTATTGAAATCCACAAAGAAGAAAAGGGTATACTGTGGAAATAATATCTCTATTTAATTTTCTATTAACGAAATTTCTATGATTCAACGAGAGAATTCGAATACTAACACGTATGGCACAGCATTGTTGATACTAAATCCACCAGGATTAGGTCTGTAAATGGAAAAGAAAAATAACGTGATGTAGCGAAGAAATGATTAATTGCTAGTTATTTTGTCACTTACAAAGATTCTTCGGAACATTGAAGAATTTCACTGAGGTATGCAGTCATTACGAGCTCGCGTTGTTGGTATGGTTCCATATTCCACATGTCAGTTCCTGGGGTTGCTTTACGTTCAGCTTGGGATTGTATTACGTGAAGCTCGTGCTGACACGGTTGATTCCAATTCGCCACGTCGGTACTCCACGTGGCCCAGGATAGTTGCTAAAATTCCACGATATTCGAATTTCCCATGAATGTTAAGCCAATTAACTTAACTGATCGGAATGACAAAATCGAATCCTGTTACCTGCTGATTGACAACGTCCTTTCGAAGGTAATCAGGGTAATTGTTTTTCGAGCGTTCCGACATAATTTGTAAAACTAAAGTTGGACGAATAAGTTTAATGGTGAAAATAATGACGTCCCAACCAATTCCCTGTGTAAAACCCATTGTGTTCACGACAATTGGTAGTCGCGATAACGTAGGAGAACTCTTAAGCTTATTGATCAGCATCTTTACACCTTCGATATATTGTGTGATACATCGTGCAACATTTACGCTTTCAATATACAACTGATAAACTGGCATTCTCAAATGTGTGAAATTTGGTCCTGTGAGTGGTTCCGTGATTGTACTGTATGATATGCAGCCTGCTGGTGTACACTCGGCTTGACCAGGATCAAAATCC
Source organism: Trypoxylon attenuatum (assembly GCA_963989405.1). NCBI lineage: Eukaryota > Metazoa > Arthropoda > Insecta > Hymenoptera > Crabronidae > Trypoxylon > Trypoxylon attenuatum. The sequence goes on from OZ022489.1 coordinate 26,745,042, forward strand.
AGTAGTACAACAGCGGGACAAGTGCGCAGAAGATTGTTTATCAAATAACGTACTGTAGTAGACTTGCCAACGCTTTTGCCACCGGCAACAAGCAAACACGACCATTCACCAGAACGCCAACCGTACAACGTTTTTTCTGCTACCTCCTGAGTGATACAAGAGTCAAAGATGAGATCTTTATAACTGGAATTGTTGAGATACAGTTTTGATTGTAATATTGTCTCCGCTCTTCCTGGATCTGTCCAAGGAACATACCCCCCACGTTTCACCTTTGGAAACAGTTTAAAGGGGTAAAAGGTTTGTAAGAACTTTGTCAGTTTGTTTTCTAAGTTCGATAAAATAAGAATTCCCATTCTAGGATGCAAACTTTGTATATCGTCAATCAAAGCGTTCTTCATTTCGCAAGATATACCTTCCTCGGCTAAGAGGTGTTCAATAACTGTCTTATCTAACGATCTTGATTCTGATCTTAATTGTATGCGAACACTGCTGTATCCTCTTGGGGAATATACTTCCATCCGTGGATTAATAGGCGTAATTACAGAGCCATAAATGTCCACAGATCCATATATAACTTTCAATAATAATTTGCCAGCAAAAGAAAAATATCCATTTTCTGGCATTATCACGACAACTTTATTGCGAACGGAATAAAACCGAGGAACAGTTTCGTTCCGTATCGTACCGTGTGTTTTATTCTTTGACCGTACTAATGGCTCACCCTCCGTTTCAAAGGTGATTCCATCCTTGTCAACATTATTTACAATATGTTCATCGTATCTGTAATATGTAGAAGTTCCGCCTATATTCAGCCACGGATCTCCTCTGTCTCTATGTTGTTTTACATTAGATTTTTTCTGTGCTTGAGTTTTGTGGATATTAAGATTTTTCTTCTTGCTCGTTGGTTTTACGGTATTACACACGTTTGTTGCTTCGGCGACAATCACAGTAACAGTTTCTTCGTTGCTTATTACTTCCTCAAAACTGGAGGTTGGCTCTTGCATTAGCGCTCCTGGGATACTCAAAGAGGACAAGTCTTTCGATAGTGCCTCGACTATTACGGGAGCTCCCAAGTTTTTTTGTTCATTCTCCTGAGTACAAGATTTTGCTTTCGCATCCACCGTAGATATCTCTATGCCCTCAAGATTCGACCATGATTCTGCCGTAGGTCCTGCAGGGTCTAAAATTCCAGCCTACGATTACTAATGGTCTGTTTATTCGTTGAAAGTAGATATTGGTTTGGAAGCAATAACGATTTGATTAAAGTTAACGTCGAAAAGAAGTAAGACATACAATCATCTATTTCAGGCACTTGTCTCGTAACCAGCCGCCTCTTTTTGCTTTTGGGACTGGTCGAAGAATTAAATCTGTCATTGGAACCAGATCTCAATATTGGTGGTAATGGTATGTCTGGCGCAGAGTCGGCAATTATACAATGTGATGGTTTCATTGTTAGACATTTATCGATTGGATTATCGATTTTAAAGGGCGGCTAATATTTCCCTTTTATATCGTGTCAATATTTTGGCCTCTGTTATTTATAACAGAAAAACATACTATAATCCTAAAATTGAAGTCACATTATATCGACATCACAGAGAATTTATAAAACCTGTGATAGTATTGTAAATACAATTATAAACGTACTTGAACTATCTGTTTTCCAATTTATAATCCTTTTGCCGTGACAATTTCTTCATTAGATTCTCATTTCGAAAAAAAGATTTTGGTTATACAAGCCACGCGTTACGCATCCTTGAATATACTTTCTGATGCTTGGACCAGCGTGGACTGGCGTTGTTGCTGATACCGGTAATGTAGAAAACAAGGATCTATTTATCAGTGGAAGGTAGAAGCTTTAAAAGGACAGGGTAAGCAGCTCATCCGATAAGACTTCTTATGACAAGTTCTGAAATACCAACTTCGCGAAAAATCAGAGCGTTCCTGCAAACGTCTACCATGTCGAATTTAAAAATTATTATCTTCTCATTGCTGGAAATCTGGAATTCGTCTGCCTCCTCCCAGCATTTGCCGCTATTACAGCATGTAAGCATAATTTTTTCTACACTGCGTTCTCTTTTACTCTTTAATTTTTCCTTAGAAGGCCTCTGTCTAACTAATTCCGCATTGTATTAGTATCAAAACATTCGTGTACATTACACGTTTACATGTATACGAATAACAATTATTTAAATGCAAATTTATATATGACAACTACAAACTATAATTGTTCAATACAATGTTCAATGCGTTATGTAGACTTCATTAAAGAGAAGATTGAAAAATGAAAAAAAAAGGCAATGAGGTTGACAAACTTTGTTTAATACTTGTGATTATGCGCCTACTATTAGTCAATGCCTGTTTCCAAGAATCGTATCATCCGTGAGAGAAAAAGGAAGACAATAATCATCGTGATCCAGAGCAATCAATATTGGCGCGACGGTAGACATGTTGCTAAATATATCGCGAGAAAAGAGCCGCCGCAAATCGAGAAGCAAAATGTCTCCAGAAGGCACCACATGCTAGTGGACAAGTGTGAGCGGGTGCAGTGAGCTAGCGCGAGCTAGTGCCTTCGCAGCGGCAAAGTAAAGGCAAGGCAAGTCAAGCAAAGGAAGGTTCGTGTCAGTTCGTGTGCTTCAGTGTGCTTCGTGTGTTCGCATTGTAGACTGTCGTAGAGGTGTGTAACCCAAGTGTGTCGTAGGAATGCACAGACACAGAAGCCCAAAAAGTAAGTGGTGATCGACGCGCGAGTGGCAATGCGGGAATGAGGGGAGGAGGAAAGAAAGAGAAAGAGAGAAAGAAAGTCGACTCGGATGCAGGAAGACTAAGGAAGACTGGTCCGGTCGGGTCGGTTCGTTTCGTGTTCGCAGCCACCACTCGTAGGCGTCATCATGGTGCACGGTCAGAAGCGTTTTTGAAGAAGACAGGACAGTTTATTTCGAGTCCTCCAAGAGCTACGCGTACATTTGCGATTATGGTAGTTCTCTCGCGGCCAGTGGCCTCGCTTTACGAGTCACAATGGGATAAGAAGCAAGTGCTAACGATCTCCAGGCGAAATAAGCTCTGAGTCGAAAGAAACGGTGATACGATGTCGACTTTGCAAAGGGCCCGGAACGTAGATCGGCTCGAATGGAGTAAGCAACGCGGATGGGCGGTTCTCGCGTTCCTCGCGATCTCTCTTTTTCTACGATCCCAGGTTGCGTACTGTGATTCGATAATCCGCGATGCCAAGGATAATCAGTGTCCCGTGGAGTGTGCGTGTCTTGGGAATACGGTTGACTGCAGCAACTTACAATTGATTGGAGCACCCAGTGGTCTGCCACCATGGACAGAGACGCTGTGAGTAAATATACACTTCTTCTTATCACCTATATCTACGTAGATGAAATTCCTTTAGCAAAATCCTCCAAAGTCCGCCTCGCATGCTTTTGCGTCCCGCTCCGTCGCATGCACTCGATAAACAGTCGCATCTTGCGAGTGAGTTGATGTATAAATCAAAAATTATACCTCTGAAATATCCTGATTCGACATTTCGTTACGCGAAACCGATTTGTTCGTTTGCGCCCATATATCGCTATCCTAGATAAACCTAGGTAAACAGGTTTTTCGTATAACGATGGACCTGCTCAATCTGACAATTTACCTTGTAAGGTTCACCGGACTTGTATTGTGATCGAAAATAGATTGCGTTAATTTCCACTTTGAATGCAGGTCGATAAAGATAGATTTCGCTCGAAAACGTGACATTTTGTCGATCTCTTGTTTTCGTCGTTGTACACCTTTGTGATTTAACGATCCGTTTAAGGTACGTACCTCTATCTATCGTATCGTTACATTTTCAAAGCAACAAGTAATACGATCTCGGTAAGATAAGATATACTGCAGAAATCCACTATTTAATGTCACTTGCAACTACATGTTATTCTTCGATAAATTCGGTAATAACTTTCATTTCCTCCGACAATGTAGCAACAGTTCTGTTGCATCTGTATCAAACTTCCTGTGTTGCATTATATTATACTAGGATCAATTTCAATGAGAATATATGTGACCTATGTATATGTAATGAAATCAAATTGATTCCGTTACATAAAAGTATTTTTACTATTATATTTACCATCATTCCGTATTAGCAATTTGTCGAATCAATGAGATAAACGACGTTATTATATAATTATGAGTGAGGTGGACCACTTATTGAATTTGATTGACAATAATGTACGATATCCTATGTGAGTCAGAACAAATATGAATTAGATATTTCATATTGCGAATGCTCAACAGGCACAGGATAACACAATGATCATGACTTTATGGTACCATCATATTTATAATAATAAATCACAACTAAATAAAAACGTATTTTATAATTTTTATTTATAAGTCTATTGTTACCTTTTTCATCTTGAAATAACATTAATGGTAATTTTTTAACATTCATAAGGCCAAATTGAATTTGAGTTAAGTTATTGTTATTGCAGTTGATTTTATTGCAATCGAACGAAGTATTGAACACGAATAACGAATCAAGTAAAACAGATATTATTATGTGTAGGATAAATTCTATCTGTGACTGCAAAGATTGATGATTGTTCGTTTATGGAGTTTAGAGTCAAGGATAACCACATCTAAATAAGGAAGACCTGTGTTCAATTACCTTATAGCAGTTTACAGCCTATTTTATTTCTGTTTAATATTTTTCTCTATCTTCTAGTGTACAAACCAAACTATAACGTTTCATTGTATTTAAGGGCAAGCAGTGAAATTATTCAAATACACAGTAAAATTAGAAAATATATTGTTTTTCAGGGAGTTAAAGCAGAACAGTATAGCTTCCCTGGAATTTGATGCATTGTTGCACTTAACAAAACTCAAAGAATTGTAAGTGTTTTATACAATAACAGAAATGTGTTACAAGGATTTAGAAGTGTGTTAAACTAATTTGCGATCATTCGCTGTTATTACAGGGACATAAGTGCCAATAAGCTTGCGGACAATTTCACTATTGCCTTAGCAGAAACGGCACAGTTACAAGGCCTTAAAGTAAATAAAAATCAATTAACACAAGTGCCAGATCTCTTTTTCGTAAAGAATTTAACTCACCTTGCGCTGTAAGTATATTCGATTATATTGAAGAGTATAAATTGTAAAGTATTTGAAATATAATTTAACAATGAGTTTAGAATGACTAATTTTTTATTGGCTAATTATTAACGATTTCCAGAGCTCACAATTCTATCAGCAGTATAAATGGAAGTGCATTATCTACGTTACAAGAACTTCAGAACTTGGACTTAAGCGGAAATAAGATAAGCATCATCCAAAGAGGATCATTTTTGGCTCCCAACCAATTGACACACCTGTATGTTTCACACTTTTATATCATTCAGCAATTAGGAAAAAGCAAATATCTAAATATTTAATGATATTCTTCCAGGAACCTGAATATGAATCAGATAAGACTTATCGAAAATGGGAGTTTAGACAATTTAACTTCATTGGAAGAACTGCGACTGAATAAGAACCATTTAACGCAATTGAAGGACTTATTTACGAACTTAAAGAAACTGCGAATATTGTAAGATATTTTAATGCAGTTTTAATTTATACTAAATTCTGAGCGATATGCTAAATCTATGACTTGATATTTTCAGAGAATTGAACCGAAATGAGTTGCAGTTGGTTCAAGCGTTAAGCCTTAAAGGTTTAAAGAATTTGAAAGAGCTGCGTTTGAAGAGAAATAAAATTAGTGCCCTAGATGACGGAGCGTTTTGGCCTTCGAAGAATTTAATTGTTCTGAATCTTGATTTCAATTTGCTAGTTACCGTGAAAAAAGGTGGTTTATTTGGATTGGAGCGGTTGCAAAAACTGACTCTGTCACACAATCAGATTAAAATGATAGAAATTCAAGCATGGGATTTATGCAGAGAACTCGTAGAACTGTTAGTAACGTTTCTCCGATAAATATGTAAAATATAAATTTAAATAGATAATTATTTTAACTTGAATTTTTCGATTGATCTAACAGAGACTTATCGTACAATGAGCTTACGTCTATCGAACGTGGTACTTTCGAGTATTTGGGCAAGTTAGAAAAATTAAAATTGGACCACAATCAAATCGCATACATCTCGGATGGAGCATTTAGTTCAACTCCAAATTTGCAGATCTTGTATGTTTTCATCTAACTATAATTTCATTAACATTTTTTCTCCTATCGATACAATAATTATTGTTCTTAAAACAGGGAGCTTAATTTCAACAAAATATCCTATATGGTTGAAGACAATAATGGACCGTTTGTGCCGTTAAGACAATTATGGAAATTAGGATTGGCACATAACAAAATAAGATCCGTTAACAAAAATGCCTTTAGTGGCTTGAATGCTGTTGCGGAACTTGATTTAACCGGCAATGACGTAACAATAATACAGGACAATGCGTTTAGTTCAATGCCCAATCTAACGAAGCTTAAAATGAGCTCAAGTACGTATATTATTATTAGCATAGTGAAATACTAAATTCTATTTCATAGAATTTTTCAACTTGACTGATGGTTTTATCTCACTTATACAGGAGCATTGGTTTGTGATTGTGGAATGCAGTGGTTAAGTATATGGTTGCGAAATCATAGATATAATGACGCGCAACTTTATTGTGGCTATCCTCACTGGCTAGGAGGAATGTCCTTAACGCAGCTTCATCACGCAAATTTCACATGTGGTGCGTAAATATTGAAACTGTCAAATTAATTCTGTATATCGAATTTACAAATTTGTCGTTTTCCTACAGACGAATATCCAAAACCACGAATTATCGAGGAACCAACAAGTCAAATGAGTATTAAAGGAGACAACGTAACTTTGACTTGTCGAGCAACCAGTACGGCAGATGCACCATTGAATTTCACTTGGAAGCACGATAACGTCGAAATGAAAAATGCGAATCTGCAGACTGAAATCTCATCAACGGAACAAGGACTAACCGAGGCGACTTGTGTATTACACTTAAACAACGTGACACACGGTAACGCTGGAAAATATCAGTGCACCGTTACGAATACATATGGAACTACGTATTCGGCAAAAGCAAAAATCAGTGTCTTAGGTAGGTGTTTGCTAAAATTCTTTAGATCAATTAATTTTGGAATCAATATTCGTAATTTTTATATTCTTCGTCCAGTGTATCCGTCGTTTTCCAAAATACCACGCGATATTCGGGCGAATGCTGGAAGTACTGCTCGGCTTGAATGTTCCGCGGAAGGTCAGCCATCCCCGCAAATAGCTTGGCAGAAAGATGGAGGAAACGATTTCCCTGCGGCTAGAGAGCGAAGAATGCACATGATGCCTACGGATGACGTGCTTTTTATTGTAGACGTAAAAACTGTTGATAGTGGAGTTTACTCTTGTACAGCACAGAACCTGGCCGGACTCATAGTAGCCAATGCTACGCTTACCATATTGGGTAATTAAACATATTTAATTTACAGATTGTATTAACGATACAATTTTATCAATCATTACTTTTCTTTTTATTTACTTGAACATTCTTACAGAAACGCCGTCTTTCGTGAAACCTATGGAAAACAAGGAAATAATGGTTGGAAGATCGATCGTCTTGGAATGTATGGCGAGTGGATCACCTCGACCAAAGTTGTCCTGGCGAAAGAATGGTAGTCCTCTACAGGCTACCGAACGTCACTTCTTTACTGCCGAAGATCAGTTATTGATTATAGTGAATACGGTAGCTAGCGATGCTGGCAGTTACGAGTGTGAGATGAGTAACTCCTTGGGCAGTGTTGTCGGTGTCTCCAGGCTTACAGTTAATCCAGGTAAGCAACACAATAATATTATATGTATGTATATTGAGTTATTTTTTTGAACGATGATTCTAAATTTCCTTTCACATTAAGCAGCTCCAACATCCGTGGTAAACGAGGATGATATCTTGGGTTTAATTATAATAACGGTTGTGTGTTGCGCTGTTGGTACATCGATTGTTTGGGTTGTGATTATTTATCAAACTCGGCGACGTTTGAATGCTGCACAAAATCGAAACTTACAACCAACGACTAATATTATAACTACCGTACCCGATACGCAAACTCACTTATATTTGGATACCAGTTCTCAACACAGCAAGGATAGTGGTACTGGTGATAGCACAAATCCGAGTAGCGATCAACTACAACTATGTCTACCCGGTAAGTAATAAATCGAAACAAATATCATGGTTTGAAATATGAAATTTCGGAAATCAGTTTAGTATGTTTTGGAATTGGACGTATAACATTTCTATCAACATTGAATTAATTGATTTAAACTTGAGTCGAGAAATATTTTCCAGATAAAGTATTAATAAAAATAACATTATGACTTTCAGAGGAAATAGTAACGTGCTCCGCACCAGGTGAGGAAGTCACCGCGATGAATGTTGGTGATCCTCTCTTGCGTTATACGAATCACGAGCGGAATACAGCCGAAAGTGAAGATTGTCCGGTGTAAGAGGGAAACTTGAACGAGGAGCCAAAGTGACGATACCGAAGCGGTGTTTCAAGTATACGACGTACGACGCGCGCACTTCCTTCAACCGAGAAGTGATTGTAAACAATCGAATTCGATATGTCGATCACGTTTAGTGTTTACTAAGAAGAAACGTAGTGTGCAGTCGTGACGAAACTGATCTTCACAGAAAAAGAAAAAAACTCCGTGAAGGTTCCTTGTAGACAGGTGTTTTAGACACTCAAGGTTTCATGCCTCTTATACTTACTACTCGAAAGTATTTATTACAGTACCTACAGTTCGTTATTGCTAACCGGATCGTACGAACGTTGGTAAATTACAAGAGAACGAATACTAGTGTGGGAACGTGTATCGCGATTATATTTATTGTCCAAGTATGTGTTTCGAGGAAACGTAAGCAAGAAAGTACTAATTCTGTATGACTTGTATATATATTATATATACACACACAAACACACACACACACTTTAGGTTTAACGTTTTACCGTAATTTCTTTTTCTCTATTGACAGAAGTAATGTGCACGACGCCATGATAAAGCATATTACGCAAGAATTATTCATATACTAGACCACCTTTATTGTGATAGATATTTATTCTAGAATTATATAAGTTAGAGAATTATTTATAGAATCGAGCGAATTTTTTGCCATAATGAAGATACGAATCGTGAAAATGACGAAACAAGCACACACACACAAGACAGACACAGAGATGTACATAACTGTTGCAGCAAAGTGCTAATTTAGATATTTTACAAACTGTCTTCCTCCTTATTTTTTATTTACTGAATAATGAAATTCGTTGCTGTATAAAAAAAAAAGAAAATATTGCTCATTATAGGTGCAATCATTACTTTAATCTATGCTTTAACAATTACGTTGAAAGTAATTCACACTCGTAGTATTACGTTTACTAAATTCTATAGCACCCCCGCTTTACTGCGTGCTATGTATTTCTTACTCTTCACAGCGTCATTTTTTTATGCTTTTACTTGTATATTACTCAAGGATTTTTCTACGTTAATTCGTCGGATCAATCGGCAGTTTGGCCGTGAATGGAAAAAAAGAAAGAAAGTTGTGTATAGAATCGACGATCGAAGAATTTAATTGAACAAGCACTTTGGGAGGACGGCAATCAACTTTTACTTCGTAAAGTGCTGCGTTACGGATATTTCGTCTGTATCTCTTTCGAAAGTGAATCCTCTACTCTTGTCTTTACTGTACTTCTAACAAAGCTAAGTACAAAGAACAGAATTCAACGGATCAAGTTATTTAGGTGTACGAGTATTCGATTATGTTGTTCACGGTCTCGTACTGTTGTCAAGGAGAAAAAAAAGCGTAATTCATACGTAATTAATATTGATTCAGTAATTTTGAACTTGCGATTTGCGATACTTTTTACACGTAGATACGTCGACAGTACTAAAGTACGCCTTGCATATAGATCGATATTTTTCTAAATGCCAGAGAAAACGGTACAGCTGCCACTACCGTCCATTCGCCTAATTGTCGCATGATCGATTCACACGGATTCCAATCAGACAAATCAACCTGCACAAATCTTTTCTCGTGGACGCATATAAGCCTTTTTCACCGTACAAAACGGACAAGCAACATACTTACCTTACTCTTGTAAGACTGCAAAGACTGTAACTCTGATAAGCAACAATTATTCAGCTTCGATACAACTACTTTGTCATAATATACTATATATATATATATATTTTTGAAGAATCGTTTCGTATTGATATTTTGAACTGAACGCGAAGTTACGTAATGAAGAATAAAATTTCTAGTATTTCTCTTGCGAACTAGAGCAGCCAATTTCTATGCTTGATTACATTGAACTAGTAAATAGATTTACTTACAGAGAAGTTTACCTGTAGTCAACGTGGCATTGATTGGAAAGCTTTCAAACGTTCTACCAACAAGTATTAAAGCGTACTTCCGAAAAAAGAGCGACGTACTGTAAAGAGGTTTTCAGCTCGTACACGTGTGATACACCAAATAAGATATCCGTTTACTTCACTATTTTTATTGTTGTTACGATGTATTGTGAACAAATATAAACAACCTTTCGAAAGAAATAATCGTTTTCTTTCTTCTATTGGCTCCAGCCCAAGACTTTGGATTTCTGTTATAATAATACTGTTCATTATTTTTATTTAAGAATTAGTCATCAAATTTACTTAGGATTTAATCGTACAGTCAATACTATTACTTTAATTTACTTCTTACTGAAAAAAATTACTTGTGAAAAAATGCAAGGTTTTATGTTCAGCTTAGAAAAGTCATTCTATTGTAACTATTTACTGTTATCGTACACTGAATACTTTCAATGTAGATTCTTGTCTCTGTATATTTATCGGCATATACGTCACGCTAGTCTGAATACTGACTTATAAATGAAGGATTGTTAACTTTCCGATACAAGTGGAAAGCTGTTTTGCATAACTTTTATAGTGTGACGTAATACAGCGTAAGCGACATGGCTATAAAATGAAATTCATGTTTTCTTATAAATTGATGAATATGATATAACATAATTCAGTTGTACTATATACAATCAAATCATTGTCATTGATTTGAAAAGGATACGGAAGAGCTAGGAGCAATGAGACAAGGAATGAAAGAAATAAGACACAAAATTAATATACAATGTCACAGACATACCTACTTATTTTCAAGTATCACAATCATCAAAGTATGCTTTTACAACGTGTCATCTGCGCTGGTTGTCTCGCCGCGCGTTAATTAATCCAATGCACAACGAGACACGAAATTCATATTTTGCTTCGTAATCACGCGCACGCACGCACACGAGAATTAGAGCTTTCAGCCATTTGGTACAACGATAGTGAAATGAATTTCTTTACACGATTCAGCGATTATGTGCAAATTAGTTGTGTGTGTGTGTGGTAAAAGTGATAGAGTTTCGCGTACCAGGTACTTATCGCTTCTAAATAGTATGAAACGCAGAAACGATAGCTGTAATCGTCGGAAAATGCTGGCAAGCGTGTCAATTTGATATATGTATAATTTTAAGTCAAGTATAGTTCGATTATGGTAAAGATAAATCTAGTATTCACTTTTTTTTAGAACGAACGTTTAACGCCAAGAAACAGTAAGACCTTGATTATTCAAATACTACATAATTGCTTTAAAGATCAATTCTACAGCAATCGATTTTGAAACAATTAATTATAACAATATATAAAACTCCTTTCGTTCAATTTAGTAGTTCAAATTCGTTGATGATATTATACATGTATTCCATGTTCCTATCAATTGCGTTCGAATAATTAAGTGTCTCACTGTGAGGCATCGAAGAAAATCAATTAAAAGTATTGCAGTTAAAAAAACGTCCGTTTCGATTTAAACAAACAATGAAATATCTTTATCATTCTCTCGAAACACTTTTACTTGTATGGCTAGATACCAAATTGTCTTGTCAAAAAATATCAGGCCCCAGTTCATCATGAACAGGAATTCGCGCGATTGTCAATTGAGCTCCACAGATGAATTTCGTCGCAGAGACGGAAGCACACGAGTGTGCGAAAGGTACGCGAACGCTACATTGAGCCCGCGAACCGTTTAATGACAGTGGAATAACATCGAATCCACGATTTCCATGTTATTCCACGAATACTTAAAAAAATTTGTAAAAATATATACACGCTTATATAAATAGATTATTTTTTTCCTAGTGTCCTTCTCACACTTGCGCACGATTATCTTAACAATCTCTTGTCCCAGACGTCGCATCTTCGGACTTTGTTACGTTCGCTGAGAGAGATGGACATTGATCTGTATATTTACTTTCGCGAAGAATTAACGAATTACGACGAGACCCGGTCTCGTAAATTTGATTTCCATCTTCCTTATTATACGCTTAAGCGTTATGCATATATTTGCGGCTAGTGAGCAGTCACAAATGAAATTTCCGATTTTATAATATGAGTTTATGTTATTTTCTTATCAAATGTGATCTTCATTGTCTTCAGTTTAAAGAATCTTCCTTGCGGGAGAAAATTTTATAACGTGCGAGAATATACATATAGAATGAGAATTTCGAACGTTTCGTATGTGACGACCTAACATACTCATATACAATATCATAGTCGAAAATAACAATTCTTTTATCCTGACAAAAATCCTGCATCTTCTGTTTTTCTTCAAATTAACAAAAAGTAGCTCCGGTCTCCAAAGGCAAAAAATGATAATAACGGCTCAACAAGCGTTCGCATTAGTTTTTGGCTGATCACCGAGTTTTTCATCGTGGGGCCTCAGTAGATACGCGCCAAGAATATATACTCTGCGGTTCTTCGTTTAATTAGTATCTGCCACAATTCTGGCCATGTCCTTGGCCGAAATTTATGACTCGAGGTATACGTAAATGGGAGAACGCAAAGTATGGAAAAGAAGAGGCATCAAATGTCGCAAGGATTCCCGGCTAACGGCCAGCGAGGTTCGAAGGAATATAATAACATACAAGAGCGGAACTATTTACAGGGGGAATTCGGGACGAGTTGAAAATTTGAAGATGCATGCAACGCGCGTTTCTAATGCATCTTTTACAATCAGTACGCCTCTTCCGTTAACACCTTGATAATTGTTATTTGGGAATGCACTCGAGATTTTATTCGAAATTATTTATAACTCGTTCGTCACACTGATACCGTCTTCGATCAGTTTATTTTTCCTTATAAAAAGATGAAACTGAGGAACAAAAGAAATTGTAATATTGTAATACAAATTCTTATGTGTTACTTTCTACTTCTTTATGCTTTATCTACTCTGTTCGTCGGAAAAACTGGCGTCCTATTAATTCAAATCCCGTTAAAGGAACTAATGTGACTTTAGGAACATCCACCGTTTTGTATCAGACGGGATAAGTTTCTTAGATTCAAAAAGTTCGTGTTGCGATATTGATACTTTCGCGTCCACAATTTATAACTAAGAAAACTGACTTAAAATAATGTACATAATCTCGAGTGTATTCCTTTTCGTAGTCTGTTGATCCACTTTGCGACACAAACACCATGCACGGCACCAATGCCTTTTCTCCTATCGATTGAATCCACCGCGATCTACCAAAACATCTGACAAATTTAAATCGGCTGCTGTTCCTACATCCTCTCATACGAAAATGTTTCGAATAAACATTTGCAAAATTACTCTATCGCTTGGTATTAAGTAGAACAACCTCGATCAGACTCAATGTGTAAAAAGACATCGTTCAAATCACTTTTACTCCTTAAACTTATAGAGAGACAATATATTTGTGACGTCAACGGATAGAGTACGCATCGAGCCGTGAGAGGATGTAGCGGAAATAAAAATTTGTGATCCAAGCTTCGCCGATATATCGAATATATTGTATATTAAAAAAAGAAGAAAATTAAGCGAGATGTAGATTTCTTGTTGGAATAATATATCATTCATTTTACGATTTCTCACACGATCGAAGGAAGGCAGTTAACGTGCATGATGCGTCGCGACCTATACGAACTCCCTTATAAAAATATCAGCAAAAATACAACATTCTCATTAATAATTTATCTATAGCATCGTCAGTTAATTATCAGATATCTAAATTTATCTAAACAATATATATATATATATAACATAGTACTCGACTCGGTTTATCCTGCTTGGCAAAATTTGCAAGCGCGTTTTGTTTCGCGCCGCGTACTTATGTTTGCCCATACCCATCCAACATCTCAAATTCGTACATCACTCTATGCTTGATTTACTTTTGCTAAATTGTCATCATGCACTCATTCAGCCTGTCACTTTCGCTTCTCCATTAACAGCAATAACTTTTGTCGTTCATTCGCACATTTTGTCGTTTTATCAGACAAATACAACGGAGGCATTTCGCATTGATCATTTTCATGATGACGTTCTGCATGCAAATGATGTATGGCTTTACGTATAGAGATGGAAATTCGTAAAGTCCGAATGAAAAACGACGAGACTACAAATTTCAAGCCAAACAGCTAGAAACGTTCATGACCCGTTTTTCTAATTGCAGTGGCAAATGCCATTTCCCAGGTAACAGCTTTTGTCAAGAGAAATTGTTCTCTTCGACAAAAAGTGGTATTAGTTCTCTGTATCGATAACGGATGACATTGTCTTCATACTGTTCACAAGATTCAAAGGGGACAGATGCAATTGACTAATACCTGAGAATTAGGTTCCTACGTGGGTTCTAAACATTCGTTTGCAAGACTTTCACGAGTGTTCCATCAGCATAGAATTTGTACAATGATTTGCGCTGCATTAGAATATGCTATTAAATTTCGGATTGTTCCAACGTAAAAGGAAAGAATGCAATAGAAGCAAAGTTGACAAGCGAACGAGTGTACGAACGATTTTTCTCTACGGTTTAGCGCTATATGCTTTTTCGCGCACTGGATCACAAGCTTTACCGAATACTGTTTCTGTCAGTTCCTCACAGTTCCATCGACGTTTTAACAATCTTGCAGGATCATGGATAACACTCGGGTACGCTTGTACTTATTGTTAGCCACCGTTCTCCTTCCTTTCTTCCTATCTTCGTACATTTATTTCCTAGCAGTGCATTTTTGTGCTCCATTTTTTTCACAGTCGGGTAACAGTGTTGGATCGCTAACAGACGAGTGATCGTCAATCGTTGTTCATGTCCTTGAGCTCTGTGTAGGCGATTCTCTTCCGGTAGACGTTGCTGCCAGGCGTCATTAATTTTCTCTTGTTCGGCATTGTCGACGGCCCGGGCGCGTAGTAATGTCGTCTCTTGTACACGACCATCCTATAACAACGGAATAATATTATTAGAAAAAAAAGTTTCTTTTTTTCTAAACCAATGCCTCGGTATCAAATGATTCTAACTTGCGATATAAATCTTTCTTTATGTTATTTTCTGCGCATCATTCAGACTTTTCTTAACAATAAAGCTTTTTTTATACTACTTTATCTTTAAATTTTATCAATATACCGATTGCATTTATAGAATGAAATGTGATCGATTGGCACTTTCAGTTTGACAGAAAAAATTCGCATTTTTCCTCTACATCATATGTATCTAGATTTTTAGCTTGAATTCTGCTGACAGCAATGCATCCAATGACCCTATTATTTTATGACCCTAATTCTCCAAGTATCAGTAGCACGTGATCGAATAATATTTCAGCTGATTCGAAAAAGAAAATTTCAAGTTACACAGACTTTTTGCAATTACAGGTGACCGTGGCATTATATAAGGTACGTTTAGTACAGCTTAATGTGTTACAGGAAAATTGCAACAACTGGACTGATACAGCGATGAATGGTGAAATACGTAACCGGTTGTTTCGGCAAATCTTCTAATCATTAAATTGCAATTGTTCTCGTAGCGACACCTAACGATATATGATTTACGACCAATACTCCGAAGTACTTTAATCCTTCGTGAATTATTTCCTTACTTCTATTGTAGTTACATTAAAACGCGCGTTTCCCGCATACTATATTTCCAGCAGTTTCCTCGCTGCTTTATGGTTGCTTGTTACAGTTAAACCAGGTTCGTCCTTGAGAAGCGATGTGTGTCGACAATCGCATTCACATAAACGCAGCATTTTTCTCAATACCAAATCAGCAGTAGATTGATAGCGTTTTTTAAGTTATCGAAAAAATATGTGATCTGACATTAGGTAATTATAAAGAGTATGAATAATTAAGCGAAAAATCGTCATACCATTTGACACGCACTATACACTATACTATAGATATACTATATACTCGTAGCGAGATATAGACAAATGTGCAAGATGAAAAAGAGATTTGAGAAGGAACTGATTTTTTTGAATAAATAAGATTATAACGAAAAATAAATAAATACAACTATCATAAATTGAGCAATGAATTGATTTACGTTTTTCATCAATGTATAATGTTCCCAAGTGTAAGCTTAATTCACGTTCATAGTCTTCATTCAAGTCTTGCCACTGTAACAATGGTTTATTAAACTGTTATTGGTAGTGCTCTTCACGGTTTTATAAAGCAAGAGCGTGTGAGAAACTAGTACACACGCGGCCAATGGTTTCAGTGATCGAGCAGTATGTCGTAATACAGCGGAAGAGCTGTTCCACCTACTTCTGCTGCTATCCTCATGCTACAGAGATTGAAGAGTGTATATCTATCCACGACGAACGGCGCGTAGCAGTACGACATTGCATATCATACAGAAAATTTAAATCTCTTTCCACATATTATTCAGAAATCTATCGTTGATATTGTAATGAATTAATTAAATTTAGACGCAACTAAAGAAAATATGCAGCTTGCTATGTATTTAATCCGTAAAAGATCGTATTTGAAACTTATAAATTGCATATCAATCGATTATTTTCATTAATTATACTTGCTCGATCTCAATAAAAATCGATATATTTAACAGCTTGAGGAAGCGAATAGCTAATATCAATTATTTGAGAACAATTATACTTCAACTTTATATTGCAATTTGATAAATTTTTCATTAAGGCAGCATAACAATTAAGCGCTATGCTTGTTTATAAACTAACGTGTTAAACGTAGTTTATATAGGATACCAATACATTACTGACCTGGCGCAATTGCCAAAGATTCGATCAGGGAAAGGATTTGGTTAAATTCATGCCAGGAGTAGTGTCCTTTGGATGTAGGTATCAATTTTCAGATTTATTCATTTTATTAACTTCACAAAACAAGAGGTCCTGAGGAAATAAGGAAAAAGCATGCTGGAGTATTGAATCCTTCCCTCTCAAGGGATGAGGCTGATCAATTTAAGTCTCATTGGTCGATTTACCGCTGTGACCATATCTTTTAATACTCATCACAAGATTCAGTAATTTCCTTACATAAATAAAAAAAAAACTCAACAACTCTCTGTTTAATCTCCACGGTGAATTTTATTCTTTACTCTATACGAACTTATTCTTTGTAATCGAGTATTGAGTCAAATTCGAATTATTCCGAGAGATAGTCCAAGTCGCCCAGATGAATAATAAAATTAAATAATAAATACTATGCGTTTAATCCTTCATTCGATGACGCTTCACGTATTGCAAGTGCAACGAGTCAAAATATTCGAAAAGCAAGCTTACTTACTATTTGCCTGATGGAATGTTCATACGATAAGTATAACTTCAAACGCGACTAACAATACGTATAAAGATAAAATGTCATAATAAATTCTTTTAAAACAATCTTGAATCCATTTATCGCTATATGTATAGTTTCGTTTACTTTCCAGTTTCATTTATATCTTGCTGAAGTTCTCGCGATCCTGCGCATTGTCCTAAATTTCCTTCGTATGTATAAACACGATGCTCGGTGACAAAAACATAGGGGGCGAAGGAACGAAGAGCAGTCGGCACGCTACTTTCGTACTTTAACATCGTTCTTAGATACCTGAACGACAGCTAGTTACGTCCACTTGACTAGATAATCCCGCTCTTCGTTCGCAATAAATCCTTCGCACATATTCATGCAATACACCCTAAACCACAATTGCATTCCAACGAAATAAGACGAACTGTATTCTCTGCACAACCGCAGAATATTACTCTAATAATACTAATTGTAAGGCTTACGACATATCATAGTCATCATCAACAATAAACGAAATGTGTATAAGGAAGAATTTTTCAACCAGGCAAATGAATAATCCTGCAAGAACACATTCTCGGCCAGCGAGAATGGTCCCTTGGGAATCACAGAAACTGTCCTCGACGAATAAGGCACGCGTTATGGAATGATAAAAGTAATCGCTTAAATCTCTAACAATGGTAAAACACGCATAGCATGCGTATGTATACGAAAGTGAGAGAGAGAGAGAAAGATAGAGAGAGACAAGTAAATTATAACAAGGCACATTGGGATCAGGCACGAAATTTTCAAAAAGAAAAAAAATCATATCGGATCTCACACGTATTTCAATTAAGTAGATTGAAAATTCTAGGTAGCACTTTACAGAACGTTACTGTCGATAAAAGCACGTATTATATTGCACCAATCTCGCTTGACGGGTTTTACGGTTGAGTTAATGATTAAAAGACGATTGAAGGTTATCGATCGTCGCATCGATCTGTAATGTGCTTCAAAAAATTTGAAAGAACACACGATGCAACCTGTTAGCAACCTCATTTGATGTTAATTGCATGCGAGTCGTTTCTCAACACACACATACTGTCGTCAATTGCGAACACCGTAATCTTGTGTCCTGTATACTATATATCTATCACAACGCAATCGCGTGTGTCTGGTTTCCTGAAATGATTACTAAACTACGTACAGTACTCTAACAGCGAGGCTATAATTTCTGGCTAATAGAGCACTCTTTGGAAGCATGTCTGCCAGGCAAGATATTCTTTCACTGTTTTTCGATCACGTGCTTTTTTTTTCTCATATACGATAAAATACCTATGGTAAGTTAATAAAAATAATGATATCTATACTGTCAGTGCCCGCACTTTTCTTTCTCTAGGCAATTCGGCTTAATCACGTTTCCCTTGCGAAATAGTGAATCAAGCGAGGAAACAAAGAATAGTGAACAAAGTGCTGTCAATTTCACCGATCGATCGACAACCGTATGAAATTGGATGTCTTATGCGCGTAACACAACGTTCTCCTAGCTATTTTACATCGGAAGGATATCTGCAACATAAAACAGACACAAGATACATGTAATTTCGAGTATATCATTTTTAAGTGCACGATTCTTCCACTGATGTCAAGATTCAATTATACAAACTGTCAAAAACTATTTTGTCCTTATATGGAAATATTTGTGTAATACATTAACAAAAAACCATATACATATGTATCTTCGATAATAATTAGAGTTCGAGTAATAATACTAGTTGACCTTGATGATAATAACCAGTTGAAGAATCAGGAAAAAAAATAATTATGAAGTAGATAGAAGAAGCAGATTTTTTTGAGTGATACTGACCTCACCCTATAAATCCTGCTGCTATTGATATGATAAGGGCGAGAATGCCGGTCATCACTTGACCAGTGGTCGAAACGACCACTTGTTGTTGCGCGGCACTCGGTACGAAGTCGCTGTGCACGAAGTGATCTTCGGCAGTCAATTTATCCCCATACTTGTCCAGCAAGTCCATTACGAGCCCGTTGGACCAGCCAAAACCGAGCTGTACTTCGTACTCACCTCCACCCCCATGACCGCCCGAAACTGTTGCATCGTACTGCAAAAGCAAAATTCCTTTTTTCTCCTTGCTATTGCTTCTTTTACTATTTACACGATTTACACGAACGCAACTGCGTCGAACCACTAATTTTAATCTCTCGTTTTCGCAACTAATGAAATTATATTTATTCTATTGTTCACTCCGAATCACTATAATTTTGTTAGATACGAAATATTCGACGTTTTAATACAAAATATCTGGCGCGTTTTTCTTTGAAAATGATTTGACTTGAATATTCGCATGCAAAGTCATTTGTTCTATAAACGTCATCTTCATCTTTTGCAACTTGTGAATGTAATTGTATTTTGCACGATATAAATTTTGACGTAAGCCCCTATTTTGTACGTACCGGAATTATAAAATTCACAGACGAGTGTGAACGATAAATTTTTCGAGATTAGTTTAGATTTGTTGGAAAACGAGAGAACACAGAGGTTTACGATGTAAAGATGTAAATATGAAAAGATACCTTCTCAAACATACTGTGCGTTTCGTTAAACGCTTTAAAATTGCTGCGAACCCATCTCTCACTAATTTCGTACGCAAGTCTTTGTGCCCAAGGATCATCGGTGTTGTTCAATGACATAATGACAAAATACTGAAGTGGAGGCCAGGCATTTGGATAATCCCATTGTTCACCGGAATGCTCGAGAGTGGTTGGTATACCACCCAAGTTTATCATGATTTGACTTTTCTCGAGATATTTCAGCACTTTAGAAACGTGTTCTCCTCTTTTTTCAGCATCGTAGCATTTCGTCCAAAGAGGCAGTATGTTAGTTGGATAGAAATAATCTCTCTTGATATCATTCATAATGTCGTAATCCAACCATGCGCCAACTTCGTCATGCCATAACACGGCTGTCACTGCCTTCTTCCATTCTTCTGCTCTTTTTCGATACATCGAGGCCTTTGTTTTGTTACCCATCTGTTCATTGTACTCTGCCAGCAGTTCTGCATTCCGATAGATTATCGCATTCAGATCCACTGGGATAATGTATCTCGTTTTCAAATTCGTCAGGTTACCTAAAGAAGAGTCTCGTACAGTTTCTTTTTTGTTGCTCTCGCAACTGTGAAGATGGTGTGTGTGTGTGTGCATTGATGAAGTTATTAGATGCTACTATTAGTGTCTGAAATAATTAATACAGTGTCTTCCTATTGTTAGAATACTACTGAAAATCGGCACGCAGTTGCAACAGACAAAATGAAACGTATTGTAACCCTAGATAATTAAACCATCCTGTGAAAAATGTTATTGTTAACTGTTTGTAAAAATGCTGATCATTTTGATTTTCTGAAAAACGTCTAAAAGAATTCAATTGAATTTGTCGTGTTCAAAGAGCGAATTCAAGAGTATTTTCACTCTCAACGAGAAGGAGCCTTGAATAATATTCAGAGATCTCCAGAAAGATATGAAAAATAGCAGACAGTCTACAATGGAGAATTGTCGGTGAAGTTTCTCGCGGTACACACGCCGCCGTTTTATTCATAATCGGGACCATAACAATCGACAGACAGAGGCTCGCCGGAGGTGTAATTAACGATCGACAATTACGTCTGGCTCGCGAATGCTTGTCAGGAAAATTGTTCCGTAAGAATAACGCTGACAGCATATAGTGCGGTCTTGTTGACTGTCGAATTCCGGCAATTTTCAAATCGCGATTTTCTCGTCCCGCTCGCTTTTGCAGCTGTGGAGCTAAGGTCAACATTCAGTGATAACTGCAAAAATTATCCTTATTAGCGTGGATCGGTTCATCGACGCTTGGTGGAATAATTGTCACAACGATAATTATGGTTCAGACCAGACTGTCTATACTATTTCCAGTTACCAAAAAAGGATGTATTTCTGGATAATGTACTCAACTCTTTCTAAATCAATACACCACTGACTTACTTAACTGACCTTATTTAATTTATTATAACTATTGATGAAATTGAACCAAATTATGAAATAGTGTAACATTCCATATTTGGAAAATGTATTATAAAAATTTATCCTATTTTTCTGAAAGACTAAATCATTTCTTTCTAAAATAAAATTACTTCAATTATATTCCTGTTTTTAATTGACACTGTCATTTTTTACGAATGCCTAATAACGACGATTCCCACAGGATGCTCGATTATCTAAGGTTGAGTTTAAACAGTGTATTGTAGTTTTAAAGTACCGCATTCGTCGTAATATGCAGACACGTATGTTATAAGTTTATCACTGAGAGTAGCGTTAACTACGGTAATGGGGCAATTACGCGACCATAAGTTTACCTTTGTTCGTGCCATCAAGTATGAACCATCGACTGGAAAAATCCCAGCCCGACTCAGCGGCAGTCTTCAGCTCCGCGTAATAATTGTCCTTCTCCTCCGCGGTGCGAAAGCTTTGACTCGTCAGATAGTCCTCTCTAATTCGGAAAGCACGCCGTTAGAACGCGACTCGACCGCAATGTAAGCAGTAAAGGCTAGTTCAGACGCGACCAGTAATTTAGTCGAGTAGCGAGTAATTTATTGACTTGCGAGTAATTTATTGTTAGTTCAGTAGATCCATTTCGTTAGATTTTTCCGGACCTAAACCACTAACTGATCGGCCCAAACTATTTGGCCGAGCTTTGGAGACAAAGAGATTTAAAAATATCGAAACTACATCATTATTTATGTTTCCACATTTCTCGAGATTAAAGTAAATTTCCGTTATTACGAACGGTTCACATAAACTTGATACCTTCTCAACAAAAAATGTGTCTTTTTAGGCATTCACCGACTGTTCTATTTTTTTAATTATGCAAATAAATGTCAACTCTGAAAGTTGTGAATACCGTTTCCCATTATTTCAGTTGGAATAAAAATTCGTAGTGCGATGATTACCGAAGCTCGAGTGTAATTGAGACAGTTTTGTTTGTTATTAAATTTTTGACAGCAAACAGCGACTCGTGCCTCGACTAAAAAGGACTGGTCGTATGTGACCCAGGTAAACGAGACTGAAAAAGGGTCTCGCGAAGCTTACTTGTACGATTCAGGCCGCGGTCCTGAAGATTCCTCATAGTATCTCGCCAAAGTATACGTCGCTCCATCCAACTCGATATCCACCGTTCGATTAGTCATCCAAAAATCGAATTCTTTCTCAAGAAGGTACAGATTGTCCTCGAGCCACTTATAATCTTTGGTGACTTTGAGATACTCGTCGACCATAGGGATGAGCATCGGTGGCTGTGACCTCATAGTATAATAAATTCGGCCTCCATTCGGAATGAAACCGATTCGATCGACTATCGAGACGAAATTCGTCAGCATCCCTTTCACCGTGGTGTACATTTCAGAGAGCAAAAGTCCCTTGATAATCCAGTAAGAGTCCCAATAATAAAATTCCCGGAATCTTCCTCCAGGAACGATCACTGGATTCGGTACATAGATGATCGAGTAATGATCTTCATTTATTCTAACGTCATCCGTCATTTTTCTGCCTAACATTTTCCATATGTGATTCAAGTCTGAAGCGAATTTTCGTAGATCACCGTCGAGGATTTTTTTGAGGAATTTAGGATTCCCGGTCCAATCTGCTGGGTCCCAATCTTCGAACTCAGAACCTTCGGGATCGAAGGTGTCATTGACGAATTGCTCGACTTCGTGCCTCGTTGGCTTATTGTCTACCCTTTTCATGAAGTCCCGGAACAACGCCAGCGTCACGTTCGGCGGGTGCTTCAATTTCATGTCAACGAACGTCTTTGAGTCCTTGTGGATCGATGCCATCTGTACGGTATGCAGCAGATCGCCGTGACAGTACACATCGCTGCAAAGTCACACAATCTCTACTTTTTTCTTCTCTTCGAATCTCACCTAACTACTTATGCTTATCTTCGGTTTCCATACAATCAATTAAAGAGCTAAACCTTTCTTAAGTTTCATATGTATTTCTAACCTGACGGATCCCTACTCATTTTTCTCAGACGACATTTAAAAAATAAAACTCTGAACCTTGATTTTATCTATTCCTATCCATTTGTTTTCGACGAAATTGAAAAAATAAAATAAATTGTAGATATGTTATTATTTGAAGGAGTTATAAGAGAACATATTTCCTCAGTGTAAAATCACACCAAGTATGACTTAGATTTTGGAAAATACAGTGAAATTATGTAGTAAAATTACACAGGTAAAAAAGTATAATTATTGATGGAATGCATTCATACATTCAAAAGATAGCCAGATAAAAGTCTGGATATGTTTTGACAAAATATATCATGATAATTGTTGAAGAATATTCGTAGCATCGCTAAATGGGATTCAAGCCACACAAAGTTTTTTTTTTGCGACATCCTAACAAAAAGCTCAATCTTGAATCATGTATGTCCATGAGAAAAAAATATGTAGTCATATGTGAAAACTCGGTTAATCCGATCGTATTAAATCAGTTCACTTTTTTCGAAACACTTCAATCTTTCGAATCAATGCGAAAGGTCGAGTACTAGACGAAATCGTAATAAATCAAGGTACATGACCTCGCATTAAGCATGCACTGGAACATGCCACTTTCCAATGCTCCATAAAACAAAAATTATTTGTAGTTACTATGTATAGTTCCTGGTATGATTAACCGACTGGAAAACCGTGATCTACTATACAGGAAAAACATGAGTTATGAGCTGGAAGTAGTAATCCTAACTAGAAGTGTCAGAAAAAATGACACGTTAAGTATCGAAGTACATTAAGAAAAGGAAGACACGGATAATGTCTGTAAGCATGATCTAACAATTTCTCGGCTGTAAAAGTCTCTGATCCTCTTCTTCGTGGAAACGCAAATCCACGAAACCTCGTTTCTTATCAGTGGCGACTTGCTCTGCTATCAGCACGCGCTTTATGTGAGACGCTAAGAATCACGCAATTAAAGTGTCTCTGATTTTTCCCTGCATCATGAAATGTTACAAATAATTCCTGTCGATACCGCACGCACTCGATAAATCACGATTTCTCAAAAGAATGCGTGTTTCACGTGGTATTTTGAAAAACTGAGATTTTTTTCATAATCATGGAATTCTCATGGAAACATCGGAGAATTCGTAATACGTGTTCAGATTTATTTAACAAATTCGTGGAAAATTTCTCTATTTCTTGTAAACGTGCTTTGAAAGTAAGAAACATTTGGAAGATCGTGGATTTTAAAGAATGTATTCCATTTAATCTATTTCGAGTTAATTATTTGAACAGGTGTTCTAATTGTTCAAATCTCCTGATTATTCAACTTCGCTATCAGGAAATACGAATATTTTTCTGTTAAATTTCGTGTTACCAGGAAACACGTGTTTTTAGACAATTTATACACCCACGTTCTAACTGTAAATTAACGAAATTCATCGATATGTATTGCAGTTTCACTCTTTCCTCGAGTTACGACAAAACACGCGTAACTTTTGCAAGAGAATCTTTATATGTATACGATTTCTCTTTATGCGTCATTCGCACGATGTTCGTTACATTTGAGTGATACCTAGTCGAAATTATTAAACGGGCACGAATAGATAGTGCACATGTGTGATAAGCAAACATTTAATTTTATCAAGAAAGGAAGTACTCGAGCAATCGTTCTTAAACAAACCTTAAACTTCCATATGCGTACATTGCTAAAGAGAATATTTAAAAAAACAGTTTATCTTTTATTTTTAGCTTGCAATTGGCTTCTTTTAAACATTCGATTCTTTATCATAAACTATTTACTATATTTCCAGAAAGTTCTATTTCAATTCTTTCACAAATTTAAAGAAGAATATTATAGTTTAGATTTGAAATTCTCCGTATCGAATGAAATCTTTAAAAAATCTCGATCGTTGCAATATCCGGTGCAATTACTCGTCAGATACGTTTTTTACGAAATCGACTCACGTTACGCGACAAACATGTTTGTACGCTCTTCAAACAGAGTTTCACTGGATCCCATTACCTTAACTGTATATGACCAAATTATAATTGATACCATTATGATAATTTCACGAAGCAAACTACAATTCGAAAGAATTCAGAATTTAGAATTTTTTCATGAAATTTCGAAACGACTCCTTTGAGATCTATGAGAACACTATCTCGATTGTTAATCGCGCTAATATTTGTCGAGAGCAATCTAGATATTCGTTACACGGTTTGTCCTCGTCGCGGATTATCATTCTCCGAGGGTTTCTCCCGTTATCAAAATCGTAGCACGATAATAACTAACAATATCAATTTCATCAGGAAGCTGTAACATATTGCTCTATACATTCATTTGTACTATTACCTTAAATAAGAGAACAGCATTTATTGTGTATTGTGAACGAATGTATTGTACGTCATCTACGAAATGTATGATGTTTTAAAACCGTTGGATCTTCCACAAATCATGAAACACTTTTGTAAAAGTAGTTCAGTAGTTCAGATAATCTAGATATCAAGCTGGTAATGACCCATCAAGGAATCTTGTTCAGATGTGAAAATAAATTCCCAACGAGAGGGAGAATAATGTCGGAAGTATTTGGCAGAAATCCAAAGGCTAAATAGTCATCAACATACGTAAGTATGTACCTACATCGAAATCTTCCGTTGCACGAATTAACAAAACTGTCTTTGCGATAAGCACGATTGCATATATGTACTTATTCTAGTCGAAGGTGAAACACCGTCTACTCTAACGATTTCACTGACTAGCAGTATAGCAAAGCTAATTCATCGATTACCCATTTACATGTATCTATGAAAATACTCTATAGTTGAAAATATATTCGATTTCTAACTTTGAACTATTTCCTAATCAAAAAATTTCGAAGCATAATAGTAGCATTGTGTACATATCATATATTTTGCACGATATTTTATAAATTGAATAAACTCGATTTTAGGATAAAAATTTTGAAATGCGTTGACATAAGCTTGGGAAGAATAAGGAAAGTGAATTAAAATTTTCCGTAGAAAGGGAATTAAACGAACTAGCGAATGCGTTTGCGTACGAGAGTATTAACATGATCCATATACATTTACCGAGGTACTTGTATGCTAAGGTCACGTTCATTGTACTTGCGGAACATGGTCATTTAAAACTTGACTAACGCGTCGTTTTCAAGTTCACTGCTAAGGCAATTTCTCTAATAACAAATCCTCCTGGGGCAAGATCACTCGAGTGCGTGATACTAAAGAATTGGATTATTAGATTCCGTGATTGAAAAAATCTCTTCTTTATGAATCAGACTCTAAAGACGATTTCAAAAACATTGTATGTTTCCAGATAAAGGATTATTTATAAAATCGTTTGACTGTAATTAATGTTATTCTGCTTTTAGTTGAAATCTATTAGTTATAATTTACTGATTGATTCTATTAAGTAAAGTCGCGTTGCACTTAGCGACTATTAATTTCATTTTTATACTGTAAGACAAGTACTGTCATTAAAATTCAAAACAGAAATGTTTGGTGAAAGCAGCATCAATCACACATGCAGTGTGTTCTTGGCTGTCAGATATGTCATGTATCGAGGATTTATTTCGATGCTCGAAAGACCGTATAAACATCAGGATAGTGTCATTGAGGAAATTTATTCCTCGTGCCGTGTCTCGTGAATCGTCTTGAGCGCGTGCTTCGCGAAAACGATATATGCACCGTAATAGTATGATAATACATCTTGGCTTGAGTTTGAGGGATCTATTTCCGGTTGGAGACCGCGCGGAACCGCCTGACGACGATGCCCCTGCCACGCGACAATTCCCTACATGCGTACTCAACATTGCAAAGACCGAATTTAGTCACCGACTTTTCTAAATTTATCACGACCGGTGCTGCAACTTTGTGAACATCTGGATGATTTTAATTCCTAATTAATTTCGTATCGATCATTACATTAAAACTAGAACCACCGATAATTAATTATATTTATGCTTTTCATTGTAGTAATAAAATTAATTGATTTCTAAACAAGAATCTGACGGAAAAGAACTTTAGTTATTAATTTAAAGAGAACATTCTCGGATTAACAATTTGAATAATTTAAACAAACCAACATTACAATTTAAACAAAAATCCACAGAGTCATGATAAGTATTAGAATTAAGTAAAATCTGTGGAGATAATAAATTAAAAGAAATTCGGCATCATCGAAGCAAAATATCAATAGTGATATACGTTTGGCATAGAACGACGAATGAAGATGTACCACTCGCAAATTATGTGAAGCCATTGAAGGTTAACAAGGTAATAGTGTACTATCTGCAAATCTTAGAACAAGCAATGAATGCGATCTCGAATCTCTGAGAGGTCAGTCCAGTTGTTGGACTGAATCCCGACTCCCTAGTCACGACGTACAATGGCTATTTTTACCCCCCATAGACCACGACACTCGTACGTCGTCCTCTTCTCGTCTACGCACACTCGTGTGTGCACTTCGTAATTTCACTTTAAGAATAGCGCTTCTTAACAATTGTTCATGTGCCATCAGTCATGTCCAGTTGGAGAGAATAGCGCCACTGATGATTAAAGCTAATGGCTATATCATATAGTACACGTTATCATCAGCTATATTTTACTTATCTTTTTAAAAGACAATATTGCTCGAGGAAGAGATACCTACTACGGTATAGCCAAACAGAATCAAAGTAAGAGATGAATTATCCGTTAGTGTCACAACCTTGACTTTAATATTTGCCAAGACATTACGACTTATTTTACCTCAATTCCAGCGAAACAATTTTTCTCGATTGTTGCAGAAAGTGCAACTATTTTTTAAGTGACTATTTTTGTATCGAAAAATGGAAATATCTCAATATTCCACGATTTCCCAAAGTTTATAAAGATTCTTAAAAAAATCAGACAGCATTCGATGCAAATAAAAATTGCAGCACGTGTATGTTTACGATATTTGCAAAAAATTCCCTGGCTTAAATTCTACACAAATGAATAATTACCAGCAGTAATACGTAAAGAATGAGATGACAGACGTGCGGAATGTAGAGAGAAAACCGAGACGTATGTTGATTAAAGAGACGAAGCTCGTGATTGAAGATTGAGCAGATTGTCAGTGGTTCGCGCGAGAGGAAGATGAAGGGAGTTAAGAAGGTAGTAGAAAGAGGAGGAAAGAAGGTTTCTTCTACGGGAAATACGCGTGTGGCTTGCTTGCATCGAGAGCAAGAGTACGTCGACTAGATACAATACATACATGTGTATGTATACATGTGTTGCGCGATTATTCGACGACTTGCGAAGCTACGAGAGCACACATTCAACAAGAGGGGGTATATCTTTGCTTGCTCTTAGGCGGTACTTACCTCTCGCATGGGGGCGGTTTCGCGACGGCCGCGTTTTCCGCATTAGCACATTGCAGAGCGACCAGGAGCGTGAGGAGCACAGCACCGAGCAGCCATATCACCGAAACACAGCGACTCTCTCCCATTTTTCTCTTAATTATCGATCCACTGACGCGACTCGTCGCTCAAAACGCTTCTTAATTTTTTTTTATTTTCTTTTTTTTCTCTAATACTCTCTCCCTTTTACTCTTTCGCTTAATTTGAAAAACGCGCCAACCTACGAAAGCCGACGAATTTTTCACAACTATTTCTCCTTCTCTCTTACTCTGTCTTTTTCTCCTCTCTGTTCCTCTTTCTCTTTCTGGACCGTTCTCTTTCTCGTTCCTTTCGAGAGAAATAGAGAATTTATCGGTAGAATTTTCTTTCGTGGTTCCTTCTTTCCTCCGCTTTCGCTTTATCTATCGTTCCTTGATTTTGAAAATTTTCTTTTCGTTTCGCACTCCGTCACTCTAGATTCTCTAGGCTTGTGTGAACTTAGGTCGCTTTTCTCTAGCGGGATAGGAATGATGACACGAAGTAAGCTTGTGATTGCCTTACTTTCTTGTGATCAGCCGCGGGTGCGGTGCTTCCGTCTTTGGCAGCTTGCGAGGCGGTCTCAGCTCCAGCAGCAGAGCCGCATCTTCCCTGAAACATAAATCAAAATATCTCGTTAGATCATCAATTCTTTTCCCCCCGACTTTCACTGTACAGTAGATTCAATTTATTCTTTCAATATCACTGACGATTCATTTATTTTATTTTTGTTGAAATATAGTTTCTCTTGAAACGAAATAAAACATTGAAGCTAAAGGGTTAAAGAAGTTGTATTTATCAATGGTAATTGGGCACATGTAGTAGATGTCAACATAGAATAACGATAAAAGTAGAATTGTACGATTCTTTTAAAGAAAAAACTTGTCACAGCAAATCTGTGAGCTGCACATTTAACATTGGCATTGCGCAAGCTATACTCCGGCCGAAACCGATGCTGTCAGCTCTGACCCACTGGCGACAAATCGTTTCACCCAATCGCAATAGAACGGACTAATCAACGCATCAGTGGTATTCTAGTTGACAATTGACGAAATCGCATATCGTCCGAGCGAAATGCATTAAAGAAGACGAAATGGGTCAACACTGAGATGTTCTATTTGCGGCTTTCAATGGGAGGCTGCATTTTGACGCAATGCCCGCTTAAAAATAGTCTGGTTGCTTGTTGAACGCGATGGGTGCGATACCTATTGATATGTATCATCGTCCACGCGGACAGGTTCCCAGTTATTAGTACGAAGCGTAAGCGTTAATACAATTCATATAACACTATCTCTATTAAATACCTCTTTATCGATCAATTTTATTCCAACGTGACATTTATTAGTTTTATCACCAACGAAATGCAAGTTTAATAATTTCACGTTTTAATTTAAAATCAACAAACATTAAAATTAATTAAATTAATAACACAGAACACTTTTATAATAATCTTTTATTCATAGAATTTAGTGATTAAAGCTGGCATTTGCTTCAAATGAAAATTAATAGAACCTCAGTAAATGTACGTTGACTAATGACAGTTCTAGTGTTAATGAAGAATTATAATTACATTGGAAAGAAACGAGGAATTTTCAGGTATATTGGTAGTCGATCGAGTACTCATCAATCGATCGGAATTTACCGAGCGCATTAATGTCATGGAATAGCATTCTACAAGTGATATACGTAGAGTCGGAAGAGACTGTTGATAATTGAAAAGCCGCGCATGTTGCATTGCACGGATTCATCAGGAGCACGCGCTCTGGGAAAAACGCGCCGTGCAATCTCGTTAATGCGATCGGCAATCCGACAATTCGTTATATGAAATTTATTGCCTCAGTGTTAAAATGGAATGCATTGATCGCGAAGCTTGTGCGGATGTTATTAAGAAGCAATCTACAAAAAGTCACACACGGAAAAAAATACTACCGTTGCAACGAAACGCGGAAAATACATAATGAGACTCAGAGTAAATTTTCCTAATTTTTTGCTATAAACTTTGCGATATGATAATGAATATGTTGATGTTAGACCTAAACGTTTGCCGAGCCCATGATTACAAGAAGTTTTAATGACTGGATTGTTATCCATGAATTTTAGGCGATATAATTACTTAGGAACAATTCCACTTAACATGGAAATGCAATTTGCATGCGATATTATTGTAAATTTTACTAAAATTGCTGATAATCATTTTGACCTATTTCTGACCAACATTACTAGTTAAAATATAATTAACGAATTAACACTAGATTACACCCACCGTAAATACCCATTTTCGTTCCAAAACAATACCGATTTTCGTAATATTTTTACAATCGGAAGTAAATCATAATTTTCTAGTCATCGAAAACTGTCTCTGTTTTTTCTTCAACTCGAGAACCAAAAACTAAAACCAGTTCAACCAGATATCGATTCTTATCTTAATCTCCGAATTCGCAACAAGTAGCACAGGGTAACATTCCTTCCTGATTCAATATACTTATTAATAATACCGTGCAAGAAGGAAGGTCAAGCTCAAGAATCGCAGTGTTAAACATAAAGCAGGAAATAGAGTAGTCTCATTTGACTTGCTAATGAAACCCTGGATAAAAGGTAAGTCCTTCCCGCGTGTTTGATTCGAGCAAAAGATTCGTCGATCTTCCCCATTGGAAGAATTTATCTAAAGAAGATACCTACATTTTGAAATCTAGAAATCGAGAGCTAGACGTAAACCGATATAAATCGCGAGCGTGACTGGACTGGATACGCGATATCGTAAGACTATACATTTTCGGCGCGAGGAGGTCGTCATTGGAACATTACACCTGGAAACACTGTGCTTACAATATTGCCGCATCTGTTAATAAATCTTGAAGCCGATAAACGATACGATCGATCGTCATTTCGATCGAAACACATACATTTACATATATTGTGTACTTAAAACCGGAAGTTAAGCAGCAATATACATACTACCAACTGTTATTAACCACGAGGAATAGCGAATCGTCATTGTACTTACAAAGTCTACGCCCCATCCTACCTTGCAGCGGGAACGGTGTGAGTGTGTATCAGTGAGATGTAATGAAAATCCTTTCGAAATGACCACAAATCCTGGTGCAGTTATCCTTGACAGATTGAAAAGTCGCCCAATTGCGTGTGGTACGAGCTTGAATTGCTCTGAATTTTCCTTTCGTTAGGACAGAAGTCTATTGGAACAATGGTGCAGGATAAAAGAGAGAAGGAAAGGAAGTAAAGTGGTAAGGAAAAGCGGATGAGGAAAAGGAGGGAAAAATTGTATTGGATTTAATCCGTTCTCAAAGGATTCCAGTGGAGCTGGAACAACCTAATGTACCCACTCCGACGTACGGCATGCGACTGACTCGCTCTGCGAACCATGCGGCTGCTTTATACGACTGACTACGTCAGGAGAACGCACGAGGCGAGCCCCCGGACATGCGCGTTTCTATTGGTTAACTCAAGCCCGCGTAGACTCCCGATTGGTTGCGCAGTGGCACACACCCGCGGGCCGATTCGAAAATGCGTCAATTCAGTGTACGTATCGCGGACTCTGTGATCCGGGTAAAGTGGCGCGAGCGGGAATGCATGACCTCGCAGCTGTCCACGCGTTTCGGGGAATGAAAACCATTCTATGAGAGTGAAACGGCAATGACCGACGCGCATGAACGATCCGCAAATTGACAGATTTCTTTGCTGGTTTTTAAAACTATACTTTCCAAGAGAAGCTTGTAATCATCATTGGGATCCCTATATAACCAACCCAGTTGTACTCTACCGAGCATTGATCTTGATTTTGTCGAGTGGAACACAATTTCCGGTTTTAATGTCTCTGAAATACGATTTCATGGTACCCATTGGGTTTCCCCCAAAATTTCTATGTAATAATCGTTTAATGATTCCAGTTTCAGTTGAAGAGATATCTCCGCGTCGAGGGAATGACGTCAGTAATCGATACGTACAGTGAAAGTGCTGAAGAGAAAGATTACGATCGAAGAACCTTCCGGTAATTACACAGCAAAAACCGGTAAAAAAAAGTTGCCATTACTGTATCGCACGAGTTGTGTGGTCTCGAGCAACGGATAGATGCTCATACGAGTTCCTGTACAAGTTTTTTTTTTATTTCAACCGCAAAGTCTTGGCAGTCAAGGCATTTCTGATCGTCTAATCCGCAACCTTTGTGATCATTATTTTGATCTAGTGAAAAGTAGGACGTGCGTTACGGTCTGTCGAAAGTGAACGAAAAAATGCGCGCTTTCAAGGACCCACTAAAAGCGATCGAACAAAGTACACCTGCGTGACGTTAATTATTCGAGCGACACGAGAGACGAGAGACATATAGGCGAATGATGCTCAATATGTAGCCGTTTGACTCGAAATAATTTGTGACGTTAACTGCAAGGAAGATGCGGTAATAGAAAAAAAGTCCGGTTGTGAGAATTGTATAATTTACTAATCATCTGCTTGAATTATAATCAGATAGAGACAAAGTTAAAAGATGAAGAAAATTGCTAATTCAATCGTTAATTGCGATATAATCTCACGATCAGTCTTCACTCAATAATTCTTCTTTTCGATCAGAAAGCAAATTTCAGATAACTACAAGCTTTCCAAAATTACTATTGTAAAGTATTTTGTAGATATATATCTATCGATCCAACTAGCATTGTTAGATGATTCTTGAATGAAGTTGAATAATTCTATAGTACTATCGAGTCTTGGGACTTGTAAATGGCGGGCCTTATTGCATCAGTCGGCAGGCAGAAACAAATGTCTATGTTCGCTAATATACGCAAATGCCGGTTACTGACATTATCGCCTGACAGATAATGGAATAGTGAAGCACCATTTTCGTCTTTCAACTTTGAACCATATTTCCGCTAATAAATCCATCCTTTATCGGTGGAATTGAATTGTTCGATCCACCATTATTGTTTTTATTATTTGTTTTTAGAGCCGCTTAATCATCAATCAATTAATAATACCTGACAAAAATACTTTCTCTGACGCAAATCGAATCTATGCAACGCGTTCGCACTGCATAAAAAACACAGTGATGCTCCATACGGAATTTGCATTGGTGTTGTATTTATCCGTACAAGTAGATTTCAATTTTGCATACAAGTTTGTCTGTAACTTTTTTTTCATGTTGGGGATATTGTTGCAAATGGTGAATGCTGCTCTATTCGTAATATAGATAAAATATCAATATTCGTTGACAAACTTATTTCATTCGATTGTTTAAAGCTTCTGTGAACCATTATAAGTAACGCAATCGATCAGATAAATTCATGGATGCCTGAGTGTTGCGTTAAATGCTGCACCATCGTCTTTTGTCTTGCAACGAATACGAGTTATCCTGACGTATAATTATCCGCATTCTTTTAACGTATGTTCAGTACTTAAAAAATGCCATATTGTTGAACTAACCCACTGGTTACTTCTGTTTCTTAGAAAATACTTCTCTCCTCTCTTTTGCAGAAAATAAATCTTATTCTTCAATTTTGACAAATAAACACATTCTCAATAACTATATTTTAATCATTCCAATTTTAATACTTTTTCAAGCATCATAAAAATAGACTGCTGTTTAAAGGAAATGAATTCGAAGGACTCGATTCCTTGAGAAAGCCTTCAGGCGCATTGAAATAAATTAGTAATTGGGTGAACAAATTGATCGTTGGAACCACTGACTCAGTTTTTTTAGGGTCCTAAAGAAACACTGTTTGTTTTATATCGTCATAAACGAGACTGATGACTATACGATGACGTTACATTAATATCTGAGATTTGGTACGATTCCTGTTTGATTAAAGACGGCAAAGTCCAGCAGACAGAATGTGTTATATCCTCAAATACTAGTGATATCATAATGTCAATCATATCGTCATATCTCGATAGCAATTTTGTGGAAAAGGTGTCAAAAGTATATACCACTGAAGACATTGAACTTTTCCGATATCTTTGAGATTGACGCCTAATAAGTAATTACTGTTCTACATCGTGCATCTACTACGTAAATTCACATATATATGCGTTTGTTTGCCTGTTGCAATGATAGTGACCACGGTAACTACGTATATCACAAGATTTAGTGTGTTTACATACGTGTGTTTTAATCCTTGCGTTATTTTGCATTATCAACACGTACGTATATGTATATTATGTAGTTTTTTTTTATAAGATAAGACACGTATATTTTTCCAAATGAAAGTGATTTTTGTGGTAATTTGCTTGGAATCTACATATATGGTAAGAATCTTTATGCTAAGTGTATGTATATCTGGTAGGACGTCAGTAGATTCTAATATAACTCATTAATATTGCAAATACGCAATCGAACGTATGACTCTATCCGTTATATGTACATAATTCACTTTTACTCCCTTATTGCAATTACAGTACATTCAGTTCCAAATTGGCTCTCTTATTTTTCTACTAATCACATGATTTGCGAATAAATTTGACAGATTTTTAAAATAAAATAATATTAGAACATTTGGTATATACCACTTTTGTTTTTTCAATAACTGCAATTTTAGAAATGTTCTGTACAACAATATAAAGTTCTAATATAATGCCAGTGATCAAGAGAAGGGAATATAAATTTGTATATTTCTCTAATTCGAGGAATGACGTCATTAATGGCGTACCCTATAATCAAATCGATCCTTGAAACGTTTACCGACCTATGTCCTGTAGGAGAAGTTTCGCAAGTCAACGTTCGCTGATGGGTCCAAGTCGTAAATTCTATGATTCAGTTTCACGATCGGATAAAATGGACTTCGCGAATCCAAGGGTCGTTTATCGCGAAACCGGTATTTTTAGGCAGTCTATTAATGAAAAGATTCCCAAACTTGCTTCGTCATCTGCAAGGAATCTGCTACGCTGTAGATCTGTAGATATTGTATTGAGTCCATCGCGTCTAAATTCTACTTGAAGTTGTTAAACAAAATGAGAGGATCATTATTCATTGTCAATTTTAACGCGAAATTTTAATTTGCAATTTCAATGATCAATTTTATTAAATTTTGAAGACATAATAATTTATACCATAGTGTATCACCTAATTTTAATTTATCATAGATGTGCAATGAATTAATTATTAAATGAGCAACCGAAAAAGACAATTAAATGATAATTGATATTCGGAAGCGAATACGAACAAATGTGAGATATTTATTTAATTGATTTCATTGGATGGTCGCGACGGCCAATTAAGTAAGTAGGTTTGATAATTACCTTACTAAGAGAGTGATACCGCTAAAAGTGCGATGGAATTAATTGCCGTGCCGCATAACGAGTGCGTCATTGGGTAATTCAGGAATGCAACAATTTGTTCAACGAATAGGCAGATGTGCACCTGTTGCATCCGTAGAATCGTTTTCCAAACAATTGCACGAGTCAGTGTAAAGAACATGCTGCTCCACTTGAGATCGCTGTTCCAATTTAATGTCTTATTTAACCACTAATAGTAAAACAAATGTGTTTCTCATATCAAGTACAATTTGTAGAAGATTAATTATAAATCTATACGTTACGTCTGCAGGACAACGGTGACTCTAACTCATGCAAATTGTCATGATAAAATTATTTATAAGTCAGTAGTTTAGTCGAGATACGTTTGAACGTATACATAATGTATCGTAATGTGTAAATTGTTCTGTTAATATAGTTTATAATTTATCCAATACGAATAAAAGTGGAATGAATTTTATTTTTGTTTTCTTTTTTTTATCAAGCAACTAGAATTTTATAGCTAAATAAAGAATTCGAAATTATAGGCTTCGCTTTAGACAGAAGAGTCAAAATACCAAGAGATCCGCAAGGAAATCCGAAGGATGCGATCAGTGGTTGTATAATCGCAAGCAATTATATGAGTCGTTTATCGAGACTACGATGGAACCTCGAAACGCATAAGATACATCTGGGCAATGGTTCTTGAGTTTAAAGTCCGATACACATAGATGCACATATTCATATCCACTATGGATCAACTTAAATATTGTTTTTACACCATGTGAACCGTCACTGTCGTGTGAGGTATACACTTGTTATCTAACCAGTTGCATCTCGATAGAAGCAGGATTCATGGTGGATAGTACATTTTGAATGACACTCATAACTCTAGCATGTATCCGTGTCTTATGCAAGAAGATTCAGTAGTTTTGGCCTTCTTCGCGTAGTACTTAATGATTCATTGACTTCAACGCGTTACAAGAAGCAGATATGACATATACATATGTGCATCATTTGTTTATATAAAGTCGACCTGTTGGGTTCACACGTTTCATTAAATCCAATTAACATATATGTTATAAGTACGTTGATTTTGTTAATTGTTGCTAAATGTTGATTTTGGTCTTCTGAGTAAAAAAATGTTGTGTAATATATCTATGTATACTATTTTGATATTAATTTTATATTGTATATTAATATGCGACATGCCTTTCTGTATATCAAGATACTTGCAATTTATTAGTTAACTCAATTGATAATTAAACATTATTCCGTCTAAATTTTAATATTCATATTTTAACATTCATTTCAGTCAACAATTTGCATTCTTTATCACCCTACTCATGACAAGCCATTAAATAAAAAAAAAAGTGATACAACTATCCAGATAAATTATTTCCGCACATAGAAATAATACTATTCGTCGTAAGGTTAATTCCCTTTCTTCCCGATTTCTATAGAGAAATCCCCTTAAATCATTCATGATCATTCATGATCATTAGATTCCAATATAAATCAGTAAGAAAAAACCAGCGACGCTCGAGACGAAAATTTGCATTGTGAAACTAACGAGCTATTCATCGATTACTAGAATCGAAACGACGATTTACTGCGATACTAAGAATGTAGCCGATCGTATTGATCAGTGGGAATTTTTGAGTGTTCATCGCGAGCATGTAGGGATCTTAACAGGAGGACAATTACCTAATAGCAATTATGTTGCATAAATACACGCTCCGTTTCATCCA
This sequence comes from Trypoxylon attenuatum, assembly GCA_963989405.1. NCBI lineage: Eukaryota > Metazoa > Arthropoda > Insecta > Hymenoptera > Crabronidae > Trypoxylon > Trypoxylon attenuatum. Next base: position 26,783,082 of record OZ022489.1, read on the forward strand.
CAAATCATTTGGTCGGAGAAGCCAATCATTAATGGAACGTACTACCTCATTCTGCGGTCATCGATCAAACGTTAACACAAATTGTTCTACAATATGCAAAGACATCGCGTTACCACATAAATAGAAATCTTGAAAATTATTCTTTGATACTTAATCTTAATTATTGTAAACCATGAAAGATTATTTCATTAAATTCGTTTAATTTAGTATATTGATGAAATATTGTTTCTTAGTAGTAGATATAGTAGACACAGATACAGTTATAAAATCCATGACGCAAGAGAACGATGATGTATTTGGATCTTAAAGGTATTAGCTTACAAATCAGTAAAGGTCGAAGACTGTTCAATAATTTTAGCGTATGAATACGCCATTGTTGGTGAATACTGTTGCATGCTAATGCAGTTCGCATTCAATTGGTAGTAAAGGACATAATTCATGTGTTAAGTAACGCAAAGAAAAGAGGATAAGGGTATGCTAATATGCAGTCTGTAATAGCTTCAAGTCGAAAAGTTTTCAGGTCTGACTGATGCATATAAAAGTGTACGATGGATTTGAAAATATATTGCAGTCTACATTAAAAAGTGACCCGCTCCAAAAAATCTTACAAGATTAAAAAAAAACACAAGTTAAGAACAGTTGGTGTATAACCGTAAACATTAAAAATATCATTTAAATCTGAATAACGACCATAATTATTTTGATTCGTGCCTATCAATAAAAAAAGTAATGTTTAATTGTGTTTAAAAACAGATATTAACTTCTCTAAGAAAAATCATCGAATTTTTGATTTTGGGCTACTATAAATTGTCAACTACTTGCAAAATTAAGAGTGCTGCCACCTTACGACTTTACAGGACATTCAGACACGTTACAAACAACTGGCAGTTGCCAGTTGCTCACAGCTTGCGTTGTTAACGTGATTTTAGTCGATAACGCAGTAGTTAGACAACGGTTGGTAATGCACTTTGTATTTCGAATTTCTATCATTTTTATTAAGCAAATAATAACTGTAGATGAATAATCATTTTATCTTATATGTATATTTAAAAATCGAAGTAATACATACTAACGTAATTAATTGTAGAATTAATTTTATTTAAAAGAAATGCCAAGGCAAATAATGTCAAATATTTAACTTGGAATATTCGAATCATTTGTAATAGTCAACCGTTTCATTTTCAGTGATATGTTATGATTGCTATTTTATCATCATTTTATTTGACAAACAACGTAAGTTTAAAGTTACATGGAATCGTACAAAATTGACGGAATGATTCCATGTACCAAAATAAGATGAAAATCAAGATTATCAGGAAACCTGTTACGCACCAATTTCTTAGACACCAAGATTCAAAGAATCCATACACGTGATTACAGATACACGTAACTTACATCATCTCCCTGATACAATATGTATACTACGCAAGCAATTAAAAAAGTAGTACTACAGCTACATAAAATAATATTCTCTAAAAGCTGAATATTCTTCATTTTTATTACTGCATTTAATATGCACATCTCAACGAAACTAAACCCCACTAAAAAGTACGTTTATATTGAAAATTCTACCCATGAACCAAGATGATGTAATAAGAGTATTGCACAAGCATAGAATTGAGGAAAAATTTAAAAAATCCTCGAAATTAAATTCAAAATATAGTTATTAAATTCAAGTTTTCTAAAGATACAATATTGTAATCTTATAGGAAAAAAATTGCAATGAATTGAAGTTACAAATCATGCGTACGTGAGGAGTACAGTTTCAGAATTGGAGTGGCTGATGTGCGACTCATCACGTTCACCCAAGATCCTTCCAGGTAATACCCACACTCGCCAAAAAAGTGGCACAGACATATCGCTGTGAGCGCTGAGTCACGTGTACTCGGTGCCAATAGGGCTGAAGTTTTAAAATTTCAACACAACACGAGAATTTTACAGTCAGGAATTCCGCAAAGACGTAAAAAAAATGCACATGCCTAATTTCGCACGTGGTTCGGGTTCAGGTGACACAGGTTCTCCTACTCTTAGTTTTTCGAATCAAATAAAAATCTATTATACCTGCTTTTCGATCGTATGCCTCCTAGCTCCTTAATTTGCGATACATACGTATCAAAATTCTCCTAAGTTAAGTGGAACCTTCTGCGTGTTTAAATAATCAATATTAACGTTTTGCTAATTTTGGGATTATAAATTCTACCGGAATTAAGAAACTTTTTAAAAGACACAGTAATCGTTAGAAAGATATTTGACTGGTAAAATAAGTCATTAAAATACTATTGTAAAAATAAAGAAAATAGAAAAAAGAAATAAAGGGAAGACCAAGATATTTCTTTACATTCAAACCACTATTCCATCAAACATAACAGTGTCGAAGAATGAAGTAAAATTGCAAAGATTTCTGAAAGTATTATTTTTAATTAATTCGATATTGTATACTTCTAATACTATTTATATCCGTTTCTTCGATGCACTCAATTATGCAAAGTAATTTCCGCGCGAGAATTACCACATAAGCCGCGATAGTAGAGCATATACTGCGTCTTAGCAGTGTATTGAGACGATTAACTCGGACGAGCATTCGCATTTCAATGAACTCCGCGCGGAAAATTTTCTCGACGATTGTGCTTCGTTGCTCGACGAGGTTTAATCGGGATGATTCAGATCGCAGTCTCAATCCCTAGGGGAGGAACAAAATAATAAAGAGGAATTGCGTAAGGCACCAATTATTTCATTGTGCTCTGACGTCAAAGATCGTACCGACCAATCAGGGCTAGTTGCTATTGGCGAGCCCCTCGCAAAAATCGACAGACGAACCACGCGAATTACGCATCCGCCATTCAACACGATTTTACTCTTTCTGCAACGTGCTTTTAGTCTTTGACCTCTCGCAATGTCAAATATCCGATCTCACTCATTGTCAGATTTGCATTCTTGGTCGCCATTCTACGCATTCTCTTAACCCACTGTTTTTTTTAACCTTCTTTATCTCATGGTATATTAAACCTCACTGTTAAAAGCTCAGCAAATTATTTTTTCTTATGCATACATATGTTTTTGCTGAATTATAGATAGGATTATTATAACAGTATTTTCGGAAGAACTACGAAACACGGTAAAAATTAGTGTTATAATTAAAGCCTGGTTTAACTGATTATGCAAGCATACTTTAATGAATGATCTTTCAGAATTTTTCCGACAGTCTAATTAAAAATGACTAGCTTAGTGACTCGATTTCTTTGGTAACGTGTTAACTGCTAAAGCTGTACACGCCCGTCATTCGTCTTTGATCCTGCGATTCAGTAGAAAATGATGCTCTTTGTGATCTCGAACTAACGTTCAACGCGTAGTTATGTGTTATGTATATCTCTAACGCGGTACATATTCTGCAAAAAAAATCGATACGGCTTGTTACTGACTTAAGAAACAGATCGAATTGTTAACACACGTGCTAATTGTCTTGTTACAATCGACAAACGACTATTATGATGGTAACTTGCAATGTAAAGTCCAATTTCGAATTTTATTTAATTCTTCTAATACGTTAGTTTGTTCTGTTACAGTGTATTAAATGACAAAATGATCACCGTATTTTTACTGTCATCCCACTGTTTATCTAGTGTTAAATAAAAACTGTTAATTTCTGGTGCAATAAAATCGATTTTGAGGATTAAAACTAAAGAAAATGATCAGCATTAATTATTTTCTGCTAATTACTATTATATTTAAAAACTGTTTAATATTACCATTAATATTACAGAAATACTGTAATGTAACCTTGATAATTCTACGACAAATACTCCTGTAACGCAACTTCAATTTTAGCATTTATTACAGAGCCATTGTACTGAAGAAGAGTTATATTGCTTGATATAGGAGTGCGGATGCACTAGATGAGCCCAGCTTGTAACGTAACGCGTACAACCGAATACGCACTTGAATATTCGACTGGTACGAGCACCGCATAAATAGTTCGTAAGAACAGTTTTCTCGACAAACCGATTCGCACATAAATTGTACCTATAATACGTTGACATTTATGAACCTGTAGCGAATTTATCGCTGACATTTCTCAACTGGCTTTTACAACACTATGTGAAAAATTGATTCCTGTAATGGATTATTGTATGCTAGCCGATGCAAGCGAGCCGAAAACAAGGGGTAAATTCGGACAGTATCGATTAAACGTGTTTTTATTAATAGTTTATGGATGGGTGCAAGATTCAATGTAATAATAATAATAATGAGAAGAATAGGAGTTGAATAACATTTCTGATATTCTGTTCATTAGAGTTTATCATGTCAGACCTGTGCGAGGTAATTTTTTAGTATTTTCCTCCCTCACGATCTTTCTGTCTCTCTCCCTTTCTTGAGCTGCACGTGCAATGGAAATGGAAAATTGTGGGTTTTCATAGGAAGAACCGGTTGATTTGCATACTATTAGAAGGCAGCGAATTTACGTCAAGTATTTTAAGAAGATAGGTATTCATGGGAATTAAAATATCGTGTGACCGATTCGACAAAGTTTCCCCAGAAACATTTTTTACATAACAGCATTCTCTTTTGATTTATCATTGTTGCTATAGCTAAATGTACTAAATGGAAAAAGTATAATAATTAAACCAGCCAGTAATTAAACCAAAGTAAATACAAAGAAAAGTAATTTTCCCTTTGATTAGATATGTCGAAAAAATCTGGATTTGAATAGTTGCAAAAATAATAAAGTCATGCGCATTATCCAAATTAAAAGTCGTCTTTAGCATTAATTAATTTAATAGCTTTCGAAAATTATGTTGACACGAATGATTACGTCCGAGGAATTTGCAACCATTTCATCACAGTTCTACAGTCGACCTAACAATATGTGTTAAAGCAAATGACGTTAATTGTGTATAATAGTACGAAACGCAAAACCGATAACGATACTATCAATCAACCGGTGACACGCAACCTGGCCGAAAATTTGCCATTAAAAATGTGTGCAAACATGATATCTGCCTCTTATCGTATTCCAAAGTGCGCAAAATACTACGTACGTTATTACGCCATCGAGGGAAAAATATGGTCAAAGTCGCTGACAGTGTACGAGCAATATTGACACGGAAAAGATTAGTGAATGACGAATTAATAATTCAATATTCGTCAGGGCGCTGGCGATGCGCGAAGTAAATTTATCGCGGCTACTAGCAATGACCCCTTTTGACAATGAACACATGAACTCAATGTGAAAAGCCAATCGAATATTTTCAAAAAGAGAGTTTGTAATTCATATAAAGTATTTTCATGATAATCTAAATATCGCAATTCATCAGTTATAGATATTCAAAAACAAAAATATAAAAAAACCGAGTGAAATGTCATGATTCAATAGAAGTTAGCTAAAACTGTGTAAAAAATGTATTGAAACATTTGTGCTAACAGATTCAAATCATTTGCGAGCCGCAATCTTAAGATTAAGATTGAGAACCTCTGCCGGTCGAGCCTCTTGCTCGACGACCGGTTCAACCAATCGAGCGACTGCTCGAAACCAACGCCTACAGATTCTACCAATCGGCCGGTCGCTCGGTCGAAGGCACGTTCGACATATCCGCTTTCTCCGAGGTATGGTATTTCAAACAAATAAACCAGGCGAGTGATTACACCGTTTAAAGAAAAATACCGCGAACCTGATGCCACGAGATAGGCGTAACACTGGCACAAGTTACAGATGTGCAAAACTAAGTACAGTTGGAGACCTAGAACATTTCGCTTATCGTAAAGAAATTTTTGGCAGCACTAAATTTTAGTTGAACTGTCAGTTGCAGTATCAATAAATAATACATTTTTCAAACACTAGGTAATATTTATAACAGGGAATTAATTGACCAATTATAGACTTAATGCGAATGTGAGATCTTACTGATTTAGAGAAAGATTGAAATTGTGGGAAAAATTATGAAAACTGTCATTGTATGGAGATTATGATTGTAAGCATTTACTTATTACTCTTAACTGGTTCATGTAAGTAAAGTTCTACTGTTTTTTAGAATATACATTTGCTATGCAATCGTTTGCAAGCCGAGGGCACATTTTTAGTGAATCCAGCGGAGTTACTGATCTTTTATGCAAAATGCGCTTACAACACTACAGTAAATCTAATAATATCATGCATCCGGCCCTGTAGCTTACTTTCAGACAGATCCTGGCACGCTCTCAATTGTGACATTGCCACACTGGGTGCACCTTACTTAGTACATCGCGAAAACTCATTCATATGAAACCAGAGACATAATATTAGTGCCTCTAATAATAATTATGGTATAAAAACTACTGTATCATAAATTACTGTATCCTGTTTCTCAAGTGTAAAACATCTAAGCAATATACATAGTATCAAGCTTTTAACAGTCCCATTTCTGTGAGCTATCCCAGAATCTTGTCTCCTAAATCCTCGTCGCATTTAAAACAATTTCAAGATTAAACAGCTGTGAAATTAGCGTGGCAACTGGCCATTCCGAATGCATCTGCACGCGAAGTCATAATAGACAATGAAAAACACAGTAGAGATCAATCTCGAAGGGAAAAAATGAACAGGCTTTTTCCATCCTTCGTTCCAATGCACTGTGCCAATCGCACCCTACTGTCTATCTATCCATCTATCTATACCCAGACGATGAATCGCGTTCAGAAAGTCACCGAGAAAATATTACGTAAGCCAGCGAAAGAGTGCATTCTCGTGATTGAAGACTGGCGCTAATCTGCAAACACGTGTCCGTGAAATAGAGCGCGACGGGTTGCAAGAATGTCAGCGAACTCGTAGCGCTGTAGCTGTAACACAAGACGTACCTTTCATTCTCCTCGGTCAGCAGGGCAACCAAAGTCGAGAGAGAGGATCGTCATCGCGCACAAAATCAATCACACGCGCACCCTTTTCAAATCACTTTTTCTTCTTCTTCTTCCGAATTATCGTCCAAGTGTAAACGGGTTATCGTTGAAATACACGAGGCCAATACACTAGACACGCAACTCTATGAAAGAGCTTTCTAACACCGGTGGTGAAGAGCACTGAGTTATCGGGAGTAATCGCGAGGTGCTACGTCGCGTCGTCGCGAGCAGACTATATGTCAGAGACTGGTGACGAAATTAATCGGCCGGTTGCAGGGAAACGAAAACGTGACCGCAGTGCCGCGTTACCTACGTGACTGTGCGAGAGTATCTCAGAGAGCCTACCCTCGGCTTTCTTTCTCCCTCTCTCGCTTGCCAAAACCCTCACTCTATCTCCGTTGCGCTTGTACTTCTACCTGTGTCTCACTCTGTAAGCTGCTGTACAATGCATCTATGTATACATGCATTATACATGTATATTGTATACCTATATCCGACATATACATGTATGTACTACATGTGCATATGATGTATATATTACATGTATACAGAATGTACACATATATTATAGATATGATAAATGCATATGTAAATATGTAATATATGAATCGTATATTATAGTTATAAACTATGTATATTATACGAAGTTTCCTTGTAAGGCGACGAGAGCGAGAGAAGAAATGAATAAACCAGAATTCGAATTTCCAATTTTCTATTAAAGGTGTGTTAATCTGTCGCGAGTTCTGATATATAAGAATGAGATCTGCATCTATCAAATGTGAGAGAAGATGGAGATTCTTTAAATAAGGAAAAACAATCTTGGTGAGTTTTCTGGTTGTACCGGCTTTGTTAGTGAGCGTAGATCACCGACGAGCTAGTATGAACTGGTTTACGGTTCGAGGTATATGTATGTGTGTAGCCTGGCTGAAAGCCAAACACCGACCTGAAGCGAAAATCGGCGAGGTTGATCGAGGATAACCACGTGCCCAGTCCAAGAATCATTCAGAAATAGCTATACGAATACGTCACTAGATCGGGCGCATAAAAGAGAAAAAATCTGATTTGCTTTGTTTCTGCATTATTGTATGCTAAGTGTCTTGCGTCAGTAACGCATGAATTTTTAAATCATTTTTAAGTGGCCTTACCTAACACTGTGCTAATAATGACGATCTTTTTCGAAGAAACGTCGAAATAGTAGAAATGGAGAAAAGTCTTGGAATTTTGTCGTCGCAATTCGCTATTTGAAGTATTTATTAGATGAGCATAAAGCCGCATAGATAAATGAATTTGAATCTACGACTGAAGACGAAGGTACACGAGGTAATCCGAAGATACCACGTGTTTGACGTGCAAAGCACTGTCGCGTTCGCGTGCCGCAACGATATGGAGCACAAAAGTTAGAATAATCCTCTAACAAATGAGAGAACGATCGACGATTTACAAACAGGCTGAAAGTTTGCATTTATCGTAACAATGTACTAGCAGTGTTGCGATAGCGCTAACAAAAGAGTTATTCTAAACATGTGCAGTGTTTGGAGCACTTTCGAAACACATTATGCAGACGTACTGTTAATCGATTTCACGGTCTTTAATGCAGTGATTTTACCCTTTATTTAGCATTGCGACTTTTAAACAAAAATTACGAACAAAAAAGCTTTCGCAAACTCCGATTGAATCAAATATGTCATGCAAGCTATGATCCACTGACCGAAGCCTTGTCATTTTCAAGTTAGCAATAAAAAGTCAAGTACATACCATTCGGGTGACCTTCAGCCTGTTTTCAGAGTGTCCTTAACCTCGACACTATTTTGCTCGAGGAAAACTCTCGCACTACAATAATCACCACCGTAAAATCACTCACTTTATAACAGGAAGAAAAAAAAATTCAATTCACAAAACACCGACGGTTACGAATGCAGTATTGCAAAAAGAAACTCGCGCGATTGTTCGGATACACGTGATCTTACTGACGGCACGAGGTATTGAATTTCCCGTAGATCGACAGGACTTTATAGTTGGAGGTTAGGTGTGGGTTGTTTCGAGACACTTCTCAGAATTCATGGAGATTAATTCTTCGAACGACTGTCGATCACGAGGCGAGTGCCTTTGAGAGCAACGTGACCCTCGTCGAACCACTAGAGACGCGGAAAGTTGAAGCACGGTAGACAACTGATAATAATACGACCGAGCGCACGACCCTCTCTAGGACGTGCGACCGCTACGGCGTCCGGCTACAGACTGACGCACTGGCATCAATCAGAACAGGGTTTATGCTCCACGCGGATACTTATTCGAATAATTACCGCATGTATAGCGACCAATGAAGACCAACCATTATACTAAATGTATTGCTGACTTTAGAACGATAAATTAACATTGAAGCACGGAAGTTATTGGGATTCTGACTCTGTTCGTTTAAAGATTGTAATCAGTAATATTGTTCGAATTGTCTCGTTTAGTGTCTATTGAAAAGTTTGACCTGGGCGTGTCATTTGAATGATTCTTCTGTCGAAGCTCGCACATTCGTTTTCAGAGGCACTTCTGTTCGGTATGACCGCCACATGCAAAAGACACAAATATAATAGATAATGTGCTCTTAGCGGACAGCGTTTAATAACACGAGAGTAATTATCACCCCGAGTGGACGCAATAGTCCACAAGAAATTCCACTGAGATTAACCGAAGCGCGAGTTTTCTTTCTTCTGTGACAGAAATACATATTGTGGCATAATTATGATTGTTTCCATGCGGATAATTTTATATTCAATATCTCGACCACTTGAGTTTCTCTGAATATCTCGACCACTAATTTTTAAAAGTATACATTTTTAGTTATAATTCAAATTTAAAGCCTCCCGAAATTCAATAACTAGCAATACCTATTCTACTAGAAATTAAAATAATTCATTTCCGTTGAAAGACACACGTGGATCAGCACGCTGGTAACATGTGGTTTTATCACGCGATGGCTCTTTGCACGCGTATCGTTTGCAAGTAAATGCACACACCTATACGTATTCTTTCGTCGCAACTGATATCTGCGTCACGCTCGTGACTCGAAAAACTCGTCCATCTTACGCATACCTTTATTTCTTACGAAAATGGCATCAGTCAAAGGAAACAAATATAAGAAAGATTATGTTTCAAGTCGTAATAACAAATTGCCTTTCTGATAAAATTAATAATGATCTTTCGATATTTTTGTTTTTCATCCTAAAATTGCGAAATTAAAACAGGAAACTTATATTAAGGAAATGTTTTATTTACTATATGTGGACCCTGTATTTCGGAGATTTGAATATCAAACGATCAAAATTTTAGCTGCAGAAACTTTTCCATGATTAAACGATTCGATCACTTGACCGGGTCAATGAGAACGGAGGATTACTCGGTCCCCTGGCAAGTGCATTGACACGATCCGCAGAGTTCCTTACATGCGTCAGACTCAATTCTGTCCCAGCGTGTGTGTGTGTGTGTGTCTGTGTGTGAGTGTGTACAAGCCACAGCGTGTCAGATGTGCGATTTAGAAGCGCCGGCGTCGGATTGAATCGACAGAAGAAAATAAGCCGATGTTTCTCAACTCATGCATATGTATATCGAGAATAGCATTAAAATTTCCTGAATGATAACAATATTGAATGTTCATCTACAATTATGAATAATTTTGACAAAAATTAATAAAAATCGTATTGCGGCATCAGTGAGAAACAATAACGCTGGATTACGTCAGTCAAAGAAAAATCATCTTAAAAAGAAAGTAGTTTTGTAATACTAAATACTAGAAATAAAAAAATCATTCTTTCATAAGATTCATATTTATACTTTCAATTAACATTCATCTCTTTAAGTACTTAGTATATTGTAACAAATGATAAAGTGTACTATCATTTGAAATAAAAAAGAATGTTTAGTTTAATTATTATAGTGTGCAGCGAAATCTTAATTACTTTAGAAGTATCCGTGAAGCTCAAAAAGTTTGAGAAACACTGCAGTATACAATTACGTACAGTGAACCGCAGCCGAGTGATAAGAGACGTACATGGCTAATTTTTCGATTCTGTTTATTGACCCTACGACACCTACATGTATAAGTATGAACATGTATACAGACATGTATGTATATTATACATACATATACAGTATAGTTAGCTACATTATTCCCACGATTCGTTCAGGCTCATTTCCTCGTGATTACACAACACTCAAATAATAATCAATCATGATAGTGATATCGTTAGAAGACATGACAAAGGCAACGATAGCAATTAACTAAAATTGAAGATGAATGAAATTTTAATTTAATAATAAGAACAACCGAAATATTTCAACATTTTTAATATACATGACATGGTCTGTATGTATATGTATAGTTTTATAAGAATCTTGCGCGTTCAATAACCAGTGTTCAAAATGAACCCTGATTATTGATCAATTAGATTTGGTCTCACGACAAAGTACAAGTGATTGAAAATAGACTCACCGGTTACAGATTTGGTATCGATCAAGTTTATCGGTGATCGATCCACGATGATGGCGAACTTGGTATCTTTGATTTGTGCGCTGCCCGCTACAACTTAGGCAACGGCGAGCTCCTTGCCAAACAACCAGCATCACTAGACAAACAGACAAGCAACCTTGCAATGGGATTTCGCAAAATTCCACGAATATTTCGCGAAAAATTACTGACACAGTTAAACCCTCCTCCTACACGAAAAATTAATACTAACGCCAAGGCGAACCTTGCAGTAGCTTCCATTTTATACAAACAAACAGAAGTAAGTAGATAAGATTAATACTAAAGCGAAAAAATATATGGGAGTAGAAGAAAGTATAGAAACAGTGCTACTGCAATGATTTTAACAGAATAAAAAAATATACAGTCCTTCAGAATTAACTTGGCTGATTCTGAGAATCAGATTACATACTATTCTTGAATACATATATTTCTTGTGATTGTTATACCACGGTATTGCCTTTGAAATTAAATATATGTATTGCGATTGAATAACTCCAATTATAAAATGCAATTATATGTATTAATTTCATTTTAACCTTGTTTATGGGCGCTTTTCGCGGCCACCGTGTGTATATGTAACACGTTGCAAGAAATTCACAGTTTAATGCCAGGTTTGTGGCGAGTTGACAGTTATGCAAGAAGGTCAAAACACTTTAGCTTCGGCTTTGAAAGAACTTCTGTTAATTCTAAATTGTGCCCTAAGAAAAAATCGACTAGAATCGCACCTTAGATTTCTTTTCAAAGTTTCAATTAAACGAAAATGTATTTACTACAAAAATACCGAGCAAGTTTTTTCTAGATATCTCACTACTGGGAAATTACTTAAAATATGGATTTTAATTTGTCTAAAATCCGTTTCACAATGTTGATAATGACTGTTTTAGGGTTAAAACTAAATTCTAATTGTAGGAAAAGCGTATTGGTATCGTATGACCGTTTAACACATACTCGTAAAACACATGCAACTTATCAACGCTGTGTCACTGATTAATTATCTCGTGACAGAAAACAGCACATTTGAACTTGATATTTGAGAATACATATTACGCGGTCAATAACGATTACAGCATAAGATCTTGACCTTCCGGCTAGCGTTTACTTCATTATTTTCAAAGCTAATTTCGAACCTTGGACCAACAATAAATATCATATTTTTAAGTATTATTTTTATTTTTGTATAATAATCTCATTTCATGGATTTATATTTTGCAGGAAATCTGCTTTTTTACACTGTTCTTCTTATTCATAGTGTTTGATTTTACAGTAATGAAATTGTCTATAGCGTATAAACTTTAGCAAAAAGTGCTATGTATAAAATACAGTGATAGTTGTCTAACAATAAGAGAAATAATATAAGTAGCAGAAAGGCACATTTTTCTGTAATGCGTGTTCGAACGGATCATTGACCCATCCGAGTTCGCTCCGTCGTTGTATACATATATCGTTATGCCGAGTGTCAGAACAGTTTTTACAAGCAACTAACTAGTCCCACATAGACGTTTACAATTCGAATTTGAAGGACGTAACGACACTAGACGCTACGTCTTAGTCCAACAAGTTAATAATAGTCTATTTGTATTATGTGATGTAGCGAGAGAACTTCATACGGATGCATGTATTCGTGACTGAATGAACTACTTGATCTTACGGGCAATATAGTTTTTTGAGTAAAGAAATATGATGTAATTCTGACGCACGTTTGCAGATAACAAAGCTGAAGCACAAGCTACTCACAAAACTACTTAAAACAGCGACAAGTGGACACAAACAAGTGTGATAAAGGAAACACTACTCTCCCTCTCTCTCTTTCTCTCGCTTCAAATATAAATCATGCAGTTGAAAATAATTAGAAATAAATCTTCAAATTAATTTTATGATCGATTTAAAATTCGGATCGATCTACGAATCAAGCCAGTATTTCTAAGACAATAAAATCAATGAGCTTAATTGAGAAAAATATACTTTCAACTCACCTTGCAAACGTCAATTACACGTGATGGCGCCCTGAATATTCCACGCGGTTCCAAGCGGAAGGGTTTCTTAACCAAATCCAAATTTCTTCGTTTTCACTATGAATTTGTCACTTGTCTAAAATGTTTTCACGGTTTCCGATGCACACTACACTCGCGGCGAACACACGCGTACAATTTTCTGGAGCCAGAGAACTGATGTGAAAACCACGGGACGCGAGCACGAGGATTCCGGCTATTTTGATGAACACGGGAAGGTGTAAGACTGACAAGTTACGGAAACTGTGGATTATTGTGAACGAGAAGAATCGAAAGAGAAAGACGGTCAATACACGGTTTTAGTAGAATGCGGAAACATTCTCGGACAATATTGAATTTGACAAAGCTGTCGTCGGCACTTCGACACTCGTCGCGAGTCTCACGAACTGTCACGGCCCTCTGCAATGGGTGAGGGGGGCGTGAGGGTCAGACAGACGATATTCTTGAAAAATGCTACCACTGCGCATGCGTTCTTCTAACTAAACATTCACCGCGAACTATGAACCTAGAAGTCGTAACTTTAATTAACTGCAATTGATTTTAGATATGGAATTGATCAATTTCTAAATGTATTTCTTGAATATTATATATTTAAAATGAAAAAAAAAACTATTTTAATTTATAATAATTTCAGGGTAAACCAGGAACTCCCAACAAGACTATAACCAGAAAAACGTGTTCTTTTAGTACATATTCATTTCTTATTATTCACATCTTTACTTCATATGTTCGATAAACGATTGTTCGTTTGATTCTATCGCATTCAAACAGAATTGCAACAGAAAACGCATTAATAATTTTACAGGAATTTGTATATTTGCGCAAGTGAAATCGTTTGAACGTGGATATTCGAGACTTTTCATATTCATTTGCTATAAAATTTGGTAACAAGTTTCTTAGAATATACATTTAAACCACAGAGAAATTCACAATAATTTATCTATTAGATCGTATTTAATAACAAATTGTATGGACCTAGCACGAACCGTTTTAATGTTTTGAAATATATATATTGTTCATATATTACGATGATTGGATTTTCAGGTAATAAACATCTTTTACTTTCACATATTCTGTACAGCTGATTCAAGAAGAACAAACATATTTGTTCGATAGTACGTCTTAGTAGAATAAATGCAAAACAATCTATCCTTTGCTATAATGAGTACAAAGTATTATAATATTTCTGTAACGAAACGGTTCGTAATAAAAATAAGTTACATTTATCTTACAAGCTAGAAAAGTATTTTACAATTTCCTATCAGGAATATTATTTTTTTCAATGTGAATATTGAGATTACCGTGTATGTATTTTGTGATGTAATGAACTTACAGTAAACAATGGCGCAGCAATGATGAGAAATCCGATGACGGCAAATTTCACAGCAATCTTTATACTGACAAGACAATTAGATATTAAGAAATATGTGGTGATTCAGTACGAATTATTGCAAGGTTTCTTTACAGACAGCACGAAGATTAGGTAAAAACAACCTAATCATACGTTTCATAGATAAGTTCTTCTGTACAAATAAACAATTATTTCTCGAATCTTACAAAAGTTCTGATGAAAGAAACACAAGTGATTCGCATGATAATTATCAATAAAATTCTTAAAAAACCATCTATAAAGTTAAACTGAATCGCAATAGTCAAAATGAATAAAAATTGGTAAAAATTGCAGGTATAGGTTCGTAATGAAGATCTTTGAATTCATATAAACATTATATATATTCACTAGTTTGTTCGTTGTAAAATTTGTAAATTTTTTCCCATGTAAAAAAAGGCTATAAAAAAGAAGAGAATGAAAAAATCTTGAAGCTTTATGTCAGAATTTGAATGCCTCGACGCTTTATAAGCCACGAGAGAGGCATTATATCATTAGGAAAGTTATTATATTATACATCAGCATTCTTAGAAATTACAATGCATACAATTTCACACAGTCATTTACCTCGTTTAATTTCCACTTTTATATTAACCCCTTGACGCTGAGATTTCTTTCGAATTGGTCATTGAAACCGACACAAACAAAAACTAATTCTGAAATATAACTTAAATCATTCTGTTCGAAATATCTCGAATTCGTTATACAATTAAATAAAAAAAGGTAAATGCGAAAGGAGAAAGTATCTTGGTATAGGTGAGCGTTAAGGGATTAATGAACATCGCAAATTAGAAATAGCGACAAGATATGTATTATGCAACGAATTAAAGGAATTATAATTTCATTTGCGGCGGACTGGTCACTAATTTTCATTCCAGTTTATCTCAAAAAGTATTATCCCTCGCTCGTGCATCTTTAATAAATTTGGCGTTAAATAATTTTGAAAGTTCAATTGATAATTCGAATTCTAATTCGGATTAGCGAAGCAGATGCATACTAACGTTATCAGGGATCCATTTGACCAGTCTCATTGTTTTACGTTGAACAAATAAAAAGGAACTCGATTAGCTTAAACAGAAAATCCAATACAAGATTTGTTCATCCATAAATTGAACTTTGTTCAATTTTCACTTAAATCCATCAAATCACATTTTTCTCAAACGATGATGATGATATTATTGATCAATGATTGAAAGGAGAAGAGCGTGTGTTTCCGAAGTATAAATACGCAAGCTAATACGAAAATATAAAATTTGTTTACATACAATCCGTAACTTCTATTTACCTTGTTCTTTAAGTATCCGTACAATTTATGCATAATATTCTCTCGAAATTAACTACTTCGAATTTGCATAGAAATTGTAAAGATACATCACATAAAAGTAATATATGCTCGTTGGAGTGTTGTGTGCAAATGTGACATCTAAAGCTGTCTACTGAAATACAGCTGTTCATAAATAGCTCGATGAGTACTAAGCTGTATAATATAATATACAGGTTTATCTTGTATCAGCTCACTCGCATGCGATCAATGTATTTATACCGCTAATTGTGCTACGATGAAAGTGAGAGGAACCAATGGAAGGAAACGCGAGATTTCAACCAAGAAGAAACTTGGTTTTCGATCTAATATATATATATATATATGTATATATATGACATCTGACCTACGTTCGTCGACGGACGGTTAATCGGAATAATACAAAATTATTCTACGTATAAGAAGAGTAACACAGATTTAGTTTTCATGGACAAGAATTAAGCACTGTCTTAGTTCGTCAATTTTTCAAGAATATGATTCGAATACTAACGAGACTGGACTAATGCAACCTGCTTCGCAAATTAATTAACAAATTGACGTGTCTACGTTAATGCCTAAGTCTCATCTAGATAAAATCGTCTATTTAAAGAAACATCTTACGATCGTCAGATTCGAAAATAAAGCTCTGGCGTAGTATGTGTGGTATAAAAAAAAGAGAGAGAGAAAACAAAGAAAATTAAATAATGTCCATAATTAAATGGTATAGTAATAAATATCTTATCCTCGAAACGATTAATACCACATAAACCCTATTCGTAAGATACGTCTGATACCTTAACGATTATATTCTGACATATTTACAATAGCAATGTACACCTAGCGCTTGTATTTATACACAAATGAGAAACTGATGTGATTCTTTGTTCAGTACGACAATTTTACTGATCGTTTTTAGTGCATCATTTTGTGGAGCTTCAATATTTTACCCAGCCGTTGTTTTGCGGTTTTCATGCCCTTCTTTGGCTTCCGCTCTAAAAAAAGAGTGATTAAAATCGTAATTTAAAAATGTCATAATACTGCTTTGTTGCAATCTATAGTGATTTTTTTAAAGAAATATTTACGCAAACTTTTTACCGAAAGAAAAGAATTTTGATAAGATGCAGATACATTACCAACAGGAATGGGAGCTGCGAGTTTTGCTTTTACGTCTTTCAATCGATTCGGACTCGTCAATATCGAACCAAAACCAATGGTAGTTTTTATCGTATCTTCTGCCGACGTTGTGGGCGTAACTCCTGCTACTTCTGCTGATGATTCTTTCGACTTCCTCTTGGTATACGACCTCTTCGATGAACTCTATCATTTTACAGGAAACGTAGGAAAAAGAAAAATAATTAAGTTATATCCTTAAGCGTAATACACTGAGGTAAAGAGTTATAGAATATTTAGAGAAGAAGTAGAATAAATTAGTCACAAAGCTTATAATGAATAGATATACATATTGTATGTGAAAGAACGTGTCAACAAGTAAAGCATCATGAAACAACTGTACGCAATACATACATATATACACATAGATAGATAGAAAAGATGTGTGAATGGAAGGTCGAAGTAATAGCATAAGATTTGGAGTAGATCTAATGAAAAATTAATGAAACATATGATACTTGTGACCTATTTGGAAGAAACAATAGGGAGACAGAAAAGACAAATGTATAGCCGAAATATGCCTACCAATTTCTTCTTGGGACCCTTATCCGCGTTGTTATCCAGATATTCATCCTATGCAATATGAGATGCAAGAAAGAAAGGATTATGATGAAACTATGATGGTTTAAAACATAACATGATCTACATACGTTAAATCTAATGTACTATGTGATGAACAATCTTGTTTGAAGAAACTTGTTTTATAACATTTATCGAAATAGGTAATTCTGGATAGATGTACAAATTGATTAATCTCAAAATGATTTGTAAATTGAACATGATGCATGATTAATCTTATGACAAGTACAATTACTTTGCATATAATTGACAGCTCTTTTTGTTAATCCGTAAGTTTTGTTATTTGTAAGAATGCGTTATTGAAATAACATAATGTCTCACCGACTGTTTCGCTCGTTTTGCGGCTGCTGCTTCGAGACCTTTTTCCACTGAGGTTTTCTTAGCACCTTCTCGTGCTGGACGATTGGTTTTGGGTAAAAGTGGGCCCACTCTAGCTTTTGGATTCCAAGCTTCGTCAATTTGACTTTTTGCCTTAGGTTTAAATAGGAATTCTTCGTCGTCCGATGCATCCAATGCCGGATAAACTGTGTGGAGAATGACAATAAAAATCCCTGTCTTCCAATTATTATTGCAAAAAGAGTATGATTAATGCTACGTACTAAAATCATCATCCTGATGGACTTTGTCTATATTTTCTATTGATTGGTCATCATCGTCATCTTCTGGCGGCGGTTTACTACGTTTATTCGATTGTTTCGACGTCGGACTGTTTGACGTAGTTGAATAGCATTGCTCGCTGAACGATAGCATTCCAGCAATTGCTTCCCTCGTCGATGGAGATGCCCTGCCAGAACTGACCGTTTTCAATTTATAAATACTAAGACACCAAAAAATAAAACGCAACAGCGCCTGACTTCTAAGAAAAGTCCCAAATGTCTTCGGCGTGACGGCCATTGTCAATACAAGAAAATAGACACTCATTATACAGTGATAATTGTCTACGTTTCATGCATAAAATAAGAGAAATAGCAATCATGCACCGCATGTTCACAATTGAACGATTAAAAGTTTATAAAAGTACTTTTACATACTACAGAGAGATTCATTCGACTTACCCGGTAGGAGGTGGCATAGGTTGAGTATATTGTGAAATCACGGTCGATCTAAAATTAGGGGAGTTTTATCTTAGATAAAGGATTTAGCGTTGCAACTGATTCTATTGTTTCTGTTTCATTACAAGAAATTATACTTACGTCAAATCTATCCTTTGCGGCGCTTGCCCTAGTGTATATGCGGAAGCTTTCAAAAGTTCCTCGATACCATTTTTCGGTACATCGGATAACACATCGACATCACCATCAAAATCTCTTTTAACTCGTTTTTGCGCATTGGTCCGTGATGTTCTCTTTCGCCTAGGAGCTTCGTCTATGGTGAATCGACCGTAATCACTTTCATTACTACCATCGTGGAAATCGTAGACGGAAGTTTGATCCCAAGCAAGTTCCTTTGTCGATCCAAGATTCTGATCTGTCGTTGTTGTATTGTTCTGCGCATTTATGTTATCACACGTGCTTCTAATTACTTCGTTGTTTCCTAATTTGAACCTAATTACTGTGGGACTCTGTTTTCCCGCTTTCGTTCCCTTTTTGTTCGTGACAGGTTTGTCTTCCGAACCGGAAGTAGCTTTAACGTTTGAAAATAAACCAGTTTTCGCTAACGTCAACTTGAGAGGCGGCCTTGGTGCCGGTAACGTTTCCTCAACGCGTGATTCTACCTCTTTCGTCTCTTTGAGTGTTGCTTTAAACGGGTTATCGGACAGCTTATCAGCAACATCAAAATCAACGAAATCTTTGTTTAACGGTTTCCGCTTCTTTCGCTTACTTTCTCTTTCCGGTTTTGGAGGATTTAACGATATCAAATATCTTTCTGCGTGGCGTATTTCTTTGCTCAGCTCCTTCAAAAGCTTCTGACTATTCACAGTCTCTGGTATTTGACCTCTACTGATCATGTTATACTGCGAAGATACACAAAACAATAATTAACTTGTAATATATGCATGCAAAATGAGATATATTAGTTACACACTAAAAGTTACTCACATCCTTGTCCGTGTTCCACTGTTTCAAAATACTCAGTAATGCTTTGACACCCTGTAAAAAGTATGCTGGACATTTCTTTCCCTCATTATTCAGCTCCTTCAATTCTTTCAATAATTTTTTCGCTGCGAACCAATTAATCGTTTCGAATCCAGGATACTGAAATTTCGCCGGCGTTTTCATCTTTCTTTCTAATTCGTAAATTCTATAAAATACAAAGATTAGTAATCCAGATAGATTGAATAGTCCAGTATAATCTAGACAGTGTGTTGTTTGTAAAAAAGAGTTCTATACATACTGTATTTGCATAGGGATATTGAGACCGTGTAGAAAATTTCCACCAAACACAAGTGAATCGACTGGCGTTAAAACCGCATGTATCCAACCGGTTGGAATTATCATAGTCTGTCCTTGTTTCAGAATACACTTGTAACACGCATCAGCTTGGTCTCCAAAGAAAGTTTCACTTTGCGTAGAACTGCACATCCAGTGCTGATAAAGTTGTAAATTCGCTGGCGTAGGCTTAATCAAATAAAACACTTTCTCCCCGCGCAATACGTGATACCAAACCGATGTACCACCGAAATCAACGTGAAAATCTGTGAAACTATCTCTGACGCCCATTAAGCAATACTTTTGTACTTCCGGCCGTTTAATGTCATTGTCCTCGGGCCAATCGCGCGGCCACACCAGATTAACCCAGTCAAGTTTTCGCGCAATGTACGGCGCTTCTACCATTGGTGAAAGACTGCAATATTTATTTATTCAATTTATACCTACATACGTCTTACATACAATTAAGACCGATATATATGACAAGGCTATGAATATTGATATACCCAGTATTAGTAAATTCAAGACTTATGACATTTAATACCCTTGTCCTGCAAGGGCTATTGTAATATTCAACAAAGTCTCTTAATTTCATTCGTATGTTACTTTGCCTTGTAACATCGATTACGTCCATATCTCGATCCCCACCTAGATATCAAAATAAAACTGAATCTATTATACTCTTTCAATCTATCTATACTCACTTCTATAATTAACGATACGAATAGTAAAATTGTTCTATTCTTCCTTTGTATTGACTCTTAACACATATTCTCCATTTAAAGTCTATTGAAAACTTTCACGAAGGAGGACCCATTTATTGAAATACTAATAAGTTGGCTTTACTGCTAACAGAATCAACATAAAAGAATAACACTCACCTATATATCCTTCTACGTCGTATACACTAAAATTTGCAGGTGGAACAGTCATGTCCAAACCGTCTCGTCCGTCAATTATAATCGGCGAGTCAAAGCCATTAGTTTGCAGATACTGTAACGTTAATTGTTGTCCTCTGATGTGTTTAACAATATCGTCTGCTTTTGGAAAGTGCCTAGATTTTAGTTCTCTCACGAATACTGGTGTACCAGTCTGAACTGGCTTTGTGTCTGCATTTGGTTCTGTATAATCGTGCCTGTGCCAATTCATTCTCACTTTTGCTGTAAAATATAAGGGCCATTAGTATAATTTATCTATAATCGTGTACACATTTTTAACGCACCACTAGCTATCACCATCTTTACTTACTAACTGATGGTCCGCACATTGCTTCGCACCTTGGACAATGGTATTTGTCAAGATCTATTGCCATATATTCCTTTACACCTACGCATCTGTGATCAAAATAAAAAGAATTATGCAAACCATCCTATATTGTAATGCTCGTGAAATTATCAGTTGCTTTCTTCGAAGATAATTAAAAGTTTATCAACGACTAATTTATGATATAAAAATATTAATGAAACAAATGAATGAAATATTTTCCTCTGTGAAATATTGATTTCTTCAGATTTTGTTTTTATCCGAAATTAATAACCTTTCATTCAGTATCAATACCTCCAAAAATACAAACAAATTTTTCCATAACAATGCACTAAATGAATACAGCCTGCTACACTCTTTTTAGGTTACATCAATATCAACAAAACTTCTTTTCGAATCAGAGCAACTTATCGGTTTATTTTGCCAACTACATATTAACCCGCTAGTTCGTACAAGCATTAAATCTGTTGTGTAATTAGAGGGAAAAAGTTTGAAAATGTGAAAATTGAAAGAAAAACGTTGTGTATTCATCGTCGATGTGGAGGGTTTGGATTCGCGCGACGCGCTCATTTTACAAGACTTGTAGGATGCAAAATGCTTACCCTCCGTGATACCACTCTTTGCATACGTCACACTGAATCATAAACTGTTCCGCATCGTAGGAACGACCACACAAACAGTAAGTAACTGGTATTTCCATTTTGAGTAGTTATTGATATTGAATACAATTATTCGTGCTAATGACACCGAACCGAACCTCCAAACGATAAGTACAGCACATCACCCACCAATGTAGCGCCAAACACTCCCAAACACTCCCTCCGCTCACAGGAGGAGCGTCCTGGTTCCATGAACAAAGTTATACGATATAGTCGAGAAAGTCAAAATTACTAGCTCCAGAGCCATCTAGATTTCATTTTCGAAAACTAAAGGCGCCAATCAAAAATTGAATCGTGTTCCTAAAAAAATCGATTTGTCCAAACATTGAAACTCGCAAGTCGAAAGTCGAAGTATCGATTTAAAAAAATCGATTTAGAATACAGAGGATGCAGCCTGAAATTTGTTGCGATTTAAACAGAACACCGGGAACACGTGAATATTCTTCATGTTCTCATTAACTTATGTTTATTGTGCATTATTCGTAATATTGACAGAACCGTAGTCAATTACGGCAGTCATGAAGCAAAAAACTGAAGGACAAATGCTATTTGAGGTACGTCACGACAAAAATGTATTGCAACGGCGTTAACTTTATTTCGTTTTGTTAGTAACCTTAAAATCATGAAATAAAATGTTTTCAAATACAATGAATTATTTTTCTGTTGGTCTATACACGCTCAGTGCTTTAACAATTTCTTTTACGACATTGATGTATCGTTTTTTCCAGGAAAGTTACGTTATTTATTTCCATGAATTTCTATACTAATATTATTTCCAGATGATGAGCAAAGATTCGACAGAAGGTGGATCGGATGGTAGTTCATCTGAAAATGAGAATGATTTTCTGAATGACGATGACCAAGAGTCTGACGAAGACGAAAGTATGGAACAGGCAGAGGATAGTTTCGAAGAAGGTGACTCCTTACCGGTAACCAATGACCGAGAAAGGAAGAGGAAGAAAGTAACCAACAATGTCATTGACGAAGCTCCCCAAAAGAAAAAGAAATTAGAAAGTAACTTGTATAAGCAACCTACCGTAGAAGAATTAAATGAACTTCGAGAAACACAAAATCTTTTTCATTCGAATCTCTTCAGACTTCAAATCGAAGAGATGTTGAACGAAGTTAAAATAAAGAAGAAGTATGGAAAGCTTTTTGAAAACTGGTTTCTTACGCTAAAAGAAACGATCGAATCAATTCCAGAATCTGAAGAATTAGAGGTACAATATTAATGATAACTAAATTTTTCTGAATAGCAGTATTGAATATTGCATTAGCTTGCAGATGTTGATCTCAACAACGAGTTGGGCGTTGCCATTCCCATGCCTGCTGTATTTGAGAAAACCTTTAAAGGGACATTTAAGTTTTTAAAACCATCGGCAGTCGAACCTATTGGATCGTACATGTATGATACCACTGTTGGTCCTAGGATCACTATAGACATTATGGTTGAAATGCCTAGTAAAATGTTTCAAAAAGACGATTACCAGAATTATCGATATTTAAGAAAAAAGGCAATTTACCTGGCATATATTGCGTCGAGCATTCGACTTGATATTGCTGAAAGAAAAATGTATGGTGGTAATTGCTTGAGGTCAGTACTATCACTGAAACCAGCAGGAAAATTAGGTAAAAAAGTGAAGATAATTTTGCACGTGGCTGCACAGCAAGATTCTTTCAAATTGAATAGATTTTTGCCAGAGAAGAATAGTGTCAGACCCTGTTGGTACTTTACGAATGTCAAAGATACAGGTACACTTTAACTTATGTGTTGAATTTGTTATTCGAACTAATATTTTTGATAATTCTAATGTAAGTAAATTATAATATATGGGAATTGAAATACATTTCTGCAGGAGACTTGCCGCCGACCCCACATTACAATTCGGTGGTTTTGTGTGATCTACTCATGAAAAGTACGAATTTGGAATGCGTCAAACTCATAAAGGAATATCCCAATATCAGAGATGGTATAATTTTGTTAAAAATCTGGTTAATGCAACGAGAACTTAACGTAGGCCTTGATGGTTTTAATGGTCACATGGTCACAATGTTTGTACTGTATTTACTCTCGATAAAGAAATTGAATACTTTCATGAGCAGTTATCAAATTGTTCGGAACGTTTGGAATCATTTGGGTAAGATTAAACATCGAAATTTTTCATACTGTAATGTAATTAAAAACCTATTGATCCATCGTTATTTAATATAAAAGTGATTTTCCATTAGTTAATGTCAGTTGGTCAGAAACTGGAATAACGATGAGTCCAGATAATCTTGAAAGAGTGGAAGAATATAAGAAGTACTATGAATGTGTGTTCCTCGATGCAAGTGGTTATCACAACTTAGCTGCATACTTATCCAAATCCACTTTTTCCTGGATTCAAAGAGAAGCGGACATATGTTTGAAACATTTAGAAAGTGCGCATGCCGACAGTTTTCAGTCACTGTTTATGAGGAAAGTTCCGTTTTACAGAGCATTCGACAATATTATATGGTAATTATAACATTACTATGATTGAAAATTGATAACTCAAAATTTATTCATCGAAAACATATTAATTTCTCAAAATTGTCAGTATTAAAGGTGGCCCACAACTACTAAATATAATAAAAAAGAATGCAAGCAGGAATGAAAAACTAAATTATGGACCGGATCGTCGTTCATTGTTAGCGAAATTACTGTGCGAAACTTTAGCGAAAGGCTTATCGAATAGAGTGGAGAGAATTTGCATACGCCCGGGTGGCTATTACGAATGGGGATGCACTACGATTAATAAAAACAGATTTAATAACATTTTTGTGGGTTTGGAATTAAACCCTGAACATTGTTTTAGTGTAGTCGATAAAGGTCCAGAAGCGAATCTTCCAGAGGTAAATAAACTTTAAATATTTCTTTGCATACATAGTTTATAACTGAACTTGTGTTTTCTAGGCAAATGAGTTCCGAAGCTTTTGGGGAAAGAGGTCCGATTTGCGCCGTTTTCAAGATGGATCTATTCGAGAAGCTGTTGTTTGGTCGAAAGGCAAGAGTCTGGCAGACAGGCGAGCGATTTGCAAGATAATCGTCAAGTTTTTGCTAATAGACAAACTAAATTTTGTACCAGAGAATTTCGTGTATATCGGAGATCAACTAGAATATCCTATACTCTTACGGAAGGTAAGAATTTTGGAACAGCTAAACAGTATTTCATGTTTTATTTCACATTTTTCAATGACAAAATGACATATAATTGTTCTAAAAACACTTTGTCACTTCTGATTCTGCGATACGCTTAGAAAGATAAATTCAGAAAAAATATTCAATTTTAGGTTCGAACAACGCATCTTGCTTATGGTACTGGAGAAGAAGCGAGTTTAAAAGTTCTAAAAGCATTTGAATCGCTAGAGAAAGAATTAATGGGTCTTACGGATCTACCCTTATCGATACACGGAGTGCAAGGATCTAGTCCAGTGTTTCGTTATACTGATGTGTTCCCACCACTCGCGACGAACATTAAGCCACAGAAAGAAGTAACAGAAGACACGCAGAATTATTTGAAACTTTGCGATAAAATCTCCGCAGTTCCTAAATACGTCCATGTACTAGAAGGCAGTTTACAACTATCCACAAGTGGAAAGTGGCCGGATGAGTTGGAAGCTATTAGAAAAACGAAAGCTGCTTTTCACATACAAATCGCAGAATGTTTAAGAACTCAATATTCACTGAGAGCGCAAGGAAATTCTTCACATATCGATGTAATGAAGGTAATTTATCGCTAAAAATTTCTTTAACTTTTTGGATCTTTTATTTCGTTTATCTGCCATTCAAAGAATCGTTTTTGAATCATTAGGATGGCTTTGTTTTTCGACTAAGGATAGCGCATCAAAAAGAAATCGGTTTGATGAAACAAGTAATCGACGAACATGACGTTGTGAAATACAGAGACAACGAAGAATCAATCGAAATGGAGAGCAAACTTTTCGAATTGCCAAAGTTAACTGGCGCTCTGCATGGGTAAGGAAAAATAGTAAAAGCTGTATTGTACTGTTGAGAATAAGTATTTTATGTATTGTGGAACATTGTTTAGGTTGCACACTCAACAGCCATCGTTTGGTGCTGCGTGTCGCATAACTAAGCGATGGCTTTCTGCACAGTTGCTAGACAATTTCCATATACCAGAGATTGTAGTAGAACTGCTAGTAGCATCAATGTATTTGGTACCAGCGCCATACAAACCACCACAGATGCCACAAGTAGCTTTTCTAAGACTGTTGGATATATTTGCCAGAGGTCATTGGAAAACTGATCCAATCATCGTTAATTTTAACAATGAGATGACCAGTAAGTACAATCAATATAATTTCCGCGTCTTTTCGTTTCGATGATAACTAGTATATTCGTCGTGTAATTCAACGATTTACATTTGTTATTAAAATAAAATTGACGGTAAACAAAAATACAATTGTAATTTGAACACATTTTACAATAGTCTAAGGTCTAATTAGTTACATTGTTATTAATTATAATTATAGACATATTCATGAATCAATCGAATTTAATAATAAATATTTAAGAATTGTTCGGAAAATTAAATTTTTCTAAAATGATATTTAAAAGATGATAAAATAAAGAAATGATCTGTTTCTAGGGGAGGAGATTATAGCGGTGGAAACACTTTTTGGATCGTCCCGTAGTAGTTTACCGCCGCTGTTTATTTCAACGCCTTACGACCAACAAAAGTCACTATGGACTAGGAAAGCTCCCAGTCATCTTATTTTAAATCGTATCAGTGCATTAGCAACAGTTTCCTTGACGATATATGAACAGCAATATTTGAGGAAAACTCTGATTAACATTAAACCCATGTTCCGTCCAGCATTGTCCGACTATGATTGCCTAATACGTTTAGATCCTTCCATGTTACCTAGAAGGTTACAAGGAATTGATATTCCTTCGAACGAACCGTTGCACGAATTCCATCCCTATAAACATCATTCTCTACAAAAAATCCCAGTTGTGGACTTTGATCCCGTGCAATCATACTTAAAGGATCTAAGAGTAAGTAGAAGCTTTGGCACTAAGCTTTTTCGACTATTTTAAGAATTTCGCGTCTAATAGTTAAATTTGTTTTTCGTATATTTTTTGATTCTAGAACGGTTACGACGAGATAGCGTTATTTTTCCATGATACGTATGGCGGTATGGTAATTGGCGTTTTATTAAAACCTCTGGCATTGGAATCGAAATACTTCAAAGTATCCGATGTTAATTGTCGGAAACACGATGGCGAGGGTAAGTTAGTTCTAAATGTTTCTACGATGATCGAAGATTTTTATATTCTTGGAAAAGGGATTGTGTTATCAATCAATGTTCAGTCATCGAAATTTTCCTTGAATCAATGAAAATCATGACTTTAGAATTTTTGATACATCAACGTGGAATTATATTTTGTATTATGATGCAATGATTTTTACTTGACACTGTAAATATACAAATGTATAATGTATACGGTTATGATTATAAAGAATAAAAGTTTTGATTTTATTAATCAGTGATGTTGACCTTTAAACCCAATACCATTAGTTATATCTTCGGGCAATAAATATAGTTCGATGTTAAAGCTATGTCACTTAAAAAAGTTGTAATTTTTACATATGTAAAAATTGATCAGATTAAAATTTAAACGCACTTGTGAAAAAATCGGCAGGAATTTGTTACCGTTTAATAATAATAATTTATTGTCAAAAATGACAGATAGATTATACATCTAAGGTTCAATACCCTGATAATAAAAAATTTTTATAAATGGAACGATAAAACAATCGTCAAGGCGACTGTCATTCGATTACATAAAGCACAACCGTGCAAATCATATCAGTATTTAAAATAGCGTATAGTGTCTGTATAACTGGCACTACAAACCCATTGCATGAATTACTAACTGTACAAGGATCTCGTATTTCCAATTTATTTGACAAACTCACGCTTACCCTTTTAAACTCTTCTAATTGGCCTACCAGATTAGAAAATCTGCTACATTTATATCATCTAATACTAAATATTTGACGTAATCTTTATGATTTCTTTCATTATTTACTATACAAGATATGCACAGATCCGTCAAACGTGCAAGACAATGACTCCTAATTCAAAGTTTTCTTTGCATTCTCTTTGTAATCTTTCGATTGAAGGTAATAAAATCCAAGGCAATTTTATACAAGATCTATCGGTTTCTTGTTCACGTGATGTATGAGCTCTTCACATTTTAATATAATATAGCGTGTTTCTAAACAAGATAAAGAGAACAGAATAAACCTCATCTAACTCCAGTTAGCGATTGAGTTTCCGTTTATTGAGTCGGTAGCATTTTATTTTATTATTGCCCGTACTTTATAATGACTTAAATCATTTTCCCATAAATGGAACATAATGGACGGTATCTAATAAAAATAATAAAGCATAAATGTTCATTATAAAGAAAATTTGCCATTTGATTAAGTCGCTGATTCAGTAGAAATTATTTTTATATTCAGTATTGAAAAAATCATATTGGTAATCTAGCAATAACAAATAAATATCGATACAAGATTCGTTCGTATCACGAATAAACAAGTTGCAGCAAAAAATCAATAATTGCAGACTACTTCTATAATTGATTCACTGGGTTTTCCTTTTCATACAATTTCCCAGTATTCACTGGCATCGATCAGTTTCGCGTTATTGTCTTTGAATTTTGTAATAATATTTTTTATATATTCTTTATTTACTTAATCTGTGCATATTTATAGTTATGAGACGAATTATAGCCGCAAAGAAAAAATAATAATTGCGGAATAGTACAGTGGTCAAATAAAAAGTTCATTTTGTTAAGAAACTTAGAGACGCGATAAGGTATCAAGGAAGCTTTGCGCGAATACTGACCAAGGTGAATGCTGTATCTGTATCATATATATTAAAAATGAAAAACTATCTTTCGCTGCATCGAAAGGGAAAACAGTGGATGAGAGATAAGCCATAAAAAAAATTGATAAACATACCCAGTATAATCAGTATTCTATCGTAGTAGACGAAGTTGCAAAATATTACATTTACTACCAGTTAACGTACAATAGCAATTTTAAGAAGAAGAAGTGTTGGTACACGGTATATAAGGTAAGATAATTTGCGGAAACCGTCACTCTTGTTTCACCGGCTAAATGGCATCGGACAGAAAATGATTCTCCGCGTCGGTGAGTTTACTTCATCACCTACAACTATTCATATTTGATCGTCTACTATGTTCCATAGTGGAATTCTCGAATTCGTCTTTATTATTCATTTCATCATTGAATAAAATATGTAAATATTTAGTTTTAGTGAGTTTATTCACACTGCTGCTCAGCAGCAGTGTGTTGTCCGACGACATCGTTAGACGCATGATAAAATATGGGGAAGTGGTCGTTGTAACAAAAGGCAGCCTTGTTGAAGTCATAGTTGCAGGACGTGGTAAGTATTGAAAGAAACTATAGAAAAATTACTTTAAAAAAAAAACATGTTAATGCATTATTTGTCTCACTTTGTTTGCCAGATACGGTCATGCGTAATGTTCTTCGTACGCGCAACCCCGGTGCTCCAAACAGGCCCTTACAGCTAGACACAAATTGCGGCCCTAGCAAAGTTTGCGTAAAAAATGGGAACATAACTTACGCGACCTTGGACATACAGCCACATAAAGAAGTTGTTACCATTACTCGATCTCTTCAAAATCCAAATGCAGAGCTCGTAGATTGCTACGATCTCGGGGAAAATGTGCAATGGTTCGGTGGTCCACAACTACGTTATCAACATTGGCCTATACAAAACATGTACTTCCAAGACGAGCCTTACGTTCCAACTCATCCAGCGAATATGGCAGTGTCCGAAAGATACTGGCTCTCTAGTAAGGGTGTCTATATCTTCGTCGACGATCGAGTTCCATTATTCATCGATCAGAACAATCGCAAAAGCGGATATATGTGTCTCGTTGCCAAAAACGGCGCACCGTACAGAAGAAGACCATCTGTTTCACTTAATTATGAAATTGGTCTCTACCCGGATCCCAAATTGGCTCATGAACACGTTGTTAGTACTCATTTGGGTAAACCAAGTGGAATCCCAAACCAGAGGATGATTCAGTTCCCGATATGGTCTACCTGGGCTAGATACAAAGCTAACGTCAGCGAGAGTACAGTAGAAACGTTTGGAAATGAAATTGTTTCCTATGGCTTTCCTAACAGTCAATTGGAAATTGACGACAACTGGGAAACGTGTTACGGATCGGCCGTTTTCGATACAAAGAAATTCCCGAATATTACAGCTCTGGTTCGGCGTTTGAAAGCAAAAGGCTTCCGAGTAACTCTTTGGATTCATCCGTTTATTAACGAAGGTTGTCAACCTGCGTATAATACTGCTTTAAATAACTCATACTTTGCTAAAAGTATCGATGGAAGAGTTCGTACGTCATGGTGGCAAGGTATTTAACTGTTTACAGAATATTGCAAATAATATAAACTACTTTGTTCCATTATTCATTTTTTCTACTCTGCTTTTGTATAGGCGAACGCGCTGCAGCTATAGACTTCACGAATCCCAGAGCAGTAACATGGTGGGTCGCCCGATTAAAATTATTGCAAAACGCTGGTATCGATAGTTTTAAATTCGATGCTGGAGAAGTATCCTGGTTACCCCAGGTAGCGTCTCTTACCGGAGTTTTGGACCGACAACCTGGTATTTTCACGTACGATTACGTAAGCGCTCTGGCCAAGAATTTCGACGACAATATCGAAGTACGCGTAGGATGGCGTAGTCAGGAACTCCCGATCTTCGTAAGAATGATCGACAAGGACACGACTTGGACCATGAACAATGGCCTCCCCACTTTGGTCACGACTCTTTTGCAAATGAACATGAACGGTTACGTTCATGTTCTTCCTGACATGATCGGTGGTAATGGATATTTGAACGGTCAACTTAATGGAACAGTGTATCCACCAAAGGAAATGTTCATCAGATGGCTACAAGCTAACGTGTTCATGCCTTCTCTTCAATATTCGTTTGTTCCATGGGACTTCGATCAGGAGGTGAGCCCGATAAATAATCGATCGCTAAAAAGATCTATTTAGCTTAACGAATTAGTTATAACATATTTTTTATATTGTTTATAGACTGTCAACATTAGTAGGAAGTTTACGAATCTTCATGCCCAATATTCACCCATTATCGCCGGCGTAATGCGCTTAGCGGTTTCAAACGGGGCTCCAGTCAATCCACCAGTTTGGTGGGTCGATCCGACTAATGAAGAAGCTCATAAGATTAGTGACGGTAAGTTTCTCTCGTTATAATTTCAATATACTTAAATCAAGCATTTTGTAAAACAATTGTATGCTCATGACTCTTTCAGAATATATGCTGGGTGAAGTCATACTAGTAGCCCCAGTACTTGAAGAAGACGCAGTAACGCGCGATGTGTATCTCCCAGCTGGAAAATGGCGAGATGGAAATAGTGATACAGTTTATACTGGACCGAGATGGATAAGAGATTACCCGGCTCCTCTTGACACTCTGCCTTATTTCCTCAAACAATAATTATAATCTTCCAGAATAAACACACATGTCGTACGTACGTTTACGGTGATGGCGTCAACTGTCCAACTCACTTTTATTGTCTTTGAATTTTTTATAAAGTTATAATTGATGGCCAGTATTTTATTTGCGCGATTACCGTATCATATATTGTAGCAAATTTTGTGTAAAAATTAATACAATAAACTACCTAATCATTAAAGATCGTATTTCTGCATTCAATTTAATAATGACAGTGTCATCGTTCGAGTAACTCCCTGTTCGTAAAAGAGAATCACGCTCTTCTATCAGAGCTTGTAAGTGTTCGTCAGTGTTATCCCCCTTTTTCGGACATGTCTTATTAATATTTTGCAAAATGTGTGAGTCTGGACAATAAATGTTGGATGTAAACGTTTGGTTATAGCTACGTCGTTCGGTAAACGGTGATGGTGGTGCAATACTATTAATTTCCTTTTGCATTTGTTCCAAGAGAATCTGGTCGCTCATTAATGCTGCTGAATCCGCGCGTAATATTTCTTCCAGACTAAATAAAAAAAATTCCCTTTTTCGATATACGCTTAACTCATCTCATAAATAAGAATATTAATATATACATACTCTAAATTTTCGATTTCTTCTTTACTGTTTTTTATTTGCACTTGAATGGCCTCTTGATTTTCCCTTTTGAGATCGTGTAATTCGCGAACTGCTCTTCCCCATTGTTCTTTAAAAAATGCCTTACTTTCTTGCGCTTGATGTAGTTTTTGTTCTAGCGTTTTTAATTCTTGTAACAAATTTGCCGTTTGGTCTTGAGTTAAAGATGCTTTCTGATAGGCTTCCAATTCCTCAGCTTGTTTCTTGACTATTGTACGCAACCGTTCGTTTTCGATAGTGGCCGGTCCAACTTGAGCCTCCAAAGTAATATTTTGTTTTTCAAGCGCACTTATCTGGAAATATAGATAGATTGAGTGGATTTGTTGAGTGGATTTCGATCATGAGCGGTTCATATACAAACCTTCGATGTAAGCTCTTCCTTCATTGTGCTTAATGAAGCTCGAAGTTCTTCCAATTTATTCTCATACCGCCATTGCAAATCTTCGTTCGCTTTAATCAATCTTGCTTCTTTCTCCAAACTCTTTAATCTTCGATTTCTCAGATCGTTCGTCGCATTGTTTAAGCTGTTCGCTAACATTTTACATTGTTCGACGCTACATGCCAGCTTTGATTCTAAAGCTTCTTTTTGTTGTTGCCATTCGGTGCTTAATAGATTCAAATGACGTTCCTCTTTCTTTTTCAACTGTATCGTTATATTCATTTTGCTTGAAATAAATATATTGTATATCTAACTACTGTGGAGTTAGAAGACAAATTGTGCAATCATACCTCGAATTTAAATATTTCTTTCTGCCGATCTTTCCATCTTTCAAGTTCATCTACTATTTTATACATCAAATTGTCTTCTATTATTGAGGGTCCTAAATTATCAGCTGAAAGAAGTTAATTGTATCTTGTGTATAAAGTAAATGCATCTCGAGAGTTGGTGGATGAGTAAATTTTAATATACATATACTTGTTGCAATTTTGCTATTAGGATTATAAAGTCCATGGTCTTCTAATCTCAGTAGAAACAGCAAGTCACACGTTTGGTTTTGAGGTATATCGTTTAGTGAAACAGTGTACTGACACTCAGGCTAAACGTATTAAAATACACGTGTATAAATATTCCATATTCGATTTTGTGAAGAAAAAAGTAGTACGTTACCTTGTTCTCAAAAAGCAATTTTCTTGTGTCAAATACATGTTGAGATATGCACGTTCTACTTTCATCGTCCGCATGTATGCTAAATTTAGGTGGATACCCGACTACTAAGTTTTTCACTTCCTCTGGCGTAGATATGAAATGCAATTTATAATCGACGTTTTGAATTTTAGTCAGTTCTCCCACGACAAGTGGCATTTTCTTAAAAAACCGTGTTACTGCACCAGATTTTGGATGATGAAATCTGAATATACAGAATGCAAACTATAAAGTGCTTAAACAAATTAGAAAATTACAAAAAAATTGAAATATATATAGTTTAAATGAATTTGGAAATAACAAAAATAATTACCTTATTTCAATGTGTGATTGAATTAGTTTGGAAGACAGAAGTTTGATCGCATCTAACATAATATTCAAGTAATAACAATGATAATCCGTTGCCATATGCAAACTATTTTTATTGCACTGACATTGCACTGTATTAACAGATTTTTCATTTAGGACTGTTATCGAATTAGATTGGATGACTTCAGGATTTATGGACATTCCATTTATCAGTGACTGCACATTTTGACAACTTAACTGTGGACGGATATGATTTTTTCCAGAATCACTAGTCACATTTCTGATAGCATGAAGATCGTTCTGAGTCTAACGTAACAAAAGCATTTTACATACAAATCATATTGGTTGTTTCATTATATCAATATTATTTTCATTTACCTTAATGCTCCGAGCATCTCCTGACCCATTGTTAAGTTTGGTCAATGAGTTTACGCCGTCTGCTACCAAATCAGACTTATGTCCCAATTGTTGTAGCTTCATTTGCAAATCGACATAAGGTTTTCCTACTTCCAGTTCATTTTCGATATTTATTCGTTCTGGCACGTGCAGAAAGCAACGACGATTTATAACGTTACAAGATATCAATCCATCATTTATATACTGTTCATTATTATCGTAGCTGAGGAGTGATACTAAACTGACTTTCGATTGACCAACAATTTTGTTTCTATATTTTAGATATACAATTAAATTTGGTTTTGCTTTCAAATATTCCTTTAAGGCTTCCACCGAACTCCTAATCCTTATTACTATCTTTTCGTTAAATAAAATTGTATCGTTTGACTCTCTTTTAAAGGGCTTGAAGTAAATATTATTATCGAATATTTGGCACCAAAAGTTTAGATCATCGTTCGTTGTCACTGAAGTTTCCTCTGGTAACAATGAATTTATATTTCCTGCAGAGATAGCGATGACATTCAATAGAAATATGTCTTGACAATTGTTCAATGGTCCTAGTTGTATAAGTCGTTCGTCTGGCATTAAAACTGGTATGATTTTTTCAGTCATGGAATCCAATTTATCTTGCGACTGTTTCTGTTACAAGAATATAAAACATTAAAACATATGCGATAGTATTATTACAAACTTAACTTTCATTATATTCATAGAGGGTTTTTCCATTACCTCAGGAAGTACACTTTGGTCTTGTTCGTGAATGCTTAGAGCAAGGAATAGTTCTGGCTTGTCTGCTTTCAAATCGCTTCTCAATCCTAATAATTTATGCCACGTTGCTTTTGCCTCATATTCATTACTTTTTGAGATTATTTGCGCTGATCTTACGCTGAGTAAAATATATCCCAATTTTTCCCTGATCTCATTAGTCTTGTAGCCGAAGCATTCGACTTTGAGTGGAGCTTGACCAGACCTCATCCTTTAGAATGCAATTTAGTCTTTCCGTATTATTATACACGCACTAATAAATTGAATAATAATACACACAATTAAACGATCCGTACTTTCTTAATTTGTTTTTATCAACCTCCCAAACTAAGTCAGTCACATATTGAGGAGCTGAACTTGCGTCTATTACGTCAGTTTCCAATGAGTGTCCATTCAGTGTGGCGACAATAGCTGTCGGTAGTGATATTTGTTGGAAACCTTTTCCTGAAATTTCAATTCAAGTGCAATGCATTTAATATCGTACTTTACAACATTTTCCTTCTAGCACCTTGAGAACAACAATTGAATAAGTGGAAATTGTGAATATAAAAAGCTTTTACTACATATTTGAATTCTTCTTAGACCATATAGTTAACCTTGTTTCATTGAATAAATCGTACTATAAATATTTCCACTTCTTTCTGTAGAACTTTAATCCTAAGTATTATGCAATATTAAATGCAACGTATTTTAAATACACGACATATTCAGAAAGTTTGTTTCCATCATATGCTAGAATTTAAAAATGTCAGATAGAACATTTAATGTAGAAACTTACCCTCTTTTATGCTCAAGACTACCTGGACAGTGGGACTCGATACATCTTCCATCGTATTTTAATATACAAAATATAGCTACGAAATAAACGTTATAAATACTTAACAAGTATCAAAGAAGTCTTCGCGCTCTGAAACTTGTTACCATGGTAACGTAAACTCGCAGGTGCAAGTGGTAGGCATCAAAATAGGTCTAGCGCAAGCGCAGAAATTTGTCTACAGTAATTATACAGCTTCAGGGCTGTTCAAACTAAAAATGTTCAAAATGAACTACCTGAGTTTGTTTACACTTTATTTATCCGTATATATATTTTATTAATTTTATTATTTGTTTCTCTATCGCTATACATGTGTTTCCATTGCATTAATCTGTTCCATATTTTAACCTTTTTCTTACTGTGCAACTTTCCGTTAAGCAAAAGTTTACCCTCCATTCAATAAAAATAATAACACTAATTAATTACAATGGTAATAATAATGGTAGTAATAATACAAATCACCGTTGGTTCTTACTCGAATAGATTTCTCAAGCACAAGCGACGAATTGGCTTTTTCTAAAATAAATCGTATATTAGTAAAGACCAAATGACAATTTTGTACACAAAGCTATTGTTTATTGTTCAGGAATATAAATTAAGGACCTCATTGTTATTCGTCTCTATAAAACAAGATTAATTTGGATGCAAAACACGCGTGTCTCTAAATAGCATTCAAAATTGCCGCGCCACTAGATGGCGCTGCAATGCGGCGGCCATATTGGAGGTAGACATCGAGAGGTGTTGGCAGCATTGCCGGCCTCGTAACAACCTCACTTACGTCGAGTCGAGCGCGAGAGGCTGGAGCGTAAGTCTGTGTCCGCGACGGTTTGTCCGCATTCGGGTCGAGTTTTTGAGGTTGCGTGTGCCGCGCGGTGGAGCGAGGCTACCAGGAGGAATAAATCCGTGTAACCGTGTCAGACGACGAGTTCGGAAAGAAATGTTGGTTGGCTCGGGGTTGCGAGATTAGCGCAAGGGTTTCAGTCGTCGGAACAGGCTTTAATCGGGGGGGCCTTTAGTGTGTGGGCACAACAGCCGATCGGGCATACTAGTGACACGACTGCTGCTGCTGCGGTCTTTCCGTAGGCGAGGAGAAGAGCGCGCAGGAAGCTCGGTTGGTGGAGGTGGTTTCTGGGGCGCGTGTGTCAGGTTCGCGTGAACGATTCGCGCAACGGCCCTCGTCTCTTCGGGGGCCTGTGTGTTGTCGTCGTACGAGTGCCGAGCGTGAAATCTAGGGCGGTCAAGCGCACCTAGGCAGCGCACGATCGCGGATCGCACGCGGCTCCGAGCGGGTGAGCGTTCGTTCGTAATGGAGGAAGTTTCTCAGTGTATTACCGTGCAGGAAGGTATCCGCTGCGGCAATGTGCACCATACCGACTAGTTTACTCATCTACGAGTTTGCTAAAACCCGTGGCCGGCCGGTCAACCGAACCACCTCGATTTAACGATGGAATCGCCCAGCCACTGTGCTACCACGATCACGAGCTCCCGTCTGTGACAACCACTAGCCGCTTGGCCGCGAGACAGAGAGAGAGCGAAAGAGACAAAGAGAGACGGAGAACGAAGGAGAAAACAGAGAAACACCCAGAGTGCGACCGGCTGTCCGAGAAGGAAGAACCAAGCAAGACTTGCAAGGAAAGGTTCCGAACGGAGTGAGATAGACGGAAAGAGAAAGAGCGAGAGAGAAAGAGATAGATAGAGACAAAAAGAGAGAAAGCGTAGAGTCAGTAGCGCAAGCAGGGGCAAGAGAGTGCGTGTCAGTGAGGTGGGGAGAGTACAAGGGTGCGGAGAGAAAGAGAAAAAAAGATTGCGGTTTGGAAAAGAATCGCGAGAGGGGAAAAGATTTTCAGTGTTTCGCGCGTGTTCTCGCGAGGCGGCTAGTCGACCTCACCCCACCCCACCTGGTTGCCCCACCGCGACTCGCGGCGGGTGTAAACATTTGGCGAAGTCTCTAGTGCGAGGTTAGGGTAGCATGGGGATTGGTCTCACGGGTGGAGAGAGCGTCGAACTGTGACAAGCGTAGTCGCGCCGTCGCGCCACCAGGAAGCCGGGGTAACCTCCCGCGCGCGTCTGTGGTCGCCCACGGGACCACGGGACCGTGATCTCAGGGAATATGAAGAGATCGGGGATGTATTGTCTCCGGTACGAGTCCGCGGCTCGCCATCACTGACCAACCGGAGTGTCGTCGTCAAGTTGGAAGTGTTGACCGCTCGACCGAGCGCGCAAAAGAAGCTTCGATTCTGCCTGGAAACGAACTCGCTCCCCCGCGGCCAGGATGCAGAAACGAGAGTTCAAGGAGTTCACGCGGAACTCCGAGCGTGAACAAGAAGCCGCCAAGAGGACCTCGCGGGGTAGCGGCAATGCCACGCGCTCGAACGCGCATTCCTCGAGGCACAGTGTCACTGCCTCATCCAGCATCCTCATGGTCGGCCCCAATTTCCGTGTAGGCAAGAAAATCGGCAGTGGCAACTTTGGCGAACTTCGACTCGGTGAGTGCGATCTTCCATAATTCATACTTTGTCCTTGGATAATTAGCTTGAATGAGCCGCGTCCTTGACGCTTCTCGTCAAGGATCCCAGTCTTGCGATATCATACTCTTGGCCAATATGTCCTTGCGATTTTCCGATCCACGTTAAGAAACGCATGGGAAATTGACTCCCTTCGCATTTGTTACTTTCGATTCTTCGAGCCATTTGATTCGGCGATGCATTCATCAAAATCGAGTATAGAAAATTGTTTGGAAAACGCTTGAGTTTTATTCTTACACCCATATTATTGTAAGCAGTCTACGCTACATAGCATCGGAATTCAGTTGAGTTCATAGACTGTGTGTTTATACCGAGTGCATAAGACAAAATGGAGCCAGACTGAAAAGTGCGTGGCTCTGTAGGTTCGTCAGCCGAATCTAACCTCTCGCGGAGTCCTTGCGGAACGGTTAGTTCGTGTGCTAACGTGTCTCCAAGGCGAGACTTCGCTCGATGAGGCCTTGCGGCAGCTGCCCCAGCTGATGCTCGCGCGTTGTTTGTCATTGTCCTATTGACATCGCGATTGCTCGTAGAGATCCCGATCGGGTCACGGGCAGGTACGAAAGCCTCGATAGTTCCGGACCGTGTCTATTGCCAACGGAACCTGTTTTGTCGTGTTAATCGTTATCAAGGTTGCCTCGTGCATGACAGCTAAGCCTTTTTCTAATGAAATTTCACGCTATTCGGTTTTATCGATTTCTTTGCGCTGGAAATGGAAATTCAAGTATTCCATACTATCAACCATCGCATATTAACTTCACTTAGCTTCACGCTCTCAACGTGTCCTTCATTATTAAACCGTGAATGTTTCGGTCGATATAAATTTTCTTGTTGATATAACATCAACAGGATTTCATTACGAAACTCATAACGTGTCTATGGATTTCGTATAGTGCACAGTTTTTACGCGTGTTCTTCCCAAAATTTGTAGTATTTTTTTTGAAATTTATGAGGTGATACTTTGTGTGGTACGCATAAAAATTCGCGGCCTGTTTATTACCAAAGTTTGCGTCTCGGGCGTGACGCAACGACGCATGATAAATTTCTATCTTTTATCTATGCTAAATAGCAGCTAAATGCGAGGATGTTTACGTTTACCATGCAGTTATTCTATCGGAGTCTCTCAATGCAGACTCCTGCTTCCCGATTTTACAAAGCAATCTCTGCCTCCTTCGAATCGGGTCATAAACAGTTCAGGACTTTCCAAGTTCTTGCGTAGCGTTCCCCAATCGAGGCTACAGTTAATTTCGTGTATCTACATCGTTAGGACATTATTGTATCGACCTCTTTGTCGTGCTGCAGAGACATATCTTTCATTCTTCCGTACTGTTCGAGCAGCAAACTTGTTTTGAAATGGAAGCTATGGACATATAATAAATATGTATCTCGGTTCTTTTCTCCGAAGCAAAATATCGTATTAGTCGTAAAACTTCCATCCAACTTTTTCCACGAACAAAATACCTCCAAACTACAATTTCCATACGATTTCTAAATTACACTCTAATTGAAATCTAAAGTCTTATTAACTATAGATACAACAACTACTTTAAGCAATAATCAAAATTATAGGTAAAACTGTTGTTAGTTTGACTTTGACTTCTTGTATTAAGTAACCGAAGAATAAAATGAAACCAATAATCGAATGTTTCCACAACAAAAGAACACGCCTTCAGTATTCTGTACTTATAAAAAAAATGAGACAAAGTCTTGAAATTAATCTTCGTTTTAAATAACTTTACTTCTCGAGTATAAATTAAAAAGACAGCTCGTATCTCTGGATATGTCAGATTAGATTAACTAAGTCAAATGACGACTTTAACCATTCTTCACCGACATCAATCGAGAAGGTGACGGTAGTAGCAATTTTTGAATTTCGTTTTGAAAATTACTCTTTGCGAAACGCGTGGCCCGCATTGGGAAACACTACTTTGAAGTGTTTACACTCGAGCGCTCTGCGCCTGTAGTCGCGGATCTTTATCGACGAGCTTACATCTCAATGGGTTATGTAATTCTCGAATGTGTCCATAGCGATACGTGTCGCGACAACGTACTTATTTACGTATGCGAGAGTTATCGAATCTACGAAGACCAGTAAGGACTTTAGGGGTTTGTAAACTGTAACTGGTGTGCCAGTGTCGTTTTGTTCGTAATAGGATCATATCTTTTCTGTTTCTGTGGTAAGAACGAGTGCCACGTAACACGACGACAGACAGACATTCATGAAATTATGTTTCAATGATTACTAATACCAAATACAGCTATACGTACAATTGTTCAGGTAGTTATTGACATCTCGATTGGACGATCATTGTTTTAACAAGACATTTTGAAACGATGACGCAAAAGAACTTTTTACTTTTTATTATCACTCAACCGTCATGGAAAATGTTTTCTTTTTATAAGAAACATACGGAGAAGTGTCCAATCATCTGCTAATAACGTTGATATATTTTATCAGAATTTAAATTACATTGAAAACAGCTTATGTATACCGATTACTAATCGAATATATCAGAATATTTTGTTTTTCTTTTAACTGTAATATTTGGATCAGTATTGGCGCGTAAGGAAATAACGTTAATAATAAAATTGTATAAGAAATCGATTAATTAGGAGAAATTAACAAATTTTCATTGACAGTTAGGTGAGTTTGGTGGATGGCAGATGTTTTGAAGAATCTAATAAAGCATGCATAACAATCTTAATGTCGTCATTACCTGAGAATTATGGGATTTATTTCGCTCCATACCTAACTAGATATTGTACTATACCTATGTATGTATATGTCAATCACCAAATGACCTCTGTAGCAGTTAGCGTGTGAAGATTATATTATGCAAAGACTGACACAGCTGTTGGACAAATTTCTTTTGTCATAAAGTAATCAGCCGCATAGGTGATAATTCTCTGTCGTTCAACATTATATTAGTACTCACACATTTATCGCGTTATCGGCTGAATTGTTGCGGGACTGCAGTCTGCTTTGCCCGCTTCTTATCACGGTGTCGCGCGCAGTTGGCTGATATTCAACAATTAAGATTCTGCTGTGCTACCAGAGTGTTACTCGGGTTTCGTGATGCACTTTGAAATATTTCGAGGCCGCGCAATCCACGTGCTGACTCCAATGAATCGTACTCCTTTTTGCGTGCCTCAAAACTACATAACTTTTCCACCGGTATTGAGTCAAACCCAGGAAAAAGATATGTATACATATACGGGAAATTATCACGTTTATCGTATATTTATTGTAACCGTAGAAAGAAAGACAATAGTTAAATCATTTACAATTATTTGTATTGTTTTAGTCTATTTCTAATCTCAACGATTTCCCTAATATTAATTTTTGAAATTTAATACCCGAGTGTTGATGAAACTTTTGCTGTTAATTGCGTTTATTGTTAATAATAGTGTTAGTGAACAATGGTGAATATTTAAAGTAATAGAACTGTTAAGCCATGTGGTGGAAACAAATTATATGTATAAAGAAATAATATAGACATGATATTATTAGTTTTGCGGTAGACTGTATTAATACAGTAATAAAGTAACACACATTGACAGTGTCAACTACCGTGAGTGCCATAGGGTTGCGACTGGCAGGTTTTAAAAATTGCAAAGACTCCATTCCCGTGATTCATCTCGAGAAGATCAGGGGCGTGTGAATCCCCATTTAGCTCTTCTGCCTCGACGGTTCCTTAAAATCCCTCTGACAAATGGAGACCGAGTCCTGCTAGCATTCAAAAGGACGAGTGTTCGACACTCGTTAAATAAAGTGATCAGTTGGTACTTCCCACTATACTTTGCCCTTTCTCCCTTGTCGCGATCGATACATCCGCCTCTTCTTAAGTTCCTTGCTTTTCTTTGCCTCCGCAGTGGCAAGCGATTATTGGCAAAGCAATCATCATTGTTTCTTAATCCAAGAACTCCCGGTCAGAGACTCATTACTAGTCTAATCTTCTAGTTCCTGCAAAACTTCTTGGAAGTTGCAGTTGATAGAGTTTCGCAGTTCTATTACTCAATTAACGATTCTAATTATTATTAGTGATTCAGGACGTACATAATTAGAATCAGTTTAACGAACGTTTTGTTGATTAATTTATTGACTTGTTTATTTGGTATCAACAGTGAACTCGAGTAAATTAATCAAAACGTGTGGTATTATCTGGAATAAGTTATCTTGAACAATTGTTTTTATGATTCTTGATGAGACAAACGTCGGTCAATAACCTCTGAGACCACAGAAATACGTAACACTCGGTATCAAACTGTCTATTGAGCAAAATTGTCAGTATTATTTTCGATAAAATTGCGGTGAACGATCTAACGTAAAATCTCCAGCAAGATTGTTTACTGAAGGAAGTTGTATTGGGAAAATTTTCGCCTGTTGTTTCATCAAAGTTTATATGGGTCAGCGTAGAGTTCACGTGGGGCAGAATGGTCTATCTGAGAATTGTAGGGTTAATCACACGAGCGCACGCGAAGTGGAAAACGAGTCCAGTCGTGATGTCGTACGGTTAGAATCTCTGACTGTTGTGAGAGCCCGGGCAGGAGTGAGTCAGTCTTAATTTTAAAATGCCACGAGTGTGATTGTGCCACTGACACGTGCGCTCCCGCAGAGATGCATTAGCAACGGCACGGTTTTCATTCGAGGTTCTATTGCGGCTCGAAACTCCCTGAATTATGAATGTTCCTTTTCCAACGATGCGATGAGAGAAAGAGAATAATACCGTATATCGATTCAGACCAAATGTACATTTACATGCATACATATATACATCGATGCATAGATATATTTGTAACTCGGCACGAGCCGACGTGAGCTTCGTTTCAACCATCGGCAAAGAACTAGCATATTGCAATCAGAAACTTTTGAAATTCACGATGTTTAACGTAATAAGCCCTGGAAAATTGTCGACTAGCTATTGGCTGACTGACTAAAAGAAACAGTCAGCTATTGCACGATTCGGTTCATAGTTCTACGGGTTATTACTTGTTTCCAGGTGATTCGTTGCGTAACATGCATGTGGTAGTAGGAAAGGTTGATTGAGTTTGAAAAATTGCCTTAGAGTTGATTTTCATATATTACAGAGTTTAGATTGATATTTATTCTTCTTCTTGGAATAAATTCGGAAATAAGTCTTCCATTATTAAAGAAATAGTGAATTTGAGTTAGGTTTTGTAAATCTGTTTGAAGTGTTTATCGCTCATTGTTCAGAAAGTAGAAAGGATTCGCAAAGCTGATGGATAACAAAAGACCAATTGGAAGTAGATTTCGGAATATTGTTTTTGTATTTGCAAGCCTGTGTTGACACTGACCTAGTATCGTTTAGAGAACCGAGGTTTTGATTGTAAGCTCTCTTTGTGGAATAGAGGATAAGTTGGGTAAAGATTCATGGCTGGGGGGTAATCCGTTAGTCTTGAAAGCTTTGACCAGATTTTTGGGTATCTTTGCTCCAAGCAATGTTGACAAATTCCTTCGAAATCCTTTTCACGTGTATCTTTGCGTTACCCTCTACATCTACACTCCTTTTTTATACTTGCTAATTATTATTCCTCAAATCTCCATGTCAGCCAATTTCTAAAATATATCTCAATCGTTTCTATTAGTTTAAAACAAAGAATTCTTATTAACAAAAACGAAAGTTAAAACAGAAATGTATCGTTCCCATCATCTGCTTCGTAGACAATTTTTAAGACACTAATTAATTATTCGCTTTTAAATTTACTTCAAACCACTTTGTACTTGTCTTTGATACATAAATTAATTAACGATTATTTTGATATTTAAATCAACCTACTAATTTGATGTATGAACTCCAAATGAAATATGTATCTTGAGTTTAATTAAGTACGATTTTCTTAAGTTAAATTTGTTACTGGAAAGCAACTCTAGAACATCTAAGTATTAATTGGTCA
This sequence comes from Trypoxylon attenuatum, assembly GCA_963989405.1. NCBI lineage: Eukaryota > Metazoa > Arthropoda > Insecta > Hymenoptera > Crabronidae > Trypoxylon > Trypoxylon attenuatum. Next base: position 26,827,279 of record OZ022489.1, read on the forward strand.
AAGTAAGCAAGTAAGTAGATAGAACTCGGCAGTGCAGTCCCTCGTTGAACTACAGCGGTTAGAACCACCCAAGTGTGAGGATCCTCTTTCTGCTGGGCGAAGGTTCATACCGACACGCTTGAATGTTTCCCCTCCGGTCTTTCTGCTAACTTCCCGGGATAATTGCAATGGTTCTGGAGCTTCAAACTATAAACAAACTAGGCGCGTTCTCTTTACCCCTTTAGAAGTTACATCTCCAATATTGATTCATTGGCTTTACGGATTTAACAAATAATTCCTTACAATCCGGATGCGACTGTACTCGAAAGCTGTTCAATTGAATATCTCATTCTCAATGCTAATTACAATGATATTATAAGAAATACGGTATTGAAAAAGTACATGAAAATAAAAATTTGATAAAATGTGTTTTTTTATATTGAACTTATTATTTAACAATGGTACACTTATTGTAAATTTGAGTTCAATAGAAAGAAGATCATTAAAAGAAATAAAAATGAGATTCGTAGTTTGACACAATTCTAACTTTAACCACCCGAGAGTAAGTTTGATATGCGAAATTCAGAACTCACACAAAATTAGTACTTTAATGTGATTTTGCATCAAAGAAAGTTGTCCCTGGTCAACTGCGCAAATTAAAAGTAAACTACGAGCATGCCAGACATTTTTGAAGCTCTGGTTAATTTGTCCGCAGTACGTTAATTGCGTTTATAATTCGTTCTCATGTAAATTTTCCGGTAAGCCTTCGGGTACCGTTTTTTTGCAAAGTTTTAAGTTACCGTCGCCGGAATAAGTTAACGGATAGCGCTTGAATAAACGTAAGTACGTTTCAAGTTCACAGGCCAGCAATAGTTGGCATCTTAGCTTATCATTTTCCTCGGCGTACTCATAATTTAAAGAACGATTTGAACAATATAATTTTTTTCAATTTCCCTGAATTTAATAGTACTCGAATAAATTGTTTTCCGAAATTTGTACTTTCGATATTACATTTGTTAGAAATATAAATAATTATGTAAGATACAATCAACGTTCTCTTACGCAAGATATAAAAATTAAAGAAACAAGTTACATGTTAGTGCAAATTGTAAAATTGATATTTGCATATTGTTTCTTAGTCTATTTGTTATCTAGGAAAAAATGCTAAAGTATTAAATATGTTAAAAAGATTGTATAACAGATTTTTATCGTATCGCAAAGTCGCCGGAAGTCATTTTATTTGAAAAACAATTATGCAAAACTATTCTGCTCTCTTGCCACTTTGATCCTCGTCCACTTGACGCGGTTGGCACTTTCCCGATACTCATGCGCGTTGACTGAATATGTTCTTGCATTCTTATCAAAGGGGCTATTCATTATGTTCAATTCGAGGCGCGTACAATAGCGCGATTCACTTGAGCTCCGATGCGAGCGTGATATAGCAACCGGGACAACTTATTGCTATTACCAGCGTAATTTTCACTCGTTTGCAAATCTCTACTTACATTCCTAGATTCAGTAATTGAGTACTCTCCACGTCAAAGTCGCATTTGGATTAGTTTAATCGAATAACCAATTTACTACATAATAATAATTTCACTTCATGACTTAACTTTTCTTTAATACAATAACAATTGTCTCATAAGAAATATTATTTAAAAATATCTTGCGAAATCTGTATTTCGTAAATTATAATAATTATTATTCTTAATATACTTAATTATCGTTTGTGTATTTAATTGCAAGATATCTGTGTATTTTGACATGTTAAGTTTAATTGTATCGTATGAGTGTTAAAAGCGTTAATAATAATTAAATTTAGTAGAGAATGGGAAACACAATTTTCCTTATCCAAATGCAAAGGCAGTTGTCTTAGAATTAGTTAGATGTGCGAACACAGTATTTAGATCTACATCTAATACAATTTGCAGTTTCGTTCTAATATACTGTCTTGCACGATTCGTTAATTAATAGAAGATTACTCTAGTAACGCAGTAGCATATCGCGTACATACGTTGCAACTCTGTTAAGTGCAAACGCATCAGAGAGACACTGAATCATTCATGTCTCTCAGATTTAATAATTCATATATCAAATTTCATCATTCATAGTGTTTATGTCTCGGGATTCGAGTTCCGACGTTGGTACTACAAAATCGTATTGCAGAGAAATTTTATGTTTAATCGAAGATTCAATAATAGCAATTTAATCGAAAATAATAATAATAATGGAACTGGGATGGTGAAATAAGAATAAACGAAGATTAATTGTAAGGAGTTTATATCATGTGCATTAATCATATTTAAGAATACAAAGGCTGGAAGGGTCGATGAGAATTGAGGTTTTGCGGACAGATTCTCGTTTACAGAAGTTGCCAGATCAATCGACTGATCTGCTAGAGAAAGAGAGAGAGAGAGAGAAAAAGCTCCTAAACGTCGGAATAGGAATGTTTTGTTTCATTTTTTTGATCGTGCGGATTCATCCAGAGCGAGTGTTTGCGACACTGATTGTTTTCACGCGACCGCGAGACCACTGTTGTTGCCTGACCGATAAAGCCACTTTAAGGGCAAAACTCGAATTGGACAGATTCACTAAACTACTGCACTACGCTAGCTACATTGGAGCAACCTGCTGAACCAAGAGTTGTCTTTTTCTCTTTTTTTTTTTTGAAAATCCACTTCTCGCGTGCTCTTCCAATCGCATTAATTAGTATCTACATTCGAGTTAATTTGTTAAGTTATCAATACTGCCGAAGGAACGAGCCAATTAAAGTCTGGTTTGTCTTGGTGGGTTGGTGATACTTTGTCACAAATGCCTGTTTTAACACTTTTAATATCCAAGAACCAGTACATCAACTTTCCACATGGGAACAGTTCTAACGTATCTTAATTCAATAATAATTCCTTTTTCCTCTCGAAGATAAAGTTGCACAAGAAAGCCGGACTTTAGTCTGACAATAAACTAGAGAAAGTGGGAAATTAAGTGTGCATGATTTTCAAGTAATTTATAAGTTTCGGAGTTATTTTCGAAAAATTCACAGATATTAAGAAGCTTCGAACGTTAATACATATACGTCGACAATATTTTTTAATTAATTTTCTAAATTCGCAAATACGGGTTTCCGCGCAGTGAGCACATTGTATAGAGATAGTTGCATGGAATTGTTCATTGGAATATTATTAAAGCTGCGATTTGTAAAGGTGAAATTCTCGTTGGATTTTATTGTAAAGCGCAAAATAGGATTCAGATTTCATTCAACTGTCGGTATCTTAACGCGGGTTGAATTTTATTAAATACTTCTTTTGTTATTCAACTCTTCCAGAGTATTTTAATTATCACAGTTTTTAATAATTGAATATCCTTTCGCGAAGTACGCAGTCCGTTCTCATTCATCCGAATTCTGCTGAATGCTGTATATCTATCAGGCATTCCAGGGGAGAAGCTTGAACTAATTAATTAGTTTCTGCCATCGGATTTCATCATTTAAAGGAAATCGTAATTATCAATTGACATAATAATCCTATACAGTCGATGGTAACAGATTAATTAAATGAATTATTGTCTTAATAAAATTAAAACCGCGTGGCATTATTAAAAGCTACTTTTCAGGGTTGTATTATGCATATATGCATACGCAATTGTTCCCGCATAGCGAGTCGAACATTTCAAATTCATTGAATAACGAGTCCATCGCGAGGCTTCGCCGGCTGGCTTTCTGCTTTCCATGGCGATCAGTCGTTAACCCCGTTACGTGTTCGCTCACTCGTCACCTTATTAGCGGTATAGACAGCGCTTCGTTTAATATTCTCAATATTCCTGCCAATACTGACCGATTTCATGCCATTACTAATCGACATGCAATTTTCTTTCTACTCTTTTACCGAATGTCAGATTAATATTCATCGACTTATAGAGAATTTCAATTGAAATATTCCTTTGGCTTCGGGGTTTATCTCGTATTTAAAAGTTTTTGCTATCATATTTAAAAGTATCTCGCATGTGGAACTTGCACTGTAAATACATAGTAGGAATACTGAATGGAATATTCCGATGATGAGGTTTTTAGATTCAAATTAAATTCTGATCCTAGAGATGGAATTGCATTGCGGTTTAATTGTAACTGAAAATAACGCAAGAGACGATTAACTTGAAATTGTTGAATCCACTTTAATGTGGAATCATTTGAAAACAGTTTATATTATTTATGCAAAATGTGAGATCTTGTCGTATCAATATCAATTATAAGATCGTGAGCTATACGTAAGGTATGTTCGATCATACGCAATTAATTATTTCATTAATCAAATTAGGTAATTGGCAGCTGTCTCATAATTATGCCAAATGCTGAGGGAAGTACGGAAATTAGCCTCCGTTAATTTTCTCGTTTTCGGTACCCGACACGAATTAACTCTCATTACCCATTTTCGCCGGCACAAACTGGGAAGGATTTTTGTGTCCGTAGCAATCCACTTGCAGATTAAGCTGCATTAGCAAAGTCAAACGATAAAAGACACGGGATCCGAAGATGGAGATTAATGGGCTATTAACACTTTGATGACCGCTGATGTAGTAGTACATTTTTTCAGAAACAAGGGTTATAGGGCTATTAGTGATTATTGTTTTAATTATCGTTACACTAAGGAGAATTATTAATCGTCTGACAGAAGAGAAAAGATGCAGAAGTGGCGAAAAATCCGTCTGCGCAAAAAGTAGTATTGGACGATCAGACGATGGCGCAACTTTTTCCTGGCGCATTAAGGACGTGAGTTTCTTCTGTTACAGCAGCACGAGGGATTAACCTCGTTACATTTTCGCGTCGATGCCTCCTTGGCGACTGCCAGTCTACGCTAGTTTTCGAACTATGTACCGCTATACATACATACATATATACATACATACATAGACAGACTTATACGGAACTTGCACGTTTATGTCACGAATCGGAAGGAACATGTCCTGGCTCCTCCGGGACGTTTTAACAAATTATCCTGCACACTATCAAATATGCACTTTACCCTTTCGTATCCATTGACTTCAAAGGATTTGGAAGTTTTTCCTGGTCCCTTATGCAATTTAAATATATAATTTTTTTATCCACATAAATCTTGTACCTTTTTTTGGTATTTTTGTGTGGAGACTATGCGAAAGCTTATTGTGTTAGAGACACAATTGTGTATGTGTGGATACAAAGAAGCGAAAACAGAATGACAAACTTATTGAATGGTTTAACGTAGAATGGGGTCTCGCGAACACATATTATGTATTTCTTCCGGATCATATCGATAATATTGTCGGTGAAGATATCTTTAGACTGATTTCTAACGGAAAGTTTGCAATCGTTTTCGTGGAATAATATCCGGTTTGAATGACGAAATTCGGAAAAATCGGCGTGACAGTTAGCTATCCTGACGAATGTTGAACGAACGACAATCAAGCGTTAATTGAACGAACGACGCGCGAGCATTGCTAGTAGTGTGTACGTTTCTGCGTTTCCATTCTCGTTTATCGTTTATTTGTTCGCTTGGAAATGTCAATCTCAGGACGAGGCATCCTGCAAATCAGTACCAGGCGCGATTGAATCACCACAATCGAAATGAACTCGGGTCTTACGAGGGGAATTCTCTTGTCAACATCATTTGATGGGTCGGTAGTTTTATGTAGAAACACTTACTCCGTGGGGCTAAGACCTGATTCACAATCTAATTATTAATTCGAGAAACTCAATTATCCTTCCATCTGTTAGAGTACATAATGCTTTCCAAGATCGATTGTTTGTTTCACTCTACGATCTTGCCTTTTCACTTTCAGTTTCTTGTTACCGAGCACCCGCTCGCAATATGTTTGCATTGCAAATGACAGAAAAGGAATAATTGGTTTATTGGAAAGTTTAGATGGAAGATACTTAACTCTCTAAGTGTTGTGTTAGGTTTTTTTGGGGGAATAAAATCACTCGATGTAACATAAAATTAGTAAATATTTATTTTCACTTTGAATTGATTTAATATTGAATTTACGAGCTGAAAAGATTCACGGGAAGAAATTTTGAAGTAAAGAATGTAATGTGTACGAATGTACATAAGGAGTTAAATAACACAATTATTTTTATTTCATTTAAAACTGAGTATTGTTCTACTTAAAGCAATGCATTACACACGGTTTTCAAAATTATACCAATCCAAATGAGTTAATATACTCTATTAGCAATAAAGTGCAAAGATGAACAGAATTAATGTTGTCGTGACTTGGAGCACGTGGTGTGAGCTGCGTCGTTGTTGGCATACGCTCGCGTTTATCAGTTTATGGCCTTCCCCGTCATCAGGCTGTCGACTCGTGCTTCTGCACTGTGCAGTTATTGTACACATGCGTTTAGCTGACCAGCTGCGCAGCCGGAAACACTGCGCGCTCCTTCAGTTGCCCAAACTCGTTTGGATTCTTCGTTTCTGTGAGAGACTACGTGCCCAATAAAATGCACATTTCTATTGTATTTAAGTATTCAATACTCTCTGTAGCTTCTATTTTGACCTTGCAAAATTGTTATCCCGTGAAATAAGGATATTTGAAATGTGATGCAATGAGCAAATGGAGAATCTACATTATACATTATAGAGAGTGTGTAACATCATTCTTGGTTGACATTGCGTGATTTTGATTAAATAGAGTTTACTCACAAGTTAAACTTAGCATTGACTAATTCACCAGCTAAAATTCAAAGTGTCTCGAGAATCTACTATAAACATAATTATAGAAATGACGTATTCACTGTCATTAATTAAACTCTAGATTACTATCGCGCATTATACTTAAATGGACCTAGGTAAGGATTACTCGTTGTGAATATGATTTCCTTAAAAAATTCTGTTCACTTTGGAATATCAAAAATATTATTAACATAATTTTATACAATAAGTTCCATTGGTAAAGAATTTCAAACGTGTTGTTTGAGCTCCATTAATCATTCGGGTGTGTAACAAGCCATATATTGCTATTGGTCGAAGACAAGCGTGTCCGTTATTGCCATTCGCGTGTCACGACACGCGAGTAGTAAAGCGACTTTAAATTGCTCACTACAAAGGGTTGTAGCCTTCGAAGTTGATTACTCTTACGTATTGTAATTTTTTTTTTTTCAAAACAATAATCCATTTGTGACGCAAGGTCTCGTATATAAATTTTCGTACAAAGTAGTATTAAATACCATTTATTATTATTTATTCAGGAAAGTTATTTTAGATTAAATTATCGTGACTGCGAGTTTAACGTAATCATTGTAATTATCAATTAAAAGTATCAAGTTATCGCGAATAAGAGGTCACTTTACCATTCGCGTTTTTCGGGAATACAGTTTTATTGCAGCCAATTTTTTCCTTATGATTTAGCGACGACAGTTCTTACTTGCCATTTTTCTTCCTAATAGCTCCGTTGACATTAGTGAGGCAAGCACGATCGAAGCACTCTCTTGGGTTTAGAACATTTAGAATAGGAGCTACCCAACTTTTTTTGGATCGTAACTGCTTTAAAAAAGCTTAAAGATTGTGATGTCTGTTAACACGAAAGATAGCTTCATTTTTTCGACAGTTTAATAGGGAGTCATAGTTGAAGAAAAGAGAAGAAAAAGAAGAAGTTATAGAGATATTGTGTTTGTGTATCCGATTGTCAAGGTAACACAGTAGAATTCTGACAAACTTCTTCTTTTTCTTTAGAGTAATAAAAGTGTAATTCTGAAATTGTTCAGCAGCAAGTAATAAAGATAATAATATGTAGAATTTCTACATGAATAAAGTTAGTCATATGGTAAAAAGATAATTTCTTAATCGTCCTTAAAGTAACAGATTTCACATTCTTACGTCAGCTCAACTGGTACAATAAAACTCACGTAAAACTACAGTGGCTCAAAAGCAAGCATCAAAATGTTCAGATATACACGTCACATATTTCTGCATAATATTTCCATTTCTTTAGACAAAAGATAAATGTAATGGTACAGTTGACATAAGTAAGTAGCTTTTCTTCAACAAAATTCAAGCATAAATTTGATATTTATCACTCAAACTATACCGTAGAAGGTGTTGCCAGGTATTTTTGATTATTTTTTATCATTTCGAAGTAATTGAATGATATCACTGTTAAAGAAATATCCATACGTATGTTGGAAAAGTATTGAGTAACGGAGAAAGAATTTTTCGAGTGACTGAATAGCCACATGGTAGATTTAGCTTCGATGGAACTCGAAAATACGCTTCGAGACAGGAAATACGAAATTCCAAACCGTAGGTCGCACCACGGTATACATAAGACCTGGTTTCCGGTCCTACCTGAGGGGGTCGATCGTGCTTGCCACTATATTCCCACGATCACCTCCTGGAAAAATTGATCGAGTCCTAGCTAGGACGTGCTCGAAATTCGCTGACGGAGCTATAGTCACAGTCTGCGATGTTTTAATCATGATTTCTGTGCCGTTAACAAGAGTCACGCACTCGTTGACCTCATTACGCTTTTGCTTTGCGATAAGCCTCTTCTTTCTATTTTCCTATTTACTCCGCCTCCAAGGTTGCAATTAATGCACTGAGCTTTGATTATTAAAGACTTCCCCCTGGAATATGATTTACAAGTTGTTACACACATTGTTTACGAGTCGCGGTTGACTGAAAAGGTTCTTGAAGTATTATCTTGATTTTTTTTTTATGAATCAAGAACGAAATAGCTTGATACCGGGAAAATAGTGGATGTTTAGAAACGGGTGGGAATCTTGTTTAGGGTAGGTTCTATGGGCAGAAATAAAACAAAAAGTTTCACACTTGAAAATGGGGTAACTGACAATCTTTGAACACTAGAAGTATAAACCTTAAAATTTCATTTAAAATGAATCCTTTATCAAGTCTGTTCTTTTCAGCGTTTTGTCAATATTTTATCTGTATATGGTTATTTATAAATATATAATTCTATACTAAAATTATTAAATATTTTTAGCTTGGTTTCTTATCTATACTTTCTAGCATGCCTTAGTCTTGCTTAATCAGGCTTAATTAATAGAAATTGTCTTTACTTTTTTTGAATTGACAATGAATACGGCGCAATTCTTTGAGCAAGATATTGCTAAAGATAATTTCAGCTTATAAATATATATTCTCGAAGTGACGAATTGATAAACAGGTATTCTAATGAAACAGTTCTCAACCGGCTCCAATTTTCTTTTTATTCACCTTTTATTCACCATTACAATAAAATATTAAGATCGACATAAAAACAAGTCATAAATCATATTAAAAAATGTGTTGAAGTTAAGCACATTTCTTGCGATAATTTAAAACACTCTACGATGATAATTCTTTCTTTATTGCCTCGATATACAGTATTATTCTATCGAAGATTCACCACCCTATAAAACTCCCCAGACCCACCGGTCGATTCTGCCCTTCCGTTTCAGAATGAACGGTGCCGAGTAACAGTTACATACTAAACCCATACACCGTAAACGAAATCCCTTGTCCCTTTCCCCAAAAATTCCGACCAGCTGCTCTGAAAGTGCCAGGCATCCAAGTCAGCTGATTCACCCCAGCTGAGGCGAGCAGCGGAGTTTTAATTTCGCCAGTTGCAGCAGCCCTTCCATTGCTGATTTTCCAGCGGCTCGTAGAGCACGCCAGACCGGTCCACCGGACATTGGCAAACTTTACTGGCTGGAAGAACACGCAATAACACGCATTTACACGCACACTAGTGAAACCTGGGACAGGTAGCAACCTGTCTGAGAGTTCGACTCGCCGGCTCGGATGACTCAGGAGAACCCGATGACTGCAAAGTGAAATGAACTCGGCCCCGGATCCGGCTAGACTAGCCGTGTAACGTCCTTTTAACGCCTCTCTTTCTTTCTTTCTCTATCACTCTCTTTCTCCTTCCCCTCTTCCATCTCCCCCTCCCTTCTCTTATTTCCTTTTCGTTCTTTTTCCTAGTTGTCTCTCTTTCTCCTAGATATCCTTCTGTCCACTAATGGCTTACCTGCACGTTCCCTCGACTTCTGTTTTCTTTTCTTCTCCGTTTGCTTCTTTTTCTCGAGAACGAGGAAAGTGAGAGAGAACCCGGTTGGAAGAATACACTTCTCGAGGATATATGTAGCTCTTGAAGTGCTTTCTATGTATCATATTGAATCGTTTCTGCCTTGTTTTAATTAATTTAACGGTAAAGAGGCCCTGGAATCGATCTCTTTTGTTGTGAAAATATACCTGTATTCTGGGAGATATGGTCGAATAAATTATTACACGGATCGTATGTATACTCATGGAAATGGTTTATAATTTTTTCTGAATATGCATTTTTACTGATCGGCGATATGAGTGACAAGGCCGTTACCCAATCGATTGGCGTACGCTATTAAAAGGAAATAAGTTGATATTTTACGAGAAAATCGTTCGCATTTATATCTTCGTTTTTCTTAGTAGATGATTAATGTAGTATGAGTCTAGTGTTCAGGATATAGGAACTTATAGTGAATTAAAGATATTGATTGATTTTTCTTTACAATTGTTGCAATAGTACGAATTGGAAAAATTAATGGGATATGTGGTTAGGATTTTTAGAAGCAAAATTGAAGCTTACGGTTTACAAGATTTGAATTTTATGGGAATATAGTGAAATATTCTTTTAATACTGGCTTCTCGTCGAGTGCACCCCTCTGGTTGTCGGTTACCTGCGCGGGAGCGCCTCGAGCACGGCTCGATACCTAAATACCTGCTTGGCAACGGAAACGCGATATACGCGGCCACTGAAAGAATGTTGAAAATGAGTTGAGCTCATATTGGAGCAACTGCTCGGCACTGCTCCTAAAGGCCATCTGCTTTCTTGGTGCTTCGTCGTGTCAAGGAACAAGCACGTGATGAACGCTGTGCCAACCTTTCCGGTTCTCTTCCCTTTGTCCGTGCCTTCGGGCACAGTTTTCTAAAGGGCAAGCCACAACAGTTGGCCGATCTTTGGATCAGAATTTTACTTTTTGGTTTTTCCTCAGATCTGTTATTTTTTATCGATGCAACTATGCTCGGTATGTACTTTATGAAGCTTAATCAAATCCAGTGGACAAAAATTCATTTTTGCGAAGGTACTTAGTTAGAAACTCTTTAATAGAATGTTGTTAAACGGAAATTCGTTACTATACTTATTACAGCGCAGTGATTCGTACGCATTGAAAACGATACTGAGTCATTCGTGATTAAGGTATTGAAGAATGATTTACTGGTTAGTCAAACAGTCGTAGAAGTTTTAGCTCGCTTTATTTCGCCAATTTAAACTTTTCCTTTGAAAATCATAATAGAGGATTGTTTGGAACATGATCAAACTCTTCTACAAGAATAATACGAAATAATTTATTTTAGCATTTAAAAATAATTTGAATTCAATTTTGAAACATAAAAAATGAGGATTGAAGAATTCGATGTAAACAAAGAAAGCGTTCTATTTGATTTCCAGTAACCTTACTTTAATATCAGACTACTCTACTACATTAATAATTTAAAATTGAGTACAAGATCGTTCTCGAACAAGGCGAAACTTCATCGACAGTTCGAAGTAGGCATATGCGAGTCATAAATCCGCAAAGATACGCGAACTCAAGCGGTGTCTTTGATCAGCAGTTCGTTAAACACACCGGGCGGTCTGGTACGATTATAATTCGTGAGAACGGATGTGTTTCAGGAAGTAAACAAGCCTTGCGGCACTATTCTCGTCGTTACTATTGTTACGGACTGGTCGTGTTGCATCTCATAAAACTGCGGGTATTATTGGATTGCTCGCTTCAATACTTCTCGACGATTCTCATCTTTACGTACGAAACGCTCTTCCACGGTCGCTCTTAATCACTTTCGAGATTTTATTGCTATGTAAGGTGTCTCAGTCGAAAGGTAGAATACATATTTCTTTTATCTCCACTGTTAAAAATTTGCAAAACTAATTTTTTCCTAACTTTTTACCACTATAATCATTTTTCTTTCTTATCCTTTAAAAATTATTATTACGTTTTCTAATAATTATAATTCAAATTTGTTGTTTTACGAAAAAATGAAACTTATAAAAGTATGAAATATTAATGCGTATAATAATTAATGGAGGTTTTATAAATCAAGTAGAAACGTTATGAGGCAAGTTTAGCAAAATTGGTAGCGACTTATCGAATGATATAATCGATCTTAATGCGAAACTAATTGCACATGGTCACGCGACTCATACTAATAATGTACCTTCTCAGATAACATTTGATTAATAAGCAAGAGTTATCGATCTTAATTCACCCAGTCATTCAGGGTGTCTGGCAGCAAACCGATCTCTAGTTATTGACGTTACACTTACCACTAATGTCATAGTCATATTCCATTTTTGGCGAAGTTCCACTCGTGGAGAACTTGTTATTTCCACGGAGCTTACGCTTGTTCTGCTCATTATTCGAATATGTAAGTATTTTAGCCATAAGATATTATTTGATTATATAAATATCTTATTTTTTTAAATTTTATTCGAACAATATTTCGAACCAGAATTTCTTCTATAATATTTATTTTTAATCACTGATAATGATTAACATTAAACTATATGAACTGATCGATTGATGTAAATCTTTTTTCAAATAAGTTTGTGTTTCGTTCGTTTATCTGTGAATGATGAATAATTTTCATTTGAAAATAGATCCGATATTTCCCTGTTTTGGAAATAAACCGGATTTCTCGGCTAGTTCTTATATTCATTCCCTACTCGAATAAAATCTACTCAACCCGGTGAGTTGACGCGATAAAAGCTACACGAGAAGTAACCTTCTCGAGTAGATCTGGCGCGAGATCGTGCGGAACCCAATTTGTTCCTTTTCTCCGATTTATTGGGTGTCGTTTGATGAGCTCTGGCGCGGGAAAGTGGGCGCGTGTTAACATTTCGAGGAATTATGTAATATGCAAGAAGACCGATGTCCGCAGAAGCGACATCGGGTTATTCTGCGAAATAAATACAAATTATGTAGGTCAGTTTTAATATAAATTCGCGGATATTCGTGTTACAATTAGCTTGTTAATTAAAATTTAATTTATAAATATTTTTAGCTAATATTTTACTTGTAATTAAATTTTACCAGTTTTAACATGATTTTAAAAGCATTATATTATTTTTCTAAAGGATGAAATTATTTAAACTCACACAGAATCACTCAATATTTTTATAAATGTTCATGAGCAGCCTGATCAATGATAATTCGCTAATTGTCATCGATGTCAGCTGACAATATTATCACAACTGTGAACCAAGCTTATTAAGAATATCAGCAAAAACATTGCGATTCACTGTCAAGTCGGCCGGCATCGTGAGCTGATGCGAACGGATTCCCTCGCCTCTGTCCATTCCGCCACTTAACTCTGAGCAGCCGCTATTGAATTATGTCGCTGACAGTGATTGATGTTTGGCCATGCGGACTTGCTTGCGATTCGTTTCTGCAGGTAGTTGTCGTTGCGAAACCCTCTTTCGTATCGAACATTTCGGAAGTGGCAGAACAATCCTCACTAGATAGTATTCTGTCACTTTCTCCCACTAAGTAATAATAATAACGATTTGTTTACTGTCTTTATCCATTTTACAACTTTTTTGCATTCGTCTTTAACACTGCAAAAAATCCAGTTTCTTAAATATACAGAGACGAATAGAGATACTTTTTACGAAAAACTGAATTTTAAGTTCTGCACTAATTCTGATATTTGAGTAATTTCGTGTGTATTAATAATTACGGATTTTAAAAGATCCACAGATACAGATGCGAATTTATACTCAATTCGTTCAACTGCATTTGACTTTAATTAAAAATCATCATTTATCAACAAAGATAGATTTCTTGGAGAGAAAATCCTTGATACGTTGCTAAAGTAAAAAAATTCACGAATCAGTCGGTTTTGATTGCTTCGATAGTTTTAATATCATTGTCGTATATATACGTATTTGCTCTTCTGTGCGTGATACACGCTGTTAAGGTTTGTACTGAGCTACTTGGCACAATGCTCACAAGCCTGAACCTTGGTTTATGACATAATGGTACTGAGCAGGCGTGTCTTGGGTAGATTTATTCTACGGAGGTAGTTTTGGGTTGGACTGCGTAACAGTTGTTTGGGGTAAGAAGAACGCACAGGGTCGCAATCTTGCCACTAACAATAAGTGTCATACATATTTATGCTACTACGGTGATATACATGTAAACGACAAGGTTGCTGCTGAATTCAGTGATGCCCTATTAAAAAGTAATTATCTACTCGATATTTGGGGGAAAATCTTCTTGCTTTTAAATCGGTACCTTTTGTTTTGGTTACACGGTGATCAATGCAATTGGAATTAATCGTCGATTGTAATTTATATCATAATGCGATACACTCAACGATTTAATTATCTTTTATTTATCATGATCCAGTTTTGCGTAGTCAATTATTATTACTGTGTTTTCCTACAATTAGCTTTTCTTTTTTTCTTTTTTTATGTTTATCCGCTAATTTCTAGGTGTATAGTAATAAATTAAATCAAATTGAATCAAATTAAATTATATTAAGTTAAATTTACTTTCGTAACTGCGGTATATTTCACTTCCCTAATACTGAGTATCTAAAATAAGGAAATTTTAAAGGAATTTGAAATAACGTAAACTGATCGGAAACTAGATAAGGCTTCGTAGATGACGCGAATTGACGTCAATAGCTGTAGAAGGGTTGACTTTGTAAGGTGATACAAAATTCTTCACAAAACATTGTATAGAACGTATTAAGTCGTTTGATAATTTGATTTTTTGCGGATAATCCTTGTAACATATACATTGTACATATACGTGCCCTGAAACGTGGTATCCTATACTACTTCGAAGCTAATATGATCTTTCGGAATAATCCAATATCTAATTAATACTTGAAATTTTACAATGACAATGTGTATCCCGTAAAGTTTAAGAATCAATGACTACTGAATATTAACAGGTATCCTGCCACGTGTATCATATGTATGTTTCCATTGAACTTTCGGTTACCTAAAACCATTTAACATTCTCATTGTGTATCATTTCTGCAATCCAAATGATGACAATGTCTAGTTGCAACAAAATTTCTGCTCACGTCGTGTAATGCATTTTATATACGTTCATACACTTAGTATAATTTTCATTTTTCTTTAATCACTCAATTTTACAACACAGATTAATTAATTGAGACTTTTAATGATACAAATAACATACATATGTCAATAAAACGATATTCTATATTTTTCGCACTCTATAGCTTTGAGAAATCAGATTAATTTCTCGCTTTTTTGCATTTTGTTATAAGATTGTCCCCATTGTTTCGCGATTCGAGCGATGATTATATTGAGGGGAAGGGGAATAAAGCCGATCTGTTTGAAATCCGATTCGATTATTGTCTCTGGCTGAAAGAAATCGCCTTCCACCATTTCCATTGACCCATTTCTCGATTCTTCCTCGGCAACGCTTTATTCTCCCAGTCTCTTTTAACATTTTTTTGGGGGGGGGGGGGGGGGGGGGGCTTCTTGGGCTTTAAGGTCCACATTCGGGATTGTTCCTCATATTGTACCGTGTGCGGCCTTCTCTCGAACTCAAGCGGAAGCTTCATCAATATTTGACGATCACGTGACCTATCCGTATTTCGAGTGGCTCGCCAATAAATTCGCGAGTCGTAATAGAATTGAATTATTCGCGAGAACTTGCAGAAGTCAGCGTTTTTACAAATTTCCTTTTTTTAAAGCTCACCTCATTTAAGCCTTTCATAAATTATTATTTCGATTATACTTGAATTATAAACATGTGTTTTTACATATAGAGAAACAAAGTGACGTCTTTTTAATGTGAATATTCTGTTTGAATATCTAAATTTGTATAATATTATAATTCCCGAAATTATCTTGAGATTGTTGGAATCGTAATGAAATTATAATATTCTTGGAAACCTTTTTTTAATTCCACCCCTAAAGTTTAAAAAAGAGAAATATTGAAAATTATATATATATGTATACATCTTTCGTACGAGTACTTGCAAAGTACTTCTTAGGAACGATAAGAGAAGGGAATTCTGAAGCGATTAGCGTGGAATAATTTTATTAATTACCACTCAAAGGTCAGGGTTTTGGATCGTGACATTGCTCAATAAGCGGCGCTTAACTCCCTTTCTCTCTCCCGCATTTGACTGAGGCAACTCGAGGGAAACTTTTTTTTCGCGTTGGCAATGCATCTATTCATTGCGGCACTATAGTCAGCCGGTGCAGCATGAATGAATGACTAAAGCGGCACGAAGGTAAATAATGCCTGGCTCGTCTCACGATCGCACGGCCGCTGGCGTAGGCAGTACCTATCGTGTTTGCGATTAAACCGTTGGAGAATCGCCCGATATTCGAGTCTGACATTCCTTCCACCCTTTCGCGATGTACACCATTTTTGGACTTCCTCACTAGGATTCTCAGAAACGAGAGATAATAAACGGTAAAACTTTTCACGCTAATTGAAGAAATCGTTTATTCGTTCTGTGATTTAATCATTTCTCGTTAAAACACACTCTTATGGTATTTATCGAAATATCGTGAATGATTTAATCATTTTTAAGTTGAAAATATTTGTTAAAATTCTCAGTTTATTGTATTTGGGAATAATGAGGATAAATTGTTGAAATATGCCCCGTGTAAGGTATTTGAGTGATGATGTAATTTAACGTAACATTTTCAATGAATTTATGCGCTGGCCAGAATGCTCTCAGTTATTTTTACCGTACGCAGTAAAATCAGACACAGATAATTGACAGTAATTTTACCGTGAAATACTCGTGTTTTATTGGAATAAAGCGTCCCGGCTAAATTGGAGTGTTGCATATTTACGTGGAACAAGCTTTTATTGTTAATTTACACGTCGTAAACGTTTAGTATTAATACTGGAGGATTACGTATACAGAGGTGATAGCGAATACAGAATTCCGAGTTTCATTATCTATCAATTTCCAACACTTTTATTCCTCGTTTTATAACGAATTGAAATTTCACAGTAATACAGAAAATTCATGTAGAAAATAAAATCAAGTTCTTATTGCGGATGATTGTCATTTAACTACGGTACTTTAATTAACACTGAAGCTAAAAAATGGATCAAAATTGAGAATTTTCTATTTTATTGATTACATTTAATTCTCATAAAATGACATTTAAAATTCTGTTATCGTTTCATTTCGAATATATCAAACTCAATATAGAAATATTAATTCGAATTTAGCATTGCCGACGTCTATGGATTATACAATTGTAGGCTTTGTTTCTCGACGAAAGCATGCAATAAAATGTCTAGTCAATCAAGCCAGCTGGAGCTTTCCCAATATACTCGAGATTGATGCGGTAATGCGCTCGCGTATTATTATTAGCACGTACCATCCAACTGTGATTGGCCTTTGCATGGCTCGCATTATGTCGGCGTTATTTATTAAGGCACTATTCACGGCTAACGGAATAGGCACGTCGTGACAATAGGGCAGAAATTGCGAAACGTATGTATGTGCCTAATCGGAGAATGAATCTTTTCATTATTTTCGCACTCTACCGCGAATAACTTAACGCCTCTTTCACGATTAGATGATCGAGTACATGTGTTTCTTTGTGAATTGTATCCTTGAAACGATTTAATAACGTGTTCTATGGAATCTTTAATGTAAGTACATAGTAAACTTCCGAACTAGCTAGTATGAAATCTGGATTTTGTTGTGTTAGATGATAACAAAGAGTGTTTAATCTAATTAATAATATAATGATATAGAGTTAAATATTTATATACAGAAGATGTAATATCTAATTTGGGTGTATTAGTTTTATTTTGTAAAATCTATATGTATAAAATTTCAGTTTTAATGTATCATAAAATTAGTGTATTAGACACTATTTTATGAATAGATACAATATTTTGTAAGGCGCTGAGAATTTAAAGGGCGCGATGATTAGTAACTTAACTGTTCTACAGCTCACGCCACAGTTCTTTGTAATTTCGAAATCTCCGGCCGATTGTTGGCAACTCTAGATCCATGTTATTTTAAAATCTACATCTACGCACCACAAGTGCAATTTTATCGTATTTCAGTTATGTTTAGAATGAATTCGGTGGATTTCTCTATTGGAACTTTGATCTTGAATTAGTTTTTCTTTTTTTTCTATTGTAATTACATTTTTAAAGAGGCAGAGATATTTAATCAAATCTTGATACTACGAAGAAGAATTTTTATTGAAATTTTATTTGTATATTTTATTTATTACAAGTATCGAATCCCTGATTATTACATTCATCCTTCGATTCATTTGAAGTTACTGTTCTCTAGGATCCCGTTACTTACAAGTCATTAAAACGCAATCGAGGGAATTGTTCTTGGCTATGCTGCAGCAATCGACATTCTATTGCGGACGATAAAGTTATGCACGAAGCGTATATGCAAGCCTCCGAGGATTTAGTTACTCGTTAGTCGTGACACCAGTTGTGTTTGAGGATGTGAGAATAAACTACATTTGGAAATCGGTTCACGCATTATTCTCAAACTTCTCTATTATTCAACTACATAAACCGAATTTAGTCAGAAACTATGTACACTTTCCTGTGTAAGTGGAAATGATTCCAGAATTCCCTGTTTTGTTAACTATGATATAATTATACTTGAGGCAATTAAACTTTTTTTACAGGTAAGTAAAAGTCATGATGTAATCAGAACAAATTAAGTAGTGAATTGTTTCCTGGAGATTGCGTTCTTTCCTATTTACAATTTTTCGTCCTTTTCGTGATTCGTGGTAATGAAGAGTGCGAAGTGGTACCAGTTCGCGGTTGAAAACCTGTCAAAGGGTCTGTCAATGCTCGAAACGCTCTTTAGGAGCGTTGAAACACGAAGAGAAGCTTGTCGATGACCTCCTTCTAACAAAGTTGGCTTCGACTTGTTCGCCAGTTGAATTCTGCCTTCACCAATGCCGATTCTGCTACCTGATTACTTACGTCGCGTTGCTATGGTGCTTCCCAATTGACTTGTTGCTTGGCATCCAATAGAATTCCACTAAAGATACAAATATTCAAGATTTTTTATTTCATACTTTTCTCGGTTTTTCTTCTTCGTCATTTTTCTAGATTGATGGACATCGATAAATTCTTCGCTTTTGACGTGGAATATCTTGACTAGAGGTTTCGTTAGGTTGAATGACAGACGAGAGATTCTGTAGACTCGAATGTGTCATGTGTCAAACGTGAAACGTCGGTGGAAGAATATAATGCAACCAAGTCTCTTTCTCACGGTTCGTCGAATCAATCTTGACTTTGAATGTGAGTTATATCGAGATCGTTTAGCTGAAAGCATTGAAATATTCGGTTGTCCGGAAAGTTCGTGCCGATCGTAATTTTATTTTGCCAAATATATCAATCTTCTATAAATTACGTGCTAATTTATATTTATATAAATTGTTATAGAATTTAAGTCTCACGTTTCAAAAGGCACATAGTATTTAACCGAATTTCATGCAGTATACAAATACTATAATTTCAAGTATCATCTAGAAAAATGAGAATGACTTTATTGAATGATTCAACTCGACAGATTATTTACTGTATAAAATTTGGAGCTATGATATGAGTTGTAATATACCATATTGCGTAATACAGTAGAAATCCAAGCTGCGATTGCGTTACATTGTTAATTAAGAAATAGCTGAACATCAAATTTCTTTCGGATGATTAATTTAGTTGTTCGTGTCAATTTTCAGCTCGTCTTTAATTACTTGCCTAATTAACGAGAATCCCGTAAACAAGCACGGAAAACTTTGTAGTTTCTAGTTAGCCGTCTTTCATGTAACACAGGATTCAGCCCTGTTCGTTATCATCACTCTCGTACTTTTAATTATAAAGATCTCTTTTTACTTGGTCCAATGAGAAAGTTAATTACAAAACAGGAGTAGAGTAACATGATATAAAGTAGATATGTATATTAGTCGAAAGAAATTATAGGGCATTGTGAAAGAAATAATTCTTCGATATCTTCTAGAACTCTATGAAAATTGCAATTTGCACGGTTTCTAAAAAATAACACATCACAACATTATATCTCTGAATCTTTTTTCAGGTCGTCAACGTAAAACTAAGTCATAAAAACTAATTTCACGTTTAATTTCATTTTTTTTATTCAATTTTTTTCACTATATTAAGCCCAAACTATACAAATTGCATGCGAGATACTTTTTACATCTCAACAAGTATGACAGATATTTAGGTGGTCTTTAAATGAGACACTTCGTATAGCACCCGTTAGCATGAACGCGTGACGCAGCATTTGCCAAGATACTTTTTGTCCCGTAACCTGATTTTTTCGTGTCAACTGAGAGGTCACATTATCTCTGTGTTTTTTTTTTCACTCCCGTTTTAAAGCCAAATACAAGTTTCACTTTGCATCGATCCCGAAGGCACCGAGGTCGAGGAATTCATTAGAAAGGACGTCGTCGTGGCAATGCTGCGGCATAAGGTCAAGCACACCATTGTTTCTTGTGCAGTACTACTCCCGGCTGCCAGATTTATGTATCATCAAACACAATATTTGCCTTTTGCGTCATACTTACTTTTTCATTGTTTTCTCTTCCTGCTTCTTTTCTTTCTGTCTCTCTTGATTCCTCTTCTTCACAATGTTGACTTCTGGTAGATTTTTCTTCCTCATTTTTTCTCTTTGCTAATATTCTGTAAAGGCTTCACTTTTTTTGTACCTTACAATTTTTGTGTAACCAGTATCCTAAACATGGAGATGAGTTCACCATTTTTTTTGTTACTTTATTACCAAATGCAAATTTGTTATTTTATTATTATTATTGCGTTACTACAAAAAATTAATCCTTTTTGAGTTTATTCGATTCGATTTTTTTTCAAAAGTAATCAAGAGTTTTCTGAAATTTTTCTAACCCTTGTAGAGGAAACAAGTCGTTTCGATGCTCGTATTTAAAGACGAAACTTCTACTTTATCCTATTTTCGCTATTTTAGAATTTTGTTTATTCTGGGTTGCAGAATCATCTCTGGAATGTTGTATCTTTCACTGATTTTCTTGGCGGCGTGCTAGATTATTTTTCTTCTCTTCTTGTGGCTCTAATTCTAACGTTTTCTCTTTTACCCGAATGGAAAACCGTTGCATAGAATTTTTGGTACTCTCGTTTTCCTTTATATAATAATTTTAAAGTCAGGGGAGTTGCAAAAAAGTCAGTAACACATTTACACATTTGTTTCATTTGTGCGGAAGTTGTGCTGTCGAGATACAGAGGGAGAAAGAGAGAATTGTTTGGAGTATAGTACCATTTCTGCCGTTTAGCGTATAAAATCAAGGTGTATACTAAATGAAGCCAACCACGAGAGTCAGAGTGGTACATACTACCAAAAATGTTATTTCTAACATAAGAGAGACTGCTACGTCGCATAGAACGTAGAAACACTGCTTGATGCGGTTAAAACTGGGTATGAAAAACCACAGAGACAGAGAAAGATGTTCCTGTATATTCCTTTAAGAATCCTGGTATCCTTTTATATGCAATTTTTTTATTCCAACAAATACACAAAAATGTCCTCACCTTATCAAAATTGAAAACTGTACAAATTCGGAAGAACAATAATTACGAATAACGCATACAATTATTACGTTTAAATTAATCCGATATTAATAATTTCTTATTTCTCCAGTATACATATTTTAATCTTATTTTTTATAGTATATTTTAATATTCACGTGGACATCAAGTCGGCAACTAGCAGATTTTTCAGCAATTAATAATTCCAATTATAAGTTCGTGTAAAAATTGATGGTCGCACCTTTTTGCAAATGTAGAGTTAACCCAGTTGCGAGTGATGGTAGTAGGAGGAGGATTCGCGAGTATCGGGCACGCATAATTGCAAGAGCGTTGTGTGACGGGTATATTTTTCCAGAGGTGTATCTATCTGTTTGGTTTGCAATCGCTGCAAGCGTGAGTTACGGGTCACCCTCATGGACGGGCAGTCTCATCTCGATCAATATTATCAGTTCATCTATGAATAATCGGAGCTGTGCCGAGCCACGACGTGTTGGGACCAGGCGGCACCTTCGCTCGAAAGAAATCGAATTTCCTTGGATTTACGAGCTCTACGTGTTTTCCATTTCTAATCCACTCAGTTACCAACAAGTAAGATCGAACGATACTATTGTATATTCCGTTATATATATTTTCCTGAGGAATATATTAATTCTTTCTGCACTCGCAGATTTGTTTTGATCATAACATTCTATTATATTATCTCGCAAGTTAGAGAAGGAATAACAACTTGAATTTTTCCAACTTAAGTTTTATTGTAATATATTGAGTCAAACATTGTTGAAATAATATAAATAATCGTAGAGAATATTTATGAACCTTGCGAACGCTAATCGTTAATTATCTAAACAATAAGAGTTTCGATTTGTTGGTATTGAAGATTGTAATAAAGACTATTGACAATATTCATGAATTTAGAGATATGTATTTACAATGTATGTATAAAGTATAGCTTGTGAAGTTGTATAAATACGAACACAAATGATTAGCAAGATATACAATGAATCTGTTTCGCAGTCAACGCGTTAAGTTAAACGATAATCCGGGATTTCAATCGGAGCTGAATGAAAGAGTTAACCAAAATATATTCCAGTATAAATGGGGAAGGGCCAACGGGACGTGTAATCTCTGCGGCAGAGATCAAATGGATCAAAGAGCGTTTTCCCCTCGAATATCATTTGCAGAATCCCAGGGAAGAGATAGAGGTGCGGGCTCGGTGCACTGGAAATTCCAGGCACGTAATTGCCGGCCGCGAAACCCAGAACGAACCTGGACCTAGGAGTGGGGGGCTTGCACCCTTGCTACCGGAGAAAATTGCGCCACATTAATTCCGCGAGTAGCGCTGATCCGTTTACGTCCTACGGAAAAAAAGAGATCGGGCCGCGTTAAGGGCAGATATTACGATCCCAGCGGAAAAAAATTTACCTACCGCTTCCTTTAGAGTTTATTGGATAATTGAATCGCGCGTGGCAACTTGGCTCACTCGCTGCCGATGCGTTAACAATTAAAGGGTTACGTAGCTTTCATTAGGTCAGAAAACACTCTTATCATTTCGTCAAATTATCCAGCGAAGTTTTTAATTGATTTTTAAGAAGAATATTTCTAAAACTAGTATGCATTTTTTTGTCAATCACGTTTTTTTTTTTCATTTTTACATTGCCAGTCATTTTATCGATAAAAGACTTATTGGATTTGCAAAAGCCAGCATTTTCTAACGGTATGTATTTTTAGAGAGTTCTATTTTCTTGATTGGTTTCAAGAATTACTTTTTTCCATTTATACTAGAGTTTAACTGCATAAGGGATTTTGATGGATCAAAAACGAATTTATGATAGCGATTTAAAGTTATATTAGGTTGTAACAGGGAAACCAAATACCATTTTGATTACTACGGGAATAAAGTAAAACTTTTGATTCGTGAATTTGTTTTTGCATAACTTATAATAAAATTTAGACAAATTTACATATCGGAATACTGTTATTTGTGCAAATTGAAACAAGGTCTTTAACAAAATGAAAAATTCTTTTTTGAAAACTCTGAACTAAAATATCTTTATAACCTTCGTCGATCGCGCTGACAGTGTCACCTAACTAGCGTTTTCATCGGCAGGATAATCTTGTCGTTCGCCAAAGGCGCCTGCAACCTGCGATCCAATATAGACTATGCCTCATTTCTTCTAACTCTTTGTAACTTGCGACCTATATCGGCTGGTTTCATAAAGATCAACAAAAAGATCCGTGAATTATGCACTGTTTCTGACACGTAAATCGCCACGTCAACTTTACAAATTTTTATTCCCGTCAATTTCTATTGAACGTCTATCATACTTTGTTCTTCCATCCTCATCGATGAATATTTTCAATATCTTTCCCTCTGTTTCGCGTTTCTATGCAGTTACGTACACCTGCGCATAACTGACGCGGAAATTTCCAATTCAAGAATTCATGCACTGGATATAATGCACGAGAATTACTGCTCTCTTATAAAATGCACCCACTTTCCTGCACTTTTTTCCATTTGCACTCGTTATTTGCTTTTAGGAGTCAGCGACTTAAATAAGGAACGACACAGAAAAAATTGGAATTTCAATTCCATTATACCGATTAGAAATAATAGCTGATTTAAATCAACACAATCAAGTAAAATTAATTTCAACCTAATAAGTTACAAACTGATTGTATTAAAAAATAACGTTATCCACATTTTCCTGATTTTTTGATTTGCCCTCGTAGGTACGATACAGTTGAGCCTATGACTATTCACGAGTACGTATATACATATCTACACACGTTATTGAGGTGTTTCGAAGCGTAGGGTAATGTAGTCTCCCGGAAATCGAAAGGCAAGTGTATGCATTTGGTGGAGCCACCGAAAGCAGTGATGGTAAGCGAGGAGTGCGATACTTACGTTCCTTGGAACGCGACATCCGCACGTGCTGGTACCCTGACCTACATTCACAGCTACTTACGTCTAGTAAGCCTCTCTGTCTACGACGCGACGACGACGGTCGATCGCCGTCTGCGTCTGGTGCCTGGGTTGTTCGTCGCCCCACACTGATCGCCTGGCAACTAGGCGCTGCGCTCTCTGATTTAATATTTTCGAAATTGCCTCCGCGCTCCGACCTACATTTCTGGAATGACTCGCACAATGCTCTCTTGAAAATTTTCTACTTCCTTGCTACCAGTAAAATCATCCACATGTCTAATCCTTTTTCTTTCTTTCTTTCTCCCTCTCTTTGTCTCTGGAAATTTACTACTGGACGAAACTGTTGCGCTCTCGTTCGCGGTTACGTTCACCCTTCGCGTCACGTACGAGCAAGGGTAGCTTCCGGAATTTTTGATTGAAAGAGGAAAAACCGAGGAACTTGTAAAATAACTCGGGAAATTTTTTTACAGAGTTTTCCAAATGAAATGGATCTTAATTTGAGTTAATTATGAATCGATGATTGTGAATTTTCCAAAAATGATTCTTCAATATTTTTCTGTGACCTGGTGTTCTTTCGCGTGTTTTTTAAATTACTCAATATTCTAGGATAATTCGTACTGGTTATGTAATTCATTCTGTGGTCGCGTGTGGATTGATCGATGTAAAAATTGGGGTCAAATGTTCAGACGCTTTGAAATATGTTGAGTATTTACTAGAAGAGTTTGAGATTTGGCTCCACAGTCACCCGGATGGATGGATATAGAAATATTCAAGGTTCAACTGTTCACAAATTTTGTCGGAATCTCTATAGATATCAAATAATAATGTGCTGGAATAATTGAAATATTCCATGCACTGGAATATCGCCAGAGGATACATCTAGTGTGTGTGTATACGATAATAGAAAATTCAACTAAGCAAATCGATCGGTCACAGTTTTCAAAGTGAAATGCTTTCGCTATAATGCAGTAGGAATACCGGAGAAAATTCTTTATAAATCGCTATCTCGTCAAACAACATTCTACTGTCCGACTGAAACATTCCACAGGGTGTTAAACTGTTAACATTTGTTGTCAGTCGAACCAGACGGAAGTGGAGACAGCTATTACACAATTCTAACACGTTGTCTCGCGATCGTCTTGTACACAGCTTACAAAGATTTATTTCTATGTTTAACTAATTCCCGTTTTTTCTTTAAAGCAGACTTTTGGTTGTAAGAAATTCATCTTTTAACAAATTGTCGTACAAGAAAAAGTCAATATGTTTTTTTTAGTATGGATTCTTTTATAAAGGACACATACTTTGTTTTTTACTTATGAATGTCCTGCTAAATTTATATACTGCCATTTCGAAAAAAGCTCAGCCGCTGGCACAAATTCCAGCTTGAAATTGCTTCGTGTTTTTGTATTTTTAGAAAAACGTCGACTAGAGTTGTTTCGATCGCGAGAAATTATTCCGTTTAATAATCCGCCCGGTCGGTATTAGCACTTTAGGTGCACAAAACTCTTCGCTCGAAGGACCACCCTTCCGGTCCAGGTCGGGAAAAAATGATAATTGTCAGATTGGCTGTCAGGCCGTTTTATTGTTGTGTGTTGATCAAGCTGTCCGGCTTGATCGGTGCTGAGTGTCAAAGGTTGTGTCTCTGTATGTGTCTTCGCTACTGTGTCCGAAACTTATCTGTCTGTTGTTTGTGTCTTACAAAAATGTGTGAGGTTCCTCCAGCTCGGTGGGGGCTCGCTGGTCGCCCTTGGAGGTGTGTTTTTCTAAAATCTAGCGTCTAATTGGCTGCTCATCGTTGCCTCCTCGCAGTCTTGGAACGTAGTGTCCGCCTACGGTCCCCTGGTCATGGGGGTGCAAGAGCGAGCAGGCAACGTGGCGCAAACAATTGGGAAAACCCTGTCGCAGGTCTGGCCAGGGCTTATGATCGGGTGGAAATTGGGCCCTGTTCACGTGCGGGTCAGCCGTCGCTTGCCAACTTTAAGTGCCGATCGTAAGCCGTGGTTCGACCGCCGCTGCAGGCAACATTTACAATCGGTACGTACCTAACGGTACGCACCGAACATGCCGCCGGCCTTGAAAATCTATTTTCAATTAATTCGAGATGTGTCATTATGTGTGTGTTCTCTATGAGCTAAATATGAACTACATACATACAAATATACAAAACATTACATATATACAAGACTTAGTATGCTATGGAGTTAATTAGGATTAGGTTGATCCACAGTCCTTGGCGCTTCTTCGTTGTCACTGGTAGGCAGTACGCGGATCTTCTGGATCGAGCGTTTTATAACGCCCTGTGCGGTGTTGATCGTGACGACCCGTGTCACAGCATCCCTTCCAGGATGCAGCTCCAGGATACGTCCTAGTCGCCACTGCAGTGGTGGCAAGTTGTCCTCCTTGACGATGACCAAGGTCCCAACTGCCAAGTGGTTGTCTGTCTGAGTTCTCCATTTGCCTCGCTGCTGTAAATTGTGTAAATATTCCGTGTGCCAGCGGCGCCAGTAACTCTGCAACATACTTTGGAGTAGCTGATATCGGTTCAACCGATTGGTTTTCAGATGTGCTAGATCTGGATGCGGCAGAGCCGTCGTTGACTCTCCAATCAAAAAATGCCCTGGGGTAAGGGGAGTGAAATCATTAGGATCGTCAGAGATGGGAGACAAGGGTCGGGAGTTTAGGCAGGATTCTACTTGTACCAGCAAGGTGTATAGCTCTTCAAACGTTAGTATCTGGTCGCCGATTACTCGCCCTACGTGAAATTTCATTGACCGGACCGCACTCTCCCACAAACCTCCAAAATGAGGTGCACGTGGCGGAATCAAATGCCACTGAGTCTGTTGGTTGGCCAAGAAATTCGCAATCGTTGCATTATGTTCTCCATCAGCTGATAGTCTGCCTAACTCGGTTTTTGCTCCGGTGAAGTTCGTTCCGTTATCGGAATATATATGTACGCAATGTCCACGTCGCGCGATGAATCGGCGGAAACAATTTAAAAATGCGTCGGTAGTTAAGTCAGTGGCCAGTTCGATATGTACTGCCTTCGTCGAAAAGCATACAAATATACATGCGTAGGCCTTCGTGATTGTTTTCGTACGCGTTCTATCTCTTATGCGGTACGGTCCGGCGTAGTCGACGCCGCAGGTAGAGAAAGGTCTCGTCGGGGTGAGTCGCGGCGCAGGTAGGTCGCCCATTAATTGCTGCGTTTCGGGCGGTTTGGCTCGAAAACAAGTGATGCACCGATGTATCACCTTCTTTACGGTTCCCTTGCAAGATAACGGCCAATATCGCGTTCGGAGGGATGCCACTGTAAGTTGACAGCCGGCATGTAGCAATCTTTGGTGCTCGTGTGTAACGATGAGCAACGTCAACGGGTGTTTTGCTGGTAAGATGATGGGGTGTTGCTGCTCGTACGGAATCCGCGCATTGCTGAGCCTCCCACCGACTCTCAAGAGTCCAGACTCATCGATGAATGGGCGTAGGCTTACCAGCCTGCTGTTTCCCGGAACTTCTTCTGACCGGTGTAGAAGTCGGAGTTCGTCTTTGAATTCTTCCTGCTGCGCTAGTCTACATACGCGTATGCGTGCGTCCTCCAATTCCTTTGTAGAAAGCCACTCAGGATTCTCCGTGGAGTGGCTGGTCTTTGGCCGACTCCGAATTAACCTTAGGAATCGCATGCAATAAGCTACGACTCGCAGTAGTCGGGTAAACGAAGAATATCTTTCGCAGATATTAAGTGGGTCCGTTATCGCTGTTTGGAGCACGATTGGAGTGCCTTTCTTTTCGGCTTCTGTGTCCGGAGCCTTTGTCAGTTTGGCAGGCCACTGGTCCCTTGGCCTTGTCAAGAAACTCGGGCCATGCCACCAAAGAGTGTGCTTCTTCAAATTGGCGGGTGTCGTCCCTCGGGAAATGCAGTCCGCGGGATTTTCCCCTGACACCACGTGGCTCCAGGTATCGGCATCGGTGAGTCTCTGGATTTCGGATACCCGGTTTGCCACGTAGGTTTTCCATCTACCTGGCGATGCGGCCAACCAGGCAAGGACAATGGTAGAGTCACACCAGTAATATGTCTCTGGAACATGTAGCTCGACGGCAGATTTTACCTTCTGCATCAGCCCTGATAATAGCACTGCGCCGCAGAGTTCAAGGCGTGGCAATGAGATCTTTTTCAGGGGTGCAACTCGTGACTTGGCGCACAGAAGATGCACCGTCGTGTGCCCAGTGCGATCGTTGGATCGTAAATAGATACAGGCTCCATACGCCTTCTCGGATGCGTCACAAAATCCGTGAAGCTGGAGTGCCTGTGTTTCATCTACAGTGGTGCGTCTGAGAATGCTGATATCGTGCAGCTCATTCAATTCCTCCTTGAATGTGGTCCATTTTGTGTGCAAGGTTTGTGGCAGCGATTCATCCCAGTCCAATTGTTGCTGCCAAATCTCCTGCATCAACATCTTTGCGCGAATGGTGATGGGTCCGATCAATCCGAGCGGGTCAAAGATTTTTGAGATTTCTGACAGTACCACCCGTTTTGTCACGCGGGTGCTGGTGATGGGATGAAGACTGTATCGCAACTTGTCTTGGTTTGCGATCCAGTGCAGTCCTAATGTTTTGGGATCCTTGTCGACCGTAATCGGGATGGGTTCGGTAACTGCCGTCGACGAAAACACTTGTGCGCTATTTGATGCCCATTTCCTTAATTCTAACCCGGCGGAAGCTAATAATTTTGTGAGCTGTTCCCGTAAGTTAATGGCGTTGGTAATGGAATCCGCTCCGGTTAACAAATCATCTACATAAAAGTCGTGCACTATTGCTCGGCTCGCGGCAGGAGAGTCCTTTGCAGCGTCAAGACCTATTTGACGCAGCACCCTGGTCGCGAGGAATGGTGCAGACGCTGTACCGTAGGTAACAGTATTTAACTCGTACGTTTGAATGGGTCGGTCTTGGCTTGGGCGCCACAAGATGCGTTGAAATTTTCGCTGTTCCGGTGTGATCAAAATTTGTCTATACATTTTTGCTACGTCCGCGGACAGCACGTATTTATATAGGCGAAATCGCAGTACAATAGTGAACAGGTCATCCTGTACCGTGGGCCCTACCTCCTGCGTTTCATTAAGCGCGAGTCCCGTGGTCGTTTCGGCAGACCCGTCGAAAACTACCCGCATTTTCGTCGTTGTACTTTCTGCCTTAAATACTGCATGGTGAGGCAGGTAAAAATGCGGTAGGTCTCGGTTGTCAGTACCTTCAGGTAAGAGGGACATGTGTCCTTGTCTTTCGTATTCGCTCATGAAGTCCTTGTATTGTTCTGCTAGCTCCGGTAGTCGGCGGAATTTGCGTTCGAGTGACAATAGTCGTTTCTCTGCCTGTTCTCGTGATTGCCCTAACTGGTGGATTCTTTCCGTGAACGGGATATTTACAATGAATCTACCGGTGTGGTCGCGCGTCGTTGTTTCCACAAAGTGTGTCTCGCAAGGGTGTCTCTCGTCGGCTTGCATATCGGAGCTAGTCGCGCAGTCCTCAATTTCCCAAAACCGGGCGATCTGGTTGTGTAGCTCCTGATTGGTTATCATGTGGCACGATGGCGTTGGATGAGGTGTGAAGCTATGAAAGGTACCCCCTAAGATCCAACCGAGCTGAGTCTTTTGCCAGATTAGACTTCCTACCTTTGACTTTATTTGTCCTACGCACAGTAATTCCCAGAAGGCTCCGGCCCCAATTAACATATCGATCTCTCCTGGCTTGAAAACGCAAGGGTCCGCAAGGACTACGCCCGTTGGAGGTTTTATGGCGGTCCTCTTCAGTGGGGAATTCGGCATTGTCGATGTAATATTGTCGAGAACTAGACATGACAACGAAGCTTGATATCCGGTCGTGCGAGAAAGTATGTGTACTTGAGCGCGGTTTCTAGCTACCTGAGTTGTATCGCCTAAGCATCCGACTGTCGTGTCGGCGGTTGTGCGTTGTAATCCTAGGCGAGTGCAAAGATTCTCTGTTACAAAATGTGCCTGCGACCCTGAATCTAACAATACCCTACATTCGTACTTGTTCCCGTTTTCTCCCTTTACGTACACCATGGCGGTGGAAAGGACGACATGCTCCACGTTGTCAGGCGTGGATTCGGCAAGAAATGATTGTACAGGAGGTGTAGCTGAAGTCGTAGGTGTTGCGGGTGCTGCCGGTGATTCGTTTGAAGTGGATGGTTGCCGCGGCTCCGTGTGGATCAGTGTGTTGTGTTTTCGGCCACACTTCCTACATGCGTTGGCTGTGCATTCCCTGCTACTATGTCCGAGTTGGAGGCAGTTGAAGCACGCACCGGCGCGTTTTATTTTTTCAATTTTTCCATCTCGAGAGTCTATTCGGAATTGCTCGCAAGCCTGCGGTGCATGATTACCCTGGCAGAAGGGACAATTGACCGCGCTTGCAACATGGGTTGTAACCGAAGTCCTTCGGTTTCCTCTTTGTCCGCGAGCTACCTGCTTGTCGATTGGTACCGTGGGTTTTTCTATTACCGTGCGCTCTAAGTATTTACACTGTTCTTCTAGAAATACGCGTAAGTCATTGAATGTAGGCGTCTGTCGTGATGCCAACAACCGTTTTTCCCACGCTCCCCTCGTTTTCGCGTCTAATTTCCTTGCGAGGATGACTAAAACGATGGTGCTCCACGCATTCGTGTTTTCCCCTAGAGTCCTTAACGCGTACATATGATTTGTCGCGTCGTCGATAAATTGTCGAATCGAGTCGGGCGATTCGCGCGAGGTGCCTTGTACGTCAAGCAATGCGTTGGTGTGATGTAGCACCAATGCTCTCGAATCTTCGTACCGGTTTTTCAGCGACTCCCAGGCGGGTACATAATTTGCGGCGGAAAGTCCGAGTGACTGAATGATTCTAGCTGCCTGCCCCTTGAGTGAGGAGTTCAGGTAGTGGAATTTTTGCACATCTGACAGCGCGTCATTGTCATGGATTAGCGATTGATATGTGTCGCGAAACCTAATCCAGTCGCTATAGCTGCCGTCAAAAATCGGTATCTTGATTTCCGGTAGTCGAAGACCTAGTCGCGTGGTATCCGAATGCACTGGCGGCGAGCCCTGTTGTGTCGCGGCACTCGATATGCTCGCCGGGCGGTTTCTCCCGAGGTGCTCCTCTCCTGCGGAAATTAGGTCAAAATACGTGGTTTCGAATGTGTCGCGTTCCGCCATGTGCGATGCCGCAGCATCCGTATCCGCAACCATGATTTCGATCTGTGTCTGGATCTTATCGAAACGCGCTAGCAACCCTATATTTGCATCTAATCTTTTCGCAAACGAGGCTATCGTCGTTGTTCTATCCGCGGTTTCGCAAAAGGTTTTAAAGCGCGTTAATGCGGCCTTCACCAGACCCCTCTCAACGACCAGCGCACTAAGTGTCGCGTCCGGATTCATCTTGCGTGGTACAAATAGATGGAAAGGACTTACAGTTCGATGGATGAGCTCTTTGATTGGGGTTGCGTTGTCTTGTCGTGATGTCTGTCACGTGGTTGAGCACGAGTCCTCGTGCTGTTGCTGGTGCAAGTTGGTTGCGTACGTCCTTGGCAGCAAACTGCGTCGACTCACGAATGAAGGCACTGTCAGGGCTTCTCGTCGCGTCGATGTTCTTCCGTCCAAGGCACTTGTACACTTGCACTGTATGTAGTTCGTTAGCTGAGTCCTTAACAGATCCGGCTCGAAGGACCAATGTTTCGATCGCGAGAAATTATTCCGTTTAATAATCCGCCCGGTCGGTATTAGCACTTTAGGTGCACAAAACTCTTCGCTCGAAGGACCACCCTTCCGGTCCAGGTCGGGAAAAAATGATAATTGTCAGATTGGCTGTCAGGCCGTTTTATTGTTGTGTGTTGATCAAGCTGTCCGGCTTGATCGGTGCTGAGTGTCAAAGGTTGTGTCTCTGTATGTGTCTTCGCTACTGTGTCCGAAACTTATCTGTCTGTTGTTTGTGTCTTACAAAAATGTGTGAGGTTCCTCCAGCTCGGTGGGGGCTCGCTGGTCGCCCTTGGAGGTGTGTTTTTCTAAAATCTAGCGTCTAATTGGCTGCTCATCGTTGCCTCCTCGCAGTCTTGGAACGTAGTGTCCGCCTACGGTCCCCTGGTCATGGGGGTGCAAGAGCGAGCAGGCAACGTGGCGCAAACAATTGGGAAAACCCTGTCGCAGGTCTGGCCAGGGCTTATGATCGGGTGGAAATTGGGCCCTGTTCACGTGCGGGTCAGCCGTCGCTTGCCAACTTTAAGTGCCGATCGTAAGCCGTGGTTCGACCGCCGCTGCAGGCAACATTTACAATCGGTACGTACCTAACGGTACGCACCGAACAAGAGTGTTGAAAATTTCTTTCCGGATATATCTATATCTTCCTAGGAACTTTGAATTCGAAAAAAGATTTCCGGCGATGTTCTTTCGTAGTTGAAATTATGTTAAGTTAAGTAGTAGGTTTTTTAATGAACATAGTATGTACATTATAATTATGAATAATAGAATTAATAATTAAAAATCAAAATCATTTTTTTTTAAAGAACGTTTCTTGAAAATTCAAACGAAGTAGCGAATCGTATAGTATCGAATTAATCCAAGAAAAACCAAAGTCGAGAATATACATGATGTAGAATGAAACACGTGATCGTAAAAGCTTGAGGAGGAATGAATTAAGCAAGCTGTTACTCGAGTTCGCACAGCTTTTATCTTCATTTACGAGTGTATGGCACAATACTCTCAGCAGTGAGATGCGTGTTTCCATTAGAAGAGGCAGTACCCTCAATTGCTTCGTATCCGTTGTTCACTACCTCCGCAGCCGGACGTGTAATCCATTATCAGATACCGATTACGAGTCATTCGAATTGATGAATAAAGATCACGATAAACGGCTTCGCGATAGAATCCCACTCTGAGCTTTCGATTCCCCTACTATAGATTATCGCACGACAACGGAAAGCGATCGTATAATTGGTTTTCTGAGTCAAACTTTTCCAGTCAGTTTTGATACTGAAATAATGTTCAATGTTTAATTGAAGCACGTCTCATTTAATTCAAACAGGATTCGTTTAATCGTATTGAAAATAATGAACCATATAATTTCCAATTTGAGTGAATATTCAACTTTCTTTTCTATTTGTTTCAGGTAAGTCACAAGTTTCTTTGGAGCAAATAAATCGACTTACGGTGGGATTGAAAAATACATTTGTGAATGGGTGAGTAGGTGAACCGAGTTGTAATAAGTGGTACGATCTAATGTAAGTGGAATACGTTGTGAGTATTATTCAGTATTATACGACCCACGCTTGATTATGATCGCGCCGTTAATGACGGCGAGCGTGGCAGTGTCAGGAGAGGATTAGTTGTCTTTCATATCAGGCTTGAGAAACCTGTCCTAACGTTTATCGGTAATTACTCGATTGTCCTCGTTGACTAGACTGTGCTACCGAACGCCACACCCCAGGTGATTGATTATTAATTAATCGAATAATTAATTCACTGGTAATTCACGTTGAGCTGCGATTGTTTAGATCTCTGTAGATTAGTTGCTATTAATAGTCACCTAAATTAACGTGTCAAATTTTTGATATATTGTCAATTGAGCCTTTGGATAATATTATACAATGAATAGATAAATAATCCATTGATTATTTTGATTATGCTGCTCTGTTATTTATTGGGATAAACGAGAAATATAATTAATTATAGATTTATTGGGTCTGCTATAGTGGAAACAAAAGTAATAATATCTTAAAATGTTAAATTTAGTTAAAATAGTGTTATGAGTGAGAATAATAGATTAAGAGAAAGGAGATACAATTAGAATAAATTGTTACTTTATTAAATGAATAAGGTAGTAGAGTAATCGAACTGGTGGAAAAATCGAATATTTCTAAAACCCACAAGTGTCTGTAATATTGTCAAGCCGCTACTAATTCCTGGGAAAGAAACCCATTTGAAAACTTGCCTCTTTAAATTCTGGAGCAATCGGAGAACAGCATTGTCCTACGATCACACTTTCAGCCCTATTGTTTTCCAGTCGGGAAATCTTTTGTGCCTTGAAGCCGCTCCCGTGACATTGAAATTTAGTTTTACAGAATTTTAAAGGAGGCCAGAGGGAATCGATAAATCGAACCAGTCGAGGAAAGCCTCGAGGCACGATTTTCTCGCAGTTTCTCGTGTCTCGATAACGAAAGAAGAGTAATTATGGGAAGCAACGATTTCCTTCCTCGTAATACTCTTTCCTTTAGTTCTCGTTCCATTCGTTTCGTCTCTTTCATTTCTCTTTATCTACCACCTTTTCTTCTTTTTCTTCTTCTTCTTCTTCTTCTAGCAAGGTAATTTTTATATTGCTATAGGGAGATTCCTTTCGATGACAGCCTCGAGACCCGCGTCCTTCTATCACTCTGAACTAATTTGATCGTTGTCCCACTTTCCTCGACATTCTATTGAGATATGAGAGAGAAAGAGAGAAACGCGATACGCCGGATTATGCTCCCGCATCTCGCGTTCCTTTAAGCAACGCAACCGTGAATCCTTTCTTTGATTCACTCGCGAGCTCGATCACTGTCGAGTGCCGAAGCGCATCTGGCTCAAAACCTGACAACTTTGTGCCTACAAAGTGCTGATTTTCACCAATCACCAGGAGAAATTAACTTCGTGGAAATAGCGAAACAATCGCAAGTTTCAATCGACGAATTTGATTCTTTCTACAGATTCTGTCTAAATTAATCTCGAAAACGCAGATCAAAGAATTTATCGTGACGTCAATTATTTATTGACTTTGAGAGAATTCAACGGAACGGAGATAAATGAAAAGGTAAATAAAATCGGGGGAAACGCAAAGTAAAATTTTGATTTGATGGAGATTGAAATATTCAGTGGCAAATATTTCAAAGGGAGATTAAAAATAGCGAGCAATTATAAATATGAAAAGGGAGTTGTGTTGTATCAGATTCTCAGGTGATGCGCGAGACTTCACTCTGCCCCTGTACACTTAATTGATTTTCTCGCGACAAAGTATGCGATTACATACGTGAAATGCACCAAGATCGCATGTAAGGCCTGTAAGCTTTGACGTCACATGGACTGTGCCTGAGCGATTATTTGCATCTTCGCGGTAAAACCACGGGGCGCAGAGACAGCCTAATTAGCACTTAAGGTCCCCTTTACGTTGGCTTTATTAAAGGGAAACCGGATTTACTTGGGAACATTAGCCACAGTCAAATTTCATTTTGGCCGCATTAACGTCTCTTTCTAGATAGCTCGTGCACGCTAAAAGCATTTGTATACTGTCTCTGGTGTTTGCTGCAAATAACTAAGAAAATTTCTGCCTCTTAAAGGGTTCGTTTCACATGTTGCAATGAGAATAAGAAAAGTTTAACGAATTCAAATAAATTGTCAATATATCTGTGTTTAATTTTTAATGTATCTATACAAAATAGATATAAATTAAATTGAAAATAAGGAATTAAGTTTGAGTTTTGATAAGAAAAAGCCAATAAATTAATTGATACTGTTAATATAATAATTTAAACGGTCTCGATCTTATTTTTTTGCGTTATGATTTATAACTATTTGTATAGAGATAGAATTCGAATAGATGCACACCGAACTCTGCTACGAATGGTTCGCGCAGAATTTCAGTCGGAAACGCCTTCGGTCCGACCGATAGCTATTCCAACCACTTTACGGGCAGGATTCCAGAAACTTTGTCGCATATTAGTTTCTACCGATCCGATTCACGGTTTGTTTAGTTCAACTCGATGAAAAGCCATCTCATTAGCCTGGCTACTATCGTATTCCTCATGGAATTTCCTTAATTAACTGCTTCGAAAATTCAGTGCAAATTTTGTTAAAATTCTACACTAACTTTGAAATGATTTAGTACATCTAACGGTGGAAGATTCAAAATCAAATTTGTTTAATAATGACAAGAACAAATTGCAGCATTTTAATGTTAATTATACGAAGTTGTATTTCATTATTATTATTGTAACTATAACAACAGTCATTAAATACGAGTACGTATCTACATAACAGTATTCCATCAGGTGCTTCGTCATCAATGCGATTACGTCGAGAGGGCAATATGTCTACACCTAGTTCTATAAGAATAAATCCTGTTAACCAGTGGAAACACGATTTCAACGATGTGACGCTAAACAAACTTTCTAAGTTCATTAAGTGAAACGAGATAACCAGGTAGTTATTCGATTAATACGCTATTTGCCTTTGAGATTAAATATTCGCGTTTCGCCCATTTCTTCCTGCATCTTTTAACACATAATCTTTCTGCCTTTCCAGAAGAAAAAATGATTTTCCTGGAACCTAGATTTCGCGTTGCAATACAAATTGTATAGTTCACTAATTTGTATTTTAACCGTTAAACCGTTATTATTAACTAATATTAGCTTTGGGTATTTGTTTAAATGTTTGCTTCCTTCTTCCATCGTTTTTTAAACAATCTTTGACGATTTCCCATGAGGATCAACTTGATCAAATTCTCAAGCGGGATACTGTATGACGCTTACCGGCACATTGAACCATTGGTCCTAAGGATTCAGGCTAAAGATGTTCTGGGGCTTCGCGAACACGTGTACCGACATATCTTTCGAAATACTTTTGAGACTTTGCGTTGTGCCATTGCGGAGTAATCCTATTATTTTTGCAATAATGATGAAAATCCTGTTTAATCTTTCGTAAATCGCATCACATAAATATTCTTTCCCTCAGCGGGACGGTTTATATGAATTTTATATTTCTCACTGCTATTTATTTCAGGTTACTCGTTGGTTGATTCGTGAATTTTTTTTCCGACCTGATCACTTATTTTATCACGCGAAGAAGTCTTTAGTATGTCTAGATACAAAAATCAATATGACTAACGTTAACAGAGACTATTTTTAGACGGTTTCATAGAAACTATTATTTTAATACTTTTTTATTTTCATTATTGTGCAATGATCAAAATTCGCGGGGAAATTCAACAAAATTCTTAGAACATTCTGTGAAAATCAGTACATTTTCCAAATCGATGTAAAAGAAATTGGAAAACTGATTGAGGGAAAATGATGAAATAAGTCGTTTGTACTGCGAACGTGAGCCTGTAATTGAGTGATAGATTAAGAAGCAGAAAAAGATGTAGGGGAAAAGAAGTTAAACGAAAAGTAAGAAGAATAAGAAGAAAAGGCGCATCGTAGAGAATGCAATGTTAGTGCACCGTGCAAGGTAGTCTACCTTGGTGACACCTGCGTACAATCTGTCTCGGTCTCCCTCTTTCTCTCAGTTTTCTTTGTCCTTATATCGGTGCTTTCAGTATACTCTTCCTACTTTCGTGCATTTTCTTGCTTCCTCAGTGCGGTTCACTGTAATTTGCAACAGCCTATGACATTCAGCGCGGACAGCTGGCCACGTTAACGGTCGCAGGATGCTTCGAGAGGGATCTTCAAGGTCCTCCTTCATCGTTATGCCCGCTTTCTAAATTCTTTTATGCGTGCAACAGACAAATAATTCTCGCCTCGCACCTGGACTCGGTTTGGGATGTTAATGATTGATAGATATATGTAACATAGGATTCAGTGGTTTCTTCGGGTCTTTGAACTACTTCAAGTTTAGCAGATATAATATATGTATTTCCTTCTTATTCGTCGTTTAAGGATTCTTTAATTCCGAATCCAGATCTTTTTTCGCGAAAGATCGTGTATTATACCGTTTGTACTTAAGTAGAGTGTAATTAGACCAATTGCAGTATTTAAATCATGATAACATTAGAATTAGAATGTTTCATTAGAATTAGTCGGATATGTTAAAATTATTTTAAAATATATAAAACTAATAAGATTGGTAGAATAAAATATTTTATGGGATGAGACGAATTTCAAGAAATTTCAAACTTTCTAATTAATTACTGGATTTATTCGACACGGAAAACTTTTCCATACATCTACATTGATTTTCCATCTTCAAGAATATTCACACAATTTTGCTAATTTCATAAATCGCGGATCTCACTCAGTAGTTATAGAGGCGCCGTTTCCGCTAACAAGGTGCAATCAGATATTTTTCATAATTTTTGGAGCGAGACACTCTCGTTTTCTCCTGGTACACTGCCGTGGATTTCCAGTGAGAATTGTGAGTATGCAGCGAAAAGAATTCGAGTTATATGCACCAGTGTCCATATTGCAATTTCTTAAACAGTCCCACTTTAAAACGAATGCAAACTAAAAATTGACTTATAAATAAATGAAAATAAAGCCCAAAGAATAGAGAAAAGTCTGACGTAAAATTCTCTGATGTTACTGACGATATCAGTTTGAAATTCTTTTGCAAGTCGATTGATTCTGCACTGGCAATCAACATCTGAACGAAAGCGATATCTTGAGGGAGTTATCAGGATACCGATAAATTCGCAGCTGATTTCACGTTCAGTCGGATTTCAACGCAAGCGGGTCATTGTTTGCAATATCGAGCGAGCGCTGTGTCGCGGGACGCGATCATTCGTAGAAGTATCCTCCGGTGTTTACTTATCAGTCGGAGTGCCCTAGATAGTACAGTCATGCGTTATCTGGGTTTTTGAGGCAAATTCTTTCTTTCTTTCTCTTTCTTTCTCTTTCTTTCTACTTTGAACCGCACGAACTATACATACCGAGTTCTTGGATCGCAGGATTTCTAAGCTTAGTTATTCGTTGGTTCGGTGATCCAACATCGTACATTCAATTCAGTGCCCCGACTGTTTCTGTATGCTCATTCTGTCCCAATGTTACGTGGCTCGGTTGTCTTGGAACTGTTGAAAGCTTCGCTCGAAAGCGAGTCTGCTAGAGAATTAGAATCACGTTTTCGCGGTACCGAGAGGAGTATGTTATGCGTAAACTGACAATGACAGGTCTTTTACATCGTTTTGTGAATTAATATTTGAGAAACCTTAGATGGTAACAATTAGACCACAAATCGTTAATCTCTGCAATCAATTTTATTTTGGATTATTATAAGTATTGTCATACAAATTTTGACACAAATGAAACTTAAAATCAAATAATTATTGATGTTGACGGATATTAATTTGACTTTGTAATGGATTTGTTAATATTTTCTGTTACTAAAAGAAAAGGAGTATCACTTTCACGCCTCAATTAAATAACTATTATTTCATAATTAACTGTGACACGAGTATTAATGAGTACACGTTTGGTTCTGCTTTGTTTCAAACCTGTAATCAGTTTTTTCTAGCTACTTGTATATGGCTATCTTCATTGTCAGAGTAGAAAATTACTACCTTTCATCGTAATACGTATCTGTCAGCGTATAGTCGTTTATCTCGTTACCCTTTCGGCAAATTCGCGTGTTACATTCGACTTTCTAAACTTATTTAACGTTCTTATTGTACGAAGTCCAATTTATATTGTAAATCTAATAAATTTAAACCATAAGCCATAAAATTAAATTAAGATAAATCTGAACTATATAAATGTTTCGAAAAAAACCTGGATTGATTATTTAAATCTGTTTAATTCAATTTATTGCATTATAGTTAAATACTGAAGTGTGCTTTTCAATTAATTGGAAAATACCAAATATCTTTTCGCTGAATAATGCTGCTATTTGTTCGTGAGCAGTAAAATTCGATCAACTTTGATCGTAGAGAAGGGGTTAACACTTCTGGAAATAGAGACCAGCGTGAATCATTCGATTCGACTGGACGCGTTGTCCCAAACGATTTGTGTGTAATAAGAGTATAAAGTATCGAAGCGCGTTAAGAGCGCTGCGGACGTGCAGAACGTGTGTTCAATTTTACGCACCGTTTGACCAGCGTGCACCGCGCGTTAACTCATTTCCCGAATATGTACATGTATGTATGTATGTATCCTGGGACACTACGCTTTGAAATAAGTTACGCATCGTTGAACAATGTCAATTACTACTGCTGAACACGGTACTATCAATTATTAATGAACTTTCGATGTTGTTATTCGCTCGAACGATTTATAAGTTTTGACCATTTCAACTTATTGTAATAATCGTCGTAAAATACTATGCCAATAGAGTTAAATGATGCATGAATATGCGTATGTATACGTGTTAAACGTTAATATCGGATGCAATATATTATACACGTTGTTTCAACATTAATTACATTTCTGTATGCCAGTTATAAGCAGTTGCTTATGTTAATTAAAGTCCCTTCCATGTTTATTCGCCGATTCGAGTGTCCGATGTTAAAAAAGTCGTTCGCCGCCAACTTGTTATTGTTCAGCCGTGGTCGCGTAAGGCTGGCTCGACCGGTAGGATTAGAGGAGGAAGGCAGTGGGATTAGCGCAGACGGCTCGACGGAGTGCTCAGTCAGCACAGAGTCGAGCCACGTAACGCACCTACAGGGATAGGCGAGGAAGTCTTGCAATTTTGATGCTTACAGTCGGAACAGATGCGCAACTAATCGCGAAGAATCGCGATTTCTAAGAGTATTTACTGTCGAGAGTGGTAGTTTTCAGACCAATTTCTTTGATGATCGACGAAAAGGGACTTCTTATGTTCGTGATCGGATTCTGACACAGTCTCAGTGATGGGTCAGCCTTTGACCATCCCTCGAATTAAAATATAAAATTATTCAATTTGGAATTGTAAAATAGCACATTAGCACGAAGTAAATTCAATTCTCTCTCTCTGAGATTTTATGTACTTCTTAATCATAAAACCCCATAGCTGAATCAACTTGACAAATGCCAGTCACTTAAACTTCTGCTACGGGCACAACACTAGCACAACTTTCTTCCAAGTTTCTTCTCTCGCAAGGACTTTCGCGACTTGGCCTTCGAACTTTCCGAACCCTCAAAACCCTCTTACTTTTCTCCCTAAACCCTCACCCAGGTCTTCGATAAAATCGTCTGAGGAATCAGCTGCATACTCGACATCCATTTACCTCGACATTCCCCATTCACTGCTGCGTTTCCGGCTTCTGGGTTTTCCGATTGAGCCACATTAGCAGAGGAATTCCCTCGAGCAGTGTTTTTCAACCATTTTTTTTTTTATCTCACAATATACTTGACCCTATTATAAAATTTCCACGGCACACTTAAATTCAGATGGAACAAGAGCGTATCTTTTCCTATTAGTATATTTTATTTATTTACCCTAAGTAATATTCATCGGTGGGACGACTTTGAATTAAATCATAGACGACAGGGGTAAAATTGTTTGCTGAGCCATATTTTCAATCGTGGAGAAATAAAAAGAGGAGAAGAAAAGGAGTATATCAATTGGTAGGCGGATTGAGAAGAATTGTAATCAGCAAGTGACGCGAGTCCTCTCAGTGACAGCCAGTAAGGGTGGCATCAGGCACACGTTCCGAAAAGAGAGTCGAGCTGACGATAACCACGCTCTCTTTCTTCTTCGCTCCCTATTTTCTCGCCATTAAGGGGAGGAAGCCAGGGGATTACGGCAAGAAGCGCTGCAGGGTGCGAAAGGGAAGCGAGTAAGGAGAGAAGGTAGCATTGGGAGTTAGGGTTTGCAAGAGAGGAGGGGAGCTCAAGAGAGCAGCGGCGCTCTGCGATGAGAGGAATGCGAGTGAGGAAGACCGGATGAGAAAGAGAATAAGCTGGTAGTTCGATCGATGGCCGCGATGCTCTGCCTTCGTTGGCGTGTTTCGCTTCGATTTTGTAGTCCCACGACACACCACCGGAAGACCGGTCACTGGATGCTTGTTCTGGCTATGCGATGTAACTTGGTTGTCTGGTGACTCTTATCTTATTGATCGGATTAGACGCTTAGCTCTTTACGATCCGACCCTATGATCTCTTTTATAATATTTACCCTTTAGAATAACTTCAGGAAATTACATTTTTTGGAATATTTTCAATTTATTCTTTTGTTCCGGGTAAACAAGGGTAATCTTGCACGTTTGGTATTCTACTTTAAAAAGTATATAACGTGGTAATATTTAATTTACAAAAGGTTACGTCTTTTCAGAAATTGCATAATAGTTTAGAATTTTGAAATAAAAGAAGTTATTTGAACTGGAGTTGCAAACATATTAGTCTTCTTATTCCTGTTTTACATTAATAACATAGTGCATGAGTGTCGACAAATATAGTTTTTTGGTACTCATGAAAAACATAGTTGTTTGAAATGTGCCGGTCTTTATCCGAGGGTGCGATACGCAATACATACATAGTAAAACAGAATCGAAACACTGTGAAGCATACCGAATAAAGTAGCCCTCAAATCCGTATAATACCTAAACCGTTTGAACA
The DNA here is from genome assembly GCA_963989405.1 of Trypoxylon attenuatum. Classification (NCBI taxonomy): domain Eukaryota; kingdom Metazoa; phylum Arthropoda; class Insecta; order Hymenoptera; family Crabronidae; genus Trypoxylon; species Trypoxylon attenuatum. Next base: position 26,870,005 of record OZ022489.1, read on the forward strand.
AAGTAAACAATCTGTTGTAGTGAAGGTACACTGTGCCTGTATGTACACAAGTTAGATGTATACTATTTCCCAAGTTCCATTGACAGACACATGCTTCTTGCATTGCAAAAACAGCCCTAACTCAAAAACAAGGTCATACGGAGCATATGTCTCGCCAAACTTTTTCGATACTTTTGGATCCTGAATCCATTCATGTAGTACTTTCCAAACATCGTAGAAACTTTGCTATCCGGACTAATATGGAGATGAACGTAGTCGAACAAACGAATTGTTTCGTAACAACGGAACGTACATCGTTGATTAAAAGAAAATGCAAAATTCAATCTTCATTGATTGGTCTAGATTACGTTTACATTAAGAGACTCTTTTTTGTAAGAAATTATCCCATTTCTCTAGAATAGAGTTCGAGCTAGAATTTAGTATTTATAAATCAAATGACATGACACTGAACATGATGATAAATATTTTTTAATCTAATACTATTCATCGCAAAATTTCACTTTAGAGGTAGAGAATCAATATACCCAATTCGCCTAGACTCATCAATAAAGCAACGGGAAATTTGGCTCAATTGAATAATATATCAAAATCTACAAAGTGGCAGAAACCGTGTAGATCGAGATAATCCCAGAAGAACGCGAAGTGCTTTGAGATATATATCCTGTTACGGCGTACTTACTTCGAAGCAGAACAGCGAAAGGGTTAAAAGCGTCCGCGCACGTGGGTCCCTGACGCTTTTCCTTTCCGTGGCACCGCCAATACCCGGCCTACTTTTCATCCTCTATCCGCTGGCATCGACCTCTCTGCTGCACCTGTGCCACCAGCTTGCTTGCTCGCTACCTCCCAACATCGGCTTCCGCGCGCGCACTTCTCTATGCGGATTCGTACTCTGTGGACGATACACTTTCATAGACTGAAATCAAAGCTACTGCTACTACAACTCGCGCTGAAAGCCTGACAACCTCGCGTCTAGCTTTTTGCTGATGTAGTAGTTCCTCCGCAGCCCATTGCGTATCCCTCTCCCTCTCTCTTTTTCCCTCTCTCTTTCTCTCATCGTTTCTGCGAGCACCTTTCTCTTCCGTTTAAGCGTACTTTAACTCTACATCACTAACAATTAGTAGTAACTGACAGTTCTAACGCGAAGCGAATACTACCTGCGACGTTAAGTAGGATATTATTTATTGTAATCGGAATCTGAGACATCTAAGATATCGGTACAATTCTCAACGATTACTTCCTGTACAAGGAGATGAAATGAGATTCGATTCTAATGTGTTCATGCAGTTTTTTTCTGATCACAGGATTAATGATTTCTTTAATTTACATATCGGTTGTGTCTCTTTTAAATTTCAGGATATTTCTTCGAAAACTATCTGTGATATAAATTTAAGCAACAGCACGTTTTTTTTACTTGATTAAAGAGTGGAGCAAGTGAAATAAAAAGTCTCTATAATTTGGGATATTACATCATTCCATAATTTGCTTTATCGTTTTTGCGAATACAGTTATACTTACCCGAGGTTAAACAAGTAGCAGGAGTAGTCACATCGTGGCATTTTGCCCGTAATGACACTGCGGGCCAATCACTGGGTATTTCGGATCAGTTCGGCCAAGTGGTATCAGGTGTAGAAAAAACTTATGTGAATATACTGCTGACGACTGTAGGGGTTGGATCGTTTTGCTGGTTTTTTGGATCGTTTCACTCGCTTTACATACATACAATATGTATACCGCTACACATAACACTTGGCTAAGGTGTAATCCGTATTGATTATACCGATGGATTGCAAAAGCAAACTTGCACTAAACATGTAGCTGATATAAAGTCATCTTTAACTTTCTTCCGAATAAATTCTAAATAACTTTCAATGCATTTCCAATTTAACACTGTATTCGTATATTTAATACATAATTTGTAACTAGGGATATTTGAATGACACGGTAGACATTTCTTTTACACCTTAAAGCCAATGAATCTGATGACTTATATTGTCAGTGTTTTTTTCTTGTTTCATTGTCAGTGAGTCTAGGGCACCGTTTCAAAATGTTTCACGTGCACGGGTTCCTGGTAGTGTTGAATTTCCGGGGGCATACAAAATCCAATTCCCACGTAGTGTCGAGGGTACTCTACGACGAGGAGCAGCTTCCTCGTCTCTCGAGGAGTCAGGCTGTGGGCTCGGTTTTCCCTTTCACCAGGTGGTGGGAAGGTGAAGGGGGGGAAGGGGGGAGAGGCGCTTTTATACCTCGTAGCGTTGCAGTGACATGCAATCGTTGACGTATCTTGCCTGAGAATGTCGATATCCGAGGTCGTCTTCCAATTTGCCCTCAGTCCCGGTAATTCTAGGGTACGGATCGCATTATCAGTGATATCGTTACGAATATTGCCAGTATTTTAAAAAAATCTGCAATTTCACATTTTGCTACATTCATAATAATTTAGGATTATATCTAAATGATCTGACATTACACTACTTATGCATTCTCTTTCTGCACATTTTGAATAATTTCAAAGTTACGCAAAATATGTTCTTTTTTTCATTTAATGTTTCTGTGTGTAATATTGGTTTTTAACGTTTAATACTGATCGTGAATTTTCATTTCGATGATCAAAGAAAACTGTTAGCTTGTAAACATTTTCGAGTGTATTGAATTCTGAGAGAAATTAAAAAGTCATTCGCTGTCTTTTCAATACATTCCGCTAGCAGAAATATCTTTAGATATTACCGGTAAGAAAACCGGTAGAAATCGGTGCTTTGAAATTTCTATTCCAGAGTATTATTACAGTTTTCTGGAGTGCTGCGGAATATCGGTGTCGTCGCCACCGCTGTCGAGCCACTGCCACGACCGGCGCACGGCGTACCATCGATTTTCTTCCGACACGATAGAAACGCGAAATTTGTAACGATGCCTGCGCTGCCCCGTGCCATTTTATTTTCCCGCGAACCTCGGGTCTGGCCCATTTTCCACCAGTACTTCTCGCATCATCATGTTCATTTTCTTTTTTTTTTCCCTTTTTACTTTCGCATTCCAACTTAGAAATTTTCGATGCCACGCTCCCCGAGTGATTCTTTACTTTGCCCCATTCGACTCACCTGGCCCGTGATTTTTTACTGCAACCTTCTCCCAATGAAAGGATCTTCTCTCCTTTTGTAGCGCGCCGTGCAGTGTCAGCTTGATTCCCTTCCGCCTTGTAACTCGCGAAGCCGCCTCGTGCGGACGTTCTCTCTCTCCCTCTCTCTTCCTCTCTCTCTCTGTCGCTCTAACTTACTAATGCTAGTGGCGTTTACTCGTGGAAACACACCTCGTATTAAATTCTCTTGACAACTTTTAACAAGTGCATTCGCTCGTAATGGCTCGTTCGACAATCTCTCCTTGTTTATTCTTTAAGCTTCGCTTAATTCTCTTACAACGTTTTACAATGAATTTTGAATGATGATGTTGAATTTTGATGATGTTTAATTAACGTTTTAAATGATGCAATTAACAATTTTTCTTATTTGTTAGAATTTGATACTTTGGCCTTAGACGTTTGGATCGAAGTGGGAAGTATAATAGAATTTTAATTTTGGACCGAATTCGATATGGATTCAATAGGAGGAAGTTTTTCGTAAGTTGTTCGTGAAATGATTAGTTGCGCGAGGATTGATTAGTTCTGGCAAAATTAGAGCCGGTGTTGAGGGTGAAGTTTTTGGCAGGGGATCTTTAATTGGTTTAGATCCTTGGAGAGCTACATAAAATCGAGTAAAAGTTCCAAGTAAAGGTACCTTTGGGATTATACCTGTCAGGGTCATTGGTCTCTCCCAAGTAATTTGATGTTTAATGTTTAACAAACTTATCTACTTTCAAATTCCCAGGAGAGTCACTAACAATTACTACTATTATATTAGTGGTCTAAAAACGATATTTCAATTTTATTACGAACCAGTGATTCCTTTACCAATTTATTCGGTCTGTATAATTCTCGCGATTGACCGACAGCAAACATATCTCTACCGGAAGAATAAATAGAATTGATTTGTCTTTTTCACTGTTAAATTCATAGGTCTTCGGATCACGTCGATCTGAGTGCATACGAGCCATTTATTTAATGCATTTATTGTCTGGAATTAGTTTGTAATAGTATATCAATGGAACAGAGATTAAAGCGAATTAGTTGGACTTACAAGCTTGAATCTAAACTTAGATGTCAAGACGTCACACTCAAAGAGATTCATTAATCCTGGCTCGGTCAATGCACGATTATTTTTTGGCTTCTCTTCGTATCAGATTATATAATTCCTATAATATATATTCTGACTAATTCTATAATAAATATATTATATATATAAATAAATATATAGAAAATTGCTCATTATTGTCTAATTACTATATTGTTTATATTGCGGTAGAAAATAAATACTCCAGAAAAAATTCCTAATATGTGACGCACCACACAAAAATACACATTTCAACCGAAGCAGTTCAATTTCATGGTAAATCAGCTTTTTTTTTATTTCACAAGAAGAAACGATACGTGCATGATTTCAATGTGCTCTCCAAAGTCGGAGAGAGATCGGGATAGCGAATACATTACGAAACGTCCAAAGCTGTTGTATAGGACACGTGTGCAAAATCTAGTCAACGCATGAAAATAATATCAGGTGCGCGCAGTGCAAGTAGATAAAGTAGTATAAATAGAACGAGATAAGAAACAAATGTTGACATTTTACCAATGTACATCATTTTCTGATGAATAGGATGCAGTGAAACTCAGCGATTCACATAGTGAAGAATTTGAATTCTGGGCTCGAAAGTTATACGATGTCGATTTTTTTACTATTGTCCGAAGACTGTTTATTCGAATGTTAACAGTATTAGGTTTTTATCTATGTGTTTTGCTTGTCGGTAGAACCACTCTATTTCCGACGAGACCTCTGAATTTAAGTGCACTTAATTATCGCCACGATTGCAACTAATTATAACTTGAGTTAACGCGTAACCCACCCGTTACTCTAACACTAATTTGGAGTTTCTCACCATCCAGATAATTTATCTGGGGTGAACACGTTGAAACTATGCACATACATATTTCATATTATGCTTCATTCTATTTACCTGTTTCTTTTATTCTCGTTTTGACAATTGTTATTTTTATATTTTAATTCCATATGAAATCTGGTCAATTGCAACGTTAAAAAGTGTAGTTTAACGCTGAAATTGTTAAAATATTCAAAATGACTTATATAAGGTTTTTTACCCGTAGAATTGTGGAAAGCGATATGGAACAATGGAAAAATGTAGACTCACATGTTTCTTTCCTGCCGTTACATAATTCTTGATAATTCTAACGTCAATCACACTTTATCTTGTTAGCATCGCGCCGTTTTTATTATTTGCAAACATTAGAGATTGTACTTCTTCTGCTCTAACTCCTTGTGCTTCGAGTTTTATTTCAGGTCAGGAAAGCAATTCGATTTATTCCTAAAATAGGAAATCAACTGTTACATTAAATAGGATCAATTTACAATTTACATTGGATTGGTAGCTATTTTAAAATATGTGTTTATATAATAAATGTTTATTAATATTTCATTATACTTATTTGAAGGCATATTTTGCACAGTGGTCAATCTTCCGCGATCAGCAAATATTCCATTAGCCATATCGAAAAATGTTGCTCTCGCTTTTTCAGCTTGACGATAAAATTCAAACTGTTTTAAATTGAAATATTTGCCCGTCGTTCCGTGACCAACGGCGCGGCGGAAAAGCGCCATAGAAAATGTGGGAAAATATTTGCCAGAGTGATTGGCGGCACTGTTGTGTTTTTTGATGAACGGCTAAAATGAAAACGACAAAAAAAATACTACAACCTCTGCATACATTCAATAACTCTATTGTCCAATAAATTCCCTTTGAGATTATTTCCTCATAAATCAGAGTCAATTAGCTCCCTGATCCTTTCTCCAAGATACCACTCCGTGTAAAACAAATATTCTCAAACATCCATAATACAAAGAAACGTCTAAATATCAAAATCTATAAAATAATGAATATCTAAATAAAAGTAAAAATATTCAAATAAATATGTGATTATCCATTGCGGCATACCGCAACCTTCACACCTTCACCTTTCGCCATAAATATTAATCGATAGCCTCTGTACACGTGTTATCGCAGACATCCTTATAGCGCGAATTCGAAGGATGCGGTTGAGTGTCACGGCCAGTGTTCGACCCTGAGTTCCTCGCCGTAGGGCGTGGCACTATTCGAAAGGTGATCGTTAATTACCGATGGCCCCAACGTCGAAAACTCCAGCGGTAATTTCCGATCTCCCTAGTATCGTATGCATACCGATAACCACAGGGTCGATGACCCCTGAACTGGTGACAAGGGTTCGTGTCGTCCGCTCGGATCTGGTTCGGCTTGCTCAGCTGTATCCTTTGTGGTTGTTGCCGTGGTCGTGTTCGCCACAAGTGGCTGCATTCCTTCAGCCACTTGCGCTTTTCGCTAGTGTGTATTCCGCGATACGATATTTTCCCAAAATCCCTAGGGTCACTCTTTTTTCTCACTTGAATCCACAATTGCTTTATACTATGCGCTAAAAAGATATTGACACTTTTATGCACGCGACGTGAACTTTATAACGATTTCTGAGAATCTCACGAAAGTGGAATATTTTTAATATATAATTATTTTATTTTTATTCTTAATAATTCCAAAGTTTAGCTACTTGAAGCTTAAATCAAATTTGAAGGGGATTTCCAATTTTTTGTAGTACTCGAAAGTTTTTGAATATTTATAAAAGTCGTAACTTTGAATATTCAATGATTCTTTTTAAACACTAATTAATCCGGCTGTTTCGTCGGAAAGTAGATTAAGATTGTAGAGTTATTCCACCCAAGTATAAATCAGGTATTATGGCGAAATTATTAAACTTATTATCTGATATAATAAATACATGCCATTGATAAAATCGGTACAATATAATCCGAGGGTATTATTCCAGTTTTAAATGTTCAATTAGCTCTGCATACAGGGTAGATCTCTCAAGTGATGTACTTTGGTACATTCTATTTTTTGTAATTTCACACGGACAATGCAATTTACTGGGCTAGTGTTTCGTTTCAAATCTACTGAAATGATCAGAAGCAGTCTATCCTCTTCCTTATGATCTTCTTACAACTAGTCAGACGTAATGTGAGCAATATCTGCTAAAATATATTTGCTTTTAGTTTTATATTCATACTGATATTCGAATACATGATTTATCATTAAAATTTTGATTAAACTCGTTCTTAATTGTATAGAAATGTCCGAAACTATTTACATCTCGCAACGGAATCACCTTCATCTCGAGGTGCATCTGCTGAAGCAGATCATTGTAAAACTCATTTATAACTTCCAAGTATAATTTTGTCATCGCGAATACCTCGGGAATGGCAGAATTCCAAGCGAGTAAACTTGTTCACCGAGTATGATCCATCCGCAGATTGAATGGGCTAGAGCCGTGAATGTACATCTGATTTATACTGGTTTAGCAAGGTTTCTCAGGAATAGAAGCACGCTACTTTATTTCCCCGCTCGAGAGGAAGTGGATGGCACTCTTGATAATTTCGATCACGGAAAAAAAGGAGAGAAACGGAAGTATGTACCTGAAAGCTCGTGAAAACTCATGAAAATACTTTACGGTGCAGCTAGATTCGAGATAGCGCCAGCTGATATCGTTATCACACGCGACTAAATGAGGGAAGTTAAAGAATATATGAGAACTTGTTGACAATACCAAATCTATTTTGGGAATCGCGTGACTCAGGCTTGCAAAATATAACATTTGAATTTTATCTACTTCTCAGGAATTACAGTAATTTATTCTCAACTTTTTTTTTAATTTTTATGTTGAGTTTCTGAATTGGAATAATAATAGATTTTGACAATATTGTTCTTGAAATGTACTATTGTATTTGAAACTCAATTTTGAAAAGCAATTTTATAATTGTTAATTATTAATTATCGAAATATTTATTGAGGAATTCCATAATTTTAGAGATGCACTGAGAAAGTAATAAATTTTTCTTCGGAATAAATGATTTAAATTGCTTGTTACGTTTGAAAGCCTTAGAAGCAGTAAAATGTACACGCATTTTATCCAACTAGACTTTGTGGTGAAAACTTTTGAATCTTCTATTGAAATGTCAAGCGGCCCCTTGCATTCGCAACAGGTACCCCAAAAGATTCTAATTCATCGCGAAATGACGGAGCACTCGGTGCTCGTTTATATTTGAATATAACTCTCGTTTCCAACTTAGCGTAATGGCCACTGAATTTCACGTTACATATATTTCATAATCCTTTGTATCAGCGGAACTGGAGAACTTTGGCAATATCTACTTATTATCTGTATGACTCAACAGAGTGATTCTTAATTGCATTTCACTTTTGGACTTTATGGTAGTTTATGGTAATTATGATAATAAAAAATAACATTGTGTCCGGAAATTATTGCTTACGTTAAATACTATAAACAATATAAAATAATGTAATAAATAATCAATTCATATGATTTATCTTATGACTATAAAACAAATTCTAAAATTTACTTATTTCCAAGAATAAACAATCTCCTTGAGTTACGAAGGAGAATATTTTTATTTTTGATCAAATTAAGAAGATTTTTTGATACATCGGAAAATCGGAAATTCCATATTCGAAGATTCCCGGAAAAGATTCCAGCGGGCGAACGAATGCAGTGGAAAGATGCAGAGGAACGACTCTCTCCGAGGAAGCGAAAAGTGTATTTTTATACTCGATTTATTCGGCTGTCCGCGTAAGTACGTATTCGTACGACCGTGAAACCTTTCACGAGCAAACCGAACCCCTGCGGATTTAATACGTTGGCCGGCTTCTGTTTGTACGGTGGTCCAGTTTATCAGATGTTTCGTCACGACTCACGTGGCGTACTGACTGATTGGCATTGGTTTTGGATCTGCCGATGTATCCAATTTTGCTACCGACCCAAGGAAAAAGCCATGGCCTTCGCCTATTAGAAGCGAGCGGATAATAGCTGATGGTAACACTCGGAGCAATCGATAGAAGGCTCATTCTTATCGCGAGAATTCTGATTATAATATTATATTACTGCTTCTTCTATTTTTCCCTTTTCACATAAGAATATAGTTTTAATAATTCACGACTAGCTAAATTAATACGAAATTTTCTTAGATGCAAAAATAATTGTCAAATAATATACATTGTAATCGTAGAACACGGATAAGTAATTTTAAAGAAACATTTTTGAAAATCAACAAATTTCTGTTTTTTTAATTTTGAATAGTATAAAGTAAATTGTATACAATTTTGAATATAGTGAGATTATTGGGAATAACAGATAAATTTTGCAGAATGTGAACAGATTCCACAGAGTTGATCAATTCCTGGTTTTTCCGAATGGTCAAATTTTCGCGCTATTTACGTCAGGCAAACATTAAAAATCCGATTGGCGGAGAGTGGACGGCCAGTATAGAAGTTTCCACGAAATGATGTTTATTGCTGAATCCTCGACAAGCTCTTCTCTGAGAGTATAGTTATATTAATCCAAACCCTTCACTTTGATCTTGTATAAATATTACACTAGGTTTTTTAAACATTATTCTGTCTAATTACAGAATCTATATGTTCAATAGCTTATTAGTTGCAATTAGTTTTTTATTTGTTTTCTTAAATCATTGCGCATTCGTTGCTTTCGACAATTTCTCGTCCTGAGTTTCAGACTTATGTCTGATTTTATAATGCGAAATCAGCATCTTCAGAAATTGAACGCTAGTAGTAGCTTCCAATCAGGCCGCTTGTTGCCACCTGCTAGTCAGATGAATACAGACCAAACGTCAAGTTGAACTCAATTTTTAATCGCATCTGCCTTTCAATCGTACCTGAATTACAGTTTCATCCTTACTTTTTGCACTCTGATAAATTCACCCAATCGCGAAGAAAAATCTGCGCGAATGTGGGTCATGCTAGGAAGAGAGCTTTAAAAGTATATAGACGTATGTATACATATATATATGTACTAAAAGATCGAATGCTTCAATTCATTTGGGATTATCGTTAATTAACTTATCTCTTTTGTTTAACCCTTTATTGTGTTCAGAAACTTGTTCTACACAAAATGCAGAATTATTAAAATTCTTTAAATAATGTCGTTAAGAATTGATTAACAGTTTCGAATCGCTTTTGTTTACCACTGACAATTCATTCATAATACAAGATATGCAATATCGGACGAAGAAAGGCCGCGGCTCGAATTTCCGACGCGCACTGGGTCAGATTAATCGGACCTGCGACGACAGACAAAGTCAACAAAAGTTTTTCGTAATTACGCGATCGAGCTCTCGCGTTACACTGATTATGCTATCTGTCTTTGCAAATGAAGCCACGGACTATTTTCATTTCTCAAGGGTGTTTCGTTGCTTGATTTATTTATTGGCTCTTCGCGATATGAATCGAATATTGTATATGTATAGGACGAGGCGGAAAATTTCGCACATTCTAGTACATGCATAATTCCACGTCAAAAAATAAGGAAACCATTTTAAAATTGGTTCAACTGTCTAATTTATTAAATACTATTTAGTTTAGTCATTGTGTATTCTGAATAATCCTGAATAATTAAGATTGATTTCTTCCAAATCTATTATCAAAAAAAAAAATTTAAACTGAGAGTTAAATGACGCATGACAAAATTTCATCAATTCTGACTGGCAGTTGAAATGATCGACATTTCAGCACGGATAGTTCGCTTGTTCCAGAATGTTCGCGAAAATAGCCTGGTCATTAAATACAATTTTCAGTCTCCAAAGCAAGCGTTCTAATGAATTTGAGCCAATTTACTGCACTCGGTCGTCACTGGGTCAAAGGCGGCGAGCCGTACGTAGTACCGTACACTATGCATGCGTTTGAAAAACCTCCAGCGATACCCGAGACAATTGTGCTCGGCTGTTGCTCAGCCCTGACCTCCTTTCCTGCACTTGGATTTTCGCAAATGGGGATTAATTTTCTTAATATCGCTGTAACTGCATCCCTGCACCCTGTGGATTCTCAGTTTTTTTTTTATTTAGGGGAAAAATGAGTGGCACGCTTGAAAAAGATCTCCTCGCCAAACAATACGACCGAGAAATATTTTTCTTAGCTAAGCTATTTCATTTGCCCACAAGTAATTCCCATTGAGACTTAAGTTTCGGGTGGTTAACTCACCGTTAATTAATTGAAACTGAATTCAATAATCTATATACTTACACTCTTATCAAATTATACATATATGGAAATTAAACAACTGATATGAACTTTAATTTTTGACTAGGAAGTTAACAATAATGATAAACGAGAACGAAATTCTTATTAATCTGACGAAATAAGTCCAGAAACGACGAACGTTGGTTCCTTTTATATTCACCGAACGACAAGTCACACGAGATAAGGATTAATCGGAAGCGTATCTCATCGCGGTACATTCTAACAGGTTGCAGAAATCTCCAGGAAATCTCAGTTGGTAGAATTAAGCTCTTCCACGGAGGTTCATCGTCATAAAAATCCTCGCTGTTTGCTCATTGAACATTCGAGAAGTTGAGGAGCGCGCGAAATTTGCGCGGGCGCAATACTGAATAATGCAAGAGGGAGTTGAGGTTCTAGTTTCTAACGCCGCGTCGTTACGTGACGATGCGGTCTTCTCTTGGCCGAAAGGACAAACCGCTCAAGTTCCAAGGTCCCGGAACTCCGAAAACTCGATAATTACAATATCGGTTTGAATGATCTTATCGATCCTTCACTGACATTAAACCACTCTCTTGGCAACCATGTCGATATTTTACCTAACTAATTTATCCCAAGCAAATTTCTCTCCAATCAAGACCGTTGTACTTGTCTCGAAATTAGTATTTCATATCTAAATTTCCAATTTAGATGTTAATTCGAGCTCAAAGTTTCCGAATTGTATTTCTTCACTCGCCAAATACTAGATAGTAATCAATCTAGGTATCCTTTTGTATTTTTCCTATGTAATTTATTATTATACACTTTTTCCCCACCTGTTCATTATTGTTATTGTTTTATTTTAAGGAGCATGTTATTTGTGATTATCGGTTCTTTCTATAGGTAAGAATTAATAAATAATAATGAAATAATGTATCGAATCGGTGTAAGTGCAAATATTGAATAACAAGTTAATTTAGATGATGTTAATTACGCATTGAATTAACCGAAGCGAGTATTATCGCCAAATTTGTTTATCATTAAAATAGCCAATGAAAGCGTATTTTTGTTTGCCAGCGGGTCAATAAAGATTGAGTACTTTACCCTGTTTGCTCTTACGAAATATCAGTCAAATCCTGTCGCTTAATTAACACGCAATATTACTTTGCTCCATTCATCTAAATTAAAGAGAGTCGTTAGTGATTAGTATCATTAACACAAGCCAGTGAAAAGATAATTCAATTCGTATAAGAAAGAATAACTGTCCAATTAGATACCTATTAAAATACTGTTATTCGTCACTTTTTGCATTAAAACCATCGTAGAGCGTCACTTTAATGAATATTCCAGAGGATAATGTTCAACACTGTAGCTTTATCGATTACTAACCCTTTCCACTTTGGATATCCCTTTTAAAGCCAATAAAAAAGCTCGCCATAGATGTATAGATTGAAAATTTTACTTCCGTTCCATAAAATATGTAACAATACAATTAAATTCTTAATACCGTATTTCAATAAAGCAACGCGTGTCCCGCGTGATATCGATATTATTTCAAGTGACACAGTATCCATTGTTTCGCGGATACATGAAATTTATCGATCGGAAGATAAATGAAAATCCGAATGGAAAGTGATTATTACGTCATGTAGCAGGTACCACAGAATACATAATATGAATTGATCACCATTATTACGGTTGACAATTACACGTTTACCGTGAGCTCAAACCACTAATTTCAAACTACAACGTGCAGCTTGATTATTGATTCATCCGTTGCATTTAATAGCACATACTAATTACGGAACAGCTGGGTGATGAGACGCAAAGCCTAGCAACACGCACCATTCAAGTATGTGTACGCGTGGTCTGTGTTTAAAGGGAAATCAACAACGGTGTATGTATATTCACACTGCGGTATCAATTCGGATTGCTGTCAATAGTTTCCAATAGTCACTCGAACCAAATTCAAAACATATGGATTTATTTACTTAGGTATTTGGGGATCGAAATCGAACCTGATACCTACGACTTGTTTCATTCTATTGGAATTCTATTATATCAGTCTACATGTTCATTCGTATTTGAGTTAGATGTGTGATTTTATTTTACACCCAACTACGTATTCCGTTTTTCGACGAATTTAGATTTTCGTGAAAAACAATCCAAGGGAATTTTCAAACTATTTTAACGATTATGAGAATATCTTTATTGGTATTAATTGAATCAGGGGAGAAAATTCTTTACGCTGTATTTCGGTGCATTGGTAATTTCAAGGTAATGCAATCGATGTCAGAAAACTGACTGTGAAGAAAGAGAAAAAGAGAGAGGCAGAGTAGCAAGAAGTTGGAAATGACAAGTTACCGCGGATAGGTAAAAGAACGAAAGACAGAAAACAGAGGAATTGCATTGCGTCTTGTATCTGTGCATTGACTCTTCCGCAGCAGCCTTCTTCGACTTCGCGATCAATATACGTAATCCTTTGACAAGGGCGCGAGGTAGAGAGAGAGAGAAAGAGAAACTAGCAAGGGGTAAAACTTCGCCTGGGTTCATAGCTGTATGGTGCTTGCGGCTTTCGTGGCAATGGGAGCAGATGGATGGATTTTATACGAATTGAAATTTTGCATTGTTGTCGGTTTGTGGAAGAAGAGAAGAGGATTGGTTCAGAGAGCTAAAGAGTAATTTGCCAAGTGCTCGAGTCACTTCGTTTTCTTCCTTGTTTTTTCCGCTGATAAATTTTCCAGTGCTGCGGGATTTTCGGTTTATTCTCTCCAATTTTGATTGATACGCCCTGACGATAGAATCCATTAATTATAAATAACCGACACTGAAGAATTTCCGTCTCCAATCGATTTATCAATTTTCTATAGCTGTGTGCATTTATACTATTTATCTACACATCAATTTTTCTTTATTTCTGAATTAATTTGTCGATTTTTCAATGAGAATAATTTACCCTGAGTACTAATTTGATATTGATTGAAATGATAATAGGTCGAAGAACTTGAGGTGAATACAATGATTTTAGTAACTCATTTCTCCATTGATATGTGTTTATGATACAGTATATTTAGATAAATACTAAACACTTGATCAATTGTTATATAACATTTCCTTTGAAATTGGTGGATAAATTCGTCTTGATCAAAGGGCGCGTCGAATAAATTTCTAACAATAAGTTAATTTGGAGTTGAATACTTCATTCGGTGTTCCAGCCGAGGCTGTATCAGTAGAACTCGGCTTCAATTAATCGTTTAATTGGGCGCGTGTGATCCTGCACATGTACGTAACACCGTTTGCCCGATTAAACTTTATTTCGAGCTTTATTGTTACCGTTGCCTTTGCCGATTTCATCGCGATGGAAATTAAATTCGGAACGTGATACGCGTAAAAAGGTGTATTATAAATCCGATCCATTATAATTCCCAGCAATTTCTGTATTAAACATGCTCGTGTAAAAATCTATGCTATTTTATGAAAAATTTCAAACCAAATAAGCATAAAATTTTCTTAGTCTTTATTGGAATGATGATCATCGTAATATTCAATGATAATTATTATTCTGCTAAAGAAAAAATTCATCAGTGATACGTACGTACGCAATACGTAAATCAGAGACGCACTTTATTCATCAAGCAATTTGCGCGACAGCGATTTCAAGTTGCGCTGTAAATTGCGACCATTAATTACAAAGCCCTTGCGGAGAGACGAATGACTGAAAATCCGAGCTATGACGTAATCAGACCACGAGATGCATATGTACTCGAAACCCTCCCTCTATTCCATACCATTGTAACTGGTCAAACTGTCGCGTAACTCCATTCAGAAAGAGAAACAATTAGCAAAAATGTCGAAGCTCCAGTTTTCCCAACTGAGTTTCACGCATTTACCACATTCAATTAGCGAGTAACTCATTGTCAGCGATCGCAGTCGACAAATCTGGCTCCTGAGTTCCATTGAAGTGACCGAAATTTTCGTATCGAGTCTCACGAGACTCTCGACCATTTTTATTGCAAGCTTTCCACGTATTAGAGACTACAAAATTACTGATATTTTCGTTATTTCGATACTTATCGGTAATTTTTGACTTTTGGCAGGATTCAAATAAACACAAAGTAGAAAACATCAGAAATATTAGAAAAAGAGACACGCGTGTTCTATGGTTTTCTCGTTTTCGTTTATTCGTTTATTCCTGTTAGTAACAAGATGAAACTTATTTTAGAAGACAGACAACAGTTTCAGTCAACGAGTCGTGTTTCGTTAGAAGAATTAACGCCCAGAGCTCGTTTTCGTGTTCGGGATCTTTAAGCCATTTGGCCAGCGCCAGCAATTCGATTAAAAGTTCAGGAGAGTAACATGGATGCCTACGCGTTAATGGTCCACCACAGAAACCGCATCTATTAGGGCAGAGAACTAGGCAATCCAATTTCTAACGTTAACTATCGTCATTGGAGGAAGTCCTTTCTATATATAGCTTCGGCTAGCAATGATTATGTTATTAGAATTTGCGAACAATGATTACCTCGGTTCCTGTTAATTACGGAGCAACATTGCACACTAACTACATTTCATAATATCGTGTATTAACGCGCAGAATCTGTGAAAATTGCAATTTTTAATTTCTCTTCTTTAATTACAAGCTTCGGATTTATAGAACTATAAATTAAACGTGTTTCCATTTTAGAATTCTAATAAGATTTATTTTTCTTTCGTTGTTTAATGATTAAAAAGGGAACCGTATAATTGAGGAAGAAATCTGTAATTGTGAATCGAGCAAAAAGAACGTGTTAATGATCCTATTGTTAGACACACTTAGAACAAATGTGAGGTTCAGTGCAAGTTTGAAAATCGATTGCTATATACCGATCAAAGGTTGCGTAATACCAAATACTTGACGATGCAAAGGGTAGGAAATTTAATAGACCACGAGCATCTACCAGAGTGCATAATAGCTCTTTCGTATATTGAATGCATAATTGGAATAATTGCAAGGGCCGTAGTAACCTTTCGACTTTTGTCTTCTGTTGCAGGAAAGAACCTCTACAGTAACGAGCTCGTAGCAATTAAAATGGTGAGTCTATTGATATAATAACAGTATAATGGTCTGAATCTTGAATTATCAACATTTACTTTTTACGTTAGTTTCCAGTTACTGTTGTGACAATTGCAACAATATTGAAATATAAAAATCATATGAATTCTTTGAATTTTGAAAAATGCTGTTTAAAATAGTTTAATTTTTTAATAAATCGAGATAGAAAAAGATCCATTGAATTTCGTAAATTTTTCAATTATCACTCGACATAATTTCTTCTCATATTGTTACAGGAACCAATGAAGTCAAAGGCGCCTCAGCTACATTTAGAATATAGGTTTTACAAATTACTGGGTTCACATGGTGAGTAGAAAATTTAATTGCTTTGGCCGGTGGAGAAACTTTGCCAAAGAAAAAAGAAAAATCTTGAAGCCCGCAGAAACTACTACCTCAACTTTAAGGTTGAGAATTAGAAGGATGTATAATTAATTTCGATCAACCATCGATACTCCATCTTATTACTAGCTGAGCATTCATAAGAAAGATGAATAAGATTAGTAAGAAGAACGAAGTTACGTATGCATCCCCATAGTATTAAAAATTTCAAGCATATCCACGACTTTCTCTCACTTAATTACTCGATTTTCATAATATTCGAAAATCAACGTTAATATTATGATAAACGTCAATCTTTTCCAAATTGATAATTATTACAACGAAAAATTAGTTAGTGTTATAAATTAAATATACATAAAAACACAAGTGTTGACCATCAATATTTATACTATTACAAATTTCGAAATTTACCTTTTTTCGCAGTCGCAATAATAGTGAACAAGAAGGAATCGTGCGAAAATAAAAATTCAGTTTCATTCGCAATGGAAGAAGGTGTTAACATAACATTAACGTTACCTAGCCATTCTCCATATATTCCTTTGTCGTGAGTCTGCTTGTTCGCTTAGCCCTTATAAATGGGGTAGCAAAGACTGCGGGCGAAATGGGTGATGGGGTGATCTACTTTCACGATTGACGTAGCTGGTAACACTCGCGTAGAGGGTATACCGGAGGTGTACTATTTCGGCCCGTGCGGGAAGTATAATGCTCTGGTGATGGAACTCCTTGGACCGAGCCTCGAAGACCTCTTCGACCTCTGCGGTAGAAGGTTTACCCTCAAGACCGTTCTCAACATTGCCACACAAGTCGTAAGTCCCATTAAAGTTCCTCCTTCTTCGTAAGTCTCTTCATGCTTCATCATCGAACTACGGATCTTTATGCAAATTTCAATCTTATTCTTTGCACAAAATTACGCAGGATCATTTTAAAAACGAATCACGTCGATAAGAAACTTGAAATTCTTTTCTCAATAATTCTCTTTCTGTCTGATTTGTTGAGACTTATTATAAAACATGCTGAATACTTTTGCGAAAGCATCCGTAGTTCGTTCTATTACTTTTACGATTTTTACTTTAATATCATAGTTATTATTGATGATTTAAGTCGATTCGAAATACGAATGAAAATTCAGATTTCTGTGATCAATTACAATTGTCTTAAAGTATAAATTATTCTTCCCTCAGTTATATTTCATTTAATTGAATCGAAATGACTCACGGAGATTCAGAATTTTTAAATCCAGCACATTTTTAACCCTATCTCACAAGACAGTATTAGTTTCCTTAAATACAGATATAATGATGTTTTTCTATTGTTTCGCAGGCTATTTTCAAGATTGAAACTTGCATTTAATATAGATACAAAACGATACTCAACGTTTATCGATAACATCACATTTTACGATTTCCTTTCTAATTCAACTAAAAGCGGATATCCATCCGAAATCAATAAAGATCCTCGCGACAAGAAACACGTTACTCCCATTCCCAACGCATTCTATAACTTCCAATGACCCATATTCTATCATAGATACGAGTTTTTTTTTCTCCCAAAAAAGAGAGCTAAAAATAAAACGAGTTGAAATAGCTTTTGCAGTGTTTGAGAATCTCCGGTCCGAGCGCGGATCCGGCCACTTTTAGAGGATGAAGGGATACAGTATCGTATTCTTTTTAGCTCGAAAAACGAGATATGTATCCCGTGAGGATCTGTCTGAAGCAGTGTTTCCTTTGCGCAGCTCCATAGGATAGAGTACGTCCATAGTCGGCATTTGATATATCGAGATATCAAGCCGGAAAACTTCCTAATAGGACGAACCATAAATAAGCGGGAGAAAGTCATACATATTATCGATTTTGGATTGGCCAAAGAGTACATAGACCTGGAGACGAACAAGCACATACCGTACCGGGAACACAAAAGTCTCACGGGCACGGCGCGCTACATGAGCATCAATACGCATCTTGGCAAAGGTAATCTTTATTCACGTGTTTCCATAGACTCTTTGAATCCCGCCCCTTCGAACTGTCTCACCTCTGCGCTGCGGAGAAAGTTCCTTACGAATGTGTCTAAGGATATACATATCTTACATCCGAACCGCAGAATAGGCCGCTCGTGTCGCGCTATTCGTCCCGATTTTCTTCGCGGTTAAGCAGATAGTGTTACGAATCTCCCAGCAAATCGGAAGTCAACTGTTGCGAGGAAGTGGATTCGAGTAGAGATTGCTAAAGTCGAAAGCTTGGGAGCAATGCACCGTCTTCCCGGCGCCTATACTGTCACTCGACCACTATTTTCAATTTTATCTATTAGATTCAACGGAAACTTTTCTCAGGGGAATTTAAGAAAAAGAGATTTACTTTGAAAAATCATTTCTTTCTTTCTTTCTTTCTTTCTTTCTTTCTTTCTTTAGGATGGAATTTTTGTTGCGTGATTCCGTGCAATTGTTTGCTACCTTAAACGATAAAAATAATACATACTTGGAAATGGTAGTCGTTAAAAAATTGCGCAAGTTCATAAGAATTTTACTGAGAAACTTTTCTGTTCAATCTAATAATTCTAAGAATTCTTTTTCAACGTTTTCAACAACTTGGTCTTCTATAGTGTCTAGTCTATCGTTGAATTATACAATTATCCTTCAACTTTTCTATGCTACATTCGCTTATCACTGTTTACTTTTCTTACAGTCTGCAAATCGATTGACAGTACAGGGATCAATAAGTTCTTTACACTCCGGAAGCGTTTATGCGCATAGTTTGCAAAGACAGTGCAGTATTTTTTGTCCACGTAAACTTGAACACTTTTCATTGAGATTGTTTCGTACTGAAGTCATTCCAAAAGACATAAGAAAGTAATTTCAGGGTATTTAACTTTACAGTAGATTAATTTCGACGACAAAGAAAATGAGTAGAATTAGTACCATTAGGAAGAGTTCTGGAATTTTTTCCCTGACCTTTGATACTAAATATTGCTTCTTCTTTTAATTAGAGCAGAGCAGACGAGACGACCTGGAGGCACTGGGTCATATGTTCATGTACTTCCTGCGGGGTAGTCTACCCTGGCAAGGCCTTAAAGCAAGTACACTGAAGGAACGTTATCAGAAAATCGGTGATACGAAGAGGGCGACGCCAATCGAGGTCCTCTGCGACGGACACCCGGAGGAGATGGCAACTTACCTACGCTACGTCCGTAGGCTGGACTTTTTCGAGACACCAGACTACGAATATCTTAGGAAACTCTTCCACGACCTTTACGAGAGACGGGGTTTCGTCAACGACGGCGAATTCGACTGGGCTGGCAAGACGATGGTGCGTGACGAAATGATGCACAAATGATGCACAAAATGATCCCCTTTTACACTTCCAATCCGGACCCTATTTATTTACTCACACTGCATGCAAGACCTGAATGCCGAGACCGAGTGCCTAGCCGAATCCCAAGGCCGAAGTATCGCAAGAGTCGATATCAAGCTATCTCTAACTTCTCGAAGCTTTTCTTGCGTGGGGATTCTCAGTTTGTACACTCGCACATTGGCTTTATCCAACTATACCCCCTAAGAAACTAGTTAGACCAGAGAAATTAAACAGTTTTTTTAAAAACCCCCTCTCCTAACCGTTAAATCCTCGTGGTTCTTTTTTACTTGAGTATATTACTTGCGTCGAGATTAGTTCTTGAGAGTCACGTTTTTACATAAAGTAGAGGGTATTAGTCTCCATTTTACTACCAGTTCGCCGACTGGGTAAGTAAGTTGCGGTTCATACGATTAGTCTGAGTGCACATTTCCGTATTCGTTATGCGGAAACCTGCCCTTTTTTTTTACTGATTTTTCACCTTTGCATGCTGCTCCAATGTACCTCTAGCCACCCAACTTCGAGCAACTCAAGGCACTCAGGATGGCTGCGCCCTCGCACATCGCAAAAACCAAATCCGATAAGGTTGGTGACGTTACACGCGCGCTACGTCTCACCACGCTCACGCGGATTATCCTAAACTATCGCAACTGGTAATCTCGTAATTCGCGTTTGTCTAACGAGGACGATACCGTGCGGAATTACAACGAGAAGTAGTATAGGTGGTTTTGCACCAATTTTCCATGAGTTCCTTGATACATACGTTCTAACGTCTTGTCTTGTATCATGGTTGAGGGACGTTTCTTATCATTAAGTTGTTACGTATAAAAGTTCCAAATTTTCCAAAACACTTTGAATGGGATCTAATTTTGTTATTCTACGACTTTGCGCTTCTAGAGATTCTAATGTTTATATTTGTAAATGTCGTCTCGCGAAGACAGAGATCCGGACGCTTAAAAACATGAAGCCCACAATGTCAGATTCAATGAATGAGAAATGACAAATTTTAAAACGATATCGTTCACATCTACATTTGCATAATGATTTCCAAAGAAAAACACGTGGGATAACTGGTATTATAAAATGAGGGTTTCGATATGTAACAACCTAATACACGAGCAGGAAAGATTTGCTTTTTCGCAAAGATCCTGTGATAAGGCATCTCTTCGTTGAGATTGGCTCGAGCGTTTAGATTGTTTGTGTTTCTCCGTCAAATTTGTTTAACTTGCACCTACTCGGAGCTGGCTCTGCGATATTTATAGTGGCACGCGCGGCGATCAATAAGGCTTTTCCCTCGATAACAAAGGAACCGCTCGATTCCTTGGCGTGGTTTTTATACTCCCATGTCGATGAGCCTACCTTCACGGATATCGAATCGAATCTTCCGCGTAATCACATTTTCTTTGCAGTTACTTTATCCCGAAATACGTATACCGTTTTCTCACGAGTCAAAAAATATCTGAGGATTAAACGAAATTGACGTCTTCGTCGATTCTTGTCCCGTGATTGAATCCAAGTACGTTTCTCAAATCTAACGCACTTCCGCAAAAAGTATTGATGGATGCTCTTTCAACTGTGCACGGCTCTAAAGTATTGCCAAGAATTTTCCGGTGTTAGTTAGGAATTGCCAACGATTAATTCGACCGTTTCATTTCAGTCGACACCTGTTGGGTCCCAGCAAACCGGCCAAGAGATCGTGCTATCGCCCAATCGCAACCGGAATCTGTACAAGGTACATCCACATTTGCTTTCTTTCTCGAGTGAAGCGTCATGAGCGTGAATTAGCTTCTTAATGACTTGTGATTTTTCGAATAACCGCATGGATGAACACCTAATCAGTAATGACTACCTCGCTGAAAAACCGCGTGCTCTATCTCAGTCAGAAAAAGTATCCGATCGAAAGTATAGTCACGCGCGAGATTTCGATTCCGAGGGAGTCATACCTGTGAAGTCAATTGAAAGAAGCGATAGCGATAAGAACGAATTGTTCTAACGGCTTTCTCTTTCTCTGCGTAACGTGGAAATCGCGGCGTCGGTGTGTAGGATACGGATGGGAATGGGGAGGAGGAGGAGGAGGAGGAGGAGGAGGATGTGGAGAATGAGGAGGAAAATGTGGAGGAGGAGGAGGAGGCGGAGGTAGATGTAGTCCTCACTGTGGATGAGGTTAACGTCAAGATACAAGGCCACTATGTAAGCCACTTATAAATCTTGCGATTCCCTGGATTTACTTCTTCATACATGTTTTATCTTATCGTTAAAGAAGCAATGACATCCGGGACACTTCACAGGGAACCCTGCGACCGTCGCCTCTCGTTACGTGAGTCTATAACACCTAAACACATTGGCACGTTGACAATGGAACAATACATCAAATAGTACCGGTAGCTGCAGAGTTCAGTTCTTTTCAATGAATCACCGAGACTCGTCTCTCGAGCATTGGCAGTCGACTTTGCGTTCCATCGTGATTGATAGAGCCACATTGATAGCGTCACGCGCCGCGCCCAATTGACCCAGAGCAACATGAGTGAAGAAGTGGTCCGAAACATAGCGTGTTTAGACTCGAAATCCCTGCTAGCAATATACATACTATTATTATACGGTCAATTATGCGAGTACATACACGCAACGCTGACGAGTGCCAATCGGCGGTAGCTGCATAGATCTCAATCAGCATAGATCGGCTGTACTGTAAACATGTCCCCGCATATCGCATACTTCCATTTACATTCATGTATACTTCGTGCTGGTAGACCCTCATCGGTGTATACTCTAGCGTCATCACAGCTATCTTAGTCTCTCAGTTTACGTGCCGTTCTCGCGTCTTACCTCCAAAACTCATCATTCAAGAATCTCCCCGTTTGATCAGAATTGCGACGCGTTCCACTTCCGCGTTAGATTCTCTTAGTCAGCAAAAAGTTTCTTCCAGTGAAACTCACATTCAATCGAATAACGAGTGGTCGCAGCAGAGAAGCGTGAGATAGAGGCCGCGTGGGTGGAAGTGCATTGGTGTCTGCTTGTCTTCTTCTCTTCTTCCCTTTTTTGACTTCTTGAGGGCTTGTGCACTTTCGGCAGATTGCTTTAACCCGTCGAAATTGCGACGCTGTCGCGCTTGTGTCCTCTAGGAGGTGGCTGCCGCAGAATTGACAGGAGCTGGCGGTAAGACGGCAGAAACCACGTGGCAAGATGCGGTGAAGCAATCAGGACCTGGTGGTACATTGACACCTGCCGATAGGCATGGTTCCGTACAGGTGAGTCTTCCCACCATTTTCGACTTTAATCCCTTTCTTCTTCTATTTCTTCTACTTCTTCTACTTCTTTATTCTACTCTTTCTTCTTGTTCTTCTTCTTCTTCTTCTTCTTCTTCTTCTTCTATTCCATCTCCCTTATCTATCTCTCTTTCCCACTCTGTCGTCCACCTATGTCTTTGTATATTTACTTCTTCGTATATCTCTTTCTCCACATTTGCAAAATTTATTCTCGTTTAACATACCGTTGATTTTCCTTTGGTATCGAGATCCTACGTTTCAATTACTTTCATTCGAAGAAGAGGCGACCAGTGAAATTCGTGGTAGCGCTCTTTCACAAACAATTTCGCATATATGGTATTTAATTCAAGAATTCGTTTAACTTCATTCTATTAAGAGTTTCTCCGTTGTGCACTAAATGTTTCTCGTATCACATTCAACGAGAAGAGTGTTTGTTCTGCAAAATCTCTTGTTAACCGCGAGCTCCATCAATGCTGTTTCCTTTCCCACTTTCCATTTCTGCAGTCTAGTGGCCAAAGTACGAAAGCGGGTCGAAAGTAAACTGTACCCTTTATTTTTAGACAACGCAACAGAGGAATATGGTCAGTCAGAAGTCTGTGTAACTTGGTTTGTTGCGGCATGTTGTTTTTTTTTGTGTCGTTCGCCGAGTTTATCCCCTTCTTTACATTGAACTAACTCGATGCCAGCTAGTAATATAGCCACGACTTATATCTCACGCTCTCCTATTGTCACTCGATACGAATTGTTATCCAACTGTCTGACTTCGTTAACTTTCATGCGATATTGCTGTTCTCCATCGTTTTGCTTGAATTTTAATTAACTGCACACTTTCGCTGGAAAACTGCTCCCCCTATGCTGTTTAGTCAAGGATTCATTGCATATGCACCTAAGTAGCTGTCAATGTCATTTTCTTATACATACATATGTATACATATGATCATACTTTCCAAATTTTAAGTCTCACTAGATTCGTAGTATTCTTTTGGACATGTTACAAGTCTCACAGTGTATAAACGTTGAAATCATGAAATTTCATGTTTAATAAGTTATCGCAGCATAGTTTACTACCCTCTCTTTTTTTTCCACCCTCTGTCCGATGAAGTAAATAAAGTGGCACGTGGTAATATTACGTTATGTATGTAGGTGGTGTCCTCGACGAATGGCGAGTTAGCTAACGACGATCCCACCGCAGGACACTCCAACACTCCAATCACGGCGCCTCAGGAAGTGGACATGGTTGACGAAACCAAGTTAGTATTAAAAATTGCCTCATACTTTTCGGTGTCTCCAGACTTTCACTTATCGTTAGTTCGACTTCCTCATAGTTTATTAGAAGCATTTGTTTCACATAATTTGTTCAATTGCACAATAGGAATTACACAATGTTTCACGCGTATGATACTTAAGCTGTAGTTGCATCTTATTGTACATTGCATGCGTAAATATCGTAGACTGTTAGCAAAAACTGTGATCGAAGATTACTCGTAAAACTTATGGTATAGAGATTTTGAGTTTGATATTTTCTGTGTCTGGTTAAGAATTAGTATTGCAATTGTGATATTTAGATTTAGGAGAATTATATTTTCGCATGGTACAGGCTGAGTATCCTAATTGTAGTATTTTGGACAGCATACCTTTGCGAAGTGACATCCGTTGCCGTCGTTGTGGAAAGCTCTCCCGTCGGTCTTTACACAAATCCGTGCCCACTGCTGATCCCACACTGATCCCAGAACTTCGCTTGATACAGAAGTTTAAATGGCCACTGCAGGATTTTTTAATGCATAATATAAAAAGGAAATACAATATTTGCTAATCTTGCATTTCAATCTTAGACAATTGTTGCGCGTATAACAAGTAGAAATCCTTGTATGATACATGACTTTTCTGTGAAAGTCTTCTTCTTCACCTCACGTGAATAAATATTAATTACTGTCAATCCCTGTTGAGGTATTAATTTTCTGCGCTACATCAAATCCATTGTTTTTTTACATTGTTGTACAGTTGAACTCTTTTGCGTTCATTGCGTTATGGGGTTGACAGTATTGATTTAGTAAATTCAAGCTAAGTTATCAATCACCGTGTCCTATCCTGGTTACACCTAATCGCTTGGCTTCCACTCGACCCACGCGTTCTTAGCGAATGCACCTCCTAGTCGTAGATAGTTTGGCCGAAATCTGGAAAGAAAGAGCGGTAACGTGTTCGCGATACATATATATCCTGAGAATGTGCAAGGGAGCCGGAAAGAGATTGTGGAGGAGAGTCGCTTTTGGAATGCCTTGTCGTGCTCTGCATGTCGGTGTCATTTTCAAACGCGGTGAAAAAGAAGACGACTCTAAGTCCTGTTAGTATGTGCCGTATTTGCAGATGCTGTTGCTTCTTCAAGCGGAAGAAGAAGAAAAGTGGGAGGCAGAAATGACTGTCCGTTACTGTTGGTCTTGGGGGGACAGTACAGTGCGCGGATAATAGTGCCGACGAGATTGGGGAGCGTGTCGCGGCAGTGAGAATTGACCGGGAGGAACGCGTCACCGCCACTATGGACAAACAACCTACCAGATCAGCTCATCTTCGGGATATCAGGCCAAAGGAAGAGCCTACGCAGAAGCAAAGTGAGGAACGGGACGCGATACAGAGGAGCCAGGCAGTAAACGTTCCTCCGTGACCTGTTTCCCGGGTATCCCCGGGATTCGGTGCTCCAGTCTAAAAAAACGCCCTCGTGATACGTCTGTATCGCGCGCCCACGCCGACGCCCTTCTCGAAAACAGCCACTACCGTACGCATGCACTCACGAAAATGCATATACATACATGCACACACGTACATACACCTTCACACATATACAAGAACAAGAACAACAACAACAACAACAACCCATCGATATTGCTGCTTCATCATTATTATTATCATTATCGCGAATACCATTGCTATTGCGATTATTATTACAATTATCGCCCGCTACTATAATTTTATTTCTATTATAATTTCCATGATTATATTATAACTATTATAATTATTCTTATTACGGCAATTATTATTATTATCATTCGAATTAAAATTATAATAATAATTATTATCGTCACCGTTGTCATCGCCATTGTCACCGTCACATGGTCGTGTAGGGTCTTCATGCGATAATAAAGCGCAATGCGGTATTGTCAGAGCTGCCAGGGCAGCACTATTAGCCGTGGCGGGGTACCGAGCGTTCGACTGTTGGTTGATCGGCCCACCCCCTCATACATAGATCTTAAGGAATTGACGCACCGAGGGTCATAAAGATCGTGTTTTGTGCCCGCGTGCTACGCCAGTCTTGACCTTCCGCAACTTGGGTTCTGGACGTAGATACTCGATGCTAAATAGAAAGGTTTTTACGATGCGTCCAGCGAGCTCGCGGTCAATAGAGACGAAAATCTCACTCTATTCACGGAGAGAGTCCCGGATAACAAGCGTAGTGTACGCTTTCTGCTTGCATTGGAATTTGAATTTTCGCGAAGTCTGATTAAACTAAACTTGAAAGGCATGAAACTGAAAGGACTCTTCAAGTCCGGCGTATGCGTCGATGCTATTGAAGCGCAACTGTGTAGGACCTGTATATCAATCGTTTTTCCTCCGCTCCTCTCTCACCACGCTGAGATTATGTATGCTTGTTGACGTATGCTTCTCTTTATTAAATTCCTCAATCTACACGTTCGATCTTCGCATTTTATTTTCTCCATCGTGAGCCGCGGAACACGCTGGAGAGTCCCGCTATTCATCGGGATCTCTTAACGAAGCTTTATCATATACATATACATACATATATATTTTCATTTTCTACCGCGATACGTTTTACAAAACGAATGTGCTGCAACAGTATTAGTGCTACCTAATACAAAATAGAGACAACGTGCTACGTTCTCGATTGTCCAGTCACTTTTGCGCATCTGCTATTTTCTACATGAGTATATTACGATGTATTGCAGCCTACTGCGTTAATTACATATTTCTCACAAAAAAAATGAAGAAGAAAGAAACCTTTTCCTACGGGAATGCTCATCGGTTCAATCGACAAACGGTTGTTTAATCTTGTTGTACGGTTAGGGAACGTCGTACCGTTTTGGGGGAAAAAAGCTTCACCACTCGCAAGGAATCCATCCTGATGGAGTAGAAATAAGGGAGAAGCGCAATTTATATAGACCAAAACACCGTTTTCGGTTCCATGCCTTCCACAAGAAATTCTCACGGAAATGTGACTCAATACAGTAATGATTTAAACTAAATTTTACACAACATATCGAAAGAATTAGATTTTTGTCTGTAGATTCTAACGTATATTACGAAAAATTTAGTAGGGCGTAGATTTCGAAAAAAAATTGTAGGTACGTATCAGCGAATTCATCCGTGTTCGAAGAAATACTAAGCTTTGGAAAGGCCGTTTTCGCATCTGAACTGTGTTGTCCACGACGAGAGGATCGCCAATTTCCGAGAAAAAAAAATTTCTTTAACCCAAGAGTCACGCATGTAACCAGAGAGACTAAGTATTAAGAGTGTAACAAAAGAGAACCAAAGTTTGCCTGTAATTGACGTCACGTCAATATAGGTCTGTTTTAAAAAGCAATAAAGACTCATCGCCTGAGTTCAGCGCAGAACGATGTCCGGGATTTCGTTTTAACACGATTGCTATATATGTCCACAAAAGAACCCATTAGAAGAGACAACAAAGAAATTACGCGTTATGCAACAGATATTGTTCGTGAAGTTAGTGAAAACCGAAAAAAAGAAAAAACACTCGGAAGAACTCTCTTAGGTAAATGTATCATTTCCACAAAGTCGAACGAAGAAGAACATTGCAAAGTGACACACATACGAACCCTTTACGGATCTACACACGATGCGAGTAAAGCAACGAAAGGCACGAGAACACTTAATACGAAAATACGTGCCAGCTTGAAGAAGGAGAAAAGGATCTCATCAACCCTACCGGTAGAACGAGCAAGTAAGAAAGCTTGGGCTATTTGTCGTCGATCTTGTTGCAAATTTGCTGCATCTTGTCTTCAACACCAGAACAATTCTCTGGGGGATTGTAGGCTGAACTTAACGTATTTCATGATTCATACTAATGTGGTGCTATAAACTGCCACGTATATAGGTTCCATATTTTTTAATTTTTCAAATTAGACTTCACGTATTAAAACTAGTTAGATTTCTACCGCCGCGTGAACAAGGAGAATAACGATTCCTTATCATTGCCCCTATTATGTATAGCGAGAATTTACGTTCATCCGATATGACACGATAGAATGCGTTGGTTCAAGTGCAACAGGGTTTTAATATTAGAGCTTTCGGAATAAGTGGGGGGAAGTTTCTGTGTGCATATATTTTCGTCGTGCATTATACGAATAGAAAGTGATTAAAATTCTGTCGAAACTAACATGTACCCAACTATACTAACGGGTTGACATAAGCAAGTAGCAAGTACACGTGTTACTACTCTTAACATAGTTCGCGAATACGTCCGTGTTACGGTAGCCATTTAGCAAAGGCAGCAAAAACATCAAGGGTCATATCAATATTACACATCACGAAACATCAATCATAAATTACCATATTATAACCAACGTGTCATAATAATAATATTAGGTAGAAGGAATTGTTAAAAGATAAAGAAAAAATAAATCGTTGTACTGACATTTCCACGTGATTTAACTGCCACGAGATGAAAGTCTTTATAGACACAAGACTTTACTAGGCGCGTACATTGTAACTTTTGTAGTTGAACACAAGACTGTTGGGCGCGTGCGATGTCAGAAATTTGTAACAAGACGAACCAATATGAAGGCGGTCAATTAATGGAGATTGAACAAAAGGGACGATGACAGAGATGTTTTTCTTCTTGCAGGGGTAATGTAAAGGGGACCGCATGAGTCGTATAGACTCAGACGTATGCGCGTACGAAGACGGCAAGCGTTAACAATACCGTATGTCCGAAGGTCCAAAAGTTCTGGTATCTACTTGGACGATAATATACAACTACCCCGAGCCATACCATACCGGTAATCGTGTTATCATTACTTCGATGCTCGCGCACGCTGTATCCAAATATCGATAAGAAATCCAAGCGGATCCGACGATATAAGAACTAACCGATGTACTTAGAACGCCTTTCGACAAGAGCGGTTCTCTTTTGCTACAGTGGTACGGTGGTCGGATCTCTTGATATGTAATACGCTTAACGAAGAGATCAGTGCTGAACTAGAATCTCTCTCATACGCATATGTATTGTCTTTCTCTTATACACCAACATCTTCCATCGGCCACTGTCGAGAGTGTCGTTCTTTTTGTACGCTTAGTAACGCGCGCAAGAGACTCGAAGGGTCATCTCGGATTGTAAGGTCTATCACTCCCAGCTACAACTTGGATCTTTCCTCTTATACAACACGAAATGCGAGCGTATTTAACGGCCGTTTGACGGCCACTATGGCTTTTTAGTTGAATTTCTGCGACCCGGTTAATGACCAGAAAATTTAACGTCTTAAAGGTATAATAAGTGGAATTAGGCTCGCATAGGCCTCCACAGCGGGCTGTTCAAGTATCGTGAGATTTATCGATAAAGGTATCATAGACATTTTTCAACACGTATCGGAAATGAGAAGGTGGGACTCCGAACGCGTTAAAACGCTATCGGAGATCGTTGGCGAAATTGTTGCGTTACCTGTTAAGATGGAAATAGATAGTCATCAGTCTTTTATACATAATGGAAAGGGCATAGGTGCACGAGGTTTCGGAAAACGATAAAAGGGCTGTAACAGATGAGAGTTTTGCTATTCTATTTTTCGTTTCGTAGCACTTTTTCCTGAAGGGCTATTAAAACTATTAAAGCTAGTGAGAGCGTGAAAACTTCAAGTTTCTTCTTCAATTAGATATTAGTACCATCGATCGAGTCACCGCATCCGTTTTAGTCACACTGCAGTACCTCGGTTTTCCGAGCCCGCGTTTGATACAGATTCAGCATTACATATTCTGTAACTTCATTTTTGGAAAAGCTTAAAAAACCTTTGTTCAGTTAGATAATTATATAACGAAAATTATATACACGTGCAATATCATATTATTAAAAGGTTTATCGTGACTTTATTTCGTGGTATACGCGTGTCGGATAATCGAGGATAAGAATTCAATGAAGATACCAAACATAATTTCTAGTAATAACATGTTGATTTAAATATGAGTATATCTCCTCACGGATATTAAATAATTATGCAGATATGTATTATTTAAAACTTCGGACACTTACACCTACTCCACCTTTTGTGTATACCGACTGATTGCTGATCAATTATAGCTGCGTGTAAGAAGCACCATTTCCTTCTGTCGCTCAGTATCGAGACCACACTTTGTTTTTTTAATTATCTCTGGTCTTCACTGTCATTCCTTTATTCTTTCTTCCACCCGCGCCCACATTGAGGATCGCACTCAATCCCCAAAAGAAGACGATGCGCACCTCCTCTCGACCGTGTTCGTTGCCGATCATCCGACGAGAAATACCGGTTTCGGTTCAGAGGCGATTGTTTGTATATTTGTAAATTGGTGCGAATAGATCGGACCAAGACACCAGTGTGTCTATGCGTCTTTCATTTTTCTCGCTCGTAGGAAGTTATACATACAGAGAGGTACTGAGGCGCGAGGCGCATCGATGCCTCGGACTTGTATAACTCGCATAGTGTAAGCTCGCACCGTGCGAAGAAACAATTTAAGAGAGAGAGACTTTTGTTGAAGAGTCGAGATGCGCGAAGGAGAGCGTGCTTATTTTTGCGCATTTTCAGTCCACGTGTGGTACATGAGCGCTACATAGGATCGATCAGTTTTTAGTCTTGCGACGATTTGCTACTACGAACTAGACGAATTTGTGATTCTCTTTTTTAAAAGAGCGTAGTTTCTAAGCATTCCCGCTCAGTTTTGCGCATTGTTTCGCGATCCACTGCGAAAAGAGCGTCCTCGGAATTGGAATTATTGTTTTGACAACTCTCGAAGGAGCAAGTTTCATCCTTCTCGTGAGAGTATCGAAATTCTGTTAAAACCCTAGTTCTGTTAGATGTATTTAGAGTGTCTTTTCGTTATTGCGAATCTTGGTTTCTCGAGTACAGCGAGTTCTTTTGCGTACACCATGCTTCAGCGGAAATCGTTCGAGATTCATTACTAAAGAATTGTTGATAGAGCTAATTTCTAACGTTCTACCGCCGAAGTGTGACGAATTTTAAGTTTTCCTACAACTGCTTTGTATCTATAACGTTTTATTGTGTACGAATTACTAAGAGTTTAGTGTACGGTTCCAACCGCTATTTGCCACACGTATGGAATTGGCATTTCACGTGCATTACTGGCAGCCTGTCTAGTATACATACATGTACTATACATATATATATGGATGTATGTTCGAAGCAGGCTGTTATAGAAAATTGACGAAGAAAGTTTTGTCCTATAGTAAGCCATCGTTAGTAAATCGAGCAGCCTTCGGAGAGCAAAGCCAAGCGCTCGTTACTTTTGTACATAGAAGCGACGATGTATCGGAAAGGAAAAAAAGTACGCACATGGAAGTAGAGATGAAGTAAAAGAGAGACGTGGGGGGAAAGGCGAAAATTAATTGCGAAAAAGAAGGAATCAACTGCAATTATACATTTATGTATATGCGTCTTTATACATACATTTATAATGTGCAGATAACGTGGATGCTTAATAAGAGGAAGAGCTGCGCGCGATTGTCCGCGAATTTATATCAATCAATGATAGCGATTAATTGAGAATTAAGGGAAAAGAAGGAGAATAAAAAAAAACTGTATTATTGCTATGATGCTCGCGATCGTTGTACAATAGCAGTAACTGACTAATTTTACTACTGCATATTTATGCGAAGAGTCAAGTAACGGGGGCGTGAAATTATAATTACTCTATGTGCTAAGTTCTAGGAACAAATATCAGGCATATACTTCTCGATATATTTTGCCCTTACATATGTATCTGCAAACGCAATGAGAGGAAGAGAGAAAAAGCGAGAGTGTGAGAGAAAGAGCGAGAGAGAGAGAGAAAGAGAAAAACACTCGAAACTTGTGCAAGGATATCCTGTACTAGGGAAACAAAATTGTTCACCCTCTTAGCGCGCTTTCGTTATTACTAGTGGATTCGTTTACCTTCCACTGATCTTAATCCTATAATCTGTCAAGATCAAGGAACTAATGTATATAGCATATAAAATTGTTTGAGTGCTATCATTGTGAATTCTGTGTTTACGCCGGTGAGAGAGCGTAATATGAAGGTGGAGAGCGGTTTGCATGTGGAGCAGTGATAAAGTACGAGACTGAACACGACACACCGGACCACAAAAAATAATCTGCGCTGCATTTTCACTTTGCATAAAAAGGGACGCGTTACGAACTTTATTAGGCGAAATTGAGAAATATCACTCTGATTTTATTGCCTTGAAACAAAAAAAGGATGTACACCTCTCTCCCCTACTGAATTTTTACCGTATTTGTAAGCTGTGATTGATATCCTAATTTTTAACTCGTATATTACTGACTTACGAACTGTTATTTAACGATTAATACACGTAAAAATCGTCTCGTAAGACGCTTTATTAGGAAGAAGTAAAACAAAAAAAAGACATTGACAATGCGCGGGAGCTTATTCTTGTAAATATGTGTTGTGTCTGCGCGCTTAGAAAGTAAGAAATGAAACAAAAAAAAAGTTCTTATTGAACGTTTTGTGTGTTTTCTCTTTTAGTTTGCGTTACGTAAGTACCAAACTGATATTTTGCAAGTTTATTCTCCTTTTCATTTATTTGTTTTTTGTTATCGGCAAGATAATATTGGGTCTATCGAGGGGGGAGGGAACTTTAAAAATCCGATGTTCGCATTACGTTGTGACGAATAAGAAAGATCGAACGCCCGTTTTGAGACTTCGTGTCTTCTATACTAAAAATCAGAAGTTATATACATGCTATTGTAAACGGAAGGATACATTATGCGACATATTTCAAAGTGATTTTCATTGGAAAGTATTGTGAAGTATACACATTCTTAAAGCTCCGTTCGTTTTACTTTCATACGATATCTCTCTATTCATCCCCAATAGTAAATTTATCTGCGAAACAGACTCATTTCGGGAAGAAATGCAAAGGTATTAATATTCAGTCAATGAATATCAGTCAAGTCCACCGTTACTCGTGAGATAAAATATGAATATAATATCAGATACCAAAATATAAAAAGCTAAAAATTCACGAGATATACACATATGTATATACATATAAAATACAAAAGTATTTTTACGGGATCCTAAATTTCACACTTACGTATTAACTATCGTTACTTTTGCTTTGATCCGATGTATTTTTCAAAATTTTCTCAATTGTATCAGAAGTGGCAGAATCTCTGTGATTTTCCAACATTTTTAATAGGATTGGCTTCTTCATTAGCAGAGGGCCAGAGTTACTTATGAATGCTCTAATCATACTCTTCATTAAATTGACCTTCTGTAAAGTATTATTTATCTTTCTCTGAATCCTGAAAATGAAAGAGATCGGTTATGTTGAGTCTTTGACTTGGAAAATATTGCAGAGTAATATATTACGCACTGTATGTCGGCAGGCCTCATCTCCTCCCTCTCCTTAGCTTGCTTTTGTTTCTTTTCGTCTAAGAATACTTTATAGTCAGCCAGTGCTTTCCGACCTTCGATTCTCAACTGAGCCTGCTGCTGGAAACCAGTGGTAATTGACTTTTGCAATGACATTACATTGTCATTTAAGGCGAACAGCTTACGCAAGTAAAGCAAGAGTCGTCTGGAATAAATTTACCACATCACAGGTAAGGATGTTACTTATAACTATGGATCACATATTCTCAATGAAGATATTGTCTAATCTTTTATCTCTTACACTCTCATTTCTTCGTCGCCTTCTTTTCCTGTAAGAATGCTTTGTACAGTATTACTATGAAGACAGAGTTTCGTCAGTTTATCGTTGAGGATTACAGTAGCACTGTCGTCCTGCAGTCTTTTCAAAATTTTCTTCTCATCCTCATCCTCATTGTCTATCTCTTCGGTCACTGTACATGTACATTAAAAATAAAGGTTATGGAAATATGTAGAAATACTACCCTGCATAGGCAATAAATACTTTTTTAACTCACCAGCACCACACTGCGCTTTTAACATGAGCAGTTGAGCATTTTGATGCAAAAGCGTAGTCTGCGTGTTTCGTATTTTATTCTCAACCGGCTCAACATCCTCGAGAGAAATCGTGCCAACGGGAAAGTTGGAGATACATTCACTAAAGGAGCGAATTGCCGTATCCAGATTCCTCAATGAATCCTCCATATCAATTTATAAGTGCTGTCTACCAATTGAACCACATTTATTAATAATCACGATTGTCGGTTTTTTTTGCGGTATTTGTGGCAGTGTGCTGAAAATAAAATTGCATTCCGAAAAACTTTTTAAGAAAGAACACTCATACAAAATACCGTAGAGTCTATTTTGTATAATATCACGATAATAACATGCTCAGTATATGGTAGTAGTAAAGAAACATTAGTATCAAAATAAATAAATTCTAATATCTTATAGGTTATGTTTATGACTGTTTATAATTACCAAACATTGAGACCTGTTTCGTCTACTATTCTTGATGGCAGAGAAATGCATTCAGTGGTTAAAACGTCCATTACTTGTTTCACAAATTGTTAAAACTGGGGGTTTGGCAAGATTTGAAATACAAAACATTAACCTTTTCGATATCGTACAGTGACAGCAAGAATTGGCGCCATGGTTCACAGAGCTGTTCCACATTCCCATGGTTCGAAATCTAACGTTTTGATTGGCCCAGACAGTTCTACTAAAAAAACTATAATAGTGACAGTGGCGCCTCATTTCGTTTGATTTTGAAGCGCAGTCGGTAACTTTTCACGTGATAATTTATAATTTTCCGAGTCTAACAATTCTATATTTTTTTCGTTAATTATTAATTTATAACTTTTAATACAGATTAATTTACAATGCAGCATACAATCGTATAATTCGTATCATCATATATCATCTGTGAGATTGAAGGTAATTCCCACTGTTACCCTTCGTTCAAAATCGCAAAGGGCAGCACAAAATCTCCCCTTTTTCACACTATCGGTAATTCAGAACAGGCAACAGGAACCCCGTAAGATGTTATATCTATCCTGTACCTCGTCTGTGACCCTAGGTCTGTGGGTAAAACGAATAATAAAGTGTTACCACACAATAGTATCCAATTCTAAGTAGCGTTATTTCTTATTCATTTATTAAATCCAGTTATTGTACAAAATGTAATAAATGCAAATACATATTCAATTATAAGAAAATTGCGAAAGAAGTGAGTGACATTAATTTTATCCTATAATGACTTCTCCCAAATGTTGCTTTGTGTGATAGGGACTGCATTACAAATTGTCAGACGAGACCCGACAATTTTTCAACAGAAATTTAACTAAATATTCAAGTCGAAAACATACACACGAAGATTAGTTCCTTATCTCTTTGTCTCCGAAGGGGTCGCTACCGAATATTTCTGCTACCTGCTGCTCGCGTGTGAAATCTAAAACAATAACCTTTTCCTTTGTTGACACCCAACTGTCAACAAGATGACGTGAATTAAATTGAAATTACGACCTGTGATTAAATTTGAACTGTGTGGATTCGTACATCCCGTGATCTCGTGGACCCACCCACTGAACTGTGATCTCTACTGAAACATTAAATCTTGAATTTCACCATACAGATGACAGTTGAACTAACAATTATCAACCATTAAAATGACTAATCAGTGATGTTACCAGATGTACATATGGATACATTGTAATATTGAAAAATACCTCATAAAAACGTATTTATATAAACATATCCTTCTTGCTAATTATGCGTAACACATAATAAGCTTAATCAAGATCCTGTAATGAACAAAGTTCTTTAATCCTGCGTACTGTCACATCCATTAAAAATGTTTAATCGACTGAAATCGGCGCTTATAAGCGCAGTGGGTGCCACAGATTTTAGTCTGCAGTATCCCCATGATACCGATAATGATACGGCAACAGACTATATAAATTCCAATTACTCCGGAGAAGTAGAAAATAAACCATATAGTCGTCCAAGTTTTCTAGGATTAACAGCAGAAGAGACTCAAGTAAGACAATGTGTTTCACCTGAAAATTATCAAATCATTATAAGTATTTGTATATGGTTTTTATACCTGTGTCTTGTATAGGTAAGTGCTGATCATAAAGTACGACCCATAATTATCCCACGAGACTTGAGTCGCTTGCCTTGGTGTGCTGGCTACGCCGAATGCATAAACGCTGGGAAAAGTACGTGGAACGAAGACCAAGCGTCTGCTACCAGGGGTGACCTAAAACTAAAAGATATCAATGTTACGCTGCCGTACGTCATGTTCTCAATGTTCGATGGACACGCTGGGTATCAAGTGGCATTAACGGCTAGATTACATTTACATACCGTAATTTTGGTAAATATTTTATTCACTTAAAATGTCACTGCACGGTTCTATTATCCAATGTCTCCATGTAAACTGCAACCTGGTTTTAGGAAAAATTAATGGCGATACCGGCTCATATGTTATTAAATGAAAATGAAGAAGAAATAATAAAAGGAAGAGATTTAATAATTGGTGCTATCGAATTAGCTTATAGGCAAATGGACCAAATGGTAGAACTTCAAGCTCAAGGTGGTGGCGGTGGTTGTACGGCGATCACTATTATATTTCTTAATGGTAGATTGTACGCAGCTGGCGCAGGAGATTCCAGGTCAGCTATAAAATCTCGTAATCGATTCATCGTTACTCAAAAGGCAGAAAATCGATAAAAGCTTTTCTCTACAGAGCAATTCTTGTACTGGGCAATAGTCAACGTGCATTGACGAGAGATCATACGCCTGAATCAGAATCCAATCGAGTTAGAGCATTAGGGTTTTTAAGAAGCAACGAATTATTAAAGGGTCATTTTACACCTTTGGAATTTCGAAAAAGACCCTTACAAGATGATTTGGGCACGATGGTTTTGTACAGAGAGCCTTTTATGACAGGCTGGGCATATAAAACTTTAGCTCATACCGATTTAAAGTTACCGCTTATATCCGGTCATGGTAAAGGAGTAAGTATCATTACTTAAAATTCGAAAACGACAGAGAGTAGAATAGCTATAATTGCAATCGATTGTATGTAACAGAGCAGGGTAATGGGGACGATTGGTGTTACGAGAGGATTCGGTGATCATGGTTTAAAATCATCGAATACAGGAGTCAGTATAAAACCCTTCTTATCGTCACAACCCGAAGTGCAATCGTTAGATTTAGAAGCGTGTAACATTACGAATCAAGACTGCATTATCGTAGCCACGGATGGGCTATGGGACGTTGTATCGGATAAGACAGCAGCTGGAATCCTAAGAAAAACACTAGCGCCTTTCTCGCCATCCTTAGAATATAGGTATGCGAAATCATAGCCGCATCACAATACAAATACAGTATTAAATAATGAAAGATGTTAATGTTCTTGTAATATTTTTCAGACTTACAGTAGCTGCTCAAGAGTTAGTTCAGGCTGCACGAGGTCGCCTAATCGGACG
The DNA here is from genome assembly GCA_963989405.1 of Trypoxylon attenuatum. Classification (NCBI taxonomy): domain Eukaryota; kingdom Metazoa; phylum Arthropoda; class Insecta; order Hymenoptera; family Crabronidae; genus Trypoxylon; species Trypoxylon attenuatum. The sequence goes on from OZ022489.1 coordinate 26,907,896, forward strand.
CATGTGGATGGGGAAATCCGAAAATTGCGACGAAGTAGATGAAAAAATCTTGCCGATGGCGTCGGTTGACGATATCAGCGTTTTAGTTATACCCTTATTACCATATCTCAGTGAACATCGGAAATGGGTTCATGCAACAGACTAGACTACATTCCACAGGATCTGTAAACATAATTAATGATTCCGTGTCACAAAACTATGGCTATTAGTGAATGGTTTGTGCACAACTTGGCCAAGATTGTTCTCGAACCAAAAAATATATATATATATACGTAAGAGATCTAGCACATCAATTAAATGCTACGACACGCGGTTGCTTTTTACGGGTTTCGTATTACACACTATTTACGTATGTGATTATGACAGGAAACTCGGCATAGTTAATTTCCTTTTCCAATGATAATTTATTGTATACTGCCATGTTCTAAAAGTGTACTACACGAAGACGGTTGTACGGCGAACATTCCATTCCGTAGAGCTTTTACAAATAGTGTAATACGTGATATATATAATATACATTTGCCAGTACTCGAGGTTGGCGTAATTCGAGCAACCTTGCAAAACTGTATACACACGTTTGTGCATATGATGCACGGATACTAGTTAACTTGCAAGGTGCAAAGAATTCGATAAATAAAGTGATGTTATAATAAGCACAGATTAACATTCAAACAATGTACCTTCCGTTTATTATATATTAATTTTTATTTTCAAACAATTAGATTTAATCTGTAAGTACGATGTAAGTAAAATGGTTGAACTATCAACTTAATATGAGGAATGAAAGTTGTAAATAATTTGAGAATATATACTACTTTGATTTCAGCAGCGGCCGAATAAAGTGTAAGATCGACAATTCCTTACCCATACGTACTATATGTATAATTCTACAATAAAATGTACTACACTTGTACAATTAAAAACGCACAATGTTCAAACAGAGTTACACAAAAATTATATTCTCGTTGTTTGAATACATAGTCATACTTTTTCCTTAGTTATTATTCCTTGCCGTCTATAAATTGGCGAGAAATCAAGTTCGGGTAGTTCTTCGCGAAAATGTTCCGATATGTACGACGAATTAGTACGACAAAGTACCTATAGCGAAATGAAGGGAATATTTTGAAATTTCATAATCTTCGTGAATAAATGAATCTATATATGCATTTACCCCATCTTCCTCGATCGATGAGAATTGAAGTCTACTTCCGTGAGATATTTGTCGTTCTTCCGCATGGGACATATCACTAATTCCAGCCACTGAACTAGTTTCTAAGTTACTACTGATTGCAGGTAGAAGTAGTCGAGTATTCCTATCTCTGGTATCTCTTTCCAATGACCGAATATTGCACTTTGCTTTATTATTTCTCGAACAATCCTTAACGGTATCTTCTGCAGAGTTTCTAATTACATCCGCAGTGTTTTTACGCTGATAAGGATGGAAAAGATTATTAACGTCAACGTTGAACAAAGTATATTAAAAATCTAAGATTTTAGATCTTTCAAAACAAGTTTTGTAAGCATGATTTGCCACACAACTATTACGCTGCTTTTCTGATGAGAGTGGTAAACAATTGATTTTACCTTAGATAAGGCAATATCTAAGTTCTTCTTCAGTGCGTATGTTTCGTCTACAGATTCATTAGTGTGCGTTGTATCTTTCAACAAATCAATGTCAATGTTGGGAAGCGTGAACAACGAAGTAGCAATATTTCCATATTTTACGTATTGTAAAGACTGTATAGCATCAGTCTTCTTAGTTGCCTCATTGAATATAAAAGGTATAGTAGTGTCCAAAGAACTATTTTTATTTTGCGTAAAGAATTTTTCAACAAATTTCCGTTTGCAGCAAATGGGAGATCTGCTGTATTTACTACCCTTTCGTTTAAGATAGATCCTACAAATAAAGTTTGCATTTCCACTGCTTTCAATTTAGATTATGAATAAGCACACGACGAATTTAGTGCGATTATAACTTACTTCAAAACGAACACTGTACTGATTATGATCACTGAGAGAAATATTCGTTCTACGATTGCGTCCGAAGACCACATTACTTCTTTTCTTGAAACCTATTTATTATGTATTATTTATATTGACAAATAATTATAATTATATATATTAATGTTGGGCCACCTTTTGTGGGAAACTAAGAACAACAGTAAATTAATATACAAAAATTGTCTCTTTTACTGTCCTGACGTATAGATTTAATGCAACAACCACCTACAGTCATCTCCAATATATCTTCAAATCATTTTCAACCGGAAACTGGCTATACATCAAAGAGGACAGCAAAAGAGACAATCCCACGACGCCAATGGAGAATAGAATTCCAATACCGATATCGGAATATAAACGATTGTTTAGCGTAAAGTAAGGCAGGAAGAGAAAACTTCAAAACAAGTATCATCCTCCCTATCCAAAGCCATTCACAGTGCCGAAACAAACTATTGAAAGAATTGTCGGATCTCACCATTTGAAAGTTTCGTAAAAATTTGCCCAAAACGCTTTGACTATGAAAGACACGCGCTTACCGTCAGCTTTCCTCTATCTTTGTAATATAGCCAAACTGAACGAGAGCTTGGGTAACTCTGAGCAAAGTTTCAATCCGGCTAACCTTCAGCCTTTACGTCTGTAGAGTTGAATTTCCAGAGCAAAAAAATAGGCAGTGCTGTCACGAAATGAAGCGTTTAAACATTTCACGATCAACTGCAGCAACGCGGCTTACTGAATCGAAAGCAAATTTCTTTCGCACGTTTGACATATCGTGTAGCAACAGTTGGAAGTGAAACAGCTGAGCTTTTATTATATTTCCTATCGAAGTATGATACGCGCACCATCTTCATTATTTGACCTAACATTTTAATTAACTTGGATATTTCTAGTGCTTATAATGATTCTATTAATTAGTAGAATTATTGAATATGGAAGGAGTGAAATGGTAAACAACACGAATATAGAACTATACAAAACCAAGATTTTCACTTCTAAATCAAATATTTTAATTTCATTGATGTATAAATAGATGGATGTGTATCAAATTGGCAATAATTAGTTCGACGAACGTGTGACCATCGATAATACGAAAAGCGTTAAATTTCGACATTGTCCATCAATTTCTGCAGGATAATATAATTGACAAAGGAGGGCGGTGCCTACCGGAAGCTCGATTTTTCAACATACACGAGCGCGCAAACGGTTTATCCACTAAAAGGGCCGAGTGCTTTTCCAGGTTACCGGGAATAGGAGACTATCCTGAACAGTTAACTTTCATAAATTTAATTAGAAGCTGCAAGGGGATAGGGTCAGCAACACACCGCTCTCATCGCAATCGTAAATTAGCACAGGACAGTCGCGGTCCGGCGATGTTTTCCGGAAAATCGCCTGGCTTATATCTCCGGCAACAATCATCGTTTCCAGGAAGCCTGGATTTATGATGTCCAACTTCTTGCTCGGTTCGCGGTCGCCGAGCTCTGAAGCAAACGATGAAAAAGCTGCCGTCGAATGGCCAGCAATAAACTCGCGGACGAATTGTAAAATGTCTCATCGGCGCCGTACCGAGGAGCAGAGGGTGATAAACCGAAACGCGAAACGAAAAAGGTGAAGAAAGAGGCAAAGGGATTAAAAAAAAAAAAAAAAAAAAAAAAAAACAGGGAAAAAAACGTCGTGAATCGCCAGTAGAAAGTGCTCTTCTTCGCGCGGGCACAAGAGTACATACCAGGGAAGCACACCGTGGAAACCAAAGCCACTCTGACAGCTTACTCCCACCGTTGACCCGACGCGACGTCGTTCGCTCTTAAAAAGTTGCCGGTGCCGCTGGCCTGACAGTTTACCGAACTCCTCTTTACCCCCAGCAGTGCTATTGGAATTTTCATCCCCCGAAAAAGCGGCTCGACAAATGGATTATGCACGCTCGAGAGCGGCTTCGCCATCAAATACCCGGATCCGCCCATTATGACGGTGCACTGCCACTCGACAAATCGCGCATTATCACTCCGAAAACTGTCATTGGTAGAAACACAATTTTTCGGGATATTCTTTGAATAAAATAGGACTGATTTCGAATTTATTAGGTATATGCTAATTGATATACCAATCACCTGGGTAAATCATCGGTAAATCATTGTATTTGTACCAGCGAGAGATAGGAGAAAAAAGAGCTTTTTTGACGGACGGGGAATTTTCAATTTTGCGAGGGAGGATGACCCGTTCGATGCACAACAATGAGACCGAATCTGACGCCATGGAAACGGGAGTCAAGGATCGTCATGGAATTCCAGGGCCAGGAACTAAATCACCGTGTTTCGAGAGGCGCAAAAATAGCGTTCGGTTACTTTTCGAACGAACGACAAGAGTCCCGTGCTTTTTTTTCGGTGCTTACGAATTGTGAGTGGGTCATATGTTATGATGCTCATCGTTGGCAGCAGTCGAAAAATGAGAGAGAGAGTTGAAGGGTGTTCAAAATCACTAGTGGCAAGGGCGAGAAGGGAGAAGGGAGAAAAAAAAACGAGCGGAGACACGTGCCGATCGGAAAAAGGGTGGCAGCTTGGCTAGGAGCCGTAGGTTGTGTATCGAAATGGCCACAACTTAGGAGCGCAACGCATCGATACATCATCGTTAGAGAACTTTGGACGGCTTCCTGGTTGCAGCATTGATGGCTTCCTTCGATAGCGCATGATGTATCTGCCGCTCATTGCTGCACCGTGCAACTTGCCCCGGGGATGCAATTTGAAAGTAAAAACACGGATTAACCCGAACGGCGAAACATTTGTCGGCGCTCGGCTTTGCGCATCAATCATGTAAGAGTCCCATCAGTAGGGCTCATTCTTTACGAGGTGCATAAATCTTAATGCCATTACGTACTATCTTTGGAAAAGCCATGCCAAATGACCAAGACGACAACAACGACGAGCCTGTGAATGGCAGCAGTTTTATCATCCATAGAGGATGCCACGCGTACCTCTCCTACCCCTTCGAGCAGAACTTCCTTCTCGACGGAAGTTCATTTAAAAAGTCAGAAGTGCTGGAGTCCATAACTGTGAGGAAAGCTTAATGGGAAAGCCCTAGGCTGGGATGTCTCGCACACTTCTTCTCTCACAGAGAGTCCACCACCGTCGACTTGTCCTCGTTAGTTAACCGGAGCTGGCTCGTGCCTGTTGTCAACTCTTTTAGCATCCTCGAACCTAATGTCCCTTGGCTTGAAACTAACGCCCGCTTGCCGAACGTGATGCAGCGGATAATGCGACAAGTTTCCTACCGAGGGATTATGTGACTGGCTCTCTCTCTCTCTCTCATTCAGTTTCGGCTACTACCTTGGCGGCCGCAGTCACATTTTAGGAAACTGGCACGAGCTGCTTCCCAGTTCTCGGCATCGCGATAAGCGAGCTTAAAGCGCTACCAGTCTTCCCTCCCCCTCGACGACTCGATGCTGTTAACGTAGAGCGATCTTGATATACGGATGATAGGGGGTAATCTTATCTCGCGATGACGCATGTTAATTGCTTCTAATTTGCAGGAAGAAAGGAAATCACGGAAGACAATAGGCAGATCGTTATTACTGAGAAGAATGAGTCACGCTTTGAGGGATCTTGAGGAGATGAATTTGATAGCTCACGGCAATGTTACATACAGTTCAAGATACACGTATCCGGGCAAATGTGTTATTGTCTCATTAGCTGTCGCGATAACGTTAGGGAAACTGGCAGCACGCTTGCTGCCTATTATAAATCTATTGATATAGTTTGTATATTTATTGTACACTTGAATTGCATAATGAATATTTTAATTTATTGTCATTAAGATTCGAATGTTAAATATCAATGCGAAATCAGTCAATGGCAGTGAGTGAATGTTATAAGTATGATTAAGATTGACCGCAGCATTAGTCTAGAAACAAAATGCAAGGATTGTGAGTGATCGACTGGAAAAAGATGGGACTAGACACGAGGGTTGGAGGAATCAAGGAAGGACGAAGCTTCCATCGCTTCTTCTCATCCTCGCACAGCTTTTTTGCCACCATTAACTATTCCTTTCGGGCGAGATAATGGTGGCACGGAACAGCGTCTGCAGATTATAAAACGAGCTAGGTCTGGCGAAGATTTTCTCAAAAAATTTGTATCCAGAGCGAATGGAAGGGCGGAACGATTACCCGCATGTCGAGTCATATGCATATACACACACGAACCCCCTTTACGTACGAGAGAGACTCGAGCTAAATTAAGTTTTTCTTTTTTTTTTACCTCGGTACTCTTTATATGCAATGTCACGGAAGTAGGCTGCTACTGGCTCGACTCTTTGAAATCTATTCTCATTTTCCGTGGCTGACTACCGAGGAACGACTTGCCTTGGACAAGCGGCAGCATATTCGTCTAACGACAGATATTTCCTACGAAGCACTCGACCAACTCGAGCTTCCATTGCGCGGAAAAAATTCTGTTACATTCTAGACTAGTGCCGACGTTCCTTATTCGGGTAAAAGAGCGTTGATTAAAGCTGGCAAACGTGTGGCGATCCTTTATGCTATTATTTCAAAATCTGAACAAACTCAATAGAGAAGGTATTCTTGAAAGCCAAGTATAGTGTATTGAGTAAAAGAATTTAATTAAAACTAAAAATTCTTAGTTTATTCTAGCATTGACAATTAGCAAGCTAGTATTTTCTAATTTACAAATCTACGATTATCTCAAACCTCACGATTGACCTAACAATAAGGTTGAAAATTGCAAAATACCTTGCATGAAATGCATCATTAATCACTATTACTATTTCGATAGTATTGCATTATGCGTGAAATAAATTCTACTTGTTATCTATATTCTTAATATACTGTCCCACTTTTCGCAATTTGTCGAGAGCTTCTATTCCGAATGCTCATAATCTCAATACAGTCGGCAGCGGGATAATATACCACAAGAACGATAATACGAAGTCTGTAAATTTCATTGTTTTACGGCTCACATCGGTTCCATTAGAGCGCGTGTTTATCAGAGACACGATAACCATATTTCCGGGTCATATTAATCCTGCAGGCGGCTGCTATTCACAGAGAGTATCCGAAATATCGTTGCACTCTTCACCGAGAATTTTTCAACGGTACGGCGCGCAACGGCGATGAATGACGAGCAATTGCGTGAATCATATTCAAATATTTCTTTCTTTCAGTCTCGGCTAAATGGTCTCGTGGTGGAAATATTCGCGGGAAAGCGACTGCATTTGGAATCGTAATGTCATAGCTGGGGACCACATTATCCTGTATGAAAAAACGTTGAATTTCGAATAAATTCATTCGTGCTTCCTCCGTCGCGAAATTTACATTCGCCGAGGCAATCTTTAATCAGGAGACCTGATTTAGTAGTTGGAAAAAAGTGAGTAACTGTTCTTTGCGATTTACTAAGGTCAAAAAACTCGTTCGATTTAACTGTGCGGATTCAGCTAGTACCGCGATCGAAATCTACTCTTTGCTAATGTGAACTTCGTCAGACTTTTCCTCACCTTGCTCACCCAGTTTCACCATTCTCTCGTTCGAAAAAGTAACTTACAACAGTTAAATCGCGAAAATCTTCTCTACAAATCCTAGGAAGAGTAGGAAGCTAGTCTCTCGGAGATAACGCGAGTTTTGCTCAACTGGTAGATAAATCTTGAGTTTCAATGTAATCGAAGATCAGAAGGCAAAACAGATTATCGAAGCTTGATCGATGAAATAATTTCATTTCTAGTTAAAGAAGCTCAAGATTCCTTTTCCTTTTCCATCGCGGAACTGTTCTCTATCTCGTGATAGTTTGCATGACCGAGCAGAGGCTCTGCCGTGTGACAAATGGTTAGGTGTTACCTAAGCTAGTTACGGATCCTTCGATAAACACAGACGGACAAACGTTTCCTAATTGTACTGGGAATTGTTTACGCTACCTCGCACTACCTTCGCGCTTTCCTCTACGTTCATGACTATTGCCTGTTTGCCGTCGCGTTTCTTGCTCGTCTCTGCCACTTCTTCCGGAAGAATGGCTGGAGAAAATTTTGTCGGAGAATCGACGAAGGTGGATCTTAATTAAGTTCGCCCCCCCCAAGTCGTTATGTGTGTTCTCTTCTGCGTGAAAAATCTCTTCCCCAGACTTTCCCAGTAACGAGCAGGGTTCGCGAAAGATATCACTCTGATACTTGGTAACGAAGCGATAAGCGATATCGGATCCTCGGTGGTCAAACCCTCGTGATCGGAAGCGATCCAAATCCAGCGTAAAGTAATTAACCAGGTGACCGATTAAAGATACTCTTTTTGGAATTCTAAATAAAGCTCATTGTATCTAGATCTAGACAATTGTAATTTCGAGTGTTTTCGCTTGTCTGAAGTGGATAATGTTTGAATATTGATTGGAAGATGATTCTCTTGTAGTTACCATATGTGTTTATAAATAAGCTATAGATATTTATAATTGGGAAAATGATTACAAATGTCTCTAAATACTTATAAAATCAACTTATCCATCAATGACCATAAGATAGTTCTTAATATCAAAATACAAATATCCAGGAAATCCAACTTCTTATATTCGAAGCATCCCACTGCATTAAAGCTGAACCCTTAGCAAGCGGCTTATTCCAACTTCCTCCGGTTGGTCCGGGTCTTGGCTGTGGCGGTGCGTCTGGGCGACGACGTCGTCAGAGCGATACATCGATTTACTGCGGTTTTAGTGCATTTGCGGCGCGGCAGAGCGCCTTAACGATGCATAAAGCCAGCGTTGGAAGGATGCAGTGGGCACATAAAGGCCCAAGAGCGGCGCAGTGCGTCTGCTGATAGAACGCGCGACAGGTGAGGCGTCCAGCCAATTGGGACCTGCAGAGACCATCGCTTCCAAAGGGGGGAAAAAAATGTTGGTCGTTTAGCGCGCCTCGCGAGACCGATACCGGACGAATTATTGCACGCCGCCGCCGGTCTACTGGGATTACTGGAGCCCTGGAAAGGGCCAGTGGGACGTCGTTCAACGACTTTACTGCTCTCACCCTCACTGACTAAAAGCTCCCTGTTTCTGCTGCTCGAGCTTTCTACGGATTAGACAAAACTTGCGGCTGGCTATCCAGCACCGCTTGCATCGTAATTCGCTCTTTTATCCTGCTCGTCGGTGGGTTCGGACGAACCGGTGATCGACGTCTCTCCTATTTCTGTCGATCTGTGGCTACTAATGGGTCACTCCTCGTAGTAGTCTCTTTGTGCAATGGCACCTTCACGCTGAGTTTGGTCGGTTAACGTTTCGAAAGATGTGATTTCCAGTTGGAGCTTTTATTCAAAGTTATAAATAGTAGCTTGGTAATTGGTAGATACTTGAATACATGGAATATTTTAAGCTATCAGGATATATACTTGATTAAAATTGATAGTTTCCCGATAGATTCTTTTGGCAAATGAACTTCTATTATTTGATTCAGGTGGTTAAAATCTGATAATCTTAGATTGTTATCCTGTGCAATCGTTAAAGTACTTATCTATCTTATGATTCTTATAATTGTCTGTGATCTTATTATCTGTTAATCCGAAGCGGTTTACAATGAAATTATCTCTTCTTCGAATGACACTGTTACGTATCGTTCTTAAGAATCAGTTCATTTCTTACCGAAGATATAAAAGTTCTCTACTGAAGAACCTAGACTTTTCCACTGTTATTTTCTCAGTGTCAAGCACCGTTTGCTTCAAATTGCGTTGACGTTTGGAAAAAGTGTGTATTTTGAGAGAACGTGCAACGCACGTCCTTGCGAAATTGAGCGCGTCTCAAATATAATATGTTAATTCTCGAAAAGGTGTGGATGACTTTGAGTAATGGAGAAAACTAGTAGCTGTCAGTCTGACTCTTATAGGGGCGGTCAGCTAGCCGTAGAGCTGCAATGGAACTTTTCTGTTCGCCTAATTGTCCTAACGGGTAACCTCGACGCTCGTCACTTACTTCGTCCGTCCATTTTCCCCATGCGTTCTCTTTCGTTGACTATCTTAATCATATTTGCAATCACTTTCTATTCGACTCGCCTTCCCAGCATTCCAATCTTTACCTTTATTTCAATCCAATATTACTCAATTAATCTCTTAAATCTCGTATAAGTAACCGATTACGTATGTGTATAAATATAGGTCAAATTGAAACAACTTGTAGTTGGATTAAAAGACGAATTGAGAAATTTACCGTAGTATGCAATTTTAGCGAACTTTGTACTCTATGCCAAACTACATTAAACATAATACTAAACTCATCGTGGCTTTAAATCTCTTAATCTTTGGAATATTTAGAAATCCTGAATAACCAATCGATCGATGTGCAAAAAGTAATATACTTGAGATTTCTGTTGCATGAATTGTTCTATCTTTAAGAAGAATCATGATGTGTCTCAAAACTCACTTGGACACTAACAACATCCAACTTCGAAATTATAAATGAATCAATATATATATATAGAAGATTCACAAGCACACCAGTGCTATCCTTCGTTCGCCTTATTCCACAGCGCTCTTTTCTTCCACATTACCTCGCCAGTACTTATTCAAGCCAATATAAAATTCAGTGTCAGTAAGTGGACTGTTCTAAAAAGTGGAGATTCGCCTCGATTCCGGATCGAGCAGAAGCCGCGGGCTCGTTAAGGCCATTTGAAATCGAACTGTGGCTGGGATTTCCGAAGTGCATATCCAGATAATTAATGGCAAAGGCAGCAAGCCGCAGCCGCTGCCGTGCTGATGCCGATGCCGAGCGTCTTCTCGAGCAACGCGGCGGCGCCATGGCACGAGAGACAGGTGCCAGGGATCGAGCAGGCTCGCAGACAAGGTTTGCCCGCTGAATGAATAATGCGAGCATCCTCAGCCAATCCTGCGCTGTAAGTATTTATGCTGGCTGGCTAGCATGTGGATGCATTTGGCGTTGGTGGACGCATCTCACAGTAACTTTAAGACTTCTCTCTTTCTTAAACTAATGCTTCTCCAGCTGGACATGCAAAACACTTCTGAAAACCTCTCCCTTATTTCCTCGAACTTCCTAACCCGTAACGGTGTTTAAGATCAAACCGATTTCTTTGTATTAGGATTATATAATGGAGGGTGTGTATCTGCTTCGTTATATCTACTGATTTCACTGTGTCGGTATCAAAATATTGATGCTCACAGATAATACTGATAAGGAGCACTGGTTATGTATATATGTATAATTAATATGTGTATGTGGAAGTAATAGATCTATTAGCTATAAATTCGGATCATATGATTATCTATGTAACAAGGTTAAATGTTGCATGGTAAGGATGGTAACAATGAAATAATGTACTGGTAAGTACTTATTCCTAATACTTCGAGTTAATTACTCCAATAAGTAACGATCAGTGCAGAAAGTTGGTGTTTCGCAGAATTGCTTAAATGTTTACCGAAATTGCAAATAATTACTCGAAGAAATTGAAATTTCCACTCGCGAAACTCGCGTTGGATTTCTCGACCGCGAAATAATTAACGCGATACAGTTTTCAGTAGCTCGCCAATTACCGAATGTACTTGGTTTAGTCAATGTACCGAGAGCGAAGGAAAGAGAAAGATAGAAGTAGTATTTAGCTGTAACAGCAGTATAGTATGCAGCAGCGGTAAACGTTCACAAGCGTAAACTCTTCGAAGCTGTGAGGGCATAATCGATGTTAATGTGACTTCCCTTTGCGTGAGAATTTCACGGGCGTTACCAGCGATATTCCGTCATCGTGTATCCAGCAATTGACTTAATGATCCGAGTGAATCTACTCTCGATACAGGACCTAAGTGCATACACGAGGTAACATATTGGATGCTCACACGGTTAACAAGCATCTGAGCAAACAGCCTACAACGGCCTTGACAAAGCAGCTGCAGCCCTCGCAATCAGGAGAGCTCGTAATTTGGAACATTAAGTGCGGGAAACTTGCTGTTTCCTTGACATTTTCATTCGAATACGTGACTCACGGAAGAAGGAAAAAAAAGCCTAGAAATTTTTACCACAAAGACACTGATTGATTTCGTAACACGATCGATTGCGAAGGTTTGCGCAAATAGGTTCACGTGTACGTTAAACAAATACATCCTCACTGTTGTACACTCGTAACCACAGTCGTGAGAGCGTACAATGCTAGGCCAACCACAGCGAGATAAAATTGAGCTTCTAATTAGATTGGTTTCTAATTAAAAAATTCTTCACTCCACTCACTCTCATCGAGGAGAGTTTAACAAACTTGTTTATCGAAAATCATTTTTCCGGAGCGTTGGAACTTTGTGGTTACGGATACCGTAAGTTAAACTATTCGGTAGGGAGTTACATGGCCGCGCTCTCAAAGGTCCCGATATTCTGAATTTCCGGACCCGGTAGATCGGTGGCGGGTGTATAGAAACCCAGGTTGGTGAGCGCGTATATGCGCGATGAACAGAGTACACACACCGTAGGACGCGGCATTAGATGGAGTTGGGTTGCTCATGAATTATAGAGGTCGTCGTCTATTACGAGATTGAGGCCAAACACCTTACTCATAGTGTTCTCTCTCACCGATAATAACGATTATCATCTGCATCTGGAAAGATATCGCCGTTAATTGATTCCTTGAATTATTTGACGTAATGGGATTCTCGGGATCCTTAAGCGACAAGATAATGCTCACACGAGCGTGCAAAATAAGTATTTGCATATGCAGCATGAAAGAAACGAGAGCAAAGAAATAATTACAATTTTGATTCCAATAGAAAATTGTAAGATAAACGTATCGTGAATTACAAGATGAGTCATAGGTGTACGAGTGTGGAGAGACGCGTGCACGATATCTAAAGTAAGCTTCCCACTGAAGAAATAAGTCATTATCACTATAATAACAAAGTACATAAATACTCGTCATACCTGTATCGGTACAAATTCACGACAAAAGAGAATACGAAATGAAATCCTACGTAGAGGAATTAGACTGAAGCAGATTTCTATGGATCAATCGTAAAGAAATCTCGAGAAACACAAGGTTTCGAGAGACTTCAGACTAATCGTAATTCAATGTACTCGTTATCGATATTATCATCAAAAACACTTGAGTCGATAGTAACTTTACCGAGAAACACCGGAATTCGCGGAACGAATATTTCCAGAGTAACAGTCCAACAGAACTCTTATCTGTGTCCCATTTACTCAAACAAATTAATAGTTAACTTCGAGTACATTAACTTATGATATAAGCTGCAACATATTCAACATCAATACACCTTATCATAACTATTAAATACTACATAATAGAATTAACAGCCTATTAAGTGATTAATTTCGATGATCAAGATTAGCCTCTTCTCCTTCGTCTTTGGATAAACGGAGTTCTACTGTATGTAGATTGGTTTGATAGCCGAAGTGATAAGATAACCAAAGCATACTATTTAAGGAGCGAGCAACCAGCAGTTAGTCACAATCAGACTCGAGTTGTCCGACAGAAGTAAAGTATTCCCAGGTGCAAAAGGTGTAAGAAGCAAAGTAGCAAAAATGTCTCCGCAGAAGAATTTGCTTGCCATCATAGTGTTGACCCTTGCGGTCGCGGCGATCAGCGTCAGCTCGGTACCTTTGGATTCACCGATTGGTGGAACATACAAGGCTGCCAACAAATCTCATCACATGATCATTGGCTCCCGTTTACCTGGAGACCGACTAGTACTGAGAGAGAACATTGTCAAGAACTCTTCCTGGATGAGAATTGTCACCGTGCAAAAGACTTTCAACGCCAGCAGGTTTGATCGCATCACCCAAGTTGCTGCTTATGACCAGAAGACCAATGGCAATGGAGCTTATGCCAGTGTGTTGAACGGTGGTCCCGGACACAACAATGTCACTATGAAATTCAAGAGTCAAAGAGGTCACGGAATCAATTTTGTCGTCGAACTCTACGCTCGACCTTAAACGACGCAGATCGCAGACATGCCTGGATGTGATCTTAGACAACCCAACAATAAGCGAATATCATAGTTACCTGTTGCTCTGTTTGCTAGTGGCAAATTGGGAATTCTCAAGGACACCGATTGTATTTGAAATACTAAGTAATTTATCTGTCAATTTGTCCACGAAGATAATCGCTTTTGCTTTGTTATTGGAGAACATATTCCATACATACTAGTAGAATTATACAATAAATAAGATTTAGCTAGTACTAATCGACTGTGACTTTTGATTTGACTTCCTTTTTCCTCTAGTAGATCCTAATATTTTCCTGTAATCTCTCGAATCAGCCTTGATTCTCTGCTGATCGCAAAAAATTTACGTTTCAGCTATAAAGCGTGGATTTTCGCAATCTACTTTATAGGAACTTGACTCGAGCACGGACGAAAGTGTGAAGAAGCGAAGTTTTAAAAAGGAACACTTGAAAAAAGGTGGATTCCGAGGATTTCATCCGTGGAATCTATTTCTCGCGCTGGTTAATCAAGCGGAATCCATCCAGAACCAGAAGGTTCCCGATAATTCTTCTCTCGTCTACTTTTAGCTTCTCGTCTGGTTGCAGGCTAGTGTACTTTCGTGTACACTATCTTCGCGAGCAGAAGATCCTCCGTTTGAATGCCTTATCTAGAAAGTACGCGATCAGAGCATGCATGCATGCGTGGCGGAAGTACGGCAGTACAGTGTAGAAACAACCGACTGGAAAATTGTTGTCTCTGGACGGAGCAATGCGTGCACCCTTCCGCGCGGGGTGTAGGGTAGTATCGCGCGAGCTGAGAAACTTCGAATGGAAGCGAGGGCTACTGAAATTGTTGGTGGTGTTTGAAGCTTGCGCACGACCATTTCGTTAACCTACTTATTCCATCCAGACGCCACTAGTTACAGAAAGGTTCAGACGGGCTTCGACTACTTGCGTTCCTCAGCAATTTCTTCCCTGTACTTTTGTCACGCCCTTTTTGTGATTGGCTTGCAAAAGAGTGAAACTCTTCCCTTTTCGCGAATCGTACTCCAATAAATAATTGACATCCTCGCGAATTAAATTGTTCTGTATCTAACGAGTGGTGAAAGCTGACTTTTGGCAGAAGGCGAGCAATGCAAGTGCACGTTTGCAAGTTGAAGAAGATTTGTAAATGCTTCTACAGACTCTAGAGCTGCCGGTGATTCAATTCCATTTTAGCTCTATGCACTTGTATTTAGGCAAGCAATTTATATCCAGTTGAGTGAGAATAAAATACTGTGACATGCTTACTTTCACAGTCAGTAGTTTTAGTTTGAGAGTATAGAAACCAAGCCGCACCGAAGGGTTCATTATACTTTCATATTAATACACATTGATCGATGAAAAAGAAGTTCCAAGTTTATTTATAGTAATGAGAAATCGAGGTCCGTTATTCTATATCCATCTAAGCGCATTGTGAATCGCCACATATGGTCTTACATTGAGAATAGACGGTGTCGTCTATTATTTCTCCGCTCGTAGTACTTAAAATAATCGCACTTATGTGGAAACTCTGTCTTCTCTCTTTGACGTATACAGAATAGATGGCAGTGAGTTTATAGCGACTGTAAAGCTCCAGTTTAAGTACGTTCGACTTTCCTTAACCGGATGGTTAGCCGGCAAGCACTAGCAGGCAGTATGTAAAACAGTCGAATGCACCCGAGCACCAGTACTGTGTCATATTAGAAACGGGTCATTGGATCTTCCACGGAATCTCGATAAATTTGGAGCGCACGCTTGGAAAAAGTTTTAAGGGACATTCGATCTACACCTCATAATAGAATTCTACCATTCGATCCATATCGAATCGCGGCCACTGTAATGACACCTCGCATAGTACTCCACGAAAACTGTGCCATTCCGATGTGTCTCGTATTCGAAGTAAAATCCGATTTATTCCACAGATTCGGATAACGTTGAACCGCGTTCGGGGGCAGTCTGTCACTCATATATAAACCATGTCCAAATATTCCTGCCGAGCTCGCAGAAACGAAGATAGCGGACTTGTCAGGAGCGGCGATTTTTCGTGGGATTCGTGCAATCGGTCTCGATAAGAAGAATTCACTCGTGATGGGCTCACGTGTAAAAATATGCTCGATCACAGTTGAACACGTAATAATGCAAGGTTGCAAGGACTACCGCGAACTAGCATAAACCTATTGAGAGTAGTTTGGTTATTGGTTGTAAAGTTGAGAGAATCACGAGTAGATGTATTCGCGAAACACTGGATGGACAACTGGATGACAGAATCCCGAGAACGAGTGAACGAACCAACGAACGAACGAACCAACGAACGAACGAACTAACCAACGAACGAATGAAAGCCTGTTTCCATGAGCATACACTGGCCGCTGCCACAAAAGAATCAGCCGTCAATCCGAAACCGCAGCGGCCATTATCGAACAATTTTAAACGGAACGCCGTAGTTACGTCTCCCGGTTTTAGATATCGCGGCTGGCAAACAACGCAACAATGCACCCGGTACGCTTTGCCTCTGAGGCCTCTGTAAAAACCCGGGTAGCAATATCCACCGGTGAAACTCACGGAACCACGTGGATTTTCAATGGTTTTCTTTCCCTTGGGGGAAAAAAATGTCGAGGAGGATACTGACTCCGGCTTCTCGTTTCCCAGACAAACAGGATGGGACTGAAGGGTATATGGGTCACGGCGCGCCTATTTTTCGCGCTGGAATTTCAATGAGTCTGGAGGGTAAAACTTAGACAAGTGGTCTCGAGGAAGACCACGAAGAGCTATCGTGTCTCTGTGACGAACAACTTGGACAAGTCGCAAGTATTACACAGCAAATCTCTGATGAAATGGTTTTAATGGATTGACTGGCTGACTTGCACTTTCCAGCTGATGCAGCCAGCTGCGAGACGCAGAGGAACTCTCCAGTCAGAAGAATGAACCTGGAAACTCATTTTTTTTTCCTTCTTTTTTTTTCAGGCCGCAAGTGCGCTCTCCTGATGAGGCTTATGCAGCGGTTTTAATGATCTGTGTACGTGGTATTTGTATATGTGCTTGTGGTGCTGCTTGAACCACACGTATGTATGTAGATGTATGTACGCAGACTCAACGACATACAAAGCATAGAAGTTACAAGAGCGCAAGTCAAAGAGAAGGAGACTGGTAGCTGCGAGTTGTAAGGTTCTTCTTTTTCAGTCGGCTACAGAGCTAAGGGTTTCAGAAGAAGAAGAAGAAGAAGAAGAAGAAGAAGAGCAGTAGCGTGCACAATTCGAGCCAGGCGAATTCGTTTGTACAGATAGCCGCGGTCCACGGACCCCCAAAAGCATTTGGGCATTCGATGCTTAGCCCTTTGATACGTATCCCTCACTGCTGATTGGCCACAAACGCAAGATCAGAGACTAAGCACGATCGACACGGTCGCCACGTGGGTCAACTGTGGTGCCCCGTGCGGTCAGCTCGTTAACCGGCTTGAGCTGCTCTCTGACCAAGCAATCCATAGGCATACATACGTGAAATGTGATTTACTAATACCCTTTGATAGTAATTCCTCCTTCGGAAGAAAGTGGAGAAGCGTAATTGCCTCATTGTGAAACTTATTCTTTCGACAAACTGAATTCGAACCAACGGAACTGGTTACTCATCGTTCACTTCTGTTTGTCCATTTTTAGGACTGAACTACATGTGCTGGGTGCATTAACGATGGTATTTTGTATTCGAATGGATTTATTGGGTTTCATGAAAATAAGCTTGAAACATTTGCGGCTTTGTCACCGGAATGTTAAATGCCATCAAATATAATAATATGAAATTTTCAATAAAGATTGTGTCACGCGATATGTGGATTTGTATTTACAATTGGGCATTGAAATGTTCCATTAAAAATGGAGAATGACGTCTGATATGCTTATCGATTCGATTAGATTTATCAGCAGCGCTATATAGTAGCATAATATAAAGTTATACGGTGAAAATAAGTTGTGAAATTTTACAACACATGTAGACTGTAAAAAGTGCACATTAAAGCTCAAGAAAATAGGAAGAAATTTAGACGAGACGTCTGAAAAACTACTTATGGAGTATGTAAAATTCAGGGACATATGTTATGAATTCTTTTACCGAGACCTGGAACTTCGAGATACGCAACGAAATTTATATTTACATAAACAGCTGCAGTCTACTAATGCTAGAAGAGTGCTGAGAATTTTGGAGAAAGCATGAAAAATATTTGCGTCCTGTGTACAAGAATTACTGACACATACTACGCGTTATTTAAGTCAACGACCATGATTCTAAAAGGGCACGGAAATCTGCATTTGAATAAATATGCGCGAACTAGTGATACTTTTAGAATTATAATTTTATTTTCGGGCTAATATTCATGCGGATATTGAAACTTTACGAGTGTTAATTCAGTCTCGTATCTCTTTTAAAATGAAGCCACTCCAACTGTCAGAGGTGCTTATTTTCCTAATTATCCAATTTCCGGGTTCATTTTACGGTAGCTCGAGCCACTGGAATGTTTTTTCCGCGACACACCAAGTTGCATAGGATTTAGAAAAACATAAGAATGCAATAAAAAGCGCGGAAGAAGGCAAAGTAAGTGGGTAGATTTTTTAACATTAAACATTCAAGGGAAACTAGGGCGGCCGACTTGAAAGCCGTATGTTCTTGCGAAGTGGAACTACCTCCACGCCATGGAACTCTTCTCTCTCACAGAAGAATCTTTTTATTCCAAGCGTATGTTCGTATGTAACTCGCCATGCATACGTCTACCTCACAAAACCACCATAGCTGCAGTTTATCGAGCGAATTTCATTCTCGTTTATACTTATGAGCAACGATATACGTAGTAGTCAGAACAACTGCACCGCCCGTAGAAGACGAATAATCTACTTTTGTTTGTTCGAGAAATTCAAAGCTAATGCTAAATTTGAGAAAGTCAATAGAAAATTTGCATCACTATCAACTTCAAATTTTGCCTATTTGTTACATGTATACTGCTAACTATTTAAACTAATTTCTAGATCTTAAACTATCTTACAATCCTCAATTGAACTAGAAAATAAAAAATCAAATTGAAATGCATAAAGAAATAGAAGCAAATGCATGGTGTAACGAATAGATTTTCTAATCTTTATTTTTGACTACAGTTATTCATAAGTTACCGTGACTTTAGGTGACTGCAATATATTCAAGTAAAAAAGGCCTAATCTAAACAGTGTTAGTCGCGAGTCCTTTATTCGGCGCTTTGTGAATTTTAGCGAAATTTCACGGGGTTCTGAGCTACAGCTGTCACTGTCGCTCGGTGTCATAAAAAAATCTCCTTTTTTCTCAGACTGGTGTGACATTAGCCCCCGCGATAAATTGCAGCGTATGGTGCGTTGAAGGAAAATGGCGTGACATATCGTGCAGGAGGCAGAAAGGTAAAAGGACCGAAGGTAGTGTTAGGGTGTTGGGACAGGTAGATGAACTACGGTCGTAGGTAATTGTCCAAGAGAAACACAAGGGGTTCCACGTCAATGAATACTACTCTGACATTTAACTACTTTGACATATCGATCCGAATGAGAAATGTCTTGAAAACTATCCGGACGGTAGTATCCTAACTTTGACGCCAAAGGTGATATTTAATAGAATCATAAGTCAAATATCTTATCTTTGTGAACCTTATAACTTATAATGACCTAATTGTTATTGAACAAGCATATCGTTCAAAAATTTGTTTCATATTTTACAGTTATACTGGGCCCGAATCTTACGTATATTTTGTATTTGCAAAATATGTGTCATGATTTATACGTAAAGAAATAACTAACGAATATTTATTTAAACTCACCGAATCGATGTCAAGATTTCCTGTGCACCGTATATCACAATGTGAAGGCTTCTTGTAAGGCATCTTGTAAAACACTCAAGTGGACTCTGGAAAATTTGAAGAAGACAGGAATAAAAAGTGTAGTAGAACCTTCTAAACAGGCTTTTTAGACTATATTACGCGACAGAATAAAAATTTCAATGGGTTCGCGAGGATCGGAGAAAGCTAAGGTTATCACGATAAATGGGGACTCATAAATAATGTGTCTTTATTTTCAAACGTAAGATACTTATATGCAGCGCACGTAATAAGAATGTAATTGAAATGGCAAAAAATTCTTATGCACTATGTAAATGAAAACCGTGAACACCGAGAATATAATTTCGTAATAAGAAAAGTTTCGGCTTTTACGTACTTTGGCATGAATTTTATACGTATATTGAACAAGGAAGACGCGGGATTCTGTTCCAATGCAGAAGAGAAGTAACCTTAATCGTCTAGTAATCTCGATTGCAAAAGAGCACTGCTCCCTTTTAACCTTACAACGAGAGACAATCGAACACTTAAGTATGGATACTAATGCAATTCTCTTTGAAGTCGTAAAATATACTACACTATTAAGCCGGCAATTATATGACAATCGGAAATTTAGCATGTTTAATATGTTGAGGGGATATACGACGATTGTAGAAAAGAAACCCGTACAGAAATAGAAGCGTAACCTACGTTTAAGAAACACGAATAGAGACTCTATTACAGTGGTCAGAGTGTATAACCTACACTTACAACTGTCCCTCTTATTACTATCCACAGAAGTGTAATTTACCAGATACAGAGCACACGTCGCAAGTAATTAATATAAAAAAAAGATTTACCATTTGATTTGCTGTACTCTTGTTGCTTGATTCGAATCTCCGGAAACAATCCCAGTCACACATCTGATCGCACTACACTACCGCACTGCACAACACTACACGCGCGATGTAAGGTTCATTGTTCGAAACAGACTGCTAATGTATTATCCTTTCTAACCACATTGAAAAACAGTTGACTGCAGCGAATGGTTACCAACACACGCACTTTTACGCGCCAAAGCTCTCTACTTTGTGGTGCCAACCACGAAACTGTCGAAAGTAAAGATTGGCAGCATAATTCGGCAACAGCGTCTCGGCCAATGAGAATCGAGCACACTGTAGGTACCAAAAGAATTATACTAATCAAGTACATACTAATTAATTATAAAAAATAGTACAGAATGATTAACGATCCTAGGATATAAAAATGAATTTGGAATTAAACACGGGCCTAAGTTTGGTTATTAGCGTCTTTCAATGTGATTTGGAAGTGAATGTGACGCACCACCTGCGTTGCCGCGCGTAGTCTCGAACAGTCTACGACGGTGGTCGCGTCGTGTCCTTTTGTCTCCCGGTTTTTTACAACGAATTTGCAGAAAATTCGCGCATTCGGTGTCGTGAGTGAGTTTGAAGTGTAGCTAAAGTGTTTACTAAGTGAGTGGAAGTAGAATCAGTGTCGAGAAAACGGTGTCGCATGCGTGAGGGATGAAATTAAAATTGGGTACCATCGTCGCTAGGCTGAAGCAGTGCGAACATGGAAAACGGGGTTCACTCGATAGTTTGCAGAGAGTATTGGCGTAACATTTGCATCGTACGGTGAGTAACATATAAAGCAATTATGTACTTATTCCCTTTTGTGAATTAATATCACATGAAAAGCTATTCGGTTTCTTGTTCTATTATGCGTAAGAACAGAAATTGAAGCGATTAATTCCGTTTCTATCATCGTGTCAAAGAGGCTAGTAGAATGTACACTTTTCGTTGCAAGAGGTTCGAGAAATTCTGATGTCCGACTTCGCTGTACATATTTGTTTCAGACATTAAAGTTTATTACTTATATGTATTTTAACGCTATTCAGTCTTGCACCCGCAATAAAGCTTGCTCATCTTATTAACGTATTAATATGTACTTATCGAAAGTACATATTAGTCGATATTCAGATGCTGATTGCAACGCATCGCATTGAAAGCACTGGCGTGCTACGGATACGAGTGTTTACACTTCTTTCAATTCTACACTCGACTGATTTATACCGAAATTTACACAAGAAATTACTGATTGCCAATGATCATATGACGAACCGATCATATTACCTGCCTTGTACATTAAGTAAATTGAATTCATCGCTTAAACATCTACATACAGTGCAATTGCATTTATGTTGCCCATCCTGAGAACAAGTGGAATTATATTCTTATCAGTAATATTAATTATATCCACCAGTTTGTATAAAAAATATTTAGGCAATTTCTCTAATTCATATCAATTTTAAATTCTGAACAAAAGCTCCACGCAGAGGCTTAAAGCTCCCAATACAGTTAATTAATTAACTCGTTTAACTTTTGCTATTGAAAAATTGAAGTACAACGAAACTGGTTCAATAAATACTGTCATTATGAGAAATATTATATGAATTTAATTCCGATTTTTCGGGTAATTGATACCGATTTGCAAACTCCTTTGCAGATATAGATTTTTTCGTGTGACGCTATTGTTTTCCCGCGCATTTTGGAAGTGCGATGTTTTCTCGTCTTTCGTTACTTCTTTGTTGTTTTGAGATTTAGTCAAGGTGTGACCGAACTCAGGTAGACCTATAGATAGATTGATGCGATACCGCATTGGAACGGGTCGCGTGTTTACGTATTGCGCCTACCACATGGCTTGGCGGAGGGTCACTGAAAGTGTCTCTCGTAGAGAGAGTGAGAGAGAGGGAGAGAGTAGTCGCATAGCTCGCGCCTCACGCTCAGTTACGGAAGGCTATCGATCCATCCGCTAAATATTTAATCGCAGGAAGAAAGTTCAATACACCGACGTCGACGAGGACGGTTGTCTTTCGAAGACAGGCCAACCGAACGAAAACGAACACGACAGGAACCGCCTGCCGGTATACCAGTAGCACGCAACGATTCTCTGTCTGGCCCGCTGTTTGTCGAGAGCAGCTTGACTTTCATTATTTAGAGCGCTCGGGAAAAATGAGGATCGCCGACATGTCGCTTCCTACACCGTCTATCGATCGTAATTTGCCAGACAACTTACTCATACATGTACTTTCAACTCTCCTTGCTCGTTCTCACGTTAGAGATCTTGAATCTCGGACTCTCATATGAGTCTCCCGACTTCTTGACTCCTCCACTCCTTGAATTACAACTGGTGCGCGGTATTGATCGTTTAATACCAAGATCCGTCAGTTTGGAAATAGTTGAAGAAATTAGTGAATCGTGAAAAATACACTGATGATGGAAAATTGGAATTAATTTGAGATGCAATAGAATACTTTTGAGAAATATGTTTCATCAATATGAAATGGATTTTGATTTTCCTCAATTTGGAAAATTAAACATGATCCTAGATATTTCCGAAAACGATAGTTAAATGGGATTGTAATTATGAAGATTATTTTAGAAGAATAGATTGTAAGCATTTATCGAAAAATTGTAAAAGTAATTGGTTTTATTGCGCGTGACATATCGACAAGACCAATCGCTGACGAGAGGATAATCGAAAATTCAACTTGATCTTGATGTGTCGCTTCTTGATTGATTGGGGCATTCCTACTACGTACTTTTTCATCTTTTTTTCGAGGTGTCGTTGCCTCTATCGATGAGCATTTTCGGATTACCCAGCTAAAACTATCAGCGATTTTTCAACGAAAGGGAAGAAAATTCGATTCTTATTCATAAGAAATTCTCGTAGTTGAGCGGAGAGGATTTCCAAGGTAATTTCTGTTCGACTGTCGCAATTTCGTTATTTAAATGCATACATCATAAATTTTCGCGGTGCATAGGTAAGAAATGATGCGCGCGTTCCGAACGGAAGTGGGTCAGTAATTCATGAATAAGAAATTTATAAATTGAGACGCGGCATGTTATTCTAGGGCGAGCGAGCGTGAGGTTCGCCGAGCCCCCAACCGAAGTACAGTGATCTCCGGTGGTTGAATTTTTGAGCACGGAAATCGTCGGTGAAATGCAATGGTTGCTTTTTAATGAGCTACTCCCGCCGACGTTCTTAACTCTGGAAATGAAGGAGCGCATCATGCACAGTCGTTCTCCTTGCTTGCTTGCGCGTCCCACATACCCTGAGTAATTTTTCCACGTTACAAAACGACGACGGTGCTCCTCTTAGCGACGTGCAACACGATCTCCTCGCCGTAGAGCTAAAGCAAACTAGATTCCATCTCAGGAAAATCGTGGTATCGGAATACGGTTTTAAAAATTTTTATCGCAAGAAAACTTTATGGGAACTTCTTTATAAAGTTTTTATAATGGTGCCACACTATAGTCGTTTATTAGAACAAGAAAATTATCAATATTCTTTATTACTCAATTTTATTTAATTTTCTCATTTCTTGTGTCTCTTGACTCTCTTAATTTTGATATTTATTATCATTTTGTTCAATCTATCAATATATTTACTTCAAACATCGTAATCATTGTTAAACGGAATTGTTTGATCCTACAGAAATATCAATTTCTATAGATCATAACTGCACAAAAATCCATAGTTATCTATACATTCACTATTCGTTCAACTATTAGTTACAAATCGAATCCTCGACTAAAATACTGTTTTCCATCTCTCGTCCCATTCAATTTCTAAAAATGTATTTGATTACAATCGAGAATAGATATTGCCAAAGTACTTTCACGTAGAGACAATTAAAGTGACGCCGAAACAGACTGTACCCGAGAGGGTAAACGGTTTCGTGGAAATTGCCATCAGTCTACCTCTCGACTACTACTACCCCTCCGGATGCCAGAGACGCTTTTGGCAGAACCATTGAGTTATAATGGCAAAAACGGGGACATCAAAGATGTAATAAACTGAGCGATGAGATGTCAACCTAACGAGGTTTCGCGCACGGGCTAATATCTGAAAATTCAACTACGAGAATATAACAATAGAGTTACCTTAGGAGCTTCCGGCAGCCGCTCCGACAAAATGTCGTGGTAATCAAGTTACCCTCAGGAAAATAGCTTTATAAACAAATTTCAATGAAGGCACTAACAAATTCAGCGGTATGCGTGATGCAGTAAGCGAGGACCGATCGATTATGACGCGCGACTCGCATAGGTCGAGCGTGGCCTAATAAAAATGTCGAGATTCCCATCCGCTCGAACACAAAGCCAACCAATCTTCCCCTTTCCGAATTGACAAGAGCCGTTTGCCGAAAGAAAATTGCATCGGAAGCACGCGTAACCGGTGACCGGGCTCGATAAACAGAGAAGAGATACTATCTTCCATGAGCCACCAATGTGGTTCTAGTACATACTTGCGGCTGGCCTGCCGGCGCACGGTGGTATCGTTCTTTTTGGTAATACAGTTCTTAAAAGACTCTTTAGATAAGAGGAGCTTAATAGCCCTGAGCGAGCGGGTAGTCCATGCCTGGAGCTTCGGTCTATGTATCTTTCACCTTATGCAGATTTTGACTTTGGTAAACCTTGATTTTCTTGCAATTCTATGAGACAAAAGAATCTTCCACTATTATTTTAAATTGTGTCAAGAAGAAGTAGAACATTTAGTTTTTAAAGATTGAAGCATAAATAGAAAAGTTATACCGAGTAGATGTATGTATCGTATGTATAACGATTCGTATACTGGACTCAAAGTATGCAAAACATATAAAATATACGAAGCATGTACGTCATAAGTGTCAGCCAATTAGTGCAGCTTCATTAGATTCTAATTGTTAAGAGAAATCGGATTTTTCGGGTTAGCGATCTCGGGATATTGCTTGCCAAAGACGGCTGCTGCGAGCTAGATATAATCCAGGTTGGTGAACCGGGTTGAAATTAAAACAGTAATGATTTTCCGGGCGTTAATTACGCGACACACGTACGAGTCTGGTTCGTTCCTAATGAGTCGACTTAAGCGCGCCACTGAATGAACTAAAAAACCTATTCGGCCAGGTGAAAAAATTCGACGAGCGTTTTGCTGGGTTACCACAGTATACGTGAACGCGAAACTTTTCGTGTACAAGAAAGAGATCCGGTGGTGCGCCTTTAAAACAGTCGAAGGAATTTGAAAGGCTGCGCACGTATGACAAGGAAACCCTCTATTGACTCGGAGCAAGAGATTCCTCTTACGTGAAATCGCGAAAAATATATACGAAAAATATACTAAACCAGCTGCATCAATCTCCGAATTTTCCCCATCATTTACGAGTTCCATGGAGTATGTCCAACCGATAAATCTCATTCTACTGGCGTAACATAAACAGACGAACGTACAAAAACTCTACACCCAAGCGTTATTTATATGTTTGGGCTACGCGTTCTCGGTTATCTCGATGGATTACAGATACAACGGTGACCTTGCAATTCAGATATCATTAGCGTATCCTTGTTGAAGTAGAATATCCCTAATCGCACGATCGAATTATTTACTATATTTGGTGTAGTCTTACAATTGGGACCAGCATCGAACGATTTCAATACAAAAGAATCATTTGATTTTCACTTTTAATGGAGACTTTGTTAAATGTCTAACAATGCTCGTATAATAATATTTTCACAATCCATCGTACGATACTGAATCTCATTACGACATTATGACAGTCAATGTTCCAATATGTATACGCTTGCAGTAATTGCACCTTTAACAACATTCGCAATTGTACTTTTATCTACACCAGAACTTTATTTTGGAATTCACAATTTAAAAAAACAGGAGTCTCAATCCATTTGCGAAAATCAATTTAAGATCACAGTTGACTGAAGCAACCCGTCTGTCAGCTTCCCACAGCTCATGTTAGTGGATCAGCATCCACCCCTAACTAGTTACAAAGGCGCGACTTCTAATCGCGCGTCGTGCGAGGTAGATCATGGTCCGCACACGACCCACGCAAGGGGTGGCGCCCTTAACGAGATGGCCGGCTGAGCCGGCTCATCGGTGTTAAAAATGTTTCCCTTAGTGGGTGGCGTTCACGAGAAGAAGACGGCTTGCCAGACGAAGGGCCTTTCTTCCGCATAGGTATTCCGCGTTCGCGTTAGGCAGGCAGGCAGGCAGGCAGGGAGGCAAGCAACATCGCCTATCCACGAGGGTTGCGAGGGTGTCTGCGCACCGCGGGGGTTGCTCTCGCTCTTCCTTCCCCTGGCGCGGCGGAAGTCTGTGCTCGCGGGGGGGTGCTTTTACCGGCTGGCAGATAGCACCGGTAAGTACGTGCGTTGTCGGCGCTTGCGCGCACCTCGTTCCGTCCTCCTCGAACCCGCGGCTCGCATCGCTCGTCCTCGCGACATAAGGGAGCGAGAGGGTGAGCCTGCGCCCGTAGGGCCCCGGTTCCGCGGCTGACTGAGAGAGACAGAATCGCCGACGGTAGAGGGAGAAGGACGGAGAAAGAGAGACAGAGAGAGAGAGAAAGCCGGCGCGTTGCGTGGGGAGCGATCGCAGCTCGTCATTCGAAGCCCGCCAACGGACGAGCGAGCAGCCACGGAACGGGACTACGATTGAAAGATCCCACGCGATCCTCGCGAAACCGCCTGCAGCACGACTCGTACGCGCGCAATTCTCTTCGATCTTCCGAAACGATCTGGATTATCACGGTGAAAGAGAAGGAAGAAACGGAAGATTCTTCTTCTTCTTCTTCTTCGCGAGATAAGATCATATTTCAGGCTCACTCGCCCTCCTCCTGTTGACGCGTAAGATTTTTCCGGGAGAGGGTGACAAGTTGTCGATCTACATTGCGAAATTCGCGCGCTCGAGAGATCTCTCGAATTAAGCGCTCCGCGCTTCTCGTTCGGTTCGCTTCGGCCGTGATCGGTGCCGAGTTCGGTGCTCGCCCAGTGTCCACCGCGCGTGTTACCCTCAGCCCTCAGTATACGCGAGAGAGCGACCGAGTGACGAAGAAAGCGAGAGAGCCGGATAAAGAAGGAACACAGCATTACTCACGAGGATTGTTGACAGTGATCGAGAGTAGTGACTCGTGTCATTGAAACGTCCCACTACCACCAGATCTTCCTCGATAGAGGATAATCGAGTTGACTAGTCTTTGCCTTTGCATCTTTGGAGGTTGCACGCGGCTAAGCTGTCACGACACGAGGATACCGTGTACTCCGACACTGTGGCTTTGGCGAACAGCGATTTTCCGTGAGAACCAATCTATTCGGCGAACGGTGCGGTGGAAGCTCTACCAGCTACGTCTTTGTCGGCGCTATCGTGATCATCCTGCTTTGTTAAGCGTTCAGCAGAAGCTGCACTTCCGAACAGCTGCTTATTGGAACTCTGCTTTTATTAAAACAGTCGATCTTCTTCCTGCGATTCCTCGACGACACTCGTCACTATTTCGTGCGCGTTTAGTGTGAGTTTCCCGGTCAGTGGAGTTTTTCTATCCGTACGTCGAAAGTGACTTCCGAAAACATCCTTGTAGTGTTAAAGCTTCCAGGAATATTTGTGACTTTGTGCGTAAGACATCGTTTCCGCAGGATATACCACCTTGGATATCGCAACGATTGCTTCAGTTTTATCCTCGAAGCAATAATTTGACAAGATCACTTTTGGCGCGGTTCTCAGGCGAGAATAGCATCATTGTAAAGCCTCGAGAGTTCAATAAATTATTCGATAGAAAAATTCAATTTCTATTCGAAACTGTTTTGCCTGGTCGACACTCTGACGCCAGGTGGAAAGAGCCTATTCTACAGTGTTCGAAAACAAAACCACCGACGCCAAGACGACAGATCCTTTGAGCATCAACACCGAGAACAAGTAAGGTCTCCGAGTTGGTTGTGTCTGTTGAAAGTGCGGCATAGTATTTGGTCGAGATCTCGCCACAATTCGCGGCTGACCTCTGCAAAGTCGATCGAGACCAAGAGAAGCGAGTAACGACCGGTTTGTCATTGAACGAGCCTTGCGGCGGCGTTCCCGGTGCGAAGACAAGAGAGGTACGGAAGATCATCTGGAGTACATAGCTGGAAGACTAGAGCTGCCGCTGGTGCACTGCCATATCGCTAGATCGCTTGGATCGTTGAATCGCGACTCTCGCAAAGTTTGTAACCGTGGGACAGAGTGAAGAGTGTATCCGCATCGAAGCAACTGGAATCCGACTCCTACGCTGGTCAACTGGTCCAACTTTACTCGAGCACGGTGTATTTCGTGACATTTCGATACCGCAATCGTGTGTGTGTTCCCCGCGACTCGTGGCTCGTCCAGCAGCATCAGCAGCAGTAGTAGTAGTAGTAGTAGTGTGTGATACAGTCTCTCAAGAGGAGGAAGGAGGTCTGCGTGTACGAAAGGTCCTGCCAGTTGGATTACGTGCACGAGCACGTCGACGCCGCGCCACACAACAGTGCACTCTCGATCTCGATCTCCATCTTCGTCGAGTGGAAACGGATCTCTCTTTGTCTCTCTCTATCTCTCTCTTTTTGCGTACCATCCTCTGTCCTTTTCTCTGCCTCCATCCCTTTCTGCACTCTATTTCTCCCACTTTCTCTCTTTGTATCGTGGCCGCGTGAATTTCGAATCCGGCGTGTCGATCGAGAGACCAGGAGTGTAACCGAGAGAGAAGAGAGAGAGAGAGAACGCGAGCCCGGCCAATTACTCGCGACGCGTAGCGAGCATCGATTAATTGATTAATTAACTCGCCAATTAATCGGCCAAATCGTCGAAACCTGCCAACACGGTGTTTTGAGCGGTAGCCGTGCGTTGTAGCGTCCGTAGCCGCGAGTGCCAACGGTGTGATTCGTGACGTTCTCTCGTGATTAATCCTATTCCAACACTGCCAAAGTAGCTGTTGGCTCTTTGTACGAGTCTTCTAATACTCATCAGCTTAAAAGGCATCTCCTGTCACTCCCTACGACAGTGTTCGGTCGAGTTCTTCAATCGCGCGTGATTTTTCTTGCGAAACAGTGAACCGTTCTCGCTTCGCGGACAATAACCAGTGGTGTTTACGTGACGGAAGTGCGAAAGCAGCCAGCGACTCGGTCACTTACGGAAAGTGAGTATTTCCTCACGTTTTTATCCCTGTTAATGTCTTTATTATTGAACTAATTTTTCTGGACATACTTGTCTGCTTATTGACACAACGTCTATTTAACAAATCTATAAGTGTGATCTACACTTATCGTCAATCTGAATTTACTCTTATATTACAATTATAACTAATTTAGACAAATATCACTGATCACTGCCGATTATCAATTTAGACTAAATTGGATGGATGTTTGGTCTCAATCCACTGTAAGCTAACATCTCTTTAAAAGATCTCTGTCAAAGGAGAACGATCCATTTACAATCCATTTCGATAGCTTTGAGAATGCCGTCGTTAAGAAAGAGTGTGAAAAAGTGGTGTCTGTCACCTGTAACCTCAGTGACGCGTTAACTAGGCATCTGTGTACTTGTATAGACGACCGCAGTAACACACCCGACCGATTCACTCGTGCGGGCAGCTTTTGTGCCGGCGATGTTGCTGCTGCCCGGTCATTCATTCAAAACAAACGGGCGCGCTCATCCATTAACGGTGTATTCTGCGAGTTTACCGTGATTGCCGCAATATCGTTTCGTCTTTTTATCCGACACACCGGCAAAAGGAATCGCATCCGGCTTTTCGCTTGTAGAGCTGTGCCACGGATCTCTCTACCCCCCCCCACCCACCCCTCCGCCCTCCGAATTGCTAGCTCTGTTTACGCACTTGAGTGTTTACCAACGGGGACACGCACGTTTTTCCCTCGAATTGAGGCGCTTAGTAAATTACTAGTCCGCGCTTTGGTCCTGTTTTTTTTTCGCTTTTTTTCTCCCTCGTCGAATGACTTTCCAGTGCTTCATTGGAGTGGATATGGAAATCATTGTATTGTCGAGGTTGTTGGAACACGTTTTCATCAAAGCAATCGAATTGTATTGAAATATATTGCTCTCGATTTACTTCTTCTCGTCTTTTATCTCGTAATCGGCAATAGATATTGAAATTTGTTTACTTCACTTATTATATTTCTGACAATGAGTTGGTCAGATTATAGTTTCCCGTAAGATTAAGTTTCACAATTCTTAGCTTGAGATACTTGAGACTTTTCAATTCTCTTTTTTTTCGCTTACGCTTCCAAGCTCTCGCATTTGAGGAATAATTATTCATTTCCCCTTGAAATCTAATTTGTTATTTCCCCTCGCGACGTAAGCTAGAGGAAAATATTCCAAGTATAAGGTTAGCGAAGAAGATTGGCTCGCGAGTTAGTGAGAAAAATGACGGGGTCCGTTAGTAAAGGAGAATAATTTCAATTTGCGACGAAGAACTGTTAAAGAGCGTCGTTTTTTGCTGACGTGAGGGACTTAAACGTCACCTCCCCCCTCTTCGCGATGATCGTTGCAATGAAGACCTCAGTGGCAAGCCGAGCAAGCGAGCACCTACAATTACCTGGACGTCTTAATTAAGACCAGGAGCCACGCGTACAGAGATAGAGTTTCCGAGAAAACCCACGTACTTTGTTTGGGTCCGTTTAGTCTACCTGTCTGACTACTAGCAGTTCCTACCAGAATTACGCATTCTTTTTCCCGTAAACGTTTAAATAGCAGCCACGAAACATTACGGACTATGTATTTGGAAAATATTATATACACATAATAAACCAAGGACAGCCGGGGCGCCAGTTGGCGACTTGACGGAAGCAGAATTTATCGAGTGAAGCGTCCTTCGATGCGGGTAAACACGGGAAAAGAGCTGCTTGGGTGGAGAAAGGACGGAGGGTAGAAAGGGATAAGATGAGAGCTAAGAAGAAAAAGGGAAGAAAGATCGCGAAGCTCAGACTGAGCCTGTCCCGCTGACAGAACAGCCAGCTATCCGACAGCTCGGTGGGTCTTTAATGGTCTTCTTCTCTACTGGATATACCCTGTTTTATGCTTTATTCCGGAGCCTTGCTGCCATTCTTCTGCGACTGGCAGAGACCCTGCCACGCGCGTTTCACTCTCGTTCTCTTCCGACTCACGTCGTAAACGTGTCTTTCGCGCAGGAACGCAATAAAGTTCCGCCTTTCTTCCGAGATATCGCATTGGTCCAGTGTATTGCGGCTCGGCCTGGTCCGACTTGGCACGCTGGCCCTGAAAGCAGGTGACTCTTGCTCCGAACAAGATTCACCCAATGGGGGGTCTCTTGCAATGAACGGCGAGGCTTGCTGCGGTGTCTCATTGCCCAGATTACATCTACGGGACCATCAAGCTCTGCAGCATCGCGCTTTCTCACTGTTCCCTACAATAGGATATCTGTCTTCGGAGTTCCACCCAATTAAATCCGATCTTAGACTTCGCGGTGGTAGCAACTTATCTTATTATCCAGCAATTACTTAATAAACTATGTAATTCGATTTCCCTTTGTCGCGTTTCTAACACTCGCACGGACGAATCATTCGGATTGAGTTACGCGCTTTTAACATCTTTAGTTCCGCGTGTACCAAGTGTCGTACATTGAGAACCTGAATTTTGATATCCCTCTTACTAGGTGATGTTTACATGTTCCTTTTTTTGCGTTACAAATCCAAACATGGTCTAGGATACAGATAGATGTATGTAGTAGATATTGTATAGAATTTTCTACGTATTGAGAGTCTTGCTGATTGTACTGTCGATAGAGAGACACACCTTCTATACGTAGCAACTAACGTAAGTCGAACGAAGTCAATGCTGAATAGAGGCAAAGATCGCGGAGACAGCTGGTTGCCTTACCGCGAACTGTCGCGACCAGACCAGACGTGACCGCAATAGCTGCATCCCAACACTTTCCGTCCTCCTTCCTCGAGGATCTCCTGTCGTTCCGTGAATCCTCTCCTCCTCCGCCACCCTGCTTCTGATTTTCTGCCGGTACAACTTATTGGCAGTGGCAACATTGCCGGAAGCAAGTGCTGACGCATCTCCCTCTTTTTCCTTTGATGTCTCCCGTAAAATCCCAATGTCGATCCACGCGACGACAGCCTATTCGTTTGCCCATCGCGAAACTATCGATGCCACTCTTGGCCAAATAGAGTTCGTAGTAATTAAAGTTGTATCGGAGGAAAGTTAAGATCGACATTGCGCGTGAACTGCAAAATACGTTGTTAAACTTTCGACGGGAAGACGGTAGGACAGAACAAATTAAGTTCGAGAGTCTCACCAGTGGCAGTGGTGGCGGTTCTACAAGTCGGCTGGCTTTTGCTTTCTTTTTATTTGTCCGCGAGGAAACCTCCTCCTACGCGCTTGCTTGCAGATAGCAGAGAAATAGTGGCGCCTCTTGAATCGTTAATTAGCTCGAATGCTCGGATTCTAATTACACGTACAGTTTACGGCTTTATTTAGCTGGAACGGGTCACAACTTCCATGAGCTCGAAGAGACCAAATTTTCTATAATATTTCTAAGGTTTCTCGATCGCCCATTTTTATAATCTTCTTACTTATCGTATCATTTTATGAATGTATCTATGTATCGTAATTGAAATTTAACACTTTTTTCTATCATGCAGGTGACCGATACCAGCCACATTTTTCTCTTGGAAAGGGTACGCAAACGGCTTCAAGATTCAGCTGGACATCATGCCCTGGTTCATCCTATTTCTCCTGCTGTTAGCTGTGATGGAGGCCTTCCCTAAGGAGGCCACCTGTTCCCGCCTGCCGGATATTTACTGGAACTCCACCAATCCAATGTAAGTCACTACAGAAACTTTTCCTTTGCGGACTCTTCTTCATCACGGTTAAACTGTATCGTTAATACGATAATTACTGGTTGCTCAGTTCGATTGATTCATTTCGTCACTGGGCTGTAGATTGCTGATTGCGAAAATCCGTAAAACAATCTATTTCGCGTTTATTAGGGCGTAAAGAAATACGTAAAAACAATAATGCCTATAAGAATTATCTAGGAGAAAATTTGTTGCTTATCAATACTGCTGGATAATTCGCTGATAAAAGTGGAAGCACTTTATCACAATTTTTTTATACTGACGTCTGAAGCTGATTAATGGGGAAACGGCAATTTTTTTGAGTAGAGTAGTTTGGAGGAGTATTGACGAGGTTATTTGGCAAGAGCATACTTCTTTACGCGTCGACTTCGTTGTCGTATTTGCCGAATACATTATAGCATAGCCCAAGCAAAGAATGCAGACTCCGAATCTAATCTCATCCGAGATATTACCGTGAATGTCCTTGTTCCGGATGGGAGACGACCGCATTTCCACGGTGAAACATTCCTCGAATGGTAGCGCCTCCTCGGGCATGAAAGTCGAGATAGGAAATCCGTCGGAGAACGCTGTTTACCGGATAAATACAATAATCCCTTAACCTTTGATATTACGGAAATTCGAGTTGCCTCGTAATTCTCTTATTCTTTCGAATTCGGAATATCTCAATGAGATCTCTGAACTTGACTCAACAAAGGTGGTCATTCACGATAAAAACATCTTTCCAAACTGAACTTTATACTGTTTATAGACTACTTGAAATTTTCAATTTTATATTTCTAAAAAAAAAACCAGGAGAATTCTTGAAAACATTCATCAATCATCTACACATTTATCCAGTCGAACCATTGGTTTAAAATCTCCCTACATCTATTAATCACCGGACGAATCAAAGATCACTCTACAGTTCTGTCCATTTTCACCGAGTAACCCTCAACATCTTTATCCCCAGTATGTATCCTCTTTCGCGGGGTAACGTTTCCAAAGGTTAGGCAAAAACCAGATGATCAATCACCATTCGCCAGAAGGAGTTTT
Organism: Trypoxylon attenuatum; assembly: GCA_963989405.1. Lineage (NCBI taxonomy): Eukaryota > Metazoa > Arthropoda > Insecta > Hymenoptera > Crabronidae > Trypoxylon > Trypoxylon attenuatum. The sequence goes on from OZ022489.1 coordinate 26,942,333, forward strand.
CTTGACCTGCCGCGATTTTATCCGCGTTCACCGCAGCAGATCGTCATCGTTCCGCGTAGCAGCGTGGACCCCCCATTCAGGGGTTGAACATATCACTGTGATATTTCTTCCGCGGTCTGCGGCCTGGGAGAGAGAGCGAGGATACGGACAAACGCGTGCGGCTTTCCGAGCAAGCAGCTTCGATCGGCGGCATCCTTGCGGCAAAAGGGGGGGGGGGGGGGGGTGGAATTGAAAGCCCAGTGGAAAAGGTCCGAGGCGTCCGCGTACGCGTTCCAATCCCCCCATTTGAGAGCTTCAGGGTGTTGGTGCGTCGCCGCGGGCTACTCGCTCATTCCCTCCTTCTTCCTCTCTCTCTCTCTTTCTCTCTCTCTCCCTCTTTCCCTAAGCTCGAGCATTATAAATGTACTGGGTGAACCCAGTCGAAGCGCCAAAATCGATTTAGCCGGCCGCGTTTCCTGCGAGGGTCAAGTGCATTCAAAGCCGACGCGATGTTTCCACCTACGTACATATGCTTCTGTGTGCATCGGCCGCAAATGCACCTGCGTATAACCGCATGCGCGGTTCTGCGTAGAATACGAAGATGAAAAGTTGTCGGATTAGTTACGGGGGTCATAGAAGCCTATATTAGACTCTTTTTAAAAATCGTAATTTTGACTATAGTGTAACGTATACGTCATCGAGACGCATATATCATAGTTCGTCGTTTCATTGATTTCCGGAAGAACTATTTCGAGCACTGCGTTACTCTCACAATTATTCAGAAAGAAAATTAGCAGATATAGCGTACCTATGCCGAAGAACCCTCAGCAAGCGAGATCTAGTTTGACACGCATTAAAGTTAACTCGACATCGGGAGCCAAAGATCGATCAGTCCCTGAATTTCGGTGAGTGGTTGGCTAATGCGCCAGAGAAGGATGGTGTTCGAAAGCGAAGAGAGAAGTCCTGGCGAACTTGGTTAGCTCACAAAAACGAATTCGTTGTCGACGCGAGATTGAATGCCAAGCGTTGTCCTCTGCGTTTTATCGTCTAAATCGACGCCAGTCGCGTCCGTCGATATCTAGTCATCTATATCGATTCCATTGGCAGGAGGTCTCAGCATCGCTTTTTCGACTAATTTGCCATTCGCCGTCGATGCTGGAAGATGGACCAATAATTCTTGGCTGTAAATCCTTTAGTGACTCGATCCAGACGGCAGGAATTCCTATTGTAATCTATCGAACAAGCAGAATGGAAAGTCCACGGCTTATAGAGAAGTTCACAGTCCGTGATTTTGTAGGTCTTTAACAATTTGTCGAAACTTGGAGTCTCTGCTGCTTAAACTTCTTCCATAGACACCACAATAACAGTATCATAGAGTATACCATCGTGTTCGGTGTTCCTCTCTAACCTGGAGCATCTTCCTTACGGCCACGCATATGAAACTCTCCACACACACTTTAAACTTTTTCCATGCTGCCTTATTTGTGCGAGTCTGCTGAATACAGTCGTACTTTCGAACTCCAATTTCCACATCTCTATGTTCTGCTTTTGATAAGACGACCATGCGCCTTTATACATTACCCATTCTCCTCTTTTCTCTCGTTCTTGCGAGATCGATACCATCGACACAGTGAAATCGAAGGCCAGAAGTGTGAGGTAGTATGCTTATTTCCGGTTAACAAATTCCAATCCTTCGGTAATCGACACTCGAATAAGCGAAGAGGACAGGGAGAGAGAGGATAAGGATAGAAAGTTTTAATCGCTTCTAATCCAGTTTCGCGAGAAGTCATTCAGGATTTAAGTTCCAAGGAAATGATTTTTTTTTTCTTCTCTTCGTGGCAATAATTCGCGCGAGGAAATTGACTCTGAAGTGGACGATCTTTTATCAAGGCGATATCCGTATGGAACACGACAGTAAAGCGAAGGTACCAATGTTGAGAGGTGAACGGACGTCACGTGCACGCGTGCTCTGTAACAGGTACACGTACCTCTCATCGAAAGACATCTACTACGGTTTTATTTCTCGTAAAATGTAAGGGGATGGTCTTCCGCGCTTAAAGAACGCTGCCTTTTTCTCCTTTAGCTGGGCTTTTATGCCTGCCGCCACTTTGCCCAGTAGATTGTCCTCGCAGTCAGACACGCGATCCATCAGCCGCGATAAGCAAACCTCGTATTTCTCACGAAAACTATCTTATTGATCAAAATTTACCTCTTCCAAAGTTTTTCTTTAGATTTTTAATACTGTTCTATCATTCGAATACATTAAACTCATTTAAAATTGGGCTATTTAAAACAATGAAACATTTATCGGTTTATTTGGAATATTGACATCTCCCGAAAGTTAATCAGTCGTAATACGAAATTTAACTACCGGACTACTAATTCCCGAGTAATCGGACGAAATGCATTATTCTGTGAAAGTGAAATTAAACAAAATTCGTAATATCGTCATTTTCATGAGATCGCATAGTGGACCCCGCGATAACGCGTGAAATCCGAACACAGTCGAGATTGATTGGAAGCAGGAACGAGATGTATTCGACAGAATGCAAATTACTCGGCAACGCCTCATAAATTAAAGGTACAATTTGCCGGCCGGCAGCCCACCAACGTATCGATATTCAGTTACAAAAATAATATATCACTCGAGCCTGTAATTATTTTGTGCGTAAAAAAAGGCTGAACAGACGAGGAAGCGTTGGGGGGGGGGGGGGGGGGGGGTTAGACGAAACAGCTGATTTATTCTGGGAGATTGGCGGTGTCGAAAGCTCGCCAGTAACGCGAGTCAATTCGGCCCTCGTTTATGTGCTTTCCGGAGTGGCGCTGCTTATAGTAGTTAACAAACAGCGAGTGCCGCGCGCGCGGCCACCGCAAATAAAAGCCCATAGGCAGAGCGCGTAAAAGGGAGCAAAAAGGAAAATTGGATATTTGCTTAATCGGTCCGAGCTGGCGCACCAACGGGCCGGGTTCTCACTTTCAGGACTACTCCCGCTACTCTATTGCCACCCTTACTCCCACTTACGTGGGTCCGCAACGGCTTTCAACGCGATTGATAATTTATTTAAGTGCCGTTACCTCCGCCATTGCCACCGCGTATTTAAAGTATAACTACCAAACGACGCCGCGGCACATGGAATCGGTGAAATCAAAACGACTGCCACCCTCATTGTGGTTCCTGTGGGTATTAGCCATTGTTCGATTTTTAATTTACGACCGTGATAATCGATTTTGCTTGTGTACACGCGTGTCCTGTGAACCTCGAACTAGCTTGAATTTCCCGTTCTTCCTGTTCGATGAAATAGAGCCAGTGAATAGTTCGATTGGTGTAATTTTGCGAACCGCTTTTGCTTGACGTGGATTCGGACGATTAGGAAGCGACGATCGTCGGCGGGGCGGAGTCGAATTAGTCGCGCTTAACGGTGACCTTTAAATGAGTTCGATGTGAAACTGAGTTTCTACTCGAGTGAACTATGTACCGGAAGGACTGTTATATGTATGTACATGTACTTTCTGGCTTGTACTAACGAATTGACTTTAGTGGAGATTACCGATAACTGGCAAACGTAGTTAGCGCCTTTTCTTGAATTACTGATGAGACTCGCGTATAGTATATGTATAGTAACAGGTACAAATGCATTCGAATTTTAATGAGTAGCCTGATATATCTTTATAAAAGATTCTTTAATTTAACACGCTACTCTTAAATCAAATATTTATATTTACTTTGATTTAGGAATAAATTAAAATATATGAAATTAGTACGGTAGTTACAATTTTAAATATCTTCTTCACGGTTTCAATATATTCATAAACCGCTCGCAAAACACGCAGTACGATGCAAAGTTTTAATACATTATACACAGGTTATTTATACTTAAAGTGGCTGCGTCCACAGGACTTTATTTCGAGCTCGGAGAAAAATCTCCTCTGGTTTCGAGGGGAGCAGTCCTGGAGAGTTTCAACGTTATCACTTTGCACGAGTAAATTCTCATGTAGGGCGCACGGTCTGAATTCGTACTGGGTGTACTCGGAAATTAGTAGCCGGCTGTTGCAGCAGCAACCTCCTAGCTCGAAAGCACTAGTTTGAATGGCCGTCACGCTTCACCGTGCCGTCCAGTCAAATGTTCGCCTAGCCGAAAATTTCATGTTAATCGCTGGAACTCCCCTTTATGCTTGGTGGATGTGTCGTACACATCCACACACACACACACACACAATGTCCTCTAGTTTGCGATTCTTTATCTCTTGCAGTAACGCAGTTGCTGTTGCTACTACTGGTGCACTTATTGAATTCTCCTCATTCGTCAAGAATCACTGAACGTTCCTTTTGATCCATCTATAGATTTTCTTTTCCTCATTTTTTTTTTCTTCTACCTTGTTGAAAAACGCGCTATTGAACGGATATTGGTGTCGGGGAGGAGGAGCGTTGTCGATGCTTATACCTCGAAACTTTGCGAAAGCCGACTTTTCACCTGGCGACACCGCGTCACGCCAGGTCGCTATGCGAAAACCGAGGACGATATTTTCCGACATATCTTGCCAAAACTTTCGCCTAGAACATCTCCGACACTCTGTCACTGGGAAAAAATGAGTTTTATCGGTAACGCCCGGAAAAGTTTCCGATGCTCGATAACCAGGCTTCCATAGGATTCTAGTGAAATCAACTATCGTTTGTCACTGCTCGTCCTTTCCATAACTACCAATCCACCCTGTTTATTTGCACGAATTTCAACAAACTGTTATACGTATATCATTGATTACGGTTGTTTTCCACTAACCTGGAATTTGTAGAAACATATTTGTAACACGGTGTACTCGTGTGACATTAAAATTACCTCTGTAATATCAGAGAAAATTTCCCGAGAACTTTTTCATGGGTTAAAAACTTGCGAAAATACGCTGGAAAATGTTCAACGCGAGAGTTGGATACACGGTGTTACCTATTAAAATAATATAAGCGCGTGATACAATGGTTTCTACCTCTCCCAGTATTAGTTTTTCAATAGCAAACATTTGCTATCATATTGCAAATTGTATTAATTCCCGATTAAAGACTCGTCAAAACTGATACGATAGCACGTACTCTTTATCAGTGTCGCGATATATTTCCCATAATATCCCGGAACCAAGCGCGAGAGACGCAGCCTGGATTCAACGGTGCAACCTCGTAGACGAGCAAATCCTCGCTGCATCGGTATCACAGAGTTACATAATAATTCCCATTGGATTCCGGGGGATTGCTACAGTCGGGATAACATGTCCTGGTGCCCCTGCTCCGCGGAGATGATACATTCCACTGATAGTTGGCTACGCGGTGCATTCGAGGTACACTCGGACTCCTAACGTTCTTTTCGGACTCGCTTTCACACGTACATTCTTGCTCATAATTCTCGAGGTATTTTGCATCGAGTAGCTGAAAAATTCTTGCATAATATTGACAATTCGTTAATCAGTCGAGAGCATTATATCTTCTGAAATTTATTATAATTCATTATAAATCCGATATATATTTTATCTACTCTTTGATCGTTTATTTATAACGAACTTAGTAATTTACAATTCACTAATTTGTGTTGTGAAATGTTTATCACAATTAAATTCTTGGAAGAAAAATGAGTAAAGAGACATACGGTAGTCATCACATATTTCTTCTCTTATAATTTTGTACGACAGACAGATCTCGTAGTGGATCAGAAAGAATAATTTGAGATGCAGAATCCCGTGGAACAACGTGCACAAAAACTCGAGACTTATCGACGAGGATGTACGCTCGGCGTGGCCTCAGCTCCTCGGGCAGGATACGAGACGAGATTAAAGTACAAGCTTCCTGCCGGCAATGAATTATGCCGGGACTCGTCGGGAGATGTTTCTTCGGTGGTATCGCGCACTGCGAGCAACTGGACCCCATGGCCCCTTACGTGCGTTACCTCGCTCGCTAATGGTAGCCATACTGCGCTTCTCATTTCGCAACTCTCAACTCATTTTCCTTTTCCTCCCTCGTTTTCGGATGCTAATTCGCACCCAGCTGTCGGACAAAACAAACGTTGGCCCGTGAAGATGTGCGACGCTTTTCTACCGAGAGAGAATTATGAATGACCAACACGAGCGTATCATCAGCCAATGAATTCACTCATGCTAGCTTTGTGCTTGTATGCCATGCTCTAGTTACAGTGGATGGCTACGATCGGATTTTTGGTTGGGGTGCAGCTGCTCGGAAATTGATGGCTCTGTTGTCCTAACAGTTTTTGTTCCACGTAGTTATTTATAGGTGCCACGATTTCAACGCGCAAAAGATTCCAAAATGGAAAATGTAGCTATTGGATAGGCGATATAGTCCGAGTAGATAGAAAATAGAAATAATAAATTTCGTAATTGAATATTGGTTAAATGTTGATTTTTTTCGAATTTCTCTATTTCTCTCTTTTTCTCTAGTGAATTTTTATATTTTATCAAGATATTGTTAACATGTTAGTAATTGGCGAATTGTTCGTTCTTCTATATCTAGGATTCGCGGTTTGGAAATTGAGAATTTTTCCTCTTTTATGGAAGTATTGGCTGAGCGTATCATCCGGATGTACGATTAGCAGTCGCGTAATAAATAGATCCTTTGTTCGAGGAATGGAGAAAGGTCCTGCTATTCTGCAATCGTATACATGCATGTACCACTACTTGCGACTATTGCTTGTCAATAATATTGGAGAACGACAGAGGAGCTTCCGTAGTTTTTGCAACTGAATACACTTTTCTATCGGTGCAATGTCGGGCGCGTCGCACACGCGGGATATAACATTTGTTGCGCAAGTACATGCTACCGATGGTTTTATTGCATCAGAGTTTCAATCTTCGGTTTCGATTTTCTGTTGCTCCGCTTGTGCGTTTTACTCGTTTTATCAGTGTTCCAATCTGTGTTCATATCGTCTTTTAACGGCAAAATTAATACGGATTAACGTGTATCTAACTCCGGTAAAGATTGAAATCTTTTCATTTTTCTGCAATCTATAAATAGAAGAAAAAATTTCCCAGATTAATATTTTAAAAAATCCAGATAGTTTTATTTCGTTTGAATTTCCTGAAAAAGTAACACTATTGAATATTGCATTGCATCAATAACAAATCCGAAATAAGTCGATTTGAAATTTTTACCAGTTTCTGTATTATTTTTGCGCGAAATTAAGTTTCTCTTTGTGATAATAGATCCATTACCCTGCTTATTTACAATTTCGCAACAACAGCAAGAAAATTCCCCTTCCAAGCGAAATTTTTTTCAACTGAGTAAAATACATAGAGTGTAAATACATCATTTTCACTCTATTCTATATTCCCTTCTCTACATTTTTCACTACCCGGCTACAAAGACTGTGTTTTACATAGTAGATTTTTGTAAAAAGACCCATGCAATACTTTTCACGCACAGTTTGCTAAGAGATTTTAATTTTGGCAGACTACATGTTTCCCAACATACTGTATACCACCTTCCACATACTGTTTAATCTCTCCCAGTATTGTCGGGGCAAAAAACAATATTTTTAAAAAGTTCGTTTTCCGACAATAAACCCCACAACAAAAACAACCCCGTCGGTTCCGGTGAATTGCATCACGCCAATTTCATCTCCACAAGGAACGGAAAGCTTTCATTCTGGAAAACAATAACTAGCGTATTGCTTCCGTTGTTGCATGGAAATTAGTGCGAGCGCTACCCTTGCCAGAGTGGCAGCCCATTCGCGAGCTCACTCTCTCTCTCCCTCTCTCTCTCTCTCTACAAACTGTTTGACGGCGAAGCGCGTAAGCAAGAGGCATGAATGTAAGGTGATTTGCTCTCGGTTCTACGTTTACACGTTGGCACGAGACACACATTCTCTTATAGGTATATATGCGTTGCATATACGTCGCATATATACGTCGCGGCTGTTTCATCCTGAAATCACTCTGCCTCATTACAGCTGTAACGTGTCCCACTGACGACATGTTCTAGTCAGCTCGTACTTCTGCGAGAACATTATTACACTATACATATACATGTATTTGCTCACGTAATTTAATTCAGTATGTGCCAGTGTAGGTGTACAGGGTGTTCAGATAAATCTTTGATCTTTTTCTCAATATTTCATTTATTTTCATTATTTCTTTAATAGATATATTTCTACAAAACCTAACAACGCTAAAAATATGTGTTTATGATTCGAATTTTCTGTTCTCTAAACTGTAATGGTTTTGAATATTTCTCACTTATATTTTCTTTATTGTCCATTGTAAGTCAAAAGCGAAAATTATGATAATTGATCCATGAGATGTGTAACATTCGTTTGGAATAATCAAATTTGGTAGATTCTTCTCTGGAACACCCTAGATGTGTCTGTAGTATGTATAGGGAGTGCACATCCTAGGAAGGACACTGAATCGTACACGCGTGTCTAATATACGGCGCGATGCCGAGAATTCCGTTGCTGGAAACTGCACCTAGGATTATCATATTCCTCAGCAAGAAAAATAGGTCACTCGAGCCGGGTGTCCCTCTTGCCTCTCGGTTAAAAATGGCTACATTTAAACTGCTGACGGGAGAACGGTACCAATTTCTAAAGTGGTGGATCCAACGACTGAAACTTGAATATTTTAACAGGCGTCTAGAGCATAGGTTCCCTGGGGTATTCGATGATGCTGTTAGCGTATGAAGAATTCGAAATCTTCAGATTATTATCGTTATATGAAATTCTGAGGCTTATTAAAATTTATGAATCAGTTACCTATAAATTACTGAGATACGCGTATAATTCTACCTTGTTGGAATTTTAAGTAGTTTGTATAATAACACCGCGAAAATACATCAATACTCATATTTCGAAAATATAAATAGCGTAATGTATATTTTAGAGCTTGTGGAATCTGAAAATTATATTAGTCAAATCAGATAAGAATTGAAATATTCATAGAGGATTGTATTTAGTACGCAATTTATTTTTATTACAACACGAGTTAAGAGGTATTTTAACATAATAAGGTATAGGTGATGAGTTATCAGATTATAGACCAGGAGATAATGGATTATGAGCCGAATATAGAAATGAAGATGGTGAAATTATGAGTTGATTCACTGTAGGAGAGTAGAGAACAGTACATAGAGGACAATGACATGTACGGTGTGAGCGAGCGAGGTTTGACTGCACGAATAGGTAAACACAGTGTCGTGGCGCGCGCGCTAATCCTGTTCCGGGAATCGTACGAAGGAGTTTGCTCCACTCCAAGTCCCACTCGTGCCAGTCAGTCGTAACTGTCGTAAGAGAGCTCGCCTACACAAGTACGTAATGTTCGCATTTTAGCCCGTGAGAATTGAAAATTATGTATGTCATATATTGAACGTAGTATTTATTGTGCATTCATTACATATGCAGTGTTTTCTTCATGCGAATAATATTAAACATATTGTTTCTAAGCTTCTTCCGTTTCACTGATAATATTGGCATCACAATAATCCAATTTTATCTGAATTTATGTATATTTTACTAGTTAAAAGTTGAAAGATCCTCGTTGCAAATATTCGCCTAATTTCACGTACCAGTTTTTGCAGTAGTTTTCTCGAGAAGGGAGCAATTTCGCGAGAGCGAATCGCGGTGAAAAAAGCATTCATTGGATTAAAAGAAACTATAACAGCAGGCAGTCTGTGAGACCCTTATATTCCTATACAAAGCATCCTATCCAGCCTCAGACCCCTTTCGAAATAAGACGCGTGACTAACGTCCTGGTAACGTGCCTAATTAGATTCGCGATTAATGTCTAATGACCTGTTACCAATCCGAGGCTATCCTCGATGCTAATGAAGTAGCTACTCGGCCCTTGCCAAGCGCAATAGCACACTTTCAAATTGATCCTCATAATTCGCCACTACTCCGGCGCGCGTATGTGGAAAACAAGTGGTACAACAACAATTTAATAAGTACTACCGTGTTCTCTCATTCCGTCTCAGTCAGTTTCTCAAATAAAACTGATTTTCAAAAAGCCTAGAGCGCAGAACCCGACAACATAATTACTTACACATGGAATTTGCCTCACAGGTTTCATGTTTACATGGCGCGAAAACAGTTTGCAAGGTTTTGCTCGGGACAAAGTCACGCTTTTCAATGCTCGCGACCGTCATCATGAGGCCGGGTAGTGGCGTCTGTCGTTCACGGCCAGTGCAACGTCTGGTGAATTCTCAAGTTTCAGCGGAGCGACGAGATTCAAACTTCCATTAGGGAGTTACTTAAATGTTCATAAGGGCTTAGCTTTCATTTGATGTAACGGCTTCTGCCTGACGCTTTAGCGTCAGGATGCTTCTCTTCGCGAGCCTATAGGGAGAGAAAGAGAGAGAGAGAACGAGATAGAGTGCTGCCTCTGGTTCTATTACTCTGACGCAAGCCAGTAGGTGACTTCATCTTAAGAAGGCTCCAGAGCACTTTTCCTGGACTGTCTACTGATTACGAGCGCTGGTGTTGCCGTTGGTACTGCATCCGCGACGAAATGAAAAGCAGAGGAGACGACGACGATGGTAAAGACGAAGGAGTTAGAAGCTGGAGAAGGAGAGGGCTAGACACGTGTCGCCCTCCAAAAACAAGAGCGCCAGCGAGACAACTTCCTCTCTTCTCGCTCCTATTTCCGGGCAGACTCGCATTTCCGCCGGACCAGTGAAAGTAAACGAACGAAGATACTTCCAGTTTTCTCGAATAGTTAAAGTACGAATTTCCGGGTTGATGAGCGGTCGCACCGAACCCTATCATTCACCGGTCGCCGTCTGGCGAGTTCGTAACTTTAGATGAGCCCGAAACTTTCATTAAACGGGAGTTACTTAAATGTTTATAAGAGTACACCCGTCCTCTACGACATAATGGATTCCGTTTGTCGAGCGACAGTCCTCGGTGAAGTTTTTAGAGCGTGAGGAAGTTGGACTGCTTCGTCAGGAAACATTGACACCTACGATTTGATCGTGGAATTCGCACAGTTTTCGACATTGAAGCAAAACAAAAAACGAGATTGCAAGAAGGACATCGACGTTGAATCATGGAAGCAATGACTCTGACGGGAAGAAAAAAGCAGGGCTGATCGCAATGGAAAGGTTGGCAGATGCACTGTGTATCGCGGTATAAACCGGGTACCCACACCCCAGAGCTGGCCCGATGCTTGGGTTATAAAGCACAGCTGACGCCACGTATAATATATTCTTCTCTTCCTCGGTGCGCGCGCCCCATGCTCGCGCCACTTTCACCGGTTCTCTTACTCTCGTATAGTCTCTCTCGAACACGCACGGCCACTTGCACCCTCGCCACCGCTGTGTTGCGCCCTCATCATTCCTTCCTTCCTTCGTTCGTTCGCTGGTTCGTTCATTTCGTTCGGTTCGAAGCTAACTGTCCGTTTCACTCGGGGGCGAAGGTGGTATCGTCACGCTTGGCCGAAGACGAATGAGATTGCGAAGTTCGATACCACAATTAACGCGAGCTTCACTACAAGAGCCCCACGCCTCGAGGGTTCGTTTGCAGCAGTGCGTGCACCTTTCGACTCTCCTCTAATTTGACCTCTTTCTCCGAGACCCTAAGACTCCTGTGTCGTGAATTTAAATACATCTTTCGATTTGAAAATCCATCGAGAACCTTTCAACGTAGCTCCTTCCTCTTCTCCTACGCTCGATTGTTTGTAAATCGACGAGTCGCCGATAGAAATTCCGGCAAACTACTCTGTAAGGAGACGGGTCGCCGTTTCCTCCCCTATTTCCTTTTGATCCGGGCCGCAAGGAGCTGAAACGTCGATCGATTCTGGCGATATTCTCGCGGGGTAAATACACTGGGCGGTACAGTAAATAATATATTTTCGAGCGTGAGGGAACCAAGAGCCAGGCGTGCCAGGAAGCAAGAGTTGGGATCTAGAAACCAGTAAAAATAGAGGTTCCTAGCGTAGCTGAGACTATTGGCCACTTTACGGGTATGACTGCGAAGGCTTGCGAAGACTCGCTGTGGCTACATACCGCCACGTACGCGTCTTGGAAAATATAAGAAACGGGAAGAGGAATCAAGAGGAAACGTGCCTCGTGTCAAAATACTACTGTGGTCGGATTAGGTTGCGCGGTCACCCACAGGACAATTCGTTCTCATTGAGTGTTTTGGATACGAAAGCCGGACTAGGAGAGTCTTGGGTCGACCAGTCAACCTCAGTGTCCATTGTTGCCGGATTACACGAGGATTTCCCGGGGAAATTGATACTCTGTTTGTCTGCGCGACCGTCCACGAGGGCTACCGGAATCCTCAAACTCTCGGCAACTTGAATAACCACCCTGCAACCGCACGTTGTTATCCGTATCCACTTGTACACCACTTTTCCTCTTATCCCCCTAATAATATCAGATAACTGCGAAACGCAACTGGCCATTGGTCTGCTGCTCTAGCTACCCTGATCACTGCTTCCTAATTTTTCCACTTCTGCTTCCAAACAGGTATTCGCAAATCCTCCCTTTCCAATGAATTCCGCGAATTTGACCAGATTTTGATAAAGTTAATATTTACCAGTAGACACACATAAGGCTTAATTATTTTTAATATCAAATCGTGTCAGTCGGGAAGAATAATATTTCTGTACGAAGGCTAACTCATCTTCCATATGTGCTGATATGTACGTACCGATGACTATACAAGGATTCACTCGTTGCGCTTGCTCCGCGAGCGAATCTGCTTTTCTTTATCGCGAAGAGCAAAAAGCGTGTTCGCGTTTCGAGCGCCATTACCATGTCTGGCCGATGCAAACTCCTCTAGTGGGTTAAACGTCCGTGTTACTTCGTAAAATGAAATAAAGGAGACATTCATACCCGTCGTAGCGCGAGAGCCGCGAGCACACCGAGTTCTGGGGGTTGAGTAATGAGTTCAAAGTTTCTATCTGCTTCCCTGTAGAGCAGGCTCTCACTCGAGATTCTAACGCTTCTGCTCCTCCCCCCCTTTCTTTGTCATCCCTTACTCTTGTCTTCCAAAACTTCGTCGGCCAGATCTCGCCGTCAACGACGAGCGCGTTTAATAAAATTTCCTCACCGCGGACGGAAGCTGCTCGTAACCCTTTTTCCTACCGCGAGTTTGACTTCGAAATCTTTTTTCTTGGACCAGTCGGCATGTCACAAGTTTGCAATTTACGTACGAGTGCGTACGATGCCGTTTGTTCTCTAATCTCAGTCGAAGCCCATCAATGACATTTGGCACATTCGAGGTCGATCGAAAGACGTTGGTTTAGAAGCTACCATTAGCCTTATTCGGAAGATTAACTATCTCGGCCTGGTTTTCGTCCGACTGGGAAGGCGGGTCACTCGGCTCGAGATCTCGAGCCTGAAGCTCCTCCGACAGTATATACGTATTTTTCGAGCCAAGGAGTCCGTCGATTTTAAAGCTACTCGTATTTTTCTTCACTCGGAACTTCTCAGTTCCTCCCCCATTTCCCGGGAAATTAGGATCAGGAAACCGTAAAGCCAAAGACCTGTTCGACCGCGGAACCGGCCGCTTCCGAAACGCGGAGAGTGGTTAATTTTCTTTTGTGTTAAATGGCCCGGCTCGGTCTCCGATGGACGTGGTTAATTCTTTATGGGTTCCTCCCGCCAGCGGCGGCAACCCTCCTGGGAAGTTGGCAATTTCGAGCAGTGATCTATAGGGCCGCGTGGACATTAACGGATCTGTCATAATCAAATCTAAACAGATGGGAGTTACATTTAATCGGGTCTCGCTCTTCGCTCGTCTGAACGTATCCTAACCCAATTTCAACTCCCTTGACGATACTCCTAGTAGTAGCGATACGGTATTCTCGCACATACCTAAGTTGCATCCTTCACACACGAAGAACATCGGTAGTCGCGTTGCAAAAAGCAACCGCGCTCCGCAGTAACGTTAATTAAGTCCTTAACCGTCGCTGCGACATTCTTATAGGAGTGTGTGCTGATCCTCGACTTTACCTTTCTGCGATGTAAAATTAGAATCTCATTACTCTGAATGGGGCAACTGAAAAAGTCATTCGTGGATCTGGGAAAAAGTTATCTTACGACCAAGAACCGGAAATAACTGTATTACACGCGTAACTTGGGCTTAAAAGAGTAAGCCATAGTTAATAGAAGTATATTGCGAGTTGAGAAACAGAATTGGCGTGTTGTCAAGCTGCTAGTAGGAGTTTTCTGCTGTGTCGTTTCAATTACCATTCATTTTTCTGAGGCCGGGAACGTTTAATCATTGCATATTAAGGCGGTCGCCACGCTGAGCAGGCGAGATTTCATGAAGGGCGTGCAAACAATTTCAAATTTCTAACTCCCCCTCGTGAACCTCGTCGCGGATCCCTTTATGTTCGACATTCCAGGCATACTACGCGCTTCACGGCGTTTAATTTTGAAATATGTATTTACCGTAGTGCGAGCTGTGCACTCGTCGATAATTCATCAGTCGCAAATTACGACACCCAGCTAACTCGTGCGAGATCCGAGAGGATGATTAATTCAGCGAGAGTTTCGTTGCCTTGACTGGAGCTTCTTCAGTGACCGTTTTGGATTTGACTCGAAGTCTGGAAATCGAATTGTCAGCTTTGGTAGATCGGGTTTCCTGAAAACGGTGATTCGTTTCGTGACGAACAGAGAGGAAGAAAGGAAGAGAGACAAAGAGAGGGAACGTATATATCATTGTAGGCCTTTGTTCTCGTTCAGCCACTTTCTCCTGGCACGTGATTTCCCCAAAACTCGATGGTGTCTCGAATTTCATTTTCCATTTTGCGCGGAACCCGCTCTCGAAGCTGGCACGTCGAAAAGCCGCCCCCTAGTTCGAATACGCGGATTTTGAACGAACTCCCCCCCCCCCCTGGTTTTCTCTCACTCCATCGGTCTATCCCTCTTTCTCTGCACCATACCACTCGAGGCTCCGGTTGCTCCTGTCGCTCGGGTGTCGCTCGTTCTACACATTTTTTTATCACGTTCGCTCGAAGCTTTTTTTGCTGCGCGCGCGCGCGCGCCCTTGATTGCTGGATGCGAGCAAGTAACAATGTCATTGGAGACACACTTTCGCTCACGGGTACTGTTAAAGAAACATCGAATACTCGTGCGCTTGAGGAAAAATGTCACGTCGATGGTGCTGTTGTGATACTTGAAATTGTTAGTTCGTTTGCCCAACACGAATGGAATGTCCTCTCGACACAGTATGGAGAAATCATTCGTTTTGGAAAATCTGAACAGTTTTCACAGTATAATAATAATTGCTGGCAATGATTTCAAATAATTTGTGTTACGAAATTATCCAATAACTATAAAACTATCTGCAACGTTCTTAAGATCCCAATAGTTGCAGTTCCAGTTCTACTTTATATTGTAATCTTACCAGATCCTTCATGACTAAAGCATCAGAAATCTTTTTGCGAGGGGTGTTAGCTTAGCGCGAACCGCGTTGTCACGAGTGTAGTCCCTTGCCACTTGCAGGGGAGCTAGGGGTCTGCTTTTAAAAAACGCGCACCTGCGAAACTCCTTTCGTCGACATTTTTTTCTGAAGGACGTAAACTCGCATCGAGGGCTCTCGTTGCGCGAGCGGCGTAAAACCAAGCCAGCCGCAAACTTGGTAATCTTGTAAATCCACAAAAAGCAGAATTGTGAATAGACGTCTTCGCCGGTGAAGCACTTTGGAGAGTTTCATCGGGAACCTTTTCTAAGTCATTGTGGTTTTGTAATTTTTTATTCCCCTGCTGTGCCCTTTTTCTTCCTGGTTTTACCGTCTATTCTACCGATGTTGTTTTGTCTTCAAGTTCAGCTGTTTATTTCGCTACAATTGCAATTCTACTGTTACAACTTTAGTTTCTTAATTAGCTGGTTATTTAGGCAAACTTCTAATTTAATTAATATATCCTTATCTTTCTATCTTTCATTTATGTTTAAATCTCTTATAATTCACTTTGCTATACTTCCAGTTGTATCAATATAGTCTTCTCATCTAAATCAATTATTCACTTTACTATTTTGCAAACCACTATTTTCAAGTTTCACTGAAATCAAGTCATAATCAATAAACTGATAAAGCAGGCGATTTCCTTTCGCGTTGATATCTGCCGCCCTAACTTCAATCTCTCCATCGCTCATCATCCGTCATTAAGTCTTCAAAATCCACAGCTGATTACTATAATAACAGGAAAAACCTGCTCGAAGGAGCATTCCTGGTAGAGAGTGAAGTAGGGGCGAGCCAAGGACCGAATTACGGCAACATTAAGAGGGCATTAACGCGACTGGAAAGAGAGTAAAAATCTCGCTTTACCATCCCGTTCGTCAGGAGCCCAAGCATCCGGACAGTTACGGTTCCGCGTGAAATCACGGTCGGGTGGCGTCGTGGCGTGGTGCCGGCGTGGCTTGGTACACTTGGACGCCGATAATTCAAAGGTCTCTGGAACGAGAATCAGAAGCTTAAGTGGCTCTCGAGCCGCGCGACGACAATCGCGCGAACGCGCCTTAATTACGCATTAATTCCAGTTTGAGTGTCGTTAAGTCGGAGAGGTTCGCTGGAGCGACGCGGCTTCTGGTCCTGCGCTCTTTCCATCGTTTCTTCCCGCCAAATTATACCTCCGGGAGTCTTAACTTCGACGTCTACTGCCATCTCCTTGTGTGTATCTTCTTCTTCCTCCGTTTTCCTTCTTACTGCTTCTATCCGGGATTCTGCATTCCCGCGTCTCTCTACCTGTGTTCCTCTGGCCCAAGGTCGACGATCCTATCCTGATCCTTTGCCTTGGCAGTAGTCACGCAAAGCCAATGGCAGAAAACGAGGAAAGCGCTAATGGCACAGGTGTATGAATAGAGAGGGGTTGGTGCACTCTAGACTCTCTTCAGTCTCGAGTCTTCAGTCTCGAGTCGCTCTCTTTCTCTCTTTCTCTCTGGCCCAGCCGATTGGCTCGCCAACGATTTTCGTGCCGTTAGAATTATATACATTATTCAGGAATGTCTGACAGAGCTGTTTTTATATTTCACGATTAGGATACCTGTATTCGGAATCACTCTTTTCTGGGGTCAAGCGAGGGTTCATTATACATAGTATTATAGTACACTAGATTCGCGGTGTATTTAATTATACGATCATGTTTCAGGAGCACTGGTCTATGTTTTAGTTAGATTGTGTCTATATTTTCTAAGTAACTAATACCAAATGCGATATTCGTTAAGAGACAATTGAATATACTAGAGTCACATTTAATTTCTGGTACTTGAAGTGAAACTTAAGCGGAAACTTGTGCCTCTTCCTCGATCAGAAGACTCGATGAAGGTATGCTTCAAATGATCCCTTGATTGCTGTCCCATTACGTTACACGAGGAATAGTTGTCGCCGCAACACGCGACAAAGGACAACTTCATTTATATTCACCTGCCGCTTCGATAGTCGTGAATCGCTTAACCGGCACCGATGGGACGCGACGCGTAAGCGAGCCTCGCCTCCCGGACAAGTTAGTCGCGCGTCTTGCTCGCCTAGTACACGAGGGACCGTGTCGCCGAAGCCGAGCAGAAGTTAATAAGGCTGCCCCGCTTCTTTTGAGGCCGCCTCTCCATAGCTCCTTTAAAGGATTAGTTACATTCGTGCTGATCAACAAGGGATCGCGATGTTTCGCTTCTTACTTCTCTCTGGCTGGATCTCGTAGAACCACCCTCCACTCTCAAGTGACATATTTCCTTAACGGGTCAGACTACTCGGTCAGTGGAAAAAGATCGTGGAAAATCGATCACTGAATCTTGGATGGATTCTTAGCAGAATGCTCGATATCAGTGCTATTTAAAGGATCAGACAAAAACCATCACTTGGACCTCCTCGTATTGTGCTTCTTGTGCTTTATCAAGCTTTTCTTCGTGTCTAGACAAATATTGTATCAGCTATTACTAATTCAACCCTGGAGCTCAACAGCCGCTACCTTCGCGTTATGCAAACATCGTTTGCTTATAGGAAAAAACACGAAGATATAGTAGATTAACTTGGTTCTTGAAAAACAGCGGCGGTGCAAGTCCTGGGAGGAGTGGTGTTCCCTGAATTCGTAATAAAATCCTCAGAGCAGTAACCCAGTTTCGTGCCTATAAATGCAGCCGTAAGTCATGCGAGAACGATCTTACTTTACAACAGCATCGACCACCAACCAGTCGAGCTATATTCCCTTCCTTCGCATCCACTCGAAAACTCTTCGACTCGGCGTTACACGAAACTTGAACAGAGAAAAAGAAAAAGAGATCATTCCTTCCGAAATGATATCCTTCTTGAAAGAGAGAGAGAGAGAGGGAGAGTCTCAAGCCAGAAGTTTCGTTGTATAAGACGATCGAGGGACCAAGAGAATCGAGTTGAAGAAGGGGGCCCGGTGGTTTCCGAAAATTCCGGGGACGGCGAATCCGGTGGCCCGGATCGAGGCAAGGCCAAGGGTGTAACAACCGCGGCAACTGGATACACGCATTTAAATGTTGCGCTCGATGCGGCTCATGCATTATTTAGTTTAGGCGGCGGTGGCGGCGGTGGGGCGTCCGTTTTGTGAAACGATCGGGGCTGCTGTCGCGCTGTGAGTCGCGTCGCATCGCGTCGCGTCGACGCCGGAACTAGGTACGGGACGCCGCTCCGCGATGTGCCGCGCCATTCGGAAATAAACACGCGTACATACATACATAGGTAGATAGATATAGGTACGTGAGGTATAGGTAGACAGCAGGGTACTGTAGGTAGGCAGCAATGTGCTCGTCGTCGTGCCGCGCCGCACGAGAATGCATTATACATATGGGTTCTCTATGGATCAGTTCGATTTCGCACTTGTGCCGCTGCCCGGCCACGAATATACTGCCCGATATGCCTATCAATATACCCCGGGCTCCTGGTATGGCATAGCCACGTCTGCCCGCTGCCTTTTAATTGAATATTATTATGACGAATGACAGACGCAACATAACAGAAATTGGATTGTCCCTTCCACGTTCAATTTCCTTTGAGCCATACGCCCCGAGCGCCCGTCTGCTACCCGATCGAGAGACTCCATTGTGTCCGGTGTAAGGAAATTTCATGTTGGATTTTGTGATGTAGAAGGATTTGTGGTAGGAGTATGTAGTAATTTATTGTGCTCTACGGTTACTGTGTTGTCTTAGAGCAAGCAGTTACAGCGTGTTGTATTACCTTATAGTGATTAGCTTAAATTATTGCTTAGTAATTTATCCTATTGTTCTCCATTCGGCTGCAACTTGGTTGGTATCGAATGATGCTGTACTCGGAATCCTTGAATCGTTATTTAATGACAATTTAATGGATATTTAATAACACGTACGATTCTCTTAAATGAAGAACCGTATACAAAAAAAGATTCGGAATCACACTAATTTTACTGTTATAAAGTTAGCCAATTTAATTATAGTATTACAGGGACAAATGTTTGTAAGAGAAATTTCGGTTGGTCTGAGAATACGTGCGTACTTTAAAAAGCTATCGGTGTCAAGCAAGGGGTTAATACGTCAAAAGAGCGAGGTCGAGGAAGCACTTACACACACAGGTAAAGTACTCCTCTCGTTCCAGGCAAATAAAGAGAAAAGTGTGTCGCAAGTTTGAGGTCCAATTTCCCTATATTTCGGGAATCCCGCGCTAGTTCGCCAAGTTCCTTTTTGTTCTTGGTAAATTGGATACGTCCCTATTTTACACCGATAAAGAAAACTCAGAAGAAGAAGGAATCAGAGCGGAGGAGAATGCGAAAGAGGGTCCATAAGCGAGCGCAGTTGAAATGGAGGAGCCGATTTTCGGGGATTCGTCGTTGAATTCAATCTAAAGTTCGAGCCATGGTCGTAAGAATTCCACCGCAACTCATTTCCCTTCTCCTCGGGAATCTCCCGCTTGCGCAGCCATGCCCAGAAACAACGTCAAATTGCAGTGCAAAAGTGATCCGAAGAAAAATTCCGTCGCGACTAGTCCGATTACACGGTGCGTCGTTCGGGGATAACGAACTACCCCCGCGGCAGCAGTCCCCTCCAATTTTTCATTCTGTTTGGATGACGAATATTGATCGGTTCGCGAGCCAACCTTGCTCCTTTCGAACGAGAGAAATTGAAAGAAAAGTTTAAAGGCAATTGCGGGGACACCAAGATCGAATAAGTAACTCCAACTCTTTTTTTTCCCCCCCTCCTTTTTCACCCTTTCTTATTGTCGCAAAGTCCCGACTAATTGATGAATTAAGTACCATCACCTCCGATGAAAGGGAAGTTTGTTCATCGACGTTATCAAAGAATCGCTTTTTCCTTTGCTTCTGTTCCACCACTAGCAGAGGTTTAAAGTCCAAGTGGAGTGTCCATAAAACTTAGAGTTCGCGACAGTGAAGCACCTGCCCGATTGACTCTTTTCCCTTTGCCACTCGTAACGAGCAGTTTAACCGCGATTCCTCTTTCTGGTCCAATAACACCCGGCAGCTAGGATTACCGTAGTTTGTCTGGCGGCTGAGTAAATTTCACGCATACTAGCGGCTTTCGATTCGTCATAGGGGTTTGGGGTCCCGGGGTTCTGGTTCCCCAAGAGGTGTGTCTTGCTAGCGGCCACCCTATTGTCAAGATCGGTCTATAGTACGAGAATTAGCACGGACGAGTTCACGCCGTGCTGTTTTTTTCGGGGGGCGGTTTTCGGGAGGAACCTTTTTCCTGGATGAAGGGTGAAAGTTGAGAACCCTTGGCTCTTCTGCGCCTTCATTCTCTCTTTCTCTCTTTTGCTCTTCTTTCTTCTTTTGCTCCCTTTCTCACTTTTTCTCTAGCTCCGGCTCGCCCACTTTTTCTTCCTCGAGGGGGCCTGGGCTATATTCGAAACCCGGCTCTCTTTGGAGTGGCTATTAATTCGGCACACTCTCACCTCCCGTCGCACAATAAGCGTGAAACGCCAATTCATATTCCGTGCCTTATATACTCGCTGCCGAGGACAAAAGTGCTCCTGGTCCTGCAAAAGCGAAGGGCTACGGCGGGAGCTGCTGCAGGCCAACCCTTTGACCGTGCGAGCGACCAAAGTTCGCGCATGCATGCAACCTCTCGCTCTGCACGCGCACACCACCCCCTCGAGGCTCTATCCCTCACTCTACTACTGTCTCTATCTCTCTCTCTCTCTCTCTCTGGAAGCTCG
The DNA here is from genome assembly GCA_963989405.1 of Trypoxylon attenuatum. NCBI lineage: Eukaryota > Metazoa > Arthropoda > Insecta > Hymenoptera > Crabronidae > Trypoxylon > Trypoxylon attenuatum. Next base: position 26,963,407 of record OZ022489.1, read on the forward strand.
CGGTTGCCGTGCCGTGCCGTGACGTGCCGTGAGCGTGTGTGCAGTCTCAAAGGCCCTCGCCACGCCGTGCCAGTGTGAAGCGTCCGTTATTCTCACCTCGCCGTCGTCGATCATTTTCGTCCCGGACCTTCGAGCAGAGAGCCCCTTCCTTCCGAGGCTGCCAGATAATAACGAGAAAGAATCTGTACGGGCGAGGCGCGGAAAAATTCCGGTGCGTCGATAAAAATATTTCTCACCCTCGTCCCACGCCCCAATATCCAAGAGAATCCGCGCATTGGGGACCGTTTGGTGCCGTTGGGGGCCATTGGTTTTCATTGGTGCGGCACGTTGTGCTGCTGCTCGGTCGCTCCGATCACGCAGCGGGGCTCCAAGTTACTGATAATTTTTCGATCATTTTTCCCTCCAACTCTTTATATAGGATCTTATCTTGCTCGATAAACAACTTAAATCTAAATGAAATTTTCATGCTTCCGGGATCCAAAAAGTAGCATTTGTTCTCCTTCCAAATCGAACAATACAAACAAAGTAAAGTAGGAAAGTGAATTCCATGAGTTTTCCTCGAGGCGTCGATTGATATCTCAACTTTTTAATAGCCGGCCCTTGAGTGCTCGGCTATCAGCAGATTTCGGTCGACTTGCATCTTCGTTTCTAATGCTAGCGAAATGAACACTGAAATCGCCACGCGGCAAGCAGTAAATTATCCTTGGATATACGAGCTCCCACTGCTAATTGAATAATCGAATAAGGATATTTCAAAGTGCAAACTAGGGCAACCGAACGTATATTTACCATCCAAACTCAATTTTCGATATCTATTCCACGTATCCACGTATTCGGGATCTATTACTCAGAGCTACGATAATTACTAATTCCAGAATAGTTTGAGCACTATGTATACTAGAGTCCAACCATACCAATATACATCTCCAACATCAGGGATTCGTTTCCTACTCATCAGCACTATCATAAAGCGCTATTGTCGGTCAGCAGAAACCTTTTGCTGGATGCAATTTGGCGAATTTTAGCCAAGGGCGAGAACCGATATCACGATTAGTCGCGATAAGGCAACCTTCTAACAAATGGCAAAGCTCTGCTACGGAAGATTTTCGCGGATGACAATGGTGCAGTGGAAATCGCGAAAATATAATTCGTTTGGTTCTCAAACGAAAATGAGAAGCGTTGAGAAACGGAAAGAGACAGATAGAGAGAAGTGGATGAGAGAGAAGGACAAGTGACCCTGAGCGAATAGCCCGTTCGAATCTCGTTAGTTTCGCGTCCTCTCTAATTGGTGCATCGATTATACCAATTATCGTTTCTACTCGAGAGATTAGCTAATTGCGAGTCTCTCTCGCTTGCTCGCTTGATCGCCGTATCGTTGCGCCTCCTGATGCGCGCTTCCATTGCCATTCAATATATGGAAGTCAAAGAATCTGATATTCCTGAGAGAGGATAGCCGCCAATCGGGTTTTTCTCGACGCACTGGTTCATTAGAGCAACATTTAATTCCGTCCACTGACGATAGTTCTATCGTGCCCTCTTAATAGCACTTAATCACAGGGTATGGAGTTCTATTTGTCGATCAGAATAAAAATGCGTCGATTGGCTGAATGCGTGATTGCGTGGGTTCCATCCTCTATACAGTCCAAGAACAAATGGATTGACAGTCTCGCTCTTCGATATAACATAACTGAATTTTCCTACCGTCGAGCCGTCCTTGCTTGGTAAATCCGAAATCCGATCGCAAACCGATATTTTCATACTATAACTTCACAGTGCAGCTATTCTTACCGTTATCCACTTTTCGCAACCTGAATCCGTAACCAATTCAACGGCGGTATTTCTCGTAAAGTACGAACTTTATCAAAAAGATTAAAAATTCGTCTGTGCAAGTTTTTCAAGTTTCTTTAGCATCGTTCTGGAAAAGTTAAAATAATGAAGTAAAATACTTCTGATCAGTGAATATAGTGTAACTTTAAATATAACAATTCATAAAATAATTACGTTATACGTTAGTAGGGGAAAAAAGTAATTGCAACAGAAACAATTAAAAATCGCAATTCAGTGAAAATTGAGAGATTGCGGTTCGGAATCTACAATAAGTTCTCGGGTAATCTCGGTCCCGCATGACCAGGAGGGTCTATCTGTGATAGCTTAGTGCTCCCCTCTATATCGGAGAAGATTAGCCGGTGATTTTTCTCGCTGCATCCGCGAACGGCTACAAACGTGACGAAGGGTGTCCGTGTCCGTGTTCGAAGAGAAGAGCGAGACAGATAGGAAGAGAGAAGGTTGATCGTAGAGGCGCGAGAGCCGCGCACCGAGGGCTTTTTGTCGAGGAGGAACGGAGGAGTGAGCGAGGGCATTGTGGGCACCGGGGTATTCATTCATTGGTATCAGGTAACCCGGTTCGGGCCTCTGGACCGCTCCCGTAACCAGCACAGCTTCGTCCGATAAAAATCCACTTCTCTCTTTCTCTCTGTCCCTTTGTCTTCTCTCTCTCTCTCTCTCTCTCTCTCTCTCTCTCTCTCTCTCTCTCTCTCTCTCTTTCTCGCTGACTCGCTCTTCGATCGAGAGGAACGGTCCCCGCGAAAAAAGGAGCGGAAAAAATAAAGAATCGACCGGTTTACCTGTTCGCAGACAGTGGATGCCAGTCGCCGGATGCCGGTGCCTCGTCGCGTTGCGTCCCTTGTTCGGCCACTTGGCTCCTCCTATCAAAATCTATCGTGTTTAATCGCGCTTTACGTCAGTTATTACTACTCGCATGACGGAGCATGAAGATTGTCGCGGCTCAATTTTAACCCATTCCAAACGCTCCCTTCTGGTATACGGGATAATCTGAACCTGAGAAGCTCACTTTAACAAAGCAACAGTAGCAATCCACTTGTGTGCTTACCAATTTTTGCATTTCTGTAATGTTCAATTAAAAGTCTCAAACGGTCTGCGATTGCTTTCCATTTATGATTTTTAGAAAACTGGAACTAAAATATTTTCATCTATCGTATAAATAAATCCACGTAATAGTTTGTAGTTTTAGCGTTAAATATCTTCCTAGTGACCTACTACCGCGATACAGGGACTAAATCCTTGCAGTCGAGAAGATAGAGTCATCCCAGAATCTCGGTTCGCCAGATTCGTTGAGATTTCACGCTGCTCGAAGAGCGACACGACGACGCGAGCGCGACGTTTTTTATTCGAGGCGGGAAATATGCGCGCATTCATATCGCGATGTATCTATATTTTCGCATCCTGGGGGAGCATCTGCGGGAGGAACCGGTTTAGCCGTTCGTAAATAGTGGCCCGGAACCTACAGGTAGTTAGGCCGGCAATTTTTTCCTTTTGGCGAGCCGTGTGCGATGCCACCAGCGATAGCGAAAGTCCCCGCCGATAAAATTTTTCCTTGGGTCTCGTGCGGCCCCCAGTCTGAATGAATTCGCGCCTCGCTGCGCGAATTTCGTCGAGCCTCCAGAGGTTTATTTGCTGCCAATGAACGGAGGAATGCCTTGAATAACTAACGGATTCGCTACGTGAATTCTTGGTTCTATCTTTGCTTACGGAAGTAGTCTTCGCGAACACTGTGCGAGTATGGTTATATCGCACTGTTAAGGTCATTTTTTCAACGTAGATCTAATAAACACTTATTAATTTTTTTTTTTATTAACGTAGCAATATTATAATAAAGAGTGTACGAAATGAGCAACGGTATAATACCACTGTTAAGTATATAGCGTAAAAGGTGAATATTAAGAACGGGTCATGACGCGAATTCCTTCAACTCTTTGAAGTGTAACGTTTCTTTTAATGGGGTACTAAAAAGCATTATTTCCAATTCTATTTTTAATATTTTGGTATGCCACATTTAATTAAAAACTTAATCAATTGCGGTAATTGAGTGTTACATGAAGATACGATTAATTTGCAAGTAGAAACGAAAGGTTTCAAACCTTGACCCTGGAACTTCGGATATTTTTTTTTTTTTCACGAAATACTCCATATCGTGCCTATCTTGGCGATAGAGGGGAAATGGTACCCGCGAGCCAATGCTTACAAAGTAGCCCTGGCCAAGCGACGCAGCATCCACGTAGGAGCGTTACCAGATCGTTAACTCTCGATCGTGCAAATTCTCCGAGCATAATGATCTCGCCCAGAGCGCAAGATCCGGTTACCTTCCTACTCATATTGTCTTCTAGATCCGCGCCCGATTCGTGGAAGCAGCGTGGAAGCAGCGGAGCCTCTCTTCGCGATGTTCCTCTCACGCTACCCTTTGTCTTGGACGGCCTGAAGTCAGAGAATATTATCTCGCATGGTCGAGCGTGATTTCCTTAAACACTGACTAGCTTAAACGCCCAGTCAGAAGCCTTGCTCCAGTCTGCTCAACTATGTTCTTTCGTGTCGCACTCGCGCGAACGTCTACTATTCTCTCTCGCAGAGTTATGTTACCACTAGAAGCGATTGCATTACTGCTCTGCACTGAAATTGGAGATTAACGCGAAATCGTGTGAACAGGCGCCCATTAAGCCGAGAACCTTGTCAGATTGCGCGGAGACTTGCTTCGTATCTTCTTTCGATCGATGTATGTACGTCGCTTGTTCTATTTAGATAACTGATTGCGCTGGATTCGCGTGGATACCGAAGACGAGAAATAGCAGAAGAAGAAAAGAAATAGAGATACATATTGAGAGATAGTAGCTACTGCTGGATCCGATCATCAGAATGCACACTGCTTACATGCAATTCCCCGCGTTTCACAGAGAAGATTTTATTCAATTTCCTTCTGACGACTGTGCCACACTGCAGATTGCAAATAGATTGCCGAGGGCTACTCAAATTTGCCTTCGCACATCGTTGGGCCAGGCTAAAATTCTCGTCAAATCGCATAAACCACTGGGGGCTTTGTGGTGCGTAATTTTTGCGTACGCTGTTCGCTCGAGTGAGGAAGAAAGAGAGCGATGCTTACGGACCCTGCTTTTCGACGTGGCTTTGTTGGCTTTGAGTATGTTTGTTTTGATCGTACACTCGAATTGGCCAGGATACGAAATATCCTGAACGCATCGTGTGTAACTTTTTTATTTCATCGTGAACCGATAACTTGCGTATGAGTTTTCATCTTAGGAGGAGTAGTAGTACGTTGCATGAGTGAGGCGCTGGAACTTCAATTGAATAGTTTCTTTAACCGAAAACCACCGAACTTTCTCATTATGCCGAGTTGTTAGTCCGCGCAGTTTGAGTTGAGTTTGGCTTAGCCAATGAGGCAGGCTTCCACCATAAGACCCTCCCTTCGTCTCTCCGGCTCCTTTTTCGTCGAGGCGTACTCCTCACCGCACCCTTGCTACCAGAGCTGCTTACAACTTTTCTCTGTGCTACTTTAAAATTGGAGCCGCGTGCTACACCCCTTCGGTGCCTCTATAGTGTATACTCTGTCTATGTACAGTGTACACTGAACCTTTAGCCACCGTGCGCACTCTTTCCCGAGCGAAAGCACGAAGAAAGAGTGAAAGCCGAACTCAGAGGCGAGAGGGGATTCGTGGATGGTCGATGGATTATATCAGAGAAGTTGGTGCAGTCGGTCGGTTTAAACGAATTGACGATGTCTTTCGCTGTAAGGTTCGTAGATTTCGCTTCCTCTCGAACTTAAAGTAACAGACTCAACTTTGGACCTTCGCTTGTCAAGTTTCAGAAATTATACGGGTATTTACTGTTAATCACCGTATATTCCGACTTCTATTCGTTTATTTTATGTTTCAATAAGTGTCTTTGAATATAGTTACTGTAGTCTGTGTGCAAATGCACTTATATCAAAAATGCAGCAAATTTAATCTATCAGACATTTCTTTAAATTTTCATTTTAAAAGAAGTAGTAAAATTCTTGCTTCTTTAAGCAAAAGCTCGAATATTCGAACATGAATTCACTTTCGAAGGAACAGTGTGGTTTAAATCGAACCGTGTCTTTAGTAGGTAACTAGAGAAAGTTGGAGACACAATAGTTGATTAGAGTATCAAGGATCAAAGTGTCAACGAGTGACTTCACTTGAGCCAGCAGTCGGGTGACGAATCGATCGGTAGGGTGGGATCGGAGGCTCTGTGCCTCTGCTAATATGGTAATTTTCAAGCGTCTTTAAGCGCTTTAAGCTTTGCCATGCTAAACACCTAGTCTCCACGGATCGTCGCTAGTGACCCACAAAGGCATCCTGCAGGTTCAGCGAGGAATATTGCGGGGGTATTGGGCGGTAGAGCAGTGTGTAAAGCTCTACCTTGCTGCAACATCCAGGACCCGAGGCTCTCGGCCGCTTAGCTACGATTAAATAGGACCTTATGGAAATTGTCAAGCTGTACTCGGATTAGTCGTAATCTCCGTAATAGTATACACCCGCAATTGCAGTTAATTCTCTGGTGAGATTATTAAAAAAGGAAAGAAATCGAGGTGCAAATCCTTGAGCTACTGAGGATTTTCTTTTGCTTTATCTTTCAATTTATCCAACTCTGTTGCCACTGCTTACTCGAATGCCATTCCTAATATTCTACGAATAAAATTCATCGAAAATTAAGGAAAGCTCGTATTTCATCGTTGCAGCCACATTATCGTAGAGGTCCTTCCGTAGCGGTATCTCGATGAGATATAAAGTGGCCGTCTTAGATCGACACGGAGTATCAGACCCTCCTTAATACTAGGTTGTCATGCGGGAGCATGACCGTAATAAACGAGGGATGATCGCTTTTGAAGGTTTCCGTACGAAAAATGTCTATCACGGTCGGCGTAATATCGGCTCGATGCCAATGACTAGTTAGATTATAAGCCGCTGGAACCCCAGCCCTCCATCATCTCCATGCGCCGCGCTCTCTTCCTTCTTCTCCTTCCTTTTTATAATTACGTCCCCCCTTATCCTTCTCCCATAACCCGTGCCACCGTCCTTGTCCGCCTTGAATGAGACACCAAATTTTGAAGAATTAAACTAACGAGAAACAGGAAAATACAGGGTGAGTCAGTGACCTTGCACCAAACTGAAACCACGTGTTTTGGGGGTCAATAGAAGCCTAAAAGTCCCGGAACACAAAGTTGAAATCTCAACCCTTTCAGAATTACAGGGGGTTGAAATTTTAAGTTTTAAAAAATCATATCTTCCGACAGGATAATACTAGAGTCACGGGTCTTTTTCTAGAATGTGTGGGAGGGCCCAGGGTACCTGGAAAAAAATAGAAACGATGTGAAAATTATTATTAAGCCACATTATTATTGATTTTCTTGTAGTTCTTCTATGAACGTGAAATTTGCCCGTTTAGAGAAAATCAATAATAATGTGGCTTAATAATAATTTTCACGTCGTTTATATTTTTTTCCAGGTACCTCGGGCCCTCCCACACATTCTAGAAAAAGACCCGTGACTCTAGTATTATCCTGTCGGAAGATATGATTTTTTAAAACTTGAAATTTCAACCCCCTGTAATTCCGAAAGGGTTGAGATTTCAACTTTGTGTTCCGGGACTTTTAGGCTTCTATTGACCCCCAAAATACGTGGTTTCAGTTTGGTGCAAGGTCATTGACTCACCCTGTATATCCAGTGACGATCCGTTTCTTGGCATCAGATCGCAGTTACACGCGGTTCACTTGTTAGCCAAATCTAATTCAACTACTTATCGCTGACCGGCAAGATAATTTCGGCCAGTGGTCAATTATTGGAGGATGGTCTAGTTTCAGGATGACTCTGTGGATGAAGGATATGAATAAAGTTGTTGCCAGGAGATAGAGGGTTGCTCGCAAAACGAATGAGCAATAGGTCAGGAAAGTCAATCGCGGATTCATTCCCCAGGAATAGCTTTGGAGATGTTTCGAAGTCGACTTTGCCCTTTTCTCACTGAGCTATGACGTAATTTGTTACTTGGTGGTCCAATCTGTGATGAGATCAGGGAAATTGTGCTGTCCTAGTGATCCTGGAGGATTGACTTATTCTGTTTCTGCAGTTAAAGCAGAGAGAGGATATCGATGCGCGCGAGTGTGTGTGTGTGTGTGTGTGTGTGTGTGTGTGTGTGCGGAGTATCGGTAGGGCGATGGATCGCTGGTGGTCTCTTTAATAACCCTCGATACTCCCTTTGGGGTGCAATGCATCTGTGATTGGTACTGCAACTCACTGACCCGATTTGTAATATGTGCTACCACGTGTTTCTGCTTTCACAAGGTTCGCCTATAATTTAACTAACACTCAAATACACAAATTGGCTCATTGATGACCATACGCAAATTTTTCGTTCTTTGTAAAATTCACCATCGAATTTCGTATTCGCACGAGTGATTAAGTGGTCATTGGTAGAAATACACAGTATTTCATTGAACAAAGAAATTCGACAGAGGCATTTATCGTTTGTTTTCACCGACACATTCCAGTGTATTGTATTCCGTGTCGGTGGACACAGTGAGCGCGAGTGTTTTTAATTTGCGGTAAACCGGCCATCTTTTCCGAAGACCACATCACTGGGAATGCTCGAGTGTTGTTCGGTGCACCCTCGTTTAGGTTTCTTCCACTAATCTCACTCTAAGCATTCGTCAGGAATGTGTTGGTAGCCAGAGCCCGTTACTTTTGTTATTTCTCTCTCTCTCTCTCTCTCTCTCGCTTTGTCTGGTTTTCTTGCCGTGATTCTCTTTGAGATTTTTGCGGTTAACGCACCACAAGATTCGAGGTGGCCTACCGCGATGGTCGGTAATGTTTCGGTGCTTCGAACTACCCTTGATTTATTTCGTCCGCTGAACATTATCGTTGCGCGTAACGTCCTGGAAACTCTGCGTTTTATGGAGGCGCGCTTGGTTGAGCCGCGATGTACCTGTTTTTGACGTTTCAATGACAGCACGAACCTCCTTAATGTGCCTCGAGGGAGAGTGTAAGGGGGATTTTCAGTCGATTCAAAAGACTAAGGGGAGCACCGCTAATCTACAGTGTCAAGGTAGCGAACTAGATCTTGATAGCTGACATCTCTCCCCCGTTCTCTGCCTCTATTTAGATCCAACCCCCTTGCTTATCATCTGCGTGCTCGATCCTTGTGCCAACGGATTCGACGTGTCGCATTGCATATGCTGGGCAAAGTGTGATCTTTGTCGTGACACCCTCTCCTCATTTGCCTATTAAAAGAATATTCATCTTTCTGTGTGGTACAATATAACAGTAGCATCAAAGAATATTATTCCTATACAGAATTTGTAAAAAAATTTGCTCTATAATTAGTTGCCCGAAGGAGAGTCAGAGCTGGCTCGAACTCGATTCCAAGCGCATTACGCGAACCATTCTATATTCTTTGGAAAAGTGATCAGGAAGATCGTTCGTGAAAAAGCATCCGGCTTGCTCGCGTGCAGGTCACAGCGGCGGCAGTGGCAGCAGAAGCTAAAGCCGAGAAGTACTTTGTCACCGAAAGAGGAAGACGCTTTCCACGAAAATGCCAGAGCAACCAGTCGGTACGTTATTCTCGCGCGAGTATCGCCGCTTTCCCGCGGCGTAGAGGATAACATAGAGGGTCGTAAGAAAGTCGATTTGGCGATGTGTTACACGCGAACTGCGGTGGCAAGCCCCTCGCTTTCTGTCCGTCTTCCTTTCTCTCACGGTGTGTTCTGAATTCCAAGGCAGCCTCTTGCTCCAGAAACGTACGGGGTAATGTAATGCGTAATGTACGGCATAATGCAAAGTCGCGGTTCTGGCGCTGGTGCAGCGAGTGAGAAGGAAGAAGAAAGGAAGAGGATCCTTGGAGATAGGAGGTATCCAGGACTCTCGCTTCGATCTGGCTGAAGGCCCAGCTGCCCGTGACGCCGTATAAATTCGGAATATCGCCTGTTCCCCTTAAAGGGAAAATACCGCGCACGGCCCCTTTAAGGACCTGCCACCCTCTTCCTACTACCTTCCTACCTTCCTCTCTATCGTCCTGTGCCGTGTTGGTTCTCTTGCTCGCTTTCGCCTTCGATTCTCTTCTTCTCTCTTCCTTTCTCGAACGCCTGGCCTGTCTTTCGCCTCCAGTGTTTCGTTCGTTCTCGGTCGCTTTAAGTCCTGCGAGGACGCTGTTATCCATCTAGACTCGAGGCTCGATTGCAAATGAAAAGTCGCAGTTCGTAGCTTTTGTCGTTGCTTCAACCAGTTTTGCTCGCTCGATTAACTGACTCTACTGAGCGAATATCAATTTCCGGAAAAGCGCCTTGCCAGATGAGAGAGAGAGAGAGAGTGAGAGAGAGAGAGGCGAGAGAGGGAGAAAGACTGTCTTTTAAGCGGTTTGCTCAGATCCTTTTCGTTTCTGTCGCGCGTCGTTGCTTGTCTTGATCTACTTCTTGCGAATGGTAGCTTGAGACTCCTACTATCGGGAGCTGAATCTCTTCTGCTAAAGTGCTTTTGTTATTTTCAAGATTAAGCCCAGTGGGTTGGGCCAGAAGATGCCGCTCGTTTTCGGTAAGGAGGATTAACTGGATGTTCTTCTTATTAGTTTTACATTCGATGTTGTTTAGCTTGGGATTTCTTACCCAATCTGAGCTATTCGTTGTTAAGTGGAGTACACGAGTTTAGCACGATTTCAGACTTTCCCATATTTATTGAATAAGTATCACAGAATAGAACTGGTGTGACACGGGTCACATCTATTATACCCGAATCTCCGTCTGCTGCCTTTTATTCGATCGTTTGACATTTATAACATTCTGTTATTGTGTAGGTGCATTAGAAACCTACTTCTAGCAGGCTACATATTTTACTACTTTTGCCTGATTCAAGAACTATCTACTTATTCCCAAAATTAGAACTATGTGTCACTAAGGAAATTCTACTACTGATAATAATCATCCGTAAATCTTTCTTAAGATTTTCACACCGAACAAGTTGACATAGGACAACGAATTCACTCGCGATTTCTTCTCGTACATGGTTTTTGTTTCTCGTTTGCTAGTTTGCTTGTCGCAATCCGCGAAAAGAAGCCGCGACGTCCTGGACGTTCTCGTAGTCGCGGTTGAATAGATGCGTTTACCCCGGTCCATGCATGCAAAGGGGCACATAGCGGCACGATGCGACGTATTCCAGTCGCTTAACGATGTCGAAGGGATCGGCAAGGTCGATCGTTTAAAGTCGATTATGCCCGGGCGTACCGAAGGCCCAGCCTTGGCCACACTCAACGACTCGATCTCCTCGCGCATCGTCCTCGTTATCCGTGGACGAGTCTTCTCTGTCTTGCGATTTAGACCTGCTGAAAGAGATACTTAAATATGTGCAACGAATGAGCCGGACGACGATATCGAACCCCTATCGACTTGATGCATCTTCCGGAGCCGAGTCTTCTGACCGGCACTGATTCAAGGACCAAGTGCCGTTTGGTTCAACATTAAAAATATTAAAATCTGCATTATTTTAGATTTTTCTATAATAAGTATCATTTTCAAATTGCTTGAAAATAGCTTTCTTATCATCAGGAATTCTACGGTTTTACTAATTCTTTTAACTTTTTTTTTTTATTTCTCCCTTTAGTACATATAATAATACTCAACCAATTTTAATGGAGTACTTTAATTAAATACGGCGAAAAATTTCACATATTGCTGAACGTGAAAAGAATTTTATTTGAACAGGGATGAAGTATTACGCAAATTTATAGTATATCTCTTGGTTCGCAAGATTCATCACGATAATTCTCCAATTCAAAGTGTAACTTGAAAAATGATATGAGATTTTTAATTATTCATTTAGTAGCTTCACTAACGTTTATTAGGGGAGAAAAAAATGGTGCTTTATTTTTTTCTACAATTTTCGCATTTTACAATGTCTGGCAATCAGCGTAATTTAATTATTTCAACATACAGTACGTGTTATCGAACATTACTTCATACCAGTTAATTACAAAACTGGTTTGAATTATATTTCTCCTTCAGCCCCGGTACCATTACTAAAAATACAGTAATAATTCCGTAATATTTCCAAATTCTCTATTTTTCCCTCACTCTCGCGAATCAGTCGAATGAATTCATTGACAAAAGAGTCAAATAACTCGTATTGGGAATAATTTGCGTGGATTAAACGAGCGAACTCAATGATCGGGGAGTGTCAAAAGGATTTTTCTCGGATCTTGCCGCGCGTGGAGGCGCATCAGACGTTAAAGGAGTTCGGGGAAAACCGGTAAGGGTGGCGTTCCCCTCTATTTACAGGAGCGATTCCCCGCTACAACGGGGACGAGGTATTAAATTTCAATCGATACAGCATCCTCTGCTCGCCTTTTCTTTGCTCACGGGTACCCTCGCGTCGCGGGAAAGATACATGTTTGATGGGAAATTAAGGGTGCTAAGACAAACAGCATCTCGCCAGATACACCATGGTATAAATATCACCAAGGATATTTCCTTTTTTTTTTTCTCTCCCCGTGAGTAAAACGAACACTCTAGTATAGAGTCAATTTTTCAATGAATATCACGTCGCCTGCGCTTTTTAGATTTGTCTTCAACGTGATTAATCGAAAAACCTTCTGATAAAATGTGTTACCGTCCAGTACCAACGGTAATCAATGGCAATATAGCGCTAAAATTTATTTTAGCGTCATTTTAACGCTCAGGGTGCGCACGACTACGAAAACCGGATATTCGTATTCGCAGGTTCGCAATGGGAAAGTTCATTAAAGGTTACAAACCAAATAACGAAATCAAATAGCAGTGTTATCTCGTATAAAATACTCGATGAAAATTGCGACACGCCGTTAGCGTACTGAGTTATTATATCGCGAGTTAATAAAGACACGGATATGAAATATTGAATTCATAAAATTAACTGTAATTAGCGTTGAGAGAGGTGAAACGTTTTCAGTTGATTTTTTCATTTATCTTTTGTTTCCTCTCACCAAGAGAACATTGTCTGGTCGAAGTTGACAGTTGGGTCACGCATAACACTGATGATTGACAATATTGACTGATAGTGTACCAGTATATCGGTATTTATTGAGTAGCGCGTTCGACTGCAGTGGAAATGTTCCGCTGATTTATCCCGATGTGGGAAGATGCACTCAACGAGGATAAATTCATAGGCGCCACCAGCCGAAGCGTATTTTCATGAAAATAGCTCAGAAAACGAGCGCCATCCAATTCGCAATAGCGACGGCTTCTAGCAAGTATATGTATCTATATAAAAATTTATACGATCCGCGAAGCCGCGTGGCGCGCAATACATACATACTTTGCTTCGATACTCCCATTTCTTCGGTGGGTTCGTCTCTGCTCTGATAACGAATGACAGATGTGGGTCATTTTTTCTTCGACCAGCAATTCGAGTTAAATATGATATTACCATACATGATGCACTCCGCTTTGAGTATCAAAGACGATATTTTTCGTTGAATTTCGTTTCCTCACTTGCAATTTGGGCGATTTCATTTGAATTGAATAAGTCGAAGAAGTGCCATTAAAACTACTGCAATGAGTCCTCGACATGGTTGTGTTTTATACCGTATTTACACTGGAACAATGCATTTGTTTAAAAGGATGAAATTGAATTTTAAGTCATTCTTAATTAAAACAGCATTGATTTTATATTTATATCTATTATAGTCAGTATATAGAATAATTTACTTTGATTATAAGTTAAATTTTTGAATGTTAAACTTCCTATATGCTTCCTACTTCGCTCTTGATATTCGTGCTATCGACACTTGATTGTATACGTATATAACATATTCATTCCCAGTAGCATCCGGGTTATTGATCTCGTTAATCTGCTTTTCACGAGAGGCAAGTGAGCAAAGTGAAAAATTCGGGATATTAATTCCGCAAGCATTTGAAACGCGATGCCCTCGATGGGACGAATTCCAGATTCGGCGTCTCTTCTGAATGGAAAGTAATGGCCAGTGTTCAGTCAGAAACTGCCAAACCGGGAAAACTTTGCCACACTTGGCCCAGGGCTAACCGTGCCGCGGTAAGAGCGGACGCTCGAACACAGATTATTGAAGGGCCCTTGGAAATCGAGAAATTGATGCCAAATACGTGCCAGCCCGATGATACTTGTAGCACAGTATATATTTCCCTGTGCACTCTTGCTCGAGTATACTACTTCTTGAATTTCGACAGCCGCCCCAAAGCGTTATTATCACGCGTTACTGCAAATGATTTTCTTTTCTAATTGAAAAATGTCACTTTCATCTGCTACTACTTTAATAACTAAAAGTTTTTACCTCATCCTGTATTTCCCTGTTATATCTGGAAACCATTTTCAATGCTACAAATTTGTCAATTTACGAGTAAAGAGGGCTGTCACTCCCATCTTTCAGTACCAAACAAAGGATTAGCAAAAAGTTGCTCATTCGAAAATGCTTTACGATTGATGCGAGAGCCACGGTGCTCATTCCATAAATCGCCGTAGAATTGAAATCTTCTCTTGAAGTTTCTTGGGGTTTCCCTTATATGCAGCAGGCAAATGGTCTCATTCCTAATATCGCTCGGCGAAAGTTCCTGAGCCACGCGTTTCGGAGGCACATACAGTCTTCGTGGGTAGGTGCATAAATTCGGGTGGGAAGGAGAGAGAGAGAGAGAGAGAGAGAGAGAAGGAAGAAGGGATAGGATACGTAACTCCAGGACTCGTTTGAAAAACAGAACTCATCTGCCCGGGAGCGGAAGGTGGACTTAATGTATCGGGGAACCGAGAGTGCAGAAAGTGCTCGACGTCAGGTTCGCAGACGATGGGAACCGCGATCCGTAAAAAATATATCGTCCTTTTGTCGAGAAGAGAAGATGTGCGCTCGATCCAGCCGCTCGAGCGACAATCCCCCTATGTTAGCCCGTCTGCTCGCGCTCACCCTCGCCCCATCAACCCCACATTCCACCCTAGTCTGACTACCCACCAGCGTCCTGCGGACATCCTGACGCATGGAACCCATCAGCGCGATAACTTATGTCACTATGTGTCGCCTAAGTCGCCTTCCAACCGCCAAGTCGAACTGCTAAAACTTAACTCTCCACTCGTAAGCGTACTTTACACAGCAGGTTATACCTCGCCCGTCGAACCAAACTTACTTGTCCCACGCTGATCTATGCAAATTGAAAGAGTTTCTCGGAGAGAAGAAATCGTATTATCGCGAAGCTTATTCGAATCTCAACTTTTATTTTCCGACTCATTATAAATGGAAATCCATAGAATCCGGAAGGAGATTACGAAGTTGTATTCCCGTGACTTTGAGTTTGCTGTGTTTTATGGATGGTTTACTTTCTACGGAGGAGTATCATTTTAATACCACACCCTAACCAGATCGGTTTTATCAGAATTATTTGTTTGGAAGCCTGGCAAAGGACCCCTTGACGGATTCCTCCATGTCGTAGAAAACCCTAATCAATCTTAAAGTACAAAAGATCTTTGCACACTCGTTTCCAAAGTTTCTCGAAAATTCAGTTTATTCGCCGTGATCTTGCCAGCAAACATTTTCTTATTTAAGCGAGAAAGAGAAATTAACTTTTTGATATCGAAATGTTTGTGATCTCGTTTCAACTGAATTTGATGAATGCGAGTGTGCACCAGTTGGAATCATTTCTTTTCTTCACGGTCGCCTCGCGTAATTTGTTCGCGTGGTGTGCACATTTGGTTGGTCTCGATGGAAATTTTGTCTTGGCAGTCTGCGTGATGTCAGCGACATTGTTAGTGGGTAGGGTGAAGGGAGGGGAGGGGGATCGTGCTAACACTTATGTGTCTTTCGTTGGCTGGGTACACGATATGCTCTCAGACTTGTGGAGAGAACGACGTACGGACGGATAGACACCCTCGGGAACCACTTGAGCTCCCTTCGCGAAGGCGAACCCTTACTTTGCGTATACGGTCCCCGAGGCTTAATCAATAACGGATGCATCCCACGTAAATTCTTCGTGCTTATTATTCAATTGAGCAAGCTGCATCACCCGATACCAGACTCATGAAAAATCCTCGACAACGTTTTAATGTTACCATCCTATTAATTTTCACGCTTATCAAAATATTTTCCCAAACACGACATTGCAGCTGACAGAAATATTTTCTTCTGATTAAAATACCATGCGAGACTCGTGCTGCACGATAATTATTATTGGATATTGTCCACGAATTTCGGATCGCGTGCTAAAGTTATGACATTTTTACTCGCAAAAATTTTCCTGGCTTAAATGATCTGACAAACTTCTCTTATGAGTGGAGTAGAAGCATCGCTGATATTCTCGGATTTCTTTCTACAGTGCGAATCGACTATTTGCATAGTAGCAGAGTTTTAAGAATTCAATTCCTCGTTCAGTATTATGGTGACATAATTTTATGATAATTCTCCGCGACTTTTCTCCAATAGTTGTGGGATTTGATTGTGCGGTAAAATGTATCGGAAGGATCGCCAGCCGTGAAATTGCTCGGTGAATCGGCACCATCAGTTCCTTTTCGCTTTTTCTCTTCTCTTTTCCCTCAATTTACCTTAAAGAATAAGTTCTACTTGTTCGAGAGAATCCGAATCTCCTTAAACAATGAAAGCACGGTAAGAAACCCATGGAAAACCCATTGAAATCTTCGGGAACTGGAATATTTTTTCCCTAAAGTACAACGAGAAGCTAGATACTATTAAAAAATATTTCGGAGACGAGGAGAAGTTGGGTTAAGAATTTCAGTCCAGTAGAATTAAGCCCATGAAAAATTCATGGAAAATCCTCATAATTCGTCTCGCGACTGTCGTGCGTTGGGTGGTTGAAGAATTTTGCGACAAAGCTAAGAAGCCGATGCACTCGTGCTCGTACGGGCCACTTACAGACTGAAAACGACGCTGACATATTCACGTAGAACGTATAATAACGCACTGACAATTCTGGCGACTATTACCATACGGCGCGGTGCTCTCAGCAGCGAAGCAGTCTTCTTTCCGGCTGGGACTCTTGAAAAATTGCTTGCATCTGTAAGTGACGACGATGGAGTAGTGCCAGGGTCTTCTCCTTTTCCTCATGTATCACTGGTTTATTGTGGTAATTTTGAGAATAGACGAGCGGATTTCACCCCCAAAGACTTGTATTTTCAACTACCCTTGTTGCCTGATTGACCTTTCAAAATAATCCTAACAATTTTCCCAATTAAGTCTGTATAAATGTTTGCCTCCTTCTTTTCTCTCATGAACCAGCAAAAAAAAAAAAGGAATTGTTTTTGTAAATTGTGTTAAACAAATAAATATATTTAGCTGTCCTAGATGAAACGCAAAAAGGAAATTTGACATGAAATAGTGGCGCGATATCAAACGATTAAAATCCACGCTCTATTTATCCAAATGCCATTCTCGTCACTATCGTACGATATACGTTGGGTTTCACGAAAATTGAACGCGCACGGCACGATTATAATACGGTCCATCTAACGAGGCGAAGATTACAATCAGACTGGCTTGATTGCCAGTCCGCATTTGCTTTCTCTCTCGCTCGCTATGAAACTGTCGCAGCAACGAGGCTCTGTCCCCGGTGCATTATCACTCCGAACCAGTATTATAGATTCGCGGTAGCGCTGGAATATTTACTGCCGCGTCCGTATCCGGCCGAAGATGGGTATCTATAATAACGAGCGTTCGATCTACTAATGCAAATCGAGCTGGCATGCACACCCCCTCCGTGTAATCTTAAGTTCGCCAATCATGCAGATAGATTTTGAGGATCCGCCACCACGAGCATGGTTTCGGAGCAGGGAGCTTCTAGGAAAGGTTCGATTTACATGGGTAAATATTCCATTGGCTATCGATTGTATATCGCGAAACGTTAACCCTCTCTCTCTCTCTCTCTCTCTCTCTATCTTTCTTCCACCACGTGGTCCGCATTCCACAGTTGCCCTTTAATTAGTACGTCACGTTCGGCCGGTACTAACTTCCAGATCGGTCGAATAGCTTTACGTGCTCCGCTTTGAATCTCTTGCTGGGCATTGACTTATATCTCGTTAATTAGTTTGCGCTCGTTACGTTAACCGAATAAGACGTTGACCGCGTCTTCGACTTACTCCTCTCTCGTTTCCCAATAAGCGAGAGACTCTCGCAAGAAGTTTGCCGCAATAAATCGTAATGCGATTTTTGATACTTTGGAAAGATTTAAGGTATCGGTGGTACTCTCTTCTTTGCTGGGTGGTGGGATCGGAAGCGAAAAGGAGAACAGGCTCCAGTCAATTAAGTAGCGAGAGGCTTTTGATATCGTTTATTAGCACAAAAAGTGGTATTCGAAAGTGATGGTAGTGGGTGGTATACGCTTATAAAGTCGTGTCTCGTCGCGAAAATCGATAATAACGTCGTTAAGAGAAGTTGCGGTGACCGTTATTCGCACGGACGAGCGCTGTGCCGCTTTCAATCGGGTCCCGGACGGTTCGGTGCGGTACGGTGGCCGTCCAAGTGAAAACGCGAATTAACTTTCGCCGTGGTAACCCATCTATCTCGCACGCTACATTAGCTGCCACCCCTTCGCGTGTTCCATGCTTTTTCATCCCTTGAATATTGTGTAATGATGTTTGACGTTCAGCACGAAGATGCGTCCAGTGACCTCTCCTTCGTCTTCTTTCCTCTCTCAGATGAATCCGACTTTCGAAAAATCGCTGTCATTACGCAAATTTTCTCTGCAATTCCTCGATGACACACAATGTTTCCGTATACTTTACTTCTACTTAATCCCTAAAAAATACTTTTTGAAATAACAGATTTACTCGATAAAAGTACAGTACTACTTGAAGTTTTCTTTAGAAAAAGAAAGTTGGCTTGATAACGGGCTCGGATAAACATTTCAATAGTGGGACACATTCCGAGGATAGTCCAGCGACAAGGATGCAGGGATAGAAAATTGAAAAGAAAAACAGCAGCTTGATTCCCACAGCAACGGTGATTTTTATTCGCGATTTCAAACCACAGCTACCGGATTCCTCGTGACGCGTGGAATCGACTTCCATTCGGGATCTTCGATTCGACTGCCTTTTACATATGGAACGCGAATTGCAAATATGTGGCCGCCACAATCATCCGAGAATCCTCCCTCCCAATCCCTTGAAACTCCATCCACTTGGGTGGCACACGCGTGGCACACATTCCGCGAGCTATCCTTACCCCAATCGCGATGCAGAGCCGATTGCGCTCCTGTAGCTTGCAACTTGTAAGTGACAAGTTTTCTTGAGCCATTGCGCGCCTGCAATTGATTGCGAATTTTCCTATACTTTATACTATACTATATTTAACAACTTTCTAATTAAACATTTCGGTTTTGGTAACACAGTTTTAACTTATAATATACTTTGTTTAATTATTAATGCAAAACACAATCTAAAGTCTTGCTCATCGCACTCTAGGCCACGAATAAATAATCGTTACAAGGAAAATTAGAAAGTACTGCCAAAAAGAAATTGGCACAAATTCTTCAAGACTGACCACCTTACTGGGCCAGTTGAAAATAGTTCACGTGGCGTCAAATGGACCCGGACGCATTCTGCGGCTAGTGTCCTCGTAGTATGTACATATAAAGAGGAACGTGGACGAGTGGTTTGGCAAGCAGTGTGGCAGGTTGCTGGAGGACAGCGATGGATTAAGGACGATAGGAGCCCCATTCTCCGTTATCTGGCGGCCCATACTAAAAAGTGGTCGCTCGTCCGAAGCTCATCGTCGGATCAATTGACCCAGGAATCGTCGGATTCTTGGCTGCTTCTGCGTCGTTTACGGGATAATCGTGACGGCCAATGTGCTCGATTGAGGGCTCGATGCTAGAGAAAATTCACGAGTGGATTCGCGAGGATTGGCTGCTGATGGAAATACGAGAAATCGACGTCCAATTCGAAAAAAGCAAGCTTACCTAACCCAGGACATACCGTCGATGCCTTTATTCGCAACTTGAGGCTCTCGGGTTCAGCCATACGCGAATAACACGATTTGTCGAGCTTGCTTCTGTTAGGGTGGACGCGGAAGATCGGGGAGAGCCGAAAGAGAGCAAGAGGCAAGAACAGAGAGAGGCAGGGTGTCGGTTGACTTGTTCTTCTCTGACGGTTCACTCTGCGCTATCGCTCTATTAATTTTTCATCGCGGGCCTAGGGAAAACAGAATCGATAATGCTTCCTCTTGGATGCGGTACGTGGCTAGCATGTGGAGGGAATCGAGGCACGAAATTCGCATTCGCTACTGCTGCTGCTGCTGCTGCTGCTATTGCTAGTACTACTTTCTCGGGGGCCGGTGACGCTGCCAGGGTTATGGCTTTGGGTTGCTTCGATAGAGGAAAGAAGACAGTTAAATGGGTGGGGGTGGCTTCGTGTAAAGGCACTAGATAACAGTCTAAGGCACTGATAGCCAAGAAAACTAGTCGAGTAGGTGATAACAACGAGTTTACGATTACTCCTTCAATTAACCTGATATAACGAGCCACTTAACTTTACCACTGATTTTCACCCTCTCCGGAACTTAACTCCCACTTAGCTTTTATTTGCAGTTTTCGCCTAGTGCCGCACCCGCCTTTAGCATTTCTAATTAAAACTATGTTCTGACCTAGTTCTCGGGTGACTATCAGCCTCAATCAGTTTACGACGTGTTAGAGTTCGATCATCGATAACGACCTTTCCGGCAAATGCAATGTCAAGTGACTCGTCACATTCGACTATCCAGTTATTAATGGGTCGAACGATCATTTATTTGTATCCAAGTGATATGCTAAAAGCCACAATACTCTAACGTTTACACCCTAGCTTATCGATAATCAGAATCTTTGCTAGTCATTTCCTGCGTGGGTGGGGTTTCGTCCGATTCATGGAATCAATTTGAATGTAAGGAAAGTGGCAGATAGAGTCAAGAAGGAACTTAGCAATTGACTTAGAAACTTAAAAATCTCTACTGAGCTTTAGTAGCAAGTGAAAAAGCACTGTGTACAGTAATAAGTGAGGTCTACAATGAATCCATAGAAAGTTTTATACAAGCGTTCAAATGTTACGGAAAAAAGAGAGACAGAAACGAGGTAAAAAGGAGGAAGAAGAAGACGAAGAAGAAGAAAAGTTGGAAGATCAAGAGTCTTGTTGCAAGCGAAAGTCACTCGACATTGTATCTTCATGGCTGCTAGGAGATCTCTCGCGCGGGCTTCCAGCGGACCTCACAGATCTCATTTTATTTCCGGTCGAGGTTCGACCACTCTTTTGTGGAAGGTCATTCAGCCGCGAGTTTGGACTTTCCGGGTCTCCCAGTGGGTGTCTTTGTCACCGGGTGTATACTATACACAAGAAGGCGGATGGAACCAAGCGAAGGGGGATTTCCGCGAGGAGGCAAAGACTCGTCTTAAGATACTTTCTTCCACTCCCCTGCTTCTTTCTCTTGACTACCTTTCTTCGAGGATCTTTCCTTCACTCTCCGACCTTGGGGCTCTTCTCGATTGGAGAACCCTAAACGAAAATGTTTCCGGCTCGTTCGAGAGCTCCGCATTATCCTTTCGCCGAGTCAACCGGTTCTTTTATGCTCTCCGGAGATCCACTCCTCGGGCAAATTGTTTCCCATGAAAATTTTGTCGACTCCTTCGCGTTGTTTCCCAGTGTACCTACTCTTTCTTTACTTCTTCTATGATTGTCAGAATAAAACTAGAGCGGTTGTAAAAGGTCCGCGAAGAAAGTGACTCTAATAGCATGACGATAGGTCCGAGTCGTAAGCTTCTGCCTGTCGCGACTCGAGTTAAGCGGTAATCTCGAGCCAAACGAGATTTGTAATCCGCAAGTATACATTACAAGGTGGTTCGTTTAAAAGGAAAGCGAGAAACTTCGTGGGAACTACGCGAGTGGCGCGAAGGCTAAGCGCCTACGAGAGGATGAACCTGCCGCTGAAAGGCGCGCGTAAGACCTTGCGCGCGCTGCGTGAAACCTTGAACCTCGGCGCGTGTTCGCTCGTGATGCAAATACACGTAATTTGCCATTCGGAAAAAGCGGAGAGAGCCATTCGCTCCCTGGGAGCGCTCGAGTCACGCGATCATGAGTTGCATTAACATAAGATTAACTTGATGCAAGGTAATCTTGCCTTCTGTTTTCGACGCGCAACGATCTTAACCCTTTGACTGTTGGGTGGGGCAACTTGGCAGGATCCAATTTTCTATATTACATTCTTCATAACGAGTTAAACTTTCAGGGTTTCCATTACTAATGATAATAGTACTTATTTGTATATGTATAATATACATATATTCCATTTGATAATAAGATTTGTACAATTTGGATCTGTTAAAATAATTTAGAACACTTTCGTTTTTTAAATAGTAAAAATTGAAAAATTAATTCAATCATATAGGTACATACAATACTTGTTCATATAAGTATATCTCTTCGCTCATCATGTCGCGGTCGCAGCAGATAATTACGGTGACTGGTATTATCGTAACAGTAATTGATTACTGGCGTTCGAGCATTTAGCTCCACTTATTCCGACGAGATATTCCCCTCATCGAGCATACGATCATTAATGCGGGATAATTTTGCTTATTACCGGGGTTGGTCAGCGGCTCGTTCGCCTTGGTGTAACTTCCGTTTGAATGACCAACTGGCGAGGTTGGCTGACTGTCGCGACCACACCGTGGACTGCCGCAATGTGGATCGTGTATGTTTTCACGCTGTTTCGAGTAAACACGTTAATTTGTCGTTATTTAGCGGAGGTGAATGCCTCGCCACAGGAAAATGCATCATTAACTGGTCTGAAACTCGAAGGTGGAAAACCTTGCAAACTGGTAATTATGTGGAAGAGCTTATGCTGCAAAAGTCGAACAAAGTAGATTTCCTCTAAAGTGCTTTGTAAACATAAGAATTTTGGTACGCATACTGTTCCACTTCAATCCTGTTTCGCGAATAATAACGAGGTCACTAATTAATAACTGAATCAACAAGAAAGCTTGGAAAGTGTAGAATTGTAGGAAGAAATATTCCTTAGATCGCAGTTATTTACCATAATATTTATACATCACGCCGAAAAATCGATTGATTAGTAACAAATGATTAAAAAAGGATAAGACTCGTTCATGAGTCCATCCCGTCCACCCTTCATAAATTCATCCCATAACCGTAATTTATAGCACCAGTAAACTATATATGTATGCACACAGAGTATAACTTGTTGCATCGTATATACACCCACAGGATTATCAGATACAAAGTGAAACACTTTCGATGATGCTCCATTCTCTTTTAATTACTCCGCATTACTACCGATTACGGAGCAAACAGAAGTAGGTTAAAGAGATCCCGGTGAAAATTGAAGAGCAGTGCTTTAATCAACTTACTAAATACGCAGAGATAGATATATACCGAGATACACAGATGGAGAGGCACACGTAGACCCAGGTGTGCTCGCGGTTGAAATCAATTGATCACCGTGATCGATATTCCGTTGTAATGCCCCGGCGTCCTTCGCGTCGAAAATCTCACGGTAGTTTTTCATTGGCATGCTGGCCGCGTATCGGGGGACTGGATAAAAAGCGGTAGGTGAAGCATATTTGCATAGGTAATTGCCCGGTGCACGCGCCGTGCTGCACCGCGCCTCTCGCGCCCCTTCTTCGTACCTCTCCGCACCTCGTCGTTGTTGGTGTAATCGAATTGGGTCGGCGTTGATTTCATTTTTGGCGCTTTGACCACGATTCGCGGGATTTGTCCGGTCAAACCTATCACTGTAAGCTCTTCGTGTTTTACGCTCGACGCTCACTCTGCTTCATTTTTTATGCTGGCGAATTTTAATCGGCTTTAAGGTCGCTACATCGAGTCTACTAATGGCCCCTATCGCTTTTCCCATTTTTTTTTTTTTTTTTTTTTACGGTGCCGAGCCGCTTTGTGCGCCGAAGAATACTGCCTTTTTAACGATGCTTGCTAAAAGTTGTGGCTCACTCGTAACGTGCAAATCTTGTCGAGCTTTACCACGTGTAAACTTATGAGAAATCTTTTTAAATATTTCAGTATTTTAATAAATGTTCCAATTATCACGAACCATTTAAAAATGTAAAAATTTCTGTACGTATGATAAGAAAAATATTTTATAATCTTAGCGAATCTGCGACGATATACAGTAAATGTTGAAACATGGGAATGTAAATTTTCTTTCACTGCAGCTAATTATTCGCGAAATGTTCTTGCAAAGATAAATTAATGATACGCTTAAAAAGTGAACTGTCTTTTGAAACCATCAGTTATTACAGCCCATTTCCACATATTTCTTCGAATAGCCAGACGCAGGCAGAAAATTCAAAGAAAATCTTATAATAATGCTGTTACATCGTTTCCCATGACAAACGAGAAAGAGACTTTCTTTATCGTAGTCGGTAAGAGGGATGGTTTATAGGAACGGAAACCGCATGACAGGTTGGCGGATCAGTAGATCTTGGAAAGAAAGTTAAGGTGCATTGAGATACGGAGGCTTCTTTACGGTTATTTGTATATGAACGCTACCGTGTGCGAATGGAAATAAAATGTGATCCGGCTTGCAGTATTTGATACGTTCGCTTTTCGCAGCCTAGCGAAGGGGATTTTCCTTCTTCTTTTCTATCTCTCCGTGGGTATATATTCTCAACTTCAGATACTTACACATAATACACGGCTACGTATACCAAACGTCGAAAGACGTGGTGCGGAATACTTCCAGCTTGCATTTCCCTAGCAATGCTTTTGTCGTCGCAATTCTTCCGGTTGAGTCCCGCGAGAGAAAATTCTAATTACAAGTACTGTTCTCGTATACAACTTCAATCAACACCCTGCGACAACTATAAATTGAACTTTTTTAATTTAAAAATTGGATGAAAGTTGTAAGAAAATGTTTTTTTGTATCGGATGAATAACGGTACTGGATCTGACAATTACGAGATGAATTTATTATTGAATTAGTATTTTAATACATAGTGGTAGATGAATGGATTTTTATAAAGATACCATTTCCAACTTCTAAACTTAACGTAAAAGCTATTTGGACGAGTGCACTGTTATTCCGTTAACAAGTAGAGAAGGTGCAGGGTATCGGAGTAGTAAATCGAAATGAACTTGAAATTAACAAACAATACTGCTTCCTTACCAGCCTCATCAATCGGAGCTGTATTCCAGTCGTTAAGAATCGGTGAATTCGCGCGAGGGCAAACAGTTATCCGGCAGGAGTGATCGGGTAGCAGATTCCAATCGAGCTCGCAATAAATAGCTCATTCCTCGGAGTACAACGGCGTGGTGTACGGTACGGCGAGCATCAGGATCCAGCGATACGATTAAACGATCCTAAGTGAGCCCTTGCACCCATCCACAAAGCGGTCAGTCACGCGATATCACGCTGCGCATTCCTGCGCCGGATCATCGAGCATATTCCGCGTTATCAGGATCGCTCATGGGCTCGTGGGCTCGACGACGACGACAGGGCAGCGGTTCGAAGCGCATTGTCGGCGAGCAGCCAAGCAAATCTCGGTTGGCCTCGCCCGAAGTAACACGTCCTTTGTCGCATGACTAATTGGGCTCGATACATAATGGGCACCTCGAGCAAAAACCTGACTATGTATCTCGAGGCAGAAAGACAAAGATAAAGAGAGAAATAGGGTTGTTTTCGAAGGAAGAAACGAAGAGCTGGTGAGGAAGAAAGAGAGAGAAGACGATGGCGGCAGCCTGTGTGAGAGGTCAAAGGGCGAGGACGAGGGTTGCGACGGGAAAGAAGAGCCAGAGGCGGTTGTAGATGCTCGCAGGCCGCCGGAGGATGCATTCAGGTGCGCGACTCGCGGATAAAGGATGGAAGAGACTTCGGTAATGCCGGGCTTTACGCCGCGAATAATCAATGCATCCTGGTGTGCAGCCTCGGCCGCTGCACGGCCGGTTACACCGAGATAAATGTAATGCGGCGAACCTACTTACGTTCTCTAACCTACCGGGTGTTCGTAAACTTTGAAACTCGAATATCTGGTTATTGGTTTAAGGATTCAAGATTCTCATGGATGGGAATGTAAGAAGAATTTAAAAAGAGTTCATTTATCATATATATTTATTATCGCGTACTTGTACAAATTCCTTTGGCCGTTTCGATTGGCGGCGGGAATATACACAGCAATTTTCTTAATTCTTACTTATACCGATGCTCGCAACAGGTATCTCGCGTACCCTTACCGAGACTCGCAATTAAAACACGTAAGCTTTTCAAAGCTCGCACCGCAGTCGCCGTTAGTTCGAAGGAATAATTATAAACTGATCTTAACCGATCACCGTAACAGGTGATTATACATGGTAAATCAATGAAACTCGATTACCCGAGCGAAAGGCTGACCGGCACGTAGATCGAGAATAATTCAATATCGCGAGGCGAAATCGAGCGTAGTGGTAACACCTCCTGCCAGAATCTCACGCGCGCTTGAACTGGTAACAGTAATAATCAATAAATCACGGTGAATAATCGCCAGGCTGGGTTGGAAGAGTAATTGGACGTTAAGAAGGTCTATTTACCAGGCGCTACCCGCGATATATGAATAATGCGCTCTGTTTCAATTTTGTGAACGCGAGCCACGAGGAAATTGGCGAAGGGGGTACCTGGAATCGTCCAATTCCGGGGTGTCGGTTCCCGGAGGATCCTCTTCGCACTCTCGGCTGGGCAAAATTCACTTGCCTCGCGGGCATAAGCTGGCCCGCCAGCGGCGGGAAAAGAAAAGAAAGCGAGCGAGCAATTGTTCGAAACGGACTTAAGGATATACGAGCGGCAGCACAGGTTGCCGGTTACTCTGGGGCTGAGAGAGATTTAAAGCTCTCTGCCCCAGGGTAAGGAAGGATGCCGGGAATGGTGGTAGGAATTTAGCGCATTATGGCGCGAGTTAATATTGGGCGGACAGCGGGTGGAGTCCACTGCCACTAAATATACTCTCGCTCCTTCCACTGGTACTCTTCTGTGGCTCTGGCCGCTCTTCGGAAACCCTTCTCACTCGTTCACTCGATCTCCACTTCTGCAACGAGAACAGCCTTTATTCTACTCCTTTTATTATTCCTATGGCTCTGGCTCTGCTCTCTATGTCCCCCCCCCCCCCCCCCCCCTCCGAATCCTTTCCCTCTCTGTTTGCATCATTCTACCTCTGTCGCTGTAACATTCGCTACCGCTCTCTATGGACACTGGCAAGCTTATATTTTTAACGAGGACCTGCCACTCGAAAGGAATCCGGAATTATAAATTATCTTTGGTAAATACACTTTTAACGTTTAAGTATTTAAGACTAGATCTCTCGGTGAAATTCGAAGCAAATTCAGAGACAGTGAATCGTCGTAGACTAAATTCTTGTACTGACAAGACATGGATAGAGATGGTACTTGGTTAAATCTACTAATAATTTGATAATTTCTTCATACTACATTCCGGACGGGACTCTATTAAATCTTTGAACAATGAAACTTTCGGGCGACATCGTATCGGGACACTTTTGGCTCGTGAGACCCAGGTCCACTCGCCAGTACGGGTTACACTCTCGAGTCTGGTGACCGGAAACTTATTAATACCACCACAAATCTGGGGAGTCTATTTTATCGGTGGCAATTAAAAGTTGCAGGGGCATCGTGCTGGCTAAGTGGCTTAGTAAGATTATTTGATAACCGCGAATTCAGTTCGGAATTAAGAGCGTGTGTTCGCTCGAGAAGCCAACGGAGAGTGAGAGGGAACGAGAGAGAGGTACGTGGGTGTATGCAAATCCTGGATACTTTCTCTTCCTAGAGGGTACAATGAATAGGAGTAGCCGCAACGCGACGCGGCGTCGCGCGATCTAGGATTTAATCAGTTTCGAGCAATCTGACCGCAACTTGGCGAACTCGATGAAAGCGCGCACGTGTTTGCCTGCGCCAGCCATGAAATTATTGGTATCCATGAAACGTACTTCACCCACTCGAATCCCGCATCCGTGGTGGGCTACTCTCTCTCTATCCACTAGCTATCCTTCGCCCGACCTGGAACCTGGAACCTGGAACCTCGAACACGTCGACACGCTCGAAATTGCTCGCTTAACGAGCTAAGTGACCCAACTCGACGATCCTCCCAAGCGGCGACGAAGCTACCTCCAACTTTAAGACACTCGAGCCCCACTGTCCGAGGAAAGTTCTGCGACAGCAACCTTTTTCAACGATGGTCCTCGCGCATTTTATGACCCTTTCAATTTATTCTCACTCTTGCGCGCGTTCCTCGCGTGACTTTTTCGCGAGAGATTTCTGCTGAGTCAGTAAGAACTGTTCAATGCAAATTCAACTCCTTATGATTTTTCTTCGTCTCTCTTCTGCCATTTCATTAACGTAATCTAATAGATCGTTCATTCTTAAATCACTCAAACAGATTCATCAAGTTTTTGTCAATCCACTACCTCGCAAATTCTTTTTCATCGTTTCTTATTTCACGGTATAACGCGCTGCTATTTGATAGCCACCGCTGCTGTGTCGGTGTTTATCCAGCGTGAAGAACGAAAAATACAAACACAGAAGCATCAGGCAGGCTACTGTAGGAAAGTTGATCCCGCGGTAGCTGAAAGTGAGTCGCGCGCCACTGGGATTATTGTCGTACGCGGTCTCGTAGGAATTTATCGCATCGTACCGAGGGAACAATGCGCAAATGTACTTGGCATTCCTGCGAAATTCATCGATCGACGGCTCTTGCTATGCAAGGATACGCGGCTTAGGTCTTTCTGGTAAAAAGACAGGAGGCCTTGCTGGCCTCTGGAGTCTGGATCCCGGTACGTTGAGCCGCCTGAGGGTCATCCACCATTCGACCTGGACAATATTGTACGAACCTCTGTCCCTCTGTCTCTCTTTCTCTCTCTCTCCCTCTCTCTTTATCCGTGCGCAAGAAACTTTCTAATGGATTTACTGGTTCCACTTTCTTTCATTTGCTGCCTATTCACTAGATTCACTTAGCCGAGTTTTATTCGCCGGGTGAACTTACGACGTGACGCTGCCGCGTCGCAGCACGCCGTTCGCTCGATTATGCAACTTTGGCATTCTCATCCTGGCCTTATCCGCTTTTGTCTACTTTCCTGGGGCACTTTCACCCTCCTCCTACTCCTCGTTCTGCCTCTTTACGTGTTTGCTCCTCCGCTTTTGCGCTGTGAATTTATAACGAGTGTTGCCGCTCGCGTTGACGACTTTTCGTCTTCTAATGAGATGCATTCCGGTCTCTTGAACCTCTCGAGAGTGCAAATACATAAACGAGAAGTTTGAAGTATTAACGATAGAGCTGTCGATGATCAATATAAATATGTATATATATATATATCTAGTGTACATCAATGGCACTGATTTAACGTTATTAAAACTTTATAATTCTACAATCGTTAAATGCCTTCGCACGATTCGTAAAGCTCGTAAAACTATTGTATAACCATTCGTAAAGTTCTGTCAGACGCGCGAATAGAATCATCACCTAGATCTGGATAGCGTGTATGTGAACCTGTTAGGAGAACGTTCCACATAGCAAATGCACCCTAACTGTAACGTGAAGTTTGAGTGATGAATTCGACACGAAACTTGTCGGAGTTACGGTGCTGCTCGCTCTACACTATTTTTACAGGGCCGTAATTAATTGATCGTGGAACAGGAAGTCGGTCGCCAAGGCGGAATACCATTATGAGGAGTAGATCAATTAAGCGAAAGTGACGAAAGAACTTTTTTCGCCCTTACTTTCCTCGTGGACTAGTAAGCCGATCGCTAGAGAGAAATCGAGTGGAGTTATACTATACCGTTTGCAGTGATACTCTAATCTGCAATGCAAAGATATATTATTCTTTAAACGATCGTATTAATCGAATTCTGGAGGTCTTATCGGTTTTCCATGAGACGAGAGCCGAGTAAGAGGGGATGAGCCATTCCAAGACACGTCTCTCAGTTCCGTGGACAGGGAATCCGCCTTTTAAATCGAGGTTTATGCCATCCAAAGGAACGAATCGCGCGACGCATCGCGCTATCGTGTAAAATTCCCGTGCAAATGGCTCCTGGCACGAAATTCCACCATGGTTATATCGCAGTACACCGCGGTTTCCGAGATTACAAGTGCAGCGTGAATGCACCCACTGCTGGCTATTATTTTACAAACTCCTTTTCTGCTTCGGGAACTTCTCGAGTCACGTAACTGTGCGGTTTAAGGAAGCTTCTCACATTCGCATACTTAGATCTTACTGATTAATTAACACTCATACTACCAACAACTAACGCGTATCAAGTTCCATAAAACATTCCAAAGTCTCATATTTAATTTTTTTAATAACCCATTCGCTTTATCAAACTCCAAGATATTTTATTCTTAATGGGTATTTAAGAACAGGAGATAACGATCACGCTTTATATACATATATACAGTGTATGTGAAAAGCTACGATCAAGAAACTCAAAGAAATAATTTTACAAATATCTCTTGTAGATCTTCTATTAAAAGTCTGTTCAATAAATTTTACTATCTCCACTAGCATTTCATTGTCTATAATCGAATCGTAAATTTCAACACACGATGAAATCAGCGATGAATAACCGAGCAAATCACAATGAACGGATAAGATCGCGAATAGTGCACTTTTCAGCGGATTTTCTTGTCGAGTTTTCCTAAGACCCGGCTTCTATGGCTCTAGGCTTCGCCTAAACAGCAAGACTTTATGGTACAATAAATGCATTACATTATAAGGCGAGAGGTAAAAAAGTTTGGCCCAGTTATAGAGAAGACTTGGGTGTACCGGCGACACGAGGCAGAGGAGCCACGAGGGCAACAGCTCCCTGAGGCCGTCGCGACGGAGGAAAAATGAGATTTACGAGTTACTTTAAGCTGTAAGCGGCCGGAACTTCCTAAGACGACTGATCTTGCTTCCGACGGTGCATTATCATGGTCCACTTTTTGCCTGAGCTCTCCGCTTCCGTCAGTTAACAATAAGGCTCACATTGCAAAGATAACAAAGCGAAAGGACGGTCGCGTGACGCGAATTTTCATTTATTTCTATTCCCTTTTATTCAGATTGAATATCGAATAACGTCATTTGTATAATACATATGACATTCCTCTTTTATATATTATTTTTATTACGTCTGTAATAAAAACTGTTATACATATGATGAAATACTTATGATACTTAATATGCATTTTTATTCATATACATGTACTGGTTTTTTTAATCAAATTATGAATTAAACTATCTTTTATTGCGGTACAGGTATCTCTCACAATCAGAATAATACAGAGTATATAATACGCTATCTCTTCTTTTCGCGTGTCGACTCATCGTTTCCAAAGTTGTACGGAAAGTTTGATCCGGTAGGACGATGACCCCTTTTGCATCGCAAGCTTGAGCATTCTTTTGGCCGTGTTACGTCAGTGTTTCCGCATTCCACGGAGAGTTATATAGAAGTTAGTCAAAGAAACAAACATTTTGCGTTGCTACGTCAAGTCATCTTTGTTAAAGTCATAACCGCGCTACGAAACCTTCAATACAGTTTCTTTGGCGAGTTTGCGTCGAAGGGTTGACGCGTACGACAAGAGTCTTTCCATCTTTTTCCCTTTTTTTCAAGCCTACCTAACTTGTACAGGTTGAGTGAGAACTTTCTGACTCGTTTTTTCTCTTCATGGACAAGAGAGAACAAAGAATCTGTTAGATTGCTGGAATAGAACAATTGAAAGAGAGTCTGAGGACTAGATAAGAGAGGAAAAAAAGGAGGTTTTGTTTCATCTGGTTCTTCTTAAGACTTGACTTCAGCATGATAATTATTATAAAGCACTGTCTACCGGATTTGGTGTACTTATGCTCCTATAATTACCACCACGTGGAATCTTCTTTCTCAGCGTAGTTCTCGAGCTTCTTTATTTCAGACAGTTACAGGAGGATTGCTTTCCTGTTTCCTTGCTCCTTTTCGGGATGATGCGCCGCGTAAGTTTCAAAGTGAATGTTGAAAGCGGGATAATCTCATTCTTTCTGTAAAATCGTCGGATTGCACATTTTGTTAGTTCTTTCATTGGATTATTCAGTTTTAAATTGTGGACTAGGAGTTGAGGTCGGAAATTACTTCGGTTATATTAATTCGTTTTAAAAGAAGGTATTAAAGTAGACTATTAATTTTAACAGGCTTGAACAGAGAGTTTTGTGACCCGGTTTTAATTTTATTTATTGCATTTAGTTGGGATATAAGTTGCATCATGCAATGGGGTTATTGAATTATGTGAATTACGATGTATAGATGTAAGAGTTCCAATAAGAACGAACTCATTTATAATTTATTTATAAGATTCATGCATTTTGAAGATTCGCAGAATTCCAACCCCGTGGAATTAATATTTAGATATATATTCCTTTATTTGCATTACATATACTAACACCGCAGACAATTTTGTGGTACAAGTGACACGTTCAACTAGTTCTTGGTAGGTGTAAATAGCGAGTTACCATAGTAGGACATAGTAGCAGCAATAAAATAGACAGAACAGATGACTGAAGTTGTTTTGTCGGAGACCCGTCGTCAGTGGGAATAGTAGATGAAAGTGAGGTGAAGAGTTTTCCAGAAATAGGAAGTCGACGTGTCTCGTTCGCTTGATGCCACCACAGCTAATTCCCCTCGCAAGGCGAAGTTTAAATGCAGCGGCAAGCAATGTGGCACGCATTCTGCTGGCAGCTACACTCTGCTCTGGCCACGATCGTGATAAATGAAACAGCGCGTTCGTTTAATTGTCTTCCTCGGTGATTATGATGAATATCATCGTTGTGTGTGCACAAATTAGAACCAGACGGAGAAATTAGCTTTGAAATCGCACGGAACATGTTACTACCCGCTTCCCACCTCGGATGGGTCCTTGGTGATTATTTTCAAGATAACTAACGGCTTGGTTTCCTTTCCCTCGAAATTTGTCCCTCTGATCTCAAAATTGAGTCACGTGGAAGTTTTCACGTTCTACCGCTGAATTCCAGGAAGTTGCAATAATTTATAAGTCTGCCGGAATTTTAATTATAATTTAGTTGCTTGAAATTAAACTTTAATTCTGGAATTTCTGAGTGCAACTCATAGTAATCGTATCGGTCTGTTACGAGATTCGTATATTCTATTATCTATCAACTTTTTAAAAATCCCCTATTACATTCTTACAATTAGAATTAATTGATAGAAACAGTTAGGTATAAATCATAGCAGAAATAATTATACTTTTTGACTTCAATTGACTCATGCTTATATGCGTGTAAACTGCAATTAATGTCATCCGAGTGTAAAAGCATCAAATGTACACAACGGATTTCGCTGTTGCAGAACCTCTTCAAAATGTTGAACATGCCTAATTCAAGTGTCTTTCGCACTTATCGTACAGAGGCATTAATCGGTCGTGATGGGAGCTGTAGTTCGATATTTCGAAACAGCAAAGTTTGTTGAAGGGCTACACGATCGGAATGTGCTTTCACGGAATTTATTCAACATTGCCAGAATATTTGCATCCTAAAATTTGAAGAATCTTTGGATCGCCTCAGGAAATCCTTCCTATCTGGCGCACTATACCACACGTATGCGTCTCACCTTTGGCATCCTTCTTAAGAAGGAGGAAACTTGTTTTTTTCCCCCGAATTTTTCTTTAACACCATGATAGCATTTGGTAATTATCGTCTAGTCCACACTTGGTAGTTGTTTAGTAAATTTTGCAATGGCCTTGTAGATTCCGACTTTAACCAATAAATTTTCCAATTACAGTTTCAGATATTTTGCTATGACTTTAATTAAAACAGAAATACTCAGAGAAAATAGGCAAGTAAAACTTACCCTTCTAACAACTGTTTCTTAAGATAATAATAATATTTGAAATTTTCTTACGCTCAGAGCATACGTATGAATGATCACAGTGAAAAAGCAAGAGCATCCGTGCTGTAGTGAGTGTATCGTCTTATCCATGACTTCGCCGACAATTATATTCATACACGAATTTTAACTCGGCAGCTATCTGAGCCCGTCCGTAAGGCGAGCATTGTGCCACGATGACAAATTACCCAACGTAAGACGTAAATAAAAAATAGGGAGGAGGTTCCTCGGCACCGAGTGCGCACGCGGTGTCAGCCAGCTTGATGTAATGTCCTGCCCGGCAGCACAACGACGAACGATCAATCATTCGACAATATTTATTTATACGAAACGCGAGGGGTGCTGCCCTGTCCAAGAGATAGGGACCTGTTTGACTCCCTCCTCTCGCCACCCTTTACGATCGTCTCTCCTTCTTTCGTTGAACCGCACTCTGACAACTGAACGACCACTAGGAAGGGTGGCAGCGAGAGATCGGCATGGTGCGGCGCGGCGCATTGTCGCGCCGCTCTCAATGCTACGTTCCGATCGCTACGAAAGATATATCCAAACCGGACCAGAAAAGCGTCGATGATCCTCGCTCGTTCTCGAATTACTCCGATGCTCACGTCCGATATTCGCACGGACCTCTCCCCCCAAACTCATCCTTTTTTTCTCTTCGCTCTTCCCACTCTTCCATGCGCATCCAGTTCGAAAGCCGTTATCTTTTCCGATTTCGAGTACCAGCCGCGTCATTGAGCCGCGATGAGATACCCTTTCATTTGACGAAAAAGGTCGTGTCAGAGTAGCGCCATCGCTCTATGTGAAATTTTCCTATCGCGTGCCATTCTTTCACCCACTGTCGCTCTCAGCTCTTAATGTCATTAGGATAAAAGCTACATAAAGTAATATAATTCAGGATATATGAATGTATGCAGAATCAGTGAGGAAGAAATTTTAATTAAAATATTCAGTTATATTTTAAATAAATTATACTGAATTACAAGGGATTACGAAGACATGTCCTTCAATGTTCATCCCTTTCGAATACAGTATTCTTTAAAAGCTTGATACCATTCAAACAATATGTGAGGAATTATTATTAAACGCATAGTAGATCTTTTACTCGCTTACTTATTGCGAGCAGTGGAAATAACAAATTATAGTAAAGGTGTGCCTAGACAGAATAAAAGAATTGAACGTTACTTCCTTAGCAAATTAACGAATTAACGATGGTGGGTTGGGGCAACTGTTGGTGACTCTCGCGGGGTTTTTGGCGTGCAGAGCGAAACGTGGAGACTTGCCACTCGAGACAGGTGTCATTAAGATTTCGTTTCAGCCTCGGCTGCGCCGCGGCGGCGGCAAACTGGAGTCGAATACTGCGGTCGGAAAGAGAGGGGGGGATATATAGTAGGCAGTAATGCGAGCACACAGCACGCGAGGAAGCAAAAAGAGCGTCGCGCACTGAGAAGGCAGTGCCCGGTAACGAGGTGGTCCAACTTCCAACTTCACCAGACATCAATCATCTGCTTCTAAATACCATTTTTACGCGAGCTATCTTCATTGGCCCATATGCCACTTTATATCCCTCAGCTTCCGGGCTGAGAGTGCCATTTGCAACCGCAACCACTCACGTTGAGATCTTCATTTTCGTGAGCCGAGGCTTGTTGCGACCTTTTTTTTTTACGCTGAGGCATACTGACGTTTGCAATGGCAGAGGATACTGATACGATGGCTGCGGAACATTAATTTCAAAGTATAACTTACTCGAATTTAAATAGAGATTTATACGTAATTTGAATTATTGTTCGTATTAAACGTTCGTATCGCTATTGGATAGTTTTACCATTCTTGCGACGATCAAAGTGTTAACTCGGTGAGTAAATCACAGTTTGGGCTTAGAATTGGTACGTGTAGGCTCCTTCGAAGCACCGGCTGGCTTATTGTCGAGAGGACAATCCATTTTCCTTATAGTGGTAGGACCCAGCTCGATTGCAGACAGATAGAGTCGTAAGATTCGCGCTCGAACGGGATTCTTGGCCGAATGCGAAATAGGATTGGTGGTTCTTGGTCGGGCGAAAATCGAAGTTTCGCTCGACCGGCATCGTAACGATTACTCTCCAAGTTCCGCTGACTGTTGGGATATTGGAAAAACGTGCTGGAGTCAGGTGAGTCCAGTATATAACAGTTCTCGCAAATATCGAGGTAAAATGTAAAGAAGTATAGGGAGCTCCAGCAGCAGATTTTTCCTTTCTTATTTAATCTCTTACTTCGTTTGCAAACGAATTTCCGTTCGTACAAAATAGTCAGAGATTCGGTTGGACGATTTTTAACCACTGATTTTCAATTATCGACATTTTCTTTGCTATCAGCACATAGAATGTATTTTTATGGATATTTTTGTGATAGAACGTTAGGGAAAATTGCCTTGGAAACGTTATATGTATACAAAATGTAGATATTTTTGGTAGGAGCCACAAAAGAATAACTCGAGCAATAAAGGTACAAAGACTTGTGAATATTTTTTGGCATCGTTCGAACTCGAGAGTTTGCCAAGGTGTAACTACAAATTTGGGTCAGGCGCGTCCGCAGACCTGATAGCGTTTCTCGTATTTATAGGTTTCTATCGGTCAGCCGTCGATTTCAATTCGTTCTTCCATCAAAGGGGCACCAACCGGGCCGACCAGCCAACCAGCCGACCCAACCGACCAGCCGTCCGGCCGAATCGATTTCGAGTTATCGCCGTCCGTACGAAACAAAGTGGCCGTGTGCGTGAAAACCGTGAAAAATCGAGTACACAAATGCTGGGACACCGGGAACCTGAAACGATCCCCAGTGGCCATTAGTCATCGTCCGGGCCACTGGCAAAAACTAGCTTACCTACGACTGAATATGAATACCCCTAGCTTTCGCACACTGGCTACTCTCGCGGAAAAAAAATTCGCTAGATTCAATTTCTATCGGACCTGCTCAGTCAGGTTCCCTTCCAGGCAAGTCTTTCATTTAAGCCATTTGTAATATGGCAGTCGAGGAATCCCTTCAGCAAATTAATTCCGCGATTTCGTACCTCGGGAAAACGAGAATTTCTGCTGTACTTCTGAAAGCGTAAGTTTTTTCCGCCCTACTACCATGGTAGAGTTGGCGAGAGAGTGGATCTAGACTTGGGGAAGTTTTTAGATTTTCAGCCTTTACTTTGAGAGGATCGAGTGGTATCCGCGAATTTCAGCTGACCAATCTCAGTGGCTTGCCCCGGGAATATGAGCGGGTCAGGTTGGATTCAAAGTCACCCTCTTGCTGGTAATAGTTCGCCAACTGGCTGACAAGTTTCGAACAGAAGTAGGTGAGGAAGTTCGTAAGGCTGCGCTTCGATTACATCGAGCAATTGACCCGTACTTTACGGCTGTCGGTGTCTATATCCTTCGGTAGCCATCCTATGGCCGAAAGTAGTATAACAGTTTGTTACTCGGCGCCACGAGCAATTTGTTTCGTCGCTCGCTCGATCAATCTCAATCAATCCATCTCGATTTCCTCGGGTTCCTACGATCCTGATGTCGAACTTGACACTGCCAATCATGCCCGATTCTCCGGCCACGGTCGTCCTAATTGGGCCCGAGATACGAATATCCCGAAATTCGAATAGCAGATCTAAATTCCACGTCAAGAATCTTTATTGGCTCCTTCGATCGAGAATCGAGTCGTCGCGTAAACGAAATTCATCAGCGGGAGGGATAGAGTTGAGGGGAAGAAACGCTTCTTCCAAGTCAGAGAAACAGAAGCACGAGGGTTTGTGTAATAAATGCGAGGTGGGCTCTGCTGTTGGCATACCAAAGTCTGCCGGGTATAATCTGTCTAAAATTCGAGAGAATCCTGCGAGGCAGGGATGCACTGGAAGCGAAGGGCTGCAGGCCGGATGCAGGGCTGATTCTCAAGCCTCCAGCCAGTCCCATCATCCCCTCCCTAGTTCCCAACGCGCGCAGAAACGGTTTACACTAAGCCGCGAGGATCATGCCCGTTTAATAACGCGATAACATATCAATTTCACGCAAATGCTGTCCCGGAGAAGCCCTGAGGTAGGCGTGTGCTCGCGCGAGCGCTTTCAGGCCCCAGAGAGAGACAGAGAGAGAGAGAGAGAGGCTACCCGGGAAACCGTGGTGGCCTCGTGCTAGCATGGGTGCGCACCACGAGCCAGGAAAATGGCCTCGGATAATTAATGTCGGGCCACGATCGTCCGGGATGATTAATGGCGAACAGCCTCCTCCGCGTATAATAACGCTTTCCTCGCAAATTAGTACTCATGCGTTCGGTATTCGCGAATCCTGGCCACACTTTTTTTCGACACTGAGCCTCCTCCTATCCAGGTTCTAACGGTCTTGGAAATCCTGTGGCTCCGAAGAGTCCCAACTTGGAAAGCTGCTTATGCATGAACCCTCTCGAAGCTGCTCTAATGGTCCAAGGCATCAAGCTTCAGTCGAAATTCTTCTTGTTAAGTTTCCTTCAGTAGTAAAGCGATACCTTCTCATCGAAGAAGGCTTCTAGGATCGATGTGATTTCCCTGACACGAATACTTACCTACCACTACGGGCTAATTGTAAGTGAATATTGTTGCGCAGCTTCGGTCGATGCCTTTTAAAAGTTGGAGCGACATATTGGGGTTACCGAAACCGTTTTAGTGGTTGAGGCGAGGGATATGGTCAATCCAGGTCGCTTGGCGTGTCATGATCTACTATGTTCGTGTTCTGTACGGTGCTATCGAATGCACCTACGTCTTCTTTAGGTTCGCTTAACTGGCTTTCGGGTTGCGTTGCTCCTCTCACGCGAGCCCCTCTTATAATTGATGGAGCAATTTATCAAGCATCAAGATATTTCGGGTTCTCAAACTTTTTGCTTTTCGTTAGCTACATTGTGAAGCTCGCGTATGTACAGATTGGAAATGAAATTAAATTTCTGCCCTTCGGCTGTGAAAGGAGAATAGAAAAACAGATGGTGGAAAACACCTGCTGGGTTTGAAAGTTATTGCCCTCGAGTGCTGCACTTAAACAGTTGACGTAGGTTAAGCTTTAACAAATTTGACTCATCTACTATGATATTTCAGAATTATCCAAAAAGATAATTCTTTACCAGTTGTACCAGTTTAGTATTTAAATTTATCGATTATTGGTAACATTTGTCTAGTGAAACGAGGTATTTATGTTCGTATTGGGGTTTTCTACTTAATCGTTGGCCTGATTTTGAAACTCGCTATAAACATAGTGGCGCATGTAAGTAGCAGGATTCTCTTGTTCAGGGAGAAATTTGGGCGGCTGAGATGAACTTGCACGTGATGTCTAGTACGAAGCCTGACAGCGGCTTGATCCTTCTCGGTACTCGCGCGCGCACGTGACGGCTGACTGCTATTCCTATCCCATCTCGGCAATATTAATAATGCCAGGAATTTCATTACGAGTTTCGCCATCCGGTTGAGCGTCTACACCTATCCAGCTGCCATTTCGTAACTGCAGGTGATCCAGTCGGTGTTGGCTGGTAGTGCGTTACCTTTTATGCATACCGTCATTGCAACTCTGTTCATCATCCTTCATTAGACTCTAAGGAAAGCTCTCAATGTATCGAACAAGTTTGTCGAGGTTAGTCACTGTCTGGAACCGCTCAATAAATCTAACTTTCGCAATAAGCGTTACACACATCCTCTTTGGATCATTAAGTTTCAAAGATGTGAAAATATTTGCAGATCTTCGGTAGTAAATTCAAAGTTTTTCAAAAGTCTAATACCAGCAGAAAAATAATAAGTGTTTTATATTTTTGTTGAAAAATTCGTCCTGTCTTGTGAGTGAAACGTATAGATTTTGCTTGCCCTTCGGTTTTGCCAAAGGTCGAAACAATTTGTCTGATAGCCGGATATCAGACCGGATATCCGCACTGCAGTCCAATTTTATATCTCCAATTTTGTACGTTTCCGCAAAATTCATTTTGCTCTCTCGTGTCGCAGATTTTTCATGCGAGCCGAATTATTAATCAGATATTTTCAATCAAACTTTTGATTGCTTGTTAGTAAAATACCTGGTTGAAGTATCTTTGCAATGGTGTTTGCTCGATTACGTTTTCACGATGGTGCAGGTTCGATTTTAATAGTGCTTAATTGACAGCATCATTGGGAGAATTAGATTAGAACGCTTCGTTAGCTGAAATCAATAGGTTCATTTATTGACGTCGGTTCTGGTAATAAATCGCATTCGAGGATATGGATGCAATTTGCCGAGGCACAATGAACGCTGCTCGCGGCTGCTTTTATAGGCGTGGTCGAATAAGTATATGTACATGTAACTGTATACCTACGATTTCCTCGAGGGGTGGTACACGGCATCTTTACGAGACTTTCAAAGCTTCGTGATTTTACAACTCGTTGAGCTCATTTCCTTACCGCTCTACCGTCGCGTAACTTTGATACTCGATTTCCACCGCTTGCCAAAAGTTTCGAGGCGGCGCGTGCATAAAATTATTTCACGAGAAAATCGCATTTCGCGGCTCTTCCACTTTCATTTAATTTCCCGCGACACCAATCCGTGACACTTCGTTCAACCAACACATACATAGACACACACGCACACGTACATACACCTAGCGTAGGATATTTATCGTCAAACTGTCGCACCTACCTTGTCACTGTGCACTCCCAGATATTTGCTTTCGAGCAAAATCGTTCGCAGATCTATAAACCGTTGGATCTACGAAAATGACAGAATCCCGCAAAAAGCTTTTATACACTTTGCGACGTGATTCGGCTACCGTGCAATATTAGCGGTTGAAACTTTTAACGCCGGATATCCGGCCCCGAATCGTAGGTTTTAACTTTGCAGTTTTGCGAAATCTAAAAACTCTCATGTTACGATGCTAGTTCTCGCCGTTCATTCCGTAGAATTACGCAAAATTCGCTAGGACGAAGTTGAAAACGTTGCTGGCACCGATGTTGCACCGGTACGTACCGAAATTGGAACAATTTAACAATGATTAATTAGGACGTGATCAGCGGTAGATTGCCTCTTCGTTCGTGCCGAGTGCCGTACGCCCGCTAATTCACGGTAACCAATCGCAGTGTGTGCGCGTACTTGAGATTCGGAAGTGGTACGGTTGCGCGATGATCGATGACGAGAGGCCCTCCGTTTCGGCGAGCCACGCCACGCCACACCACACCACGGCATACCATACTATGCCAGGGATAGACACCAACTGGATAAGTGGTCCTCGGAAACAATCTTCCTGACGCGCGATTGATCGCCGTTAGTGATCGATGAAAGGATCCGGCGAAATTGTCGTTGTCCGCATCGACGAAATAAAACTCTAACGGTAGGTCCTTGTTGAGCCTGAGCCTGAACTTCGTAGATAAGGTTTCGTTATACAATGGGGTGCACTTCGACTTGCCACCCAAGATTACACCGAACGATCGATCATTCGGTCAAATAGAGGAATTCTTTTGTTTATCCACCCGAAATTAGCTTCCTCCTGTGACCCTCACCACCATCGACTCGGGGGTGTTATAGTTTGCCATAAGAGCAACTGGTTTCTTCTCCCTCGTTTTTTCTACATTCTGCTCCTTTGTACTGAACTATAATTCGAAAATTGTAGCTTAACTGATTTCGTTACAATTCCTTAGTTCCAAGCGATTATTGATATCGGGTCATCGGATGAAACTAAGACCTCATGTACCCCAGTGAAAGTAGATTAGCAAAATGATGATGTAGAGCGAGTGTATGAAACACCGCGGAACAGAGAATCTTAGCATCTGGGCGTACAGTTAAGCGCATATCACGAAGGTTGTGCAAGATCGTTGGAGGCACTTGCCTGCTGCAACTGCACAAGTCACCAGCTTGCCGCTGTAATCATACGCAGTTTATGTAGGTAGCGTAGGTTCAGTAGTAACCCGTTATTCGCATTGTTGTATCCCAGTGTGTATACGAGAGAGAAATTTTCGCGCATGGATCGAGCACCTCGGGCTAAATCGGCCGGATATATACATTTCGCCCCGTGGAAGCTCTCTTACGTCATGTTCGAACGCTTACGTAAAGTTCTCGGATGACAGGTAAGCGGAAATGTTGATGCCACTGAATTGCCATTTCCCTCGTATCGCCTATCGCGAATCGAGAGCGCAGTATCTGCGCCTCCCAAATATCGCGTAATATGTCAATGGTTCGCGATTTAGACGCTCGTCGATGGTGCGACCAGTCTTCGCTCGAGTGAAATATACGGGGAGTAGCTGACGGAAAAGAAGCGAATGCTGCAGCGACATAGTTCGTGCTGAAGTACTCTTAAAGTCTGGGGACAGATATTTATACGGGGTATTTTACAAACCGTGTCGACTGAGAACGGGTTGCGAAAGTGAGCTACTTTCTCTTCTGTTCCTGGATCAAAGGGTATGGCCTGCTCCAATAAATGCAGGTTCATTTTGCTAAATATTCATAAGAAGATTTATGTCCCCTGTAAATTCGACCAATCGAAGATTCCAAACTAACGACTTTCCTGTGGATTATTCGCACTGCGACTACTTCACCCCTTCTGATATAATTCTTATTCTTTACTATGTTCTGCACTTGGTACTCCGTCATCCAGTCCAAGACCTCTGTTGACGGAAGGGTAAAACAGAGGGCTTACGTGGGTTTCCTAATTAATACCAAACAACAGAAACTAGGTCATTTATGTTGAACAGTGGTCCTATTAACTCTTGCCCTGATCACTCTAGACCCTTCTTCCCCTCTTGGGCGAGTCTCGGTAAAGAGGGCGAGCTGCTTCGCAAACCACCATATAATCAGATGACTTACCCAGTTTACAGTGAAACAATATAGGTAATCAAAGTTTCGCTGAACCAGTTTCGCGTTCGATCGGCTCTGCTCCACTCCGGAACGAAATTCCGTGGTGCTGGCTGGTTGGCTTGCTTACCGGCTGGCCGATGCACCTTCACGAGGAACATAAACCGAAGGCAGCCGAGCAGTCCGAAACGTCGGGAAGTCAATTAGATCGCGAAAATTGCATTTAAGAGTGCCTTGCTGGGGATAGTGGATGCAATTGCAGCAGTGGTTACAAAGGGAAAGGCTCAGTCGACTCCTTCTCTGGCGCTCATTCGCGGCCCTCTCTGCCTATGGTAATGCGAAGGAACGGCTGACCAGGCCGCGACCGTACCGCTTGTAATGTACCTTAAAAGCTTACATTCGTACCTGTCAGCACAAAGGCCTGGCCTCCGAAATTTGCTGACCGATCGCTTGCCGGCACGCGAATTGCTCTCCGCCTGCATAATGATCAACGTCTGCCGTCAGCGGGTCTACTTACCGCACCGCGCTGATCGCCTTCGTAATCACTGTTTCCCTCTCGGTTTCACTAAAATTTACAGAATTAATGGTACACGCGTGGACTGATCTTGTGTCGAATGCAAGCGCTAAGATGTTTTCGTGGGTGATACAAGGACATACAACGAGTACATATATGTATGTTACTCTTATTGATCCAGTATTCTAATGGGTTGTAATAAATCATTTGAGAAGTTGCGCTCGTGTCTACCTCTTAGATCTTTGCCTGTGGCTAAGCAAGTGAAACAATGATAATTGATTCGTAAGGTGGTATTATTATCAAGCTACTGATATTGCTAAATAGTTTAATGAAAATGATTACTAATGCAACAGCCAGTATTAAAAAATATCAATAGGTGGAAATTGAAATCTTTAACACTTTTCCTCAAAAAATATCGAACAAATAGAGAGTATGTATGCAGTATTCGTAATAACAGTTCCTAAAGTAATAGTATTCGTTCACGAAATACCGGTAAAAAGTAGAATGGATTTTATGTTTGTATCGCTTGAAGGAAATTTGCACTAGCTTACAGAGATACATTATGTGCGAAGGTAACACTACAGCAATGTGATGCCGTGTTATTACACTGACTACCGGCGAGGTAAAAACAGAGGAAAAAAGTCGGTAGGAAAAGAGAAGAAGGGGTTGGTGGCGGCAGTGCAGCGGGACCGAAACCCGAGGCCAAGTGGAATATATACGGTATAACCGACACGGGTAGGAAATGTGGGAGAAAAAGCGAAAGACACTCGGGAACGACGAAAAGACAGGCAGACAGACAAGATAGGGAGTACCAGGAGAAGACAAGAATGTTGATTGGCCTCAAATTGAATCCCATCCATTTATCACTCTCGGCTTGCTACTTCTTCTTTCTCACTCTCTCTCTCACTCTCTCTCTCTCTCTCCCTAGCTCTATCTGTCCATCTTCTTCGTGGTCTGTCATTCCCGTCTTCTGTCTGTCTTCGTCTGCCTCATTCCGTCCCTTCGATGATCACAAGCAAAAATCGCGAACTTCCTTAGCCCTTGGCATCCCTTTCGCAGGGCGGTCAACCGAAATCGCAGGAAACCACTTCTTGGAAGCAGGGACCGAATTTCTTATAGAAATGGCCATTCACACCAGCT
Source organism: Trypoxylon attenuatum (assembly GCA_963989405.1). Taxonomy (NCBI): domain Eukaryota; kingdom Metazoa; phylum Arthropoda; class Insecta; order Hymenoptera; family Crabronidae; genus Trypoxylon; species Trypoxylon attenuatum. The sequence goes on from OZ022489.1 coordinate 27,007,518, forward strand.
TCACTGACCTCCGTGAGGCTATAATTTACGCCAGTGTCGAGGTATACAGAGAGTCGAGAGAGTCAAGAACTTTTTAGTGCCACTTAGCCCCGCGGCGTATCCCTCGGACACTTTATAGGGATGTAAAATTAATTAGAGATCCTCTGAGAGTGGGCATCTACCGCGGCACTATGCGATGGCAGCTTAATCGAGATCTATTGGCGACTTTTTTCTTGGCCAGATTTCTCGGCTGGGACGAGCCACTTACCTTCCGATATGGAAAACAAGAGTAATCGCGTACATTGAAATTTAATATTTCAATAAAAATGTCCGGTTCAATAAAATAATCTCTGGGTAAAGTTCTGCCACTCGGTAAACAAATATCCTCGCGTGTGTGGATATGTTTAATTAGGACCAGTCGAGTGTCGGGTGGAACCACAGAAAGAGAGTAAGCTCTTTCGGTTTCATTGCACTGGGATATCCGAAGATCGTGCTCGAGGGTGTAACGTGTTGGCACGTATGTAAATTGTCGGTGCTCGAGCGAAATTCGCAGCAAATCTCAATATAATTCTGTTACACGCGCTAATAAAAAGGCAGGCGAGCAGAGCAAGCGCGGCGTACGTGCCGAAGAGGGTATTTTTTTTTTTTTTTTTTTTGGGAGGGGACGAGTATTATGCGAGATCGCGTTAATGGGGTCGTTTCGCGCGAGGAATAAAATTGGTCCAGATGTATGTAACGATACAATTATCGTTACCAGCGGAAGGAGAGCACGAATCGCGAGTTGCATATTTAGTTTTGTACTAGGGCATTTCGTTGAGTCGGGAGATTTTTTTCCGCGCGAAGATACTTTCCGGAGAAGTACATTATGCAAATTGACTTCAAACCTTCTGATTGCTCAATTAGTAGAATATTTAAATGTCCACGTTTTTCAAGGGTTCTTCAGTATTCGATCGGAAGCCGATCGAAAACTAATAGAATCTCAGATGAAACTTGAACGTATTAATGAGATATCTATAGATTATGAAAAGCGATAACGCGATATAATATTAAATGAATATGCTAAGCAAGTGGAAGTAATTTGATACTGGAGAGAGAATTAATGTCAATATATTCTTGCATAAAATTGAAAGAAACTGTTGCACAAGAAATGGCGAAAGATGTTAAATATCCCAAGGGACAGAGAGAGAGAGAGAGGACGAGAGTTCAGAATTGAACATACCACGGGAGAAAGAGAGAGTAGAGAGATTTACTTGAGCTCTTCAGAAAGCCCTGAAGGAAAAATCTGATACGACTAGTCGACTGCGAACTTTCAAACACGGTTAAATTTGACGTATTGCGGCAAGTGAAATAACCGCACGCGTGGATGGACTTATTCCATAAGATATTACGTTTATACACGCGCGATGTTATTTCACTCTCCGCTTGGGCATGCACGAATCCCGTGAGCCGTGGAAAATAACAGAAATTCTCCATTTCCAGCCACTTCCGGCGCGCCTTATCCGCATACGGCGATAAACCGCACATGTACATACACAGTGTGGGAAATGAAAATATTCAGACACTCGAATACACTAGGATTCTCTTGATCATATCTTAATTATTGATACATCGATACAAATCATTATCACAATTCTCTCCGTTAATGGGCTAATAAGGTTTTACTCATATTTTCGCTAAACTTTTTTTCTATAGAATAGATTCTTTCAGCAATTTTAATTTGCTTCTGGGAAACAACTCTGCAGCGACGCATAATAAATCTGTTTGAAAAGAAGCAACAGCAGATTTCATATTAAATCTACTTGAATTAAATGTTCCTCTGTGAACATTTTTTTTCTATCCTATTATAATAATAATATCCAATTTTTTAATCCTCCTGCTCCCATCTGCTTAATTAGCAATATCCGAATAATCGGATATATTGTAGCTGTACGATATATCCATTTTTCTTTTTTTTCTTCATTCCCTTATCCTTTACAAAATTTCTGTTCTGCTAGTTGGATCTTTTAATTGGTCTTTTAATTAATATGTTCTTCTCTTTGTTACAGGTAAGTGCACCATTCTACCGCTAATCAGATTAGTCTACAAGTCTCGAGCGGTAAGTAATGCTCTAAACACGCGATCAAAGCACCGGTGAATTATCTTCACCGGCGAATTGGCCGATTAATCATTTCCCGGTGCGAAGCGCGAGAATCAATAAATGGATCGCTTGGTGTAATAAGTGAAAATCCATAAGCGTGCGTTCTCTTTCAGCGGATTTCACGTGGATTAACCGGCCGATTTCGATTTGCGCGAGACATGTCTATAGGTGATTAATGGATTCGTGGATATAATTAATTCCGCGTGAGGTTGCGCCGCGCCGCCTTTTTCGATATATATATATATATATATATATATATATATATAAAGAGGCGGACGGTTTGCAGCTTCCATACCGCGTTCGCGCAGAGCCTTAGTTCGAATTAATGAGGTAACTCCATATTAGGGAGCATTGTGCGGGGCGCCGCGTCGTGAAAAAAATTCTCGCCGAATTGCCCTCGTTAAAGACTCCTCCTGCACTTGACGCACGGGGAAAGGAGAGAAAAGGAAGATCGAGGGTTTGAGGCGGTACCGAGATAACGATGATATACAGAGTGCCACGCGGCGTGTAGGTTTAAGAAACAGAATGATTTTACTTAGGGAACTGACTTCAGGACAAACAATTATATTTTTTTCTAATTAACTTCTGAGAAAATCAGGCTCAATACTGGATCAATTAAAAAGATCCAAATGTCTCATCAGACTGGACGCAATTTGATTAAAGTATATATAAATCACTTTAAATAATTATAAGACTTTGATCCCTTGAAAATTGATCACTCTTGATTACGTTAAATCATCACCTATTTAAGACTGGGGACAAATCAATTAAGTCTGAAGAAACATTTTTTAAATGAATATATTTGTAAATGAGAATTTACTGTTCTACTACTGTTCTACGATTTACAATCATTTTACTGATTGGGGTTTGTTTCTAAGTCTGAGTATGGGACAGTAGTGGTACGTTTGCATCAAAAGTATTGCAAATACGAATCGGTTGGCACTCATAATATACTCGCATAAAAAGCATCCGATAAACTGAAGATAGGCAATATAGGCTTTTTAGCTAGTCGATTTTGCTTAATTGCTCGCCGATGACTCCTCGAGCAATTAGCTGTGCAATCGGTAGTTCTAAAAATCTTGTGTTTAATGATAGTCTCCTTAGGGGTGCGCGACTCGAAACTATAGATTACATTCAGACAGGATAATTGGTCGGCAGGGGCCACTGGACGCAGCTGCACCATTATAATTGCAGACTACTCGCCACTCGTGGAAAAAAAGTGTAGGTATAATTCGTTCATCGGGTGCAATTTCTTATTTTTCTCAGCCCTCTGGCGCCACGTGCAACCGTCCGCAGAGTCTCTGCAAGACCGCGACACCTTCAACTTCAGAATCAATTTCATCTTTAATTTAATAATTGCGTAAAAAAATTAAAATAGAAATCAGTTATTTGAGGGAAAAAATGGAAACACTGTACAGAGAATGTTTATGCAATATGGAACTTATGTAGTGTCATTTTAATGTATCGCAAGCATGTTCTTTTTAGAGTTCTGTATTCATCACTTCGATACTGTTCCACAGTAATAAGTGCATTTTATGTACTGGGAACTCTTCATTTTCATGCTTTTAGTCGAAACTTACGCTTATCATCTGTTTCACATCTATTTGCTAATAGCAGAGTAGAACATCTCTGAATTAAATGAAACTATATTTCTTTTTCGAGGGAATGAACGAAGCTTACAATTTCCATCAAAGAATAATTGTTGAAATGCGACGCGCTTGTTTAATGTAATCATTTTCCTGAGTTTCAACATTCGCGTCATTAGTTGAAAACAACCGCTGCAAGCGTGGAAATATACGCGGCACGGTTCTCTTTGGAACTCGGCGTAGTGGCAGCAGGTGATCTTGAGTTATTACACTGTAACTGTAGTGCAAGCTTAGGATTGCCAGGTGCGCGAAAAAAGCAAGGTCCAAGCATTTCTCCAGTTGGAGGAATAATCTTGCAGTCGAAGTTTTACCGCGAGAAAAACAATTCTTCGCAGCGGCCTTATGCTTCCGAGCAATCGATCTTCGCTAATGCTCCGTCTTCTTCCCCTTCAATCCTATTGACAGTTAAAATTCGGGTCGATCAGCATTTTTTCGCGAGAGAGCCACGCCGACAAATGATTGATAACAGGGATAAACTTAGATGCCAGTGACTGGCAAGAGTATTTTTTTGTTCGCCCGATGAATTGCAAACAATATTTGACAAACATATTCTTTCACCCTCTCATATGCACTCGCGTATTCGTATACATATTGATACAATCCATCCTCTTGGTTAATCGACTCACGCGTCAAGAGTTTCGCAACATGCGACGCGGGAAAAATAATAAAACAACGACGAACGCGAATGCAAAGATTTTTCGTGCGCGAATTCCCTGATTCAAGCTCTTCGCGTGAATTTTAAATTTCAATAGTCTAGTATTTCGTATCGAGGATAGTATTATTGTTAATTATTGTTGAATGAATTTTAAGTGGAATGACGAGGTCTGAATACTTATTGATTGCAGGATTGGGTTATAATTTTGCTTGATTTATTATTGAAACTGTGGCGAAAGATAAATTTGGATAAGGAGATTTATTCCAGGGCTCCTTTGGTTCTGGGATTGCTGGAACAGTAATAGCTATTCTTGGAAGAGGGTCCTGTTTCCTTGCGTAACGCTCCTTTGGCTTTCCACCTAACTTATCCTTGTCTAATTGGTTTGTCCGAACCAATATCTTCCTCCATCCTTCTCTCGCGGTCCCAGTTCTATCACAACTCGTAAATGTTCGTTCGGTCTCATCAGGGAAACTTCCACATGCTGGTTTTACTGGTGAGCTCTTTATAATTAGATTCTTCGAGAAAAAGAAAGGAATAAGAAACCAAAGTCAGGTGTAATGAACCTTATTAACAGTACAATTACCAATGTCTCAATATTTATTATTTGTTCCAATAAGTTACTATTTCTTATTTGCAATAATTTAGTAATTTGATATAGTACTCAATTATTCACTGGGATCACTTAATTCAAACGCCGAATTCCAGTTTCAGTTTTATTTGAAACGCTATCGACTGCCGAGACAAATAGTGTCTTTTTTCGTGTCTATCGTATTTTTCAATGCATGTGCTTCACTTTGAGAGGTAAAATGAAAGAGAGAAGAAAAAAGTCTGTCGCGTCGCTAGACGATACTAATCCTGAAGGACATAGTTAACAGTTGACTCGTTCGCGACTAAATGCGTCTCGATGGAAAATAGCTCTGTATTTTCGTGAATAAAAAAGACTGTTGGGGTGAAATGGTAAGAGACTTGTCGGACGTAGAATCTAGCAGTGATTTATAACAGAACTCTATATAGAAGAGTGCGGCGAAAGTAGAAAATGGTTATTGGGGAGAAAATGCAAAAAATATAGTCGCGTCTATATTTTCACAATAAATCTGCATCTTTTAATCTTCCACATTCGCTTTATTGAGTCCCGAGTGTAACGTGTTTAAGGACACTGCGCGGAGTTTAACGCGATCTAATCTACTTAGTTTGGTGTGCCTTGTGAAGAAGAAATCTTTCTCTTTCTTTTTCGTTTTCTCACTCTCTCACCATCGAGCTAAGTGGTTTAGTTTTACGAATGGTCGAGATCCGTAAGAGCCAACACTAAATTGGAACGTGCTCGTCCTTTCCGAGGGGGAAGCCAGTCGCGGGCCACAAGCCCAGAACGGACTCCGTAGATTTTCTGCGAGCACCCTTGAAAAGACGACAGTTAAGCTAGCGCTGCGCGGCGCGGCGCACGCGGATCGAACTTTCAAAGTGAATTTAGACTATCGAATAACGACGCGATGGGGAAAATGTTCATCTCTCTCTCTCTCTCTCTTTCTCCGCTTTATTTACCGCTGAGCCGTCGATTGTTAAAGGCGCATTTAAGCGCACCGAAAAATATCGCGATTGAGCTTCACCGATTTCGGGTGTTCTCGAAATCTACATGGTTTCGGGGTTTTGTTATCGTTTTTTAGATCGAGCGCGCTTTACACGACATTTGACAAATGACGCATGTCACGCCGGAATAACCGATCGGATTTTATTGCATTCGAAAGGGCAAAGGGTGGCGGGAAAAATTGCGGTTAAAGGACGCACACGTTCGACTAGAATCGCGCATTGAAACGTTTTGATTGAGTACGAAGTGCGAAACGGAACGTGGCCAGTTCTGGGATGGTGTCACAGCGAGTGTCGATGCAGTGTGATGCCGTATGGGCGAAATCGCCTTTCCACTCGATCCATAAAATTTTTAATCGTGATCACATATAGACACCAGGAATACTGGTGAACGTGGAAAATTCCTGTGGTAATTTTGCGCGTTTATCGCATTATCGATTACCGGATTAAAATGTGTGAAATATGATTTCGGCCTGGGCTGGTTAAACAGCGAATCTGATTATCGCTCCTGTTTTTGTTTTGCTCCCATTGTGGAAACGTGTCGCGATAAGGTAACGGGCGTGCACCACCACCGATCGCGCATTAGCGAGATGGATTTTCATGGAAAGTACTGCCAACCGATCCGATCCATTAATTCAGTTGCAAAGACACTGCATTTCTCTCTTCGATCTGTCGATTTTTCCAACTTCCGACTCATTCCCCGTTGCCATAAAAAACAGGAGTTCATAAAATGAGTTTGTCACCAGACAAATCAATTTCTCTCCATGCAAATTCTCATGAAATCCTTAACAGTTACAATGCTGTTGGATCAGTAACTTTAGTAGGCACACGAACTTGTTCGACACTTTGATCCTTCCTCTAATACAAACTCCAAGTGTATTCTCGAATCGAATGGAAAGATGAAAAACTGGAGAAAACCGTGCTACCGCCGCAGGATATCTGCATAGAGTTCCGGAGCTAGTGCAGCATCGGTATCAATTTTGCTGTAAGGGAGGATACGCGGAATCAGCCACACACAGCCAGCGTTTTCCCGTTGCAACAGCGAATTACAGTGGAATGGAGGAGAAAACCGGAGGAATACAGGGCAGTAAGGAAGCAAGAAAGTATATATTGTCATTTTGGCCTTTTCTTGCTGGTGGAAAATGGGCCAAGTGTAAAGCAGATGCAGCGTGGTCTGCCACGGAAGCTTCTTATGCAGCGAAAGGAAGAGTAATAGGGAAGTGAACTGGTAGCACGAAAGAGAGAAAAATATGCTGATGAAGAGTAGGAAAAGATCTCTGCAGGTCGAACGGAGCGTGTTTGTGGCTTAAAAGAAATACTCTGGCCGCTCTCTCCGTTTTTTAACTGTCGGCAAATGCATTGCGGCTTGATTGCTCCATAAACCTCTGTAACTTGGAGAGTAGCATTCCACATAAATCCACGAATGAATAAGCATCTTTCGTTTTTGCACGCGATATTGACATCCACGGGGCAGTGTTAACAAAGCGGCAACGATTTAAGTCGAATCTATTTGCTTTTTCGAGTCCCGAACAAGAGGTAATAAGAAGAAAACGAAAAAAGATAATACGCGAAAAAACTTGCCGCTTCTCCCAGTCAATTTGTCTCTTACTTTTCCTTCGCTCCGACGTAATTTATGATGAGCCGAGCATCAATACGCCGTCCATCGATTTCGTTCCCACGCGGTCGGGGAAAAGAAAAAAAAAAAAAAACACAGAGTGTTTTAAATGCTCCCGAGACGGGCGAAATAATCGTTCACACATCGAGGAGCACTGCTGAATAAAACATGCCGACTAAACTCCCCAAACGGAGACCATGACCGCGAATAACAAACACGAGAGGAAGAGGGAGAGAAAGAGAGCGTCTTCTTGAAATTCGCGGCCAAACAAGATTAAATATCAACGCCCGGAGGTTTCGAGGATCCCGCAGGAGTCGTGGTGGTGTTGGCCGGTCCTCTTGGAGGTTGTCGGGTCGCGGTCAGGCGTACTTACTGGCCGTAAAGTGGAGCCGAGTATAAATGCACGCCCGGCCGCATGAGCGTGGAAGAGGATGCACATTGCACACCCACGAAACACGGACCATCCCGCAAACCCGGCCTTCTGTGGCCCGGCCATTCCTTATCGGGACATTTTTATGACCGACATTCTCCGTGCTCCTGAGAACCGTCGCCACCACTGCCTCCTGACTCTTTTCACTGTCTCTCTGTTTAGCAGAGAAGAAGAAGAAGAAGAAGAAGAAGAAGAAGGCGTAAGAGAAAAAATCCAAACGCAAACAGAAGCCACCGGAAACGATCTTTCGCCAAAGCCGATTGTTCGAGATGCACTGCATTGCCTCTTTGCACAACTCGTGAGACTTACCTTACTGCGTATTCGACAAAAGATTGAAGGCAATGACGTCTTCTCGAATATTTGTACAATACTCTGCTAGTTCAGTAACTACATCTCAAGCAGGGAGTTTAATTCTTTCTTCTTTTACACGAATTCTTTTTAAAATCTTCTCAGTGTGGATTTCCTTGGTTGTTTTCAACTGGTTAGAGTTTTCAGTGAAAAGAATTAACTAGTTGTTTTGAAAGAGAATAGCAATAAGATACGTGTATAGTTTTCGATCGTATTACGAGAAACGTATTAATTGCTGCGATATATTAATTTCTATAGGTTATTATTACCGAATAGAAGGTTTCGTTCTTTGGGAGTTCTCTACGAGCGTATTCGGTTAAATTATACGGGAGCCCTTCGGCGAACGCGGAGGTAGGTAGAGCCCCCGGTCTGCGATTTGTAAGTCCGATTCGTAGTCGAGAAATCGATCTCTCGATTCATTATACACGGGACCTCTCATTAACGCGTACGCGTTTCGCTTCGACCAACCGAACATGTGCGTCTCTCGTTCGTCTGCATGCTCTGTGGAGTCTTAATTCAGGAATACCGAACGTCTGTGTCGGTTCTATGGGAGTCGTATTGCAGGTGTCTGGATCGCGTCGGGTAGGTCAGGATTTTCTCGTGAAATTTTCCTGTCGTGAAAACCAAAAAAAAAATTCCAGATTTTTTCTCACGAATACTAACATAAGTGTGGGTAGAATAATGGAAAGAACTGTGATTTTAGGTTCTTTCAAACACTCCAAAATAATGGTGTCGCATAGATATTGTTCAGAACAGTCATATAGATTTTAACGTCTCTGTCCTTTTTTAATTCACGGTTGTCCTGTATTTCAAGCTAGGAATCCTAGAGAAATCTGACTTCGGCTTTACAAAAATGTTGTACCACATTTTAGCACAAATTCCTAAATTCTTACGTTGGATAATTATCTTAGTGAAACAAATAGTCCATAACGACGTACTATTACTAAAAGATCTGCAAGATGATATGTGTCAGGTTGAAAACTATTACGTTAAGATGACTTCGTCGACTATTTGACTATTCAGTAAGGATTTCCATTTCGGAATGGAACCTCTTACTTAGATGAGGTTCTTCCCTTAACTATCAACATAATCGTATCCTCAAATCCGTGTCTTGATTCACGACTAGCCTTCACTGAGCGAAAGATGAGAGAAGATTCCGTCGAAAATTCGCGATTAACCTTCGACAGAAAAAGCTGGACCGCCAGTTAACGAGGACATCGGCGAAATTTCTCCAAGCGCGAAAACCGCATTTCAGTGGGTTCGTAAGCAAAAAGTCGCTGCCGGATTCGCAGGCAACGCGCGGAACGAGAATGCAAGCTGGGGGAGAAAGAGTGCTAATACCTAAATAATTGCTGGCTGAACCTGATATGATTTAATAGCCCTCTGGCCGAGCGCTGGAGGGGTCGGAGGGATGCTTAGGGAGATACAGAGTGAGAGAAGGAAAGGGAGAGAGATAAAGTGAGAAAAAAGAAAGGTAGAGAGTCGCGACTGGCTCGCGCCGGGCAAAAAAGGAAGCCTGGGTGTTGTTGGTCGCTGGTGGGCGATAAACGAAGCTACCACTTCAACTGGATACTCTCCTGACTCGACGAAGAACTTCTCTCACTCTTCTCGTGACCTTCCTGAATCCTCTTTAGTATTCACGACGTTTTCTTAGTGCACACAGTCCCGAAAGAACTTCCCTGCAATCCTTAACACCCTACGATAATCGCCAGGAAATTTATTCAATAAGATATTTCAATTCTTTTATTAACGGTGTCATTACTATCGGTGTTTAGAGCCACTTAACTGAGGCTGATTTAAATAAATTCAAGCAACTAATCAATGCAAGATAATCATCCTTTTATAGGAATTTTAATGTAATATGATTTCAAATTATTATCCTCATAACATATCCTCTTATTAACTCGGAATGTTCTGAGTAATTTCTCGCGCTGATAACAGATTCTTTATTCGTTTTTCCGTTGGATCTAAAGTAATTTTTCCTGATGAGGGTCTTGATTAAGAATAATGGGTTTGAGCACGAGCAGTAGTAGAGGGAAAAATCGTGTTTATATTAACATTTCATTACATCGGTAGTAGCGCATTGACTGGAAATATTCCATCGTACCAAACTAAATAATCTATAACGAGACGAGGTCGAGAAGTAAAATTCTTGTAGAGACGACGAGCATGACTCATCGGTAGTTAGGGTTTATCGAACCCGAGGACTCGGTGGTAACATGTTTCGAAGTTTTTCGTGACCCCGATATATGATTACATTATGGATGCATAGGAGCGAGCACACTCCCCGATCGATATTACGCGTGGCTCATTAAGATGATTAGCATAATCGAGTGGCGAGCGTCTCGTTTCGCACTGGAGACACGGCCGCGGTCGTGTTTGACGGCGTGCACGTAGTAAACATGATGCATGAATGGGTGAATATGATATATATCACGCGATGGGACTAGCAGAGATAGAGTTCCAGAATATATATCTCTCAGCAGTCAGGGTTTATTTGAAATATTCAACATTTTCGCGAATAACCCTTGGCTATGCATCTCGATGACGCAGGGCGTATTCTCGCACGATCTAATAAACACTCGTTACTCGTTGAATCTGATTTTTAAACACTTCTTTAGTTTCTGTGCAAGTCGAAAATATTGAGATATCTCAAAACATTAGGTAATATATTACTTAATTTATTGTAATTTACGATAGTTTTATCTTTAAATAATTAGTTTTATTTCGAAGTAAACGTAACACACTGGGTTTTATACTTGGTAAATTTCAATATATCATTTATAACAATTACGAACATCTTTTCCCTTGTGTGCCTATAAAATTCGCCTAAACCAGCTAATTTTCTTAAATCCCACCAGCGATATTAATTTCACAATTCATTACGAATCCGTGTCCACTGTCGGGCTATGAATATTCACCGTTGCCGGAAGTTGCCGTGCCGGTAGAGCGAGAATTCCAGTAATAAGTGGGTTGCCCCGTGATTACGAACGGGTTGGAACTGCATCGCGAATAGTTTGGTTACACTTAACAAGGGCAGCATTAGAGTGATTCGGAAGTTATGCGTACGATTCAATCAAATGTGCGTGGTACGGTGTATCGGTAGATTACATCGAACCACACGCGATCCGTGAGGATTTTCGCAATTGTGAGAGGAACATAGAGAGATAGAGATATGTATATATACTTAATACAATAAATAGAGTAAGCATGAGAAATCGAAGGTGGACAGGACGAGCGCAATGCCATATCCGATTAGTCGGCATCTAGAGTTACTAAATCCCAGTGCATCGTACCACCTCGTGCCTCGATATTAGTGGGTAATAATATCGGGTAACGAGTAGGTAGCTCGACGGTAGCTCTCTACGGAAACCGAGGATACACTTATTGTTAAAGGCTCGTCTGGCCTTTAGAGATTAGCGTAGGATGCGTTATCGCGGGTTTTGTGTTACCTTACCGTACTCGTCGCAGTTTGTTCTGTCGTAGTGAAGCTGGATTTTTAACAACTTGATCTTGTGTATTTCTCTATGTTCACATGATCTTCATTATGACTCGTTATCACTCAATTTCATATGAATTATTGTAGAAAAGAAATATATTGAGTTAAATACTAAATTAAAATATGTCAGATTCATGTGTCACGTTTTCATGTCATTTGAAGTGATGTTTTCTTAATAGTTAATCATTAAACAGGAATTTTATTCTGAAAATAATTTTTCTGCACTACGATTAAAATCACGAGTATATTTGTTAAATTCAGAGCTTCGAATGCACTCGTGTAGTACACTCACTTTATATGCGAAAGAAATGGTAATAAAATAGTAAATATTGCGGGTTATTTCAACCAAAGAATTAATTTTATTATCATGGAATTCAATAATATAGTAAATGGTTTATTTATTCCGTTTTTCTCCCAAATATAACAATATTTCCATAAAACTGCCAAATGTTATCGTAACATTATTTTGCGTCGTGTAAATGAAAAATATTGGCGAAAAATTGTTCTAATCTAGCTAAGTCTATTCGTACTAAATGATTAATAAATATTCAAGTAGACTGAACTCTTGTGCATTGTACATACAATATGTATATTTTAGTATGAAACTGTCAGCGTACAGTAGTCGTTGTCGGAGTACATACAGATTTTGGTATAATTCCGCGGACGCAATACCCAAACGCTTTTTGCGTGAGCCGTGATTATTTCGTTTCTGGTCCCCTTGTTAGCTGTGCTACCGTAAATACGACTGGCCCGTGTTCCGATTGACAAATCAATTTGTAGCAAATAAAACGCGCCAATTGGACGCGGAGCGCGTATCCGATTTTTCCTCACCATCTCTCTCTCTCTCTCTCTTTCTTTCGCATCCTCTGCATTTCACTCTACACTCCCACTCGTACTGGTACGTATTGTTAGTGGATTTTTTATGGAAGAGTCGCGTCTCGATAATTTTTTTGAAGCATTGATTTTGTCGAATTCACGATAGAACTATATTCTCGAAGCACCGAGCTCTACTGCGTTTTTCCTCTCCTCTTCGCTTTCTCTTCCTTTCTCCTCCTTTCTCTGTGCATGCACGGATATGACGTCGATAAATATTTACTTGGCAAACTGTTTAAAACTAGAGCATTTAATACGAGCAGACTCAAAGCGCTCTCGAAGCGAGGGAAAATCGCAAGGCGAACGCAAAGGCAGGGAAAAGCTTGGGCGCACTCCTTCGCATCATCCCTCGTACTATGGCACGAAGCAAGAGGAGTCCACTTGGTCGATGCGGCGCGAGTCGACGTATGCAAACCTGAAAAATGCAGAATTTACTGAACGCCCGAGCAACGCGAAAGAATCTCGGTAACGATGCGATCTTCGCACGACTCGATTTCAAGGCGATACCACATAAAGCACGTATTTTCAACTGAATCTTATTGCTGTGTGCACACCATCATTATTGTGTGTTGGAAATATTCGAGAAAATTTTCAGTTATTAACGTTCTCCTACTTGAATCTTACGACACTGACAGTAAGTTTCCATTGATATTTAGCCATTTGGAGAAACAAATATCTCCATTTATTCGTCCTTTCGATTATCCTTTCTCTTATACCCTTTCACGGTTGCCTCCCTTCTCTTCGTAGAACTTCGAAGAGAACCAAAGCGTCAAAGCAAACGAGTCATACGCAAGTGTGCGTTGGTTTGTAGATCTTCCGGATGCGAATGCGTATTGTCGCGTTCGATTTACGACATGCCCCCACGAGGTTGTAACATTTACATAAATTGACAGACACGTATGTTCGGCGGGCAGAGATCCTCGGTGTATAAATCGTGGACGATGCCTCGCCACCGTGAAGAAAACGCACACATCGATCATTTAAATAAATGAAGAAGATTCCGATTCTCCTTTATGTTTCCTTGGTCATTATAATAAAGCTGTGACGGTTCTTTGTCAAACAACGCGGTGCTTCGAATTTGCAAATATTCACGGAATGCACGCCCGCATTCGTGTTACTTCGGGCTTATGTTGTATCTCGTGAGAGACTCCGGGCCACCAGTGAAATTCTCTCTAATTTATCGAGCGCTATCTTTTGCCTTGAACAATTCCACTGCTCTTTTATACGCTCGAGATAGAGCGAAGTGGAAAAAGTTATCGTATCTTGGAAAGTTTCCTTGATACTCTATTGGATGATACATGCAGCGTTGGGGAGTCTACGTATACAGGGTGAACCACGTAAAGTGATCGCTTCTGGTATTACAGGATCAGGTGAAATTTTTGTTCCTCAGGTAATATGGATCGAACAAGGCTTCAAGAAGATTATGATACATTCTGTTCATTTCTTTTTTTACTTTAACTAGGTGTCGAGTCTATTTCCATGCATTTTCTAAGGGTTGTTTAATTCTAATTATGTACGAGAAAAATTTCCAGTAACAATCAAGTAATTAGACACCATTTCGTTCAGATTGTTCACCCTGTATATGTCTCCCGATTAGTCGGAAAGACTAGTTAGCTGAGGGAGATGACCCTGAAGGACAGCGATCGATGGACGATGGAACTAAAGCTCGCGGATAGAATTTCGTCAGTGAGTAGAGCCTCCGAGTAATGTACGATGAAAAGTGTACGGAAGTGCGGGAGACGGCAACGTTCTCATCTGGCAGAGATCCGCGGTGATAGGCGCTAGACAGAAGGGTCCCATGTACTTTACTGATTCCGAGGAAATAGCCATCCGCTCAGATGAGTATCTTCGATCCACTGGCACTGTCATCCGGCACTATCCAACCAACGGAATCGAATGGATACCCCAACTTTTATTTCCTTTAATCTCGTCCGCTCTTCGGAAAACCCCTCTTTACTCGATACATTTTATTAACGAGCGTTTATCCACCGTGCACGAAGCTTTATAGCTCCGAAGCTTGACGATCGGCGCGAAGACGGAAGAACCCTTGCCAAAACCCTTTTTCATGCCGCTGCTTACGAGCTAAAGTGCTGATTGCAAGAGCAGGTCTGTCAACTGCACGACCATATTCACAAGGATTTTTTTTCGAGTATCCTCATCGACGGTGCTATCTACCTTTTTCAACGGGCACCAATCTCGATCATCAAGTACTTATCCCATTACCCAGGGAGAGTCTTCCGCTTCACCTGACGAGGCAAACCACGTTCTGCCCGAGATGAAGGGTCTTCGGTGGTTAATCTGAAATTGCTAATTCCGGACGGCTAATTCAATTAAGGGAATGGCTGGCAGAGGAAGGGTGGCGAGGCAAGGCTCGGGTGCGGGAGAAGAGGAGGAAGAGGATGAGAAGGGGTACGGAGACCGGAAGGAGTTTGAATGCAGGGGGTACAGGGTATTAGAAGGTTCCTTGGTGGTGCGGCTAGTTGAAGCGGTGAGCTCGTTTGCTGGCTAGGTCGGTCAGCTCGCTCGGTGGATTGGCCAGGTCGGCTGGTCGCTAGAATGGAATCGACTTTGCGGTAACTGCTGACCAGGGCCCCGGCGCGCTTCGGTGGCCACACGCTCGAATCATCGCATCGCCGCTTGCGAGAACCTACAGGCGGAACGGCCGCACACCAGCACTATTGCCAACGAACCACCATCGTGCCTCTTTCCAAGCCTTGCTCTGCTCTGCTCTAGTCTCCTCTCCTCTGCTCTGCTCTGCTCCGCTTCGCTCTGCTCTGCTCAGCTCTGCTCTGCTATGCTATACTATACTGTGCTGCCGCTAGTCGGCCGCTTGATAGAATGGACGCATGCAAAGTAGAATCGACAAGAGACGGCTAGCTACGGGTGTGCAAGAGAGGCATCGAGGGCCGTTCTGGCGGTGGTAACCGGCCAAAGGAAACTGGCCAAATCCGTCGTTTGTTTGCTCATCGATTCGTCCACGTCAGCCCGCCGGCAGCTGCCGACGAACTCGCTCGCTTCGATCCTCCGCTCCAACGCCTGAGGCTGATTCGAGATATAGAAACAGACATTGCCAGGACTGTCCAATTCTTGCTCCAAGTAAGCCCAGGTTCGCTCGACTGCATCTTCTTCTAAAATTCTAAATGGAACATGAGTAGCGATGCCAGAGTACACCTGGAGAAAAAGTGTACCTGGATACCGAAGATCAATAGAGATCTTTGAGACAGAGACGAAGCTGTTTCTTGGTTCTTCGACATCTCATTAAGTATACATGTACTTGTAATGTTTCCTACTAAGTTCGAACTCCTTTTTGGCTTAACTATGACTACACACTTTGTCAGAACTCATCATTAAATGAAATTATGGACGAGGAGAAGTTACCTTTGCCTGTATAGTAGTTCAAAGGGTGTAGTTCTTCCGATAAAGTTTCAAGAAAGTTTATATTTATCCTACCGTTTGCTTGGGAAAAAGTATATAGAGACATCAAAGATTAACAAGAAACCTTAAAACAAGGCTGAGATGTTTTTTCGTTTTTCATGGATTTTGCATTATATACTATATTCGCAATCTGGGGTGTTAGTCTTGAGTTTCTGTTCGGCCCGATTATAATTACTTTGTCAGTGTTCATCACTAAATAAAATTAAGAAGGAAGGGAAGTTACCTTTACTGGCGTATCAGTTCGGTACGTGCGAGTCCAACCCTCGAGAGGAAGTTTGGCGGAAGTAGCTGAAGTTTATAAGCGAAGAATTCTAAAGTAGGTTTCTTCTTTATTAATAAGAGTGCGTCCTGCTTTGAAATTCAGTAGAGCAGTTGCAAACACTCAGTGTTTACTTAATTCCGTGGGTAGCACAGGGTTCCCGGAATTACGAAGCGAGGTCTGCAAGTAAATAAATAGGTTGACCGTGATTTTAAAGGAACACACTCACTTCCGCGGCGTAACGAGGGTAAACGTTACCAGGTGGTCCGCCAACGAAGTTACCTCTAACCGTATTAAAATATCGGACAAGCGATCCTCGTTAAAAAGTTTCGATTAAAATAAATCCCGTTAGCGATCCAAGGGACGAAACTGGACGAAGGATCTGTATCTCGCCGGTATCCAGACGGTCAAATGCTCTCACCCAAGGATGCGGCCCTTACGTTGGTTCCGGACAAAAAAAATCTAATTAGAAGTGGATTAAAATTTAATCACTCGCTAAAGGAACTTATCCCAAGTACTATCGGTGGGTGGTGTCCTCTTCGTTTAATTGTAACCCAGGTGCAATGTCCTTCTTCCCTCATCCTTCCTATCCTTCTTCTCGCTTCTCGTCGCTATTACAGCCACTTTTTTCCTTAGCCTTCCCTGAGACTCTGCATACCTTTCCGAGGCTCGCTTCGTCGAGGCAACAATTTACTTTGCATAGACATTAAAGTCCGTTACTTAATCGAGCCACCAACCATGCGACGCCTTGGCCGATGTTCGCGTAAAACTTAACCGTTGTTACCGAGGTCGAACACATTCACCTTGTTCTCTCTCTCTCTCTCTCTCTCTCTCTCTCTCTCTCTCTCTCATCGAGTCGGATACAGTGGACCAAAACAGACAGACGAATAATTCGCGCGCGCTTGTTTTCCTCCATGGTTTAATGTGTACACTTGGAACCAGAGGAAAAAGGAGGCACCCGTACGAATCTGCTTTACAAATTTGTCAGAGCGCCACCACTGCTACTGTCGACAGAACGGAGTTCGTTAGCATTTGGCACGTGCACCGATTGATTCGCTTTGATTCGAGAATGGGGGGGTGTGCAGTGTACTGCGTTGCGCTTCGGCTTTCGTTTTACCAATGATACATGCAATGACTCCGGTAATCTCTATATCGGCATTGAATTTTTGTAAGCGAGCGTGTATTTACCCACCTCGCGACGTTTATTTGCCCGGTCAAATCAAAATCAACAGTTATCGCGCGATTGCTTTATTTCCCCGTTGGGTCCTCTTTGTACTTACTCGTATTTATGGGCAAACAGGAGGGCTATGTATTTCGCTGAAAATCTCGGCTAAAAATTTCGGATAACCGATGCAAGTTCGGGATATAACGAGTTTTAATAGCCGTTTGATCTGCAAATGATCCGCACGACTGAAAAATATGGAATTTATTTGCCCAAAGGGATTTTTTGCCGGGTGATTTTGCTCTTCTTCCTATTTGCTCTCTTTAGCAAAGAGTTGAACGCTCGGTAAACCAACCAATCCTCGATATCTTCATTAATGCCGCATCTCAGATATCCTCTGCTATTTTCGAAAACTGCTAAACTCTTCCGCGTTTGGAGCATATAGAATGCGCTTTGAAATATAAGAATTGATAGACACAAGTATTATTTAAACGTTTAAGTTAATCAGTATTTTTCGGATAAAGTAACATGAAATAAACATAGTTGTCTGACAAAGTGGTTTATCGAATGTATACCCGTCCTTCGGATGGTTCCACGAATAACAATCTAGTTGCAAGCTCATAGTTGCAAACTAGTAACACTTGTGTTTATTAGAACTTGCTCGTTTGTTTTGATGACTAGTACACGTTCTTGAAGTTTGCCCTCAACTTTCTAAAAGATGCTGCAGGGTGAATTGTGCCGCAGTTCGAAATTGCGTTACCATCCAGCTGTGTCTAAGGGCGCAAGTAGGAGCTATTTAAAAAAAAGCACTTTAGGAAGAAAAAGTGGGCTTTGTCTAGTAAATAACAGATTTAGCCCGCTTCGTGGGGCCAGGCCATTTCTCGTTTCCGTTCGACCTCGATCCACACGAGCCCGCGAACTAAAGACGGCCCCATTACCCTCTTGATGATGTGACTGGCACCGTGCTCGCTTGCTAAAGGAGGTAAAAGAGAGTGAGTTGAGAAAAGGGTGTGTAAGAACCACCACATGTGGGACTAGACCCTCCACACACATTGCAAAGGGCCAACTGCTTGCGATTGGATCGAGCTCACGCTCGACAGAGTTGCGGTGCAAGTAGCACCGACAGGTTGAACCAAGTTGCGTGGAAAAGTGGACTTTAACTCCGTGGTCCGGAAGCACCGATCCGACATTTTTCTCTCTTTATTTCGCCGGAAGTTCGTGGTACGACGGCAAGATTTCGCGCAGTGGTCGGACACGTCTCCGGAATATGCATTAAAGAACGAGAACTTGGAAATCACTCTTTCAGTGGCGGAATAGCTTCCGTACAATTTTATTTTACTTGTAGCGATACCTCTTTCTCTTTCTTTAAGGAAAACGACGATAAAGGCGATTTTAAAATAAGAAAGATAGAAAGGAAAATCTGGAAAGGGAGACACGAAAGAAAGTCTCACTGGCTTATCGTCAAGCGTGTTGTCCCTTATAATTCGTAATTAATGTTTCCTTTATTCTTTGGACTTGTGTGTCGCCTTTGGCCGGCAAACTGGGTCGCCCCTACAGCATCGTCGTGGCCAGCTACGAGAATCTCATCTTGGCTTGGATTCATCCTAGCCAGATAACGCGAGAATAATTGGAGGGAAGATTAGATTCGGCTCGGAGCCGCGGGGTGCATTTGACTTGGAGACTTACGCGCTGCGCGACTCTGCGAAAAAGATGACCTCGTTAGGAGTGTCCTGCAAGCGAATGGACCAACCGGTTAGAACATCGGCAGTAACTGTGGCCACCCACCAACCGTTACTAGCCAATTGCCGAGTCCTCATGGGGAAAGCTCCCTACTAACCCGAGAGTTACCCGAGCCGATCTCTCCCATCAAAGATTCAGCGAGTCTCGCACGCACCTCTGCGGCTTGATAGTCGACCTCACACCGACCCTAAATCCTTCCAACCCTTCCTACTTCTCCCGAAACTTGGCCCGATATAACCACAATACGCCTATTATTGTACGCGGTAGAGTGCTGTCTCTTTCTCGCATATATTCATCAAGAAGCTTCCAAGACGTATCACGACTCGAGTGTTGGAGGTTGGGAGTATCCGTGCGACGGTTCATCTTACATCGAGGCAGATTATGCATAAAGCTCGGTCGCGAACTGGGCAATTTGCTGGTGGGATTGAGCCTGGATTTGTGGGACTAGACGCCGTACTCGTGAGTCGAATACATTTTTTGGGGGAAGGGTTCGATTTACGGGTACCCGCGATATTATCTCGGGAGTTAAGGCCTGGCAGATACTACCGTAAGCAGAGCTCGTCGTGTCATATAATAATCCTGTGAAAGGGGAATAAGGCACGGGTATTCCAAGATGAATGTACAAGGAAAGGTAATTAATTGGGAGACCTCGTAGCCTTCCTCTTCTCGTTTCGTTGCCTCTCCTCATGGTTTGGGCAGAAAAAGATATTTAATAGTCGAACACTGGATGGTTGAATAGCGCGACGAGGAATCTTGTCGTTTCGATTTCAATTAGACTTGATTGTTTAGACACGTCAGAAAATAAATTCTACCTACTAACTTGAATTTCTCTTATCGCTGATTGTATAATCATTGAACTCTCTATAAGAATGAACATTAAACGATGTGGAATGACAAACAGTTAATTCGTCCTCTTGATTCGCTTTGTTTATTCTGATTGCTTTATGATTTTCGCTAACTTCCGACTTTTCAATTCATAATGCGAATGGGACACAGAACGTCGGTCACGACATAGAACCAATTTGGGTCAAGCTCGATGCGAGCTTCGCTGACGGACAGTTAATTATGCGTCAGGATAACAGAGATGTTTATAAATGCGTGGAACGCGAAGCGCAAAGTGACTAGCGAAACATTCCACGCCAAGCTATTGGGTTTTTCTTCAACGCGAGGGAACAGAATAAATTCAATCGGTCGAATCGGAATGATCTCGCGAGAGCTTTTCGGGGAAAAGCACAGCGCGCGGCGTATCTATTTTCACATTTCGGGTGGTCATGTGGACGTTATCCAGGTGTGTCCACATCGCTGGCCAAATAATTGACAGCCGGTGGAAAGTATTGCCGGATGAAAAATACCGTCACTCACCCGTTTAATTTTCAATCGACGCACCAAGCTAAATTGCTCCGTAATTTTTTGCATCTGTCGCTACAACGCACGGAAAATATATTTTCAACGAGACCGCGAATCCTTTAGTCGTGTTCCCGTACCTAGATGTGTGGACACTCTGCTTATTCAAAGAAGTATAAAAAGAATCAAGTTGGCTACTATTCGAATAACCAAAACTTCAAAAATGTATATCTTTTGTAGTAAAATTGAAGATTTGCCTAACGTGGTAAATATCCACAAAAGTACTTATGGACGGCAGTGTACACGTAAGTTCATACAAATCGCAGTCTGGAGGTGCGGGAGAGGGCTGATTTTTCTTGGCGGTATTATTTTTAAAGGACGATGTAGCACGTCGTTGCGTCTTATCGCCGGGAATCTCCCAGAATCTCTCGGTGCAAAACATCGGGCGAAATATTCTGCTCCCTCGAACGACTTGGCTCCCACAATGGAATATAAATCTGCACGAGATCGTACATCGGAGTATGTCGTAATGCGATATTTTATGGCTGTAAGTCGAGCCATCGAAATTCCATTTGATCCTGTAAATATTCGAACGCCGTTCCCGCGACTCTGTAGACCCTCTATCAACAATCTCGAGGACACAATTTCGTTGGGCGAAATTTTGACTCCTGGAAAAATTCACCACTAACAGGAAAAGTTGTCTAGGTCTATTACAAGTTGGTTCTGGTATTATGACGAGTCCCGTCAACCCCGCAGATTTTTCTCTCGGGTATTTCCTACAATCTCGCTTCGATATACCCGAGTTTCCGTACTTTTCCTGCTTTGCAAAGTAGTGTACTAGAAATTCGGTATTATGGTGTAATGGACTACTGCATAATATATACGTATAATACGCAATATACATACAGTAAAAATACATTATAATATACGGCTCACGCTCTGCTTATTCGCAAGTACTTTGTTTCGTACTATCGAGCAATAGTCTGATCCACCAGTTCCAAAGCGGCATACGGAATAGTATGAAAAATTTCAGGATCTTGTGCTTATCTACTCCTTTCGATTTATTTATTCCGAAGAAAGCCGTAAAATCTCACGCCTAGTGTTCGGTAAAAGTTGAGGCTCGCGAGCGTCGTGGCCACTTTGCCAAGTTCCATTCCCTGGTAATCCCAAGGCGACCGAAATTTCACTAGCCCCGAGACATATCGCTTATGCGCACTCATAAAAGATAATATTTAAAGTGGCGCTCCAAGGAACAGAAGCCTTCTGGCAGATATTTCGCACGCGTATGCGTGTACGAATAAGTGAGAAAGTCGAACCAGAAGGCAAATGTGCGCACGCGAGCGCAACCCTGCGATCTGTTGAATTTTCTCGACAGTGTTTATTTAAAAATCTCACTGGGGGTCTTGCCGGCCAAAGAGACGGCTCTCTTGTCGCTGCGTTAATTCAATGCAAAGATAAAGACGGGAGCAGTGTCTCCTTTAACTGGCTGCGACGAATTAAAAGCGAAATTAAAAGACTACCCAGTCGAGAGCTGCGAGGGGGCTCCGCGCAAGTTCCAATTATTTGCACGAGAAAGAGGAGAAGAAGACGAGGAGGAAGAAGAAGAAGAAGAAGAAGAAGAAGAAGAAGAAGAAGAAGGTGGATAGAGGAGGTGGGTGACACCCGCAGCGTCGAAGCAGGCCTCCTTCTTCCTCGCATTTTCTTTATTTTCCTGGGCCCTTCGCCTTCTCGTTTTCTTCTTGCGAACTCGCGACACGATAAGAGACCTTTCGGGGTGAAAGGGGATTATTTTGGATTACTTTTTGCGTGGGCTTTCGCCTGATGCAAGGAAGAGAGAGAATATAAGAGGGAGGGAACGGAAAGGACCAAGCGTCGTCAAGGATCGAGGACCCCGCGCGGAACTCAATACGCCACATAAACTCTGCGGAGGATCCACCCGAGTGAGGGGATCGCCCGCTGGAATTTAATTTCATTAGCCAACGAATTTCTTAGTAAATCGCGTGCGAGACGCCTGATGTAGGACTCCCGGCCGGGTGATATAGAAACGCGTCGTCTCTGGCCGGCCCAGGGAAAAAGGGCAGTCACTCGAAGCCGGTCTTTAAACGAGAATCGAAAGATCGCGGCTTAGGGCCAAGGATAGGTAGCAGTACAAAAGGAAGAGAAGAAGAGGAAGACCCCGAGGGGCTTACTTAATATAACACTGCCGTCGATTCGCATTCACGCAATGTGAAATATTCGCTCAGTAGTATTACCGTGGAGGACCGATTAAGATAACGGCTATATTCTACCTTTTCCAGTGGTATCTTCCCATTTTTTCCACTCACGCCCTTTTTCCGTTTATTGCTCCAATATTATAGCTTGTTCGCGATAATTATCGGATGTTGCTTGCTTTCATGGTGGGACAAACTTCGGGACAAAAGAGATAGGGACTCGAAAGAATGAAACTGCAGCTGGTTTTCCGGCCTCGTGCAATTCGCTTTGTCCACTTCCGTTGGTCCGATCGTTAAAGGTTGATATCGCAAGGGAGGTTGGAAGATCGATGGAAAGTAGAGTACGATAAAGTGTAGCGTTATTCGAGCATAGGAAAGCCCCGGAAGCGTTTATACCGGTTACACGAGTCATGTACCGCTCGGGGAAACCGGAAAGTCAGGCCAATTGCCCGCGACACTTCGAACCCTTGAAAACGAGACTTTGATGCTCCTGCGCTTTGAGCATAATCCGGAAATAAGTTATACCCTCCGCTACAGACTGCTTTCCGTAGGATCCTCGAATTTATCCGTAATAACTACGCGATGTAGTACGTGGATCCTCTCTATAATAGCGATCAGCATCTTGGCATCAACGTCATGTGACAGCGACGCTCTTCGGAAAATATAGACGATGCACGGTGGATCGAGTGCTTGGAAGAGTCTGAAACTTCCTTCCCGCATGGTCTGATAAAATCCCGATCGGGTCGGGCCGACGGGGTCAGGGCCATCGGTGATCAGTCAAAATTTCTCAGAGACATCGCCGCGTCAGATTCAGGAGGGATTCCAGTCGGTTTTTTGCCGCGAGCCAAGAATAATGATGGTATTTCCCTCGAACTAGTCCTCGTACCAGCCAGACATCGGTTTCTCGTAGATAAATGGCGGCGTGTTAGCTGGCAAAAGACTCGAGATGAGGGTGGATCTCGGGGGTAAATGAGTGCGAGAGAGCCGTGGAGGTGGCGCTGGCCAGTGTTGAGGGTAGCTGCAACGGGTAGTTACAAACGATCGGGCGAATCGGTCGCATTACTCTTAGTCAGAATCAGAGATAAACCAAATGAGGGATGGTGGCGCGAAAAACATTGGCCCGTCACCGGATTATTCAGCGAGTGCAACTCATCTGAATAATCCCACGTGCGTCGGCAGAGAGAGCGAGGCCCATTGCGGGTCAAAAGGCGTAATAATCGATAATTAAAGGGACCACGGTGTCGGGGAGAGCGTGCTCGATTCAATGGAGCCGTAGTTTCGAGCGTTTTGTGCCCGCTATTGCATCCTCTTCCATTCGCATTACCCACACGTCGCTCGCGATATGACCATCGCAATGGTCAACAAGGAAACCACTGGAACCAGGAACTTCCATTAATAATACGTGCCTTTTTTTCTTACCAGTATTCCAGCAATACCATTAAGCAGTGTGTAGGTGAATTCGAGACGGCCACTTTCATCTCGATCCTCTTTCTCTTCCTCTTACGTTGAGGACATATCGCGAAGTAAGGGGACTTAAGGAATTGAATCGAGCCCGTCATCCTTCATGTCCTTCTCAGCCGATCCTTATCGATCAGTGGCTACTATATTTACGATTCGGATGGCAAATGGAATCAAAGATTCCTACGCAAGAGTGTTCGTCATCCATCGCGACGGCAATTGGATGTTTCGTGGAATTTAGGGAAGAAAGCTTCTCTTAGTACACTGTGGAGGGTGACGGTGGTGTCTTCTGGCAAACGCGGCCCAGACGATAAGGCGGCAACGGCCGATGGATCGTCAGTGGACGACCATCCATTCGAGCCACTCCGCAAATAACGTCATAAGATAGACCATCGGGGACGTTCTAACGCGCGTTATATACCAGGCTCTATAAAATATGGAGGTAGACGGTTCTTATACAATAACATTCGCGGATCTAGAGCTTCTCGGTGCTCCGAACCTCTGTTAGTCCCCTGCCCCTCAACCACTAGTCACGAAGAAGAAGAAGAAGAACATAGTAGAGGGGAAGAAAATAGTAGAGGTGAGCTATCGACGATTCCCGAACATAAATCGACATGTACTTACCGAATTGCTTCCGAATCGCTCCTTTATATCCCTTGTTCCCCACAAGTCTACCCTCCAACCGCTCTTCTACCTACACTTTCGTACAGTAGGTCCTCCGATCCGCCGAATACGCAGCTACACCCCATCCCTCTGTTCTCTCTATTTGCTGTTCGGGCTTAATCGATCTGTCAGATCGCGTCTCCGCGAAATTCTCTTTTGTTACGGATTTGCTCGTTTGCGGAAATCTTCTTGGTACTTTGGTATCCTTAGTTCTCTGTTAGATAGAGACACTACGGTTACTAGCGAAGGTCTCTTCTCCTTGATAATACTTTTCACAGATTTAAATTCTTACGTTGGTGTTTCAGTAACAACTACACCAGTGATATACGTGTATTGGAGATTTTTCCATCGGGAGCTCGAGTGACAGGTCTCCAGGAAATTTGAGTTAACTTTCACAAGGGAGCGGATGCGAAATGAGTGATCAGGGGACATTAATTTGAACTCTGGTTCCTGTTCAAAGGACATTTTTCCATTGCTTGTCGCGAGAGAGAGAGAGGATGGAGAGGTAGCAAAGTTACGATCGCTTTTACAGGCAGTGATTGATTCGTCTCTCGCTCGCACTTTGCTGGCTGGTAAACGCAACCGGTGAGCTCGCGGCCAGCAGTCGGGGTCTGGGCATACCAGGCCGAGGGCAGTGCGGCGCGGTGTGCTCGCACGCCCGGGATTCCAGCCTGGTTGAAATGAAACTTCGCCACGGCCTCGACATTCCCCCGGTGTGCCTTTATTAAATTGGAATTTAATTGCTTGGCCGCGGCGCTCCATTACACCCTGTGTATTCGGGGCCGATGCAAATCATACGATGTGCAGGTGCCCGCGTAGCAATCCGCCGGCGTAACGCGTCGTTCACGCATTCCGTACCGCTTGCCTACTGATTCCCTTTTTTTTATCCCACCCCAATTAACTCTCATTCGCAACCTCATAGAGAAAAGGGATCGACTTTTAATAAAATCTCTTCCCACTGCGCAAGATTCTCTCTTTATGTGATTCTCTCTGAAAATTATGGTACATTCCGCAACAGAACATCGAATAATTGTCATAAAATTTATAATGAATTTTTCTTGCCTGCTGGTACTCGGGCTTGAATAAAATTCTCCGTCATTTCCATTGGAATCCTGCACATAATTTCCCTTGTTTTTTCCTGGAATGCAGTGCGTTAATACGAGCTTTCATTAGAATCGTGGATTTTCCAAATACTATGAAATATCAAGCGCGACGAGTTTAGTATGAATAATGAAGTCGTGCGACAGTGCATTCTTGGACCAAATGGGGGAGAAGCTGTGATATCCTCCGACGTTGAGCTCGAGGTTTATCGAAGGGGTGCGATAAGCTTAGCAAACAGTTGACCAGTCGATTCCAGTCTATTTCTTTGGTGAGTGGCCATCGAGTAATACAAAGGGGTGGCAACCAACGCTCCCTTCTGCTTTATCTTATCTTCTAGGTGGACATAACCATGGAGATCGGTTCTGCACTGTTTTGTACGTTCCGGGTCATTTGCGCGGTTAATGTCGTCAGACAGAAAGCTAAGTCATTGTTCGAATCGAAAAAGCTAATCTCGACTTGGCTGACGCGAGCTTCTCGACGGTTTCACTCATCCGCCTTTCGCGTCCCATCTGCTCTGTAAGGAGAAAGAGGGAGAAAGAGAACGGCGATTACGTCTCGTCCACCCTCAACGATCCTTTTCAGGGAGATTGCCGATGAAAAACAGCCAGGAACCTCCATCCTGGATGGAGTAGAATTTCATTAACGACCTTATCCCCGGCTGGTTAAAAAAACATAGACCGATGAGACCATGAACTCAGTACCCTGCAAGGGCCAAGTTTCCCAAGGAACACACTCTGCTCGACGGACTTACGAAATTGTCAGAGAAAATTCCGTGGAAGAAAAAATTTCGACACGAACACGCGAATGAAGAATGTGGATTAGAAGCGGGGTAGCCTGGAAGGTATATATCCACTGGGGGATGAATGGGAAGGACAGATTGAGACACGCGAAGCGAAAACTGGGATTTCGGATGCCAAGGCCCACAGTGATGGTATTGCTGCTGGAATATCATTCCTCCTGTCTTGTAGAGTAATCAAAGCAGTTGGAAGAGAGACAGTCGGATATACGTATAGACAAAGATGGATACAGAGATATATCTGAAACTCTTGGAGTCGAGAATCAGAGTACTACTGCTGGATAGAGAACTCCGTTATGCTCGAAAGTGAGGTCTCTCCGTCTCTCGTGTTGCTTGCAGTCAATCTCGCAACTCATCTGCACGCTTTGGGTCGCATCAAAGTGGCGAAATCCATCTCCGATTACCGAACGCAAGTCTGACTCTCTACTTCATAGCATTTGACTACGCCAACTGTGACAAGTAGTCACGTATATTGAGTGTTCCGCGATCATGTGCTTCTGTCCAACTAATTATCGTGTAACAAGATGTGTACTTGCGTTGCGTAGATTGCTTAGTACAATAGCGACATTATTGACTCTGGAACACCTTCCGATCTGTAATTACAGCGGCTCACCAATTTCCTTCAATTGGTTTTAACCACCTTGCTCGCAAACGGATGCGCTTCCAACACTGATTCCACTGCAACACTCGGACTACATCAGAGGAGTAGAAACAAAACTGGTGAGCGGATACGCTCCAATAGAAATTAAACGGAACGTGATGTACTAGCTGCTTCAATCCTCTGAGAATAACTTGGAATTGGCGAAGCCAGTGTCCACAGAACCAGTTCAGTTTCGCCACAGAGAAACATGGCTTACGGATGAGCTTCAAGGCAGTCGCAAATTCATGACTATTCCTCTATTGTGCCAAGCTGGAACAAAAGGTCCATTGAGAGAAAATTCGAACTAGCATATACTTTTATACCGGTAAAAATTCAATATTGATGCATCATCGGATGCATCGTGTAACGATTCATATTCGCACGGTCATCGGTAAAACAGATCCCAGTTTCCACAAAGTGTATCGTTTTTGTACTACGTCCTTGCACAGCACACAAAGTCACTCCTTAGATCGATGAAACTCTCACTGGCAAGAGTGTTAATAGCATCATCCTTAACTCTCTCATCGTCCCATCAATTTCCATCCTGCTTCGAGGATAATCAATGAGGATTCACCAAAAAATAGTCTCAGAGTGAGGGGAGGACCGAAGAGCGTAAAACTGCAGAGCCTTACTCCTCCTCGCTTGCTGGCTCTACAAAGAGCCTCTCAGGCAGTTATGAAAAAAGCTCACTGGTCTGGGCATAACGAGGCAGGTAATTAACTTTGCACAATTAAGCGTAACCCCCTCCCTGATAAGATAGATGCATCAGTGTGCGAGAGGTTTTTGGAATCGCGTCGATGGTGGTGCGTTTGGTCGCTCACGCTGATACGTGTACAATTTATGGGTATAAAAGTTGAGGTCCTGGCGTTGCTGTGACGAACTCGCCCTGACAAGGTTCGGGCGTTTCATTTAGTAGATGAATTGCACGCCGGCGACTGGCCGCCATCATTATAAATCACGACATAATTGCACGACCACCGTGCGCCAGGGTGCAACCGGTGTATCCCCGTTCTCGTAGCTATCCCCTTTCCTAACTCCACCGACACCCTCGAGTCTCTCGCACTTGTACGCCGCTGCATACTATGAGCGCGTGCGACACGAGGGTGAATTTGCTTTTGTCTTCAGGCGTTTGTGGTAACCACGCGACTTTTGCGCGTGGCGTCTGCTCAATATGTTAACTCGCGTGAATTCGAGCTTCCTCGGCTGTGTAGTTTGCCATGGTGAAGCGAGCCGAGTCGAGGCGAAGCGTTACGATGCGGAGGCGACCCTGGACTCTCCCAGCTTTCTCTACCCTCCACCGAACAATTAATACTTGTAATGACTGCACATTGTGCTTGGCGTGGCCGCTCATGTAGAAGCTTGTGTTCTTCGATAGCGTAATTACATCGGCCGGTAAGTGGCTAGTGGAATCGTAATGCACTGGGAGCCTTATTAAAGGGACTCTCTTCGTGATTATTATTACCGGCTTGAACTGTTTCGGAGAACTGCTTCCAAATGGCGCTAACAACCCCATTAATTACGAGTGGAACACCTATCGCGGTTATGGGTACTTTGGTTTTATTTCCGCGTTCAGTATCGATAAGTGATTAATAATGTTAGCATCGGCAATTCAATGCGGTAGTAATTGGGGATTCCTGCCGCATTCGTAAAGGGATTAGGATCTTGCGATTGGAGATATGATTTATTATCGAGTTTAACTTAACAGTGATAGTCGAAGTAATGTTAACCCTTGATTTTTTTTACCCTCTCGTGTCATTTATGAAATGCCATTACATTTATGTTGCCTTGCAGTATGATACCGTAAATCAAATTACTTTTACGTGAGGCGGCGTTCCCTTTTTATGGCGCACCGCGAAACTCGTAGCACTCGTTCCACGGTTGGCGTGCTACCTCGCTATTATTGCAATAATATCGTGTTACATTCTTCTTTATGAAGACCACCGCGACGCAGGCTTTACGAGCGCGCTTGCTCTCTTCTCTGCACGTACATACATTTCCTTCGAGGATGTCCCTGCGCCACGGCGCGCACCGCGACCACACGATTCTCTTCGCTCCGCGAAGCTCGTGCGAAACGGCTTTGATTCGTCTTCGGTTCTCGGATAGTATCAAAGTCAAGTTGCTTATCATCCCAATCGTCAAATCGTCGGAAAATGAACTTATGAGTGTGAGCTATAACAGTTGGTATAAGATGTTATTCAATTTAAGTAATTGATCTTCACCGCTACAACTCCAAAGCATTGTGTTCTTTCTCTAAATGCAGTCTTTATTGTATTTCTACGAAGTTTTTACTAAGTGGTTATTATAGCTATTAGTAAGCCGATTATTGGATAAGGTTCTATAAGTCACCAATATTCATCACGTTCCAAGATTCGCGACAATGTGTCGGTACGATGAGCGCATCTTTCTCGGTTTCAGAGAGCATTGCGAGTAGTGGAGAGTCAAGTGTGGTTATTTATATGCATATCTCGCGATGTCTGTCCGTGATAGCGATCGACCATCGGTCATCGGGCGTCCGGCGTTCGACATCCGTGCTCGGCTATCACCTCTCCCGCATCCAGTTTGATTGGAAATATTTTTCTCGCGGCCACGACCGCGGTTGCACTCGTACTCGTTAAAGAAGACACCACGGACGAGCCAAAGCTCCCGTTACTCGCTTTGCTTTTATTGTCGAGGCTTTGTATCGAAGAGAATGGTTTATTGGTAGGCTATTTCTTTGGTAATCTTACTGTTGGCTCAGATATATTGCGTCTTGAGGATATTATTGGCATTTTATGGTACCATTTGCTTAATAACAATCCTTTTCGTTTACTTTTCTTCTCTGATAGTTCTCGATACAGAATGGGACTAATGGTATCAGCTACCATTGTTTAGCACAAAGGATATAATTTTTGCAATTTTCAATTTTGAATCGATTCCCCGAGTAGAGATCGTGTTCGGAGAAGGATCAGTCTGTAGAACAGCGAATTGTCTATGAGCAAGAGGTCGTTCCTTGCTACAGGGCACAGCAGGGCACGACAGGGCACCAAGAGTCAAGCCGCGGGCCATCCGATCCTGCCGTGACATAACCGGTACCTGTACCAGCTATCGCGAAGCTACTGATCCGTGGAGGAATTTCCAGCAGGTATACACAGGATCTCGATGCCGAGATGACTGTGACCGCATCGCATCGCATCGCATCGTGGCTGCATCGCAATGAGAGTACCGCGATCGGCCTCGTTGTTCTCTTTGTCCACCGGAGGTTGTCGAATATCGGTCCCCGGTCGGCTCCTTCTCCGTTCGATCACGATCCATGCTGGACCCCGAGATTTATGGTATTAGCCCGGGCTTCGATGCTAATACGCTGGGTATAAATTTTGCGAGCGAGCTGCTCGTGCTCTCTAATGCAGTCGTACGCGGCGAGTACTTCCGCGAGCTACTACCCCTCGAACTTCGGATTTTATCGCGCGGCCCATTGTTACGCTGGCTCTGCTCGGGGTGGTTCTACATGCAGGTAGCCCAATGTTGTCTGTCAACTTGCCTTTGAAAGACACGTGTGAAGCGAACATCTATCTCCGCCATCTCTCGCGTACCGCGTACCCTATTCGTATGTACCTTGGAAACCAGAACCCACATACGCATGTAGTTTGTTAAACAATTTCAGAAATCGTATGTTCCGTATTTAGATAAAAAATTAAAATGACGAACACAGCAGAATGTATAAGGACAAATAGATATCTTTCTTTTCTATACCATCAACATTTTTTAGAGAGCTAATGTTGGATAATTTGTGTGTGTTTCTACCACGCACGCACACATCCGCACAAGTTGAACTTTGTCAGCGAGTATCACGGCGAAAGCACTTTGTACTTACAATATCCGGTCAATGGATCTATTACGGTCTGCTTCTAGTCCTAAAGATGGGGGTTCGAAAGCAACTATAAAAACTTAGACGTTTCCTCAGCTATCTCAAATGGACCTTCCTAGACAAATGCCGAGGCGCACACGGGCTGTTAATCGCACGCGAATCCATCTTTATGGCGTTTAAGGCGTGCGGAATAGCTACTTTCGTTTCTGCCGATCCGCGTAATCTCTTAGCGATCGTAAACGAATAATAAACGAGCTTGCTGATAGCAGTCACCACGTTCGCTTAGAACGAGGAATGCACCTCGCTCACCCGCGCGCATCTAACTAACAACGTGCGCTGTTTTCTTAAGATTCTTTAACTTCCTCTAAAACTCTCAAGCACGTCTATGTGCTTATCTTTCCAAGATAAACATTACTTCGATTAGACAAACAAAATTTAATGAAACGTGAAGAAAAGTTTCATGATGCAAAACTTTTCGACTGGAACAATTAATAAAAGACTCATTTAGCTTTTAGTCGAAGCACTGTAGGCTATTAGACTTGGTTAGTATGTTCAACAGTATTAAAAATCGAAAGGATTAAAGGAGGAAAGGAGGTTGAAAAGGGTCAGGAACCGCAAATATGCGGCTAAAGGTGAATAAAACATCATCAGCGCATCAAAGTTTTCCTTTCGCGGCGAATTGCTAGTCTCGGGGTCGCATTACTGCGCGCGCAAACTGCAGATCCAATGTTATCTTGCGCTGGGATAGGGCAAGTATCTCATGGAATGTAATGCATGTCACGAGAAGTATATTACATACCATAAGGAAGGGCGTTCCTGTCTATCGAGCTGCCTTTGAAGTCGCGAAATCGATGCCGACAAAAGATTTCTCCGCATTTTCCGCGTGTAACGAATAAATATTGGCTGGAAGGAAGGTTAGGTCGTTAGCCCTTTAACCGTGTCTAACGATTATATTTGTTTGTTGAGAAAATAATAAATATTCCAAAACTAAAAACTGTCTCTTTCAGTAGATTAATTCGATTAATTAAGCAATACCTTTTTGCTCTTTCACAATAATACTATACGTATACATGACGAACTGAATAAACAAGTTTCTGAAATTTAATTAATAGTATATGTTACATTAATATGTATAATTGAAACCAGAAAATGGAATTGATTTTTTCAATTAAGTAACTAGTAAAATTTTGTCATTTTTGGAAGTGCAATTTAAATTTCTAGTAGATGCATTTGCTCTGTTTTCGGCAAACATACTTTCCACTGTTACGACTTTAATTACAATCCCAGATAAATATTTCCTGATCAAAGTTACTTTAATGGATCTACAGGCATAGGTTTCCTGCTATGAGAATCGCGAGGCAAGCAAAGAGAGTGGCGTTTAAACTTGATTGTCGTCAGAGAAGTTAGTTGCTCGTAGAAAGGAAGTGTCACGACCGCTGTTTCACGGGTTTACGAGCGCAAGCTCGCAAATTCGCAAAGCTAGGTTTGTGGCCAGTTAATATATCAAATTTGAGCTAGGTCGATTTGGCTCTTGCCAAACTCTATTCGCATATCACGACCCTTGGAAAAGGGCTTCGTGGAGGAAATTGTTGTATGACGGTGAAGAAAAGAAATTGGGAAACGATCGGAACGGAAGATAGAGATGGTAATCCTGAATTGAATTTGAAAACCTTAGAGGATATTTAATTTGTTGGACGTCAGATATTGTGTTAGCCCGTGGGCATATTAAATTCGCATGCGCGGCTGTCGCTTCGGGCAAAGGACTGCCTTTGACTGAAAGTTTCGAGCACATGGCTCGTAATACAGCGACTTTGGTATCAGCCTTGGCTGTGGAGACTGCTCCTCCTCGAGGATGACCGGTAGCCTTAGTTCCTAGCTCGTGCCAACGCCACGGGAACATCAAGTTTGCGGGTTTCCGCGGGAAACCTTGAATACGACCGACTATAACTATCCAGCTACACGCAGCGCATAATTGCAAAGACATGGATATTACAAGGACGACCGCGACTAATTACTTTCGTATTTCTAAGAGCCTCCTTGCATCCCTCGCATCCTCATAAATAATTGTGTGTACTCGTCGTGAAAAGAAAAATCCTTGTCGCTGTATATGGCCATTAGTCATCCAAGTATGTATTCCTATAAAGCCGACATAATTTCGTTACGGCAATTATAAACTTTATAACGATTACCGTGAAGAAGAAAAAAGGGAGAACGAAATGCGGAAGTCTCGTTATTCTTACGAGCATTACCCTCTTAGAAGCCACTGCTTTGGCTCATGCCTCGCTTAATATAGTCAGAAACTAATGTCCAAGCGTTATAGTCCGTAAAAACTATTCTAACGTGCTACTTTTTCTTTGTTTCAGGTAAGTACCGAGATAAATGTTTACGAGGGGCTGGCAAGGGGGTGAGAGCAGACTTCCGGGGATTAAGGTCAGTTGTTATTTATTCTTCGTGCGAAGGTTTGACAAGAGGAAGTTTCTCGTCTGTAGGCTCTCGTTTTATCAGGAATCGCGAGCATTATAATCCCCCGGTTGGCGGGGTGCGCAAGAACGCAGCACCCGCGATAAAACTGGCGACGAGAATCACATCGCGAAAGCCTTCTTTTCGCCGGCACACTTCATAAATCCATGTCGCGCCACTATCGGACGATCGTGCGTCGGCTCGCGTGTAAATAAATAAAGCATGAAATAGTATCAGTGCCATCTCTGGTTCCTGTGCTGGGTGGTGACCGTTGGAAGATGTTGCCATTAATAACCGAGAGCGAAAGGGGGCTGGAAGGGGCTGGTCGGGGTCCCAAGGGTGAAATGGTGAGAGTGAGAGTGAGATAAGACACCAAAAGAAAGGTGGACACCGGTCGGCTGGCCTGTGCTGGCTGGAGCAGTGATCCCTGCTATTAAACATATCATAGCGGGCTCCCAAAGGCAGCAGCAGCCCTCGCATGACGAGTCTCGCACGCACACTCCTACCCTTTCGAGGAATTTCAACTCGCACACCATGCTTTGGTGCGTGCTTTATGCTCCTGCTCCAGTGCACACTGCTCCGCCACCGAGCGCCATCGGAGAATAATATTTTCGGCGACGCTCGTGAATTAAGGAAATACGACGGCCACGGATCGGCTGGACCGCGTTTTAATTAATGTTGCCAGCTCTTAAACTTATATATTAGCGGAGTACCCTATATACCATGGGATCATATTGCCGGGATTTTATTGGGACTCGAGTTCCCAGCCCAGACCCAACACGACGAGTGCCCATGTCGTATGGCATTCCTCTTACGAATGATAATAGGTTGCACGCTGGTATCGATGAGTGTGAATGAACTCAAGGAAGATGCGCACTCCCTCTGGTGTATAGCTACGTGTTTGGTTGTCAGTATGGATTTCATTCGAATCGACAATCGTTTAAACCGTTTAAACATAAAGAAATATTCATCTACATTAATTAATTTTAAGGAACACCTAATCGCTTTTACGAGACAGATACAGACTCATGATTACAATTAGTAATATCAATGCTAATACGTTTGGAAGAAACAATCAAGATAGAAGTATGTTCTGACTACTGTAGATGTAATAGAATGATTTAACGGAGGCAATTGAATGTAACCCTGACCTTGGTACTGAACGTAAAGAATGTGCCATAGAATACGTGCAATTCCCAAAGACCAATCACTACACTAGCGATAACGTCACACTGCCTAAAGTATGTATTCGATGAATAATTAACGATTACCACGATCGTAGGTACCGCGAGCGGAATCTTTGATCCTTGGTAATCCGATCGAGTTCACGTATCCGAGCTATTGGCTGGATGCAAGATTCAGGATCGTTAGTCAAGGGGTAGAAGCCATACGTAAAGTAGAGGGGCCAGCGAGCATTGCGTTACTGGCAGATAATATCGTAAACGGCGGCAAACCGCGTTTCTCCCGCTATTTTCATTTTCCTCCACCCTTCTGTCGGAGTGAGTTTCGTGCAGGAAGCACCACCGCCTTGATCGTTACTTCTAATTACGAGGAAACAAACGCGCGAGGCACATTTGGCCTCGCTTAAAGGGGGGGAAAACCGATCAATCGCGTAATACTGTTAGGTGCGCGTTTACCCCTGCCACCGTCAGCCCTCGATCGGCCCTCTGGAAATTAAGGCTCTCTCTCTCTCTCTCTCTCTCACCCTCTCACTCTCTTATCGAGAAGTAGTAGTAGTAGTAGTTGCCTACTAGCTAACAGAGCGGCAGCGTGTTATTCGATTTCCTTAAAAGATACTATCGGTACGAGCGCGCGGTGCGGCGCGAGTAGACTCTTCCTTGCATTAACAAGCCTTTTTCAAAGGCCCGCTGGGCACGCAACGCAATCTTTTATAGGGTGCACCAGTACTACCATTCGCTGTCATTACGAGCGACGACTTACGACCTACGTGACGACCACGGCCAAGCATACTTACCCCCTCAAGTTTCCATTAAGTCCTTTTATATTATTTTCCAAATGTCCCGGTGGATCATAAAGATTTCTATCTTTATGGAATTAAGATAAACCAGCTGCTTGAGCCTGCAATAGCTGAAGGCTATCGGCGAGTTAACCCTTTGCATTAAATTTTCCTGTACTCTGCCATGTTCACTTACTTTTAAAGGAATCCTACATGAAAGGAAATAATTTATATGCAAATTCGAATGTATTAACAGTAATTTATTGCGTATCACGTGTACGTGTAACGCTAATAATAAAAAGAAAAAAAGAACAGGTGTCAAAAAAGCGTTGTTGGGTATGCTCTTAGCATGAGGAAAAGTATGAACGTGGATAAAAGAAAACAGGGGGAAAGTTATTTGAGTTGTAATCGGTGCATCCGTGTGCGTGTCCACCCCCCGTGGCACGAAGCGCGTATCGAACATGAGTAGTAGGTTGTTATCGCCCCACGTGGTGCAGGGCGTATTTAACAACTCGTATTTGCCTTGGCACTGATCCGATCCCGAAGTTTGCCGGGTTTACACGAGGATCGCGCTTAAGGGATTAGCACGCGAAGCCACGCGAAACGGCAATCCCGGGAGTCTGCGATCCACACGAGGGACGCCACACCGTGCCACACTGCCTACCGTTTCTTCCTGCTATTCGTTCAATCTTCCACTTTGCGAATAAAGATCCGACTTGGCTTCCGTAACAATATATGTACCTTCGTATTTATGTTCTATTCAGAGGAATTGTAATGGTGTCTATATCGTTGGGTGTTTCCTAACATATGTATGGGAAATATTTCTGGTTTTTCTTTTATAATGCGTTCAATTTGCACAGGAATTAAGTTTATCTTGAAACATCTCACCTTCGACTCCCTGATTCTTGTACAGAAACTGTTTGCAAGCTATTATAGTTAGACATGCTGCACCTCAAACCGACCTCCAGATATCGACCAAACCAATATTTAACTATACTAGAGTTATGCTACATCTATATGCCCTCTATGTATACACGCTAATGATACAATATTGTAATACAGTATTAACGGTAATTTGCAAACAAGTTTCGTATGTGGCTTTTCGATTTTGCATCAACAATGTTTCTTACGTATTAAAATGGACACTCTAAGTGTTAGTATCTGCTGCTTAAATGCTAGTTCGTACTATATTGGAAGAGCTATCAGGAGTAATTGAATTGCAGGAAAACGGTGTTTGCGTCTGTGGATTGGGGGTTTGGGTATATGGTCCATTAAGCTTCTGTTTTCTGCTGTTAGAGCTACACTTGTGCAAAGAGAATTTAGGTAAACTCGATGCATCACTTCTTCTTTTCACAAAGTGTATTTATTCCCAATAGTACAATTGTCGTCAGTGCATTAAATTCCTTCAGTTTTTCTGCTAAGTCGCTTAGATCATCGAATCAAGGTGCTTAACAATGTCCAAGCCGCGATAAATCCCAACGAAACAACCTACCAGGACACAACCTGGCGACAATAATTGCGATTGAGTCTGTTGATACATCCTTCGCGGTACGAATACAATATCTGATTTTCGTGTTCGCAGCTTCACGACAGGATGCCCGCATAAAAATGATTTCTGACGTTTGCTGGAGTGCATGGGGAAGAGCGTTAACACGGTGGGACTTATCCACGGGGATAACATTATATCCATACAGAAGTGGGTCCCTTGCTGAGCGAGTGCGTTGAGAGGCACGTAAGTGCGGTACCCAGGCCCACCCCAACTTCTACCTTCCCCTCGACTTATTCTCCCCCTCCACTTCTCCTCTGCTCACAGGAACGGTACAGAACGTATATATAGATGTATAAATCAAGCAGGGCACGTTGATAGAAGCAATAAAGAGTCGAGCAACGCCACTGCCAGAGAATCGTTCGGTTGCCATAGAAGTCGAAAGAGAAAAGGAGAAAGAGAGAGGACGCAAGAGTGGAGATTTTAAGCTGAAGGAAGGAAAAAGAAGCTAGAGAGAAACTGGATAAGAGAAGAACAGTCGTCGAAGGAAAGAGACTTATATTACGTGTGCCGTTGGAGCGTTAGCCGAGGAATTCGGTCGTAGGCTAAGACGGAACGGGAGAACGAAAAGGTCCAGTGGGCGAGTCGAACAACGGCTGCCAAATTAATGGCACCCCTCGTCCCACATTTCTCGATTTCTCCGGGTACCAACCGCCACTACTGGCTGCACCTTCGTCCCCCTGCCGACCTCACTGTTGACCCTCCGAACCCTCCGTCCACCCACCTGCTGATATTGGACCGCCCAGTCGAATTAGCGATAAATAATTGCTTAGCGAATTATCGCCGGGCATTTAGCTCGACGCGCACTGTTATCACCCTTCACCATGAGATTTACTGTATTGTCTTCTCACACGATTTCGCGGATTTCTGGAGAACACAATCTGAGAATCTGTTCTTTTCTCGAAACCAGAAAAATACACTACTCTATCCTTGTTACTTTTAATCACACTCATAAATTGCTCGAGTAAGAAGACGGTAATCGTAATACAAGGTCGACCGGATATTAACTAACTAAGCGAACTGCAACTCCCGTGAAACGAATCACAAGCTGAACTGTTAATCTTACTTTCGTCTCGCAGCGACTGACAGACTCTACTTAATTCGTTACCACTTTTCGCACTTGTATTCTATCGAGTCCACTATGGCGCATTTAAATCATCATATAATCCTAGTGGACGATGGGCATCCGGTTTGGAGAGACGATTTTTGCTTCGAAGTTGAAAGTTCTCCTCCGAAAGTCAAGAGGTATTTATCGAAGATGCATGGCTCTGGTGTGCACGTGGCCCACATAGCTGCGAAATAGATGCCTACCGATATAGCTAATATATATATTATCTCACGTGCACCGTATCCTTGATATATAGGTCTTGTATATGTATATGGGTATATAGTGGGCTTTGGTCGCGAGTGGTGGTCTCGTACACCCATGAAGGGCATGTACCAGTGAGAGACGTATGGGAACGCAGGGTGGTGGCACCCTGCGAATGCTAGATTGTGGCGGCAACGTGGGGCGCTATATACTGGCAAGAGAAGTTTTGAGACCATAAAGGAAGATTCATGACGACGATCGGTCCATTATCAAGCTTGAGAACCGGGTTAAAGTTTTCGGCATGGGGCCATTGCAAGATGATTTTTCCTACAGTACTACAATTCCTTTCGGGAGGATCGGAGAAAGAAAGAGATAGAGGTATAGCCCTGGAGAAACTAGTTTCACGATATCGCGTTGAATCGCGTGAGTTTGAAGACAGTTTATATCCTAATTTCGTGAAGTAGTTCTTCACTTTGTGCTCGATCCAGGAATACACCCCTCTTCGGTATTTCAGAGTTCCGTCGAATTCCATTTATTTTGCAGCAGTAGACAGCTATCACTCGCGACGGAAACTCTTCGAGGGGATTCGACGGTACTCAGGAATTTTATAATTTTCTTTCTGGCCTTAAAAATCTTGGACCGGGGAATTTTCGCCAAGATGAAAAGTGGGCTATCATGAACATTGTAAAATACGAAGCTCGGGCAAAATGGACCGATGCTCCACGCCTCATATCCTGCCACTCAGAAACGGTGGGCTCCTACCCCGAGGAGCCAAACTCTGTCTTCTTCTCTCACGTTTAAGTTTGGCTTCTCTGTGAACTCTTACGGGGAAACCGCTTCTTCGCAAAATAATTTATATCCCCTCGCAGAGCGAAACTAAGTGAAGTAAGCCATTCAGCGAACTTCGAATAGCCATTCAAGCTTGGTTGCATAGATGAATCTCGCTGAGCTAGTTGTAGCATACGTCGAAGCCGATCGAAATGTTTCGGATGATTTTTCTTCCGTATAAAGCTTGGTGTATAAATGCCTGTCAATACTCCAAGCGATGAATCCATTCAGTGAAATATTTGATAAACGTCATACGAGCATACGTTTCATATAGTTTAGCTTTCAAGACACAGATGATCAAAGACGTTCATCTCATGCTTCGTGTTACTGTACGCTTTAGAATTGATTTCTAAAGCCGCTGAAAAATGTCACGTATTCTACACATGGTTTCGATTTGAAGATTTTTAGTAGGATCATTCGCAACTCTAAAATCGAAATTTAACTTTTCGTATAATTTCAAGGTAATATACAATAATTATTATTATCCGTCTATTACTATTCTACTTGAACTTTTTAATCAAAATTTTATTATGTCCCTGGTAAGTCTTGATATAATATTTATAAATCGAAGGTCGACGAAGTTTCCCGTATAACTGGATCCCATGCGCTCAATTATGGAACGTCCTCGCATACGGTTCTATAAAAACCGATTCAGGCAGCCGAATCGCGCGTGTCAATCAACGCGCTGAATTATAAAGTCAATCTGGCCTAGTGGTGCCGCGGGAAACGCGCTATTGGTTCTCGCGTTTAGTTTATTACCATGCAACACGACGTTTCGGTAGCTTTAATTCCCAACTTGTCCGCTTGTTCTGACCTCGAACACACGACTACCATCCACTCAAGTGTGATTTTTCTCGAGAGCGATCGTAAAAAGAATATTGTCGAACACCGGCGGCCCGAGGTTTATTCCAATCGGCTGATCCTGATCTCCGATTCCACACACTCCGCGAATTCGGATGGAAATAATTCGTGGTGGTTTAACACGGTGGAATAAGCCGGGACTTATTACGTGTCGTTCAACTCACTTTTACTGAGTTTTAGTAAATCCAAACCATGTGATATCTTCCTTATAATTTATTCGTATTCTTTTATCCTAGAAAACAGCATTATAAAATTCAATATTTGATCATTAATTCTGAGATTCAACTAACTTAAAATAGAATTTGTAGGAATTTTTTTACTACTCGTATAATTAATTAAGTTTAAGTTGCAAGGAAAAATTGTTGTCGGTGATCAGAAAGAGTAGTCGAACTCGAGATCGCGAATACTCAAGGAAAGGATCGATCCGTAACGCAAGCAAGAATAAATGCGCGCCAGAACCTGGCGTACTTAGGGAATCGAGCGAATCTGCACGGAATGAATTTCGATCTTTCTTCCGAGAGCGAACGGTGCTTTCATTGCAGCGAGATTAGTGGAACCCCGGATATAGTCGAATCGCTTTAGATTAAAGTTGAACATTTCGAAGGAGTGTTTTTTCCTTCAATGGAAACGTTTACTCAAACGGTGAATCGATTCCATTGTGAATATATAGATCTGCATTTTCGCTTAGCGTAACCTTGTTTTCGTTGAAGTTAACAATTGAGCAATTCGTACGATTGAGTTCCAATATTAAATGACATTATCTGAATTAATTTTGTAAGTTAGACTAAGGTTGAAATGAATGCATTCGATGAAACTCTATCGATTGCAAGAATAATCTTTCCTGCTAATATAAGTGAATATCTTGGTAATCCGTGAAGAACGGCGAAGGAAATGATTAGTAATTTTAACCGGTGCATTGTGAATGGCACTTTGATTGGAACGAATCCACTAAATCCAGAAGCGCGGCGCGAAACAGTATTTCCATTGATATCCGAAGAATAAATAAGATTTACGAGGATGACATTTAATATTTACTACAACGGGAGCTCTGGGCGTGTATCGAAATAAATCTCTGCGATACCAGGCAAGTACGTCGAACGGCGTAATAAGCGTGATTCATCACGCACGCTCGTTCAGTCAGATCGAATCGAAGGGTCAGCCGATCGGAAAAACTCGTTTATAAAATTCCAACCGAAGATCCAACGTCCGCGCGGCGCAACGGCCAGGAAAGTAAGAAAGATCGTCGACGTAATTGGACAACTCGATTAGCAAGCGGAATTGTAGTTCAAATTCCGGAAATAATTGGAGTAATTTAAACAGAATGATTAACGCGTGATTAGCTTTCCTTCTCGTACTCTTAGTAGCACTGAGCTCTGTCTCGTACTACTGGTAGATAAGTACAATTAAAATTAAAAAGTAATACCGTTCCCCAAGTAGAGAGAAGGCTCAGCTTTCTTTCCTCTTCTTCTTCTCCTTTTTCGCGCTGGCTCTCATTAACGGCGCAAACAATGAAGGAGGCTACAGCCAGCAATAAACACTTCTGGAATTGGTTATTTTCCTAGACGCCTTTACGAAGGTAATTGTACGTCAACCGCAGAGATTACCATCGTTATGATTGCCCTTTGTTTTCGTACCAGCAGGTTCGTTCACTTTTTTTTCCCTCTCTTTCGCTTTGCTCTTTCTATCTGCCGTTCGTTTCGCCCCTCGCTTCGTGGCGCCTTTTCATCGGCTGTCTCATCTTCGCCGGGTCTTCCAGGCATGGCCTTTGATTACATAGCCGTACGTAGTACGTACGGATATCCGGTGGCCCTCGATTCTCCCGCGAGCGCAATTGCACCCGGACTGGCGTCCGATCGAGGAAATGGCGATCTTAATCGAGAGAAGAGCGAGCAATCCTGCATTCGAGTACCATCGAACCAATCCACGAAAGAAGTACGAGAAGAGCCGCGGATGGTCCAGTCCCTGCTATATGTAGTACCGCCTTCTCCTTTTATTCATGTCCTCATTTAGCCTCGCTGCGTATTGCTGATGTACTTACATTAATTACATCGAATATTCGGGGGCGCAATTTAAAACGCACCGCTCACTGCGAACGGTTGTGCGCTCCACGCATAAATCAAGATGACGTTGAGTGATCGGTATCGAGAAGCTGGCTGGAAGCAAAACGAGTTTGACTGTAGTAGTAAAATCCATTCGTCCTGACCTGGGCTCCGTAGCACGGCCGAAGATTCTTCGCGAAGAGCGGATGTAAATCGTGGCTTAGCATCCCTTTGGAAGCTGCTCACTCGGCTGGCATGCTAAAAATTACTCCAGCCTCTTTGTGGCTTTTCTGCCAGTGATAATGGGCTTTCTTCGTGCAATCGAGAGAGAAATTCTTTTTCGAATGGAAATGGCAAATTCGGCCCTTGTGGCATATCTGATGAATTGAATTTTATTATTATTTTTCTCTCGACACTACTAATACTACGTTTCAATTGTTAATTGAATTCAGTACGGTGACAATTACTCAAATGGTTCAAACAATCTATTTTTGATATTTCGCATATATGCAATATAACTTTGAGCTTCGCGAACACTAACAAATGTAAGCTATCCTAGTTGCATTTATATTCAATTGCAAATTCCGTAGTACTTATTTGCAACAATGAAGCGTACTTCCGGGAATATTTCCACCAGTCTCATAATTAAAAAGCGTAAACTCTTGTCTCTACTCCCGAAGACTCATCGCTAGGTGTATCGCGATCATTGGCTGTAGAGCTCTT
Source organism: Trypoxylon attenuatum (assembly GCA_963989405.1). Taxonomy (NCBI): domain Eukaryota; kingdom Metazoa; phylum Arthropoda; class Insecta; order Hymenoptera; family Crabronidae; genus Trypoxylon; species Trypoxylon attenuatum. The sequence continues at coordinate 27,050,656 of OZ022489.1, forward strand.
ATTACCCTTCTCGATCTAGTACCGATGCAGTTACAATAATTACGAGGAAATGCGTTTCCTTCTGCCACCGCCTCATTTCTACCGCCTTCCAATACCGTTCTCTATCATTATTCTCATCTGACGCATCGCGATAAAAGGGTCCTTTAAACGCGGTTTGCTCGATTCGCTTCGAAGACTGAGAGTCCATCCGGCGAGAACTTCAAGTACAATACAAAGCTGTCCCGCAAGCAAATGACTTTATTACGGAACGGACGGGCCTGTACGGATCCGGACGCAATTTAAAAGTTGTGCTGAACTTACAATGGACAACGTAACTACATGGAAAGTAATTACACTACGGATTCACCAGAGGTATCTCGAAAAAAAAGGAGAAAAATACACATCTGCATCGGACGATATAGATTAACACCGAGACATGTCCAAATTGAGTCGCGAAAAAGTAGACGAGCGAAAGTATTAATTTTGCAGAGCATCTAACCGAAGAAGTAAATTAAACTAGAATCGTATACTTTAGTTGAGAGCGCAGTTAAACCGCATGCTACCGACGGCAGCATGCTACGGAAGAGTAAGCTGCAAACCCGATTACACGCAACCAGCCAGATCCCCTTATCAGGCTACATAGATTGCGCAGGCCGAAGCATCGCGGACACGACCAACAGAGAAGCGAGCAGCAGCAGTAGCAGCAATAGCAGCAGTAGCAAGAGTATCGAGTCAAGCAAAGGAAGCTCAAGAGTTGCGAGAAGGCTTCCGTGAGGATATATCGAGCCGAAGGCCGCGAAGCCGATTCATTAGGGTCCGAAAAAATGGGCAAGCTGCCCCTGGCTCATTTGCAAAGCGCGGCATCCCCATACGCAAGCGAGCGTGTATGCCTCTCGCGGATCATTTGCTTCAACCTCCTTCGAAGACTGCGCAGGAGGACTGTTCGCTTCGACTAGCTCGAATAAAACCAACCAGAAGGAGGCACCACCAGCGTGAGGTTACGATGCGAGAGGCAACGGAGGGACTCATCAGTTAATGGAGCCCGCAATTAATAACGTTGCAGTCGTTTATCACTCCGATCCGCGACTTATCCTCGTGGTGGCTGGTTGTACCGAGCGAGACGAGCTTCCGCCACCCTCGTTCTCTCACGCGCTTTCTCTCTCTCTCCCTCTCTCTTGGAATTCTACCTCTCCTTTGGCGTGATCCTTCCAGAAGACGATGCGCGCCTCTTCCTCCGTGACGCTCCACGAGCTCTTCGACGAGTTTGCCTAATGTTCCCGCGAGATTTCGTGATGCGAGATTACGCAACACGCACGGCATTCCGGCACGATAGGGAGGCCGTCGATAGATCGATGAGCGCTGAGAGAACGAGAGAACCATGTGCATTTGGTTAAGCAGAATCGAATAGTAAAATCGCGAGCACATGGCGAGGTGCTTTCGGTCGTAGCATCTACTACCGATCTCTCTGTGACGCGACGTTGAAATGTTTGGCGGAATGGAAAACTCGGTCGAATCGTTCCTATTTCGATTTTACGATGGAACCCACTGGATTCTGGTATTAGGAACATCTGTGTTACTAGTTTCTCGTCGCGCGACGTGGGCCGCAAACTCGTTCGCTATATCGAAGAATTGTTTCATACTCCTCTATTTCCAAAGTAGATATTACATTTCGAGTTATCGTAGGATCTTCGGAAAAAAGGGAAGAGAGCGTCAGGTGCGAGAGGTCTGTGGATGAGATACTCGCGAGAGTATCGCGCGAATCTCTTGCTCGGTACCTTGAAATATGTAGGAAAATGAGAAGAATCCACTTGGCGCGTAAGATACATTCAACTTCGTCTATGCATTATAGCCTTTCCCAAGGAACACTTGGAGCTCACGGCACAAATCGAGTTATTCAAATCCCCGTGGAGGATAAAGAGGAGAGAAGGATGGGAAGGAAGAGAAAGAGACGAAGGAGAAGAGGAAGAGAAGCTCAACGGAGGCCGGCGAATCGGGCCAATTGAATTTAGCGTTTCAAACGGTGAGTAATATCTACTCGGTGTAAGGGATACGCGTTTACCTATCCGCGGAACCCGAAAACATCTGCCTCCGAGATCTTTTGAGACCTCCCTTAATATCCGGATTGCCGGCGAAATGGACGGTTAAAAGCTTCGTAGAGTCTGGGACCTCTCTGGCGAAAGAGAAAGATAAAGAGATAGAAAGAAAGAGAAGAGAGAGAAGGAGAGAGAATGCACTCGACTCGGTGGGATTTCTATCGGAGGACCAAAGTGAGTGCAGGAGAAAAATGTGAGGGAGGAGAAAGAGGTGACTTAAGAGGCCTCCAAACTCGAAAGAGGGAACGCAAGAGAGAGAAAGAGAGAGAGCGAAAGGAGTTGGGGCTCTTCGCTAATTAAGCGATCGCATTGATTCGTAACAGAAGGAAGCTTCGCATTTGCATGCCCGGTTGGCCGCTTCGCTGTTGCCGAAGGGCGACGCCCGACCTGACTGGACCTGGCCCAGCTCGACTCGACACAAACTCTCCAGGGCTTCAGCTCCCTTTTAACCAGCGATTTCACGGCACCCGCGGATTTCGGCGGCCCACTTCAATCTGGGATGAGCCTCTCCTGCCTAATAGCTTCTCTTTCTCCTGATTCCTGTATGTGTAGAGATCGATTGTAAAGCACCGAGTTTAGTATATGACATTTCAATGCCCTGTAGGTATTCAGTTTTATCCTTTTCAATCGAATTTCACTATCAAATTTTATAAATTATCGTCTCTCATACACGTTTGTTCACTCGTTGAACAATTATTTAGGATGCTAAATTTTAATTACTAGAAGGTGTTATAAAAATTAGAAAACGTTTTATTCATCAATTGCAATAGTAATTTACAAAGTTGTATAAGCATCGTACATTCGGTCAACTAACAAGGTTTATCGAACACAATGTATCATTGTTAAATTTGAAAAGTATCACTATTGGATGATGAATGCTTACACCCAATAAAAGGGCAGTATTCAGAAAGTAACATAGAACTCTCCCCTGTCAGACAAGGTATCGCGAGGGCCACGAAGAGACGAATGCACATCGGGCAGAGGATTCGCGTACGAGATTCCTCGTGTCGAGAGTGTCAGACTGAGAGTGGCGTGCAGTGGCTTGTAAAGCAATCACACGAATTAATGGTTATTACTGAAGCCTTGCCGGGGTCAGGAGAGGAGAGTCTCGAGAGGAAATGCACCCCGGAGGGTGCAGCTCGAAGTATACGTGGGCAGGGCCCGACACCGTAATGCGCAACAATGATATTGATTAACAGCTCCAAGTTTTCGGATGTACGAGCGAGTAGGTGGATGTACGAAGCGCGTGGGCTCCACTGGCGGCAAAAAATATGACTTTCCACTCTACGAATTCATCTTCGCTGCGTAAATTGCGCATTGAATGCGTACGCCCGTCGCGAAATATTGTTTATCGCAGCAGTTTGGTTCATCTGGATATCGTGCCGCGAATTTTTTCTCACTCCTCTCTACTCTTCGTAAATCTCCAAATGACTGCGCTACATTGCTTCTTTTTTTCTTTTCTTTTTTTCTTTTCTTTTTTCATGAAACTCAATTATTCGAAGAGCAAAATATTTTAAACGGAATCTTTTTCCCTACGTGTTTTGTACAATTCACTAAGGTTATTCATCGTTGGTTCAATTGATCTACCGTTGATGCGCTTCTAATTGCATACGGCTCGAAAAATGCTGGCTTAATTTAACCGGGTGGCTTTTGCACCCGGGTTTAGTAACGACACACCCGCGCTTAATTTCTGTGGTAATAAAACAATGTGCCGGTAGGAAGAAAAAAGCTACCTGGCAGAACTCCAGATTCGGTAAAAAGTTATTATCAAGCGGTGTGCATAGGAACGAGACCAAAAAATACCTCAACTTTTTTTTTGCCCCGCTTGGTTACAAAACTTTCGGGGGTGTTGCTCAGCCTGTCTTTTTTTTGACGATAGACTATTCTTTTTAACGTAGAATCATGTTTTAACTATGACCGAGGAAAACGACGAATGTAGAAATAATATCAATCAATAGCCATTACTTCTAAATTGCTTTATTTTCATGAATGCACTTACCATGTTCTTGTTCTCTCATATTGTTAGTTACTGAGTACTAAGTTCATCCGATACCAAGGTTTGATTAGTCGACGAAGAGAGAAAGGTAGGGTATCGAGGATGGTTCGTAATCACGCATGTATCGATTGAGGTTTCGAAGATGAGAGGCAGGGGCAAAGTAAGAGAAGATAGTAGAGAGACCGAGGGAAGGTTTGGCGTGCTGTTAGAAGTCCGCATATCAGTTTCCCGGAGTAAGTAGATGCAGAGACGCGGCTTCTTCGAGCGAGACAGAAGTTTCCCCCCCGTAGTAAATGGGTGCAACGCGAGCTCCCCAGCGGCGCAGCGCGGCGAAGGAGATTTAATGGAAGCAGTCGAAGCCCGCGCCCTAGGAACTCCCAATTAAAGGGATCCACGCTCGCGCAACGGTCACGATAAGGATCGGGAGCAGCCGCATCTCTAGACTTGGCTTAAGTCAGAATTTGCGCGTATCCTGTTCCGGGAGTGGCACGCTTGAATCAGGAAGTTTCTTGCCCCGTACTGCCAGAATACCGACTACTCGAGTAGGGTGCTTCACCGTGAATTCGCACTGGCGAATACCCTTCTTATGCTCCCTTCGGTCCTCTCAGCCCTTCGCCACTCGGCGAGTTTCGTCGTGGGCCGAATTAAAAGGCGAATTAAAAGCCGAATTAAATGCCGAATTCCGAGGGAATTAAGAGCTCTGGTCCTGAAACATATTAAGACACTCGATCGAGCAAGGACGCGTTAAGAGTTGGCACCCCGAGATCGGCTCTTGCTGACATACGTTTCGCATGCAGTTTCGACTCAATTATCAATTAGTCACGTTTCACGGTGCTTATGCATGGATGGAAAAAACTTTAATAGCTCTCGCTTAGTTTCTCATCTCTTTTTTTTTCTCTACCTCTTCCTTCTTGTCTCCTGGCTACTATATTCCCTTTGCGCTCGTTTCTCTGGGGAATTTTCTTTTTGCCAGCGTTGCTCTCCATTTCTCGGTTTCTTTGCTTCTGCTCTTTCGTCGGACACGACTGGCTGTTTTCACGCGGTTTCAAAGCCTCCTTTTTGCTTCGTCAAGGAGAGCAGATCGTGATTTCACCGGTCTCCGGTCTCTCACATATTGAGACATAAAATCGGCCAGTTTTTGCGCTGCTTACTTAAGCCTCTGCTGCCTTTGGCTAAGGAGACTCCGGAGTATAACAGAAGCCGAGGGTATTTATGTGGCCCGGTAGAAGGCAAGGGTGACTGTGGGGGGGTACAGAAGAAGAAGGGAAAGAAGAAGAATAAGAAACCGCTGGGAAGAGAATCTATATAGTGGTGTGTACCGCGTCAGGAACGAAGATCCACCGGGACGAAACTGGTTCCCGGTGCAGTGCGCGCATTATCTACGTCGGCACCAGGGATTTACGATTCGCAAAGCCGTCTTGAGATTATTGACAAGAAAATACCTCTGCATCCCTCTTGCTGATCGTCGTTTCCTGAATCGTTAAATCGCCGCCGCCACTGATTAGGCTACACCGCGGAATCAGGGTTAACTCGCGACCCCGATGCAATATTCTCTGAATGCAAATGTTTCCATTGGCACAGTTCTCATTGTCCTTGCCCAAGTACACTAATTACCATCTCGTTTCCCCTAGGTTTTGCAAAAATTGGCTTAATTGCCGTTACGCGTGGTGGTCCTAATTGCGACTCTCGAATTCGACACTTGGATGGTAGCAGCTGTTAGCACCGAGGCAGTGAAAGTCAAAGGCTATCGACGGTCTTACGTTTGAGCGAATTAGCCTGCGTGGCCAATTTAATTATGCTCGACCTCGTTAGGTGCACGAGACGATAGGTTTCGCGGGATGAAATTTGCGATCATGCGAGCGAGCCAGTTGTTCGGTTGGCGAAGGTCAAAGGAAGAGAAGGGCGGCATTGGAGATGTTTGGGAAAAGCCTGGTTGTGTGGCCCAAGAGTTGGCATCCCATACCCCTTCATCGTTCTGAACTTTCTGACTGAGCATTCGTACTTTCGACTTCGCAACGGATGCCGCGCGAGGGTGAAGCCTCTCGAATTTGGCGCCCGATTGGCCCGCTTCAGAGTTCAGAGATGGAGCTAGGGTACCAACACCCTTCCGTCGGCGATGTCTATGTACATAGTGTACATATATCTACGTGTACCGCTATTTCTCCCTGATAGCGAGAGAAGTATCACTCGAGGTCCCTACTAATAACTCACCGCAACCGATTGGGAATTAATTTCGCCAAGCTTTTGTTTCTTCCGCCCTCGTCGGGCAGTTAGCGGGTCATCGAGCGAATTACGGGAGCGAAAAAGCAAACGCTATCTGGAGAATTTGGATTTGGTGTATCGATCGAACAAATACCTCGTTTGTCCTTCCAATTTCATGCAGCGTCGTCGGTACCAGTTAAGAATGAAGAAAGAACGAAAGAAAAAGAAGAATCTGAAAGAGAATGGGAAAACAAGAAAGAAAGAGAGACTTCAGTTGCACCCTCTTGCTTCGCGTTAATTCTAGCCTTTGCTTCTCCGGGCGATAGGTGCGCGCGGACAGGGAGGCTAAAAAGACGAGACAGGAGAATGAGGCAGGCCGAGGAGGCCAACGGACAGGCTAGAGGCCTCTGGAGAAAAAGACCGAGCCAGCGGTGGCCCTAGCGGTGGCTCGCGGGGCGGGAGGGATTGGCTTTCATGCCAACCGGCAGTAAATTTGCGCCGTCGCGACGTAGAAGCGAGCGATTTCTTTTGCACCTCGCCCTTAATCTGCGCATCTGACTACCTAAATTGGCTTGAGCAAAGCTAATCTCGACGGCGTTATCAATTAGCCGCGGCGAAGATAACGCGCCGGGGGCCGGGCCAGACCGAGCCGGGCCGGCACCGCGTATTTTTAAACCTTCGAAGAGCAAGCTACCCCCTACGAATGGACACGAACTTCCCAGTACCTGGGACCCTGACTTCGATTTCGATTCTCTCTACCACTGTGCACATTCCCACGTGTCAAACAACATTATCGTTACCGCGCTCTCCCATGATTCCACTCGCTAGTGCGCTAATAACAAGCCGCTCGATTGTGCAATTCGGACCGTTCGTTCTACTACGACTTTAATCGGGCCGCGTGAACTATTTGCGAGGGACTCGGTGGGATTTAAGCCTCGATTTTGCTAAGACTAGTACCGCGTTGGGATTATCCAATTTATTGGAAGATCCAAGTGATATCTGTTCGATCTATTTCATCCGCGAAATGCAGATGCAGGAGTAAGTTTACCTCGATCTCGATAGTAACTCGTATCCATCGCTGGTATGCCTGGTTTCGACGGTATCTCCCGCGCAACCGAGGGCCCGGGATAAGATACTGCCGAGGCATGAAGCCGAAGAGTGGCGGTTTGCTTCCCTTCTCTCTCACACTTCTTCCCACTCCTCGCGATGGAACTGGCGAACGCAGTAAATATATTCTTATCTATCCGTTAAAAAGTTTAGCCGGCCCGCTAATTAAAGGAGTAACCCTTTCGCTCTAGCGCGGGGAACTCTGAGTGCTCGCGATATGGCCCAATCCCCCGGTCCTCCCGGCTTAACTCGATCTTGGAATTTATGATGAGGGTGCGAGATGTCGGTTAACACTCTGTGGCATGCGACATCGGTGTCGAAAGGTTGGAACCGCCCTCCGAAAGGGTGTCGATGTGAGATAGTGGAAATCACTCCCTCGATTTATTTATCGTATTGTCTTTTTAACCAGAAACATAGGGCATCATTCCTCCTGAACATATAAGAGTATATTTTTATTAACAATTAATTCTCCGTAGGTTTGGTATTTTTTTTTTCTATTTCATATTCCATTTGAAGCTGAAAAAAATGGAAATTCCGTATGTTAATTAACACCAGGTGGCCTGCACCAGTGGTATCGGAAGATTGAAATCGTTCTCCAGAAGTATTCTAGTACGAAGCTATTGAAGTCAGACCAACTACTTTAGTTTCTTAGATTCGATGCAATCTAGCAGTCGGTGGACTATTATTTTCCCAGTGCGTTGCTCGTAACAGACGATTCTGCGGCGTGTATGAATGGTAAGCAGCAGTATTAATCGTTGTAACACACGCGAAAAGAGGCTAGCTGGTGAGCACGAAATTAACGCGAGTCGATGCCGATTCTCGCAGCGATAAGCCCGGATGGCGCTTTTTTCACTGGCTCGCGCGTTCATGCCGCCTGGTCCGTGACTCGGGCACGTTTACGAGATAATGTTGGCTCACCGCGGTCGCGTTTCCAGCGCGATGCTATCTTGCATCACGTGTTAAATATCCAATTTATTGCCCCGCTGCTGGTGCTGCTGCTGGCGTTGCTGCTACGTTCTGACGATGAAACTCCAGAGAAACTATCTCTTTTTGAACGAAGGCTAAAAGTTCCATGACTTTATACCTTGAATCATAATCTCGAGAAAATTGAGAGAAATCGAAACCAATTGATTAGTATTGACTAACGATTACCATGTGATTTGAAACTTATTGCACAATGTTCCAGATATTGAAGCATTCGCGAACTAAAACAAATCCATTCGCAACCGCTTCAGCTTTTTATTTGCGGTTTTGACCGTAAGCGCACTGCTCGAAGGCTGCGATAAAATGAGAGAGGAAGCGAGAAAACTCACCGCATCAAATAAACAGAGTCCTTAACCAGGGCGCAACAAGCGTAAAAGGAATACCCTGTATCGCCGAAACTCCGAGATCTAACCGTAACAGTTTTGCGGCAAGTGCAACCGTAACTCTATTCAAACTGCAGTTGTGTAGCGGAGCGAACTGGAATAACCCTGCGAGACTTATCGTACTTGAAAACTGACACTAATTAACCCAGCGAGACCGTAGGCTCCGCCAGTTAAACTATCCGCCTTAGCTGGCAAACGAAAATTATGTAGGGAGTTAGAGCAACGTCTCCGCGGGTCCTTCTCTGCCAAAAATTAGATTAACTCTGGCCAATCTACGCGACAATCGCAGTAACGTCGTCGACGGGCGACAACGACGATTAATGAAACCCGATTAAATCAGAAGCGTGTATTAAATTGCAACGGGCTGACTAAACTTCTTTCATCCACATTATAAGTTCCGAATCGAGCGAGAGGGAAAGCATGGATATTCGCCAGGCAGAAGTTGGTCGTCTCGAAAGTAGCTTAACCGAAGAAAAGTCACTAATCTCAAGGGATTTCGCAAAAGGTTTAAGTCGAATCTATGAGATTTCTCGCGATTCGCATTTGGAGGTTTCGGAATTTGCTTCACTAGAAACGAAAGCCGATCTGCAAGCTCTTCATGGAGGAATCGCGATTCGTCCTGGCCGAACGGTTTCCTGTTCACCGAGAGGCTCGCTCCAGGAAACCAGATAAAGTCTATCTTCGCAAATGAACGTGTGGATCGTGACAGCAAAGCGTGTTGGGAGACGAATCGATTAGTTCCTATATGCGCGTCGGCTAACATCCTCCCGCCAAGAAATTCTTCTAGTAACTTTTATCCTGCGAGCTCGAGATTCTTCGAAGGATACCCTCGCTGCTAGTTTCCGCGAGAGCCTGGAGAAAAGTTTCGCACATTCAACTTAAAGGCTACCTACCTCTTCCTCCTTATCCTCCTTTTCCTTCTGCTTCGCCTGTGCCTCTGGACGATCGTGATGAGCCTCGCCTAATGAGGATAAGGTCAGAGGATTTTTTTTTAAAGTTCCTGTGATATTTACGCTTTATCGTGCACATACGTTTCACTTAAGCTACCAACTGCGCCGACCGTGGAAAATGCGCTCCAGATTACTTTGCTTCACGGTCTGAGATACGAGTTTTCGTCTGGTCCGTGAGAAAATCCTTGGCACCTCGTGTTCATTGTTTCTTAAACGTTTTTTAATACTCCGTTTCGTCAGACAAACCAAGGAGCCGTTAAATTTTTCTCAGTTAATGACAATCAAGAAAATTGTAATGAACCTCCTAAGACTATTACTCAAATTTAATGTAAAAATGATTTCAACATTTAATCTGAGTCTATACAAACGTTTAGATGTTATCGATACCAGAAATTAGTTGCCTCTTAGAGATAAATAACTGTGAACTTGATCGAAGAATAAACTTTTTTCTCACTGATCGAGCATTACCTCTGCTGAAGATTTTCCCAGGAAGTAATTACGAGAGGTCTTGGAAATAGGAATCGAACATTTAATTAACTGGTACATTGCCTATGAACTTTCTCTCACTTAGTGGATACTTCCTACTGGTTTTGCTCGCACCCTGTCCACAGCATAGACGCGTTGGAGATCGCGATTTAGTGAGCTTCAAGTAACCTGCCACTCGTTAAGCCAACTGTTCTTACGCTCTTCTGTCTTTCTCTTTGTATCCACATCTTTCTATCCCTGTATATGTATATATGTACGTATATATTTCTATATATTAGGTTTAGATGTAGGAGAGTTTGCAGAAGTGCGCGCACACACCTCTCTACACAGACATTTATCTCTTTGGAATTGGAAGTGGCACGAGTTGAGCTGAGTGATCTACGAGCACTCGACACGCTCGCGGCCAACAAATGCGACCCGCTACGATTTTACGGCGGGTGGTGGGTCACTCTGCTGACAGCTTGCCTTTCTGATTCCTCTTTATGCGATCGCATTGAGTATTATCGGCCAAGTGTATGCCTACATCCTTGTGGCGAATTGAAAATTAATTCTGCCCCTTGAGTCCTAACGAGAGACTAAAGTATAAATAACATTGTCGATATTATTCCAAATTTGATTTCGTATTTCGAAAATATTCTAAAGTACAATCTATCGAGAACTTTCTCTCGATCCAAATCTACGGTTTTTCACAGAAATGAAGAGTGTATCCGAACTTTGTCAATATTTGAAATTTGGGTCAAACATTTTGCTTTACTATTTCCGCTTTCGGTAAGAGGAAAGCTACACAATCACGTAAAGTTCCGTGAAAAACAAAAGAATTCCGGTGAATTTCTTAGTACAGCGATTTATATTCAGCGATGCGCTCGACTGTTTTTCCCGGAAGCAGCTGACCCTAGCAGAAAATAACAACACTCTACTGTTGGGAAGAGCGCTTAATTCTGCCGGGAGAGTACTTCTCGCGTCACCTCCGATGAGGAACTCATTTGAGATTCACCAAGCGATTTCAAAGCCGATTTGCCGATCCGCGAAACGTGTGCCCACTACCGGAGCACTTTGTACCGTCCACTTGGTCACTTATTGCCGGTTCGCAGAGCTTAATCAAATAATCACTGCGCGGGTCGCCGTAATAAGCATGTTGCTGGGGTGTAATAGGCTCGTAATTGCTGTGCCCGTATCTTGACAAACGCGTCGGGTCCGCGGGATTAATTAGGCGCCCTGTACAGTATTTGCACTGCAAAAAAGAAATTTTATCGGAACGGTTCATTAAGGGGAGGGCGCGTAAGATGACAAGTGGTGCTTAAGAAAAACGATCCTGGCGTCGATAAGCCGATCTTAATTCCGGCAAAATCGTTCGGAAGATAAGAGTCCTGGATAAGACGTAGGTATAACCAGTGGCAGGTGGGGTTCGAGGAGTTACAGGATGAATTGGTGGTGATGTATGCATGGCACCGAATCCCCCTCTAAGGGTCTTTGTACCTCTGCGCACACCGACCACGACGAATTCCATTCTAATTGGCACGATTCCGACATTCCTACCTATCGACGAGGATCTCCGCGGTTAGAATTCTTAATTACACTTAACTTACCTGGTTTTTTGCAAATTTTCTCCAGTACCCTCCCAGTAATACTGCTGTAATTTTCCTGATTGTACGTTTCCGGAGAACCACATTATTCCGGGGACGTCGGAACATTGGGAGATACAGAGAGTAATTTGTTATCGCGGTGTCTGGGAATATTTATTAACGTTTTGCGAGCAAAAAAAAATTCTTTCGCTTTGACTCTACGAGGGATGATATTAAAAGTGGATTATTCCTGTTTCGCAGTGGGGAAATTTTCCGCGAGTTAACGTTAAATGAAATTCAGAAGGAATTTGATTTGGTGGTATTACTAGGATTCTTGCATGGTAAAGGGCGATGGTGAAGAGGGGCCCGTTAGTCGAGATATATGTAGACGTACACATAGTCGGCGCATAGCGTGATGCGATGTCATAAGGTTAAGTGGCTGCGAGGCTCGACTACCACTCTAGCTAGCTCCTTCATGCTTTCGCCTACTTTTCATTGCACGTGCCTTCTGCACATCGGCCGGATCTCACTATTTTTTTCCCCCATAATATTATTAATCTTCTTCGCCGAGCCTGACCAATCATGGCACTGGATTTGTGGCAATAGATTCTTATCCAACACTTATTTCACATGAAAAACTGCAACGCAGCAAACCACACACAAAGTATTTTCCAGTTTCGGGAGATATGGAATTGTAGAAAAGAAAGTACGCAAAAGGTGCGCTAAGCCGATTATGAGCAGAGTTATCGGCGTAAAACTACTTATGCAGTTCTCTAAGGTGCCTTTATCCTTAGGAACTCGAACTAAGTAATTATACTTCGTACTTATCCACTCGGTAACATCGCTATGCAAATTGGCCTCTTGCCTCCCGATGAAAAATCCAATGAAAGAACCTAGCGGAAATCCAGTTGGAAAATTTATTCAAAATACGCGAAAGTAATCTGGGAAACCGAGCGCGACGCGACGCGACCGTTTAGTAATTGTCCATCTGGGGGATGCTAGTTAGCCACCCTCGACAGGCATAAATTCTTCGGGTTCGGGTCAGCGATTCGACCTGCTTATTTCAGCTTTGAACCTCGGCTCTCGATGCCAGTTCATTAGAGCGTTTAAAAGAGACCGGATATAGCAGCTTGTCCCTCTTAACACTCAAGTTATCCTGTTTTAATGACACGCAAATCTGTTAAGGTATTGCGGTCGTGGATAACTGCTGTAAAATCTTTATTCACATATTTCCTAACAGCGTCGTGTCACTCGAAAATACGTATGTTAACAGATTTTACGTTACGTTGGTTACACATATTATTAGGACAAATAATATAACATAAAAAAAATTCCACATTTGTCAAAGACTCGTAATCCGAGCTAAAGCTGCGTGTCGCCATAGCTAGCATTGTTCTTACGATATTTTCAAATTTTCGCATGGCACCCCACAACAAAAAGTAATTACCTTATTAATTCGTAGCGCAAACTCTCTGACTTAAAATATACGATTGTTCGGCCGAAAAAGGCCTTGGCAACTAGTCAGATTTACGGGAGCTTGCATTTTAACCGGCGAAAAAATCCGCCAGTTCGCGACTCTAAACCTGCGCGTTCTCGCGTTTACTCATACTTAGTTGAGTGGGTATGTCGCATAACGTGTTTCCATATACATATAGCTTCTCCTTAGAATCATGTTCCTTGTAAGCACGATATACGCCCGCGCAACCGAGTCTTTGCATACGTAGCCACGTAGTTACGTGTTCACAATTTACGTATGTAGGTAAGGTTGACGGAGAAGAAAGTCACGATGTTTTTCCTCTCTCACTTGGTTTACCTGGAGATATTAAAGTTTTTCGCTCCTGCCCAACCTTCGGTGAAGAGGGCTCCAAGACTTGAAGCTTTTTGCTCTCGTAACTTGTGGGCTGTGATTAACCTGTAGATTAGTAGGCTATGGAAGAACTTCGACCCGAACCACTTGGTTTCTTACACAGGTTCTTCGTCTCCTCGTTGTTAACAGTGTTCCGGTTAGGTGTCCTTATGTTTCAGACTTACGTATTCATAAGCCCTGGTTTGAATGTCGCGAAATCGTTTTGCTTGGTTTACAGTAAAACTGGGTAACGTTAGTTATGTATGAATATACTGTTGTCGTCCGAGGTGTTAATCCTAGTAGCACTGATAATAATTTATATCCATTTTAACATAACGATAAAGATGATTCAACTTGATAAACTATCTGGATTAAAACAGTATTTAATTAGATTCTTGTAGTCAATGGAATTGATTAAATTTAGAGTAAACTGAAAGAGATATCTTTGACTAGTAAAGAGCTTTGAAGCATTAAGGTCTTCATTAGTTGCTCCAGAAAGTAGCAGAGATAGTCTAGTCAGACTTTCAGATTCTTTATGATTTCCAACGTTGAATTACTCTGGCTTACAGTGGTCCCTTCATAACAAGGTTCACTGGCAAAATTCTCTCTGAATTTGCCTTCGCATTGGGATCTGGTTTGCTAGCAGCGTGTTGTATCAGGTACACCCACATACGCGTATGCTCGCACATAGGTGCCGCACTCGCAACACCTGACGTCGAATTACAGCGGAGCGAGTACGTGGTCGAATCGCGGCAAAAGAACTCGCTCGCGAGAGTAACAGAGAGATAGATAGATAGCGAAAGAGAGAGAGAGAGAGAGAGAGAACTCGTCGAGGTGTATGCGGCCACGATGTCGTTACCTACGTATTATCCTCGCGTGTGCACTTCCCTCGGACGTTTAAGCTCGGCTAATGGCCATTGTGCGAAACGCGAAATGCACTCGGTCTCATTTACCTTCCGTTCCAGGCCCTGCTCCTCGACACTCGAGCTCGTATCACTGACCTCGTGAACGCTCGACTACCCCCCATTCCTGCATATTTCGGTCCTATCACCCTTCGCTTACCGTCAGCTTGCTCTACGGCCACTTGCCACAGATACAACCACCCGGTCATTTTTCGAGATCGCTCAATCAACGCAATAATGCGCGGTCGAGGGGAGATATGGAATTGAAAGGATTTTAAAAAACGGGACACACGTACCTCGGATGTTAAAAATATTTTATTTGTCATTCGTAATAATTCTCAATTTCTACATAAAAGTTTTCTACGGCCAATAGTGAGCTTTTTGAAAATTTCCTTAAAGTCTTTCGATATTCGGGTTGAGAATCTACGTTACACGACATCCTTAAAGTCTCTGACTGTCTATTGGCTGTCAGTTCTACTCGTCTACTCTAGTACTTTGGAACTTGAATGTGAATCGTTCTGATCGTTTGTGCTATTTCCTTCAATACTAACGTAAGGTAGACTCGAATACTCTTAGTGCATCTCTTGGACATACAAAATACATTATAGTATCCTCCAACGCAACATCTTACCTGCTGTACACTGCACTATTATCTCAAACGTTTCGTACATATATTTTCACTCGGTACAATTCAAAAAATCCGCCTTTATTCTTAAGTGGCTACTGATAATGCAGTACTCCCTTAGGGGGGCATGTCGAATGCATCTATAGCTCGACAAACCTTCTGGCCTCTCGCGGGCAACCTCTTCTGCTCTCTAGTCGAGGGACTATTAATCTTTGGTTCCCGGCGAACGTTGCTTCCAAGAAGGCTCAAATGTGAGCGTGGGGCGAGTCTTATCGCGGAAGGTGCACTGCCCGGTTTCGCATCGACGAGGGGCAGGTGCAAAGCGCCACCGTGAAGCCTCCGTGCTCGATGCCACGTCAGACCGGAGGAAGATGCGCCTCGAAGTATGCGCTGGTAGTGTACGCTTCATTAACCAGCTTGTTTTCGTCCCTGTCGGGCTTGTCCCGCAGGTCAGCTCGAAACGAAGATGACGCGGGGTTTCTCGAGCGGTTTGCTCGAGAAGCGCATCGCTCGGTTTGTAAACGGCGCCTGTAACACGCTAAGCACATGGCTACTTGCGGTGTAATTGCATCGTCTACATTCAATGTTGCGATAAGCTGCGCTTCTGGAATGCATAGGAATAAAGCCATTGCGGTTTTTGCTTGCCGCTAGCGAACGGTTAGAGCTCTGATCCTAAGACTACCCCGTTGGCATAACGCGCTTCCGTAGAATGCGGTTGTATCGGTAAAGGGAGGCTGCTGGAGGATTTTATCGGAATGATCGAATTGTATTGAATGTAACGAGCCACTCTCGTCTGTAGTGCTTCGTAGGCTGCTTTAATGTGAGTCCCTGGTAAGTTAGAAACGATCTTCCATGGAGGATGCTTGACTACGGATGTCTGGGAGATGGTCAATGAAGACTCAAGATCCTTCTTCATATACAAATACCTCTTTAATTTCAAGGGTGGTTCTACTGGCAGAAGTGAACAGCAATTCCTTCATAAGTGGAAGGAAGGAAGAAGTGAGGCAAGAAAATTTTGTAGGGTTCGTTCTGTGGAATTTCTTGGTACATCCTTTGTTACATTTAAATCAGTTACTATGTGGTTAATTTTTTCTCAACTATTCTTTGTGTTCTAATAACACAATGTAACTCACCGTTTACCATCATCACTGCCAGAAACCTTTTCACATGTTTCGAATCCGCTGACACTTCAAACCACGAAAGAGGGTGGAAAGTGGTACTTCTCGCACTGTCCGGAATTTTTTTCGCGAGAAGGGATTCCAATGGGCCAATGGTTGTAGGGATCGAAATCGTAAAGTGAGAAATGTGGAAAGAAAGCGAGGACACGGTCCACGCCGGTCACTAGACGCAGTGAACCCATGGCTATTAGTCACCGAGCGTCCTCCTTCGCTCTTCTCTCACTTCCGATTCTCGCTGCAATCACTACGTGGCCCATCTCCTATCTCTCTTCCTCTTGGCCTCTTCTGGTCTTCCTAGACCTTCCTGGACTTTCCAGGATCTCTCTGGACCTTCTCCAACGGTATAACACCCCGCCTTTATCTCGTCGATGCTACCCATCCCTCTTACGCGAAGGATAGTTCGATTACTCTTACACGACGCTTACTATCTTATTCTCGAGCCGTTTCTCTTACCGCCTCTTCGTCATTCTTCGCTGGAATCTTCCATCAGCCACTTCCTGCTTTCCTACATATCTTGTATTCGGGTCGTGCGCCATGAGGGGGTCTCTTAGATTCGATTTTAGAAAACCCATTACGGTCTAACATTATCTATCTAGCTTTCCCATTGGAAAAAATCAAAATAAGCTAAACATTTGTTGTATCTATTCTAGTTCTATTTTAACTGCAATTAGAAATGAGTAAAGTCTTAATGCTTTTTCTGTGCGTGTTGCAATTCTATTATTCTTCCATTTTCATCTCGAACTTGGGTTTTCAGGATTTTCTTTTTGATGGTATCTCTAGGTTTGGAGTGGTATTCGCACCGGTAATAGCATCACGAGGTTTTCTTCTTCCTTCGTGATACACATTCTCATCCGCAGCTGCGGAAAGTTGGGACAATGAGGAAGGCCGACGATTCTCCAGCAATTTCTCAAACGCGCTGGGCTTTCTCGGTCGCATCCTAGAGCTGCGGTAAGTCGGCGCGCGGCGGAAGTTAATTTTTCAAGTGTAACCACGCGACCAAGTCTGGAAGCCGCATCCCCCACATCCGTAGGGCATGTGGGAAGCCACAGCGCGCCGTGCCGCGACCAGCCATATTCCTCTTAAAAAGCGGGAAGACACAATTCGCGAACGGGAAGAAAGAGAAAAGCATCTCGCTATGCCCCGCAATGGTACGCCATACCGTTCCAGGCTGTTTTAGAAGTATTCATTCAAGGCAGTGCACTATGCGACGGATTTCCAGCAGTGGCCAGGAAGACGCGCAGGGAATTTTCTCTTGCGGAAACATCTTGCGCGCTAGAACTCGCAGATGGGCACTCGAAAGTGAAAGAGAGAAAGAGGGAGAACGAGAGATCCTGTTGGATTGCGAGACTAAGGAAAGTGGTATTCGCGTCGCGATTCCCCCAGTGAGGGCGTTATTCTTCCGGCTTGGGCCGGAAGCGAAGGAGCCGGACTCGCACACGCCGAGTGGCTCTCATGACGAATGGAGTTCTCTGGATTCCATGCTCCTCGGTCTTCCCTGTCGGCGGTGAGACTCAGCTCGGCGTGACTGCGGAAAGTTTCCGAAAAGGACGAGGAGCTGCGCACCATCCCACTCTAGTCGCTTTTTCTCTTTTCCCCGGATCCTTTTTCCAGTCGCACATAGTTCTGCAGCTGTGCCAGGAGCTTGGTTTTTCGAATCCTCTAAATTAAATTCGATGCTGGCCCATTTCGCGCGGCGTGCCACTATTTTTCCGGAGTTTAGGTACCTCCGGAAGTTCAGTAAAAATTAATTTCCTCGGGAATTTACTTCGACGGGAGTGTTCCGATGCGGCGCTGCGCGACGCGACGGGTTGCTCTTATCAGGGATCGATTTTTTGGAGGGAAAGTTTTGACCCGGCTTCCGGTGAGCTAGTTTGCTGAGCACTCTCTCAGCAGGGCCATTAATGAGATTAAGTTGACGTACCGTGAGAGATAAACACGAGAGCAGTCGAAAACAATTACACGAACCACGTTGGCCACGTTCCTAAAGTACAATCCATGGACACACATGCGCTTGCACTTAGAGACCCCCGATCTAAGGAGTCGAAAAGAGTTGAAGAAGTCCGCGTAGCTTTACAAATTGCGCTCCCGCATCCAAGAAAGACGAGTCAGCACTTGGCTGCATCGTGCTGCGAGTGGTTAATTCGAGGGGCATCGGCGACGACATAGGAACAAAATATGTTTTATTAATTTACGCGCGAGTTGTGCGCGCGCGCGACCGTGCGCGGCAGTCTCAAAGACTCGCGGACGTTCCTTTCGTTCGTACGTCGGAATAATTTAGCGGGGAGATCGAGCTCCAGCCGATGCCGACCCGGTTGGCTCCGGTCGGCTCTGGCCGAAGCTGTCTTGCCAGCGTATTAAATGCGGCTCGCTGCACATCCTCGGTCCATCCTGTCCGATGCCATGGTGCAATGTTATTCCTGTTATTATTTTATGCACCTTCCGAGCGTGCACCTACCCATCTGGTTGCTTTCGTGGTGCACACGTATCCGACCCACGTATCCTTTCGCTGCCCCCCGTCGCGCCGTGCCTCCACGTTCTCTCTACCACGTACACCCCCGTCCATAAGTCTTAGGACTCCTGGATTTTTAATGGAAATCTAATATCTCATGTGGATTGTGTACTTTAGCATATTGTATACTCTTGTACTATACGAATGTACCTGGACTTGTAGTTTTTAATTATCTAGTGCGGAACCTCTTGGAATTAAATACCAGTTGATAGAACATTCTCTATGTAAGTATTCTCAAAATACTTTCATTAGTTTTAATCAATCTAAATAATTCTGTTGGAGTATTATATTATTGATGAACAGTTGCTAGAAGTACCAAAGATACATGTTTAAAGGTACAACTATTAAAGAATCATGAAAGGTTGTATAATAAATTATTCGCAATGCCGAGTAAGATTTCAGCAGCAGCCACAACGACCAGATGCAGGGCAAAATTGCTACGTAAAAGAAGTCAGAGCACTCTACTACAGATTTTCTCAACTTTTGCGTAATCCTCAGTTCTTAAAGAAAAAGTGTTACCCCGTGTACATACACCTTTTATATCTCGTATACCAGCTTCACAAGCATGACATTTCAAGCGAAATAATATTCCTTTATATCCGTTATCGGCTTTACGGATTGTCTTTTGAGCTTTGCCTTATATGTGGTAAGTGGCCAAAGACTTATGAGCGAGGGTGTATACATCAACATATACGTAATATTTGCCGTTGTTTCCGCACTCTTTTCCACCTCCCAGGAGCTTCCTCCTCTTTCCCTGGTTCTCTTCGAACCTGCTCGCCGGATGGGAAAATATTCTATTTGCCTCGAAACACGGGATCGCATCTACGTCGGATGTCGACGTCCCTCCGCGGTCCAGCGACTCCTGTCCTCTTTCTCTCACTTTCTCACTCCGTTAGTTTCTCTGCGTCTCTCTGTCGGTCAAATGCGATGCGGATGCAACCACGAGCGCATATGTCGCCCGCGGGATAACACGTGTGGTACCCCAGTTATCCCATCTTCCTGTTGCCTCGCTCATAGTTTTCCGCTGGCCGCTCGGGATCCGAGCAGTCCCGATGACAGCGCATCTCCGGCGTCATGGTTTTTGCGGTCTTCCTTCAACATTCTCTGTTTGAGATTATGAAAGGGAAATCCTAACGATGAATATCAATTTCGCTTGGTCTTTATTTCGGTACGCTGCATGTCGACATGTAGCCGGAACAACTCATAATCTAATTTACTCTGGCAGGAAAAATTGAAACTTCAATCATGAGACTACTCGTGCAAGCCACTTTCATATCGAAGACAGTGAAAGCTGGCGTTTTATTGGGTGTAATAATCACAAGTGAAAAAGGGAAGATACGAGTAATGAACGTATGGTAAACTGTACAATAAAAGTTTATGTTTTATAGGAGACTCCTCGATTTGATTTAAAAATCACCATGAGTATTTATGAATATTTGCCATAGATTTAATTTGGTTTATGGAATTGGTATATACTTAAATTGAAAATCTCGTTGACACAGTTTGGAAGTGATGAAGAAAATGATAGAACCTTTGGTATTCACAGTACATGAAAAACATTGACAAAGTAGATACCTTGTTTCATCATTCTACCTCCAATTCTCTACCAATTTCTCACTCAGGACTTATTTCGCTAATTGGGAGACTTGCCTGGATAATATAGCCAAACGAGTTCACTCGGTAAACCAGGAAAATTATGGATCGTGTCTAGGATAATCTCGATGGGAATGACTTTGTACCAGAGAATCGTTCTGCAAGTGACTCCATTCCCCTGCTCTTGAGAAATTGTTCTCAACCTCGTTGCTTCCACGCGAACCTCGTCAAGCATTATCGTCAGTCCTCTATTCCGAAATACCTGTCATGAGAACAGCGAGAAAAGTTGCTAGCTCTTTGCCCGATATAAGCTCGCATTATTGCGGTAGCGGTATAGATACTTGTGATCGATGCCAAGTCACCAAGTTCGTCGACCGGTGCAAAGGTATAGAGATATACACACATATACATATAAACTAGACCATTTTCATTCGTGGCCCTGGGAAAAAACTAACGGCATCGTTTCCGCTCGGTCTACCATGTCTCTTCTTCTTCGTCCACTAGTCGGATGCTTTCCTTGTGCCGCTCTATTCGTGCGATTTCGCTCGAAAAGAGCTGCATTTATCCAACTCCAAAGTACATCACAGCCCCTATGAAGTCTTTCGGTGCATTTCGACCGGCATTAGCACGAAACGCTGACCTCGTCAGTCGCGATTAAGAGGCCAACCATTTCTCGAATGGCTTCTCTTGCGAAGAGTGAGCAAAAGGATCGACTCAAGGTAGTAGCAGCGAGTTACTTACTTAAGTGTCGATGCAATGACAGTCGTGTCGTGCGATTGCTCAGAATGAAAATGCTTTTTGTGAGAATGCTCACGCGCGCACTCTCATTCGAGGGATGAAAGCGCAACGCTCGGATGCCGTTTAGCTCCATTAATCACATTATCTGAGGACCGCGAGGTTTTGTTCCTCCTGCGAACACGATTTGCCCTGGGGATGATTGTCCGCCAAGTGGTTTTCTACCCTCGATTCGCAACTCGGCGAAATCTACCCCGTTTCTTGCAATAGTGCGCTTGTATTCGAAATTGGAACTGCAGCCATTGTTAACTGTGGTCTATCGACGCTTTTCGCCTGTGGAATATCAAGGTATTCCGATATCTCGTCAGTCAAAATGATTTTCAACTAAGAACTATTCAATTCCAAGTAAATTGTTTTGATACCGTGAAAATATATCTTGAGAAAGACTAAAGAATTGTTTTCCTAATACGAGCACCAATAAAACGAAACGACAGTTTAATGAGATGATCGCGAGGCTTGTAAACTATTTACATTTTATTGATAGCAATGGCTGGGCTATAAAGGGAGAGAATCGTTCATCCAGCGATAGATATTACATCCACGTTGCCTTGAATGGCATCCGAAAGCATCTATATCCAGATGCTCCCCGGTGTAACCGATTTGAATCTATATGTTTGCCGGATCGACCGGAGAGAACCCGAAGCTATAGAGAGAAGCTCGAGACACATTTGACCACGAGGACCAGGTACATTCGTATTCATACGGACGGGCCAGGCCTTCGAGGGTACGCGCGTAAGTACCCGCGTAAGTTCTAGAGTTTGCAGAGAGTAGAGACCCGGTGGTGAAGCCCTGCACAGAGGAGAAGACTGAACTCGGTTTGATATATGGTTACAAGTTCTCCTTCGGGCGGGGAAGTAGGAACACAATCCAGGCGCGATTCTCTCTTTCGGCTCCCACTCTCTCTCTCTCTCCCTCTCTCTTGCTCTCTTCCTTTCTCACTGGTCACTTCTCCGATCCCGAGGAACCTGACTCTACACCAGTTAAGACGTATGAACGCATTTACAGCGCATTCGTCAGACCACGAGTGAAACATAGCGCGGACACCTTGTACCTGCTACGAAAACCCGATGACAGACTGCTGGTAATATCTTCGCGAAGTCGAGCGCGACACGTGTCCCGCAGTAACCTCACTGTCGACTTCACGGCGAGTGAATATTTCTGTAATATTCCTCGACGTGCATTCTATTGGCGTTCGAGCCGTTCAATGGTTCTTGTGCTTTCAATTTTGAGAGTGCTGTGATCGACTGACTGTTTAAAAAAATCTGACTAGAGATTACGAGTGGAATCGCTCACTGTGATTTATCACTGATAATTATAATTGGGAACTCTCAACTCACAGAAATCATCGTGTCCCTCACCAGCTGAATTCAAATCCTCCAGTCAGCAACACTAATGCACAATCAATAATTAACGACTGCACTTATTAACAGCGGGGTGATTGATCTACTGCGCTGCCTACAGCGTTAATACAAATCCTCACTCACCTCGGCAACAAGGGTACCCTATAACGAGCAATCCATAATTAATAAGCTCTGAGCCCGCGCAGGGATGGTGGCGGCTCGTAGAAATAATTCCGTTAAGGCGTCGGCGCTTAATCTCGCGGTGGTTCATTAGGCGCGATATGAAATTTCGGTCGCGACGCGATGCGGATGAGCCGAGGAATTGCGGGGACGACGTTGAGTCATCAAGTTACGCTAGCGTGTGCCGGTTGGCGAGGAGTCGGTGGCCACAGCGGAGAAGGCAAACTCTGTGAAACTAAACTAATTTGGCGAAACTTTTATTAATATGCAACTTGCCCCGCTGGCTCGCGGGGATAAACAAACCTTGGAGATAAGAGCTGCCCAGTTGACGGGACTTTCCCGCTGTGCGACCAAGTCGTCAAGGGGATGTTAAGAAGAGACGAAGAGAGATAGAAAGAGGAAGATCTAGTATCTAGTAGTACTGGAAGCACCCTGGTCAAAAGTAAGAGAGGGATAGAGATAGAGAGAAAGGACAGTAGGACTCAGAGTCACCGGAGCAACGTATACGTAGCGGTTTATCCATTACACCGGTTTATCCGGACGTGAAACACAGCGCCCTGTTGAAACAAAGCCGTCCGGTCAGCAGGACGCGGACGGTCGCGCGCGATCGCGATTCTCTGGAACAGAAACGTCCAGCTAGCAGCGTTTACCCACATCGAGTGGCGGACTGGACTGTAGCTACTCGAATAACGGCTATAACTTGCTTGTCAATGTTAACCTACTCGAACGTCCACGATATCGTGGCGATCGTTCTATCGACGCTATATATATATGTATGAGTAGGGGTTGTGTATGTATGTATGTGTTTGATGCATACCTAACGGTGCGGCGCGGCGGTGGCGGCGTCCGGAGCACTCGATAGCCACGGCGAGTCGGCCCACCTCCTTTGGACTCAAGATTGAGCGCACTTGTCATTCGAGCGGCATAAGATTAAGCGCGCTTGTCGTTCAAATTTACAGGAAGATCGATATCGGGCCCGAACAATGGTTTCACCGATGCCACGATATTAAAGTCGCGACTTCGGTGCCCTTAGGATCCCACGACAACCGCGACCCTCGATGTACCCCCGTGAGATTTATGAAGGACGGTGATGTTGCATCTGTATAAGCAGGTTGCATAGTCGAGTACGATTGGAATAATTGTCGGTGGGATCCGAGAAGTCGTGTTCCGCGGTCCACTACTCACCCTCTCGTATATACAATATCCAAGATCGATGCTTGTTTTGATCCTTTGCACTCGATAATTTTCTGCGTAATGTTTACGACTGTTTATCGTCAAGCGATCATTTGCTTTATAGTAACTTGGAAAAGTATTTGATTTTTGATGATTGCGATACTCAATAGTCGCGGTGAATTTTTAGAAAAATTCGAACGTACATATTTGTTAAACACGAGAGGATAAATGCAATGGGGTACAGAATTAAAGAATCAAGTTAAAGAAACGCGCTTCTTTAAGCTCGTTTCCCCTGAACACAGTAAAATGTACGGGTCAATATTGGCTATAATTAGTCTTCATTGTTCCTGTTCGATTCGATCCGGTAGAGTTCAGTGGGAAAATGTCGAAGGCAAAGAAGTAGGTAAACGTTAGAGGATTCAGCTTCTTGCATCCTACTTCACTTGGAACTCGTTGTCTTCCTTTCTCTCGCAATCAGTGTTATTTCGCTCAACCCTCACCGTTGCTGCTGCTTCTTATTCCGTTGCATCGTTCACCTCTCGGTGGCTCGTGGGTGTAAATCTGTCTCTCAGATTAAGTTCGAACCCTGAGTTGTATAAATTGAAGCCGATCTCTCCGGGCAGGGACCCGACCGAGTAGCAACTCCGGGCCACTTTATTTTCGTTTATTTGTTGTCGGCAAACATGCCCGCTCTTCCTCGTAGCAACCCAGCAAGCCAGCAACCCACCAACCACCGACTGTACCGGTGCATCCTCGTCGACCACGCGGATATGTATGCTCGCTTACTCATACGATTTTAAGCCTGCCTGCGTGCAGCCGGCACCATTTAGCCCTGGTAGATTCTTTATACCCGCCGGATTGCATGTGGCTTTAATATTCTCCTGCTCGAATGCCCCTTGTAGTTTTGATACAGCGAAGCGAATCTGTTTATCCGCGCTTCGGGTTTTCATGAAAAATTCTGCGCGGTCACGTTCGATGACTGTAATACTACTAGATATATGAGTGGATCATCGATAATCACTAGCAGATTTTCTCCCATAATTTGAAAAAGGTAGAGAATTGTTCGATGGAGCCTTCTGCTATATTGCGTAAATTGCGATCGTAATATTATAATGAATAAGTAATTGAATTCTATTAAGTATTGAATCGCGTGTAGATGTGTTATCAATTGCTAAAAGCTAAAGTGTCAAAAATTATTATTATTATTTTCTACGTATGCAAAATAAAGAGGAAATATACCTAGAATGCAGTCATTCGTGAAAAATAGTGTTCTCGCTTTCCTCGTTGCGTCAACCGTGTTTTTATCGGGTCCCTTCGGAATTCCTGCATTTGCCGGCATTTGCATTTCTAAATTCGGGAGTTATTCTGACATGACATTTGCCCGGTGTGCGCCTACTTACATGCGAGCGTAACCATGCACGTAGTTCCATTCAAGATTCAGTATTGTCGTGACCGTGTGCGTTCGCTTTGTGCAAGTCAGTGAGCATATTCTACCGTACACTCTACACTTTCTGCACTGTACCTGTATATACGTGCACCAGTGGCGAGTATCGTGAGCAAAAAAGAAGAATGAAGACACGTACGAGTCTTATAAGGATTTCTCTTCTTGAACGCCGCTTGCTGCGCACTCTCTTGCCACGATTTAGCCTCTTCGACGACAATAGTGTAAACATTATTGCTATTGGAATTGTGCTGGAACCTTGAAATACGACTCATAGCGATTCCATATTTCATTTAGCATTCTTGCTTATCGCCACCTTATCGATAGCTTATCGAAATTGGTACATTCAAACTCCTTAAACTTTACAACTTTAACAATATTTAAATGAATTATTCATTAATTCTTGAATAAGTTGCTTTCATTTTCTAGGTCCATTAGAATTTTCATTAAATATTGAAAGCGATCATATCGCAACAAACATTTGGGAGTTGGCTTACGAATCAGTGGAACTTGCCAAATAACTGATGAGCCAGAATGACAAACCTTGCGCATAACGGAAAGGTTCTCATGCGTTATACGAGTGTCTCGCGTGACCCCGCGAGAATTCGGTTCGAACGCGTGTGCTGCGGGTAACGCAGAGCTGGGTCTCGTATGTACAGAGCTATCGAGCCGCGAACGATCGTAGGCCCCGTGATATATCGGTGGTCTGGAAAAATGGTTTCGCCGCTCGGTGGAATCGAATGAGACCGAAATGCAGTTTACGCTTTGGTTACCGTCGAATCGCCTTCGTGTTTGTCCCAGGCAGAACGGCTCGCGCGTCATCATTGCCGGTACACTTCCGGCGAGATTGCTGAATTCCGCGACGAGCAGCGTTTTTCCCTGGTCTACCACGATAACCGTCGATCGTTATTTTCGCGAAAGCTACTACGCTCGCGAGATACTATCCATCGCGAACTATTAGCCCTGAAAATGGTATAACAAAGTTCTTGCATCGGAGTAATCCACTAGTTAGTAGTTGTTGACTTGGTTAAAACGAAAGTTCTTTATAAAAGGTTAATGAAAAAGCGAAGGCTGCATTTGGAGGAAGGTGAATAAAGATTTTGTGTAGTTAGATAAAATGATTTGTGGAGCTATTGTTAACTGTTATCTACTGTATTATTCAATTGGGAAAAGTATAATAAATCAAGTAGGGTGAAAACAAGAAGAAAATGGTAGAGTTGTTTATGAGAAACTCATAATTGTAATGGAGTAACTTATATCATTCACGTTAATTTAATATTAATTGCATCCACATATAAATGCAGATGAAGGTGGTTTCCAGAGGAAGTTTTGAAAATGCATAGTTGAAGAACGCTGGATTGAAACGAATGGAATCAGTTACGTAAGCAGGGTTACTGTCCGCACAGGGTAGATTTGATGTTACTTTAAAATCTACTGCGAATGAAAAAGAGCCTCTGGAGCCTGAACAATTCGGTTTATGATTCTGCGGTCCGAGGTAAGAGCCAGAGAGAAAGAGGTCCAGAAGACCTTGCTCACACGATGGAACCCCAGCGGTGTTTCGCGCACGCCATTTGCATACCTTATAATAAAAACAAATCCCAGAGCCGACTGTTTCCGTGTATGTATTCTCGTTCCACGACCGCCCGTCGAAGAACCATCTGGCATGGGTTTTCTCCTGCCGTCTTTACGGCTGACTTTATCCCTTGGGCAGTCACCTGCCTTTCTGCCTCAAATTTTATTCTTATTCTACTTACATTCCGATCGTGCTAGACAGAGGATTTCCAAGTACTTTGTCAATGCCATTCTCCTTATTTTACCATAAAATTGCACTAACAAGACATTTCTCGAAGAAACATATTTCTAATACTGTCGAATGAACGAGTCATCTCGAATTTTTTTATGAAATATATTAGGAAGAATTAAGAGATTGCGGAATTGATTCCTTAAGAGAGTGAATTGCTTTTTCGAAAGGATTAACTTGACGGAAAACGGAAAATCAAGCGAGTCGAAGCTGTCGCAGTGCAAATCGTTTCTCACGTACCAAGAGGGCCATACGTCAGGATTGACTCGAGCGCGAAGACAAAAGAGTAGGTGAGGGCTGCTGCACGTTTACCAGATGGTTCCTTCTCTCTCATGGGAGTAGAAATATTCCGGTTGCAATATAGGAGTCCCGGTCATCTTTTGCCTCCACCCTCTCCTTTTCCTGACGCTCCTTCCGCTACCTTTTCTCTCTCTCTCTCTCTCTCTCTCTCTCTCTCTCTCTCTCTCTCTCTCTCTCCCTCTTGTCGACCGCCTGATGCAGGTTCCTCCGTAATCTGGCAGATTTTATTTTCTCGACGGGGACACCGGCGGCGATGGAGGACGCTAGAGACGAAGAGGACGCTAGCTTCGACGACAGTTCGCGAACTCATATCTCACGGGAGCGTTCGTTCCTGCGGAAACTTCGATATCGCCGAATATGGCGAGCTCCGAGTGCTCACTGCGAGACCAAATTCTCCGTTTCCTTTCGCAGGACCTCCTCGGCTTCGATTCCCCGGTAACACGAGTCATTTTCACACCGATAGTGACCCGGTTCGGGCTAGTGTCCTCGTCTCGATTTCCGCGGATCAAGAACCAATGGTGAATTCGCTCTTCCTCTGTTTTGAATGAATTCCCTTCGGTCACGCGGTTCTCAGTCATCTGTATTTTGATTTCTTTCTAGTGTTCTTGTTCAAACGAACAATTCAAGCAGTACGAAATAATTGTCGTTGCCAAAAAATTGCAGTAACAATCATATTACCCCTTATGATTTCTTTCCTGGCAATTTATAATGTATTGAATGATTCAATGCTTCTCTTTTATATTTCTGCACTAATTGCACGGTGCACCTTATAATTTCGAGAACAAATGCACAGAGTTATTATTATGTGAAAAAACGTTGCCCCGCATTCTGATAAATGAGCACGATTTTTTCTTGTTGCCTTAAGTGTTCGAAAAAATGGGTCCTTTCTTTAAACACCCAATTCTTGCGTACTTACGAACTTGCCATTCCAGTAGCAGTGGCACGCAAGGCATGCTACTCGACCCATTTCGTTTCCCAGATCCAATTAATTTTTTCGTTTCCGACCCTTACCACGTCGCATTAGAAAAGAGCATTCGAGTAATTTGATCGAATGCCGAAGTGGCTGTAACGGAAAAACACTTTGTCGAAGTTTATCGAGAAAGGCGAGGCAAAACCGGCGATGCTTATCGCTCCCGAAGTTTCGCGGAATCGGTAGGTGGGAGGGAGAAGGACGTATCTCGAAAAACAGGGCATGCTGCCGAAACACTTTCCAATTACATCGCCAGTTTTACGATTTCACGGCGGATCGACGTTGACTGCTTCGGCGAGAGTAACTTCCTATGAACAATGAACACTCCACTGCCAAGATTCAGATGCAGCAAATATCTAAAGTTTCGCTACACTGTTATGCACTCGGATTTATTGGACAGTAATATAATTTCTTACGCAAGAAAGATCGATTTTTCTATTAAATCAGATGATAGTACTTCTGACATGCAAATAAATTGTGTCATTTATTCTATTGGTACATGAATTCTAAAGATTTAATTTTTGTACTAACGCTCATACTTTAATAATTGTATTCTAAATACATACATAAAAGCATTATAGATTCTATGATTCACGTGGAGTAAACTAAATGTGTACAAATTCTATAGGAATTTCGTTATTAATTTAACAGAATGATTTGTTTAAATTGAATGTCCATAATGCAAATAATTGACATTTACGAAAGATTTTCCAATGTTGATGTGTATCGATCAAGTTGAAGACACATTTTATGTGTAAAGAAATTCACAGGTTATAACCAACTAACGAAAGATATCGCTTTTCAGACCGAACGAACAATAGCGCTCGAAATTCGATATTTATGCTGGATGAATTAACAAATGCTTTTATATTTGAATACGCAGGAAGCATAATGCTTCTTTGATAATAACGGATAATAAAGTTTCACTTTGTTCCCGGTCATTTTACCTGCAGATTTTACGCCGTTTTCAAATTTCTACGGCTAAAACAAAATTATGTCCAATCGATGTAAAGTACATGTCTCCTTTGAATTAATGTAGCATTTGCATTTAAGTCTCTGATTACAGACAAGTGAACAGAATCCGTCGATAAAACTTTGCAAATACCACTATTGTCTATATACCTACGGTATCGTGCTATAGTAGCGCGAATGATCCAAGCAGGGGGATAAATGATACCCGAGAACAAATCCTAAGACACGATAGTCTTTGTGGTTGACGATAGTCTATAATCTACTGTACTCTATAATCTAGTAACCAAGGCTTTTCCTTTCACTGTTTTTTCACTTTTTCGAAACAACTTTTACGTAAAAACATTTTTAAATATATTACAAAGCTTGTTCACATAATTTTTCATATATGTAATTAAGTAGATACTTTTACATAAAGAAGCGTCTAGCTCTGTCTATATCTGCTCCCATGAATTTAATCAATTGAAAATAACACGGTGTATTTCAAAATACACCGTTTGGTTACTTTCGATCATAACCAATCGATGGGTAACTGGACTCGACAGAACTACCTGCAGCCCCACTGACTTTCCAAACAAAAAAAAGAAAAATGCCAAATCATTCCGGTAGAGTGGCAGAGTCTTCTGTCCGCGGTAACTAAGAATCGGTAAGCGTAGCGGCGCGAAAACAAGCATCAGCGGACAATGGGCATTGTGCGCGGATGGTCCGATAAATACATCGACGACTGATTATGTTATAGGGTGTCGCGAGAGCCTCGCGCTGCCGGACGTATTGCCGGCTAAGTAGGAACAAGGCTCGTTGTCGAACGGCGTTGGAACGAGAAAACGAGACCGTGGACCGACAGCAACCTCGTTTATTCTTCGTCGAGTCAGCTATTGTTATTCGGACCCCACGGTGCACCGAGCTGCCTCCATTCAGCTGTAGCGTCTATCAATTGCAGGTAGACGCAGACCAATTGCCAGAGACTATACACTCGGTTTTAGCTCGCACCTCCAATGGCAAAACATTCCAAGAGTATTCTTTGACACTCGTTGTAAAACTCGTAAAGTCAAAGATCTTGTGCTTGGAAATTTAGTTGAGTTTATTTTTCTCTCTGTTTCGTATATATATATATATGTATATGCTTGGTATCGTGCGGTTAAATGGACTTTTAGATTTCTTCGTATCGCGATGAACCACTTGGTTGTGCGGAAAAAGTCAAGCCACCCTCTTAGTCAAGGCAACTCGCTTGCCTTACGACGAGAACTGTGTACATAGACCGTGGAAAATTATTCGTCGCTGCCTTGCAACTTGCCCGATAAAAGTATGTAGATATTATGGTCGAAGTTTCTTTTCATCTGGCAAAAGTTCGCGTACACCGCGAGCCGTCTATGAGCTGAATTTCTCTCAGAGTTTCTTAAACTTGATTTTAAAATGTGATTCTTCTTCCGGCGAGCCCACGGCTGGTCGACTTGACGTAGTAAATGTGAGAATCGCACGCGATCCGTCTGCTCTTCTTCTTCCATGCTCCATCTACTCTCTGGTAAAGTGGCCCAGTCCAACGTGTGCCACTGCTTTCGGAAATGGATCCATACTACGCTTGAATTCTCTCTCTCTCTCGCGATCGTCCTACCGACGACTTATAGGCTTGCGTTTTACAACTGGGAATTAGACGGTGACGAATCCGGATTCCTCCTTAAAACCAGCTAATAATTAAGAAATTCTTCCTGCTTATACACAGGACATCTTTATATTCCCGTAATTTTGTGTGAATTAAGCTAAGAAATTATTTTAAAACAATCCAAACTCGACAAAATTAGCAGTAGCTCGCGACTACGTTACCGATTCGGTGACGCCAACCTGCCACCAATTGTGGGAATCCTCTTAAGCGTCGTGCGACCAAGTGTATTGTTATCATAACGATAGCGGCCGACATATGTAAATTGTGGAAAATTAATTTAGCAGAAGTTTAGAGCCACGGTGCTCTCGGTGTCTCCCTGAGTCTCCTTCTGACTTCCGGAAGCCCTGGTGTCGGAGGAAAAGGATATATAATACATACAGGGTGAACTCAAACAGAAACCCTTTAAGATTTATTCTCCGCCCGTCCGCAGCGAACTTCTGTAATTTTAATGCAAATCATTTCATGTAAAGTGCACACTTCGTTATTCTTTTAATGAAGAACTTAAACATTGATATAAGAACAATATACACAATTACGTCCGAAAAGTTTGAGTTCAGTGATAATACTCTGTAACTCCGTTAGAAATATATACCATGTTAAAGGACAGGAAAACAAATATTGTAAATTACAATAATGCGTTTGTATCAAATAATTATACGTACTTCTTCAACTTCTCTAGAATCAAGATCAGTATACAAAGGTCTCTTGGTTCCAATAAACACGACTCAGCAGAAACTCTCATTATTACCAGAGCTTTTATTCCATTGACTGTAGCAAGTTCCTCTTAAAAAGTTTCTTCATACGTACGCAAGGAATTGAAATATTTGTTCTTCTCGTTCGAAGGGCGCACCCTGTATAAAGAAAGGGAGGACGAGCGCTGGTGGCCTACTTCCTCTGTGCGAAGCTATTGCTAAAGAATGAGAATCGACAAAGAAAAGCGAACTTGTACTTTCTCCTTCTTTCTCTATCTTTCTCTTCACTCTCTTCTACCCAGTTTCTCTCTACTACACTCTATCCTCGTCTTTTCTTCATCTTAAGAATTCCTTCCTTCCCTTATCCCGCAGCAACCTTGTTCATTGGAACGATGAAACTCCGGTTTACTCGAATTCGCGCGTATTTCGCGCTGTTCAGAGATTTCTATCACACCCCGGATTCCACTGGGTTTATTAATGACCCTGAAAATAATTGATTCTTATGGAGGAATCTCCGTGAGTGACAATGATTATAAACGTCATGCTTATCGAGCTTTTGCCAATCGGATTTCCTTTGAGTTCGTTTGCTATTGAACATTAAGACAAATTGAATGTACTGAACCAGTCGCAGGATATGGTATTCCGTGGGATAAAAATAGATAAGGAGAGATAAAACACTCTTAGATCGCTGGACGATCCACAATAACATGCGAGTTATGGAGCATACTTACACTCTTCCGAAGAGCCAGATCCTTGGTATCTACTTAAGCCAACTAGCCGATGGTTAGTTGAATTGTAGCCTATAAGCGACACGAGGAGTGCGATCAACATCAATGGCTATCTTGAAAACTGGTAGACGCATCCTGGCGAGTATCTTACGAGTATAAGTGCTTCGAAGGTGAGACCAAAATTAAGATCTGATTTCAATTCTTGGAGGATACCTTGAATTTGCATAGGATCTCTTGAACTGGTTTGTTCAATGGAGTTATAAGGTTTCTCGATCCCTTCTTTGGAGACACATGGATAGTGGATAATCAAGTAGTCCAACGTCTTGTTGGTACCAATAGGGAGGCCGATGTGTCGCGCTAGACGCAGTTGGTCGCACGGTTTTTTTCTATCGAATCTCGTTCTCCGTCTGGTTTCGCTCTTGGATCCGGTTAATGACGATTTTCCGCTTGGAACTGAACTCGGAAAGAAGTTCTCGACACGCCCTATGGTACCGAATACGAATGCAGAACAGTTTACGATATCATCGATGAAGATTTTTTCTACCGGTAAGTTTTAATTACTGCTTGCCGGAGGGCCAATAAATCTGTTGATGTAATTACAGATACGCTCTAGTCCTACATGATATTTCTTTCAGAGTGCTCCCTGGTGTTCCTCGATTATTTCATCAACACTAACATTAGTATGCGTGGTCTCTTGGCGATCTTCGCTTCCTCTTCCGAGTAATTCGCATTCCGGTATAATACCGTGTGTGTGTGTGTACCCAGTCACAACGGGTTATCGCCCTGGCCTCCCATTAGCCATTCACCCCGAGTGCTTGGGAGGAAAAAAAAGTTGGCGTAATAACTCGATGTATCACATGAATCCGAATAGAATAATTGCACCAAGTGCGACTAGGGTTCCTCTTGATTCAAGACACCGAGTCATTCGGGCTTCGCTGACAGATCACCCCGTGGACCGTCTTCTGGTTAATTTGCCGCTGACATAGAGCCAGCGCAGTGTTATTACAGCGTATAACTTAACACACCATATGCCGTGTCTTGAGCACGCTCAGGTGGAACAGGTTGTTGGGGCCTAGAGCTGGTGGTCACTCGAGGCTGTGGAAGGCCCTTGCCGCTTTCTTATGGTGGACTGCCGCCACGGCGCGCCGCGGCGCGCCTTGCCGCCGCTTCTATATGGTATCTTCCCATCTTCGATGTGTGTGCTCGCCTCGCGTACCGAGCGAGGCATGGGAGTGCGAGAGCGGCTTTCTAAGCAACCCGATCGCGACGCGATGGAATTCGTGCTCGTCCAGACACGACGACGCGACGCGTTCACCCTTTCTTATTCTCTCTCGTCCTTCGGTTCTCATTCTACTCTGGTATTCGTCAGCTTCCTTTTCTCGCCGTTCTCTCTGCACCACTTCGCCTCTTTGTTTCCGACACTCTTTGGCTTCCTGCGCTTCTTCCTCACTGCCAATTTCGATCCTGGAACACGTTCCTCTTCGAGCTTCGGGTTCCGGGTCTTATTCCAACATTATTTGCCACCTTCTCTCCTCCTCTGGGTCTGATGCCAGACGAAAAGTTTGTCTCGTGGTGCAGGTGGTAATTGTTCCGTGAATTCTTTTCCTGCGAATGGTTGCCATTCCTATACGCTGAATAAAAGGATCTCTTGGATTTGAGATTAGAACACGCTCCTTGGAATCCTCCCCTGTCGAGTAATTTGTTCTCATCAGCGGAGTAAGGAAGGAATA
Source organism: Trypoxylon attenuatum (assembly GCA_963989405.1). Lineage (NCBI taxonomy): Eukaryota > Metazoa > Arthropoda > Insecta > Hymenoptera > Crabronidae > Trypoxylon > Trypoxylon attenuatum. The sequence continues at coordinate 27,084,830 of OZ022489.1, forward strand.
TGGCAACGATTATGCTAATAAGAGAATTTCGAAAATCGTTAGGGAGGTAGAATTCCATTTCCTTAGGAATTTCCGATGATTAACCCACTCTCGTGCTCGTTTCTATCGACCTTAAGAGGTTCTCGCGTCAGATATCGCGCGACACCGAGAACGAGTTGATCTCTTATGACCGTATAATCCGGAAACTTTCTCCATCCGACACCCTATCCGCGGTGCTCCCCAGAAGTGGTTCTGCAGTGCCTTGTAATATTCGGAAGAGAGCGCGGAGGGTGCAAAAGTTTGCCTGCGAACCGAGCTTGAATGGGAAGGCGACCAGTTGGCGAATAGAAACTAGCTGACTACGGGACTATTAGAAGTAGAAAGTGACGATGAACAAGGTGGAGAGATGGCGAAGCAAAATTTGGGCAATATTTAACAAGACACAAGTGACATCAATATTTCGTACCAATACCGAGAATTTCCAAATTGAATTAAAATCGATTCGATTACTTGTGCCGTTAAATCATTGAATTACGTTAATACACTCTACGTAGAAATAATTATTCGTAAAATCCCGTATTCAACTTTAATCTGATTATACCTTTGAACTGCTTTACCGATGCTGACCAGATCAGGTCGGAATGAGTAACCGAGTCAATACAGCTTATCGGTCATTATACGAATCAAATTACAAGTACTCAAATTTTTCGCGTGCTCATCCGCCTCGTTTCGTTCATACATTCTCGGTCTGGCTGGAAGCCGAGTGTTCGCGGGCCTCACGGTTTCTCCCAGTCTCTCTCTCTCTCTCTCTCTCTCTCTCCTTCTCTCCGATTCTTCGTCTTGCCGCTGATCGCAGGATCCCATCGCGAGATGTAAGAATAAACAGGTTTCCCGAGGACTAGGGAGGAAGGGAACTCTAGAAGGGTGGTAAGAGAGGGCAAGGGCGAGGCAAGAGCGCTCGACACGCACAGAGAACGAAAGAGCAAGCAGCCAGCAGAAGAGAGCTAGAGAGGAGAGAGAGAGGAACAGATGGAAGGAGCCGCAGGATGCGAGGAGGCATCCAGCCACTGCAGCGGGATCCGCTCGTTCACGCAAGAAAGATACTACACGTGCTACTTTCTCGAGGAAGAATCGCGAGGAGGCTCGATAGTAGGATGTACTACTTCTTCATGGCAAACGTTGTTGCTCGGTACTCTTGCAAGTGCCGCGATACTCGATTCTATGGACCTACCCTCCACTTCTGCCAGATTATTAATAAAATCTGTCTTTTCTGACGCGGCAAGTAGTTCTCTAACAATGAGAATTCACCAATCTGATAATACTCATTTTAATTAAACACTTACCATGGAAATAGCGTCAGTAACGTTCCTGTAAGGTTCACACATTTTTAACAAATTAACCCGTTCCGAATTGTTTTATAAATTTTATTCCGTATAAGACTTCGGGCAGTTTGCACTCAATGAAATGAAACTCCAGCAGCAATCGTATGGAGTAGAAGATAAAGAAGCTAACAAGTTTCTGCAAGTTGGAAATGTTAATTCTCTCAATTAATCACGAAGAATCGATGTGATTGTACAGAATCTTTGGGTATACGGAATCAAGTGGCCCATGTCGATCAGTTGACGCGTGAGTTTCTAACACCATCTCGCACCGGGGCGATTCCGTATCCAGGAAGAGAAGCGCTTTCTTCGAGGGCTTTTCCAGTAAAAGGCGAAACCAGAGATAGAGGGAAGGAGAGAGAGAACGGTCAAGCAGCCACTCGCTATCAGTACGTGGAGCAAAGTGGTGGCTCGCCACGGTCACTTCCTCGATCCTCTACTCGCGAGAGCCGTTCTTCGTGGCTTCGAGTTTTTCCTCGTTGGAGCATCGATCCAGAGAAGCTCCGTCGAACATTGCTCGATCGCGAGGACACCAGGAACGACGACGCAGCCAATCGCACAATGCTCCTACGTGGAATTGGCGCGATAGTTTCTTATCGCTCTAGTTCCTCCGCTGTTCCACTCTTCGACTGGAAGAAGAACACACGGGCAGGCTGAATGCGTTGCTGCCGGCCAAAGAATCTTGGAAAATCGGGCCACCAGCCCGGCAAATAGAAGTCACGGACCCTCCACTAAAAGTTATCCCAACGATTCGTTCGAAAATAGATTCGTGTTTCAATAAACTCGATCGGTCTCTTTCTCACGGAGTTAGCGAAGGAAGAATTGATAAATCAGGAAGCCATTGCCGCTTCTAATTATCCCAGGGCCCGCGTAGTAGGCCGAGCGGGCAAAGAGAAGCAAAGTAAACCCACACGCCAATTACCGAAACGGCTTAAGCCGGCCGTTTTCGGGCCCAACCCCGGAATTAATTGCGTTCCGACGATTCCTTTTAGATTTTACTGGAATTAATTGCGTTCCTACGGCGCGCGATCGCGAGGGGTCCTCGGGCCTCTTTTTGCCCGGTGTGTCTTGCTCGTAAATCGATCAAACGCCGAAATCGAGGTGTCCATAGTTCGTGCTCACGATATGTTCAGGTATGCCGCGCCGGGTCCGTGGGTCGACGCACGCATGCACGCAACCAACTACGCAACCAGGTACGCATTGCTCGTATATGGGTAGGTGCGCTCGCACATACGAGTCCCTCGACGTATTTCGAGAGAAAGGGAATACCCAGGGACAGGGGAAGACGAGGTAAAACAAGACTGCGCCTGGCTGCCGGGCTTACCTCCTCGTAAATATAAACGTGTTTCGCACATTAGTCGAATTAATTAAATGCTAATTATGATCGGCCGGTGGCACAGGCCGCATACTGATAGCGCGCACGATTTGCGCACGCCTTTCTGCCCGGGTGCTGCTGTATCCTTTCGAGTAGGAGGTGGAGGAGGTTGAGGATGCGCGTGTGGGCGAACGCGACGCATGCCTTGAATCTTATTAAACCCCGGAGGATCACGGACGCGAGAATATCGCGGACGCTCGCGTTATATGGCCCGAGCGAGCATTTTTACACGCGACTTGCCTTGCCCGTCGTCTTATTTCAGCTGAGAGCTCAAGTACCTACCTGAGAAAGGAGAGAAAGGAACTTAAAGAAGAGAAGAAGAAGCTACGACGAGACCGCTCTTCCTGACAATTTATTTCGGATAGCCGGACGAACGGCTCTGCGCGCCGTTAATCTGCAAGTATTCGGTGACACTAATTAAAGACACGCTCGCGCGACCGGCTCCCTATCTCCGGCGGAATCTTTGCCGAACTGCGGTGATTATCGTTTGACGAACCGGGTGGCAGCAAACACCCGGCACTGGTCAGATATTATAATTATACCGCGATCTCGTGGGAAGGAGTCCTCCCAAATTAAACTGCGCCCTCGCTAATTAACGTTCGAGCCACACCGCTCCGAGATAAACAAAACGGATTTCACCCCGAGTAATCTTCGGTTCCGAGCCCTCGGCTAATTAGTGATGTGGCTGATTGCTGCCAAACGCGAGACAATGATCGCTGACAGAGGAAATCGCCAGGCCTGATGGCTGATTTGAATTAACTTCGATCGAAACGAGGCTCGAATGATTCAGGGTACACAAAGGGACGATCCGCGCGATAAGATGTTAATCGTTCGTCAAGATGGGTTAATTTTAAGTACCCTTTTGAGACTCTGGTGGTTCGGATGGTTTGTATCACGTTGATATTATCAGTACGGGAGTAGAACATTAAGAAGAAAACACTTGTCAAGTTATCATTATTAAGGAACAAGTCTGCTTACATCAATAAAATTCTATCACTCTAGTATTACACATTCATGCTAGCAGTAGTTTAGTGTTTCACGATATGCGACGCTAAATGAAAGTGGTCGAGTGAATTGAAGGATAGAAAAAGCGTCGAGAAGTACGAGACTCCGAAGTAAACGAAATCAGGAATCGAGCGTGGAATCAGTCGTCTGGGAAACAATCGATGAAAAATACTTGGTACACAGAACCAAGTACCTACACGGTTGGAGAGTGGTAATGGTCGAGTTGGCGAGTGTCGACAGTACGCGCGATTGCGTTATCTAGATTCTTGTTATCCGATCGCGGGAGAGGGCCGCAAACGCGAGCACGAGCGCGAACGCGAACACATCGCGTCGAGTTTCGCTTTCCGCAAAGGGGATGGGATTTCCAGAGCTGGTAATTACTTGGTGGCGGACGTATGTCAGTAATCGCCCTTAATTTACGCGCAGAATGTCAATTACGGTTGTTGGCGATTCAGAGTGCAATCGATGCTTTACTCGCCCTGAAATGAATAATTGCTCGTGACCGGTGTAAGTGACAATCAGATCCCATTACATTTCTATTTTGACCAGATTACTGCCATAATTTCGATAAAATTTCCTCACATCATAAGACTGTGGAACGTTAATATCGCACTAAAATCTAACAGATTAGAGTCTCCTCTTCAGATTATAATTTTTAATTAATATTCATTAGTTGGAATTTGGATGTCAAAACTGCAATTAGATTAAATTAAATACAATTTCTCGAATAACACTTTCTTTCCTATATATGCTCATCTAACCGAGCACTGATTTCATTTAACGGGACAAGATTTGTTCCGCTATCACGGCTATTCGAGAAATCCAGAATTATTACGGACAGTACTTCGAGAATGCAATAGAATCGAGAATCTTGGCAGTTCCTCAACGGAATTAACGTGTACGATTATTCTGAGATACTGGAACCATACATTGCTGTATAACAATATCCCAAAGACATTTGACAAGACGCATCACCAGAGAATGTCAGCACTGGCTTCATTAAAATTGCCATTATGTTTCAAGAGCAGGACACGCTGATTGCGCTCTCCTCAAGCAAAGCAGAGGTAAAGAAAAAAAATAAAAAATGGGAGAAACGAGTGGCATGACTTTCAAGCTCTCTTAATACCTCGACACCGCGCGAGAACAGAGGACGACTGCTCTTGTAAAAAGAAATTACACCACGGCCAGATGTAATTTGTTTTCGCGGTCGCGGCTCCGGGAAAAAAAGAAAGAAAAAGTTCGACGCTACTGGCGGCGTGTTCGCCAGCGGAAATATTTGCACGCGCACTCGTTATTTGTCCGTGAGTCGAAAAAAATAGTATAGAATTCGGTGTATACCAAGGGAGAAAGCGAATGCGCCGAAAATGTTTCTACCGTTGGTGGCGTATATGTTCGATAATCGCCGCATAAAAAGCTGCACGGTTCGAAAACCCGAAATTTTCGAATATTTTCGGTGAACGAGCGAGCATTGACCCGAAGATACGATACTCTCGGCGAATGATAAAGCGCAAATAGAAGCTGATAGCGAAAAAATAGACGTATAATGCCCCGGACAATGAGGTATATATGGAATTTTTAATAAATCTCTTTTAAATCCGTGCAGAACGATAGCGAGAAACAATTGGCTTTAACCCTTTCAAGCTGTGTAGAGGTTTCGTTTGTGAGAACAATTTTTCCTTACTTAATTGAATTTATTTCGGTATAATGAAATACTGAGTTTTCTTTTTCTAGTACTACATTTTATATTTCTCTTCGCTACGATATATTTCGACCCTGCTCTCTATGTGTATGGTTCATTTTTTTCAGACACGAATGCCAGATTGATATTCAGATTCTTCTGATTCTTTTTTTCACTAGGGTGCAATTTATAAATTCGTCCGAGATGAGTTAAAACATTATAATAACAGAATCGTAATAATAATAATAGCATCAAACTGTATATTTTATTCTAACAATGTACAGAAACTTTTGTGTATATTTTATATTACAACTGTCGCTTTCGATTTAGTCTGAGAGACGTGCTTAATTGAAAGAATTCAGGAAATAATTATAATGATGTCATTGAAAATAGATATTAAATTGCCCGAGCGTGCGAACCAATCTCCCACATTAGTCACTTCCCAAGAAAAGGATGCGGCCCACTTCCCACCGTGAATCGACTTAATTTAGCGGGACGCGACCGCAAATGAAATGTTTCGACTTTTTCCAAAATCTGTACAAAAAAGCAACGATCATTTTACCTCGTCGTTTGGTCCGTCGTATTTCGCGATAGGATAAAATTGCTAGAAATGCCATTAGATTTGAATGCAATTATTAAAACTATCTCCGCATGCGTGCATGAGTGCGTGCATGTTGAAAATATTCGACACATTTTCGAAATAGCAACCTGCGGTTCGCCAGTCTCTCCAGTCGCGGCAGATTTCCGCTCAAAATTCCTCTGTTATCGAACCGCGATCCTGCGGAGCCGCCCGCGGCCTGTAATGAAACCTATCGTAAAAATCGTAAAATCGATATGACGAACTCGGCGATATCTGCATTCCACGGGCACGGATTGCTCGTAATATAGAATGTCGAGGGTCCGTAGGATACGGTATGGTATGGCATGGCATTGCATGGCATAGGGTGTGGGATGTCGGGGCTATGAAAAGAGGGTGGTCAGTAGAGTCGGCCTGGTTGAGGTCAGCCAGATCTCACACGAATAAATCAGGGAAGTATGTCAGCTGGGTATGGGCTGGCTCAATCGCCACGTTGCGGATCGGTTACCTACTGAAAACGCTCTTCGAGCACCGATAGTACATCCGGGGGTACATATTGGTGTTTTCGCCAATTTCACATTTTTATGCTCGATCTTTTACTACCCCCTTTTTTTCTATTTGGACTTTCCACGATTTTAGCACACCAGTTCGGATGATTGGAACATTGCACTTTTATCAGGAAAGGGCTCACGGGTGTTTTAACGATTGAAATAAAAATCCTAGTATTAGGGAGATTGAAACTCTAGCGAACGGTTCAACTTTGAAATCGCGCATTGCATGGTGTCGCCAAAGCGACTGGGTGCGAAAATTAATTTCCTCCCATTACTCTGCGGTTCGATCAGAAATCCCGCCCCCTCGACGCAAGAAACTTTGTCAATTTGGTACGACAGTAGTTCTCGCTTTGATCGCGCCATCGATGTGTGAGTTGTTGGTAGATGCGATCAAATGAAGTGAATAGATTCACCCGACTATCACTGTGGTTGTATTCTCATAGAACGATTACAAATGACTCTGCACAGTAGTAGCTTGAATTATTCAATTACTATAGCTTTAGCGCCTTCCATTTATCAAGCAGGATACGCATACTCGATTACTACGAACTTTACATGAAAAGATACTATTCTTTAAATTAAAACTACAATACCAGTTTATCATGACAAAGTACTTGTTATACTCCATCTAACATTCCAAGACAAACGAGCTTTTCGTAATATATTAGTTTCGCAATCTCATAAACATTACAAGACACGAATCGTAAACAAAACGTATTATTAGTCTATAAACAGGATCGTTAAATTGATATAGGGCCAAGTTTATCTCAATAAGAAATTCACGGTCATTAATCTTATCTTTGATGCGTTATTTAAAAAATCCAAATCGACTGGTTCCGTATCAAGAGTCCAAGCTCAAGAATTCACAGTGCAATTTACGCATAGTACAATGCAATTATCGAGCTCGAAGTGCACTTAACGACTCGAATGCTGGAATAAACTCACGGTGACTATGGACGGCCGCAGTCTATCGCTTTCCCATAGCGGGAACAAACGGTCGAGGTACCTCTATTTATCCGCAGTTGGCTCCTAATGCACGGGCTTTAATCAGTCCTGCGTGGCTCTTCTCATCTGATGCTTTCCAACTTCGATATCCTTCGCTAGTTGAAGAAGAAACTGAGAGTGCTTACTTAGATCTTAACTCGACTCTTCATTTTAATCCACGGTTTTAGATCTTCCACTGTTTTCCTTCACTTGGAAAACCGAACTATCACTCGTTCTGAATAAAGTTCTTAAAACGAGCCACGTGAACAACGCTTTTACTTTTAATATTAGATAAAAATGCATTGGATCGAACTTATATTCTTTCAATGGCAGCGTACTCGCATAGAAATTGTTTTTTTAAAAGTAGAATTGATAGAATGAAAAGATGAAAAGTGTGTGAAAAACTTTACAATCAATAGCATATTTCGGAAAGTACAGTAGGAGGAAGGTAGGAGAATAATTTCGTCGAAGGATCCGGGAATGAAGTTAAAATTGCAACTTTTTCTTACAACCTTCTGGATTTTCAATATGACAGCCTTCAACTTTACGAGAGACATAGTGAAACTTTCTCAGCAAACTTGCGAAAGGATTATGGATAACCAGGTGAAGCATTTTTTATGAAGCAATTCACCGTCTTTTCTGTATTGCTTCGGAGTTGCTGCTGGTAGATAAAGTCGGTGTACCAAGTGTCATTCTCTTATTTTTCCAAATTTTTATTAACAATTTGCATTGCATCATCCTTTATAAAACTAAGTAATAAGACAGTAGACAAATGCATATCTCGAAAATTTAGTTTAACTATAAAATGTACACCCTAAAAAAACTTTTAATATTGTTTTAAACATACGTAGGAACAAAGCTTTATTTTCATATTATTTAAATAGAGGAATTATTGCTATCGATATGTGTATTACACCACGAATACGTATTATACGTTATTACTTTAATGCGTAGGATTATTCAGAATTCAAAAGTCAACAAGTTAAAGTCGAATTAACCTGTTGTGTACTTCAAAGGCGCTTTCAACACGTTCGAATGGCGCGCGCATTTGGTAAGCAGCTTGTGTGGGCCGCCCCACTCCTCACTTTGAAGTAGTTTTCGGAGGAGAGTGCGTCGGGTCGTTTGCTCCTCTAAATTTTCGGCTATTTTCCGGGAAAACTCAAGTGGTCAGTGCCGTGAGTGTACTTAACAGTTGACTGAGTGTCCAATAAGTGCTTTGGAGAAGTCTCGTCACGAAATTAGCAGTAATTTGGACGTCAGGACGGTAGGAAGCGGTCGACTTCCTGTTCACAGAATCTTGGTTACGCTCCTACACTCACTACTACTATGTATGTATGTACTACGTTTCGCGATGAAACACATCTTCTCTTATTCAATTGAACTCATCTTACGCACAATTGTTAGGTTATGTTTTACACACCTTTAACACATACCTTAAACGTATAATTGTTTTGTTTTATCTATTCGTTTCAATTTGACTAGTGAAAATTATGCGTTCTGCATATCCATATTACACATTTTACTATATATTATACATTTCTACATATATTATAGACAGTGCACTTATCGTACCGCCATCCTATACGTTTTAAAATATACAGTAGAAATATTTGCAATATCACATAATTCAGTGTAAACAGTAGGAATTATTTACATTTAATCTAGATCTCCGCCGATGCATAAACCATCGCGTATATTTAATTAATTAATAGTGGCAATTGTAACATACTCTCGTATAAATCATTTATATCTATACGAATTCATTCTGAAGAGCTGGTTTCAATTGGCAGGATTATATAAATATCCCAGCGAATTTGTCAAGTACTGGCAATGCATTTCGATAAGGGCATACTTTATTTTGCGGCAAGTACTGTATAGTAAGAAACTTGGAGAAGATTGCATAGAGAATTCTTCTATTCCTTCGACACAGGTTCCAATAAGAAGCCATTACTCGAGATTAGAGATCAGCCGTCGGGAAACAGGCTCCGATCGATATGTTTGTCGCGATCCCGGAGACTAGAACCGTGGTGAATTCGATCTTACAGCAAACAGCGTTCAATGTTGCTCGGATCTAGATCACTATCGATCTATCGCTCGGTACTGCGACCTCGTAATCAAAGGATCCCTTTATGCGGTTTATGTTTAACCCATCGATTTTGTTTCGTTATGAATTCGCTTTCAATATTAAGAAGATTTAAAAACGCTTGAAGTGGATTTTTAAATTTGATTGAATGTTACGAAATTTTATAGCTGGATATGATTTGAATAGTTTAAGTAGATTATCTTGAAGGTATTTTTAATAGGATGCAAAGCAGTTATATTCTAAATTTTATTTAATGTGCATACGTCTATATAAACGTATTCAATGAAACTTCCTTTCTCAGAATACAGATTTTAATTAATAACTGATTGCCATCAAATGTATTTTTTTTCAATGCCTAAAACAATGCTCCTAGTTTCTCGATTTGTCAAGAGAGTGAGTTTTTTTACTTTGCAGTTTCGATATTTCACAAAATTTCTCAGCTGCCGAATTCGCGTAACGATCGATCTCGGATAAGCTACGATTCCTGTGCCGCGCTGTTCGGAATCACGACACGCCGCTAGCTACTGTACGTACTTTTCGTAATTGTATCGACTGCTCGCATTGCCTTTATTGCTTTTCGATATTTCGCTTGCGCTCACTTTGCGGCCGCTTATAACACACTTGGGAGCACTCGTTTATAAAAATACGTGCTTTTCACGAGCATAACAACTGCAAGGATGCGGCATATTCCGGTTAAATATCCTTTATAAATTCTTTCATACACTGCGCTAAATAAAAGATAGTTTAAAACAGAAGCATATATTATGCTGCACCGATTGCGTTTGAGAATTATTTTATTATTACTTCATATATCTGTTATACTTCATAGTTGTTCTATATTAAAAACGCGTAAATACAAATATTAAATATATTTTCTCAGAAGCTCGTGACTAAATCTCAGGTTAATTCCAGTATTAATAGGGTGTATTAGAGTAATATCGACAGTTGCTGCTGTGAGTTGCTACCATGTACATACCACACACAACGCAGCCAAATCGAGTTAGATCAAGTACCACCTCAGTATCATATCGCATTAACTCAAGGGGCGCGAACCGTGAATCGGAATGCTTTTGATTGGTTCACTTGATCGACGATTAACGTCCATCCCGCGTGCTTTGCATCCTGGTATGCATCTGTCTCGCGTTTGATTTCCGTATCTCGGCTCTTATCTATAGAGTAGCACAAGCTTCCCTTACTGGTTCATCTGACCATCCTCAATGCTGCAAGTGTATATTCCCATCAGAACTCGATCTCTCTCACTTGAGTAGTAGTAGTAAATTCGCATACAATAATAATGTTGGAATTCTCTTAATCATATTTAATTTAAATCGCAGAATGGGAAAGAGGTTATTATCCGTATATTTGATCGTGGTACTGGTAACTAATTAATAAATGACCATTAAAGGACATTATGAAGGATATTTTACATATAAATTTTCTCAACTAATTCAAGCCTTTCGTTTGCCCTTACATGTTTAATTTAAATTCGACATTTAATCGTGAGTTCGACACTCTTTCTTCTCCTCCAATTTAATTCAATATTCAAAACGTGAATATTTACTCGTTCGAGCGAATTGTCGGAGTATCTTTCGGAACTTGAATACGAACAGTCGTCACTGCCTACAGGTGTGGTAGATTCGAAAGTAGCCCACTCGTGAATCCATTATTCATGCGTGCTGGCGCGTTCGCAATGCCCGAAAACAAATTCGTTCGTTTACGTAGAGGGCGAAAAAAGTAGCGTGCTTAACGAGCACCGTTTTCTGCCGTTTCCCTTTCAATATTCATACCGCGAATAGGACAATGAGTGACCAACCGTGAAGTCCAGTTGCATCCTTTTCGAATGTTGTTTTTTTCTCTCTTTTAAAAGAGAGAATATGTATTGGGTTTATTAGTAAGAATAGTGCTGAATTTTCCGCAAAAAATTATTTGTACTATTTTTACAAGAGTAATTTCATCTTATTCACTTTATTATATCTACGCGACCAATGTTGCTTAGTTATGAAACAATTTGTTCCCCTTTTCTTTTTACAATAAGAATGCATCGTACAAAATATGCCGGAAATATACAATAAGATATGTATAAAAAAAAATATACTTACCTTTTTATTCGCGAAACGTTATTACAGTTATCGTAGTTGGTTCGTTCGAATTGGCCTTTGTTCCGTTGAATTTTGGGTAGAGGCTTAGCAGAGAGAGAGAAAGAGAGAGAGAGAGCGAGTGAGAGAGGCCCTTTTCTCGAGGGGTTCTCGAGCCAGAGGGCCGTCTGCGAGCTCGTAATGCCAGATATCATCGAACGCGTTATTGCGAAGCTCGCGGATATATATTTCCATGAAAGAGCTCAGCGAAATAGGGTGGACAACCACCAGCGGGGGTGTGTATAATGTAGAGAGAACTGTGGAGCAGAGGGAAGAAAGGAAAGCAAGCGATTCAAGGAAAGAAGGAACCTTGAGAAAGAAAATGCGAGAGGTAGATGCTGTTACGAGGAAAGGGCAAAGGCTATGCTGCTCGTCAGGCTAGAAACCCAAACTGTTATGAAGCACAAAGCTTCTTTATCTTCGCCTTTTTCGTGGACGACCCCGTGTTTTGTCCGGAAAGGCAATCATCCCTCTTTCTTTTCGGCTCCCCGCTTCGTTCTAAATCTTACTGTTCCCGTTATGCAGCCCTAGAGTTGACCGATACCCGACATCGAGATTTAAAAAACTTGGAAAAAACCGAGACGTCGAATCTCCTCTTGGCAATGGTTCTGTCGTGAACTTTCTCTCGTACACGAGCTTTGACTCGATTTCTTTTCTGGTCACTTCCGTTGAGAAGCTTACTGGTTTACTGGACTCGGAGTTCGTATTGTTGAGGCTAGTATATTGTATTTGTAGAAGCATTGCTAGTTGTACACTCGGGATTTTTATTTCAATTGGTCCCTTTGCTTACCAGCCTTTCAAAGCATTTTCAAATTAGCTTAAATCAGAATCGTTCTGACTCTTGAGACGATTCGCGCGATTCTCAGGATTTCAGTATCTCTCTCTATATCCGATAACGGTAAAAGTCATCACAAACTAACTTTACAATATAAATATAATACACAAAGAATAATGATGCATTTAAAATATCCCGAAGTACGTACAGACATTATTTACGCAATCCGGCGAGAAACGAGCTTAATATATTTATATAAAAATCTGGAATCTAGTTAGAAAATCATTCCATCGCGATGAACTCTCATAATCCACAAAATGAACTACCATTCCACAAATCCAGAAAAAGATTATTACGAGAACATGAAGAGCGGGAATATTGGATGCAGTGAGGAGTTAGCTTTTTATTCAGCGTCGAAAGTAGGATGTTCGCGTGAATTGGCAGCGCGCAGAGGGAAAAGAGGGAGAGAGGGAGAGAGAGAGAGAGAGAGAGAGACGGACAGTGAGAGCGAGAAAGAAAAGGTTAGCTGCGCGCGTGGGCATATGTTGCGGATGCACACAGGTATTGCTGGCCGCAGTAACTCGTAATAGAGACACTTGCGGCCGGTTGCGGCTACCTGGGTAGCCTCGTTAATTCACTGCTTGATGTTTGTAGCGGGAGCGACAGCGATTCATTCATTCGGCAGGCTTTCCAAGTGACCCCACCGCTATCGTGCTGGACGAAGGGGGTAAAGGCGCGAAGGGGATGAAAAATCGCTGTGGATAATCCGCCGTCGAAGCGTTTAGGCACGATCAATGCGCCTCCCAATCACTACCGACTGATCGGAATCTGGGTCAGTTTTGAAAAGCTTACTCGCGGCGCGACCTACCATTTTTCTATTTGCTCTCGAAGTGCTGGGATGGAAGTTTGTTTGCGGAATCTGCTTTTTTTCCGTTGGGGGAAAATAATCCAGACTTCCCTCGTGGATCTTTGCTATCGGTATTACATTGAAATTCGTGAGCCACTTGTTACCTTTACTCAATCTAAATCCATTATTCGTAAAAGGTTTTACAAGCGGAGAACGTTGGGATGCATACTTACGAATTATCTATACAAGTATAAAATATAAAGATATTGAATTGTTTTGAGTATAATTTATTTTATAGAGATAACGAAATTTATACTTTTGTAAAGACTTGCGGTCGAATTTGAGATTGCATTTACTAAACCATTCATTAATTCGACGACCAGTTTCATTTCCGCACCAATTTAGGGAAGCGTGAATTTCTCGCAAAGGTAACTGTGATTAATTTATCAGTAATTATGCGTAATGACCTACCAACCCCGCACTGGTGCAATTGAAGATTTATTCGACAGTCGAACGAACGATTTTTCCGTGTTAAAATCGTGCCAGCTAAACTCTCGCGATTAATCAATATCTAAAATCTCGAAAGGGAAGCTAATCTTCGAGGAACAGTGTGTTCTGACGGAAAAATCCGTAAGCAACGATATATCTAAAACTGATTTCCCACCTGAAAAGAGGAAAGTGTTAATTAACGATCAATGCTAGAGTCGAGATTTATCTTGTAGCGCTGGCAAAGAATTTTATAGATCTCTATAGAAGATTTATAAGATTTATGTACAAAGAGGAATTAAATTATTGAAACAACGAATTTACATTTACGACATTTAAAATACTGGTTTATAATGAATATTATCAAAAAAATAATGGGTTTTATTGTCGCGGAATACGAAACTCCTTGATGCAGAGAGCTCAAGGCGATAATGCGGTATCGCTAGGTAAATAAATACACGAGACGATCTTCGGTTGCCGCGCTGCGTGTCTTGTAATTGCGGAGCTAGGTCTCTAGCGGGTAATGTTCTGTCCGCGTTAACGGAATATTGAAGATCTCAGAGTATTCCGATCTCAAGGGTGATCCAATTACTTGCCAAACAAGCACGACTCGGAATGTCTGGATTTATTCGATCCCTTTTGAGACACGCGAGCATTCGCTCTCGGGGAGGAGTTATAAAAAACAGGACTGTCTTGATCGAGATTCGATGGAGAATCTGTCGTGATTATTACGCTTTTCTCCCTTTGAATACGATATCCTGGGTTTTTGATTGCCACTCCACTCTCGCCAGCTGCTGTTTGTTTTCGAGTGGTCGCTCAGCGTCGAATTCTTATAGCGCCTCTTTTATGCCCGACTCGTGTTTTTAATTCGATTCCTTCGATATCATGTTCGAGAGGCGAATATTTGGACGTAAGGGACTGTTTGATGTAAGAAAATTGGTTTTCCTTCGGCCTACAGTCTCCTATTTCGCAAGAACACTTTCGCTGCGAGATTCGTTTCGCGTGGTTCTCGAGAAAGCGAAAATCGCTACTATCAAGTCAGATGTGATGATCCAATAGAATATAATGAGACTCATTTACCATGGCTTTTTAGCACAGTAATGTTTATACTGCGATATGTATATCGAGTTAATGGGAGTAAAATTACTTACAACTACATACTCGTTAGTCGATGTTGTCAAAAAATTGTCGCTTGTCGGGAAATGTCACGGGCGTGTGTATGTAAGGCGCTCAACTTGCTTAATTAGTTTGTCGAGTGTGCTTTTCGTACTTTCCGCAAATAGACAAGCTAAATAATGATAGGAAGTTGGCCGCTTTCGGGTACATCTCCAGAGGGTAGCTTTGTTTACGTGGTATCTTAACGCAAATTCGGTTCCGCTTGCGAATGTCAACGACATGGTGGTGACCTGCGTGATTTAGTGCCGCGCTTTACCTTTTCCGCTGTCACAGGGAATTCGTAACGTTTATCTAGTAAACTCAATAAATAATCCAACATAAGAACTTGAGCTGGGTTGGTCCTCCGCAAAATTTTCCTGCTTCAAATATTTGTCCATGAACCACCTGTTACATTAGAATATGTGGAAAGCGACTGTTCAATTTTCCAGTTGCTTGCAAAATTTTATTTCCAAATTCCGGGAGGAACAATTACGCTTCGTGATACGGCAAATTGTTGGGAAACAGATCGACTGTTGGTCAAGCAGTCGACGGAAACAATCATACAGGCGTCATATTTGTGTGTAAGTCATTGAAAACTCGCTCGTATTAACGTTGGATAAAAATCCAGCGCTTGCTCGCCTCCCTATTTTATATGGAAAATCTGGCTACTACTGGCAGGCAAAGTTCCAATTATTTTAGTTGGGTCGTGGGGTGACAAAGTGCGGACGCTCGTCAGTTACCTACAATCAAGTGCAGAGATGGCGATTTACCAGTGTGTTTTCTAAATTTTCTGCGAATCTTTCGACTTGTCTTTCCTAAAAAAACAGAACTTGTCGCTTTGAATAATTATTAATTCTGCTTTTAAATATTCTTTCGTACACGATTCTGCGGATAATGTCCTGCGCAGTCCATCTGCAGTAGAACTAGCCGATAAAGTGTGAAGGGTCGAGAATTGAGTGGTGATTAAATTTGGCCCGACTGGCGAGGGCCCTGGATACCGTTGTCCCTGCTGAAAATGTCGGATGAGCGTGACCGGTATCACGAGCGATTAAGTTAACATCCTAATAGAATTTCCAATTTTAGCACCGATACAGATGCTGACTCCGAACTCACCTTTACCGTGACTTGACCATTCAGGGACATACCTTCAAATAATTACGTTCCAACCACGTCAATCATATTTTCTTCATGGATCCCCATCTTCCAAATTCAATTTTCCACCAAGAGTATCCTAGAATTTACTTTTACCCAGAGGATCTCAAAGAAACTTGGCAAGATGATTTTGGCCCTATCTCGTCAATCTTTAAATTCCATTGCAGAACTTCATAACTCTCGTCGAGAAATATCTCACCACCAAGCGAGTGGCATTAGTTTCGATTTGGGAATCGCATTTATTCGTCTTCTGGTGGTGGCGCACATCCGGTGGCGTGTCTCGCTGTATTTCATGACGAAGCGGGAGAGGGTGGAGAGGGGATGGGACCAGGCCCTCCTTTTCATGGAGTGTGCGAATGGAATACCGTGATGCGGGAGACGCCCGTTGAGTTTGTGTGTCCAAAGGCTCTCGAGGTATTTTCAATATCCGGCAACAGTCCCCGTGTTTCCGCTTTTGCACCCCCGCCACGTACTCGCCGCACCATACCACCCCACACACACACACACACCATGCCGTTCCCAAAACCCACTCCCTTTTCCGTCCTTTGCGGAGAGGCCAAGGGTGGTCCTGATGTACATCCAGATACCACCGTCAATGTTCGACGTTCTATAGAGTGACCGGACTACTCTCTGCTGTGGGCTTTGCTCAAAACGACTGCGTACTTCTCCAACCCTCAATATGGTTCGTCGCATCGCGTTGTGTCCCCTGCCCTCTTCAATATCGCTCTCTCTCTCTCCCCCCTGTAAACCCTCAAAGCTTAGGAAAGAATGGAGCAAGGGCCGCTCTTAATCGAGTAATCGGGCTTTTTCGAGCTGGCGCTTTGCTAGCTTCAAGCGGTTCAGGAGACTCCAGAAAGATCCTTACGCTTCCACTTTTAACTGGAAGGATTCTTGATATGATTTCTAGAGTGCCTTGTTAAATTATTACTCTAAGAATGTTTTTTTTCGCATTCTTAATATTGGGGCTATTTTTAAAGTAATTAATTCTATTTATATGTTCCTGAATTTTTTTGTTTACTCCGTATTCCGCATACATATTTTTCTAGTGCACGTGTCTGTTTGCAATATGAATCGATATTCTGCGTTGGGTGCGTATGTTCGAGATATATCAAAGGCGCGTATTTACTGTATTTTCCTATTGACGGTTGGAATTAAATCCAGCGAGTCAGTATTCCGCATAAAAGATTAATTCAATTTTCCAGTAACGACGAATTCCAGTAATCAAATAATAAGAACAGGAGAGAATTATTTCTCGGAGCATTGAGGCGTTGTCAAAAGACAAAAGTCTACCGGAGCATTGAGCAGCTAATACTTTTAGCTCATTACGCATAGCCAGAGGCTGATATCGCGATCCCCGACTGACAACTTGGAATCAAGGATCTCAACCAACGACCATCCGCGTTAAACCGACGGCTGTATAATAGCCATATAGCTACATTTATACATTCCTCTTCCTTTTTTGTCTTCTTCCCTCTTTCTCCCGTGCTCTATTACGCCATCGCTAAATCCATCAAACGCTTCGAAGCCAAAGAGCTTCAAAGCTACCATTAAACTGAGACTCTAGGGCTGGGTCTACCAAGCCCTCCGGGGTCTCTACAAAAGCCGCGCGTTGTTGTCCGCCGCGAAAAAGCTCCGATTGGTTGGTCCGTCGTGGTATGACGGTGCGAGCATTCCACTCTCCGGTAGGAAAATCGCAGAATTGCCGGAGTAACGCCGAGAGAGGTTCAGCTCCCTTATGCCCGGTAACGAGCGGATCTCCGCCTATAACGAACTAATTAAAAGCTGCTGCTAATTGTCCGAATTGTCTGGCTACGGTGTCTGCGGTGGGTCTGATCCCAGAGTCTCGCTACTATCATTTCCTCTATTTCTCTCTTTCGTTCCTTCGCTCGGTGGCCCTGCCACTTTTCACCCCGTCCGTTCACGGTACTGGCGAGTTTACGCTTCCGCCGATAAAAAGCTAGCCCATTAATCCAGCGACACAATGGGAATAGCCGTTTCTCCTCTTCATCCTCCTCCGCTGGCAAGGTGTTCGCGGCGATTGCACTCCCGCAATCTCGCTGTCAGCGGAGCGGATTAAAGGTTCGCTTTAATTTAGTTGGCCCACTGCGTCGGGTCGCGTTATTTCCTCGGGCGCATATAAACAGGGGATGATAATCCAATCATAGATAGTGGAGACAGCATAAGCCTGATTTCCGGCGGTCGGTGTTGACGGTAAAGAGAGAGGAGAGACAGAGGAGGCGGACTACACATATACATATGTATGTATATATGCAAGTTGCACCGGAATGCTTGGATCGACGAGTGACACAGGTCCACGAGAGCAATTAGTAATTGTAATAGGTGATTTCTACCGCGGGGGAAACGCCGCGGATGATTACTTATCATTAATATTGCATTTACGAATTAATTAACGACAAAGCCGGCTGTCAGTCTCGTCGGACAGAAAGGATATCGAAGCTACCGCGACAGAGCCTTCGGCGTATTCACGTCTCGAAAATCAATCGCATAATAGCCCTGGTAATTGGAAACGACGGGAGAGGACAGAGTAGTATTGTACTAGGTACCAGCAGCACACTACGGGTCCCGCGCGATTGTCGATCGCTCTTTCCCGCGACTGTTTCGATTTCGGGAGGAACTGACGGCTCGCCATGCAAATTAGCTCGATTTAGCGGTATGATAATCGCCACCGCGAAGGTTGCACTGGTTACAATCCGTTTTCGAAGATCCGCGGATGTTGGCTGATATATGGGATTTGATTAGCGCTACGTGCTCGTTACCGGGCTTTGATGAATTAACGATTTAGCTTAATCGATCCTAATGCTTGTATGGCCCTCGATATTCCGATTGCCAATCACATTTACTTTTCGAAACATGCTTCTCCTTAACAGTGGTTTTCTCTCGAGACTGAAATAAAAGTTTATAGCTTTCCCGAACAACACGGATACTTTCTTTTCTCGGGTAATCAACAGCAGAGTAGATTTTCTCAATTCATTGTCCATCCTGGAGAGTTGAACGTTTAATCGTAAAACTCACTGTAGTGGAATAAATAATGCGCTTCGCAAAGTCGATCCAAAGATAGTAAAATCGAACCATGATAATGTTGGATTCGCGATCTTGGTTTATTATCTTCGTTCTAGACTGTCCTTTTGCATCCCGTATCCTTTTACAGTTGTGTGAGCAAAACTGGCTCCGATAGACACGCAAATTACCTTGCATTTGTGCAATGATAATCGTCCCATTGCGAAGATTGCGCTCGCAATATGCTTTCGAGCTCCACGGAATCTCGTCGAAGCGTGTTGTTCCGAAGGACTACTTTTAATTGTTATCGTGCTATCGACTGGTCAAAGAATTTAACTAGCTTTCTAAATTAACCGGGCCAATTAAGTCTATTTGGAAAATTGGACGCGATCCTGCGGGATTCATTAGACGTACGATAAGATATATGTATATATACGTTTCAGACAATTGTGAATAATTCCGAAAATTCTTTTAGCTTCTTCGGCCTTTAAAGTCTGTTTTCCCAATGTAGTCACGTTTGTTTGTTTTACATACAAAAGTATCCATTATACTCGAGCGGAAAACAATTCGTAAAATTCACTCGAAGATCAAAGAGTTGAAGAATCCAAGCTTGTCGTTGTGATAGTAGGGGTGGAGGAATCTGTCCTCCCGGAGGATTAGAAGAGCAGTGTTCCAGCAGGTTGTTTAACGCTGGCGGGCGTGAAATTTCGAAATAGCTGGTGATGACAGGTAGTAACACTCGGTCGGGATGACAAGCTTTGACCGGTGGCAGGCAGCAGGAACCCTGCTTTCGCGAACTAGTCCGGTATCAGCCTCAAACCCAGGGCAAACAACGGCACTTGCCTCCCACGGGCTCTGTACCTACGAAATCGGCTGCCTTTATTGTGCGTATACCATACCCCCTTTGTATCCATCGACTCGAGCACCGGCTTTGACCGTGTTCCACGCCTTCCCTGAAAGCTGCGGCAAATTCATTGGAACTTTACAAGCTCTGGCGTCAAAATTGCTGTCGATCGTCCCGTTACCAGTCCAACGACCGGACCACCACTTTTATCCTCCCAGTAATGCATTGTACCTCCCATACGCGCTCGTGAACATTATGTCCCCGAGGCTTTTCTTCTATACGCGAAAAGCACTAAACGCCCTAACGAAAACCGCTTGTTGCTCGGAATGTTTGATGTTGGTCCCACTACTCGATTCTAAAAGTCACTTCTAGTTCCACCTGATTGTGGATTTAGGGGGTTGAACACGGTACCTATAGAAAGCAACGAACTTTGTTGACAGGAAATGCTACTAAACTATGTACATATCTGGTTCTGTAGCTGTGCGAATGACAGTAGTTTCTAATGAAGTAATACTATAAAGGGATAAAGTTTTTGTGATGACCACTTGGTTCATACACTAGCTTACAATATCTGAAATATTTACTAATAATTCATGTTACAACAAGGAAAACTATCATTAACCTCTGGTAAAAATTCATACGAGTGTCAGTTGTTGTTAAAGCCAGAGATCCCTAAGCACCAGGACTATTTATGCGTTTAAGCTATTGAAGAGAGACTCAAAAAACCTAATTTCCCGTGCGATCGCAGATGAGCTCTAATCGGACACCCGTAGTGATTACAAACGAGTAGTTCTTTCATCCAGCCCAGTGCCATAAATATCTGCCGGCGTCGCACGAATTAATACCGTGGCATTGCGCGGAAAAATCTAATGAGAAATCGTCCGACAAGCCCGTGAAGGATGGCAGCGAACACTATCTCGCCATTTCGCATCTCGCAAGAGAACGGTTCCACGCTCGGCGAGTTGAGCCTGCACCCCACTTGTTCTCTTATATACATCCGTACCTAAGTATGTATCTACATTCTACATACATACATACTAGAGTCGAGCCAACGAACACTGGAACCCATGAGCGAGCATACACATACCCCCGCCGGTTTATTTATGGTGCTCATCGTAATTGTAAAATAAACTCTTTGCGTATCAGCCGCGGAGCGAACCGGTCGGTCGTAGGTCGACGCCACGAGGACCTTCTGGCTTTCTTGCAGTGCGCTCCGTCTCGAGAGACGCGATTCCAATGACCGATGGCAGGAAACATCAAACCGCATCGAAATTCTAGGATCTTCTCGTATTCCACTGGATCGCGACATTCAGCGGGATAGCTTTCCTGCAGTGACGTATTTACTTTAATTAACCCTCCTGGCGCGCGATGTTACATGCTCTTGGTTCAACCTCGCACACACCGGACAAAATCAAACCGTATTTTTAATCCATCGCAACTGCTGTTGCACAATCGCAGGCGAGTCAAGGTTCTTCGAGAATAACTATCAGAGGCAATTCTCATCAGGGTGATGCTCGAGTAACGTTGCTAATTTACGTATAGTCCCTGTGACATTTAACTTTTATGAGCTTGAAATTAATACCGATGTAGTCGAGTGCCAATTATTTGATGGTGGTTTGAGGTTGCTCGGTAGTTGGGATGTTAATTGGTTTAATCGTGGTTGATGTAGGAGGTTGCTGCTGGCAGGCTCGCAGTGCATTTTTCGGAGGTAATGGTTTTCAAAGCTGGATAAGGTAGAGTATATGCTAGTGGTTAGTAGAATTGTACTGAACAGGGGCACGTTTTGTGTTAGTCATGAGACTGACATGGGAAGATGTAAAGCGGAAATGATAGTTTCTTATCGTTCGCGTTGAATTTCTTGACTGAATTTGGGGTACATGGTGCATTAAACATTTATGGAACTCGTGGTCTATTCCGTATAAGATACATTTGCATTCATAAGTCAGAAAAATGTAGAATTTCTGAATAGAGATATTAATTTCAAAAATGTCTTAAAGACTTCAAGATTGGTTTCTCTGAATTATTGTATAACAGATTCTCTCTTATTGAGACTGTGTCTGTCTCCACGTTTATTACACGTTTGTATTTATGCACCCTCTTAGTTGAACATAAATCATTTCTCACTCTATTATACGCTCGCTTCACTCTGACAAAGTCTATTATCATACCAGGGCTAGCGCAGCGCTTATTACAATTCAGCAAAATTATAATAAACCCCCCGAAAGTTTCCTTCGTAACTCGCGATATGGGTCATTTCCCGTTGGCCCCGCGGCCTCAATAGAATTTTTAGTGCGCCTATAAAAATTTCCCTCGGTCGAGGGAGAACTTTAGAAGCCCCTCCGAAAATTTCATTCGCCAGACGAACTTCAAGATAATTAAGCCGTTCAATAAGGCGGTATGTAACTTTAATTGCGCTCGTCCGTTTCGTTGCTACACTTCAACCAGAAATATTCCTGTCCGTCCTGATGACCAGTCTCCGGGAGGAAATTTCTACGGTAATTCGCACCATCGTTTTTGCGACGCCATTAAAACATCCATTCGCTGTATTTGCGCTATACGCGAATGACACGTTTGTCAGGTTCAGAAAGTACAGGAAAAAAAATACTCCACGAAAAAATGTGAATATTCCCAACGCGAACGAGTCAGCGTCGCCAACAGTACCCTTTCGTCTCTCTTTTCTTCGGTTTTTTTTTATTTTTTTATTTTTTTTCAACAGTCACCGTTAAACCGCCTGTCGATCCAACTGGCCACTGCCGTGCAATTTTTTGTAATCGCAACGAGGACAAGGGGAAAATTACAAGTATGATATTGCTCGTGACGATGACGACAACAAAACAATTCGTGCATGGTACCACGTACTTTGTTCGCATTCAACCTTTGCAAGTATTTAACGTGCAATTCATCATGTTAGCCGACGATAGAGCGGCGTGAATAGAGTGAACATTGGAGAGGGGAGAGAAGGGTGGTGTGAAATGTTATTCTAGAAAATGTGACGACATCGCGTTAACGGTCCGAGAGAAAAAGAGAGAAAAAGTTGTGCTCTGTACGAGTTGACGCGTTACGATGAAACAACATCGGTTAAAACATACGGTGTTTGTACGATCCGCGAGAGAATTAATCTCGATGGTAACTTACTCAATTCGGGGGACGGATAATTAGATTTTCGGCTATGTCGCCTCACAGAAACTCCTGGAATCCGAGTCATTTTTACATATATTTGCATAAGTAGATTATTTGACGATCCGCTCGTGGAATACTCGTCCGCTTGATTTTCACGGGGAAACCCAATTCTTGTGTAATGCGGAGCTCCGCGAAATCGCGCGTAAAATTGGCCTCGTCGCAGTGAAATTTTGTCGGGCTCGCGGGATTTTTTTTTCGAGCGAAATAATATGAATTGTAGCAATTGACATTCATCAAAATCTTTCGTAATTCGCGTTGTCTTTGATTAATTCAGACTTCAAGTTGGTAAAAGTACATATTCAGAATTTCATTGTTCCAATTACTAGATTCAGATCTATAAAAAAGCCTAGTTTATCGTAGCAATGGCGCAAAATTGTCGCGCATAGTGCCGAGGAACGTTCTTTTGGGGAGAATGAAGAAAGATGAGTAAATTCTGGGGAGGGAAGTGCGAGGGATTCGCAAGCCCTCGGCGTCGCGTCGCCGGACCAGTCACCACCTGAAATATATTCCTCTACACAGTCTACACATACACGGCTCTCTCGTGGAGCATAATTACAAATATAATTCATAAAATGCGACGTGACCAGCGGTGTCGCGAGAAAACTATTGTTTTACTTTGCCTCTGACTTTGACCACCCTTGCCGTCTATGCTTGCGTCCTTTTCAATTGTTTTTCACTCGCCAAAGCATAATACGCGTGTCAAGCGATAAGAAGATACTGATAATAAGCAGAATCTGAAAGATTATTTTTAAATAATAAAGCAAGTAGGAATTTGTCGTGAATCCTTCGCGCGAAGTATGAAATCGAAAGTATAAAGTCAGTTCGAATAGTTGGAAAATAATTCTTGGAAAAGTCCTAAGCTATTATATTATCTAGAATGTTACGCGCAGCGACAGTTGTACAGGTACTCGTGTCAACGTCCATTATGAAATTTCCGCTTCATCGTATTTACTCCCGTTTGGGTGACTCGTTGTGGCATGTCAGATTTTCGTGAAAATCCTCTCTGGTCTCTCACCCCTCTTCTTGTCATTCGCACAAATTTCACCCATTTCACTACCCTCTCTCAATCGATTGCTGGGTACTTAATGAATGCGATAAAAAGCGACGTTAAATTGCAAATGATCGCGATTAGACGGTAATAGGTAGCAGCCGGCGGCTATTGTATTAATAAATGTCAACGCATCGGGTAATGCTCCACTTATGAATGAACAGAAGGGATGTTCACGTCGCATCGTGTCCCGGTGTGTCGATCGCGTCCCGTTGTACTCTGCACGAAATTAACGTGATTATTCCAATCGAAATTTTATACCCGCATGTGCCCCCATCCGCGGTCCTCTTTTCCCGCGTTTTGTTATGCAAATAGCTCAGCGGTGGTGAACGGTGGAAAAGGGAAATATCAGCTTCCGCGCGTAGAACATTTTCCTGGCAGATACTGTTTCAGAAATATATACTAAACTCAATTTGAGCGCACGCTTTTTCCCGTAGATTTTCGACATTTACTCGAGTGCACGGTTGAAACTGACAAGTCGCGTTGTTTTTCGTTTATGCGCAAGCCTCATTAAAAATGTAGACATCACCGTCGTTTTTACCTAATGAATATATTTGAAGCGGTATCGTGCCGTGTTTCGCAATTGTTTTAAAATTAGTAGAATTAGTATTTGCAAAAAATCAAGTACCGCTAGTAATTCTCGAAACTGTCCAGATTGAAGTGTAATAGTATATGGACTGGAAATATCATTCCAACAGTATAATGCGAACATAAAGATTAATGAGTATATTCCGGCGGAAGTAGTTCGCGCCTTGTAATTCATCCGGCAGAAATTTTCCAGTAGCATTCCTCGTCATAAAGGTAGAATTTTCAGTGTTTTGAGGCGCGACCGAGGGAGAGAAACACGTAAATGCAGTATGCACGTACAAGACTTTTTTGAATCTTATTAACGGGGATTCTCCGAGTGGCGGAGTCGGCTTGGCTGCCCAGCTTAATTCATAAGCCGGAGGTTTTCGAGCAAAGAAGAGCATCTCTCGGCATATTCGCCGCGTAATAATAATCTCGGATGGTGGGTGAGCCTGCCCGGAGAGCAAATACCCAGCTACGCAAGAGTAAAAGATTAATCCTTTGGATTCGAGAACAATCTGATACGACTGTAGCAACGGCGAGGGTAAACAGAATCTCGCATGGTGGTTATGCGTGCGTGCCACACTGTACGTCCATGCAGGAAGGGCCGAAATAACGATATGTCGGTTGTTCCTGATCGTTTGGTGGGCTTGTGTATCGGACAAATATTTGGTAATTAATTCAAGCCATAATCACATATGAACGCAAGCATCGATGGAGATCGATGAGGTTGGT
Organism: Trypoxylon attenuatum; assembly: GCA_963989405.1. NCBI lineage: Eukaryota > Metazoa > Arthropoda > Insecta > Hymenoptera > Crabronidae > Trypoxylon > Trypoxylon attenuatum. Next base: position 27,110,383 of record OZ022489.1, read on the forward strand.
TGCGCGATGCACCAATTGTAATGCGGTAGAATAATTATAATCAGTTTGCGTAGAGTCTTGTCCTCGTGATATCGTGGACAAGTTTTCATCAGCTCGATAAAATTATTTGCTAATCGATCAAATTATTTTCTACCAGGAATTTTTTATCGAGCTCTCACAGTTTTCGGGTTGAAAATATTACAGTTATAAATCCAGCGCGCATCGGAGGCAATCGTATGGTAAATCCATCCATGGGTTATCTTCAATTTATTTTTAAGTCGGGTCGTCCGTTCGCCATTGCTTTGAGGATTTTATCTGGCGAATATTTTGAGAGTCTTTTATTTTCGGATTTGGTTAAATTTGTCGGGCTAGATTCAAATCCGTATAAAGTGGCGTTTCATAGTGCGCGATAGTTTCTGTGTGAACGATGACCTTGTTAGACCATTATGATGACTGTGCGGGTTGTCAATTATTGTTATCTTCATGTAATTGAGGCACACTTCAATCGAAGTATGAAGTATTACAATTTGATCCACATTCGCATTTCCATCTCTCAGATTCGCAATTAGAATATAGATCTAGCTTGCAATTTTCATGGGGATGAAAACCCTTGAGAAATTTGACGACTGTGGAATCTTGCGATTACAAGTTGCAAGACCTCCTCCGCTTTAACAAGAGCCGCCCGCCGATGCACATTGCAAGGGAATACCTGGAAACTTGAAACTCGCACTCGGCGGGCAGACGCACTAAGCCTGCACGCTGCACCGATAGGAAGAGGGTTCTCGCGCGGTTCGTCGCGCAAATAAGCGCACGAAGGTGAAACTTGATGCGTCAATTTTCGCGTGACGCTATTGCCGTTGCAACGATACTCGAAAACTCGTGACTCGTCAATAGAATAAAATTAACAAAGAACGATTAGCCGCAGATACGTATTTTCGATAATTGGAAAGGCCTCTCAGAGTAATCGCAACTTCAAGAACGAGCGCAAACATTCTAGCCAGCCTCTCTGTAAACGCCGGGGCCAACTTTGTGCCAACCTCGGCTCATCCTCTTCCTCCAGCCGCTAAGCCCTGCTCACCAAACGCAAAGCACACGCCGTGGACAAACAGAGGGCAGTATGCCCGAAATGGAAATAAAAGTGGCGAAAGAAAAAGGGAGGAAAAAAAATTGCGCGAGTCGGTGCATCGGCGCATTGTGCGAGGAACCGCGTGCCTCGTCATTGACAAACGGACTCGCGCTTTGCGGATCGCAATGCGGAGGCTCCATACCTGGTAACCACTTTTCGACGATGCCGTTATTTCAATACGCACCGCATCACGGTAATGGAAAAACGTAGCTCGTAAGGTTCCCCTGGTATGGACTGCTTTATCTATCGGCCGCTGATTCATTTCTCTGGGAAAAGTGCTTACTGTTTTTCTCTGTAGTTGTAGAAGAGATACTTCTAGTACTGTGCTTATAGCATTAACGGTCTGGTACAATTACAGGGGGCGTTTCAGATAGTCGTTTATTTTCTTTTGTACATGTATCTAAATTAATTTAGGAAGATTTTAGAGAGACTCTTGTTCCATGTTTGATCGTAAACAACTTAACAGAATAATTGAGGGTTCGTTGTTCTTCGGTTAGGTTTCGACTGATCTGTAGTCCCACACTCTGATTTTAATACATAAAGAATATGGTTCTATAAAAGGTGTGCATTTATACAAAAATCTCTAGCACTGGGTGGTATCTTTTTTCGACCGAGTTGGACTTCTGACCCCACGTGGGTGCGGTTCGCCCCAAACAGACTCGTTCCATCTCCCAAGCTCGAAGAATAGCATGACGCAAATGTTCATCATTGTCGCGGTGCGAAAGGGAAAAAATGTGGGCGGAATCTTTCTTTCGACTCCGGGAGCGGAGACCGTTTGCATTAATTTGAATGGGAATTGCGGCGCGGTCTCTCGCCTTGACTCTTCCTCTCCTTACCCTTCTGCCTGACGCTCCTTTCGTCGTGAGCTTCTTCGTGAACGAGTCAACGTTTTTTCCTGTTTGTTATGCCTGCAGAGTTCTCCTTATTTCGCTTCGCCTCCGCCCCTTATTTCCGGCTCGTGCCGCGCTCGATGACGCTCTCACCTCATTTTCCCTTGGCGGTTCTCTTTTCGAGCCAGAGTCGCATTCGCGAGGTGATTCTGTGAGAAATTTATGATGCTGCTATATTCGCTATCACTTTACATATGTGTACATTACTACGGTGATGATACAACCAAAATTGACGAGAAGGAATTTATCCTCATTTCAAATACCATGTACAAAATTCAAAACTGAGATAAATTTCTTAGATTAAACGACTAAACAAAGAAGTAGGATTCGCATATGCTGCTGATAGAAGACTGTGGTCAGAGATACATCTTCATCTGTCCATCTATCTATCTATCTATAGATCCTGCGAGAGGCGCGTGAAACAAGAGATATAGGATAAGAGGGGGTGGGGGGTGGGTTATTCGGTGGTATTGTAATGGGACCGAGTCGTCAGTGCCAGGAGCATATTGCGCTAAATCAAAAGCAGCAACCCCATACTGATCCTCACGCCGCAAGGAGGGAAGAGAAGGATATGAACCTCGCGCGGCATGGTACTCAGGGTCGACCCAGAGAGAAGACTGGAGGCAGACAGCGGGGTAGGATTGTAGGGGTTGTTGGGGTTTCGGAGCTAGGATGATTTAACCGCTTGGATAGTCCACGCGGACAGGTGACCCGCAAGCGCCACGCAGACTGTCCTGAGTCCGTCAAGCAAGCTTGATTTAGGGCGTCAGAACAGCTACGGGCCATGGGCCTCCAGTCTACTCGAACAGATTATTCGTCGAGACAGCGTCCATCCTCCGCGTATCTTTTCCCCGGGTATTGCGATATCCAGTCTCGGTGACTAGCTCATCAGGCCGATGAGTTGTCGAAACACCAAATCATCGGGTGACCAAGGTAAACGGCTGTCGCGGAAGGGATGAGAGGAGATGAGTGGAATGGAGATTGGTATACATAGTTGGCGTAGTAGTGGCGAACGTAGGAGCAGCCACCGACTGTTGCTACGTTCACCGTGCCACGTGCCCGCTATCTGCCGAGATGCGAGATGTGAGAGGCTTTACAGCTCTGTGAGATGTTCCGCATCAGTGTGCTTGATGCCGGTGATGTACAACTACAGGGGGGATCGTTATCTCCCGTGTATAACCACTCCGCCATCTCTCTATTCATTATTTCATGATTTTTTGATTTTCGCCAGAGGCTCTCTTTAGAATGCACCTCCAGCTACTACCTTCGCCCATATTCCCCTCATCATCGTCCACTGGTCGCGAATATTAATCCCGCTGGTCTAATCGTACAAATATTAGTTCGCAGCATGATTATTCGAGCGCGAGAGTTCCTTTCTTTACGCGACGTTCACGCATTCGCGTAGATGATCAATTAACTGGTGAGAAGGTTGGAAATGGAATAAGTGGTTGTTTTCGGAAATTTGATTAAATTCCGCCTGCCCGACTAGCCGTGGGGAGAAATCGTTTCTTGCGAAGGGAACGGCGTGTTTGCATAAAATATTCTTCCCTCGGGAAAAAGAGGAAGCCAGCGAGACGTAGGTTCCTCCTCTTCTTTCTCTTTTCGGCTGATTCGTGCAGAGAACCGTGATTCACGGTCGAGCAATCTAATATGTGTCGAAAAGCTCTTCGATATCTGTCTTACGGACAAGAAGATACTGGTTTGCAAGCACATTATGCAACCAGATTTTCACATGGTTGAAAATCTCTACGGAAAACTTCCCACCATGCTCTTAGCGCATCATATACGCTTTAGTACATTACAATTAACGTATCGAAATGTGAAAACTTTCCGTTTCTTCGGATATGTAAACTAGCGACTTTTCCAATTTCTAATTATCCGAACGATCTTTCCACGTTGTCACACTACTGGCGTCAATCACGACACTCTAAACTGTTAGAAGAATGCGTGGAAGATACCAAGACTGTAAACCTAGCGATTAACGGTTCGCTGTAAGCGAGGGGTCGGAGTTAATTACCCCTCGCCGTTGCGCGAGCCTCGCTATGAGCAGCTTGCGAAGGAAAATAAAGCGACAGCGAAGGTAATACTCGCCGTTCTCGCAAGCATAAGTATTGAAAAAGAAAGAACAAAATGTCTTAGCATCATCCAACAGTCCAAGGGGAAAATAATTACTTTATTAAACCATTCGAAAAAGAAAACATTCACTTTGAACTCTCAGTTATATTACTATCAATTATAGTTATCGTCGTTATCCTTATTATTGTTATTACTGTTTGATGAGCATGGCAGAATGAGTAGAGCCTTTCGAACGGCAGTCTTTTCCCCAGAAAAAATGAGATTCTCACATTTCCCATAGCGGCATGCGCACACGAATAATAAAATATCGATGGAAGCAGACTCGGCCGATTGGGCCGACTATTAACTGCGGATCGGCGAGTAAATGAGAGAGCGGCAAGAGAGTGGCGAGAGACAATTCAGCTCGTGGAAGAAAAGAGCCGCGGGCAGAGGGCACGGAAGGGTCGGGACAAGAGAAGGAATCGGGTAAAGGGAAGGTGTAAGAGGGGAGTATGGATAAAGAAGGGCGAATAGGGAGCAAGAGGGAGACGTATCGTGGCAGGCATTAATGAGCGCTCTAATTAAAACAGCGGCTAATGAGAATATATTAGAACGATGTTGCCTGTTTTGCACGCACGTGGGCTTTCGCGGGAGCGCTCTCCGTGCACGTACCAGCCGGCCACGTAGCCTGTGGTCGAATCGATACGTGCCTCCCGATGGAGAAAATCACTCACCGGGAAGCTGCATGCCGCCCGGAATTTTTATCCTGCCCGTTTCTTGCACCGCTGTGCGGTCGAGTTCGCGGTCCAAAGGCGGCTGCTTTTTAGTGGTGTACGTTTCAATTAGCGATGCACCGTAGAAAGGTATAATACGAGGAAGAAGCCGCGTGAATAGGGAGACCGTTGGCAATAGTAATAGTAGTTGGGTTAGCTTCGATAGATCAGTCGGCATTATCTACTAGTAGCTTGTTCAAAGGAGTTCTGTTCACCTAAATCATGCCGTCTCGGGGGTGTATCGCTCTTCATTATTCCCAGGGCGACCCTGTCAGTTACTTGATTTGTTTCGGCTTGCTACGAATTGCAGCTTGCTGCGCCTCCGAGCCTCTCTGTCCACGCGCGCGTACGTACTCACGCTCACGCTAGCATCGCATAAACTCTACAATCTAATATTCGCGTGACCACGGATCAAGATAATTAGAACACAGTGTAATCGGAGCGCGTGCCCCGGATGGCAAAGCGCGTATCCTGTACGTGGCGATCATTTTAATGATTTACCGACTCTCGCAGCTTGCGCTACGGACACGTAACAGTCACTGATAAAAGAATAGGATAAATTGTTGTTAACGGCCAGTTGATTCCTTGTCACGAAGCTTAACGGTGTTATATAGGTCACGCGGTTTAGTTCTTGATTAAAGGAGTTTCGCGAGTAAGTGTATCCTACTAAAAAACAATAGAAACGATGGAAGTAATTTGTAAGCTTTAATAAGCAGCAACCGACTAAATTAGAAATATTTGGTATTCTACATGCAGTATCTCTTCATTTATACAATACAATTCCCATAGCCGAATAACGTGTCTCATTTGCATCCTCTGATTCACCATCAAACATATTTCTTAATCATTGTTCCGCGATCCGTAATCCGAGAACACGGTTCGCTAATTTTCCTCAAATATTGTCGATGACAAACTTGAAAGGTTAGCTGAAGCAGTGGCCTACAAAAAGTCGAGAATAAAGATAGCGGGGAGAGAATCGGCGATTTGTTAACATCGTCACAGCGCGGCTGTCGAAATTACGAGAGGAATTCATTGAGGGGAATCCAGGCGTTCTGGAAACCATGAGCGTTCACGGTTTCCCGTGTTTTTCCCTCTTATTCTCTCCTTTTTTTTTCTCCCCCGGGGTGTCTTTCCATAATGAAGTCACGGAGGACAGGACCCCTCGGCGGGTTTCCACAAGCCAGAGTCCCCGCTGTTCAATGCTCTCCAGGCACAGTCCTCTTCGCCTCGCCGCGGCGACAATCCAACCGCTTGCCCCCGCGAGAAGCGACTCGTAAACAATACAAAGTGCTCGCGGCAAACAAATATAGCTTCGCGTTTTACGGCCAGCAAGCGGTTCGTTCGTTTTATTACCGTGCATGGAAACTCCCTTTATCGAGGGAGTGTTACTCTTTTTTTTACTCTCACTCAGTTAGAGCTCCTCGGGAAAGGGACGACAAGTGGAGAAGGTGTGTTGTAAGTGGGTGTGGAGTATGGACCACCGCTCGGCCCGCTCAGGGAAAAAGGAAGATGCGGATCAGACACCTGTAGTCGGCTTAAACGTGGAAGCCTGACACATCCTGGTGCAACTTTGTCGCAGTCACGACTGGCTCTCTTGCTCGACGGTCCTTCGGGATTTAAACGCGTTGCTACTAAAGTCAAGGCCAATGGTCACGTTGCTCGCGACGTAATCCTCGAGAGACTGGTCTGTCTTGTATAGTGCCACAGTAGCACAGTGGGCAAGGCTCCGGATTCCTAACACGGAGTTTCCTAGGTTCTCAAATTTCCAATATCCTGCAAATGATTTAATGGAAACGTTAAAGCAACGACACAACGACTAGGGTCTATCTTGTTACGTTCGTGTGTACGGGGTACGAATAGTCGTGATCCGAGTATGGCCCTGTGCTTCGCGTAATTTAAGCATGTAGCTCTTCGATCAGATGTTCTTTCAACGCAGATTGGAATGTATCTCTTCGAAAGAGAAATCTGAAATCCGAGCTTACGGACACCGAGAGAGCTAGGGAGATATCGGGGAGTCTCTTTGTCCGAGAATTTTTTATTCCTACCAGCATTGACTTTGTCCCGAAGAAAGTCGGCGATTCGAAAGCCTCGAGGTAGAAAGAGGAATTCGGGGGATCGCGGAGACGCGGAGAGTTTCTCGTTCGTCGGGAGTAATCCCAATTACAGGGTTCGCCCGCCCGAACGGGACAGAGATCACAGGTAGGGTCGAAATTTCGGTTTCTTTGAGAAGATTGCTTTTAGTGCTTCACGGGGCGTTTTCTTTCTTTCGGAATACTTCCTTAGCGGAGACGTGTGCGCCTCCTGCTGTTCAAAGGAATAGGACTGGCTATAAGCATTGCTTACGGAGACAACGATTTTCTTTCCTCCTCTAAGGCTCTTCGAGCTAAAGCACGAAGTTCGATGGAGGGTTATTTAATTAACTCGATATCTGTCTCTCCACATCGGTGATCTTCGATAGCTAGGAAATCTGGTCACAGTGTACAAGGTAGAGGAAATCAATCAATTTAATTTTTCTCTTTGTTTGTTAGTTTACTTTAAATAAGAAATAATAGAGGCACTATAGCTTTAATTAATTGCTTTTTTAGAGGTAAGAATACATGTTGGATTTCTGTTGGCTTTTTCGATATTATGTTAAATGTCACATGGCTTTCGATTTACCTCGTCGTCAGCAAATGTACAATTCGAACAATTATTATCTGCAAATTCAACATAAAATCAAATAATTGTAGCACTTTAATATCGCTGGTACTGTATGGAGGGCATCTCAAATTAAACGAGTTCTTCAACGGGGAACTTGACTTGAATTACTGCATTAATACGAATCTTTTGGAGGACTCGTAACTCCGACTCTGATAAGTACCGCATTTCCCTAGTAACTTTCAGCGCGCCTGCTGCGATTCCACTGACGCAAATTCAGATAGAAGTCGCGATACTCGAAGAAAAAAACGAGGCAGTAGAAGTGAAGCACTTTTCGCGATAGCAGAGTAGCGGTGACTCGGTTACATCTGTGAGAACAAGTTTTCGCGTGAAGAAGATTCGACTTTTGTGAGAAAAGTTGCCATTTGTTCTATGCTTTCAACTAACCGATCAAACGATCGTAAATTTGCGGAAGGACACTACTGGTTTGTCTCCCTCGTCGTTCCCATAGAAAAGAGTGGATGCAGTTGTCTCGTGGCGATAGTAAGAAGTACCCGTAAAAGTGAGACGTGGTACATGTCGGACACGCGAATAAAAAAGCTCCCAATGACACCATCTGCAACCCTCTTTACGGTACTATATTCCTCACGTTCGACCCTTCGCTTTTCCGCTTCTTTTTCCGAACGTCTATCTAATCCACTTATGACCGCTGGTCGCTCTTTGGTCCGGTCATAGTTGAGTTTCTTGTCGTCGGTTCTCTGTGTCACTTGTAACTCAAACCTTAGACTTCTAGATTCGTACGAGTCTATTGGGCGTCTCTCAGTGTACTTCAAAGTTTCCCTTATTAGTTCCGTTTAACTATCGAATATTTTGCTCTAAACTTCTGTATACTTAGAAAAATCAAAAAGCATTTCTTTTGAGCCAAAATTTGAAACACAGTTTTCTACTTACAGTTTCCTGACCCAATTGATCGGGATGTAGATTTTTTGCATGCTTCCTTTTCCGCTGTTTCGTTTTATCTTCGAGCAAGGATGCACTCGAAATCTTAGCGAAATATTGAAGTTCTTAATCTGATTTCGAACTCCAGGGTAGAAGCAGTGGATCCATCCTGGGAAACTTATTCCACCGGACTTAGCTTCTTCGTTCTCGCATTGTTTCTCTTGCTAGGGGAATATGACCTTTTGCAAAGTTTCTCTCTCGGCCGATTCATCCACTGATGCATTCCAAAGTGATACAGGAAGCGGAGGAAGTCCCGGTGCCATCTCCAATTCCGTTTCAATTCCCCAAGTTGCCGGGCGTTCAGTCTACGAGGACTCCTTAGAGTCCGTAGCCGATCGTCGCATTCAGCAGGCATGACTCTCGCAAACGCGTAGCAATAGCAACATCTTGCTCTCTCTCTTTCTTACAGTGAGTATATTGACCGTTCTTAGAACACAGCCGCGATTGTGTCAGAAAATCCGCAGAGGCGAAGGAGACCTGCTTAATGATCGCCAGTTTCACATGATTGCGGGACAATCTTTCAAACCTTTCCCCTTCTTCCATCGCCATCGGGTAAGACACGGACTTCCCTTGGGCTACTGATACCCTAAAAGACCCGCCAAGCCCTGAATGTCCATTTAAATGGACGCACCGTGAATCGCTTCCACCTAGAGTTCTCTCGGCTTATGGGATTCAGGGAAGCCGCTGCCAGACATAAATAGATCCAACGTGACATGTCCCATGAATGCATCGTTCGCTTTGCTGCTAATTAAGGGACTTAAGCGAGATCAAACGATCAAAGGCCACATTCCTATACATTTCGATTGGTTACTATAGCTTACAGCTTACTATTAGTTATTAACTTCGTCTAGCGGTAATTGGAAAAGAAAAGGCTGACTAATGGCGAAAGTTCACGGATAAATAAAAAGGAGAATGTATCTATGTGTACATCGATGGAAGGGATCGACTGGGAGAAAGCGATGGCGATAGGCCACTGGGCTCTTCGTATCGGCCTCGACGAGTGAGGCATTCGAACAGTGAAAGAGGGTTGCTCTTTGGGTTGTGCGAGGGAAACCAGTGTTTGGAAGCACACCTCTACGTCTCCTACTCTATCCTGCGTATCGCTCTTCTTGCTCTACCAGGGAATTACCCGAGGCGTAACTTTTGATTTGACTCTCCGACGCCAAAGGGAATTCGTTCGGGTGCGGCAATCTTTTTTCAGAGTCACCAGAACCCGTTTACACGCCACACTTATCCGATTTCGGTTTCGTAGATCGAGTCAATTCACCCAAGGCCAGTCAGTAAATTTTAATTCTCAGCAAATAGGATAATAATTGCTCTTCTACTGCTCTACGCTTTTCTCCTTTATTTCACTTGACACTTTGATCACGATACGAATCGCAAGTGTCAGTATCTCGAGCGTGTACTCGGCTGGATATCGAAGTTGACGTATCGAGATGACGTGCCGATACTAATTATTTACAGATAAAACTCATTACTCACAAGTGATTGATGATGCATGAGTAGATCGAGCTTCCATGTTACTCTCTCTGATCCGATGGCTAAGGTGCCTTCGAGAAGACGGTACATTATGACACGATAGAGGGCTCCTTCAATTTCACAAGTTTCCTCGCAACTTTTTGCTAATACAAATCCATCATCACATGCGGCACAAATACGAAAACAGTGAAAAATAGTAGAAGCGTCATTATATTCGCCTTAAAACAATTGTCTTAATTTGAATATACCCAGTGACATATCTTTAATTATTACAATTCACTGTTGTTACACGTTATCGATGAATCAAATATTATACAAACCTTACGCAGCTGTAGACTGTTTAAAAATGCCAATTAAATGATAAAAGAGTCTCTGCAAATGAAGTGCAATGGCACAAAAAGTATCGTTGATTTTCAAGTCCTATGAGAATTGCATATCCATTGGCGCAATAAAGCGACATCAGTGGAACGCAATGGCTCTGCATTCTGCATATTGCAGTTAAACAATCGTCCAGGCAAGCAAGGTGTACTGGGTTGGTGCCACTGGGTTACCGGGTGCGAAGAGTAATACGCCGCGCACCGTAATCCTCCAGCAAACTGGGGCAATAATTTTAAATCAAACGCGAGAACGCGCGGAATAATTTATCGTGGCTACCACGTTGGCGTTTGCTAATCAGTCTCTTCCGGCATGGGGCGCATCCATCCGAGGCCAGATGTTTTTAAACGTCGTGCGGAACTTTCATTTACGCACCCTGCCCGAACCACCCTTCATAAAAGTAAAACTCTCGCCAATTTGATTTGCAAGGAATACATACATAATTGAATACCCTGATGAAAGTTCCCTACAACGGCTCAACGGTCCGGAATCATTAGTCGACTAGAACGTAAAATGAGTTCTTGGAGTATCATTGGAAAGTTGTAAAACCAACAGTTGGTGTAAACGAATAATATTTGATTTATTGTTGGTTGTATGTTTACGTGGTTAACTGTGATGTGGTGATTTCATTCGGAAAAATTGAACTTCAAAACTATTTCATCATATTGTGATCATCCAATAATAATATCTATCTAATATAGTACTTTGAGATAATATCCAATTGTGCAAGGAAAAAATGGCCATTATGATTCGACTAAGTCAATTCAATTAGCAGAGCCAGTAATTAACTATGTAAGCCAGTTACGGCGACAATCACAGGAAAATTGTGTCATAAGAAAAATGTAGTAGTATGGCACGCGCGCGTATTCGTAATCGGCGTTAGCAGCATTTGAATTTGAGTCACGAAAGCCAGGCGTTCTCTTAAGAGCAATAGGAGTTACTTCGCTGGTTAATGGTACCGTAAATTCAGCGCTCTGGCGCAAGAATAACACTCGACCGCGGCAGCTCAGTTACGTATTTACACAGGAATTGATACGCGCACCCGGGAATTCTTTCTGCGGAGCGGAAAATAATCGCGCTACGTGAGAATGTCTCGAGTGCCGCTCGCGGGCGCCTTATTAAATTTGAAGTGCCTGGCTAGAATCGTAGCGCACGAATCGAATATATTGCCGAAGCGTGAGAATACGCGGAAGAGAACACTAAACAGGAAATTCCTCTATTGACAAGAAACCTCAATTTTCTGTACATGTCGCTAATTGCAGTTTGCAATAGACTTTGTTGTTAGCAACAGTATTCTCAATTATTATATCGAAACGACTATATTATTGCGAAACACATATCTTTGTTCAATATAACAAAAACAAAAAAAAAACAAAGAAAATTAGGCCCCCAATGTATTTAATACTTTTGTTTGGAATACTCTCCTGTACACTTGAATGAAGTTTCTTAACCGCGTCTTCAGACAGTCAGTCTAGTAAACCGGTCAGGAAATTCGAGCAGAGAAGAGCACGAACTGTGGAAAAATCGTGCGGCAACTGGGCTGCCACGAAGACGATCCTCTTTCCAAGTGGAGTCTCAATCCTGACAGGTCCAGCAGACAATGCGACCAAGTTCCGCAGTCAGTCTCTCCCTTCGGCCAAGAAAAATATTTCCACGGTAAACCCCCATCGATTGCCGATAAATGGCGCGCTCGTGGCTCATGGCTCTTCGCAAAGGAGCCTCCTCTCTTCAAGACGAAGAAGCGAACTCTCCATAATGCGCGCCAGTAAATATTTGCGCGAAGCTCACGCCGAAAGTGCGTGCTACTGTTAGCTGGTGGCAGAGCACCACCACGAGCTTAAAGTCACTGGCCCCGAGAAAACCAGACGTTTTCTCGGGGGGCAGAGCTCACAGTCGAAAGGGTGACTCGTCGAAGTGGCGGTGAATTCGATGGTACATAGAGTTGATGGTAACTGCTATTACTACCAGTAGCATTCTGCCCTGACACAGTGTATAATTGTTTTCGCAGCTAATTGTTTAAAAGCTTGGCAAACCCCGCGTAGAATTAGGCAGAGACAAGGGTGCCGACAATCCCCGAGTCAATATTGAATTATGAATTTATTAGCTCTTACCTCTCTCGCGTCTCTCGCCTCCCTCATCTACGAAACTCGATAGGGTACGCGAAAGATCGTAGTAGGAGTATCTCTTCTCCCAAAGGGAAAAGAAGAGCAGCAGAAGCGTGAGTCTCCTGGCACGTGAAAAAGGGTGAAGCAAGAGAGAAGATCGCGAGAGAACGAGGGCTAGAATCGCCAAGGACTTCCTGCATTCTCCACGGAATCTCCTCGTCGTGTGTAGACTGTAATTTTATCGAGCTAACACTAGCGCGGCGACGCTTTCGTCGATTGGTTAAATCGTTCCTTTTCCGCTCGTCCTCTCCTCTGTCTTCGTCGTTTTGTCGCCTTCGCCACCTCGTTCGCCTCGGCCTCGGTCTCGGCCGTTCTTCCTTTCCGGCGATAAACCCTCCGGAGCTCGTTTCTAAGTTCAAAGCCCCCATATCGAGCGAGCCCTGGCACACAGGGAGCCGACTTCACGCTGCTTTCTTTCGTTCTTCTTTCTCTTACTCGTTACGAAACTCTCTCAATCTCTCTCTCTGTTCCTTCGTATCAAGCAGTATCTCGCTCGCTCGTTCTTTTATTCGTTCGTCAACACAGCCGGTAATTTCGTCGACGGCCAGAGGAAAGAATTCTAAATTCTGCTAATTAGATGCTTCCCTTTTTCTTGCTGCTTTCTTCACGATGGTCGCGTGCGTCTCATTCATTAAGATGATATATTCCGCGTGTGGAAAAGCCTGCACTCTTTCTCGACTCGACTCGACTCTGCTCGTCGTTTCTGTCGCCACGCTACTGCCGCCTTGCTTCTATTCTCCTATTGTCTCGAGCTCCGGCTTCTTTCAATTTCTGCCTAGTTTCAGTACGTTGTCCGTCTCGGCCAACCAGCCAGTACTCGTCGGGAGCACCGCGAATGCTTAAGGGAAAAATCATTCCTAAGTAAGCTTGCAAAATTCAACGAGACTCTCACGTGGATTGCATTCGCACCGTCGTGTTCCGATAATAGTAGAAGAGAAAACCATCGTTCAATCTGAATGAGTAAAGAATGCTCTGATTTTTTTCCCGCGGAAGAGCGAGAAAAATGGGTGGCGATCAGGGAGTCGGAGAAATTTCCATTTTTATTTGCATCCGACGATTTGCGATTCGATTTGAGCCGAGGGAAGGTACTGCCGTGGCGCGGCACGGCGCGGCGCGGCTCGACTCGGCTCGGCTTGGCGGTCCGTAGCTACCTTGATCGTCGCGATTCGGATTTATTCTTCAGGTGAATCGAATTACGAGTGCTCGAGGGATGGAACCAACCGATTCGTCAGCGATTTGGGTCAGTGCAGCCACCACCGAGTATACGAGAAACAGAGAGAGAGAGAGAGAGAGAGAGAGAGTACGACACCCGACAGACTTAGATTCATCGCGATGATCGCGACATAACTCGGCTGCGCTAACCATTTTTCGCTCTTGGTCGCTCGATCACTTTCCCCAGTAATTATCGGATGGAAACGCGGTAGCCAGAGTTTTTGGTGTGCCTGGAGACTCGTTTAAATGAACTCCAGAGCAAGGTATTCGATTTCGAGTCGATTCGACGCCCGCACGAAAAGAGCTGGATATAGAATAGGCCGGATATCGAATTATAGTCGGCCCTCCACTGACAGAGAAGGATAGAAGAGGAGGTGGAGAGATGAGAGAAGCGCTCACGAAGAAGTGGATATCGAGTAAACGATGAAAAAGAGATAGGACGGCTCGGATGACAGGGCGTGACGAATGGCGCCTCCGAGGTTCTCCTACTATTATGTAAATTTCATTAGAGTTTTTGTGTAACGCTTGGCCCCCTGCGGCAGGTCCAGCCCCCGTTCTCCCCCAGGACCCATTATTAGCTCTCAGATTTTTTTTCGCAACACACAGGGTTATCAATGCCACTCCCGAACCGCGTTATGAAGACGTGCTCTCGGACAAACCAGGGAAGAAGGGATGCCTCGTTCCATCGAACGTAACCCGATATCCTCGTGAAAAAAACTGGATTAGATCCTGTCGAGAAAAAGCGCGATTAGCTTAAGTCAGGTCGCCCTGAGCCTCTCGACAGTCTGTCGAGACTAAATCACTATCGTCGACCGCCCCCCCATCAACCCTTACCGCTACCTTATTAGATAATCGGATCCTCCAATGTCTTCTCGCTATCCCTCTTATCGATCTATTCTCTCTTTCTCTATCCTTCTATATCTCGCCGTCGAAGAATGAATGTGGGAAGACAATAAACTCTGGTAGGTGTTTGTTTATTTCATTTCGACTTGCATTGACTTTATAAGAGGATTCTGGACGCGAGGAGCAGTGAGGGCAGAGGATAGAAATTTTACGAGGTCGCGCCGGCGGTTATTTAAGCGAACGCCCGAGGCGCGAGCGATATTCAGAGGTGGTGGTGGCCACACTGAAATGCGAGGCTGCCGTTATCGAGATTAGGTATATGACGCTCGGAAAATCTAGCCGCGGCCTTCCTTTCCTTCTCCGTTTTCCCTGTGGGGCCTCGGGCATAACAGTAAACCGACTTGAATCTTTGTCCGCTATCCCGTGGGATAAGATCCCGCGGTAAAGGCAGAGCAGCCCTCTGTTGACCTCGCAAATACCGATACTCTCGCGAGATCTGCCTGTCGGGTCTTATGGTCTTCTGGACACATCGACCATTCGAGACCCGTACCACCTATAACGAGAGGGGATGGCTTGAGCTACATCACAAACTTTTCCATATGCGAACTTTCACGAAATGCCGCCATAAATCTCCTGCTGACTCGCTGGCATAGGATACCCACCTTTATTATCCGCAATATTTCCTCTTCTGTAACAGTTTCCTACGAAAATAGTATCATTATTCCTGCTTTTTAACCTACGCTTCAAAGACACTGCATAACAGAGTAACGATAAAAAGTGTTAATCTATTTTCTGGAATTTGAAAAACAGTGTAACTCGTTATAACAATTGTCAAGTATCAATAGGGGATGAAAGTGTTGCTCGAAGGTTCCCATACTCTTACTTCCAGTTCAGCCGAAAGCTTGTAGAACCAGCCACCGATAGCATTCCCATCCAGCAGTGGCTTCATCAATCTCCAGCATTAGTTCCCCGGGTAACCAGGCCCTTCCGGCGTTTCATCATCCCAATCCAGCCAACAAAGGCGCAGTGGCTCGATAATGCCAGGGCAAAAAGTTTGCCAACATCGTTAGTACTTAACCGCCAGATGCAGATGCGGCGATATTTCAGACTGGAATCATACATTTTGCGGGGCCGCGGGAAGTTGGCTGGTCGGCGTGGCGGGCCCCGGTGGAATAAGGTCCGCAACGGTGCCGAGAGCGGCCTATATGAATAAATTCATGCCGGAGGAGACGGCTGCCCCGTGCTCTGCCGCGTTCTGGTGTCGGAGGCGCGAGACCGCGGCGGGGTATAAAGGTGTAGGGATGGTAAAGGTGGTAAGGGCATGAAGCTGAGGGAGGGGGGAGGGGATGGACGGCCCACCGTAGAACGCTGGACTAATCCAGAACAATGGAATGCGCGCGGCAGGCTAAGCGAATTAATCTTTCACGTTGCCGGATGCACAATAGACCAACGGCCTTACGTGATAATTACGCATGGGATTCGTTATTCTGTGTAGTTTTCAGTGACTTTGCTTGTCAAAACATCGGTGTCGAATATCAGGGGTTGGCTTTCTTTTAGAGGATTCGATGTAATCATACTCGCTGATCGTCAATAAGATTCATTCAACACTAGTTGCAGTTTTTAGTCTAATCTCAATAGTCTATATTCTTATTTCTATTGTAAGGAAAATGTCGTGTTAAATTGCATAGGTGCCACAAGTTACTATTTGCTTCTGATGCATCATACAATAAGAGACTAATCTGCTATATTTATAAGAATCTTAACAGTAGTATGGCCAATTGTAGTAAAGGAAATTGCATGTATTTTCAAGCTTGACCTGCGGTGTTTAAGGGTAAATTTAGAATTTCACGAAGAAATAGTATAGGTACGTCGAATGCCTGAAGTCCCTGAGCAGTCAGGGTTCAAGAGCACCTACACTTTAATTGCGGACACCGAGCCCCTGTACACTCGGTAGCCATAGTGAATACTTACCCCTCTGTACTTAGGGAAGTCCGCCCTTGGAAGCCCCTTTTTAACACTTTTGCGATTTCTACCGTATTGAAACACGCAGCAGCGCGAATAGTGATTATCGATGGTCTTCCCCCTTCCATCCTCTATTTTCGGAGTCGCTTTAATTGCATGTACGTTTTTGCGAGCCGAGAACCGAGCCAAGAGCTCAGCCGAGAACTGAGCGTCAGTCGTTAACCCCGGCTGCTCGCGGTTGCGCGAAGAGGAAGACTGTTTGAATCGCGCTCTGCGTTTAGCGTATTCATGTAGCAGCTGTCAGGCAGCTTGCTTTCTGAACTCTGCTGTCGAGGGATGAAACGATTTTGCACTGTCTTGTAACAAGCGCGATTCTTTTTGGCAAGTCAATGAGCTATCGGAATTCAGATTTCATTCAAAAATATCCTAATTAAAAGCTTGATTATCATCGTAGACATTGGCGACCGAAGCTCAAGACTATAGCTCTTCATTATTTTTTGTAATTTCGAAAAATAAATATTTTTCAAACTGCAGATATATTTACTACTATGGCAATGTTTTAAAATAATTAATACATCAATCAGTGTCGGATGAATTCTACTCTCCGATAAATTTTCGTAGCTTTGGTATTGTATTTGCATCATGCATTTTTAAACCGACATCAGGCATAAACAATACAATCTACTTCTGGCGGAAAACAAATATTTTATTCTGGTACATAGTAAACATATGTACTCGAAAAAAGCATTATGAATTTGTTTAAATTGTTTTACGCTGTCCACTCGAGAAATTACAGCGACAGTTTTTACTGTATGTCCTAGCTAAACTTATTTTAAAGCTTTTGCAATGTTCTTCCAGTAACACATTGCAGCTGACTGAAATAAAGAAAATGACCAGAGTCAGGCTGCGAACTGGAGCTTGGGAATTTCCCTGGATACAAGCTACAGAATTTTTTCAATGCAATTTCCGCGATCTACTGAATAATTTAAAGAACCGGTGCAATGTCAAGTGGCATTATTTCGCATACCACACACAATGGAAGAATCCATACGTTGAGGACTAGCGTGTCTTTTCTGTGATCATTTTGCATACGAGACAACACTCGAGAGAGGGTGGATACTACGTGGATTTTATGCCTTTCAAGTGATACTATCAACTCAGAAAGCAGATATGGGTAGATCGATGGGCTTTAAACGTGACGATTGTCGCGGGAAATGAGAATTCTTTGATAAAAGTTCTGTCGACACATACACGTATTCTTCTGTCATGTTTGGGGTTCGATTTCCAAGAATTTTTATTCGAAGAGTATACTATTGCCAGTTATTCTCACTGGACTGATAGTGAATTAATTTTTTTACTGCGCAAACTATTGAAGCGAAGTTCTATTTTCAAACGTTACATTGTTAAAAAATAAAGGAATATACCGACTCAGTTTGCGATATTTTCGGGGTGTATTTCAGATCGAACGAGATTAATATAGATCTACTTCTCTTATTCCAATATAGAACAGTGATAGACTCGCGACCTGCATCCTGCGAGCCGGAAATTGGACTCGAGCACTCGAGTACGCGTCATCAGAGTCAATAAGTCTGCCTCTCTCTCTCTTTCTCTCCCATTTTTCGCAATACCGCCAACGGTTAAAACTCTGAGTTAATTTATATTGCATCTCACGCAGTTGACAAGCGAAATCAATTTTTCTACGTTTCGAGCGAGAGCGAATTAAGCTGCTGGTGGGTGGGTGGGATATCTAGCGATAATTGAAATTGCGTTTGATAATGAGAGGTGAGGAATAATGTGACAAGAAAATTTGGAAGACTGTCGGTGATCATTTCTAGCTATCTGTTCGCTGTTTCGGTAATGGATTGCTACCGTTCGTGCTTTTCCTGGGGGCTTGTATTCATTTATATGGGGTAATGCGTGCACGCTGCTCGAACCTTAAGACCCTCTTCCATCTTCGGTGCTTCCTCGCGAGGAGAGTTTACGGCGGTATCACCGCAACCGTGCTTTCAAGCGTATTACTTCCAGTAGAATTGTAGTTTTCCCTGTAATATTTCTTGCGCTTTATCGTCACGCTTGTGACGCTACGCGTCAAAGAACCGAGTCCCGATGTAAGTCAGTCGCGTGCCCATTTTGTAAGTATGTTCATAAATCAAACTGACTCGGTCCAAACATTGTTCTCCGCCGCTCGAAATTTAATGTCGTTTTTTATTAGCGTTTTATTCTTCCACCAAAAATCACTTCAGGAAGAATAATCTGAACATTTCTGATAACTTGTAAAAATAGGAATTAGTATTGTACTTTTATTTTATGTTAGTACAAAGTTTGCTTAGTATTCAATTCATTAATGTGTATATTAATAATTTGTGCTTCTGGATACTTTTTAATTCTTACTGTCGAATAATAAATATATTGATAGAGAATCAAAAGCAAATTGAAACAGGTCTCAATAATTGAAGAGATACTAAACTTTGCCGTTATAGAGGGAAATGCATCGAAATATTGCTTGACATCGGTCTCACCGTGCAACGGCAGCGGGAAATTTTACTTCGAACCACGGTACAATGCAATACCGCAATCGATATTAATACCTAATTCATAAAACACTCAGCCGCATGTTTTATGCGCGGCCCTCGAAATTATTGCCAACGGTTCTATTGGTTCGCGGTAGAAAAAAGGCGGAAAAGCCGCTTAAGTGGAAACCACTAACCGAGCTGGCCTGCACGCGCGCGCGCGCGCGCGCTACCAGAGACGAGCCGAGGAAAAACATGTATCTCCAAAGCGCAGTTGTATTTCTCCATCACCTCGTACCTACGAAACTTCAACGCCGAGGAAAACAACACGTCTTTTTTTTCCTGCAAAAAAATCGGCAAGGCTCAAACGAAATGTATTACGAGACTCGCGCGCAACCTTAATTGGCAAAGTTTTAATTGCCATCCGCCTTCAATGAAACCGTTTCATAAATTGTAAATTAACGTTTCTCATATTGCCAGACTCTCGGGTGGGGCTCAACGCGAGATTGGTATTCCCTGTCCGGAGGAAGACACTGATCGTGGAGCTTTGTTCTCTGGGGCTTG
Organism: Trypoxylon attenuatum; assembly: GCA_963989405.1. NCBI lineage: Eukaryota > Metazoa > Arthropoda > Insecta > Hymenoptera > Crabronidae > Trypoxylon > Trypoxylon attenuatum. The sequence goes on from OZ022489.1 coordinate 27,129,952, forward strand.
TATTCGCGATTCTGCGGTCGATGGGGGAAAAAGGGTGATTCCAGCTCAGCAAACGCCCTGAGGAGATTCCAAATGAATGCGAATGATTGCATTAGAACACTGGCTGCTCTCTTCTTTTTTATTTATTATATTGCCAGCCAATGGGGAAGCAGCTCGCGAAAGGGGTTGCCCAGCGGACACGCAGAAATATTGATTTCCCAAGGCCCACCCGATGTGAAATAGAATTTCGAAAAAATATATTGCCCTGAAATAAATATATAAATCACATCGGTGCCGCTCGGTTGCCGATGTTGAATGGGATTTTTATTTAAAAAAGCTGATAATTTCGCGGGGTGATATTCTATCGAGATAAATGTGTCGTGGAAACGCTACTGGTATTTATTAAATGACAATGACCGTGTTTACAAGCTCTCTCGCCTGTTGTCATTTCCTGATTTACGACAATACCCAATGAAATGTCTGTTTAAAAATAGACTTTCGAATAGGTGAGACGAAATAAACGTGACTATTGGATTCAACAACGAAGGCAAATAATTGCCAGTCTACAAATTAATAATTTTAGCTTATTGATTTTGTTAAATATTCTTGATAAATAGTAACATGGATCAATGTTAATAATAATATATTAATAATATTAAAAAGAATAATTATTATCGATAATAATATTTCTAAAATAGAGAGTCTTCACAGTAGAGTTCCTGGAAAGCGTGACACTTTTCATCCGCAAGAAATCACTGGCGTGATGTTTATACGTAGTGACAGACGTTGAAGTGTTCACTCTCAGTTTTTGTTGACACGCTGAACGTGTCACATCTACGCGCGTACCTGTCCAACGAGCAATCTAAACATAAAGGTAGTCAGAAACCATTCGTATCTAACAGATTCATCTAAACGGTTTAGTAATTACCTTGAAATTAGGTTAATCATTCTGAGTAATTGTTTAATTTTGCCTAAATAATAAAATAATAAAATTATGTTTCAACTGGTTAAATTTTGTTCCAAAGTGACTTTGAAAATTAATTATACTTATATGTATCTTGTTCTTCTCGAAAAAGATTCTTATGAATTTTCTCGGTTTCGCGGAACAATTGCAAAAACTTGCCGAAAAGAAGGAGCAAGAGGAACACAGCGGTCTCTTGAAGCGAATGTCCCGGCTAATGCAGCAATGAATTCGTATTTGTCCAGACCGTCGGTGTCTGGAAACGAAAAGAAAGAACAGAAAAAAGGCCGGGTTGAAGCGGCCAGGAAAATTCACTGTGCAAACTAGGCGTGTGCCCTAACTCGCTTAATTTTATCCGGAGAAGAACGAGGACTCTTCCTCGTCAGGACGAGAGCGCTGCTTGGCTTATGCTTGGCTTATACTGTTATGTCGCGGCAAATTTTAATCATGATCCACCGGTATTCGAGAAAGAAGGAGGAACGGAATTTCGAGAGCGAAAATACGTCAACTTAACTGCCGACCTGATAATTCGGAGCCTGAAACTTTTTCCTGAACTTTCTAATATTTGGTGATTCCTTAAAATGTTCTTTTCCAAAGTTCCGTCAATTTTAATCCTGACTCGAATAGTTTTCTCCAAACTGTTTTACTTACCAGCAGATTTTTATTCTGTCCGTGCACTTAGGATATGACAATCTTCGTGGACTTTGTTTCTCAAATTTGATGAACGAAGAACTGAAATACACTTATTCTTAGTTTATAAGAAAATTCAGATGCCATAGAACTATTGATACAGAAAAACTGTTATAGTTTATGTTGTAATATAAATTAGAGAAATGCGATTTATTGCTCAATGAATTCAAGCAAATAATCATACATTTTTTACTTCTTGTTTTAGGTAAGTACCACGCCAACCTTTCTGGACTCTAGGCTGATTTGTCGACCGATAAGGGTACTCGTAGAGAAGCTTGCTCCAGCCATAAAGAAAATGATCTTCCTCCACACAATCCTCTCTCAGGTAATCCGCGAACGATTCCCCGACGATCTCGTGTTCGCGAAAATAAGCGGATTTTGGGATTTGTGCATTCTTTTTCTTTCTCTCGTTTTTCCTTCCTCATTCCACTGCACTGATCGCAGTGTACACATTTCCTTAAAAAATTTCCACTCGACGAAAACATCATTGACCCAGTTTAAGAAACAGGAAAGCTCTCATGGTAGACGCGCTTGCCAAAGAAAAGCTCACACGTCCTTGATGAACAGGGTTTCGCGATCGTCGGTTCTCTCCCTCTCTGGATTAACGTCGCAGCATTCAACGACAGTATTTCGCTTTTACTTTAATTAAGTTACCGCGAGAGACGACTCGAGGCGGCGGGTGATATCTTTGCGGAAGGAGAGTGCTGATTTTTCTACGAATTTCGCACGTTTCGAGTCTGCTTACCGCAGGCCACAAGCAGACACATTAATTTCGTCGCTCTCCTCCCCCCTTCGGTAATACGCCTAACTCAGGACTACGGGAACCCCGGTGAAATTTACACCGAAATAACTACGCCGAATAAATTGCACACTTAATTGTAATTCTAAAGCCTCGGTCTCGCGCACGCGCGCACGCCAGACAAAGCGAGAGATTCGGAAAGAAAGGATAGTGGGTGGGAAAATGAGCGTGATACATTTTTAATACTGCAGGACATCAATCTTCCATTAGCCGGAAGCTCTCCGCAAAAAAAAAGGGGGGCGAAAGTGCTCCTTGGTAGATCTGGAATTGCGCGACACGTAACGATCGCGTCCCTCGAATCTCTGTACTTACCGTTGGACTCTTGACGAGGATACTCATCCCATAAGGAGCACGCGTCCGTGTAAGAAAGAAATGAAAGTAGGTTTTACCCTCTGGCGAGATCTCGTAGCTTTTGCCGTGCCTCTCTCTCTCTCTCTTTCTCTCTGGTAGTTCGCGATGATCGTGTTGCTCCGGTCAACCGAGCCGATAGAGTTCTGGCTCGAACGAGCACCAGAGAGAATCGATCTTAACGAGCCGAAAACCATTAGCCTTCCGGGCTCTTTTTACCCTGGCGCGAAACGCCGAAGCGCCTGTCGAGTCAGTTAGATCTGCAATCAATGTTGCAACCACACGGAGTTTGTAAAATTGAAATTGTTCAGAGAGGAAGGGTTTCCTCCTCCTCCTCCCCCCGACATAGGACGATACTTAATCAAGGTTTTATTAGATTTCCGCGTTTTCTTGGATCGGCGGATTAATTAGAGAGCTCTCCCGACAAATTCATCAACCGCGGCAAGCGATGTGATTGATGCCGGAAGTTTCAATAATCCCGTGCCGCGGGGAATAATCCGAGCGGCCGTGCGTACGAGCGCGTACGCGGCTGGAGAACGAAAAAGGTTCGACAGGATAGCAGCCGGCTGTAGGATAGTTCCGATAATTCCACGGTGCGAATCCCAGCGAATCGGGCATCGAATCGGCACACGTAAGCGGCACACCATCCCTGCCTCCTCTTTTCTCTCGTACCACCGCTAATTACGATTCCAGTTCCGCGCCCAGTTGCACTGGAGAATCCTGTCGGGCTCCAACGAACTTTATTAAAAGTCCACGCTTTTACGACCGCGCGAATCTTTTTTTCTTCTTTCCGCGACCGGCGAAAGACTTTAATCAGCTGCCCACCGGGGCTACGCGTAAATTATTAGTCATGCGGAGGGAGGAAGCGAACCTCACTACCGATTAAAATTTTCTTCGTATCTTTTGCATGCCAGCCTGTTCTCGAAGGTTGGAAAGTAAATGAAAAAATTATGTGTTTAGTTCGTCATTTTCTTTGACGTAATACTCGCCTAATAATCTTCGAAATTCATAAATAATACAGTCGAAATTTAAATTACCATTGATGTTTTCTTAAACGCACTTATTCATGATCCATAAACATTTTGCGAAGAGAACTTGTCATTTTGATTGGACTTTGCTCTCATGGTAAATTCACAATTCGAAACAGTAGGTAATAAATAGTACAACATACAGGCGTGTACTTTGTAAAAGGGGTGCGAGCCGAACGATCATCCTCGATTGGTCGGATTTCCTATCGCAATGGCGTGGGGGATTCTCTCGAGAGGATTGCGGTGACTTTATCGCAATATGGAGGTTCTATAAGAAAGCGGATACGAGGACGGAGCATTGAAAGGAGGAAGCATTAGTAGCGCGGATAAATATGTATGCGCGCGACTCTCTTGGTGTCGAATGCGCGCTTGAGGGGGTAGATGTCGAGAAGTTGGTAGATAGATAAAGGCTGGCCAAGAAGTAAGAATTCGATTATCTCAGCGGATGCTCGAACTTCTCTCGGATTTCCTGGCGCGGATAATGGACCGCTCTTTGAAGAAAGCTCTTGCCAACGCAAGACATCCTTCTCTTGTTTTCCCCCCGCCCTTACTGTTCCTGTGTCACGCGTCCCTCTCACTCGCGTTTGCAGCCTCTTCCGATGTCGAGTCGGAACTCAAAGGTTTTGGTTACTGTGAAGAAGAGAAAGAGGGAGCAAAAGAGAGAAATAATCTGAAAGTGAGGACAAGAGGCACCAAAGGCACGAACAATACTGTGAGAATTTCAGACAGGGAAGAGAAAGAAAGGAAGGACACAGAGAGAGAGAGAGAAGCGCTACTAAACAGGAGATAAAGAGACCGAAGTTTGGAGGTGGCATGTCTGACAGCGGTGTAGCAAGTCGGCTTTTTGCTCGTTGGCGAATTCGACTTTTTCGGTGAGGGCTTTAAATTCTCCGGCATCTTCATTGAGGGCTCTCCTTTCTTTCGAGTTTTGTTTACCTTCTACGCGCCGCGTTTAGCTCGCTAAGTGGCGCCTTTCTGATCCGCGAATTCACGCCTTTCTCTCTCCTCAGGGTCCTAAGCCCCACTCGATTATTTCTGCTTTCGAGTGCACCCTGCACCTTTGTCTCCGTGAAATAGGAATTTTCTCATCTTTCTCTCGTGTGCGGGATTTCAACTTTTGTCTCACATTCTTTTGTGTCATATAGCTTTGAACATGAGGATTCGTTTGATGATACGCATTATGCATGTATCTTTTTCACATACTTCGGGTCATCTAGCAGATGGCACAAGTTAGTAGAAAAAGCACTCAGTGAGTCGTATAAAACGTTCTTTCAAACAGAACAATACCTCTTGCTCATAGTATCTAAGTAGTTTCTTATTTCTTCATAATTACTTGCTGACTTTGTCAAATGCAAAATTAGGTGAAAGATAATTAATTTCCCGGAATATACTTGGACGGACCTGTTTCAGATTCCTTTTTTTTTAAAAAAAAATGAAAGTACTTTGAAAAGAAGTTTCCGGGAGCAAGGGGGGAACGCAAGAGAGAAGCGAAGACAAGTTTTTCGCCACTCCCCTCTCGTCTGGCGGCGTTCGCGAAAAGACTCATCCATCATTTCGTATCTTTTTATCAGAGTTCGGCAGACTGATGGAGGAAGTCTTAATCCATATCTCGTGGGAGAGGTATCGCCATTCGTTAAGAAATGTTTTGCCGGTTACCTTGTTCCCGGGTTTTTCTAGGAAACTGCATTTCTAGCTGACTTGCTTGCTTCTCTTCATCGTCCACCTAACGAAGTGATGCGAGCGCAAGTATTTATAATGGATTTCGCGAAGCAAAATTAATTATATTCGTCGATGGGGAGAGAGTGGCGCGATAATTTATGGAACAAACTAACTTCATTCTGCAACAGTTAAGAGACAACTTTCTCTTGTGCCTCGCGTGAATCTATTGGATCCTGAGAAATAGGAATATCGAGTTTGATGCCACTAACAAGGGGGATATTTTAGCAATATTTTTCATGCTAGACTTTCAATCTCCCTATTTCCCATGCTCTTAATACAATTGAGTCACGTAATATAGTTTCGACTCGTCATTTTGTTCGACAGAGTATCGGAGAATCAATAGCATCGCTTGATAGAATATAATTTTACGTGAAAAGCATGGTAAAGGGGTAGAAGTTAGTTTTATATTTTAGAGAGTGTTAACAGGGAAATGGTACCCCATCAATTCTTTCTGTCTCTCATTTATCTTAGCAACCTTTGGTTTTTGAATTTTATCTATTTCCTATCAATTCCTGTTCTGCTTGTACACGATGGATTGCAACTTCATTGAAGGTACTTTCGTATCGTAGTAATTATTTACCACTGTGTATTTTATCCCGCCAAAGTAATGCATTCAATCATCAGACTGCGGGCTTTTATGCGACATACGTAAATTATCACATAAAAACAACTCCGAAAAATATGAAGAATTTGCAATCCTGCGAATTAAAAATATTTACGTAATACATTATACAACATTTTCTCGTTTCATTACAAATGGTATATTTTCCGATAAAGAGTCGTTCACAAAGGAAAATCCCTACGATATTCTGTTTTCTCTATTATATATTCAACTGTGGAAAATTAGTCGAAAATTAGTATCGCAGAAGAGTATTAATCATAGTATCCTTATTGGAGGGTTCAATATTTTTCAATATAGAGAATATCAATGCATCGCAATCAAGCCGAAAACGTCTGAAAGGACACTAACCGTTGCAAAGACACGTGGCCAGCCCGGGGCGGTCGACATCCCCGGTTGTTCCTTCCTCCAGTTTGCCAGTGCATTAATTGCCGGAAGAGCTGGAGGCCGGCGCAATAATGAGTACTGGCTGTTTCGAAAGTTGCGGTATATACAGGTCGCTCAGTAAATTGAAGGGCGACTGAGCCACACATGTGTACTGCTTGTTTCTCTTTCTTAGTCAGTCGTGTGCGTGACTGTATACAAGCAGGGTTCCATGCGAAATCGAGGTAGACCATAGAGGGTGCGACGCCAAGAGGGGTCGCGGGGTGACTGTACCTGGGTGGCACTACATTGTTGGCTTAACTGCTCGTGGAAAATTGGGTGGGCAAAGCTTTGACAGGTTGTTTGGTAAACAGGGCGCGCGTTTGCGTGCAAACTGCATAGACGGTTGCAGGCCGACCTATCCCTACTTGTGATTTGCCAATGCTCCCTTTCAGCTCCTGTTACCATAGAAAATAGCCCATTACATACCGGATCCCACTTGCCCTGTCTGGTGGGTGCAGTTCTTGACGAATGAGCATTGGTTACTGTTACTAAATTTCTCGATTTCCTCAGTCTTTAATATTTTCAAGATAACTTGTTATTTTATTGTTAATTTTTGTTGTATATTATTATTGAAAAACTACCTGCTTAAGAGGCTGTTAGGAATATTTTTCCTGTTTCGAAATGAAAATTCGAGTTTGAAAGGGTTAATAAAGCGGTGCGAACAAAAGCTAGACGAAGATAATCTCGAGTGGAGTAACTTAATTTTTTTTGTCGTCCTATAACGAGAATTTATAGAAAGCGTATGGAAGACTGCCAGGAAAAGAGAGCGAGAGCCTCGATATTTACAAGTTCGCGCCTCATTATGCCTGCAGCGGCCGAGTCGTACTTTTCCGATTATGGAAGGGGCGTGTTCCGCTGAACGAGGGAGAACGACGAACTTTCTGCTGAATCTTTACCCTTGGCTTGCTCGCTTATGCACGCAAATAAATAGGAGTCCGTGTACATGTACGCGGCTACCGATTCACTCGAGAAAGACGGGTTCCAAGTTTCTATCGTGACTTGGCACAGACGGCGTTCCAATGGAATAGAGAGGCGGTAGCACTTTGCGGACAATGAGACCGTCGATAATGATAGTCGTAAAGTCTTTTAAGGCTACATTCGAAGGGTATCTAGAATTTAATAAATTGTGGGAAAACGCTCGAAAAATTCCATCGACCGATAGATTTTCTAACGATAAAATTGCTCAAGTTCATCTGCATAATCTTTTTTTCCGACCATAAAAATGCTTAAGTTTTAAAAGAATATATAATTTAAGAAATTGCTCTTGATTTGCTTTCTTTTAATTGTACTCATTATTAATTTAGAATATAATAGTACATTTTTGATATTTAACAAGATCGGATATTCCAATCTGTAATTTTTACTGTTCCGCTAATTTGATTGACAGCGAGTTTTTAATACTCCCATATTAATGAGACCTTCATAATTATTAATTAATTCGACGAGCGTCCTGATCGATCAAACGCCTCAAATTGACGTGGTACATCGCGTGTATTCGTCCACGTTTTATTACGACAAACCTACTTCCGCATCTTACGCTCGCGCTTGACCACTCAGGCCATTGATAGATTTTTGTCATCCAATTAGACCAGACCCCCAAGCCTTATTGTCGTGGCGGGCATTGTCCGCGGTGGTAGCCTATCATCACGCATTTCAATCAGCTCGTCGATCGAGATTTAAATCGAGGCTTAAGTGACGCCTCTCTCACTCTCTCTCTCTCTCTTTCTATATATCCCACGCATCCCGATCTGATCGATGCAGATTGATTCGTCCATTCGGGAATGAGATATCTCATAAAGAAGTTGAAAGACGGTTCTCCAGAATGATCGCGCCTCGCGAAAATATAATATTGCACTCCCTTCGTTTCCATCGCATTTCGGTTGCGAGTTAGGTCGGGAGGAGGGTAAAAAGCATCGGTAAGAGCAGCGCAGTTTGGTAGAAGGGCGAAAACCAGAGGAAGGCCAGGCTCACCGGTATAAAGCGATAAAGCCTGAAAACCGTAGCTGGTACTCGCGTTGATAAAACCTAATGCAAATCAATTTCTGGGACGCATCTGCCGGGTTCTAGTTACCGGTTGGAATCAAAGTTCAATTAACTTTTGCGCGGCTGGAACAATCGCTGGCTGATGAAGCGACGACGCGCGAGTATCGCGCAATCCGCTCGGAAACACAGCTCTCGCCAGGAAACATGCTTCTCTTTCTCTCTGTCTCGGTTTCTCTTCCTTTCTCACTCTGCCTCTTTGCACCCCTGTGGCTGTAACCCCCAGTCGAGACCACCACCCTGCGCCTGCATTTTTTATCCTGGCAGAGCTTGCAAAAAGTACCGTTTGTTTTTGGCCGTCTGCGCGCCGCATAGCGGAACCGACGCGCGACGCACTATTTCACTGCCGCAGAGAGAGGGAGAGAGAGATACGCGGATCCCCTGGTTGATTACTTTCCTTTGTGCCAGGAGAATTTTTCCATTGACGCGACTCACCAAGATTCGCATAATTTTGGCTTATATTGCCGATGACTTAGCTGAGTGATTGTGACTTGCGGTGAAGTAAAGAAAGCTTTTTGCGTGAGCTTCGCTAAGCTCCACTGTAGTTTGCGCGAAGTCTACTTGGTTTTCGCTTAGACTAGGTAATTAGAGTAAAATAAGTGGTAGAAGGATGATTCGTGGCAGAAGGTAGGAAACTCGATAAGGGTAGCTTTTAATTAGAGGGCAGTATTATATTAAGGTGTAATAAAAATTCTGCATTCGACGCTAATTTTTCTACATTCTACATATTCTCGTAATATTTTGCATCTTCGTCTAACCATTAGTAGACGAGGGATGTTTGTGGAAATATAAATCCAAATGTTTTTTAAAGTTACTGCACTCTGATTAAAAACGCGCGTCAGTGAATTTTACGTGTCCCGCGGATATTTGTCGTATATATTTTTGTAGAATCCTCTCCATTCATTTTACAATTACCATATTACATTTTGGGTACTCCGTATACGCATCCGTAACTGTAAACAATAAATGCTAGAGAGTTATTTATAAAGAGGAGTGAAGGAGGGAGCCACGTAGGGAGATCCCATTCTGAAATTTCTTGCAGAGGTTATCCGACACCATGGCTAACCGTAACCCCCCCCCCCCGACTTTCCATAGTGAATTAACGACAGTACGTTTGCCACAGGTTTTCCGTTCTACCATTATCCATTTCTGACCCTCGCCGCACTGTGTCTGATAGCACCTATTCTTTATTTGCCCGCGCGAAGCGTCTCGACTGTTGGTTTTCACTCGGTGGCCCAGGGAAAAGGGGGGCAAAGAGGAGACGGGGGTTGGTAGGGGCCCTAATGAAAAATAGCGGCGCGAGAAGGACTCGTTTTCGACGATTTCTCGTCGGTTTTTCGCCGTTGAGCCGGCGAAGTGGGATCTTCAGCCAAAAATTGTTTGCTCAGGCTTTCGTTTTCCGTGCTTATCGCGCGGGTTTTGTTTGCGCTTGTGCTCGCGCACGCGTGGCGTTCCGCGCGTTTCCCAGGATAAGAGTAAAACTTTGAACAAAAGAGCACTTCCTTCCGTGGTGTGGTGCGGTGTGGTCTGTAGAACACCACAAGGAAAACTAAAAGTGGCACGGGTGCCCCACGGTGCTTTCGTTCTTTTGTCGCACGGCTCGTGCTCGCTCTGACAAATACCGCGGCGTTAAGTTAAGAGCGGCTTCTGAGCAACAGAACGGGCAACCTTGTTTCCCAGTAATTACGCCACGGTTATGGCTGTTAGATGAAATTAATTAAAACCTCCTACTTACCTCGGAAGCGACCTTCCGCCTCTCAAGGTCTCTGGCGCGCTTCTCGAATGCCATGCTCCTTAAGCTTTACGCTTTCGAACGACTAATTACAAGCTCATCGATTCTGACCGATGGAAAAAAAGCCTCGCGGAACCTCCACGCTCCTTGCTACCTTGCCCATTGTTTATTCTTGATCATGAGTCTCGTGGAACAAGGCGGATGTCGCCGAAGCTGATATTAATTCTCTGGTACCTCTTGTGTCGGCGAATTCTACGGGAACTTTGCTGTGTATTGTTGTAACGTGTTGGGTGCACTGGGATTTAGGACTAGGCGTAGTCTGAATTATTTACGGGCTTGATAACCTCGTAGAATCCTCAAATTTATGTGGTCGAATTTGCTTTTCCTCTAATGATTATGCGTGGATCGATTAGGACATCGTTCAAGATACAGTATATTTTGGGAAATAAGTTTATCTTCCTGGAATTTTTATTCGGTGTTTTATTTAGACGGGAATTCTAGACTTTATCGGAATGTTAGAATTGCGATATTATTGATATATCTGTCTTCAACCGTAGCCTTTCATCAAGCTAGTCTTTCTATTATCCATATTTCTGTTGTTTTGCCCGTCAATAGTCGGCGCAACATTCTTGAACATAAAGTTGCCATAAAGCGCTGTGACACAATATCGACATCTCTCGGATGAAGACGAGGCAGAGGATCCTCTCGGTAGTAGCCGAGAGCTGAGTCAAGGGGAATGCATCCAGCGACAGAGTAATAAAATCCCGCGCTTCCAACCAGTAGGATAGTCGAGTCGCGGCAAAAAGAGGATCGATCTTTTAAATTCGCGTGATAAACTCCGCGCCCCGCGAGGAACGTGTTTCTTTTGCCGAATGAACGCGAACAAAGAGCGACGCCGCGCCACTGCTGTGGCTAAAAACTACAGGAACACTGGAAATAGTCGTTAAAGTCGCGTCGTAAATTATGCAAGCGCGGCTTCCTTGGCTCCTTGGCTCTTTGGATCCTCGGCTTCACTCCCCCAAGATGCTTTCCATGGACAGGCTTCCATGGAAAACCTGGACGCGTTCACGGACCGTTACGTCGCGATTACGCGCCACTTCGAACACAGACAATGCCTACTACTCGCGCTGTGCCTGCTGTCTACTTCGGATCTCTTTTCAGACTGCTACTCGAGAACAGCTTTTATAAACTTGAAATGCGCTATTGGGAGAGTGGTCTAACATTGTCTTCTATTCGGTACAAATCGCTATCGTCCCGAAGTACATGCCGAATACAGTTGCATCAACATTAGCGATTAGTATACTTCAATCTGACCAGACTACATATGTGCAGTATATAGGATAAACTATATTTCTAATTTATCTTGGATATTGTTATTATCGGCAAACCAAAAGAATCTTATTCATCGGTGAACAGTTGTACGGTTCCTTGTCGAATACACACTTGTCTCATCCAATTTAAAGTTGACTATCAACTTCACTCACGATAATACACTCGGAATAATAGGGTAGAAGTCACGATCTCCACAATTTCAAGCAAAACAGTTCCACAATCGAAAAAGAAACATAAGGACAGTGCAAATATGTATCAGGAAGGGTACTTCCAATATAAGTATGGAGAAGCAAAGGCAGTGCAAATAATAGTAGCAATTCCCATTCCTCATTCATCACTGCGAAACTTATTATATTTGTTCGAATTGTATGCCGCTCAGCTTTCAATGCGGCAACGGTATATCACCAGTTGCCGTAGTATTCTTTCCCATTTCCCAAGCCAGCACTCCTCACGTGCACTTTTATTTCCCAATTGCTTTTTTTACACCGCGAGTAGAGAGCGGAGAAGTGTTTGCCCGCATCGATACGATACCAATAAAAAATTCTATTTCATCGATATCTAATCGTGCCGTAGCTAAAGAACCGGCTAAGACTCCGTGGAACGCGTCGGACAACGATTTAATCCTTTTTCGAGAAGGTACGTGCGGCGATCGCGGTCGCGACCGGAAATAATAAATGTCGATCGAGAGGATATATACCTGGAGCAATCGCGGCCAGATCACTGCGAGGAATGAGACTCGAAGTTCGCGGCCACGAGACCCCTCGTAAAAGCGCTCGTTAAAGGATAAGCCGCAGAGGGTGTGCCTCTCTCTTCTAATTCTACCGGATCTCATGGCGAGGCCAAGATTCCTAAAGCGAGACGCCCATTCAGGCAGGAAGTGAATTTTACGACACTCAAAGTCATAGAGCAATTTCACCTGGATAACAAATTCTACAAGCTACGATAAGGACTGGATCAATATGCGAATGATTAATGAAAGCTCCGAAATAGTTCGTGAGCCACGAATGTCCGGTTTGATAATGAGAATGGGGAATGGTAATCAGTCGTTATTCTTCTGGTCTGACTATAGTCGACGATGAACATTATTACAAGAAGATAGGACAAAGATAGGAAATTGACTTCGTGAAGCTTGACTGACATTCGAGATAAGCATCGCGAGGTGATATTAGATAGCACTGTCTGATTGATGGTCACCGGCAATCATTTTCACATTTTCGCACCACGTTGTTTGTCACTGTTCCGACTGTAACGCTACACTCTAACTACGCGTTACACGAAATTTAGTTGATTTGCCCAGCGGCAAGTCTGGAATTGATTGTACCATATATTACTTTCGTGATTCTTTAGCTTAATGCCGATTTTATCGGGATTGATTTTTAAAAGAAAAAAACTGTCCGATTTCCATGTTTACTTGGGATGGGAACATATGCAGTAGAAAACTGGACTGTTTTTCATACGCTTATTTTATTCGCCTTGTTTCGTGGAAACTACACGGTAAAAATACCAAGACTCAATTAAAGTATATAAGAGTCCGGGTTAACATTCCAACGTAAATGTACTTCGCTTCTTTTATTGAATCCAATACATTTATAGTCGATATGGTCGAAGGCAATAAGTGTCTTTCAGAACCTGCCGCTAATCTCATTACTTTCATGAAATCGTCATTGTCCCTTATATCGACGATTCGCTTGGTTCAGTGGCGATTTCGCTGAAAAGCAGTATCGCATCTTGCCATACCACTTTCGTATTCGTGCCACGACTGCTGTCAGCATCGCGACAATTCTTGGGATGAAAGTAGACCGTCCACGAGTTCCCAAGTTTTTCGCCGAGATTTTCTTCTTCGACATGTAGTCCAGGATCCACTGCGACCTTGCTGTGGATTCTCGCACTTTTTCGCGCCCGCGCGTTGCTTCGATTTCGCGATCGGCGTAACTATCGAACGGACAGCAAGAACTCATGGAATTATTACGGAATATAAAATAGCACGGTTTTGCGAAGCGAGACACGCAAAGACAGACGAGCCGCGTCTCTTTTACTTGCGATGCTTTTACTGTGGTCTCGTTGGACGGATTGGTAATTAAATTTCAAATGTGAAATGAATAACGTCTACGAACAATGCGATTCATTAATGAGTCGTGTAAATGGTCGGTGTAAAAGTTTTTGATCGCAACGAGCAGCGCTAGTTCATTACGCTTTGCCGACTGAATATTTGCTTTGTGTTGCCACTATGTATCGACAATGGAGATATTCGTAATTAGTATGCCACATGAAGGTTCGAAAGTAACCCTTTGCACATTCAAATTTTAATTAATTCCCTAATTGTTTCCCCTGGAAAAAAGTACCGGAGAATCCTGTTCGATGGTGATTTTTTTGACGCGAGGGGAGAAATTATAATTTCGCGTGGTGTGTTGCCTTTAAAGCGTAACATAAAATATTCGGAGCTGTCCTACGCAGGGCTATGGAGTGTTCTTGACGGTAAGGCAGACCGATTAGGGGGTACCACCCTCTAGCCCTTAGTTTAAAAAGCGCGGACGCACGAAATGGAATTTTTCAATCTGACCCTGGCATCAGCCTTGGAATAATGGTGACGAGGTGTAACCGCTTCCACGCGTTTCTCCTACCTTTCAGTTGGCTCGCAGGCCTTTTTTTCGCTCATTCGGGAATCCAATCTGAGATGTACGTGTGTTGGTCGACAAACAGTGGAAATAGCAGTCGGAAGAGAAAAAGAGGGAGACCACGAGCGTGGGTCGATTTTTAAAGGAACTTTGCATGTTTCGGCAGCACGTCTCATTCAAATTTCGTTTTCATGTCCATTTCGTCTGCGTGAGTAACTAATTCTACGGGATATATCTCTATGGGAAAGAATACAAATTGCCTTTGTATTCCTATAGTACACTGAACTGGATTCCTACCCCAAAGCGCGATGTTAATGCCGGTCGTAAAGGAAGAAGCAAAGGAAGAGATCGGGAGAGGGAGGGAATAGCGCGCCAAAGTCGCACGGTCAAAGTTATCCTCAACTAGCGAGGCTTTTGCAAGATTTTAGTATAATTGCATTCTCTGCTGCATTCAGAGGTCTACCAGCGAACGTAACCCTGTGTACTTAGCTACTTGTAAAGAATAAGCTCGCTCCTCAGAGCAGAAGTAAAAACCATTTGAAATTTAAAACAGCGCCGCCCAGTCTCTCCAGACAACGGAGTCCACACGATAAGACCCGTTTTGAGTGGAGAAGCGGACCATGCAAGAATCCCCCTAAAGTTTCGCAAAAGGTGAACGAACAACATTCTCCGAGACCAAAAACGGCCGACGGGCCTTGCAAAATACTGGAACACTGGAGCATTAGTACCAAGGTTATAGGAATTCCGAGAGGCACCGGCTACATCCGCGGCCTAGATTCCAAGCAGGGTGCAGTTCGCGCACAAAAAGTGCGGAACGAATTGCAGGGAAAAAGTGCGCGAACGCCCGCGCTCCGTGAGTTTTATGTGGCGATGGCAGTGCTGATGGTGGTCTGGATGCTTTCCGGTTAACCGCGAGCTCGAAACCGCCCCCGACCCTCGACAACAAGTCCCGGTTTCTCAGACCGCTTTCGACCAGGACCAACCGGCCGGAATTTTTTTTCTGACCCGCTAAAGCTGCAACGCTACTGCATCTCAGGAAAGAAATGAAGATAAAGTTACGTTTAATGTTTCGGATTTTAAGACGTATTATAATTGGATATTGATTTACTTCTTATCTGAAAGATTTAATAGGAAAAATCAAAATGAAATGAGAATTATAAGTGGTGTTGGATATTCGTAATCTCTTTTTTTATATTTCGAATATCTAGATACTTGAGTAAGTCTGTTTATTTTCGTCCGAACATTTTTGATTATTTTGCACGCGCAATCCACGCTCGCACATAAGGAATCAGACTATATACGGTATTAGTGTGTATACGTGTAAGCTTCTGGTTAGGTACATGGAAGTATGCGGCCCAAGACTCAGAGAGATATCTAGAGAGACATCCGAAACCGGAGAGTGGGAAACGAAGTAACGCGGAAGAGCTCTGCGAGGGTAGCTGGCCGCGATATCAGAAATTCCTTTTTCCGCGAGAGGAGTGAATTTCCGTGGTAGCGTGCCGCGTGACCTCGGCTACGTCTTAATTTCTTGCTGCGTAATGCCCCAAGAGGAAGCGCATTTCGGTGTGGCTGCTACTTTGAAGTTTCAAACGGATAGGATTCTTTGAGTGCGCCTCACCCGCGCCCACGACTGTTTTTCCTGGGGCTTATTAGAAATGCCGGCAATGTTTTGGGTAATTTAGAGACTCAGGAAACGGGTAGATTCAGAGAACATATGAAGTGTATTCCTCTCGCAAGTAGTCTCGAATTTTACTCTTTATTAAGGACTGTAATTCTATCTTGAAGTTTGAAGCCTGCTTTTATAACAAGTCATTAACCTTCCTTGGTAAACAATTTAGAAATGACCTCCAATAATCAGACTCATAATTATAACTTGGTTTCCTACTTAATTCACGAGCCAACAAAAGAATGAAACAAACTGTTCCCAGTTGAGAAATACCGCATCCTCATATGCATTACAAAGTCATTGAAAACACAATGTCGGACTGAAAGTTATTTACTGAGATGACAGGAAAAGTTTCCGGTGGCTTGAAGTATAAACTACTTGGAAGGAGCGTCGCGCCGCGAATACTCGTTACAGTTCTGTCCAACTGGGTTGATGAATAATTAGAGTGGCGGATACGCCGTGGTGTGAGCGATGTTATTGTTACTATCTTCCAAGTTTCTAATTGATTTTGGGGCGGCGGAACGCCTTTACTCTGCGTGACAATCTAAAATCAGAGAATGGAGATAATAATATTATTACCTTCGCGGAGGATGGCCCGAACTCGTCGGAAAATCGTCGACGTCACGGTGCCGGAGGTGCACTTGTAAATTTTCAATTCGAAATCGTAGCTTCGCTTATTCGCTCTGGATAGCAACTAATTGCGAATTCCATTTTCCCCTGCCCGGATATTACTTACGGATGTTTCATTAGGAGCTCCACGGCTGCGCTCGTAAATAGTTTCTATTGCCAACGAAATAGAGTTAATCGGCGGTGTGAAACTTTTTTCTTGCTGCATAGTACAGCCAGGATTTAAATTCTTTGTCCTGCTCTGGAATCGTTATTAGCATAATACATATAATCTGAGATACCGTTGAACTTTTTCAGCTCTAATTTCCTATTATATCACCTCTACCTCATATATCTTCCAATGGAATATCTAAATAACATTTGACTTGGTTTAATTTCACAGCAATTACAAAATGCAAGAAATAACGTATTGATTAAATTAGGTTTAAAAATGTGAAATTATGTGTGGGATAAAAGTGATGTTTATAAAGATCCCAGCCGATTCGGGATACATATCGGTCCTCCAACTTATGTCAATAATTTGTCAAAGTACTACCAATGCAGATATCGCGGTAGATGTGGAGGTCGGTGCATGTGCGATCCGGCATAGTCTTTCTCGATCCTCGCCACTGGCCATTAGAGGACAATAGGTATCCCGGAACGATGCAGCGATTCATGGGTATAAGTCCTGTGAGCATCGCAACCTACTACAACCTACAATATAGCGTGAACACTCGCTGGTGCAAACCACATACACATTTACGTATACTTACGTACCGGGTGTTTCGTTTAAGTTTAAACCTAAAATTTTCCTCCCCTATTCACAATTACGGGACTGCTAGATTTACTAGAATAAATAATATAACGTGTTTTGATATTTAATAAACCATACAGCTATCTTAAAACACACATAAAATGAAAACATGTACACTGGGAATAATTAAGATATTTTGAACCAATAAACTCTATGAAATTAATATTTCGAACGTGTAATTGTGATTAATTTAGTAGTTTCACTCCAGAAGGATCTTATACTTTATAAAGATCTAGAAGCTGAGGCGAAGGCAACAATAGCAAGCAACCTTATACATGCAGATTCAGACGAAAGGTAGACGCTCGTGGGCACGCGTTCTACGTGACTGATGTTGAGTCTCTTCACGAAAGAAGAAGAGGAGAAAGAGAAAGAGAGTAGAGTTGCGTTGGGGCCGAACGCGAAGCCAGGATAATGGCATATAATTAGGGGTAGGGCGGGCCAGGTTCTAAGCCTACAATTTTCGTTAGTGCTTTAGACAGTTCTCGCATTCGTCCGCGTGTGGGTGCCCTTGGTTCAGCTTGAAGAGAACTGAGACGGATCCAAGCTGCTTTTGGGTGCAACCAGTTGTACTGACCAAAGATTGTCAGGTTAATCGCTTAATCGCGGTTGGCTACAATTACCGACAGGCGAGATAAGTTAATTTTTAGCGGTCTGGTAATTTACCGTGCACGCTTCTTCATCACCGATACAATATGATCTAGGATCTTCAACAACTTGATTCCTCGAGTAGCGGTAATCACATGGTTCGCGACTTGATCACGATAGCATCGCAATCCTGCTGGATGGATGAGTAAATGAAGCGTCAGGTTGTACGAGAGTACAAAACTCCGAGATACAATGCATTTTATCTTTAACGCGTTAGAAACCACTTTAGCCATATATGGTAGTATAGTATTTTTTCAAAATTTGTTCTTTTTCCAAAAGAAAGAAATGGTTGGATTGAACATGAGCGACAAAATTAAAACGAAACTTAAGACTCTCGCGTGCTGCTTTATTCGAGGTAAAAGAGAGGTGGGAGCGCTACCTTTCGCATTTCACGAGGCATCGAAAACAAGTGCAACGAGGCTCGTAAGTTCCATCCATTTCAAGTCGACGAGTGGAAAAGTTTTAAGTTGGAACGACGAGTCAGAGGGCTTGGTTGCCTAGGAGGAATAAGGGGGGTGGTAGATGCTCGAAGCGAGAGGAAGGTGGAGTCGGGACTAAAGCGCGAAGAAAGGGGTCGGCAAAAGTTTCGTGGCCCCTTGCAGGAAGGGTTGGTGTGGATGCCGCGGTGAAAAGCATCGGGAAACCGGAAGTCGAGACAAAGGATAACTTTCGTGACGGCGGCGAACGTACACACCGGCCTTTTTCGACCATTATTAATGAGCTTTCCAACCGAAAATTAAGGATGCAGTCACGAAGTCCGTTGTCACTAGCAGCCTCCACACCAATACAAACAAGGGAAAATTATTTCCCACCTCTTCCGAAGGGATGCACTCGACGTCGAGCATGAATAAATAAAAACGTGGGTGGGATAGACTGTGCTGCAACAAACATCCCGTCAAGGTATAAATCCAGAAATTTTCACCAGACAGGGGTATGTACTACTATTCAGAAAATGCTTCGCTTGTCTTTGTGACACTTGATACATTGCGTTGAATTGATTTATCTCAACGATTTTTCGAGATAGTAGATGTCGCAGGTTCTGTCGGTGGTAAGCGACACTTTGCGTAGGAATACATATATGAACGATGTTAAAGGGCAATCGAAAACGGCGTACGTATCTGTGGCTGCATACCGGTTCGAAACTTATCCTACCTTCGTGCATATAAAATACTCCTTATCTGAACGCATTAGCTCAGCAGCGAAACCCACTGAATAACAATGGCGAAGCATTACGCTTCCGAGACCCCGGGGCTTATCCGCAATGCTATCTGGATACTCCGACAATACTCCTCTTTTTCTTACGTCTCTCGAAAGCCGAATGTCCCGGGGAGTGGATCGGGAACGCACTGTCGAATTCAGACTCCTCTCTTTCTCTTTCTCTTTCTCTTTCTCTCTGTCTCCCTTCGAGAGACTCATCAGAAAAGTTCTCGTCTTCGCTTCGTATTCCCCCGACAAATCTAAACTGCTATCGGAGTAAAAGCGAATAAGTGCTCATCCGAAACGAATGTACTCTCGGCGAACTGTGCTTCCACATTCGCGGTCCTCTTATTCACTTATTTATTCATTCCTCGAATAATGCGATTTATTAAAATCTCTATACGTTCGATGGCGCAATGCGACAGATTTCAAATGAATATTAATGGGAAATAATCGAGTAGATTGTTATAAAATAGTCATTTGGGTTTAAATAATAATTACCCGGTATTAAAATCGTTGTGGAGATTAGAGAGAAGTGGGTCAAAAGTTCAATGCGATACTGACCTAACCAGAATAAAAAGGGGAATGAGTCAAATTATTCGAATAATAAGCCGACAGTTGTTGAAGAGATGAACTGTTCCTATGGAAGAACTTTTCTATCGGCACAAACTTCTGACAACGGATTGCGTGCAACATGAACTGCTTTTTCGTATATACATATATAGATCTCAGTGGCGGATCGTGACAACTCCATTTCATAGGCGTCATTTCAATTTGTCTCTGCGATGCTCTTGACAAATATTGCAGATGGCTGGCGTGTGTGCGCGCGCGCCCGCTCGAGTCTTTTCTCTCGTCGTAGCAAGGAAGAAGAGGCTCGTCGAGGAAAATTGCTTGAAAGAAAAGCAGGAAAGCGGAGAGTGATATCTACTCACGGTGCGAGACGCCTTTATTGTTTTAAGGTAGACAGGTTTATTTACTGCCCGAATAACCACGGAAAGCGTCGCGGCCTGTGCTTGTGTCTGTCCTTTTTCTCTCGATTTCTCTAGCGCTTGCTCTCTTCCTGCCAACCTGGTATCAAATTGTTTGCTGGCGAACCAACGTCACAGGCTGCATTTCTTTCGCGCGAGCTACCTTCCACCTTCTAGAGCCCCGATTTCATTTCTGTCGAGATTTATCCAGTTGATCGTGGAAGAGACGAGCGAGAGAATTTCTTTCGCTTGCAGATAGATACCTAGACAGGCATAGAAAACATTGAAATATTAATACCGATGAATTAAAAGGTTACCACAGTCGGAATAAATATCTAGTGCAGTGAATAATTCGCGAAGAATGCCGAATGCGATATGTTTGTTTCAAGAGCATAACATTTGAATAATATTGCGAATCTAAATATTAATGTTGCTCGGGAGTGTGCAAGAATATATCGAAAATCAATTTCCTGCAGAGTTGTATCATAACTCAATGAAAAGCAAATATCACAATATTAAAAACAGCAACGGCGAAAACACAGCGGATGCTGTGTCTATCGTCAATTGGCTGAGATAAAACTATCGCAATCCATAGGAAGAAAGAGTAACAATTGTGTTTCTTGAGCTGTTATTCCACGAACATCCGTGAAGTAGATGCTCGTAGTTGAAGAAACTTTTTTATTTATGAAATTCTTTCCGCGAAATATTCTCTCTTCGGAAGGTGCCGCTGGAAATCGGTTGAAACCGACTGAAGATTCTGTTGCGCCTGTATGAACAATAGTTCGACCCTTCAAAGCTTTCTTGAGGTAAAGAGTAAATCTGAGCTCATTGCTCTCACGATTCGAGTTTTATATTGTAGTGCCAATGCGTCACAAGCTGCCTTTGTTGCAATCGTCTCCAGGAAAAGTATTAGAGATGCCGACAAATTCTGTTTATTTTTTCAACTAAAAGAAATATCACTTTTTGCGATAAATATTAATATCCAGTTTGGTAGAATTTATATCGATAGATGATTATTGTATCATTGATCGAACTACGAAGACATACTTGTATATCGTACTTGTGCTCGAGACAGAAGTTTCGAGTAGTACATTTTCTACTGGCTCGTGAGAGGCGAATTATCGAAGCAAAAATCACGTGGAGATAGGGTTGATGATGTGCGAACGCAAGAGTCAGACATGCGGAAAACCCGGTACAACAATGAAGAAGTCATTGAATCTAGAACTCTAAAGCCTCATCGAATCTGGGTCAGAATCATTAAAGATAGCCGTAAGAGAGAATACTAACCATACTACCGCGAGCTGTTTCATCTTTCCACCCTCGCGAACGTGGTACCCTTCCGTCACGGAGTCAATACCTTTCCGGCCCCAATTATTTGCTCTGTAACGGGGCAAAACTTGGAATCTCCATTGAACCATGTCCAATCGTTCTTTCTCTCTCTTTCTCTCTTCTTTGAGTTTTGTTCCACGCGCGGGTTTCGTTGTCTCTAGCTTTCGCATCCCTTGGGGTACTATTCACCCCCTGTTCAACCTTTTTTCTTCTCTCTCTCTCTTTCTCTCCCTCCCTGTTTGTCTTCATTTCTTCCCGCTCTCGTCCCGCGAAGGATGGCAACTCGGAGCTAGACAGTCAGAATGGGTCCTCCTCTTGCTTATTTCTTTTTCGTCGTTTAGATTGCTCTTGCTGGAGAAAGAGAGCTCAAGCTCCTTTTTCACTGTGCCACCAGTCTGTTTCTTGGAAGACAATGTTACGTCGACCTTAGCCGAGATCGTACGGCCTAAATGACTTTGGCTTGTAATTCTTCCCATCTTCTTATTTCCTCCAAACTGGGATGGCATCTCGTTTGGGACATCGCGCGATAACGGGAAAAGCGCGGCTCGCCCCGAGTGTGTATAAAATAAAATCCCTCGGTTTTGTTTAGCTTTTTCTACATTCTGCGAGCGGTTTCCATTTCAGGTTACCGAGCGAGGGTGATTCTCGCGTAATGCTGCGCCATGCCGCGCCGCGCCGTAACAGGTTTAGTGGCGACTAACGAGTCTCGTCGCGAGCTTTCTGTTCGTTCATGGTGTGAATGCCTGGTGCTCGTAATTTATGGTATCATTAATGTCCCCACTCGCATTGCGCTCGCTGGCACACTTGTGTTTTTGCCTGATTATCATGCACGCTTACTGGCTCCTCCGTAAAACTGTATTCTCCCAGGCACTTCGAGTTCCCTTAGTCTTCCGAGAGCCCACTAAAGACAGCGACACAGAGGATCGACCTCGGATTACTTTAGTCCCATAACAGAATTTCTATTATCCCTAGCTAAGATATAATTTTCTAAAACTTATATAAAATACTTAATGCTTAAAACTATTAAAGTTCTTTATTAAAGACTTAAATACTTAAGATACTGTAGTTAGTTCGCGAAATACATTGATAAATCTATTATTTTCACTAGAGTACAATATGCTCGTTGACAAAAAGATTCGAGCTAGAATGTGAAATAATTTATTACATCTGGGTGGCCAGTTGTGGTAAAGTGTTGAGCTCCCTGCGATGAATATTATTACTGCTCGTATTTATCGGCGAAGAAGAAACGAAGGTCCGTTGCAAACTGCACCAGCCCCGAGATAAACCCCCTAAGGCACCTCGTATTCTCCTATGTCAAATCTCAGCCCGCTACGTGGATCGTAAAAGCTCGTAAAGTCCCGGTGGGCCGTCGTAACCATTTGACGTTTTACGTTTTACGCGGTGGACCTGCTTCCTCGACTACTATCCACCTTCCGCATATTTAACCTCACCTATGTTTTCGTATTGTTCCTATTGCATCTTTCGGTATATCGTCTCTGATGACTGGATCATTAATGGATTCATTCGACTCCTGTGGCAGGCCACTGCCAACATTAAAACTACTTCAGCCAATAACCTTGTTCGACATGTAATCGTGGTTATTCTGTATGTCTGCAAAATCATCTAAATGAACTCGAATTAAGGACAAGAAATTCCATGTTTATTAGATTCTCGTGTCCAAGTTTCCTCAAACTCTTTGATAAAGTAGTATACATCAAATTACAAATAAGTTTTTCAGGGAGAAAATTCATTTCCGGGGCAGGATATGTCGTGAGATAATGTTAGACGATCGGTTTTTAATGAAGTCTGTTTCACGTGGCGAGAGGA
The DNA here is from genome assembly GCA_963989405.1 of Trypoxylon attenuatum. Lineage (NCBI taxonomy): Eukaryota > Metazoa > Arthropoda > Insecta > Hymenoptera > Crabronidae > Trypoxylon > Trypoxylon attenuatum. The sequence continues at coordinate 27,153,292 of OZ022489.1, forward strand.
AACGAGCGACTCTAATCAAAGGGCTCTACCGACCAAAAGGAAAAGTGCGATATGTAGATACGAAGATTTATGCGATAATTGCAAACTTGACTTTTTATCATGGGATGGACATTAAGTGAGAACGGCTGAGCAGAGTGCACTCGCGGTTAATGAAAGCATGCAGCATCACGCGCATCCTAACGAGAGCAGGACTTTAACCCTAAACGAGGTGGAATCGAGCGTTAGCACTTTATAGAGACGGTAACTAAAACGAGGATGCTGCTCCCTGCGCGGTGCAGGGAACCTAGCGTCAGGACCACTAATCGAACCGAAGGAATCGACGTTTCCAAGCCTGCGGCACATTCTCATCGTTCGAGCTCTGTTATTACACCAACTTCAAACTGCCAGTGCGTCATCATCATCACCATCATCATCATCATCCGTAGTCCCTCTTTCTCTTTCACCCTTCTCGAGGAACTTCCTATGCTTGTGTGATTGTTAGTGAACATACACATAGCGAATACCAAAGTTTTATCACTAATAATCGGTAGAAATTCAACTGTAAATAGTGTGAATTACTTCAATTCAATTTCAAGTTCATATTCATTATTTAACTTTTCGCTATGTTCAAATAATACATATCTCACTATTCAGTTTTCTATATAACATACTCGATATTGTATATTCTAGAATCAGTAGATACTATGATGTGGGTTTAGCAAGTAAACGATAGTGAGAGGTGAATGAATTATCATGATAAGACTGGAAGAAAAGGAAGGCGCAACTAACGGCAAGGGCTGCAAAAGGAGTAAAACAAGAGCGAGTAGTGAAGCTTAAGTGAGTATAATAAATTGATCGAAAGCAGCGTGGCGAGGCATGCGGGTAACACTCTAGCTCTATTAGTCGAGAGATGCATGGCTCCTTCTTCGAAAGGAAGACACACCCCATTCCTGCGGGCGTTCTTATATACCGCTATATAGACTCCCTCAACAGGGATAAGAGAATATCCTTTAAGGCCGTGGTCAGAAGGGCGCAAACCTCGAACAACTGGATTTCCTTGCATTACCAAATATCTTACCTTTCCAACTGGGTGATTTTCGCTAATGTTAGTAAACTTCTTTCCAAGCAGACTGAGATTCGTATGCAAAATATCCGAAACACTCTCTGATAACTCTAATAGAAGTGCAAGGAATTTCAAAACACGCATGAAAAAATAAATATTCAGGAAATTGGTAGAATTCGTAAGAATTTTAAACAGGGCAGTTTTACACATTAACCGAATTTGTTAACAGAGAATTTTTACAAGTAGGTGCAGAAAGAAACTTGTCGAGTATCGTTTACAAAAGAAATTTTATTTTCACTTCAAACATCTTATCGTTAGAGGAGTGTATTCGTGAAAGATCGAAAGAGTCGTTGAAGTATGGAATATTAAAATCAAGTTGTAGAATGCGTGATCGTTATCAGTCACAGGCAGGGGTAGGTGCCATGGAAGGTAATCGCGTCGATTAAGCAAAATAATAATCGAGAAATCTCTACCGCAACGAAAAGTTCTCAGCAAGCGATTTCTCGGGCAGTCGTTGCATTTTGTCCTCGCGGAGGTTGGAGAGTGAGCTTGAATTAAGAAAGTTTTCCTGAGAGGAGACCGGGTAAGGACCCAACGATCTCATGGAACTTAAAGAAAATGGTAGTCGACGACTACCACCGGACGAAAGTCCAAGAAGAGGCTCAATAACGATTTCAACGGTACTGTCTCTTTCCTATCTCTCTTTCTCTTTCTCTTCGGAACTCATCCCGTTCGGATTCTTCTCGTCGCTGTCCCCCCACTCCTTGATCTTATCACCATTTTCCTCGTTCGCGGAATTTAGCCGGCTGTAAGTTAATTTTCTCAACTTCTTATGCAATGGTGCATTTACCAGAGCGACGCCAGATGTCAACGAAGTTCCATTCAAAAGCTTTACTCGTCTGTCATTTTCTTTGCCCTCTGTGACAAATATTCCATTTGCATCTTTCAAAGAATATACACAGATTTAAAGAGCCACGAAGTTAAATCCACCCTTCGCAGGCCTTTCTAAACGATGTACCACTTTGAGATATCACATTGCTCACTATTTGATACACTTCATAATTTGGAAAGAAATGTTCAAATTCTAAAAGGGAGCGAATTTTAAATTTCGAGTCACGATCGCAAATTCGTATTTCGCCCTGCAAATACCGCACTGTTGGATGAATCAAGGAAAAAAATAAATAAAACAGTATCGTCTTGTGATAATTGATATTAAATGAATTTCTCGAAGTGAAAGGCTTTACAGGAATTATTATTCTCCCGTGGCATCGGAATTCGCCCGCGTACCCTTGTAATTGCCCCTTAATTAATTGCCGTGATTTACATACTAATGTAACATGGCGGTTTGCTTCACTTTTCAGCAATTAGCGTCAGGGCGTAAATTAAAATATCCCCTTAAGCTCGGCTTTAATCGCTTAACGGCCCGTTCCTTAAGTGGTCGCGGACGGGCTGCCATAAAATTTTCGGTTATCCGCGAGTAGAGTGTATCCACTCCCCTTCGGAGCCATAATTCATTGTGTTTGGGCGTAGATAGCGCCGGTAAAAATAAGCGACCGCCGGCGGCGCGGCGCACGGTCCTATTAAATATTAATGTATCGGCGAATACATGAATTCACTTGTAGCCCACTTTTACCCGCGACGTCGCAACCTTGAGAGCTTATCGTTTGTCTCAGAAATTCACTCTTCCGGCAGGTGAACATATCCTACCCTGATTTTTAATTTTCTGATTTTACATTGATTACTATTCGATAAAATCACAGTTTGTTTTACGAAGACTGAATAATTTTATCTCTAGATCTATTTATCGTTTATCGCTTTTCGTTGAGGTATCCAAGGGTGTGAAATTACACGTTTAAAAATACAGTACTCGTCTAAAAGTGTTCTTACCCCTGAGGAACGAGGTGACGGTCGCTCCAAGCTGGCCGAAAATGAAATGGACCCTTGAAAGGTGAAAGAAAGAGAAGAGAGAATAGCCGCGTTCGAAATCTGTCGATGTTAACGTTAATCCTACGTGGAATTCAATTTGTATCCAGCGCCGCAGAAAATTGGTCTACTTCGTAATCGGGTTCGCCTGTTCTATCTGTCTTGCTCGCTCACTACCGTCGATGAATCTATCACTCCCTTCGGGTACGAGTCCTGATAACCGTGCATTGGCCATCCTTTCTCCGCCGTCATCACCACCACCAGCATCAAAAGAACAAGGAGACTCGATGTGCCAATGGTACCAGCAGCATTGCTCAAGAGCAGTGTGACAGAGTCAGAGTAAAATAGAGGGTCTCGTTAATCGATCAGAAAGTAGGTATCTCCACGGAAGATGCGACCGGTCCTGCCAGAATGGGATCGTTTTCTCGTGTAGGCAGAGGCGTATAATAATCCATTAGTCCGATGGACCAAATTGAGGGGCGTTCGCGAGATCGGGGAGTGCAAGAGAGAGAGAGAGATCTGACGAATGAAACGCGCAATCGAGAGCGAGGAAGCGAGAGAACAAGGTGGTGGTGGTGAGGTTCTCTGAAGAGAGAATCAAGGGGTGATGGAGAGAAAGAGGAAGTGAGAGAGTCGCCAGAGAGTTTGGAATTGAGTAGTGGCAGGTGGGTCGTCCATCCTGCTTCGTTCCATTCAAACTTTCTCTCGCTTGCAATTTCGACAGGGGAGCCCTTAGCCCATCTAACCCCCCTCTTGCGCTACCCGTGTGTATGTCTGTCGATGAAGAGTACATCTATAGGAAGAGCGAGAGAGGATACACTCCACACCAGTGGGGTTAGACAATTAATTCGCGAACCAGGGTTCGTGCGGTCCGTTCGTCGTCGTTCGAGTCGTGTCCGTCCATTTAAGATTGATTAAGAGTTTCCTGGAATCTGACCGTAATGATGTTGAGACTGATTGTGTGAGCGTCGTTCGACGTAGGATAATTAAATCAGCGATATTGGCACAAGCTCTGCTCTTAAGGTGGTGGATGGAGAATCGTGCGCCTTTGATAGACCAAAAGGGATACTTTGTCTGTAGTTACGTCTCTAGTGATTGCGAATCTTTGGGAAACTATCGGTACCCGTGATCCTTTCGACTAACTCCATAAATTCATCGCTTAACCGAGAGATGATGAAAACAGTCTTGTCATAGAGTCATCGTTGCTGACTCTGCTCTCAACGGGATATGCATGGCTCATTTATTTCTAAAGTATCTCTAGCGTTAATTTCCGGTATACAGGAGCGCAGTTAAGGGTGTCAAAGGGGTACTCGTGAATTCGCGACTAAAGTTACCATGGTATCGCGGTATTAACGCTCCGCCTCACGATGTACATGGTGGTAGCATGCTAGGTGCAGGCTTACATGTATGTACCATCCCCTGTGAGAGTGTATATGTACACGTATATCTTGGTTATACCTGTACGCGAGATCTGGGTTACGGAACGCTCGTTCCGCGGTATTATCTGGACGGTTGTCCGGTCACGTAGACAGGCTGGCCGAAGGTGGCTTCGGTACAGCCAGGGATAATTTTGACCATGCACTCGCACCTGCAGAAAATGTAGCGCGCGGATGGGTCCGTTCTCGCAACGAGGCCACGTCGTTATCCACCTTATAATTATGACGCGTAATTGCAATGGAACATTCACGAGACTCTTCCTTTTTCCACGATAGATACGTATATCGTTATCCAGTGAGTTCCTCGCGAGCTTGGAATTCAGTTACTTCTCATATTTAGCTACTTCTCTTCACCGTTTATCGACTCCACTCGGTACAGCTATTCTCCATAGGACCTCCTAAGTCTTGACTGAATATTCCCCACGGCGAACTCGATTATACCTATCACGCGTTTAGTGGAGCAACCGTTGCATCGACCTGCCTCTCTCTCTCTGCCTGCTTTGAATCTGTTTCGACGCACGTAGATATATACACGCGCGTGATCTCATCACACTAATGTGTTTTCTTTTTTTTCTTTTTTCTAAATGATGCAACGAAAGGAGAATCAGGGAAAACTTTGTTCGCGATTTCTTCTACCGTTGCGATCAGAATTTTATGATGTTCGACCAACTACCCCACGAGATCGTACCGATTATGTATAAGTCTCGCGAAAATCGGGAACCGATAGAAAGTTTGCGATACGAACGACCGCTACTATTCTTCTCACTGAGTGTCTTACTTTACTTGTCGTTTTGTTAGTATTGTTGTCTCTACTGGTTCCTTTGAAAGAAGTTTTCGAGATCACCGAACTCGGAAGCACGGTGCTCCAGAGTGTCGTGTATTGTACGCTTGTCCCTTTCATCGGGTGCTGGTGGTTCATAAAGGAAGCGTATGATGGGCGCACACATTCTAGCTACACTACTGTAGCGACCTCCCTTAAGGAAGATGTTAATACGCTCGTATACAGCGTTCGGTGGACTAAGCATCAATAGATTGCTTTCACGGATCAAAAGTTATTGCAGTAATAGTATCGGCTTGCACAAAATACGAACTTGTTGCCAGAAATTCGCCATGAGATACTGTTTTCGACTTTCGACAATTTGTCGACGTTGATTCTATATTATCGAAAAAGTTTCAATTATTCTTGTTTCATGAAGATTTGCTTTATCAATTTATAAATACGATTAAAATTCATCAAAGGGTTTAACTTTTCAACTTTCTTTTTAAACGTTTGGGAAATTATCCGATAAAGTGCATCGTTCACCATAGACAATATGAAATCATCCGAAAACAATTGGAAAAGTTTCAAAACTCGAAGTTCGATTTAAAGAGATATTGAAAAACGGCAGGAATTTATTGAACATCATATCACTTAAAGCAGTTCTGTTCGGTCATCACCGTCACAGTTCATTTAATTCACGCGTCGGAAGAGGATCGAACGACGCGAAGATCGCGAAAGGATATCCAGCCGGCGCAATGTAGCTAATCCGTAAATGTGATTCCTGACAGACACGGCTCTATCGTGGCGCAGCCAGCCGTCTTTTCTCCCTTCTCTCCGAGGGATGATTCATCGTCTCTCACATATTTTCCAGAAGCACCGGAGCATAGAGCTGGCGCGAGCCGTGGATCCCACGTCGCGAATCAGGAGGCAAAATGTTTTCTGACGCGACACTTCGATCGGAAATGGCGCGGAAGGAAAAGGGTGAGCGAGGTTTATGAGGTACTCTTCCCTCTCTCACATTTTCGCCAGTCGTCCCGCCATGGCAGCGTGATTCATAGACATATCGCAGGAGTAGTGTAGCTTGTCGAAGCGTAGCTTCGTTCGGCGTGGACGAGCACAACAGGGTAAAACGCATTTTCAAGCTAACCAAGAGGGCGACTAGCTATCTGAGAAAGTTAGCGAGCCACAGTAATAAAGAATGCTTTGGTGCGACTAGCTAGCTTAGCGTGCAGACGGCCAACCTATTATTAAAACTGCCGCTCATGATTACACCAACTAATTTCTAGGGTGTACAGGAAATTTTTAAATTTCACCCTTTCTCTGTCTCTTTCCTGTATGGGCTCTCTACATGGCAAAAGGGGACTCCTGTCATCGGGGGACCCCTTTGCTGTCGTCTCTTTCAACCTGGACTCCTGTTGCGTCCATCGCTCGCACTCTGGGCTTCTACGAAATAGTGAGAGCCTGGTGCTTTAGCCATTCGCCTCTCACAGTGTGTCTGGCTGATATGCCACCGGGTTCAACTCACTTTTTTTCGCTGGCTAATTTGTTTAGCCGCCTCAGTAACGACATCTCGTAAAACGACGTTTTCTATTTTTCGTTCGTAAAACATACTCGTGACGCTTGGTCGACATGGCACGTCACGAGCCTCTTTCCTCTTCAACGGCTCGTTCGTTTACCTTCCCTTGCTTTCGCTCTTTTCCTGGCTTGCCTGTTCGAGCTTCTTTTTTTCTCCCCTTCCACCCAGTGGTCTGTCCTTTTTCAACGGGTTCCCTTGAGTCGATGCTAAATTACCTCTGGTGGAGAGCTGCAAAATCGCCCCGGTTCTGACCGGCGACAGCAGCTTTCGCGGAAACGATCGTTCCCGACGTTTGCCGGGGGGTGTGAGGGGTGTCGCGGAGCTTTAACGCCTTCGGCGAAATTCGCGTTCGTGGAACCTCGCGGATATTGACTGCTGCTCTTTGTGCTAAGCGGAAATCAGAACGTGGAATGGGCGAGTTTGAAAGGGACAAGGGAAAGTGCTCTCTCTATTTAGTGGAATTAATTTTTGTTACATCTATCGATGAACCACGAATCCTTTTCACTTAGGGGAAGAGGAAAGATTAAAATGCCGGAAAAAAAGAGTTACGTATATATCAGAGATATTAAGCTTGCTAAAGCCATTGACATGATTAATATTTCGAATAATACGATCTACTTATTTCAAAGTCATAAGGGACTTAATATTTTTACTTAATAATTGTTAATAATTCTGGTGTGAAATAACAAAAAGGAGTATTGCCATTATTCATAAATATTTTATTCACAAGATAATCGTTGTCATTGTTTAGCGTTACTTCCAATTTTCGTAGTAGTTTGCTTGAGAAAAATTATGTAATATCGTCCACTTTCCTAGATTAATGTCCAACAACTGAGACAGAACTTTTTGGCAGATTTCATATGCGCGATAGTTCCATGCATTTTACTGCATTAGCGGCAAATTGCATTAACTTGAACAAGAGTAGTGCGATAATGAGATGCGGGCAGATAAATACCGTAACTGGCGACAGGGTCAAAACTACCTTGCCACTTTTTCCGGAGCGAGATAAAAAATGTTTTTGGGACAGTTCATTGGTGAGTAACCATGAGGCAGGGGGCTTAATTACGTGGAAGATATCCTGAAACGCGTTAAATAGCGGACCAGGAGCAATTACATATTGTGAAAATGCGAGCTGTTCTGGCACTATCAACCACTGCCATCCTATGCAACGAGTCTGCTCGAAAAAGAAGGATAAATCTGAAAAAAAAAAAAACAGAAAACTCGGTATGGTGCAGCATGCCGGTGGTTAAAATGCATCAGACTGCACGGACACCCTCCAAGCTTGCCTGCAACCCTCTGCGAGTATTCTTCACGTCCGACGAAAATTATCGCACCCCGTAACTTTGGTCGCTCGCTCGCTACCTGGTGAGAATCCTTCGCGCATTTGCGTACGATGAAAATGCTTCGGGTGAAGAATGATCTACGGATTCCCAGCGTCGCTCGCACATCGCCCACCGCGTAATGAGCAATTTCTGTCGGCATCCACTGTCTCCAAAATAAGGGCGATATTTCAGGATGACTGTTTTTCACCGCGGTGGAAATTGCTTTTATGATAGCAGGTTTCTCGGATGTTCTAGTCCCGAGAAGAAGTTTTCCGGATTCTTTTTCAGAAAACTTTTGATCCCAATGTGCTGTCCAATATCATTTTAATGTAATAGTATTGAACTCCGATTGCTCTGAAACAATTTAAAATCTGTATTTGGGAAATAAACAATTTTCGATATTATTTCAATCGTTGATACTAAAGCTCGAAGTGGATTTCACACGCCCTTGCGTACTCCGATAACGAAAGTCGTAAAGAAGATGTTACTTTGTGGGTAAAAAAGTACAATATGTTTAGGGGAGAAGCACGCTGTGTATTAAGAACATAATGTAGGTGGCTGTTTTCAGACGATAAGGTGTATTAAGCTACGCAACCTTTTAGTAGGTTAACACCATGTATTATTAAATTAGGGCAAGAGTGGTAAATGAATTTTTACTCAACCTCCTAGTAAAATCTTATTACGGTAGTCTTAGGCTAATATCCATTGCGCCCGTGAAATTACTCTCGCAAGGTGTGCTGTAAATTCATGCTTCTACATCGTGTGCCATATGGGAGCCGGTGTTTACCATAAAAGCAAGCCTCACCAGTTAACTAAGTGTTTGCCTACTTCTTACTATTCATAGTCCTTTTTGTCATAGTCATTAATCAAATGAAAAATACTTTTTAGCTCCATGTGTAATATTTCTATTGCAATATTTTTTCCTATCATATTTGTTAAATGATGTTCTTTAATGGAACTAGAATTTTACGTCGAATATCCTTAGAGAGAGTAAACGAAGCTTTTACGCTCTCGAAATTTCTTTCGTAATACACTCTTCGACGTTTACCCTTGACTGCATCGTGCAGAAAACTGTAATTGCAATGACAGAGGAAGGGTGGCTAATATTCATCAAGGTACCTGTTACCCTGTCCACGCTCAATTTTTTCCGTCTCCCTCTTTTAAGACTAATTGATTTACTCTGGCCGGTGCTGTGCAAGCGCAATAATGTGGCTCCGCATGCTACTATCTTGTCGACGGGAAGCGCGCGTCCTGTGCCGTTGTGTCCTGTTTCGTCCTCGTAGCGGTCATTTTGTCTCGAAGCGGCGGCCATTAGCACCGTGTTGACGCGTGTACACATTTTTCACGATAATTTTGTCAGAGCCAGTAATTTCTCAGCGAGCGAGCGACGCTTTCCTCCCGAATGAGTCTCAACGTCCCATAAAATTCTATCAACGGCATTCCGATACTCATCTCTCGAAGAGACGCTCTTAAGCATGAAAATTGTATTCTAGCGCGCGTGTCACACTTCCCTGTTTGCCGATGGTAGATTACATTCTAATGCAACGTTTCCTTCAAAAATAATAATGGTCCGCGTGACACCGTAGCGGTAGCTGCTACTGACGGCAGTGGCCCACTTGCTCGACGACAAATGACAGCAAAGTCGAGAGAGGCAGAGGCAGAGTAGAGCACGGCGCGGGTAGAAGGGTGGTGAGCAACTAATAGCTATCTGCAACGTTTGCAGAGTACTATAATAGGTCGAGGGGATGCATGCAAGAGAAGTCGTAATCCAAGGCACGACACCGTAACCGTATACAGTTATGGGTCAACGACGTGTCTGATCAGCTACCTTGATGACTGTTTCTACTTGGGGCCCGATCGACGAGCCATGAATCTACTTGTGAGCACTGCCACTCGAGCAGCCCAACAAAAGGCTAGAGCCCGCAAACGAACAGTATCCGTTCGTTTCGCGAGCGATCTCTTGCATTCGGTTGCACCCGTGAGAACACATTGACCTACAAAGCTCATTACGCCGTTCCGCGTGGCACTCCTAATTGAATGAAAAATTGATCGAATCCTAATGACACCCTGGTTCCGGGTACACAAAGGAACAGACCGCGACTACACGTCCGCTGGAAGGTGTCCAAGTCGCGCTGTCTACGATGGCCCAACCACGGGACACAGCAAGGTGGACTGAGAAAAATTGAGAAAAATTGAGAAAAATTGAGAAAAATCGAGGGAAATTCCGACAGACCCTCCAACTGACAGACTGCTCTCTCGCTTTCATTTTCAACGTCTCGAGGGAGAAGGAACACGATGGTGGAGCGCTGGCAAAAAGAGAGGAACCACGGAACTGCCGGTGAAAACAGTGAGAAAAAGGAGGGTTGATTGACAGTAGAGAGGAACGCAGTGTGGTGGCTCCTCGAATCGAATACCCGCTCGGCTTAATGCCAAATTATTTCCTCCCCGAGATCCTCTGCCACTGTTGAAGGCGAGGGCGAGCGAGGGAGGTGAATAAGAGAAAGTGAGGTAGAACGAGGCGAGACTGGAAAGAACCTATAATGTCGAAAAGATGAGAGGGTTAAGGAGGAACCCGAGTACGCGACTTGTAGAGGCACTCTTCTATGACGTGAGGTATGTCCTCAATGGCTTGGACTAGGATTCAAGAATGGATGTGCTTCGTAATTGGTGGTTTCGTTCGATGAAGATAATCGATTCGCGAATGGCGATCCATCGTAAGCAGCAGTCGGTTATTTCTTCTGAAATCCACCCTGACGCATGCACTCGCGTGCTGCCGCCGCTGGGCTTTCTCGAGGCTTTTACCGAGCTTTCTTGTGGCGTCTCGGCGATTTTTGTCCATTAAGAGTGACTTGTTTGACGTTGGGCGAACACGCGAGAACTTTTCGGCGCGAGCGAATGAGCGGCTGCAATCGAGCGAACAATCGATAACCAAGTACTTTCCAGCCCTTTCTTTTTGCTAGACTGTCCCGAACGTAGTAACACTGTGAACGAGCCATTCGAGAGGCTGCTGGTATTTTCGCGCGGTTTTTGCGACGCTATTCAATTAAGTTTTAGTACTTGGTCAGTTATTTCTCGAAGCTGGACAGGATTCCGGCTGTTGACTTGGCTCTCACGATGTTTCGTCTTTCCGGAAGTATATTCATCCTGTGTGAGCATATACTCCGAAGTAAAGCAATTCCGCGGAGTTTCGAGCTGGGCGGCTAGCTTTGTTGTTTGTTTACCGATCTGTTCGATTGTGGGAGCGACCGAGAGATTTGGGTGATGGGGACCTTAGAACCGTCGGAGCTCCGTACTGCTGCCGTTGCCGCGATCGATAGTGGGGAGAGAGAGAGTCTTTGTTTAGACTGGATGGCGAAGGAACCACGAGAAAGGGCTTGGGGACTTCCGATTGCATCCCCCTCGCTTCAGTTCGGTCTTTGCCCCGTTATCAATGGCATTTCTTCTCAAGAGTTTATTACTCTGCCTTTATAGGGTTATATTATTCGCTGCTCGCTCTGTCGCCTCTCTTCTCTCGGCGATCGTGAACGATTAGCTGTATTGTGTGCCTCGGCTACCTTTGTCTCTCCTCCTTTGAAGCCTGCCCTTCGCGTCATTTCGCCTGGCTAACCACGAGTTGGCTATTGTCGAGCAAACAATTCTTTTCGCCAAGCCTATTTTACCTAATTCAATGATTCCATTATTTCCCACACCGGTTATATACAATTGAATTACGCCTTTTAATTATCCATACACGCTTCAACGATAGAAGTGCTCTTCAATAATCTAAGTATTTTTAGCTTCACACTTTTGAGCAGAGAAAATTCCATAGAAAATGCACCTAGTGCAAATGAGTGAATGTAGGAAGCTACAAGAAAAATTCTTCTTAACGAGTATGCATACATCATCAGAAAGTTTCGTAATTCGAGCGACGAGCTTACGTTTGCCCGGGTGGGATTATCATAATTGAGGAGCAGCAGAAGGACCATGCCGAATCGACGGCAAATAATGACTTCCTGCCAAGAAAGAAAAGCAGTCGAGCAGCCGGTTAATTACACGCTTTTTTGACCGACGCGACGCACTGTCTTAAGAACGGCTCTCGCGAGTTTTGTGGTCATTGCACTGCGGCAAACGGGGGTCGCGTTCAAGAGAAGACCGAGAACGAAAGAGAAGGAGCGAGCGGGTAGATGAACGATATCCGCAGTTTTGTCGGAAGATTAACGAACCAGGCGGACGCAGAGCGCGGTACATACACCTTGTCGTCGGCATAACGATCCGCGAGAGAGCCAATATAAGCGAGCGTTCCCTTTCTCTCTCTCTCTCTCTCTCTCTCGCTCGCACGTTTGCTCACGTTGGCTCTGGCCCGCTGACGAATTAATTGCCAGTATCAACGGCTTCGGCAAACTCGTGGGCCCGCTCTCCACCGGCCATTAAGTCACGTCCCACGACACGCGCAATAAATCGTTGCCCGGTCTTTTTTTTCAAATGTAAATTGCGGGATTACGGGCAAGGTGGAAATGAATTACTCGAGCGCAAGGAGCATCGGTGCCCGGAATAAATGGATTCGCGCGGCTTAGTCCTGATGAGCCCGCCGTGAAATCTCGCCACGTTCTCCCGGCAAAACGCGTACACCGAAGGTGAAAGAGTCAAGGGTGGTGGTTGCTCGATCCGGCCCATTTTCGAGGATAAAGTAATTGCTGGCAAATGTTATGCCCGCTTACGAGAATGTTCTCGGAAGATCAAGGGAACGTGTAATAGAGAAGAAAACACGTCGGGTTCTTACGTAATTATCAAGAATACTTCATTAAAATATTGTTCTTGAATTTTATTTTACGAATATAAATTTAAAACCCTGGGGAAATATGCTAGCTTTGAAGTCGAATATCAACCGGTCCAATATGTATACCCAGACCCAGGGCTTTCAATACGTAAGTTGTAATCCCGCAAATCAGCAAGCGCCGCGCTGGCACGTTGATCTCGGGATGCTTCTACACGCCGACGAATTAATTACTGGTATCAGCAGCCTGGTAAACTCTAATAGTGCGCCATCGGATATTGAGTCACGTTTTACGTTGCTTGTAATGGCCCGTGCTCACTTGGGTCTATGTATATCGATCACAGGGTAGCTACCCACAGCTGAATCGTTACCGATTTCTGCATATTAGCGGTGGCCGGTGTGCCGCGGCGAGCAACAAGCCTGCCTTGTCCGATATCTGTCCGTCGACGGAGGCTCGGGCATAGACGAACGAGGCATGCGTGATCCAACCACGTACATACATCCATACATATCCTATGCTGCACCCTCAGCATCAGGTATTATGCACGTACAAGTGCCTGATATAATCTCGGTCAATTTGGTAAACATATTAAGTACAATCTGAATAATGCACTCACGGTTTAGTATCATAGATGAGATCCCTTCTAGCGTGGCTTAGAAAATGTACATCTGATAATTCGTGCGAATCATTCTATCTTCAGGAACTCTCTTCTAATTATTCTCTCATTTTTTACAAGTGCTTATTATCGTTGTTGGTTGTGCATTAAACGCGTATCGCGTGTCATTACGGTATTATGATAAATGAAAGCAACAAATGTATAATGGAAGAAGAAATAATGATTCTAGATGAAGAACACAAGATATTACATGAGTGTAAATTAACTTCTAACTATTTTGTACAAACAGTAGAATTTATATACGTAAAGAGATTTGCTTACAAGCTTCCATGCCATAAAAGGTCGAAGGGTGCACAAATTATCGTGGATCGGTCGTAATTCCGGAAGCGCAAGTTCCCCGATGCAGCTATTTAGTAAAACAAGTCTATTTTTATTCCAAGATAACATGCCAGCTGGGTCCGATAATACGACAGTTTTACCCGATTATCTCCACATCTGAGCATTTACCAGCGATGTTATCCCTGACGGTGAATATCCCCGCGCTGGCATGCGTAACGAAGGTGCATCTCGCGATGCATCGTGCAACCCTTCGCGAGGTATTCCGCAAAGTATCCTGTTCGCGAGGCGATCGTCCATCCTGGATACAGCGGATACTGGATACTCAGCGGCGTTCATTGGCGGCCGGTGGTAAAGCTTAAAGCACAAAGTGCCGCTGGCGTACCGCGCCTGAAATAATCGAGCGGTGACATGGGGCTACCGGTGATCTGGCGATATGCCAATAAGGCAGCATACCTGCATCGCGCTTCCCCTTTATCTAGATGAGGAAAGGTACATAGGTGAAGTCAGATCGTTGCCTACCAAGTTGCAGACGCGAAAACCTGCCAGCTACGTAGAAAGGGATAAAATTGGTTTGTACCCCCCCTATTGGCATGTCAAGATGCCCGTCAGAATCGAAATACCTTTCAAATTTTTTTTTTTTTTCCATCGAAACCTCTCCGTCCGACGAGCCAACAAGCACGATTTCGAGGCCTTGCATTCACTGTTGTTGAAAATCAACGCGAATAATAAAACTCTCTCGGTTACTCTCGAATTGTTGGAATTCATTACCCCATGAAGTTACGTCGCGATGAAATTTTTGGCGATTTACCAAGCGTCTGCTTTATTCGTTCATCCAGCATGATCGTGTTTAACAGCAAATAAAAATCATTTTTGAATATTTCGCGAGAGGGGTTGCCTGCGAAAAATAACCTGTGAAAAACATCGCTCGAGAAGGTATTGGAGTTTTATTCGACGATATGTATGTAATAATGCGGCACACGCATTCCCCATAGAATTCAGCCGAACGAAGGCTTTGTTGCGAAATAAACAAATACCGGTCGTGGTTTCGGTAGCTCGATCTGCGAATTTCCCGTGGAATCGGAAAAAGTGATCGTTGAATTGGGAGAGCATGGGATTTTCGGTATGGCTACATTGCCGGTAACTAATATGCAAAGTAGCGCGATATGAAATTAACGAGTTCGACAGAAATGGATTAATCGGGGTGGGAAGCCGCATGGGCCTTATTTGCATTAAACAAATTAGGATTCAGGCGCGAAGGAGTGCGAGGTCGACTTGCCGAGTGGCGTTGTTTTCATAGATAACGCTGCCATCAGCCGCTCGTTATCGAATCTGGCGTAAGCGATAACAAACATAGTAGTAGCCCGTTGCGTTTACTTTAGTAATTACCAATGCAGAATACACGGCCACGATGAAACTCGAAATGTCAATGCGCGATGCCCAGACAAACCTCCTATCCGTCTGTATGCACCGTTCCCCCTCCCTTCACCTACGCTGTTCGCGTTCCGGAAAATTTGTGTCCGGTCGTACGATGACAAATTAATATTGCTTCCGCAATAACATCGAGTGGTTGTTAATTGTATGCCCCGCGCGCGGATATTTGTTTGAATATCAGAGACCACCCCCTCTGGCACTCTCTATTCCTCTCGGGGACAACAACACCGAGAGGAGGAGCTCTTTGAAAGAATGTCGACGGTCGGTTCAGCGTTGCGAGCATCCCAGAACCGAGGATTTAATAACGTAGAATAACAGTGACATATAATAAACACGCGAATTTAATAAATACTGTTACTGTTCTCGTGGAAATTAATATCTTCGAGTATTGGTCTCGTGAAAACGAGTGTTTATGCAGTTATAATCTCGGATTTCGGTAATGAGGCTAGCGTACATAGAAAAAGCCGTATATGTACTCGGTTTCAAGTCCCGCGGTATATTCCACTATGGCATGCTTGGCGATTTTCTAAACCGGTCGCAAGTCCATCCATTAAGTTGCTTCTCGAGTTCCTCGGTTGCCTAGGCACTCCACGAGGCTGAAATTATGCGATAAATACGCGTGCCAAACAAGATCATTCGAACGAAGCTTGGTGGTCTTATTTTTCTAGCATACTACCATCGGAGACTTCGTCTTCCCGGAGTTCCTCGGTACCGTATCTCAAGGCAGATCGACAAATTTGATTATAACAACTGGCAGCACCGGAACGTAGTTCTCGCTGCAAGCGTCTATCAGCTTCCTGACGAAGAGTGACGCTATCGATCGTATTATCGGTCTCGTAAACTTCCACTTCGGTACGTCGGATCGTTCGTAAACGTCGCCTATAAAATCAGACTGGCTGGCAGCGCGAAGGCCCGGGGTTGTTATTGCTCGATTTCCGGAAGAGGGTTGTATCCGTATTCCTCTACCACCTATCGAAGCCTTCGAATTTTTCGAAAACTTCACCCTTGTGTATAAATACATTTAATCTTCTATGGCAAACGTTGTACATCCGATTTCACGTTTCAACGTTATTTTTACAATTGTTGGGACTGGATAGTAGGAAGCCCTGGGGTAGATCGCTCGCACCGAGCTGTGCCGAGCCCGCGCCGCGGGCGATTAAACATTCGATTGTTTTCCCTTAAACAACTGGCGTTGAAAAATTATTTTCAAGCCCAGATGGAAATTGACACGAGTCAGACACGAGTTTTCCGGTAGTGAACCTTTTACTGGATGGTTTCCATTTGTCGATTATTGCGGTGGTCCGATAATAAAATGCGTTAGACGGCTTCCTCGAAACGGTATCGGTATACCGTATCAGAGTCTCGAGTTACACCGGTAGCTACGTCGGATATATATATATATATATCGTCAGTAATTCTTCCGTTGTTCGATAGCAGAACGAGCGTGTATAAGAAGATCAGAGGAGCGTGAAGCAGTACTCACGGATAGCCCAATGGATTTCCTGCTTTCGGATTTTCCGCTCGAAGACGATACTTCGTTAAAGGTTTCATCTTTCGGGGACTACCATTTTCCTCGAACATTTCGGCTCTCGTGCGGATGCAGGTTTCACCTGAAACCGAATATCCGGGCTGCCTAATTGCTTCGGGGGATGGTGCTCGCTTCGGGGGTAGCGCGTTTAAAGGAAAATGGATGGTATTTTCGGCAGTGAATGGGGGCTCGAGGATGAGCCGAAGAAAAAGAACAACCTATGGAAGAGGTATAACGGTAGTGGGAAGAGTCGACAGACAACAAAACTGTTAATGGATCGGTCCACCCGCAAAGAAACCTGGACTGGCGTGTCGGGTGACCCTAGCAGATTACTGTAACGCGTTTTCACCAGGATCGATATATCCACGGCTCTCACTAGGAAGAATGAAAAGGCTGGAAAACCGATCGCTGACCCACTTCGAAAATGTTTCTAGCTCATAGATTTAATTTGCCCTTACTCATTTCGAGCCTTCAACGTATACGTCGTCTTTACGAGATTTCCGATAAATCTAACTTGGAGTAAAGCCTTTTTCCTGATAACTCGACGCTCAAGTACTGTTTCCCGGCTTTTGGTAACGCAATTAACGGCTCTTGGAACATCAGTATGTACTTGTCTCTATCGCAGGGCAGTACAATCGTTATCGACACGAAACACGCAGGAAATCGGTACCGTGGGTGATAAATAATCCGTTGCTGGGACGGCATTCTCCTTAATCCGCGTTACGCGAATCACTTGCTTTCTAATATCCATAAATCCAAATCCAATCGGGTTATCGACGGAAACTAATCGCGGCCAATCAGCCGGAAAGCGGCGCAAGACCAGAGAGAAGGACCAATGAATCTGATTAGTCAATCAGCGGATCAACGAGTGGCCCGACCCCGATTGAGGAACGAGTCCTTCAGCCTTCGACTGCATCGAAAGAATCGGAAAAAGAAGGGAACGGAAGGATGGGGTAAGAAAATCTAAGGAAAGAAGACGAAAAAGAACGAAGTAAGAGGACTAGGGAAATCGATGGAAAGTAGATAGAGAGGCAGATGTTAAGGAAGAAGAGCAGCGGAACTCGTGGATGCTGAGAGAGCAGGGAGACAGAAACGGTAGAGGCTTCGAAGGAAAGCGAGCAAGCGAAGGATAAATGCGGAAATCGGGGTGAATCCCGGGAGGTGCTCCACCGCAATTCACGTAAATGCGAGCGGAGCTCTCGGAAGTAGCGCCCCCAAGATCTTTGTCTCGGAGAAGCCGATCGTCAAACCAAAGATCCGTGAGATTCAACCGAGGATGAGAAATGCCAGCGATGCAGCCTTGCCCCGCCACAGTGTGTTGCGGTGTGCTACAGTGCAAGGCCTGTCTCCCCTCACTCTGTCACGTTCCTTGGCTGCTTCCGCGTTTCCTATACCGAGTCTACTGCACCTTCCGCCCCAGCAGTGTCTTCCTTTCGGCCCTCTCGCTAACTGCGACCACAACGCCTATCCACCAGTCGGCCCAGACTGAGGGTCGAGGAAGTGGGGAAGCGAGAGGAGGGCAACATCGGACCAAAAAGCTTTTGGAATCGTCGCTTGGGTTTGCACACCATTATTGCACTGGGCTCTGCCTTTTCCAGTTAACCAAGCCTAGCCTGTGGCATCGCGTTGCTGCTGCTACTGCTCCTGCTTCTGCTTCTGCTTCGGCTGTTGCTACGTAATTGCGACATAAATGTTCGAGGCAAAGCGCGTGCGGCTCTAAAAGCACAGACAAAGAGGAGTTCGTTAAATTAAACCGCACGCGCCGCCGCGGAATTTACATTGCAAAGTCTTCGTCACGCCGATATATGCGGCTAAGGGGGTGTGTGCGTTGTCGTGGGAGCGGTCGTGGGTGGCACTGTATTCGCGAGTTCGACAAAGCGAGTCAAACATGGCAAGAAGTTATTGGGATCCACTTCAAATGTTCGCGCTTTTGCCAGGTTACGCTCATATTGCTTTTCGAGCTTAATACGGGGAATTACAGAGTTCATTGGTTTTGATAGAATAGCAAAATCGAGCTGCCTCCCAGCTTTTCATTGTGGCAACTAATGAAGTCTCAGAGAACAAGTAATTTAGAACCTGTGGCTTGATTAATATTTATCCTTAACGGAGATGGAATCAATTAAATTAAATTCAGTTAGTACTTAATTTTATTGAATTTACTAATAACTGGAAAAAAAGATTGAAGTTAGTTATACCAAAAAGGCCGATGAATCAAGTTTGATTATCAAGATTTCTAGTTTTATGAACACATTAAAAAGGAAGAACCAAGAAACAAGAGAAATGGTACTGGAAATCTCTTGTCTGAAGTGCAAGTCGTAACATCGATTACGTCTCTAGAGTGGCAACGAGCGGCGAAAGTGTGCTGATGCCAATAGCTGCAGGCTTAAGTACGGATTTTTTTCGTCCGAAGGCCCGCAGAGTATCTCACCACTCGAGAGATTTACCAACAATTTTCAGTGTTTACCGCGAATTCGTTAGTACTCTCGGGGGCAAGCTGGAGTACTTGGGCACAGCTGGGAGTGGGTACTCCAGTTAATCCGCGGAAGACTGTTTATTTATTCACGGCTCAAGAGAAGCGCTTCTTACCACCCTCAAAGGATTCGCGAACACTTGGCTTTTCTGTAATTTCGTTGCTAGTCAGAAGCGCCGTTTCGAGACCATATTATTAAAGAAAACGTGTATATCTATATCCACTGGGGTTAGATATATCTTGACCGACTTCGTTATTCTCGCTCTCCACTTCTATCGCTTACAACACTTGTTAGCTCATTCATGAAGATTTTTCGAGATTGACTTCAAGCAGGATTTCGAATTCGAGGTTCAGTTGGCAATTGCCAGACGGTATAATTCGGCTGACATGGGATTCGAAATAGCATGGCAGAGACGTCGCGCTGTGCCGCGGATATATTCGTGTATGCCAAGCGGTCATAGTTGGCGCGGTCGACACGATTAATCAGACTCTCCTCTCTCCATCGAGCGGCTGGAAATGCTGCGAAAACAAGGATGCAAGAGCTGCTCTCGAGGAGGTACTTGTACCCTCGTGTCGAGATCAGTCCAAACAGTGGCCCTCGTTGTAGCATCTCGTACTTTCGTATCGACCCCATTTCCCTGAATTGTTGTGACAGAAAGCAGTAACTAGTTCGATCATAAGTGTAGGTACCGTTTGTTTCCATTCACTGCCATTCCCCCGGTCACTAGGGAACACCGTTCAATGTCTCTTGTTCTCTCTTCCGTTTCATTCATAAATCTAATTAAGATATACCCCGGGTGCAGAATCTGTTTTAAAAATCACCAACATAGAAATCATATGAATTTCCAGGGTAATTTCATTTCCATCGGATAATGTAGATAAAATGGGCCCATTGTAAGTTTTATGACACCGATAGATTAGCGTGGCAAGCTTGCATGAATCTGAGCTTTGCTCTGATATCAGATCCGCCAGGAATAACTGCATAGTTTCTGCCGCTTTCAGATGCGACTAAGGACGATATGGCCAATGAAATCGTGAGTTTATGGGAGCATTATCGTAGTAGGTTCAACTGCCTGCGGGAAGTGGCGCAGATCTAGAGATGATATCCGCTTCCACTGACGATCTGCTCGATCGGGTAAAATGAGCCACAAATTTAGCACCTTTATTCTATGATATTTCATAAAATTTGACAGGAAAGAGGATTGGTTCATAAAAAAATTTCGAGAGCAATTGTACGTTTCGAATCACTTTATTGCAAATGAGATTATCACGGTGGGATACCATCTGCTTTATACTTCAAAAGTATTATTTTAACTAAGGGTAATGCTTCATGTTTCTCTTAAAAAACAAATAACATGATATCTGTAAAGTAAAATGAACAACGGAGCATTGACGCTTTCTTGAATCTGCCAGGACTAATAATCAGTATGTATTAGAGTACCTAGGGATGTATTTAGCATTATGAGCTAATGGTTCATTAATGTTGAACGCAAACAAAGACGAATATTAGTATCGATTCCGCTTGTATCACAATCACCGGCATATCTACTAATTACATATTATAACCGCTCCCGGAGCTTAGTAATTAGCAAACAGTGCTCACCGTGCTCGTGTTTGCGCATGGATAACGTAATTACAGAAACATAAGGTCCTAAATTTGCGGCCCTCGATATTTGCGCAATACCCACCTAATATTAATAACTCGTATGTACCACAGCCTGACAAAAGGGTGGAATTTCGAAGCATACGTTCCAACTGCTTTAAACACGTGGTCGCTATTAGATCGCACAAGTAAGCTTCCAGCGAATACATTTACTCGAAAGCCTGTAAATTTTCAACCAGTTTTCGCGAGTCAACAGTTGCACCATATTTATTCTGAAAATAGTGGTTTCAATGTCACTTTAAATAAATTGGCAGAATAACGGAGTAATTACTCTCCACAAATAATTATATTTACAACAGTTGTATGGTCTCCACAATAAAATAGGAAACAGGCTGCACTCGAAATTAATTCGCGAGTCGCTAGGCGCCAGTCACGAAGAAATGCTCGCGAGTTGGGAAAAACTCCGATAAAACTGCGAAAGAATTCGCCGAAGAATGTATCTGGAAAAAGAGGTCGCGAAGGGAGGGAAGCCGTAGGATCGTAAACAGAATCCTCGAATCCAGTATAACGGAGAGTTAATCGCAGTGCGGTTCCCCTCGTCTCGCAATGTCCACCCCCGCAGTGGCGCAATCTCGGGCAGAGGTCGACAGAGAGACGTAGAGAAGGAGAAGGAAAGAAAGAAGAGAGAGAGAGAGAGAGAGAGAGAGAGAGAGAGAGAGAGAGAGAGAGAGAGAGAGAGAGAGTGGGAGAGAGACCAAGAGAGAAAGGGGCCCCGAAAACCGACGGCGTCGGCGGTTGGTGGTCGTCGAGCCTCCATAATTCATTCGGCAGACAACCAGAAATCCTGGAAACATACATTTATGCGGCGAGCCGTGCCAGAGGGGGTGGGTGGTTGGGTAGCGCAGAGGAGAGCATTGCAGGAGAGCACAGAGGGATGGATGGTGAGCAACGCCAACAGTGTTGGCGGGCCAGCTACCATCAGAAAGAGAGGAGAGAGAGTATGCACCACCACGATCGGTTGGATGACGTCGAAATCAGGCTGACAAGCGTAGAGTTGGCCCCGTGATGTACGGCAGCCAGATACGCGCTATCATACCAATAACCGTTCAAATAATAGTCCTCAAACTGGCTGTAACCGGCGACTCCATCGAGACCCAGCACGATTCTCTGCCGAGCTTTCGTCTCGACGATCGTTGGTAATATTCCGGGTGGCAATGCCGTCGAGTTGTTCAGAGCCACGGCACAAGCGAAGTGTACCACGGAGATAGAGGGAGAAGGAAGGAGGAGTACCGAGGATGAAATCGCGCGGCTGGAAAATCGCTTTTCCGGAGTGGCCGTGCCACTTGGCAAGTGCATTTTGATCCGTCGACGGATAACACCCGGTACTGCTTCAGTGCGGTGCAATCTACCGGACTAGGCGACGCGCCGTGAAGATGACACCGCCACCTACAGTTTCACTACTTTCGTGGCTATACTTAACATGGTGACTGTCGTACAAGTTTTTCTAATTTCATATGTTTTGTAGATCAAAGATCCCATACGTGCAATTATTTCATTGTTTGCTAGTGATAATTATAAAAACTGGACCTAGATTTTTTTTAAATAACATTTAGTCGGGCATTCTACAATTAGGGAAATATTGATAATATAATATGCATGAGCAATGCTAAAAACATTATGAAGCGAAAATAGTAAGAATTTTAAGGATAGATGTTAGTAGGATAGAGTTGGTTGTAATCGATGATAGTCGTGGCAGTCAACGTGTTAATAATCACACACTCCTGTGCGTGCTGTGGCCTCTAAGACGGTAATCGGAGTGCGCGTACCTGTGCAGAATGCCCATGCATACATACGTGTGCACGCAGCCCTTTACCGGGTACTCGAATTAGCTTCGTTTTGATGAGCCTCGGCAGAGCGTGGTTTTGGTCTACCTTGCGCCATAAAGGAAACCACGATAGCGATGCGTGGCTACGAGTACCTTTAACTCGTTTATAGACTGCTGCCTAGTACATCATGTCTTAATAATGTCGTTTGGAAGGAGGACATCGAATATAAGCTAAGTGCAGAATTCTATTAGTCTCATGTGGAACGTATACGTTGTTAGGTCACTCTACTGATGTAGTTTCCTCCTTTTGGTTAATATCTTGCTATAGTAATATTTTACATATTTATATAATCTTATTATCATATCTGTTCTTAAACAAATTATTAATCTTTATCAATTCCACTCCATTTTATCTTGCGTTTACTACTTTCCAAAGTGTTTTTATTACAAAACAACTTCTTTTAAGTGTAATGGAAAAACTAGTTCAAGTTGTGGTGCGATATCCCCGGCAATATTCCATTTAGCTCGCTAATCTGATATTGTTTGCCGCGGTATTTTTAGAGAATTAAACGGGGCAAAGCGATCGGTGGAAACGCGATTCCGTGCGAGCCACGGAATCGGACGGGTTAAGCTCGAACCTGGCAACGTAACGTAACGTAACGGAAGGGTTGGGAATGCAATATAGATTCGCAGATAGCCAGGTCCAATTAGAAGAACTGCCACTCCGCGGTGGCAAATAATACAAACTACAGTCGGCGAAGCGCGCCACTCTCGAAGTTGCATGCCCGGCTAAAACCGGTTTCCGCTTTGCACATTACTGCGTCCAGACCGTTATTGCGTCATTGTTATGTCCACGGAAGAGGTTGCCCCCGATGGTTCCATGTTAGATCCGTGAAATTGTTCCCTTTCGACGAACCTTCAAAATTGCTGAAATTGTTACGATCGCAATTTAATAACGCCGAAAGCCGAGTACGAAGAAGAGAGATGGAAAAATCTCTGAGCATATAGACTATCGCGTTTTCTACGATTTTATTGCTTTTTATTTGGCAACAGTCAGCACAATATCGGCCGTGAATACTGGCCCGTTTATTTTTACAGTTAATTACTCATTTCAATTTTGGTCAGGAATATTGGACCATCGTACGATCGTCGTGGAAAAATCCCTCGGAGTTTGTTCATACGGAGGGAACAAAGGCGGACACAGTTTTAGAATTGGTCGAAATAAATGGGTATTCGATTGGTCTGCTGGAATAGTTCATTCGGACGCTTCTTCTTTTTGATGCGTGGCCAATTGAGGCTGCGCAAGCTACTTCATATGGCTTTCTATTAACTATGACTCTATTACGATGGTTCATATGAATTCATCCAAGGTTGATTTAAATCTAGTTCTTCAATTTTAGTCGAATCAAAATGAACCTTTTAACAACTACAATTCCAATGAGGAAAAATTCTGAATTGTTTATCGTTTCCCGGCAAAACGGTGCATAATTCGTTTGCAGGTGTAGCTAGTGAGAATATTGCAGACAAAACGTTGATAGAGAAATTTGGTGGTAGCGCAAGGGTTAAATATATCTATCTATCTATCTCTCCACTGCATCGGAAGCAGTGGCCAGAGATGGTGGGGCAATGGTGCAAGCAGTGGTACAACGACGCAGAGGGTTGAGTGTACGTTCCCATTCTCGGGTTGACGTGCGGTAGAAGCAGGAGGAGGTGCGGAGCCTGCAATAACATCGAAACTCGACAAAAGCAAGATCCAGTGGGGCTTATCCGAGCTGTCTGTCGCGGAATCGGGGAAGCGGTACTTCTAGAGTGTAGGTACACAGAAAGGTAGACACCTCGCCAGCATCAGCTGTCTCTGCACGAGGCGAGGCGATGCAATGTGTCGCATAGGGTATGGCAATGGCCTCTTTGAATGTGTGCACCGTTGCACTGGAATAGGATACGGCTTTAGCACACACTTAATCACGGCGCACTCGCGCAGTCTTTCCCTCGCGAATTCCGGATCTCTCTTTCTTCGTCTTTCCGGTCGAGCCACCGTCTTCCTTCCTTCGTTATTCCGTTTCTATACGGCTCTTTTGCCCTTCCTCCCTTTTCTCTCTCTTTCTCTTTGCGTGCGATGGAGCTCTACATTCTCTCTGTCTCGGCTTTCTTCCTTCGCTCGAACAGACTGCCACTATCTTCCGCTGCTTCCTTTTTTCGCGCGCTGCGCCCCAAAAATTCTCGCTGTTCGACCAGAGCCCGGAAACTCTTTGCGAAATGAAATTCAAGGCATGCATATCCTCTCTTTCTCTCTTTCTTTCAAAATCCTCGTGGGGGAATTTGTGCTACCAGATCCGGACTATCAGCAGTATCCTTCCGGTTAAGGTCGAGTAGAAATATTTCTCGGTAATGTTTATTTATTTGCGGAAAGTGAGTTACCGGGATCAGATTTTTCTCCTGGCGATTTTATCTTAAATCACGTAATTATAGAGTCTAGGTGTGATGCTTAAGTATATTTACTCAGTGTTTACTGGAAACGTCCAGTGAAAATAGTCGTGAGCACTGGACTTAATTAAAATTTGTATTAGAAAATGTCACTGACAAATTTACACCAAATGGAAAATTCAAGTATAGTCAAATCGTTCGAACCTGCGTGCCTGCGTCTGATTTTTCCAATTTAAATTATTTACATTTCATTACTTGAATTACAACCAGCACTTAACACGGTGACCACCACACAAATTGTAAACTACGGTTCACAGTAAACTCCAGACTATTCCAATTTCCCTACGGAACCTTGCGTCATTATTCCTATTAAACGCTTGCGCATCGAGTCTGAACTCTGTGCAACTGTCCTGAAGCCCTTGCTAAATTGCTGCAAATTTTACTAGTAAAATCGTCATCGAGATCCGAATAACGCGATGGTGGTCAACGTTTTAACCACAAAGTGGATTAGGCTATTGAACAGAATTCCTACGTATCTGTGTAACGTTGTTCTCGACAAGGCAAGACAGAAGGAGAGGTAACATAAGCAAAGCGATAAACCGGCAAAGCAAACTGTCCTTCGTGGAAGCGGCAATGTCGATTGTCGCCTTTCACCTAACATCCCTCGTCCGCGGCGAATCAACAGCCTCTCACGTCAGACCCCAATTTCCGCAGCAATAATACCAGCTTAAACAAAGCTTCATGCGTGCACGCTGGTACGTAGGTAGTAGAGCGCGTGCACGTCAGGAGCCGTTTCTCCCTCGGCAGTCGGTTACGTAGATGCGCGCTTGCAAACAACATCGCAATTCAACGCAACCTAAAAGCTTGCAACCTACCGCTGCAAGCGACTACTATACTACTCCTACTACACTCGTGGAGAACTGTCCGGATTCCAGAGCGAACGTTACGAGCCGAGTTTAGGCGAGTGTCGTCGGTCCTCCGCTTACGAAAACAGGACTGTTATGCCGATAATCCACCTGTGAAATTGCAACACCTCACAGTGTGGTGTGCAATTGACCTCCCTTTCGCTAGCCATCTTAATTTGGAACGTGTTCAGGTACTAATTAAAACCTCTTATACTCGACGACATAAGCTTCACGGGTATAATTATCGTCTCTCGATGCATTTTCTTCCTTGGAAACTTGGAACTTGAATTACATTGTGATGAGCAAACTGAAAGGACTTCTTTGGTACAAGTATGTGTGAAAATCTCTGCATAATTTCATAATGATAATCGCGCAAGCACTAAGCACATAGTTTCCACCAAAGAGATGAGATTGAAACTGCTTTAATGGCATTCGCAGAGAAATTCGGTAATTGCTTTACATCCTTATTTTCCGCAAAGTGTCGTTGTAGACCGCGAAACCACTCCACTTGGACAGGAGGTTATAACTTCTCTATCCTCTAGCACCGCATTAGGTTGGTTTCTATTAAATTAAACGATAATTGAAGGAACTTTCGTTTCGTCGTCGGAGAAGGAGAATACTGTCCGGTAGCACCTGCGAATTATGCTTTAATAAGCGTATCACTTGAAAGCGCATCCGATAATGGGTGGCTTGAAATCTGGAGCTGCTACCTTTGGTTCGCGCAATTACTACCTTCGGTAGCAGATAATTGGTAATTACTAACTTCTTGTCGGTCCTGGATAGTTCTCGTAGTGCGCGTTGGTCAAAGTCTCTTAACGGACGATTAACCTGGAGCCAGGTAGTACTCGCAAGAGAGAAAGAGAGAGGGAGAGAGAGAGACGGAGAGACTCGATTTCGAAGTTCTGAAAGCAACGAAGCCGCCGAATATGCTGCCAGATATCTATTATAGACTGTGCGAGAGCTAATACACACGCGGTAGGGACGAGGAAGGGGGGGGGGGGGGGCAATGCGCGTATTTCGCCGAAGCATCCTCAAGGATATAGTATAATACGTCCAGCAGAGTCGGATGGACGCGGTTTTCAAAGTTGTCCCGGTGAGACGTCGTTCATTATCATAGCACACCGTGCACAGCAAACTATAAAGTGAAGTTTAATCAAGTTAACCCACATCGAAACGCCAGTTTCTCCTGTGTCGCTCAAGGTGTCATCCGAAGGAAAAGTAATTATTCGTGAACGCGATCGCGAATCACTGTTTACTTCGGCTTCGAATCGAACAGTCAACTTGGTGATCAGGGTTTGGGAGTTGGTTATTCGAGGCGAGGGTGAAACGAGCGTTAGCCAATTCCTCCCTTTTGGTTTCCTTTTTCGTGGGTTTGCGATTTCAGAACGGAAAGGGGCCTGCCGAATTACCGCAAACACGCACGTTGCGACTCACGTGCGCCGGATTCGAATTACCGGGTAATTGCGAATACTTTTCGGATTCGGGGGGAGATTTGGGCTCTACGTCTACGCCTGGTGATTAAGCCATCGTTTTCGTCGAAACGATAATAATGCAGTGACGTTCATGACAGGCGAAAAGCCGAACAGTTTCGATGGTATGGTCGTCTTAGTGAGCATTAGCTTAATGGACAGGCGAAGCTGTTCGTAATTAACAGGGACGTTGGGGGTTGCTTTTGACTTGTGACGATTAGGTCATTAAATGTGAGTTTACGGCAACATAGCTCACCCACAAGTTCAAGCAACACACTTAATTCTCTGTGGAATATCCTTTGGTTTTCCATACAACTATTAACTAGGTTACTCTATGCTCGTAATCTTACTATCAGAATGTATTAGTTACTCAACAGCTGTCTGTAGTATCTCGTTCATGAAAGTTTCAATACGCAGTACATTCGTTCGTAACTACTGCTCTCAATTGCCTGAAATTATGAAAATTTTATTTTGATTTTCTTTTCCAGCAGTAAAAATAGTATATCTAACACGAAATGAATTTAATTTAATTTCATAATTGGAATGGAGTTGCAATACGGTAGAAATATGATTATACGGATGTGTAGCTTCACAGTTTCTGGCTGCCATAAAGGATTAACGTCGATTTGCTATGTCTGTCTGGTCATCGACAATCGTCAAAGTATAGTCACATCTCGTTCGCTGCGATTAATAAAATAGGAGTGGCCAGCAGACACGTTGTCGCGTTGGGGATTGGACTCGAGAGAAAAGGGTGACCAGGGATTCACTGGAAGTGACGATTGACGATAAAAAAATCCTGGGGACAGTGCCTTTATCGCGTAAATTAACTAACAAGGGACATTACCCTACGAGTACACCCCGATCTTAATGAAACTTAGACCACATATAAAGTTCGGAAAAATATTCGACACGTATTTTTCCTTAGGTGCTCATTTGGACTTTTAAGGGTTGAAAATGGGGGTTGAAGTTGGGGGTTGAAAACATATTTTGTTAAATATTTCGAGATCTAAAAGAGATAGGGGAAAAATTTAAATGGCGAAAGTTCATGATTTTTCAAGGCGCACAAAACTGCTATTTTGGATTTTTTCTATACACAATCGTTATTGTTATATTCATATTTTTTATACATTTTGTAATAATTTTAATGGAAAACGTAAAGCAATTTTAATCGCGGTTGGTATACTTGGCGGGCATGTAATTACCAAGAATAGGGATAAAATAGAATTTTTAAATTCCATTTGCAATAAACAATATCGCTCACGCAAATGTGACCGCGATTCGCTTTCCGGGGCATCGAGCTAAACTACTAGTGTGACTCATATTCTCCGTGCAAAGTGTTTTAATAGTTGAATAGCCATCGGGAAATTTTGTACTTACCACAACAAATGGCCAACTGCAATAAATGTTCGTCGAGGGACCCAGGTCATTGTTGTCGGCTGGTGGAGATTGAAGGCAGCGCGCTGTTCCAAAACCCTACCGCTGCGCCCGGCAAGTATGATTAGTTTTCTCTGTTACCAATCCATACTTTACAAAACAGTGCAATAAAAATTATTGCAACGCGACTTTTATTATAATTATTATAACTGTCCTTCTTTCGTATTATATAGCTGGCCCTGAAAAGGGCCTACTAAACCCACTGTAATCAAGGAAATATTCATCCATGATTAGATTTCGTAGGAACTAATAGTTCTACGTCCATAGAAGTGGGCCTTACACCTAGAACATTTTAAAATAACAACATCCCCACACTTTGAGCACTGCAAGTTGTCGACCTAACATTTATGACCTTTGGGAATAACCAAAGGGTCTCCAAAAATTGCAAGTGCCTAATTAATACCTGCAGCCTCCCATCTACAGTAACCAATCAGAGATGTCAACGGAAATGAGTAGGGGAAATTTGGTGTTTGGCATCCTATAAATAGTTCCAGGTTTTCCACTTTTACACTTCTTTCGCCTCCGCATTTGCGACGTTTATCACGACGGTGTATCTGCGATAGTGGTGCGAGCTTTTCCTCAAAACTGTGGCTACAGAGGACGTGTAGGTTTCTAGTGGTAGATCTTCGTCTAGTGCAAGGAGCTATATTCGTCACAATTTATATATAATCCCTCTATTCTATTTTTCTATTTTTTATTCTAATTCTCTTTATTTATTCTATTATACCTATACTACCTATTTTTTAACGATTTACCCGTTCCTAGACTTGTAGTTTTTGCTCTTGCATGTAAATTGGTAGTTTCTCTTTCAGTTAGTCTTCTGTTTATTTTAAATTTTCAAAATGCATGTAGATCCCCATAACATCATAAGTATTCTGATAGATTCATATAACTACCAACCTAATCTTAATAAGCATGCTGTCGATCAATGCATCATTGATCGATATCGGGCAGCCGGTTATATTGATATCGAGACCCAGCAAGAATTAGTTTTCGATGACACGATGCATGAACAAGAATTGATATCGGCTGACAGTGGAGAAAGCAGTGCGGATGAGAGCGTAGAGGAGGTATTGTCAGACCAATCGTCACCAAGCAGTAGCCCTTGTAAAGAAACGAAAGAAGATGACATACCATTGGATTATAAGAAGAGTGCAGTGGATTTCTGGAGAAGTGGAAGAACAGGACCAAGGAGCCTGAAAGTCGTGCAACGCCGATTTAGAAAAGTGAAAACGCGAAGACAACTTTACACGTGGCAAAACTGCATACGGCGAGGTGGATCGAAGATAGTAAAATTAAGAAAAATACGGTCAAATCTGCTTAACAAGTTCATCGAGGCGCGCAATAGAAGAATTAATGTGCACGACATAGATCTGAAACGCTGGGCATTACAAGAAAGTGCAACCGTGGATGTGACTGGTTTTTCTGCAAGCTCGAGGTGGCTGTGGAAGTTTAAACAGGAACACAATATAGTGTCTCGAAAAACAACGAAGTTTGTTACACGAAACTATTGCGCGCAGCTCCAAGATATTCAGAAGTCCGCGGAAACATTTGTGCAGGAGACTCAAAATTATTTTCGAAGCCACGGAGAAGAAAACATCTTCAACAGTGACCAAAGTGGGTTTCAGCTTGAGATGCACTCGGGAAGAACATTGTCTTGGAGAGGAGAGAAGAAGACCGAGTCATTAATACAGAGTG
The DNA here is from genome assembly GCA_963989405.1 of Trypoxylon attenuatum. Taxonomy (NCBI): domain Eukaryota; kingdom Metazoa; phylum Arthropoda; class Insecta; order Hymenoptera; family Crabronidae; genus Trypoxylon; species Trypoxylon attenuatum. Next base: position 27,183,847 of record OZ022489.1, read on the forward strand.
CGGGGTCAATGACTCATAGTTACACCATTCAACCGACGGTGTCCGCGGACGGCAAGCTTCTTTCACCTTTGTTTATCGTTCTAAAAGAAGCAGCAGGTGAATTCGGTCCGCGAGTTCGCGAAAATATGTTTCGGGCCGGGAATATTTATGTGACTGCGTCGAAATCCGGGAAATTAACGAAAGACCATCTAACAACGTGGTTCGAGCAGGTATATTTTCCTAGTGCGCCGCGAAAATCGATTTTATTATTAGATTCGTGGAACGGTTACAGTGCCAATTTGATTAAAGATGCTACACCGCGAAATAAATCGGTAACCGTATTAACAATTCCGAAGCATACGACGGGTCTCATTCAACCACTAGACGTGTTCGGGTTTCGCGTATGGAAAAATTTCATGAGAAAGATATCAGATATCGCGATAATGCAGGATTTCGATTTTACTTTACACGCGCGGGATAATATTATAAAAATACAATCGCTCATTCATAATCAGTTTTCCGCGCCGCGTTATAAAAATATGTTCAAATACGCTTGGTTTCAGTGCGGGTATACCGAAATTAAGCCTCCACATTTCGAGAATCCAGTGGAGTTTTGTTTTACAAACATCGGCAACTTGAAGTGCGCAAAGTGTGGGGATGTTGTTATTTTAAAATGTTCATGGTGTAAGGCCCACTTTTGTTTTGAACACTTTGTTCAAGCTTATCATTACTGTGAATTGTACATAGAATAATAGTTTCAGTATATTTATAAGGTAATCCATTCAGCTTCTTGCAGGTTTTCTTCTTGCGCGTTGCAATAATTTTTATTACACTGTTTTGTAAAGTATGGATTAGTAACAGAGAAAACTAATCATACTTGCCGGGCGCAGCGGTAGGGTTTTGGAACAGCGCGCTGCCTTCAATCTCCACCAGCCGACAACAATGACCTGGGTCCCTCGACGAACATTTATTGCAGTTGGCCATTTGTTGTGGTAAGTACAAAATTTCCCGATGGCTATTCAACTATTAAAACACTTTGCACGGAGAATATGAGTCACACTAGTAGTTTAGCTCGATGCCCCGGAAAGCGAATCGCGGTCACATTTGCGTGATCGATATTGTTTATTGCAAATGGAATTTAAAAATTCTATTTTATCCCTATTCTTGGTAATTACATGCCCGCCAAGTATACCAACCGCGATTAAAATTGCTTTACGTTTTCCATTAAAATTATTACAAAATATATAAAAAATATGAATATAACAATAACGATTGGGTATAGAAAAAATCCAAAATAGCAGTTTTGTGCGCCTTGAAAAATCATGAACTTTCGCCATTTAAATTTTTCCCCTATCTCTTTTAGATCTCGAAATATTTAACAAAATATGTTTTCAACCCCCAACTTCAACCCCCATTTTCAACCCTTAAAAGTCCAAATGAGCACCTAAGGAAAAATACGTGTCGAATATTTTTCCGAACTTTATATGTGGTCTAAGTTTCATTAAGATCGGGGTGTACTCGTAGGGTAATGTCCCTTGTAAGTCGATACACGACGTCGCTTTTCCAAGCACTCTTACTCTGAATCGCGCGTCCTGCGACTATTTAATCCAGGATGCACGGGAGGTACGAGAAAGAAGTGGTATTTGTTCGCTTTGCACTCGATTAAAGGCCAACTTCCTGAGTATAGCAAGGATGCAGGAGTACAGAGCCCTTGAGCGACTTTCTCCGCGGGCTTCATTGCCAATCCTCGTGACGACTCGGCCGCGCGGGCCTTTTGTCGGGCTCGCTCGATCGTGAAGCCTCCATATTTGAGAATTAAACGGCTTTAATCAGCGATGTGAAGACAGACGCTCGCCTTCCGTAATAAGCCGGGCTCCAACCCCGTCCGGCTGGACGAGTCAGCTTTGTTATCAGCTCTTAGCCCATTCTTGTCCTTCGCACAATGCACGGCCACTGCTTTTCTCCGGGGATCGTTCTCTCACTCTCTCTCTCTCTCTCTCTCTCCATCTGTCTTTCCTCTTTTCTCTTGGCCTCTTTTCCGCACTTGCCGAGCTCGGTTCATACTTTGCCCACTTCTTTCGGCACTCCCTCTCTCTCTCTGAATATTCTCAGAAAATCCCAGAATACTGCACTTTTTCTAAAGCGATAATTCTCGTTTTAGTAAGCAAATTTAATTTAGCCGCTTTCCTGAGTTTATTAGTTTCGTCTACTGGGAAAACTGTAGGAACTATTGATTCGATTTGACGATTCCGCTAAGTGATTCTTCCCACAAATCAGTTTTTGTTTGTAATCAGGTTTTCAGAATACCAATTTATAATGCTATCTTTATGATTTAATAAAGAAAATTCCTCGTTAAATGCGCGATTCTAGTGAAAGAATAATTGTTAGTAACGAGAAGATAACCGCAAGGAATCAGTTGCAAAGCCGCAACGTTTAACGGGGTGTCAGCCTTAACCAGAAGGAATTAGGGAAGGAAGAAGCATAGGAGGTAGAAAAGGCGCGACGCTGGGAACCGCGAGGCCCAAAGTGCTAGCCGGAAACCAACGAAAAGGCGACTCAAAGAGCCGGGTTACCAAATGTTAATTGTTTCGTACTAATTAAATGACCTACTTAAGAAGGGAAATTGCGGAGTCTGTCATTCGCGCGGTCTTCTGGGTAACTTCTCGCCTCTCCCTTGGCGACGAGTGGTGAGATTCTTGGAAAGGAGGAGGATGGCTGCGGTCTGGTGGTTATGAGACTCGAGCTTGACGAAGGAGTATAGCGAACATTTGGATAGAAGAGCCAGCTTTGGCTCTGTGCTGCTGTATCCTAAAATTCCGGGACATTGAGCAGCGGCACCAGCTAATGGGACATTTCCGAAAACGACTAGCCCCTCGAGACTTCGTACAGCAGGAGTACAATCGGGTCATGATTCATTGCCTATCGGAAAGCCATCGCGACACGCGTTTCGACATCAAAATAAAATATCCTTCCATTTCTCTTCACTCTTTCCGGAAATTAAAACGCTTGATGAACGATCGTGTGTTGTTTTACACCCTGTACACACCCAGTGCATACGGCGTTTCGGGACGTGGTTGAAAGCGAGAGATTTAGCGTCTTTTGTAGTGTTCTTAGAACCTGCGTATTGTACGAAGCGATACGCAAGTATAAATGGTACTTCTAAACAGCATGGGCTAAGATACAGAACAAATTTCGAGATTTCAAGCACGTGTAATATTCTTTAAATCTAAAGAAACCATTGAATTTCGTCTGTATGATAAATCAGAGTATATGATCCACAGATTGATCAATATTATCAAAAATGATTATTTTCCTTTATTTTAAAGTCCCGCAGCTTGTTTCAGTATGTATAATACAATTAGTTTCGGAGTTACAAGGTGTTCTCAACTATGAGCCGGTAGCGGAATAACAGACACGGTGGCGTGTCTATCTAATACCTGTCGAGTAAGTCGTTAGGTCAAGCAGAGTAAACACAATACTAGTACTAGTACTAGTACTATAGTGCTAGTACTATGTAGCGGTAGATAAACGCTTTCCTCGCAAACTTCCTGTGTTGAAATGAGCAGGGAGTCGTATCAAACATGTGTTATAGACAGAAGTAATACTCCTCTGATGAACACGTGCTGCAAATTGAAAATTAATATATGCATTAAAATGTTCTCGCTTCATTTGACGAATATTACACGTTCCGGAAATTTGGTTGGAATTTTTCGAAGCATTTGGTACGTATTATGTATAGAGTGTCGATCGATAGGTATCATATTTCTACTGCGATTTATTGTCCGAGATAAACGGAGCTAGCCGGCCATTGCAACTTTATGCAGAAACGACAATCCGTCTGTAAAGGTCCTTTATATCGCTCTGTCACTGCTGACCTGGTTTCTCTAATCCCTCGGTGACCGGATTACAGATCTGTTCAGTTATCAGTCGATAACCTAAGCAGCTTCGTCTCTGATTAAACCAGCTGTGTCTGATATTTCTGACAATTTCAAAATCCAATCGGACACGAACTTATCAGTGAAATAATAAAATTTCTTGTTTTTTTTTCTCCTCCCTTCATATCTGCCCTTCTATCTTCCGATGGGAGCATACAGAAATTTTATACAGAATCATTCCATGTGAAATCGATCAGCTTGGTTAGTTACGTGAGGAATTTTGATAAAATGGAAATGCATTCGAGCCATCAGTTTTGTGCAATTCGAATATATCTGAAAAATATCTAATTGTAGAATGGGCTGGGTTCATCAGTTTTCGTAAAAACGGTCTGTTCGAGAATTTGTAAAAACGTGGGAGTATTAGGAATTGTACCGAAGCGATTCATTTTTCGGTTATGATATCGCGTGTTAAAAACAGCCGGACAAATTTCTGAAAAATACCAAGATAAAAGTCTGTTTCTCAAGAATAACTGTTCAGCTTTGCAAACTTATCAATTCTCTATTTTTTAAACAAATTTCAATCAGAGAGTTGCATCCTCAAATTGAACCTCTCAGCACGGAAGCATCGGACCATAAATCCCGGGAATAATACACGAAACTGAGCGACAACAGAACCACCACCAACTTTCCCACAAACAATTCGCGTTCCGCGAAGGGAATAAGTAGAAACAACTGGTCCGCGTGATTAAGAAGTTGTCAGAAGCTTCATGGGAAGTTCTGGTCTCAAAGTGATACATATACCAGGATAATGCATTTACTTACGCGGTAGAGCATACTATGCGTAATGCTCATCTCGAGCACTTCGACAAGGAGGAACCTCATTCCAAGATGCAACGTAAGTAAGTAGCACATACTACTTACTTGCGCTCGAGTTTTGCAAAATCTAGGTCAGGCGGCCGGAAGTTAACGCGAGAAATTTGACTCGGGGCCAATCCGCGAGTAAATCACGAGAAGCTGAGAAGCATTGGGCGTTCTCGTGCTGGCTGGATCTGGTGCATAGTGACGTAGCTGGTTTCCTCTCTCTCTCTCTCTCTCTCTCTACGTTTCTCTTGTCGCCAGTAAATCAAGGCTTCGACGTCGACGGCGATCGCATAATACCATCGTCCAGCTGATTTCCGGGAGCACCAGTATAATCCAGTGAATAATGAAAACATTATCAGGCCCGACAAAGTGTGCTCCCTCGTTCTCTCTCTCTCGCTCGTAGCTTGGGCACGAACGGAGCGCAGGTGGGTGGCGGAGCACTTTTTCGAGCTAGCTAGATGCCGATGGGAGGTGGAGGCGTCCCCAGATACATTGTCGTGTCGGGCAATGAAAAATTGCCACAGATTTCCCGGTGGGGAAAACTGCTGGCGCACCAACGCGTTCGTACTCTGGGTACATCCACTTCCAGAAGTCTCAGAACGTCTGTGCTTCTGATGATTCAATGATCGTCAGACTGCCACTGTAACATCTTTCAGAGTTATATTAGAAATTTCTTGCTGGATTTAAATTTCTAATCGAATGTTGTGTTTATCTAATTTTTTTTTAGTAATGCAACATTCATCTAGCAATAGAAAAACATACGCAACGAATATTGTTGCTAGAAAATATCACTGAAACCTGGTATAAAATTTAGATTCTGGAAGAATGTTTTTTGGCGCAGGATACTCATATCCATAACTTTTACATTCATATGCATGCTGATATTTGTATTCATATCGATAACTCTACTGTATTCATTCGTGAAAAAGTGAGTAATCAATCACTGTGAATAAAATGACGGATGGATAGAAATAATTCTCACTTTTAATGATGTTTGGAATGTAAATTTATTCTTACACATTTTACGAAATATGTACAAATAGTGCATTTGTTTGCAAGTTTTTTTTCTGTCTCCTTAAGAGACATATTCCCATTAAAAAATTCATAAATCAACCGAAAAACGTTCGACGAATAATAGAAAAATTGCTCTTACATTTTACAAATTTTTAAATGACATTTTAAAATAGTATTTAGTCACCGAATGAGCATTCCAATGCTTGTGAACTGGGATGTACGCGCCTTTTCGTCAGGCCACATCGTTCCTGCTCGGGGAAAATATAGTAAAAACGAAAATGAGTGAGTGAGATGGCCTGGGAGAAGAGGACGAGCAGCAGTAGGCAGAACAAATAGTATTGGATAAATCAGCGAGCTCTCTGTCGCGTTCATTTAAAAACTCGGTGGTTGCACGCACGTGCGTGAAACGTGCCGGCCAACCCTGCTCGCACATCCCTGTGCCACTGACGGATATCCATCCAGAGCACATCCATTTTTGACGGTGATTTATGTTGCCCTCCGAAAAAGTCAGTCCACTCTGCCATGCCGTTGATCGCTTTCTTTCCCAATGGAGATCCACCGATTTAGTTTATCTCTCGTGATTACGCGGAACTCGAAACATTTGAAACAACTCACTATTTCAGGAAACGGATATTAATTCTCTCTAGTTTTATGCCCAACTATCTTTTAAATGTATGGAATAAAAAATAGCTAAACGTTGCAAATACATAATATTGTTAAACTATGCAATGAAAGCAATAAAGGCAATTACTTACGTAATTACTTATGAACGATACTCAAACTCATTGTCAGTAAGAATAATTTAAAGTGGAAAGAGTTATAAAGTTTCTACTTCAGTCAGATGGACTACTTTAAAAACACCGAAGCAGAGTTTAGGAATCTCCGAGAGATTTACTTAAATATTCCAATTATAAGTAGATTTGCCAAGTTATTACAAAATTATTTATAAAGCTGCGCTAATTGCAGAAATAGAATTCTCGGCAAAATACGAATGACGAAACGGTCAACACGTTAAATCGTCGTCTAGTAGAGTCATACTTCTCTCGGAGCGAATTGCAATCGAGGGAGCATAAAATCGTCGAAATTACTCGGCGTGAATTCGATAGAGGAACCGGAAGCGCGATATGCCAGCACCTTCCTCCTTTATTCGGTGGAACCCGCAGTGGTTGGTCGGTAGTCGCTCGGTAGTAGCAGAGTGATCCGCGGTGCACTCGACTTTATTTGATTTCGAAACTCAGCGTGGAGCGCGAAAAACGGAGCACTGCTCGGATGATTGGCCGAACGTGCCCGGGATTCGATCGGGCAGATTTTCCTCGAGTGGGTCGGCCTCGAATCCATGCGTGTGGGTGCATATGCGTAGGACAGAAGTATCTCGTCATTGGGATCTGTTGCGCACGATATTAATTTAACGGGCAAGTAGCGAGTAAACAAGCGAACTAGCTTTTCGTTGGACGCGTCAACGGGCCCGTATATAAATTTCGAGATTTTAGCGATAGCCGAAGCAAAAAGCGAACGACGTGGTAGAAGCAGTAGCAAAAGCAGAAGCAGGAGAAGCGGAGCCAGCGCCCGGGAATAAGGAAAGTTTCACCGAAATTCGTTGCTGCCTCTAATGAAAAGGTAACTCCGCGCGGGATTCGAGCTCTGCGGACGATGCCCGCAGCAAACTTTCCTCGATATACATTCTGCAGTGTTCGGATTATGGAACTTTATCGTTTTCCGCGCCAACAAATTCCACCGTATAATTGAATCCGCGCTAACCCCCCCGACTGCAATCATTAGGACGAGCTACAGGCTAGCAATCGGAAAACACGCGGCTCTGTCATTCAGTGGGAATCCAAAGAATCTCGTTGATTCTCTCATCCTTTTGACTTCCGGTATCCAAGAGTCATCGATGTAATTAATTTCAATTACTCCAATGATAATTCCGGATTAAGATGACCAATTTTAATATAAATTCCAATACATACTACAGGAATATATAAGCAATAATAATTAATAAGTCTCAATATATTCTCCCACACTGCATCTTCAATTAACCGCACGCGCGAATCAGAAGTATCGTATCGATAGTACGGTTTACTGGAGAATTCGTATTCCGAGGAGGTTTTAATTAAGGAAATTGAAATAAAGGAGGAAACGCAGTAACGTTCGAAGGGTAGATTCCGTCGGTTAGTATGCGAAGCAACAAAATAACCAAAGGGATCGTTTGGGCTCAGCAGCCCGTCTAAAAAGACCACGGTAATTGTTGTTTTATGGGAGGTAATCTCTAGTCGGTTGGTGCTCGATCGAGGTCGGAATGACGAGAGGCAGAGTCTGAGGCTACGATTGCGGCTTAAGGTAAAACCGAATGGTAACCAGGGAGAACGGAGCCGCATAGGCATACATAACGCAGATTAGGATCGACTCTGTCTGGTGCACGCATGCCGCGCGGGATCATATCGGCTAATTGAATTGTCTCTAAGGCTGGATCGTGCGCTAAGGAATCCAGCTCGCGGCCTGAACCAAGGCGCAACGCAATGTTATCATTGGGGAATCACTGGCAATCTCGCCGCGCAACGATAAGTGCACCCTTGTTATCGTTACGCGGCGATGTAATGAGAAAGAAAATAGCACGGCCCGCGAAATCATGCGGATAAGATCCTCTGCATTGGCTAATTAAAACCCAGCCCCAGTTTGCTTAATCACACTTTTATCTATTGTTCCTTGGTTATTGCTCGTTCCTACGGTATATTCTCTCAACTGTTTACAATTTCTACAATTGAAAGATTTATCCTCGAATTGAGGTAATTTTTAACATCTTTCTTAATCGCTGCTGTAATTGATTTGTATTTTAGAATCTAGTAGTGATTTTATTGTTCTAGTATATTTGATGTCTTATTGATTTTATTCAATTTTTCGTATTTTGTAGTGTTGTTCAAAGCATTAAAGAGTTTTTGCTTAGGAAAAGCAGTAGCGTAGAGATTCGTAATGCTGAAGGGCAGCTTCTCGCGATGAAATTGTTTACAGTGTTAGGAAAATCGTGAAGCTGGGGTTGAGGGCGCGGCCCGAAATGTGCGGCATAATGCTCCACTCTGTAGTCCGCGCACGAAGCGCTGAGGCTATTGTTAACAAGGCCCACGGTATTTCGGCAAGCTGTGGAAGCTTATTGTGAACTTTATGCGAAACTATTTATCAATCTAAACGCACCGATATTAATTCTCCTGGAACTCATTATAGTTTATAATGACCAAACTTTAACATAATTACCCACAGAAGGCGATAAAATACCTTTCGCCCGGAAGTGCGTCACGGAAACATAATGCTGGTGATTTTAATCAATGTTTAAATATTTCCCTTCATTTAACTCCGCGGCACCTGGCAAGCATTAATTTGCATTATGAAAGGAATGTGATCTAGATGTTAGATGGCTATTGTGGATAGATATTAATAAAAGTAGACAAGAAGAACAGAAGTTTTCTTCCTTGCAACTAACATATTTTTCCATGTGTGTACTTGTCCCGGCAACGAGTAAACGTGTCGTGGTATCCCGAAAAATCGTTGCGCTCTCAAAAGGCGTCCAATTTGGTAGGTTTCCGACGTGAAGTACCGTGCCAACAAATCGCTTCAGGCGAATGCTTTTAAATTAATGTGACGCGCAGTGAATTAATTCCCTCTTAAATTAACGCTATTATGTTCGCCTGCGATTTTCAATGAAATTACGCTTTAACGCAATACAGAGGTACATATGTGTATATACACCACGCACGCGAAGACAAGCGTGCATGGGTGTATATATGTGTTGTGACCAGCCGTGAACGGGAGAAAGGGAGGAAAGTGAGAGAGATTTCGAACAGGCCGTAATGGCCATTCATTTTTTATATTGATTGCGGCCACCTTAATTATTCTATCACGGATCCACGGTGTTTACCCTGAAAGCACTTCGCCGGCGAATCGCTTGGCGCGGACGAGTGCGCGCGGTTGCATAAATTATTTTTTGTTGCCTTCACGCATGAGGGTGCACATTGTCGCGTAATAGCCTTTGACGTCCAATGATATTTTGCCCGCGATTAAATATTTGTGCGTGGCGCGCTGGATTCACCGTGACTCGTTAACACTCGATAATTACATCGTCGTCATCACACGACCCGAAGCTTCTCCTCGGAGCTGATCGACCGAGAAAGTATACCGATCTATTGGCAGGTCATCCTCATGATCGATGAACTACGAATTTATTATTTCCATTCGATTTAACTCTCTATAACCAGAATTTTTTTCAAAACGAAATAGCAATTCGTATGAAATATAATTATTATACCGTCACCTTCACATACGATTTAAAAACTCCATTTACGATTTTAACGAGTTTACTAAAAAATATTATTCCATTAAAGAATAGAAATAAAGTTAAAAATACGAATCGATGAATACGTGACTTTAAAGTCATATGGACAGTTAAAGGATTAAAGTGACCACGGTCGAAATTTGAAAATACGCCCCTAGCAGGGTTGAACCCTGTGGACTCACGTTGCTGCGGCTAGGATAAAAACAAGCGATAATTATTCCGGGTTACGCGTGCTAGCCACTAGCTTCCTCTCACTCTGCTTTCTCTCTTTCTTTCACGCTCTGTTGCTCTCTCGCTTTTCTGTTTCCTCTCGTAACCGATTTCCGCTGGACATCCGGCGCACGTTGCTAGCTACTGGATCACGCGCGCACCTGGCACGCTTCGTGATCCAGCTCGCGACATTTTCATCCCCTTGCCGCGCCACTCCTATCCTTTCTCTCGGCCGTTCGCTCTCCGTCACGAAACGGCAGCACGGTCATCGCACGGAGTGGACGTAGCACAGAGGGAGTTTCGCGTGGAAAGCGCTCGCTTTTACCAGGACACATTCGCAGTACAATACAGCATAGATACGTGTCTAGGGATGTGCGTCCCCTTCCGCATGATCGCAATGAAATTCCGGTAACGCCGTGCTCGGCCGGCGGCGCGCAATAAAGGCTGCCGAAAAATATGCGTTTTCTGACGGCTGAAGAGGGTGACGAGAAAACCTTTGGAGAATGTGAATGCGCTCGTGGTGATTCAGTTAATTTTTAACGGGAGAAACAGAAGAAGGAGGGATGGGAGACAGCCGCTGGCAGATTTCGTGCGGTCCACTGGTCAAGGTGTATGGAAAGCCGTGTTCGCTGAAAATCTGCGGAAAAGGGCGAACCCTGTGCCGAAGCTGGGTTCCTGGGTGCCTGGGAGCACGTAAACCTAAGGGCTCCAGGGCGAAAGAGGCTCGGCACCGCCCGCGGGTGTCGGGGTGTAAGGGGCGGTGGAGAGCGTTTGTTGGTGGATGTCGTTCGCTATTGAGGGCTGCGGGTACCAGGGGTCATGAATGCTTGTCAACGGTGAGATATGATGCGTGGATTACCCCCGCGGCCTCCAACCACCCTCCTACCACCCTCCGACCACCCTCGGAACACTCGAGTGATGCTGCACCCTGGTCCTGCTCGCCCCTTTGGCCCGGTGTCTCCTTTGCCGTCTCTCTCGATCTCGCGCACGCTCGCTCCCTCATACTTCAATCTCGTCCTGCGAGCCTGGATCCTGCCAGGCCACTTGGCATCGTGGCGCAAATCTGTGGCAACCCTGGCGATTTTTTTACGCTCAAAACTTCGCGAATCCCACATTTTCGCTGGTGCTTACGATGTTTATCATAGTTTATTGACATCCTGCGTACGCGGCATTAGTTATTCGACATTCGAATGAACAATGTAATACTGCACAAATTCATTTAACGAGTAAAAGTTAAATAAAAAGTTGTTACGAGTAAAAATGAGGAGCGGAAAAGAAGCACACGGGAAAAAGCAAAATATGAGAAATTAAACTGAATAATGTATATCGATTTCAGGATTTCAATTGTGTTTACATTTGATAAACATGTTTATTTTATAAAATTAGCATTGCATGGTTCGCGTGTATGAGAATGTAACGAGGTAGTTTGGGACAAAGCGAGAATTAAGGCAAAGCCGCCCGAAGCGGTGACAGTCGCGCATAATACAACTACGCTACGAATTGAAATCTGTTTTTTTGCAGGCCGTATCAGATTTTACCCCGGCCAGGTTTTATCACTTCGCGTATTCACTGTTTCTCTGCCATAATCAGCCACGACCTATTCAATAATGAAGGTTTCACAGTAACAAGGACGGGGCGTTTTCACGCGAGTATTGTTTTAAAAATAGCTTACGCGTACTCGTTTACATGCAAATGGCCGGGAGCCCGATAGAGTCACCGAGTCGAATTGAAATTTCGCAATTGTAAACATCGGCGAGTTGAGCGTATAATAACTGGAATGTCATCGATTGCCCACCGATTACAATGAGTTAGTCGAATGAAATGCAAATAGCTGCTGGAATATCGAACCAGCAGGTGTTGTCGGAACTGACGATTCAGCCGTGAGTTTCGGCTCGCGGATTAAGGAAACTCTCGCTCTGACAATCGTTCACAGTGTCGACGATGTCGTTGACGCGACATTGTCGTAGTTGACGGCAGTGGCGGCACAACGACAACGATTCAATTACTGCGCTTTCTCTCGCAAATTCCCCTCAGCGCGGTGTGGTGCGGCGTGGCGTGGCGTCGCGGAACGCCGTCGATCCTATTTCACGTCTTTCCGCCTATTCATCGCGAAATACTTGTCGCCAAGCGTCGCATACGTGTGCACGAGGGCGCCGGGGAAAAAGGTTTCCTCTTGTAAGACGAGAGGCAAACCTGCCTGCTTGCCTCCCTTCCTTTTTCCCCTCCGCTGGCATCCCCATAGCCTGGCCACCCCTTGCTACATATCCCTCTCGTGCTTCGACAGCGTCCCTTGCTCGCTACCCTCACTACTTCGTCTTTCTTTTGCCTCCTCTCGCTTTCTCTATCGTTCGTTTCCTTCCCTCTCTATTCGGATATCACTGCACTCTTTCCCTGCAGCGGCTTTAAGGTCTTCTCGCAGAGCCACTTTCCGAAAGACGCATTAGAAATACCGGCGAAACAGGCCAAAGAGGGGACAAGCAGCCCCCGAAATTCGAGGAGAAGTAAATATACGCGAGAATGCGACGTCAGGCATTGAAGATCGAGCTGAATCCTGGAAAACTCGCCTGAGAGAGTCTACGAGTCTCGGTATCGTGGAAGAAGAGAGAAATACAGGAAGAATGAGGGTTCGAGAAAGGGAATAGGGATGGGAAGAAAGGTAGAGAGGGTATATTGGCGAGAGTAGCGACTAGTCGGCGAGAAAAGGAGCATCGCCAGTGAACTTAGTAGTCGAGGAACGTCGACTCGTAGAGAGAAAGGTTGCCGCGCTTGGACGAGTCGCCAAGGAAGGCTTTCCATCAGGCAAATTGAATAGCATTTGCAGGCTGTTTCACCAGTAAACAGGCGGATGATAGATGATAGCTGGGTTAGTGTCGTAGGTGTTCTTTCACCTGGAATACAATCCAGTCGGTCTTTTGCACCATCCACGATTTCCACCCCCTGGCCCATAGTTTCCTTCGCTACAATCACCCTTTGCCTCTTTGCTCGCTCTGTTACCACCTTTGCGGTGCTAGTGGGCCTTTCTGCTCTTCTGCCCAGCCGCTGGTGGCTGCCACCGCGCCTTGACACCCTCGAGATAATTCCGTAAGCGATGGCTTGACTTATCGCAACGTGTTATCGCTCGCGCACCATTCATCACGCCGCCGCAAAAAATCTAACGACCGGCTGAATCGATTCTACCGAGCGACACTGTATTGTGCTCTCGCTTGTGACTTTGCCTGCTGGAGAAATAAACACGATTCCCTTCTCGATTTTCGACTGTTTTTGAAGAAACAGACTAGGAGTGATTTTTTTAGAAGAATGTATGCGCTTGACTTGTTATTAGCTGAATCATAAGTGGATTGGTATCCGTTCGATAGATAGATTTTCTGATTCGTATCTGCAAATGAAACATTTTACAAATACGATGCTCTTTATATTGCATTAAATAGCCATTCGACAGGCCTGAAATATCATCTTTTCTCATTAATCGAGTATTTTATTTCCCAATGTTTGGTTCCACTGTTATTTCGTTTCGCATCGATTCCAGCCGATATTATAATGGAAAGGATAATTCTCATTTCAATTTTGCTTCGGATTATTCGTGCCGAGTGCAATTTTGCGGAAGAGCACCGGCTAAATCTGTTTTTCATTCTGGCGGCAAACGAACGAGAATCGTGTGAAAGGTTTCGCTGATTGCAAGTTTGGTTCAAGTGTCTGACCCATTATGCAACATTGTCGAAAGGCGACACATACTATTTGATCGATTTACAATTATAATGCAGCGGCGACTTACCCAACGACTCGTCAATTCGAAACTGGGACATTTTGATCGTTGAATTGGATCATCCTAACCAAAGCGGATAATTAAAAGCCACGTTATCGTTGCATTAGGTTGCATTAACGCCGTACCACTACCGCGAGTTTCGACTCGAAGGGAGCATGCACCAGGAACCTAGATCGTTCGGAACTTCATCCTAATCTTACGTAATTGTTAATTGCAGCTTACCACCGACCCTAGTAATCTTAGCCGCGCTCGCCAGTCGCGCGCGGCTATCTCATTAGCTAATTACGGCCGATTCATCCGTTCATCCCACTCAACCGGCGCGCACTCTAATTCGAATTACACGGCGAGTCAGAAGTCCACTTAAACAAATCACCGTTGAACTGGCGCAAAATGAAAATTGCATTAGCAATCGCATGCCGTTGGATTATGTTGTGACAAAACGTTCGGTGCAACGTTGATCGACCAACGAGAACTATTTTTGGCGATTAGTTGTTTCAACCGTGAATCATAAAAGCCATTCGCGATTTCAGCGAGAAGAGGCTCACTGTCAGGATGGAATACGAGACAGCTCATAAGACACTTTTACGATTCTATTTTCTGTTGAGGTCATAATGCTCGAGAAAGTTGTTCTTTCTTGCTGCTTAATTAACTGTCAGTCGCAGGTGCAGTTCAATCTTGAAATTTATAAGGGCTGACAGCGAGCAGCTTCTGTAAAAATTTAACCCATTTCCAAGGGAGCTTGGTGCGCCACTGAATAGCGAATACCTTGGTATACCCTAGCTGGATATGCTGGAACGAATCGATCGATCCTTGGGTCATTAAGGGGTGCGCACCCCTCGAGACGTAGATCATAGCTAGTCATAGAGAAGACTCAGCGACTGCTGCGCCAATATCCGTCCCTCCTTAATTACTAGGAAAACGATATTCTTTCGGGATCGTCACTTGCGGTCTTGCCCCTTGTGCAGACTTTATCGAAAGCAATTTAGTAAGATACCCTAAATATGAATAATAGTAATAAGCAACTTATATTAAAAGTAATCATAATATTTCTTAATTTCTATATTTTACTACATATGAATAGAGCGACAGGAAACAAAGTCTAAATGTGGTTATAAATTCGTGAATAATTATGTATAGAATATAATGTGCAAAGTATAAATTAGCAGACGCAAATTAAAGTAACTTAATTTAGTGACAGTCAATAATGTTTAAAACACAATATTCAAATATTCGAATAATTTCTGATATTCTCTTTACGCTTAAACTGTGATGCTCTTACTTTTTTTTATATTAATTGTCGTTAATTTGAAAGACTTTTTGTTTCCATTGCTTTATAAAAGCTCTACTTTGACCGAATAAATTGATTAAACTGCATGCGGAATATTTTGCTATATCGAGTTTCATTGTGGTGGAAACAGCAGTCTTTTGCTATTAGCGCATAATTAAATCCATTCTGCGAGAGCGAAGCAGTTGATTCGTTGAGAGGATCGTTGTAGAGGGTTTGAAGCACATTTTTCTCCTAATTGCGAGGGAAACCAAGAACTCTAGAAACTCCCGCCGCCGCCGTGGAGTTACGGAAAGTACTTATGCGAAAAGCGAATAGCGCGATATCTTTTTCATGCGGCACATATACGCGGTACGGATGCATCTCGAAATAGTGTTTATGCAGGGTTGCGGCCGTGCGGACATAACGTATGCATGAACGTGTTGAGTTATACTGTAGCCTCCTATGAAATAACCATACAGCGAAACTTGATAACACACTTTCTATCTAAGACGTGCAACGGCACCCGCACCTACGTACTTTCTTCCATTTACGAGGAACTTTTGTAATACGTCAAATTTTTCTTCGACTCTCCGACAAAGTCCTCCGGAAAACCTCCACTTTTCCTAGCTCCCCCAATATTTCTGTATCCATAATGCACACGCTTTTGACGTCTTTGCCTTTCCCGAAGAAGCATCCACATGAAATGCGTGCGAAAATATTATTGGTATTATCGGGGTACTGTTACCGAGATACTTCATGATTCATGCCTCTTTATGATACTTGGCCAATTTGTGTTTTACGAGGGACTCTTCGCGCTCGCGCTCGAGAAAGAATAATTAATAATTCACCGAGGGAAAAGTGTACGAACGTCAAAAATCTTTACGGCATACACTTTACCGTGCGAGTTTTTCAAGAGGCTCTCCTAGCTCGTAGACGATCTCTCCCTTGATGCGACTAGATTCGTAACGAGCAGACGTGGAAATTAAGCGACCGGAATAAAAAGTCACGTTAAATTGTTAAAAGAAGCGGTAACTAGGCTGCCAGAGGAAGTCGCAACGTCCTAAGTAACGTTGGTACGAATTTTCCGACGAAGTTTTCTTCATTGCTTAATTATAAAAGTTGTTCATAATGCTAGGGCCCTATGGGAGCGCGGGTAGCACTGGAAGACTGCCTCCATGGTAATTCCCAAATTAATTAAAAGAAAAGTCCCCCCTGTTCCTCGACACCCGCTGTGACACCTTCTTCCCACCCTTTTGCTATGACCCAGAGCTCGTGAAATGAAATCGTGTGCGGCGCAGACTGATACTATGTTTTTTTGTTAGTTCAATCTAAAGGAAGTTTGCTCTGCCGTTTACTGAAAATTAAAACACTAAACAATGACAACATTTTGATTCGACTTTTACTTGATCATATTCTGTTACTCTGTTACTAATAATGGTTTCTTAATCTTATTGTTTCAGGTGAGTATTACGAGCAAATTGCACACACCATCTACAATCTCCAGTAATTCCTGCCAACTGATTTGGTGAGTTTACGAAACACTGGTTTTAATTTGGTATCCTCGAAAGTAATTTAGAATCTCAAGAGTTCACCGATCCAAAGTGCCGAGACTTCGCGATCGTGCTAACGGCTGTTTTTTGCGAAGAGCGTTGCCCGATAATTAAGAGTTAATTTACACGCGAATTTTTAAACCGATAACAAAAGTGGCGTTCCGAGTCGCGCAGACATGGCATCTCGAATACGAGGAGGAAAGCACCGCTCTCGCGGTGCATAGGTGTTGCACTCGGGGTGATGGATGTGTGCGTCAGTCGACGACGAACGTTGGCAGAAGGGGGTCGATGAGAACGTGGACGGAGCAGACGCCGGTTGTAAGAGATCGCCGAGGTGGTCAACCAGTCTGTGACTGCGTCTTTTCAGAGCTTCTTCCTCAACGCGGAAAACTTCGAAATTCCGGAAGCCTCACCATCGCGGGTAAATGAAAAAATTCCGGGTACATTCGTAAGGATGAAAATACGCGCTTCTTTGTCGGAATTGGCAAAAATAAATTAAACCTTTGCCTCTTTTCGTAGAAGTTCATGTGCTCCGCTGGAGAGGTTGTTCCAGAAATTTCCAATTTCCCTCATTTCGGAACCTCTAGTAGTACTCTTATAAATCAGGATTTACAACAAATAAAAATGCATTTGCTTAAGAGTAATCGTGAAGTGTATTCATGTACGTGCATTTTTAAGCCTTTCTTTAAAGTTGACATTTGACAAATATAATAGTATTATCAAGAATAGAGTCGATTAAAGTTTGACCAAAAGTTATACTGACATTGGAGAAAAATTCCCACAAAGTTTGCAAGCTTCGTAAGAAATGATCAGAGGAAGTAAAAGCTCGTATGTTAACTCTCGTACTTGGCGACTGTCAATCGTGGGTGAGTGTTAAAAAGTGAAAACAGCCCTCGGCAGAGTCAAAAGCCACAGATCGTTGAAGCTTGCTCGGTTAGTCAGATCGCGGCATGGTTCGGTGGGATGCTCGACACCCGTGGGCAGGAGCCCCGGTGTCTGGATGGCAATCGATTTTCCACTGTCGTCGACGTCGTTGTTACTGACGACGAATATTCACGAAGTCATCCGAGTCATTGACATCCACTGGGCGACGCCGGGAACGGAGACGCACGACATCAAGTGCGTGATGTTGGCGAGGGGAGTGAATCTCCCACACGTATCACACATGTACTTACCTCCCGTACGTGTGTCCGACCTTCCTGCACCTGTGTATAGCCACGTATGTGCAGTATGTGCACACGGTGCACATTGCGCGCCTTGTTCCTCCTCCCTCTGGAACGTCGATGACTGGGTCTTACCCTTCTCGAAAGAAACGGTGAAACTCCTCGTTTCGAACAACCCCCCTCAGTTTTTGCACGACCCCTATGCCTCGATGACGATCCACCGGCGAACAACAATGATGTCGCACACCCCCCAAAACTCGCAGCTTTGTCGCGTTCCGACGTCGGGCAAAACGAGAATTTCACTCGACAGGAGGTGGAGAGAAATTTAACTTGGAATTCTTTGTATCGTCAGGATGTTTTTGCAAAGTAGAAATGCGTTCAGTATGCTACACAATAATTCAGAGACATCGAAAGTTCGTATTTACAACTTGGTCTTCACTCGTGATTGCTCAATCAATACTCAAATTACTGTTCTTTAAATTGCAACAGACATGCGCGTCTGTTTTAAAGCATAACGAAAGAGATCAGGACACTTCCTCCACAGTGCCAAAGTGGTTGAATACGTGGCTAATACCGTTCGGGAACGTCGCGCGGATTGTTGCATTAGTTTCGTCACCCTTATCGAATGGGGTGGGTTGTAGCTGAAGAGGAGTCGTTGCAGCAGGATCCGCGAGCGCGAGGGGCAGAAAAACCAGTATGTAACGGGGTGTCGCTACTGCATGCACATGCAGACACGAGACACGTAGTACGTACATAGACCCCATCGTCGCGCATCCACTTGGCCCGACCAATCGCATTCGTCCTCCTCGCAGGGCTGCCTGGTGGCTCCTGGCGCACACTTGAAGTGGCGGCGGACGAGACGGATCTCTCCCTCTTTAATTTCCGCGTGATACCGCGCCGCGTCGTTCTCCCACCGGTGTGCGACACAGCAACCAACAACACCAACGACACTAGTAACAGCAACACCAGCAGGGTAGCGCGTCGTCGCTAGGCGAAGCTCACTCACCTGAAGCGACAGGAACAAAGGGGGTACGGGTATGGTACGAGTCGTGCAAGCAGAAGCCGAAACTGAATCTACGAAAATCCGCGGCTAAGCAAAGGACCTAACACAACTGATTTCCGAGCTCGCTCACTCGAGGCCCTTTCGGTACCGTGCCATGCCCACGCCAACACGGTGGACAGAGCAAAACAAATTCCCCGGGATCAGAGAGCAGGCAGCGCATCAAAGGGATTCCATTGGAGCCGACGCGAAGAACTGTAACAATGTTCCGCGAGTATTTTTCACTCTGGCGGACAGTTAAAGTTATTGAATCAGTGGGCGACTTTTGTCTCACTTGGCGCACGATCTTCCATTGAATTAGAGCCGCAGTGTAACGAAGTGCAGCGTGACAGAGCGATTGTAGAAGGAAACAATGCCGCGGCTACACGTTAACCCAACGATTCTCTCGCGAAGCTCACACTGCTATGCCGTACCATAGGGAGACTGTATCTACTGGCAACATCCACTGTCCAAATACTATTGCTCCTAAAGATTCCTCATAGCTTTTCTTTTAGCTATTCCACGTTTTCTTTAAGAAGACTGACTGCGATCGTTTAAGGAGAAAAGAAACTAAATTTTTCAAAATATAGGGTAGAGTCATGCGTATAGTATAGCAGTGTACTAAAATTTCTCTGCACTGCGCCTTGTAAAAATATCATAGTTGCCTTCCAACACTTTTCAATACATTAAAAATATTCCCAAGCTATTATTTTTTTCCAAGTCCAGTAAATATAACAAGATCGGAAACCTCATCAGAAAGAAAATAGCTTAATAACACGTTAGCCTCGAAATTCAGGCGGGCGCCTCTAACAGGCTTCTTTTCGAACGATAATCATCCTCACGACGTGGCGTGTCATTATGTCCCTCCTTCGTTCTGTTCAATTTCACGCAAGCAGAAAGGAATCCTGGGGCGCGTACGCAGGCGGCACACGTCTGCCAGACTTCCGGCAGCCGATCATTCGAGCCAATCTCGTCCAGCTTTCACAAGGTGGAATTAGAACAGCTTGCGCAAGGGCTCGTTCCGTCCCTGCAAATTGTTGTCGCTATAACGTCCGGTCGACGCGCCCCGTTCAGGTGAATCTCGTTGCTGGGCATAGATTTTCTTCGGGATTATTAGATGTTTACTGTCGTTCCTATAATTGCTCGCTGGATTAGCTAACTGGACGCGCGCATCGGACACACGCATTGGGCTCCAACAATCGATATGCACAGTAGGATCGATGCCAGTCGACATGCATATAGATGTAAATAATGTATACAGGGTGCTTCGGAAATAGCAAACTAACTTCGGCATTCTGCTCCACTTCCCCTAAAAGTCAACAATTTCCCATAAATATAGGCTTGACAAGTCTTATTCCCTTAATAGTACTTTTTCAATTATTAGAATATAAATAGTTGTACATGTAACAGTGTATTTTAATGGATGTGGTTATCGAATATAACATCAGGGAAGGTCATAAATAACTATTTCTGGCTTGCCAGAATTGGTCGAATAGTTGCAACGTGGTCAAGTCTCCTGGATCTCTGATCTTCCCGGTGACCAGCAAACCAGTACCTAACTATATTACCTATACACTGGGAAGGTTATTGGAACACAGGATTGACTGCAACCCGGAAGCAAACCCTTATTGATCTCTAGATAAGTTTGCTAAGGGGAAAATTTCGTAACTAAAAAATAAATTACTTTTATGAAAAAGTATTAAAGGTAGTCTTAAATTGTTTAGATACGGTTTCTATAATTTCGTTCAGTTAATGTACCGAAAAGTAACAAAATAGTGTCAATAATACTATACGTATTTATTGTATTTCTCTTAATACAATTTTCCTTTGGACTATTTTCTCCTTCACTGAATAGTTCATGAGCTGTTCGAAGTTGCTATGTTACAGAGCTCATCCTGTAACAATCCGGCAAGTCTTGGTTATACTTTTGTCTCTGGAATGCGTTGCTGTAACTGTAACAAATGTCAGAAGTTGCCACTTATCAGGATACACCCTGTATACATGTATACATAGAGATACGCATATGTATATATTATAGAGAGAGAGGCATCAGTAAATAGGAGTACGGTTAGTCCGCGTGCAATCGTGTATCGATTTGCCCGGGCGGGTACTCCGCGGAGGATTTCTAGTGGATTCTAATTACGAGCCGGACGGAATGGTACCCGCTCCGGTCTGCTCGCGTCATCCTCGAAAAATTGATATCGATTTCCTCTTGATGTCGTAATATTTCGTTATCCGGGCCCCGCCAGCTAATGAAAACGGCTGCTGCACACCGACGCGGCGATTTCGCTCGCGCTTTTCGCCGCTTGCCAATCGAAACGTTTCGTGTGATAAGTCGCGATAATTGTTTCCAGCTAATTCGCAATAGATTGTTGCAAAAACCTTAGCCGAATGATACATTTTTATATGAGATAGTATAGTTTTACAAGAAATATTTAAATATTTATATGTTTCTTTAAACAGAGCGAATCAATCGAGAAATTGGTCGGAATCGATGATTGCATTCGGAAAATTAGAGACCAATCGTTCCACAAAGGTGCTGTTAGTAGAGAAAAACGTGGGAAGTGAGGTACTTAGGGTGTCAGAGAAGCGAGATGTTGTAAAGAGTTCCGGGGCCGGCCAAAATCACTCTGGATCGTAAATACTTGAGGTTTATTCATCCATGAATGTGCCGGCTCGACGTTTCTAGTGGACAAACGTGAAAGGAAACTCGACTCTTGCATACCTGGCAGATCCCCTTTTGAAAGGGTCCCTCGACGTCTAGTCAACGCACGGAAAGGCCTGATATACCGACGAACGCAGTTCATTCTTCGTCGCTCATAGTAAATGGCCGTCGCGAGCGATCGAAATCCGATAACATCGCCTTTGGCAAACTTCTCTCCGCGTAGCGTGGTCCAACACGAGTCGTCAGTACACTACGTTTCTATCGTGGCCCAAAGCTGGCTTCGCTCATTCGTTTTGACGGAAGCTAAAGATGTTGGAAACGTTCTAACGTGAGATCGCTTTCGGAAAAAGAAAGACATGATCTTCTTCTTCAGAAAGTAGCAAAAACAGCGCAGTATGGAACACGATAAAATAAAACGGGTTTGATTGTAAGAAGGTAGAAAGGGCAAGTAGAGTGACGCATGAAATTGAACGTCTTCCTTTGCTTTCCAGCGCTGCTCCATCGGTCTTGAATCCGTGTTCTCAAATTTTCCAGGTCGCGACATATCATATTCCTAGAGATTGATAGATAAAGAACTCTACAGTGAGAAGCCTCCTGTCGTGCTTACATTCTACGCACGTACACATATACTAGACGATGCTTAAGTACATTAAACAGTCACGCTCTCAACACCAACGTTTTCAAGCCGAAGAATAAGCATAGCCAAGAGAGTTGAAACTAAAAATTTTCTACGAGCAGTAAAACAATCAGTTTGCATATATCGTGGTTCAAGCAGACTGTCGCGTGTTTTCATTTATTTTACCTTCGATGCTAGTGCACCTAGTGGTGTCTGGTCCAGAATCGTCGAGTCGGTGAAATCGACGCGAAAGGAGGGTGGCAGTGGTAGTGAGCTTTTCGTCATGTTCCTCGATCCCTTGGGAACAGCATTTCAATCTGATAACGCGCGATGGCTGTTGTAGGGACACGCCGCAACAACCTGGTATAACACGGCTCTCCCTTAACACTGTCGTCGTGCATCCCCCCCTCCCACGCGCATGCACGCAAAGGGCATATCCCGCGAGCAAGCAGTCTCTCCGGTGCCGAGATACGAGTATTCGTGTGAGTAGTGCGGTTAGAAAAGAGGATACGTAGAAGGGAGAGAGAGGCTCATGGAAAATCGGAATCGAAACGATGATGGAGACTGGGGATTTTGCCAGAGGTGGCGTCATAATACGGGAGAAGAGCAGAGGCATATCACTTATTCTGATTGGCTCGTGAAACCCCTCGAAAGTGTGGAAACCAATCGGCGAAACAGTCTGGTGGACGAGTGTCGAGGAACGGGGACCCCCTATGTCGATACATCAATACGGATTCCGTGGCTAGACGCACTTTCTCGCTCAGCCTCCTACAACTTTCGTTCTTCTCTTTCCGATCTTCCGACCGAGCGATCCCTCGCTATTAAACTTCGATCCTTCGGACAACTATATCAGCCTTTACAGGATACGCTTTTCCACGGTTGTAAGAAGTAAAAATGCGTTGACGCGAACCCTTCAAGTTCCCCGTTCGAGTCAGACTGTCTTATTCTACTCCATAAGATAAAAATCTCAACGGCAGCAACTGACGGAAAATTCTTTACGTGACTGTTTTTTTAGTCGAGTCTTGCTGATGTTCGATCGACACTGGGAATTCGAAGGTGGTAACGGCGAGTGAATGAAACACAGTAGTCCCAGTAGAGTTAGGGGTCACCAAAAGTGCATTTTTCACTCTCGTACTCTCCGATGGGTATTGCGATATAGTCCGCCGGGGAAGTGGAGAATAAGGTAGTCGCGGGGGATAGGAGGCCAAACGAGAATCTGTGGAGCCGTGGCGAAGGCTGTTCCACTGCTTTATGACGCGTGAATATCTGGCAACGAGTCTCCCTTCTGCAAGCAGCTCACCTCCATGGTCTTAAGGCCTCACGCGATAGAGTCCAAGAACTTCGCCTCCCTACGCTCTCTCCCACTGTGGAGAGACGGCCCATTTTCGACCGAATCCTCTCTCCGCGTAGTCCTTCTTTCAAGAGGAAGCGAGAGACCAAGAAAGAGAACACGTACGCGAGAGAGAATGCAAGTTTCTTAAGAGCAGAGAGCGGATAAGGTTTCGCGCTGGATCGCCAGCCGTGGCTAGGTAACGTTCGGGTAACGCCTCAGGTTACCTCGGCATCTCACCTTCGGTGCGCTACCAAGGATTTCAGGGAGGCCGCGTGCAGACCCTCCTGCTGAAGGAGCCGTACACTGTTCCTGGGCGACAGGAGAACGCTACTGCCATTAGGATCAGCAGCTCCTGCTCCCAGCTCGGACTACCTTTCTTCGGAAGGTCCTTTTTTTCTCGCCACTTGCTTGCACGATGCGGCGTGCTTTCCAGACGCGTGTTATCCTGAAACTTGTTCTCCGTCCAGTCACCTTGCTATGGAAGATCCTTTAACACGTTGTTTTCAAGCGCACGCTACCTGCTGTTACGAGCGAGAAACGTCGCGTGGTACGTGCAATTTTTATTCCATTCCCGATCCTCCATCATTCCAGAGGTTTATTCGCTTTCGCGTCAGTCAAGGATTAACTTCTTGGATGGACATTGGAATGGTTCTTCGCTGACCATTCGCCGTTTGCAATTATTCAGGAGCAAAACATCACTGTCAGTTGCTGTCTTGGGGTGTAGTATTTCCGCAAGAAAGGTATAGGTCCGGTCCCTCGGGATCGGTGGGATCCCTCTAACTTGACCCGACTGGATACCCACTTTAACGGTGTCTTGAATCCTGCCAGCTGGATTGGTAACTGCACGCGACAACGGGAACAACGCAGTGTGTTTATGTGTATGTGAGTGTGGGAGGGATGGTAGGGATTGTTCGCGTGGGTACTATGTAGTCCGTCCCTACAGATAAACGACGCCACTTAGAGATTAGGCGCTCGGGGACTAGGACAGACGGGCAGAGAGGTATTTTCCCTGCCTACGTCGCGGAAAATGGAACGAGAGAATTTCAACCTCCCACTGGCCATGGTCCTCCTGAAACGAGATCGGCCACAGTTCTGACATGGATCACGCTTGCTCGACACTTCAGCATCGTTCTGCCAGAAAATTCGAAGGAGGTTCGATCGTAAATTTAACGAGCCAGTGGTTAGTGCCATCCACCAGAATGCCATTGCTGTCTGATTCACTGATCCAAACTAGTCACCAAGTTTCAGCGTTGGAACTATTTTTACCAAAGCCACAGATTTGGCATAACAAAGCGGAGATGTATTTTGCTACGAGAATTCAAAGTTCATGGCCTTACACGAAGATCAGGACGTAAGTGGATATGATCGATGTAGCGAGTCAAATTACCCACAGTTAAAGGGTTTGCCATGAGTTAGTCCGAATTTACCGACCGAAATAGACGCGAGTTTGCTCGATAGAACACAGCGTGAGAGGGAGAAAGAGGGAAAGAGAAAATTTTCAACTCGCACAAGCGATCGATAGACTTCATAAAATACGTACCCTTTGGAATTCTTCCATCCGTGGCAGGGCACGCCACGGCGTACTCAGTCGGCTTCGGGGAAACGAGAGGGTCTCCGTCGGCGCATAATTTCGGCGGGCAATGGCGCGAGTCACGCTGCTCAAATCGCTCAGCAAAAATACCACGAAATGGTCTCGCGCGCTCTCACACGCTTGGTTCCGTCTCGAGTGCACCCAGCTCGCGAATAATTCTTACTCTCGCGACCGCCACGCACCAGTAATAAGGATCGAATTTTCGCGAACGAACTGCATGCTAAAATTGGATTCCACGAATTAAGTTAAGGCGCGTTGAGACAGGTTTTTGCTGAAGTAAGAACTCATCATTCGCGAGCACGATAAGCAAATTTCTAAAGCGATTATGAGAGATCATAAAAAATCATCAAAATGCTGAACCAGTAGTAGGTGCATTTGAGTCACTTTTATTCTGACGAATGCTATTACAGCAGTAATAATTACCAAGATTAGAATTACGGAAAAATTCAGAATGACTTGTTTTTATTAATTATCTTACTGGGATAGGTAATGTAATTATAATACTATTATGGATTTAAAAATCGTGTAAAAAATTCCTGTCTTTTATCGCGAGCACCCGAGAGTTACTTGTAAACAACAGTCGAATAAAACATAAAGTCAAGAAGAAACAGGCGTGAACGGTACTGAAATTTTTCCATTGGACTGTTGCAAGCGAATACATACACTTTGAGCCCACGTATGACACGCTTCCAAATGTCGAATTCGAAAGCTTGCAAAATGCAGACGCGATAGCGCGAACACCCAGACGCAATGTTCCCATCGTCCTTTCCATCGCGTAGTACGCGTTCCTTATTTCGCGAAAATCGAAACGTTTCGCGCGCGAGATGAAAAGCTCTGGGACCGACTGGGCGATATATAAATATCGATTCCTGGGGTGCAATTGCTGCTTGTTGCAGGCAGGAATAGTGTCAACAGTAAAATATTCCAATGGCAGAGCTCGTGCCACTGGCTCGTGCAAGTGTTAAAACCGAATTTATCAAGTGTTATGCGCATATGCATTATCGAGCAAGTTGTTTTAGTATCGACACATTCATTTCCGCGAAATGAAATTTCGCTGCGGTCGTGAAGGACGGCTGATATAAATCAAAATTGCTATAACAATTATCGACATGTATCGGCAAATATTGCCTGCGGTGGTAACTGGAGAAAAAAATCCAGAAATCACGTTGAAAACAAACCATCATAGAATCTAAAAATGATCGACTAAATTCTACCAATTATTTTAGTCAGACAGGGATAACATATTTCGTTAACACTTGAATATTAAATACTTCTGTTGATCTTGTATTCTATTTAAAATACTAAATGACAGTATTTTTAGAATGCTATTCCATTTTTGTAAATGTTATTGAAAATGTTGGAAATTGTTATGGCGTGATTTATATGTGGTTGAAATAATCAAATAATTATTCTTGGATCACTCAAGGTTTTAAGTGATCATAAAATATGTCTGAAAATAGCGTGTGGTCGTCGTTTCGTCTCAATTTAAACTATAAGTTTTCCTACAAATTTGAGGGTACACTCCTGGTCAATTTTACCACAGCATCAAATTCCATATTCGCGGTCAGTAATTATTTGAAATACATGTTATCGTGTATAAATATGTCCAAAGGATGGAGTAACAACAGTCTGGCCATTTATTGAGCTCACAAATAGTAGTCTTTAAAAAACATATAGTACCATCATCACTCCCTGTTCAATTATACGATTACTTGTTACCAATGCAAACATTGTCGTATGTTTACCGAACAATAATCGACTGACAGTCCCGCATTAATTAATTTCGCGTTATCTAATTACACCCATTGTCGATTATTCGTTCTCTAATAAGAGTCGCTAACTGAAATGAAATTTCACACGGTGGACCCTCGATTATTCGTAAAAATTCATGTAAAATTCTGAAAAGAATTTCGCTGAATTCCAACTCAAAGGGTAAAGAGAGTAAAATTCGAGGCGAATATAGAGCATAAAAATCAAGAGAATGAGACAGAAATAGAGGCTAGAGTCGAATAGGTTTCTAGAGCTTTCTCGCCAAAGTTTTTGAAATTCGTGTCGACCGCAAAGCAAAATCTGACCATTTCACCAGGAGATTCAGGGCAGATCGGCCTCAATTGAATTTAACTGGGAGGAATTTTTGCCAGTGGAAGCGAGTTCACGCGACGATATCTTCAGGAAAATCATCGAAAAAGAGAATATAATTGAAGCTCGACCGACTGCACTAGTCAGCGAAAGCCACTCGAAAACCACGAAAATTCATTGGTAGTGCAGTTCGTCCGACCAGATCACCCAGGGGACAGGTCGCGCTTGTAAAATATGACGTTGGTGGTGGATAAATAAAATTGTAGGAAGTGTGACTAGAAAACCAGCCAAATAGAGCGGAAACGCAGAATTTTTTTATATTCTACCTCTGTGTTGCTTAGAGCCTACCACTGGTCAGAATTGTCCGAATGAATCCAGTGGAATGGGGTTAACGCGAACGCGGCACTAACTTGGCCAAGTTAATTCTCATTCTAACAGGTAGAAACCCAGATTAATAAAGGATTTAGGGAGGTCGCAAAACATTGGTCGATTCTCATGTGTCTCCCAAGAAGATACGTAACTTTATCAAGAGTATTCAATAAATTCTTGCTTCTCAGAAACAGATTCTATTTTTTATACTTTTCTCGTTCACCAGGAGCACGCGACGCAATAGGTTGTAAATATCGATCGACCCAGGTGTGCGGTGTTCCGCGTGCACTTTAAGCACAATAACGACAGCAATAAAACACGTCTGCAGTCAGCGAACTTAAAAGCTACTACATGGCGAACTTCTTTATCGGCGATCAGCCTCGGCTGAATTAAATTAGTTGCGCGTAATTTCCCTGCCTGATTTTTGCATATTACACGCTGATATGCCGGTGCCTTAACAGCGCATTACAAATTTTCCGAAGTCACTTGAAGCAATCTTGCCAGGATATAACTTCTAACGTGCTTCGAACGATGAATTTTAATCGCCAAGGTACGCGACTATTTCTTTCGGAAACTTGAGCACGAGTGTTTCCCTGGGAAGTTAGTATTATAGTGGATTATGCAATCCGGAGGTTAGTATTGAAAGTGGAACATCTGCGACAGCACGATACTCGCGTAGATAGAAAGGAAACGGGAAAAGATAGGACTACGTTTTGTATAAAACCTCGGTTGGCGCATCCAAGTGATATTTCTCTGGTTTATCGCAAGTAGGAATAATTCGTTAACAGCGCGTTACGAGCTGATAGCGTAATTACCGGGTTACTGTGTGGTCATTCGATCGAGCGTGATCTCTCGCTGCAACCGAGGAAAGGTAAAGGGTCTATGTGTGTCCATCAGCGCACTGATTTACCGTGATTCACTCTTCGGGCAAAGCGACGGCCTAATTATATCCGTGATATCCCTTTGCGTACGCTGGCTATTATTTAGCCGGCCTATCTTGCCGCTATGCTAGGAGTACATATTCCAACAATATTGTTTCGCGATAATGTTCACGATTAGTACCAAAGTCGATTAAATTCTCCACAGAAATAAATTATATTATATTGTTAATAATAGTCAAATTTAATGAAATAGAAAATTCATTTTACGATCTTCCTATTATTTTCCTGAAAATGTTCAGCAGACTGTTGTTAGAAACGATTGAATACAAGAG
Organism: Trypoxylon attenuatum; assembly: GCA_963989405.1. NCBI lineage: Eukaryota > Metazoa > Arthropoda > Insecta > Hymenoptera > Crabronidae > Trypoxylon > Trypoxylon attenuatum. The sequence continues at coordinate 27,212,755 of OZ022489.1, forward strand.
GGTCTCTTTTATGCTCAGGAAGATGTAGTTACTCGTCACTTCTAAATTCATGGGCAGAGAACGCTTAATCAGCGGAAGGAGCACGCGCCGCTCCAAAAAGCCCCGGAATCCTAAATCTCCGTCACACGTAGAGAGACATAGACACATAGGAAGGGCGAGAGGGAAAGAGCAACCGGGCCAGCACGGTCATTGTACAGAATTTAAATTACGAGCAGCAGGACGCGACGCGTAGCACGGTAACGGCGGTAGCAACGCGCAAAGGGGGGGTTAGAAGGGGGTTGCGGCTTCCTCCGTTGATTCGGTCTTCCAGCCAGAGCGACGCTCTAATTATGGCTGCGATAACGTTTTACGCGCGCTTAGCTATAACTCATAGGAGAGAGAGAAAATCTAGGCAGTCCTGGCCGCGCACTTATCGGAGCGGTCACGGCGCCGCTCCATAAAGTAGATTAGGTAATTCACGGTGTAAACGTTAAACGGACGAACGATAGCCACCAACGTTCTAACGCTCGCACACATACAACTCTCATATATACAGTCATCAACCGATACAAGTTCACGTGATTCGCTGCGGGCAATAAATTTTCAAGATTTAAGTGGCCACGTAATTTGAAATCCAGTCGCGAAACAGTGACTAGCCCTCACAATAAAATGGCTATATGCCCTGTTTCCGGTGTACTTGACACTGTCGATGACTTTTCCTCTCCTCTGGTATCGCGGTTACCGCAATCGCAATGTTCGGTGAAACGAAGAAATAACCCCGATAATGTTGTTTCTTTGCTGGTTTCGTGAGAGCGGCCAATATCGTTCGTTCGTGGTTATTACCCGCGTACCTCTCGTAGGATATCGCAGCCTTATGCACGAGATTAATTAAGCCACCGTACGCGCCACCAACCTCGTTGTTATTGAATACATAATTTCATTGACCGAGGTTCTTTTTTTTATAGTTAAGGATAAAATGCTACCTTGTCGGGGATAAGTCGGTGGGCTCGGTTCGTGTTTCATCAACGTCTCCCTGGTCAGTTTATACTGGCACAATTATTTTTATCGATTCGACTGGAGATCGTTGGAGTTACCATAACTCGTGCGGACGTAGCATGCGCGGCTAATTATAATCTTTAAGTCCTCGACGAGATCTAAGTTCGTAAAGAATTTCACGAAGATTGAAAATATTATGGTTGTTATCCGTTATGAGACTTACGCTGATTCAAAATGGTGAAATATTTTACTATTGTTTCTTAGTACAGATATGATAATTTCCTTGAAAAGAAAGGTTTCATATTTATTTGTAGAGCCGTGAATAATAAAGTAGCAGCAGTTTAACATCCTCAGTAAGATTACGTTCTCGAGCGAAAAATGATGTCCTCGGCAAGTATCTAATAACACTCACTCAGGATATTTTAAACTTTTTTTTCTTTATCGCTACTCTTTTAACAACTACGAGTAATGCTGTATCGTTACCTTTTAGTAACGGTATATTTACGTTTGCGAGCAAACATTCATCCCTAGCGTTACAAGTACTACAAAGGTACAGGAAAAATAAAAGGCAGACGATACTTTAGTTTCTAAAGCTTCCACTTTATTCATCCTTAGATAAAAAGATACAAAAGATACACATTCAGAATGCGCAGTATTGACTCGCGTCATTACGACTTAAAGACGGTGCTCGAAAGCTAGTCGGCAGAGTGTTGCAGTCTATCTCGCGTGTGGCTCGCTCGCACGGAGAGAGTCGTAGAGAGAAGCAAAAAGAAGCGGAGGCAAAAGTCGATAAAGGTAGAGAGAGGCTCCGACGGATTTCGAATGAAGCGGTTAGGCTCTCAAGATTCCAACGCGAACGTCTAATTTCGAGGGGCCGAGGCCGAGGTCGAGGAAGTTCCCGATTGCAAATGTAGCAGATACGCGTTACGTAGTTGAGCTAGAGTAGTAGCGCTCGACTAGGTGGATAGTCTACGGCGCGGAATCCCTGTCGGCTGCGTCAGCATTTGGCCGATTGCCCCGCGGGGACCAGAGCGAGACGCCTTTCAGAAAAATGCTGGACGCGCAAGAAAGATTGCGATAGGGTATGGCCACCACGAGACCAGAGGGTCAAAAGAGAAGAAGCGAGAAAGAGCCAAACACCGGCTGGATAAAACCGGGAAAACATTTGAAAGCGGAAGACGACGGAATAGAGGCTCTCGAGGAAATAAAGGGAGATCTAAAAGAGAGAATGATAGGAACTACGCAGTTAGACAAGTAAAACGTAGATGATGAGAGTTAATTTCCTTTATGAAAGAAATTTTGATAACGTTATATTACTTAAACTGCTTATTACAGATTCGCGATAATACAGCAATTCTAGGAATAATTCTCTTCGTTTAATAATACTTTTTACGATAATACCATCGTGGACGTGATATTTATAATTTGTGGGAAATAATGCAGTTAATGGGGTCAGCATCAATTTCTTAAGAAAGTATGAAAGTGAAATAAGCCTTGTACTACTTCACTGTAATAATTCTCCTATGATATAATGCGAATTATAGTTAAAATTTACAATCCAGGATTTCGATACTGTGACACGATTTAAATAATATTTTCTCGGGCAACGGAGGTTCCAAAGCCTTTGGCACATTACATCTAAGGTATCCACCCATTCCACAGATTCGAGGATTATTATTTTTGCCAGAAATTCGCCTCGATATATGTTCCCCAAGTAAAAACAGGCTCTGGCCAAATTGTTCTCCAGTGTAAACAGAGTTAGGAATAGCTCGCGGATACAATGTTCTCGCGTTAAGTTAAATTAGGGCGCTTCCACTTGTACGTGTTCAGGGTGCATCGAAACGACATAACTAATATCGAAGTAGACGTGACTCCGCGAGCTCACATTCCAAGGCGTTAGGACCCCGTATAACCGCATGCTCATACGTAGCTAGTAGGTACGTATGTACGCATCTGCATAAATACATTCGCACGCAGGGCTTTCTCCCAGCTCCGTGAGAGTTAACAATGTAGGGGTTGCAGCCGTGCATGATGAATTCTGTCTGGAGTACTGGCACGACAGGAAGGCAGCAAGTTCTCGTAGCAAGGTATACACACATGCGTGCTGTCGACGCATGGGACCCACACGCGTAACAGTAGAGTGAACGCTCTAACATAAGCCAGTTCGGCAGGACTCCTGGTAGAGCAACTCGCTTGTTTTGATGGGAGCCACAGGAAGAATAAGAAAGCAGTGGGAGGGAAAAGCGGGGGTGGAAGTGAACTAGGGGACAGTCAAAAAGAGAGAGAGAGAGAGAGAGAAAAGATCAGGATCATAAGACGACGTGGTGAGGCAGAACTTCCTTCAATAATGATGGCAACCCCCCGTATGCCAGGCTCGTTCCACCCTCGTGGCAGGCTCCTGCTAGTAGTTACACCCTTACGGACTTACTTCCCCTTAGAGACAGTTTTCAAATAGGCGTCTGTCGCCTCGCACCCTATCCTCCTCCGACATTCACCTATGCTGCAGTCTCTCTTCGAGCCCTTCCCCATCGTCATCGTCGCCGTCATCCTTTCGTTTTCGAACAAAGTGTACTCTTTAGGAAAGCCAGGTTTTGTTGGCCTGAGGATTCCAGTGGAATAAAGCGTCACGATAAAACGACTGCACCACTGTTCTGACCACTGTTTCCAGTGCTTCCACGCCTCTCCATGGAGAAATTTCTGCGACAACGAGGATTATGATTCTCCGAGGAGAGCTCGAACAATATCAACAAGTTTCGCTTGGATTCGAAAGCTTCTTCGAGTAACTGTAGCGACTTTCGAGTTGTAATTGGGTTATTTGAAAAAAATTCTTTGAAGTTTCACTTTGTTGGTAGTTTTCAATTTCTTGAAATATCCATAATAATTGTAGAAAGGTGTCGTATCTCTGAATTAACTAAGTTTTATTAGTAATATTCATTTGATTTCATTCTCCAGCTTACTTTTGTCTCGTAAAGCCCGTTAGCAATCTGACGAAACAATTGTTCGTGTAGCTAATATTCAAGCGAACCTGCGACGCAACATTTAAGAACAGTTCACTCGAATTCTATAGCCTCGAATGTGCATCGCGGAATCCGGCGGTTTAAATCGCAGCAGCAGCGCCGCGAGAGAAAAAGGGGAAGCAAGGGCGAACAGTAGGCCTCGCGAAAGATCCGGCTCGAATATTGTAGTGGCTGTGAGGGTAGGTCGGGAAGGCGTGGCCTGCCACGGCTGAGGGGGTTTGCGGAAGAAGTATCAGAAGAAGAAGGGTAGCAGTTCCCGCTCCTCGCACCCCTCGCATGATCCCAACCGAAAGGGCTGCTCTCTCTCCCGTCCCGCTCTTTGGTGTTCTGGCGAGCGCGTACGTGCGACTTACGATGCGCGATGTGACGACGACGTCTGATGTGTGCGCTTCATTCTTTCTCGCTCGCTCATTCGCACGCTCACCCAGCCGTTCGCGGTCGATGCGAAACGAGAGCGCACATAAGCGCACGCAAAGGTCGGGGCTTGCATGTGCAGAGTGCACGATGCACCAGCGGACGGACGTGCACCAACACTTTCGCTTGGACCACCACCGCTGCTACGGTGCAGTGTCAAAGGGTTGCAGCTGTGGAAGGGTAGGCGCGGTGAAGTGGGAGGCAGAGAGCGCGGTACGAGGGGAAAGCGCGAGCTCAGAGGGTGCAGTAGAGTAGGAGAGTGTCTAGACAGACGGGGTGGTTAGGCAAGCTGGCTGGCTGGCTGGCTGGCTGGCTGGCTGGCTGGCTGGCTGGTTGACTGGCTGGCTGGCTGGCTGGCTGGTTGACTGGTCGGCTGGCTGGATGACTGGATCACTAGATGACTGGATGCCTGGATAGCTGGATGATTAGATGACTGGCTGCCTGACTAGCTGGCTGACTGGATGGCTAGCAGGCTGGCTCGTTGGCTGACTTGTTTGCTGGGTGGCTCGTTGGATGACTAGATGGCAGTCGCAACGGTGTGCCCAGGCCCCACCGTCGTTGCTAGCTGCATTGTGGAGTTGTGCGGAAGAAGAGTGTAGGAGCAGGGGGGAGATGGAACTACTTCTTCAGGCAGTCTCCCTTAAGTGAAGACTGCCCTCGTGGTACATGTGCACCTACCTACGTAGCTACCCCTACGAGCCAGATAAAACTAGCTACCGAGGGAAAAAAGGAGGCCCTTTCTTTAGGCCGCGAGCGTAATGAGAGCCGTGCGCGACTCGGCTGCTGGAGCAGTCGATTGGCGGCCACTGCGGAAAGAAAAGGACGGCCTGGTCTCTCTTCCAGCGCGTCTTCCCCTTCTCATCGTAGATGGACGTGTCCTTATGACTCCACCGTCGTCGTTACGCGTAATGAGGAAACCTTGTGTGAGACGGAAAGCTCACCGTTTTCAGATTTCTAGAGACGGAATTTTGGGTTACCAGCGGCTCGTCCGACAGCCGCTCGATAGTACCATCTGGTCAGGAAACTCCGGTTACGTGAAAATTGTATTGTTGCGTGCGCGTCATATATCGTCACATTATTTTCACTGTCTTTGCGGTATATGTAATCGAATTATTGCTAGTTTACTCAACTTTGATCGTTTATTCGCGATACAATGATATAATGGGCTATGAGAAAAGTCAACATTATGGTCCATCATTGGGTCCATCCAGGGAAAGTCGGAACGTTGACATTTGGTCGCATTAATTTTCTGACTAATGTGGCCACCAGTCGCGCCAGAAGAACGCGACGTGTGTGCCGAACGAATCTCCATAAATTACACATCATACTTGCATAATTTTAATTAAACAAACACGGCCGGCCAGTGGATCAACAAAAACGTACCAGCGATTTTCCGACACGGAGTTCAACCACGTTGCCGGGACACACGTACCACATTGTACATCCCTCATCCTTCTTTATGTACACGCGTACACATATAAATAAATGCGTGCACACATCTCGCTGGAAACGCAGAGGCCTCTAATTTATTCCGCCCGTTTAACGATTTGTCCGGCATGGGACAATTATAAATATAATCAGCGAGTATTAAACGAAATCAACCGAATACACCATGCAAATGCGGGTCACGGAATATCGCTACTAATACTGGTTATAACAACTGCTGGTCTAATTCTGCGACAGAGATATCGCATTACGATCTGCCCACATCTGTATATGTTATATGTTCATACATCTGTCGTGCGCGCTGATTCTCAGTGCTCTTCCACTGGATCACGGCTCACCGGACATTGTGTTTCCCATTGAGCACTCTCAAGCCCAGATTTAACCCTTCGGACCCCACGACACTTTGATACATGTGTCAGAGTCGACGGAAGTTCCCAAGATTAGAGTTTCCCGCTACTAAAGTTTAGTTAATCCGATTTTCATATTGAAATCGCTAATTCTTCAGTCAATATTTCTTACGTTTTTCTGATTTATAACGCAAATCTTCGAATCTGACAATTGAGTATCTTTTAGAAGCTTTCGCAGTAAGCTATTCCCAAATGGAGTCAGCACGCCTCGCCGTGCAAAATCGAAGTATTTGATCAAGATAGTGACGTATATCCAGTCTCTCGAGGAGGTAATGCAGTTAGTTGGTGCCGATCGAAATTCGGCGACCGGATTCGTGTAGGCCGTAGGGCAAGGGCCCGACAGGCGGGCAGGCCGGGCCGTAACACGGTTTCGGCTTTAATGGCAGTCGAGCAGGAAAGGAGAAGCCTTTCCCTAGTAGCGCGGCCGCGTGTGTACGGCTACCGTGTGCTTCCTCGGCCCGGTTGGCTTAACCCTCGCGCCTCATATTCAATTTCAACCTTCAGCCCTTCGACAGAGCCACTCACGCACGTTCCACCTATCGATGCTCGACGTGCGCCTTGCCACGCTGGGCCGCGCCTTGCCAAGCCGCTTCAGACCGCTTTCCTCCGCCGCAGCTACCGGTATCGTATGTATCGTATAGCCGCACCTACCGGCGCAAACTTTTACCGAACCAAGAACCGAGCATTAACATCCAAATTGTCTTTTTCGTCGGATGCATACACACCATCCGGATTCGTTCGGGACAAAGATCGATCATGTTCGCGTTAAGTTGAGACGCCCACCCTGTAGTTTTCTGCTGGTTTTTTGGCTTGTTCCCGTCAACGGAAATTGATCGGTGTATGCACTAGTACTATGGTATGTACTGTTTAACGCTTTGCCGATGAACGATTTTAGGGTGAAACTATCTTCCGTGATTGGGTATTTTGAATCAGTTGAATGTTTAATTGGAATATCTATAATGCATATATTAAAGAGAAATGCATATAATGGCTTTACCATTTTCCAGAGATTTTCATTTGAAGTACTAATAGAAAGGCGAAAGATTGGTGGAGCAATTAGTTTCCTCCATTGCAAAGATCCGCAGTGCGTACGGATATGTTAATATAACGAAGCGCAACAGCATTAATGCCAGAACGCGCGCGTAATTAAAACGGTCTGTAATTTAATAATGTTGACTATCCGCGATGCTTTGTTACGCAGTCACCGTATTATCCAATTCAAAAATTTTTCCCTATTTCCAGCTTCGAAAAAAAGTATGGATTTGATTAATTGTAGAGCTGTGGAAGAGGATTAAAAAGCGAAATAATCGATGAAGCGGTGATATTTGCCTTCTGAGGCAGTGTGCTCGATCGATTGCGCAGGAAAATAACCGCGGGCGGTCAATAGGCGAAATTATTAATCGAGCTCGGGCGATTGTGCAAAAAACAGAATACCAGCCATCTTTTGCAGATATCGCGAAATCTCTATTGCAAATATCGCCGACAATAATCGGATAATATCGAATATTTATTCGGAGCAACGTGAAGCGAGTAATCGCCGCGCATCTTCTTGTTGAATGGAGCAAGTTACGAGATTGCTCGGCGAGTAAAGCGGCGTTATTACACAGAAAAAGCGACCGCATTAAGATTGGCGGATATCTACTCGTCCCTGAAATCCGCCAGACGCGAAGTTGGTATTTTCTGCTGTAAACGAGAGCGTTGATAATTCGATAATATCGGATATTCGACTTGCCTTTCCTTTCGCCTCGCGCTCACACAAGTCGCGCGCTGCCCCGAGCGCCGGCACTACTTTGCACGAAAAGAAGGCTATTGTGCACTTTCAGTTCAGTATTATAACACCGACGAAGAAATTCGTGGAAACGTACCTTCATCCCGTATCTCTTTCAAACGAATCATCGGGTAGGAGATTGAAGATCAAATTGTTCGGAACATTTGCCAGGTGAATCTTTCTTCGCGTAAGATCCTATTTGGATAATCGTATACGGTATACCCCAAATTATACATCGTTTTGCATTAAAGCAAAACACTTGCTTTAATGCTGGTTGGCAAAAAATCTGAGTTTCACCAAAATTTCATTTCACCAAACTCATACTTGGTCGTGCTGAAATTTTACTATCTCATAATTCTACTTGGTAGCTAGGGCAAGGAATTTTTATTGGTTTCTTGGAGACAACGTTGTTCTTAAGAAACACTTATTTCAGCGTTAGCGTTATTATCGTCGCCGGTGCAAAAATCATTTAGCTGTCCGGCATGTAAACGGCCGATTTTATTATGCCCCCGCTGTTCCGGCAGCAGGAGGCACACGCCATTAGTGTTGCGACAAGAAAGAAGTTATTGCAGACGCGAACGAATACTGGCAAGAGCGAAAGAACACCAAGGAAACAGAGGCCATACACTTAATATCTCTCGGAAAGAACGATTAGACGTGGTGGCGGGTAACGACCACGTAACAGCTCGTAAAATTTAACGGTGTGACTTTTCCTCTTTCGTCGTGGTCTCCGTCCGAGACGATTCTCGATTGAAGGTTCGAGTGAATTTACGAGGTGAACGCTCAGATAAATGAACTGATAAAAATTATCGTAATATGTCTCAGGCCGCTTTCGCGATCGACCCGCGGTCCGAGGGAATGGGAAATCTCTTCAAGGGGTGGAACCAGCTTAACGAAATGAAATTTCGCCTTCCCTCTTACTGCGGTCCTGCTCCTCCTCCCTTCCTTTCTAATCTTTCCGCTTTCCGTAGCCTTTCTTGCGATTTCTTCCACCTTTCTTGTTACAGAGCCCTCCACATTCTCGGTGAAGCGCGTTTTATTCTTGGCGTGCTATTATTCTTCTGTTTTCTACCCTTGCGCGTTCGCTTGTTTGTTCCCTCTATGCCTTCCATTATTCATTCTCCTGCCAGTGCTTTCTATTTCCGCTGTTCGCATCGTTCTCTCTCTCTTCCTCGCTCTTCGTTTCTTTCCCCCTTCTCTCTCTTTCTTAACGGCGTCAGTCTTTAACTAGAGAGTTTTCTACAAATCGCCACTTCCGCCACAGGGAGTAACAAACATTCTGTTTTATTTCCGAGCATAAAAATACTTGCATAAGTAAATAAACAGCCGGAGCTACTCACGACAGGTATTATTCAATGCGAGAGGGATCGATAAACACGTTTTTACTTCATCTGGGATCACCGATGACACCGTGCATTACAGATTCGTCGCGGTCGATCGAGCGTGGCTGGTCAGCACGGACGGTATAAGGGTAGGATCGAGAGGGGGTTGCTCAATGGGAGGCGGTACGTTTCAGTGTTTTAATGGGTCGTTATTGTCAATAACGATTGGTTTTATGGACGAGCGAGTGCCGTACAAGCCTGGTCGAACAGCAGTATGACGTTTTCACCGGTGTGGTGCGCACTCGGGGATTATTCGGGCCGCGACTCGATTCGAAGTTCAGTTCGGTTCGGTGTTTACGATGGACACGCTGCGACAAGGAGTTTCCAGCGTAATCCACCGTGAAAGAACAATTATCGGGCAAGCGACAGACGGGAATGGAAATCGGTCGCCACTACGGATAGCGATCAGTTTTTGGCTCTATTGTGTCGACAGGATATCAATTGGCTCGAGAATCCCACAACGATATACACACCCGGTCTTGCCGCGTTTAAGCCCATTTCGCAATCGATTAACCCTTTCACTGAATCTGAACATGAATTTCCATGCAATTTTTCACCTCTGAAAGTTTCGCTGCGTTAAGATATCGATATTTAATAGCATAGAAAAATTAAGAAATACCACTTCGAAGTACTTTGTCCAAGAGCTCCGATACAGAACCTGATCTACATATATTTATCTAATAGCAGCTAATAATAGTATGCTTCAGATCATGGAGTGCAAAGTGGAACGAATTTTCAGTAGAACCTTCCCATAAATCTAATGAAGTCAAAGTAACAGCAGGATCTTTCTTACCGCGCCATTGGCGTTCTCCGACACAATATAAAGCTAATAATAAAAAATGCTTCTCAGACGTGGTATCAGGACTTATACATAATGCACGATAAATCTTGCAGCGATACTTATATACATCTACATATAGAACTATGCTCGTATGGGTGGACGTATGCATGTGCCGTCCTTGAATTTGCCACGTTCATAAATTTCAGTCGCGCGATAAAGTCCTCGCTCGAGGTTGCCCGATCGACGAAGAGGAAGTCTGCAAACCGGATGTAACGAAGAAGCAACAGTAGTAACAGCAGAGGCTGGGAAGCCGTGTGCGACGTCCATGAAAGCAACCCGTCGCTCTTTCCTTTTTCCTTTGGATTCGCTGCTGCACATAATCGCGACAACGAGAACCGTCGAAGGGCAACCTCCGCACCTACAGCGTGAAGAATGTTAACAAGCCGCTGCCGTACCGATACTAGCCGGTTTTTCTGCGTTTCTCGCTACGTGCGCGGAGATCGCATCGAAAAGTCCTTAAGCCGCGGCAGGTAATAAATGTAAGGATAATGAGGGCCCTCCACCGCTACCGCGCCGCACCGCACCATGGATTAGGTCTTCCGATAAGGATTCCGCTCTTCTCGCGGGAAGACAATGCCAATGGCGGCGATGCCGACACGATGAGCTAACTATACTCTGATGACACTCGCGTGAGCACCTTCTTTTTTCTTTTTTTTCATCATTTGATGCTTAACAGTTGCAGCGACATGGAACTTCAATATTGTGGCCTCCAAAGATGAAGAACTAATTAAGTTAAAATTTGGTAGAAACTGTTGTTTAGAATAGGGTACAATACATGTTCTAGTTACATGTGTTATCAGAATTAACGAGTGGAGTAAGAATTACAGAGACAGATAGAATGATGAAGGTACACGAGGACAAAATCCTCCTCGAGGGAATCTGGCAGCAGGGGACACCATTGGAATGAATGATTCGCAGAGGACACTTAAAGAGAAGGTGCGAAAGCAGGTGTATCGATTATGTGCCAGCACATAACGGGCTCGCGTGACCAACTGCATTCAAGCCGCATATTAAACGTGTCTTAATGTCGATTTGCTTAAGGTAATGTCCAGGCACGTAAATCAAAAAAGGCCATTAAGAATATCCATACCGGTGACTTATACAGCGTGAAAGCTACTTAGTACCAGCCTCGGGAATGAACGCCGCGCTATTCATTATTCACTTGGGATCACTTGCAGCGCATAAGCAAAGTGACGCTGCGCGGCACCGCACACCGTTGCGCTATAACATGAATTAACCGCGGCTCTTCAGCATCCGTGGGTTTCGCTCACCAGATAAGATTTACTACCACGGAAAATACACGAACTTTTAACAAACCGCTAGAGTTACAGGAAATTCTTCTTCGAGCAGATGCTGTGCCGCAAAGTACTGAACGAACGACGATCTCACTAGCATGGAAATATAAACGGTCGATTCGCGTGACCCGTAAGAAATCTACCCATCGTAGCCTTCGTAGTTAGGGATACTGTGTAGAATCACCAATTCTCATCTATCGGTTAGTGATTTGCAAATCACGATCACTGTCGTAATTGGAATTTATTTGCGAGAGTCATCGTGAATCAGGGAATAATTTGGATTATTTTTCTTCTGTTGTACGAAACAGTGTCAGTAGAAGACCTTTATTATTCTGAGGAAGGATTGAGAGTAATTCACAATATACGACATAAATCTTATAAACTTTGATCACACGATTTTCTAGAGTTGGTTCTAACTATCCTGCGAGTCTAAGGTTTCGTAATTGAGCCGATTAAAAATTCCAGGAGAATTTCTCCGCGAATTAGCCTTATTATGCCAGAGTTTTAAGGGTTCACTCTAGGAGTCGAGCTTCTGGGGGGCTTGACCCTGGTAAAAAGTCTGGTAAAAATCGTTAGGGAATCATTGTTCAGGGCTAGACGGACTTTTTGCCGTCTGCATTCTAGACAGGACGCGCTCACCAGTCGCTAGTTCTTCGTTCGAGCGAGTGGACCTTTATGACACAATGACTTAATGGAAGTTTGTACATTACTCAGGACTTTCAGGCTGATTATGGTGGACCGCGGTGGAGTTGGTCACGCGAGGGTGAATACACGTAGCGCGAACAAGGAGTTCCTCCAGGGCAAGATGGATGTCGGTGTTTTGAGAAATTGAGACAGCCGCCAGCGTCACGCGAGATGAATTATGTCCACCTACCTTTATAAATTAGATTTCATCGAAGAATCGACCGTGTTGTCGGAAGCGAGAATCTTTTGTTTCGGTCTTCAAAAACTACGCCAAGATTAGTTCTTATAACGAGATGGGATCGAAATCAATAAATTAGAACTGTAAACTCGAAATATTCCTGTTTTAACAATTTAATATTCACTCCGCGACAACGTATTTATGCCGAAACATAATTAACTATAATTTAAAATCGAATTTAAATTTGAATTAAATTTAATTATGAATGAGTTTCTGAAACAAACAATTATATTTAAAGGATTTGGTAAATGTTGGAAGAGCAATTTTGAAAAGTATATTGCAATTCTTGAAGGTTTAGAATTAATTTGATAATTGCATTCTTGTTCTTCTTAACGAAAAAGAAACTACACGTAACCAATTGTCAGTAGAAGTGTTTGGTTGCAGTAAAGCAAGCTTAAAGTAGAGCGTATCAAGGCGAATCCGCCAATTACTCGAATTGCATTAATTAATTGTCTTAACGATAATCTTATTCCGCATTCAAATTGTTCCGCCATCCAACCCTTGTTATGCGATATCAAGTGGGCGAGAACTCGCATCGAATTGGATTAGGTCAATTCCCTCCCTCGGTTCCTTCCTTCCTCGCTCTCTGCCATCGAGTATCTCGCTCGATCCGTAGCCGTTCACCCTAGTCTCGGGGCATTACGCGAAATCCAATTCCTTTAGCCGAGCAGTGCCGAGCCGAGCTCCGTACGGCCCTTAATATCCTAGAGCCGGACTACGTCACATGAGCTCATCCGCACATACCCGATCCCAGTGGCTCACGCTTAGAAAATTCAGTCTCTTCGCAATGCACTAACGATTCAGGAGGCCTCAAAATGTTCGTCTACATTTTTTCTATTTATCATTCGTCTCTTTATCATTAGTGTTTCATAGGAAAAGATAGATACATTTATTTCGTTGCAATATTTATTGTAATCGTTTCAAAATTGAAAAAATAAGGAATTATCGCTAGAAAGGATAGCTCGGGATCCCACGCGCAAACGACAAGAGTAAGGGTCATACATCAAGAGAAATATAAAGCCCCATAAACAAAATACGCCCTTAGTCTCCCACCCCAAGTCGTCGTCGTGTTCGGTCGGAAAATAACGAAGCAAGTTAGCAAGGGTGCATCATAATAGAGATTAAATCTGAATCAAGAATAAATATTGCAAGCTCTACATGTAACGACAAATCCTCGTACACCGGCTCAAAAAGGCATTGTAGCGACTGGTTCAATTAGAAAGATTATCGAGGCTTTGCCAAAGAAGATTGGCCATCCTGCTAATGTTCCTCTTGCTGCTAAGCATCGAACACGTAGGCTCTGTCAAAAGCATCGAGTCTAGGGTGTAGGGGACGAGGAGGAATCGGTAGGGCGATTAGACAGAATTAGTGGACCCATTAGTCACTATCTCATCGCTATCTTCATCCGTGACGCCCTTCTGCCCATTACCATGCAAAAATATGTACAGTGGCTATAATTCTCGCTGGAAATTGGACGAATGTTGCATATTAAAATATATCGAATTAAATACAATCAGAGCGTAGTGTTTTCACACGAATATTAAGATAATAATTAAGAAACTAATTTCTACATAGATTTGTCTAAACTTAAAAAGCTCGTGAACTTTCTCTGGGAAACTGTATTTATCGAGCAATTATTACAATACAACAGAACATTTTAAAGGAAACCAGACTATTGGTTATACGTTGAAATAATAATTTGGTGAATTAAATAATCGTTGCGAGTGTGAATGGTGGGAATACTTAGACATTTTTATCAGAACCGATACTTTAATAATTCTCATTGGATCAAGGAAAGAGTGAATGTCTTACAGCACCCCATTCTTAAATTATCAGCAAGGAGGAAGTAATTTTAATTAGCGAGCCACCTTCTTTTCTCAACTGCTCCCAAGGAATCCAGCATCTCCAGTGGCGATCTGGACCTATCGGCTTGACGATCGGATTACGCTCCGGGAAAGCGGTTTTCGGGCTTCTCTCAAGTGAACGCGCCGCTGGAAGATCCTGAAGATAGTAATAAATTGGATGTTAAGCGGTGAAAATTGGTCAATTAGAGTAGACGACCGGCTTTTCCCTGGCCCTAAGGACTTTATAGGAGTAATCGAGCTCCCCGCGAAACGCGAATTAATTGGTCCTTCGGTGTCTTCCCCGGAACTCCCTGAGATTCCATCGCAAAAGGTATTGCACGAAGAAACAGTACGTCTACAGCCTTTATATGGCGAATTAAATCGTTCATTAGCCCGAGTCAATTAGGGCCACGGTCTCTAAGGGATTGTCAAGCTTGGAATAAAGTACTGTAAGTAAAGTACTCTTCCCATTATTTTACTACTCTTTTTTCTTAGTATTCACCGATGAATCTTAGTGGATATAGGTGCAGTTTATCAATCAACCTGTAAATATCTGTCTAATTAATTAGGATACACGTTGCTATTTCTGTTTGTGTTTAAGTGACGAGTGAAGGGAATTATTCGCGATGGACGAATAATAGTAGTACTGAATAATTCTCGGAATTCTCTACCTCGATATATTGATGCTTCCTGATCGAGATGAGGATAAAGCAGTATGTGGATATTGCAAGAACTGTATTCTCTGAATATAATTCCCCGATAATGAGCATGTACCTGCAGCTATGCCCGGCTGCACCTTCTGCGTATGTGTATATTAATTGAAGCGCATCCTAACCGATGGTATGCAGGTAACGAGATTATTCTCTAATGTATTTAGGATGATGTGCCACCGACGTTAACTGTGTCCTAGCTTAGACTCGAGGGCACATAGACGCGAGATTGACAGGGCAAGCATCTGCAATAATTATTTGCTCGGTATCTAGTCAACTGACTGACATGGTTCCTAGCAGGAGGAATCAATTTCTCTCCTTACTGCCTGTTTGCTTTTCTCTTTGGCGTATGGCTAAATTCGACTATAAATGTTGGATGATTCGCGACTCATTCCTCGAAGTCACTCTGAACCGAAATCTCTAAAAAGTTCGAAACTGTAGTACTCAGAGCGAAATATACTTCTACATTGTCCGCAATCGTAATCCTGGAAATTCGCAAACTCCAAAAGTGCCATACGAAATTTTTATATCAGGGCTTTGCGAGACGAGTTCGATTTTATTCCACCACTAAAACTTTACATCTCTGACCCTACGGTGACAGGCGGCAGCCCTCTGACACCCTCGCCGCGCACGTATAAAGAGAAATCCTTCCGTTCTACCTTTCCTAGTGCGCACTTTCGAAAAATTCGCCGGGAGAAAAAAATCGTGCTACGGGAATTTCGCGAAGTTAATTTCACGCGGACCGATCGTGCGCGCATACGGGCTTTTGTCAAACGCACAAAGACAGACAGGGTTTGGAAACGACTGTAGACTTTGTTTCGGCACGCATACTTTGTCGAGGACCCGCGCGCGTTTGACATCGAAGAATGAAAGAAGCATTGTCCACCGACATACATATAGTGGCGAGCAGCGTCAGCAGAGCCCGCAGAGCTAAATTCCACTGCTGCAAAGCAATTCCACATGCCACAGAGAATTAGCGTACATCGATGCGGAATAAATGCACCGACGGACTTGGCGAATTTTCCTCCCATTAAATGACACATCGTCAGAGAGCGAGAATGAGATAGAAAGCTTTTGCATCCTGGGAAATCCACTTCGAACGTGTTCTCCAGCTTCCAATTCCCATCGCGACCCGAGTGCAGTGTCCGGTGATCCCATTGGCAACGTACATACATGTATATCCTGCGAATTTTGTGTCTCATAATGAAAATGTGAGAAAATTGCATTCTGAGAAACTGGTACCATCGGAAATGAAGCAATTGCACCGCGAACGAGGAAGCTCCTACGGGACGGATTAGCGGTGGTTTTCCGTGGTCCGCACGAGGCGTTATTCTTCGTTTCCCGTGGCGATGCGATTGCTTCGACGCAAGGAAAGTTATCGGTCAGGGGTGAAGAGTGGGTGGTAAAAGTTTGTTGTCGGCCGCTCGAGGAACTTGCAATTCCGATTTTTTTCCGGGCGGATTGCGGCGGCGCTGTTTGCACTGGGCGAGTCGCCACAAAGCTCCGAGTCAGTTGTTAGTCTAGACAAGCGCTCAGTCTGGAGATGAAACGTTTCACGAATGCACTTTGCTTGGTCCATTGTCGCGTGTGGCACGCGGTCGAGGTTCCAGTCTTTTAGCCTGGTCCTATGCATTTTCCTCTCATTAAAGCACCTCCTCACCCTTTCTCCCTTTCCCACCTTCTCTCTTCCTCTCTGGAATCTATTTTGGCCGCTTCGCATCCCTGCCCATTTCGCGGCTTTTGTTTACGCCGATAAAGTAATCTCTGAATGCGAAAGGACTTGGCCCCCTTTGTTTCCGGCCGCTACCGTCACCGTCACCGTTACCGTTACCACTACAACTGGCGTCGTCGCTACCGTGTGACTCGCCACTCTCTTACGGCTTCAACTTTTTCCCTCAACACTTCGCACTCTTCTACGTTTAAGTCTAATGGTCCTCTGCTCACTGCTGCTGTTAAATAATTGCAAGTGCGACTTATATATGAAAATCACCCACCCACGTCATTGGGAATTCCTACTTCGTTTAGTTCTCTCGTCAATGTTAATGATGAATTCCTTCGTATAAGTGTAACGCGATGACCGAAGAAATTAATGTCGGTCAATCGTGAAACTGGTTATTAGCTACGATTTACACGCGTTGCAGATATTACGTTAATGTGCACATGTTCGCGAACCTGGCTTGATTGAATTACACTGGTGCTGGCCATTAGCAGTGAGTTAAAACACTGCTCGACTCTGTGGCAACGCTAAAATCACGGGCTTATTTGCGAGAGCTTGATGGCTGAAAAATCGCGAGTCCGTCAGTTTGATGTGTGTCAACGACTGTTTTTTCCTACCACCGACAGAACGTTTTGACTGGTGCAATGAATTTTCTTGTTATTGCATACACACGCACGGGTTTTCACTCCTCTGACTTTTACTCCCTGCCAGAATTCTTTCGCGTCAACGTGAGCCAGGGACGAAATAACGCGAAGTCTCTTCTCAGTAGTTTTCTCATAACTGTGCAAGTAAATATGTAACTTAGAGAGAGATTTGAACTCTCGGGCAGCGACTGCCTTACAGATTTCGTGATCAAAACATAACACCAGTTTACATTCCTTATTTTGCCGGAAGGAAAACCAGAGCCAAGAAAAATAGACGAACAGTATTTTTCTTATACATGTATATTATACTTGTATACTCGTGACTTAACCAGTATCATCCAAAATCCTTTTCGCGAACGAGTCTAAAAAATGTATTTGCAAGACAATTGAATTTTTGCTAAAACAACGGTAAAAAGCAGACGGTGCTAATCTAGTAAACAGGTTTGAAATAGCATTGTGTAATAAGAACGGAAAATAAATTCAAAGAATTTTAGTCAAATTCATCCTACTCTGTCCGGGTAACTTTGAATTTTATCGTCGAGAAAAGCTTTTGAAACGTAGCGCGTAGTTCAGACAATCGACCAATTTTTAGATGGCAAAATACAGGTCCGTATACGCGAGCGGAAAGAAGGAGTAATAACTCGAAAACGAATAAAACGGGTAAAGCGAACGCCGCGCTGCACAGCGCACTCGGTCGAATTTGTCGCGACAGTCGCGCACTAAACTTCATCGAAATGTAGAAAACCGGAGAGCGAAATATACTCAAAATGAGAGCGAAAAATAAATCCCCACGAATCGTTCCAACTCTTTTTCTCTCTGGATACGAGTTCTGTACCGGTAGTTTCGCCAGACCTATATTTCTATCCATCGAATTAAAATGTAATGGGTTTTAAATACGTGCTCGGCCCTTCGTCAAAAAGGCAAACATTTATTTGGCGTTTCACGGCCGCATTAATAGAAGCTTAATCAGCGGAATGAGTTTTAATTAACGCTTCACTGGTAGATAAGCTTGCGGCTGCATTTACGTGCATTCCAATATTTCCATAACTGATAAATGCTTAAGTGAGATCGGTTGCACAACATGCTTATTATCTCAGTACAGATAAGGCGACTGAGCATCACCGTAATTGACTTAATTGAAGTAGCCGAGAAATTCTGCCTTGTACACTCTTTTTTTGTAAATGCTCAAAACCAGCATTCTCCAGATCATTAATAAAAAATCATAAATCACGGCTGTGTTCTTCCGGCAAGATAGTAAGAATTAAAAATTAATATAATAGCGATTTATCAGGACGGCCAATAAAAGATTGGTACGAGCGAGATAATCTTTAACGTAAGACAATTCTTATGAGTCTCGTGATATTTACGTATCTCAATCGTAATCGTCGCTTTGCCAACGTTATTGCTGCCTGTTGTTTCCGGTGGTAGCGGAGACCGGTCTCATTGAATAAAAGCCGGCCGATTTCGGTCGCTTTTAACCGTGGCTCCGCAATAAAAAGCCTCATAAATATCGCGATTGCCGGAGGCGGCAAATTACTGGGTCTGGAGGGTGAGAGGTAGCGACGAAAGCATACAAGAGGGGCCCGCGCAAATCTCCGATGAAACGCGATTAACCAATTGAGGTTTTCGAGTGTAAATAAATTTTTAGGTGAAGTGGTTGTCTGCGAATATTTTTTCGCTTGGTGCTGCAGGAGAACGAGGCGTTTTGTGGATATGAGGAAAAATCGGCCACGTGCCATTAACTCCCGCATCAGGATTTATCGCGGACTATGTCCGCGTGAACTGCAGCCGAGTGGTTTAACGCGCTTTAAATAAAATCGAAACTAGCTGGTGACGAGACTGAGAAAGAAAACAAGAGAAGAGAGAGAGAGAGAGAAAGAGAAATAGCGGTCTCACGCTCGAGAGCAAGGACAAATATGACGTGGCAGGCTATTTCAGATTTTCATCAGCAGATTACACCGGCAGGGCTCTAGTTTTAATTATCGGAGTTTAATCTAATTTGCGGTCGTCCTCCGGCTTCACCCCCCCCCCCCCCTTTCTCTCTTTCTCTCTCGTTCACTCTGTTCGTAGATTCAGCGGCGCGAAATCACCGTGATGCTAGTGACTCTCTCTCTCTCTCTGATAATCGCGGAATTTTGAAAACGATGGAAACTTGGAGAATTTCCTTTATTTTACTGCGAGCCCGAATCTCTCGTGTCGATTTATGGCACGGTCTAGCAACATTGTCGATCTATTGGCCCCTGGGGAAAAAAAATTGTGACGGGCATGATCCTTACCGATTCAGGTGAAAAACAGATGGTTGACGGCCCTGTTGGCTCGAACTGTCAGTCTCTTTGCTCGAAACATGCTAACGCAGAACGTGGAGCTGTGAAAAAAAGTTCACTCGAGTGAAGGCTTTGCGGTGGTGCTCATGAAATGTGAGGTCTTCGTGAATCTACTGTCAAATTCGTTGTGCTTTTGCCAAACCTTTTGCCAATGCTTTTGCTATCAACGATACTGATTTATTGATTTTTTTTTTCTTTTGACGTATCTCCAATTTGATAATATATATTTGCTTACATTTTTGTATTTGTACAACTGAAAGTAATTGAACTGCGGTAAAATATTCAATTTACAAATCTGTTGGTGCTTTTAATTTTTTTATTTCAAGGCAGGATAAATTCGCGAGATTTATTAAAAAACAGTTTCGCAAATACATATATAATTTTTGGGTTGTCGTGTCGCTCGCGTCAACAGTTTTAAGAACAATGATTTACTTTTGTTTCAATGCTTCGATGAGTAATTAACACCATACATTCGTACGTGTATATTTCCCATATTTATATTAAACATATCATTCTTGTGTATTTCGAATCACACTTGCAGTATGGAATTGCAAAAGGTTAAAATATTAATAATAATCATAACTGTATAATCAAAATAAATGTATAATCGATATACCGAAATACTTCCTATATCCACCTCTCTCGCGAAGCTCACGAGCTTATAATTTCATGGCAGTTGTCTCTGGTTCTTGCGCAACAATCACGCAAATCTGTTTATCCCGAGATAATAGGAAAATCCCCTGAAACTCGTATCTGTCGGATCGAGCATACAGATACTTTCCAAGCCTGGTTACGGATAATACAGTTATACTGTGACAATATAAAACGCATCAGACTAATGATCGCGCTGTCACGCAACAGCTCTCGACAAATTCGATTTAATTATTAATGAGACCTGTCGGCCGAGTGCGCGTACCGATAACGACATTGTGTTGTGACCTGCTGACGAGCTCATCCATGTCGTTTCTCTTTTCCTTTTTCCCAGTTGCGTCCTAACAAATTATTTATGTAAAAAAACTATTTCATGTTTGATAATAACATGTTATAATATAATATTTGGACAGTGAAGACTAAGTTAGTGTCATTCAATGATTCCAGAAATTTCATTCAGCTGGTTCTGAGTGCCTGGGAATAAAAGACAGTCTCTCGGGTCACTTTTCTCCCGCACTTGAATCTAGGTCATCCAAAATCCGCGAGGCCGTTCAATTGTTCTCCGAGATTTATGTCCCGAAATGAATAAATACCGTTCTATCGACCTGTTGACTCTTTTGTTGTTCGCTATTTTTCCACGGCTCTCGCAGGCTATATGGGTAACAATCGGCACGTTTGGAAATCTGTAACACTGAAATAGTGGTCACTTTTCGACTGGCAGGTAGAATTTCCTTCTTTTTCCCCCGATGCTCGATATTTTCGCGATAAAAACAAAATTTAGAATCCGTTCGAAACAGATGTTAATGGACATTCGAACAGAGATAATGTTTCTGATTGAACCGAGGCTGTATTTCGCTTCCACGGATTGCACGCTCAGGGAAGTTGCGTTCGGTACGTGAGCCGCTTGTAATATTACACTGGCGACCCCGATTGCATTAAAACCCTAGCTCAAACAGTATCCACGAGTTTCCAGCATCACAATACTCGACCCGTTCTTCACCGAAGGATCCGATTTATTATAACGGATCTCGCGGAATAAAGGCGACGGCCAATACACAGGGAGGAAATATTATCGAGAACTTATCAGAATAAGTCCATTCTAGCGACACAGCCGATGAATACCAAGTTCGCTGGTCTATTCGCTTTTGGAGGAAAAATCTGGCTCCAGAGTCTATTACCTCAAGAGACATATTGTACTTCGTCGTAGATTCGATATCCAAACGCTAGAAGAGGGTATAGTGTGTCATTCGAGGTTTAGCGGTTTCGAATTTTCCACAGATAGAGGGCGAAAAAGATGAGAAAGCATTGCATGGCTCGGAGAGAAAGTGAGGTAACCAGAGACTAGAGCGAAACTTTTATCGACTGACAAGCAACCAACGGCAAAGCCGTTAATGGCTACTCAAATATGCGGCCCTACACGGCTACTCCTCGAGAGCATGGCTTTCGAACTTCATTTTCGGAAGTTCCAGCCGTCTGAGGGTATACTTTCCGGAGGCTCCATTATTTACGAGCGAACGGAATATTCCCTGGCTAAACAGATCGGCACGGCGCGGCCACGTTGCGCTCCCGGGATTACGCAGGGACACGGTATACCGGCTGGTAATTGCGATCCCTTAAATGCATTACTCGATAAAACCTCGATAAAGGACACCGCGGCACCCATCGATTTTATCGTGTTTGCCAAGCAAATTATCCGCTACACGGATTGCCGAATGTGTCGGCGCGGCGGCATTCTTCTCTTTTGCCTCTCGCTTCCAGTTCTGGCTGGATACTCGGTTCTTCTCATTGTTTGCTGGTTCCTGTCTGCTGGATTAGTAGACCCTACCAAATTCACTCTTTTAATTAAATCCCAACGATTTCCAGAAATATATCTCTTTTACAATTTATTCCCAATTTTACTTCTCTCGTTAATGATTCATTTGTACTAAATTATTCAA
This sequence comes from Trypoxylon attenuatum, assembly GCA_963989405.1. NCBI lineage: Eukaryota > Metazoa > Arthropoda > Insecta > Hymenoptera > Crabronidae > Trypoxylon > Trypoxylon attenuatum. The sequence goes on from OZ022489.1 coordinate 27,235,049, forward strand.
ACTATATTGGCAAATTTCTATCCCTTGTAATTTTCACCTGTTGACGATATAGGATTTTCCCTCCAGCATTACCGTGCGAATTCGGTGGGCAGACGCAATTTTACAATTCTTTCCCATTTCACATTTTCCACATATATATATATATATATTAGCGATCATTAAACGTGGTTTCCAGAATTACGTGCAGTATATATCGCACTCGTTTTGAGAGGCTCTTCGGCATAACTCTGCTACTCGAGACCACTCCATTCGCGTCGTACAGCGGAAGATGCCCACCAGACAGCATCCACTTTTGACGAGAAGTACCACGAAAGCTGGTCACTCATAGGACGACAAAAGAGAGATGCCGAGCTGGGCCCGAAATCGGCGAGCTCGTCGCGTCGCGGTGCAGCCAGCGGTACGAGCAATTAGTAATCGGTACCGGGCAATTACCGTGGCAAAGAACGAGCGGCGGAATACCGTTCCAGTCGTGCTCTCTCCCCGCCCGATAAATCTTGGCCAGCGTGCAATTAATCGGGCGCGAGCCACTCGAAACACAGAACCCGCTTGGTATCTGGCTGACCCTCGGTCACCACGCCGCGCTCCACCATACAAACCGATCCTCTACCGATCCTGTCTTTCCTCCTTTCCACTCGCGGTTCTATATGGTAGCGAGCATTATGGTAGCCCACCTTACGAGCTCTACACTCTTCCTCCTACTATTTCTTCCTCTCCGTTTTTGTTTCCTCCAAAGACCCCCAGTTCTCTTTCCTCTCCTTCTTTTGCCTCACCGCGTTCTTTCTTCTTCCTATTTCTACTTTGCTATAGGTCTCATTCTGTACGAGCGCTTCCCTTTCCTTTTCTTTTTCTCTTTCCCTCTTCTCCACTTTCGCTTGCTCTTCTGCCTCTTTCTCGAGGATTATGTCGAGGGCTGTGCTCCGCGAAGTACCAGCTGGGAAAAGAGCTAGCAGTCTGACCGGCTGCCGAACATAATAACAAACCACCAATTAAAATACCTTATTACGGAGGGACAATACGGTTCTAGAAGGTTCTAGAAGGTGGAGGGCAGAATTTTAAGGAGCGAAAGGCGTAATCCTTAACGAGAGAAGAAGAGAATCCTTCGGGTGCGGTTTGAATTTCATCTGCTAACGCAGCTACTCGGTTAAGAAGAAGCCTGATCCGCCAGGTCTTCTGATGCTCTCGTGGAGATCCCTCGATTGTCAACCTGACTATTGAACACAGATTTCCCATTAAGAAGGATTTTTTTTTTGTCTTTCCGGCGGGCTGCTGGCCTTTCGTTTTTTCTGCGGTGGACTGTTTGGATTTAATTAAAATATCCATGGGAGCTCGAGGGATTGGGAGAACTCGAAGACAAGGATGTACTCTGTCTGAATGTACCGAGCGGTGTTTAAAACAACTTATTCTGCTTAAAAATACCAAAGCAGTACTTCGGGGACTCGTACTACTTAAAGTAATCAATAAACATCATTTATTCATAGACTCGTAGGAGACTCGAGGCCCCGAGTATTTAGGATTTGGAATTTTGCAAAAAGATTGTTTACTTGGGGTGTCTACTCGATCCCACCCCAATTTTGTCACCCCAATCCAAACTCGTGAGCTTGTATACCCCCACACATCTACAGAAAATCCGATACCGATTAGGAAAAATAATCTGAATACTAATATTCCCAACAAAGTATTCTGTTAATTTTCCAAGTGCACACGTGCTCTCGTGTTCAAATACTTCAAAGATCCTCGCTTACGATTATCCCCGATTAATTCAACGAGAATAAATAATCCGCGAATAAAAGGGAGCGCGTAACTACGGATTAAATCGCATGGTAGCAAAAGCCGCCGGTTTAGAAGCGTCGGAGCATCAGTCCACTCACTAAATAAATCAACGAAAGCAGCAGCAGACCGTCCTGGCCAATTAGGAAGATGCCAGTGGAAAAAAATCTGGACGCTGCTTTTAGTCCCCCTTCCCCTTCTCTATTTCGCCTCTTTTACGATTTTTGAATCGTCGCGTCGCGTCAGTGGGGTTGCCGCGCAACCGACTCACCCCGGCAGGATAATCCTGCGACGATTTACGGGTCGTACCGGGTCGAGTCGGGCCGGGCCGCTTTTCCTCTGGCACTCGAGCATCTCGCCGCATCGATTTCGCGTTTCAACGTGTGCTCACAGCGAGAAACCCGGCATTCATGCGTCTCTGTCGCCGGAAATGTTTACAAATGCCGCTTGCATATTTGCACATGTCCTCTCAATAGCTTTCTAACGTGCTTCTTGATAGTTCTGAACCAACTGCCGCAATCTCCAAGTTTCACCTTTATTTTTAATGTCTATCGTCTCTGGCGACCTTCATAATTCGCAATATGAAGCCTATGTCTTTTGAAAGTCTTTAACTGGGTATTGAACTGTATGATATTACGGTGTAAATTTCTGAAGATTGTACACGAAATTTAACTAATAATATCTGCATTTTCTCAAAACCATCGATTAAAAATTTTTCATAAATTCACTTGAAATCTGTACTTATATTCGCTTTCATATTTCACAAATTTAAATTGAGATATCTGAGTGACGCAATGGAAACAGCTGTGATACATAAATGTAACGCTACTGCCGGACCAATTATCCCAGGGGATAATTGAGAATAAAAGGCAGGTCTGGATTTGTTTCCATCGAAGATTCGCCTTCGACGTTTAATTTTAGCTCACAGGTTAGGGTACGTAATACTTGCATTCGTTACTTGAAATATGAGTTGTAAAATACGGCAATGGCTGGTGACTGCAAAAGGTCGAACAGTTAAACAATAAATTACGGTAGATATCGTAGGTGCGGTTATACCTGTTTCTTACGCACGTTATAAATTATCTTTCTCTTAAGTGCCACGGGAGAGCTACGCCAGGAAATCGAAGTCCGCCTGGGCTCATCTTCATTCCTGTCTGGTATCGCGAGCCCGTCTCCTGCGAGCAATAAAGTGTCCTTAGCACTCGCGCCGCGCGCCACAGAGAGAAGAACAAAGAAGCGAGCGAGTTTCTTGACGCGATACGGAGAATGGCGTTGTGAGATTTTAGCCAGGGAGACTCAGATTCTCTTTGACGTTCCCACGAGCGATGGAGACTATGCTGTCCATTAAAGAAAACTGGCAACTCGCGTTGCATAATGAAATTCAATTTAAGACGTAACATTTGGAGACGATGCATTTAAGGTTTCCATTACTGGACGTAACGGGTTCTTGGTATCTGCCCACGAATTCATCAAGCTTCAATTTAATAAATCTTCCAGTTTCTTAAAACACGCATTTAAGAATTTTATTATCCTTAAAGTTTCTCTCTTAATTCTCATAAAGAGTACCAAAATTCTTCTTTCCATTTTTTCCGTGCAATCAATCCTATTGAAATATTCAAATGGTAAATGAAGTAGAAGAATCATACGCAAAGCAATTTACTACAATTTCTGGTATATCGGCAATTATTGGCAAATTTGTAGAATGATTTTAACTCCAGGATGTAATAACTAACTCGCATCTCTATTGTATTTCGCTTCATCGTCAATTTCCAGCGCAATGAGGTAAATCAGGTGGATCATTGGGAAATGTGCTTCTAAGGGGCAAATCAGTTTATTGCGTCCAGCGGATATTTGCGTAATTATAGCGCATAATAGACCGAGCTTAAATGGGCCGCCTTCCGTCATATAGTTCGCATTATATGTATCATCCATGCAAACTTTAACGTGGGTCTCTGGTACGTAACACACCACCGCAACCCTCTCTCGCCCCCTCCCCTTGACCCCCTCCCGCGTGCGTGCACGACTGATATGACTCCATTCGCCGGTTTGCTTAGTTAATATCAACGCTATTAAGCTCGACCCGATAGGATATCGCGTCCGCGCCACTCTCTTCCCAGCTTTGCTTATAAAGCCAACCTAATTCGAATTACACTGTCCCGTGTTTGCCCGCCTCGTTCGCGAAAGAATTAAGTGTTTTAATTGGCCGAACGCTTGTAATACCGCAAGGTACTTTAGCAGGATGAAGCTGTTATTGAAACGTCCTCTACGGAAGAGACACAGTATTTATTTATTTTCCCCCTAAATAACTTAAGAATTATTGTGCATAAGCGAAAGGAAGAACGAATTGTTACATTTTAAAGAGGAAATAAGAAAAAGGGATTACATCATTTCGCTAGTATAGCTCGATCGCATTTTATTTGATGCCCCAAGCTATTATGTTTAATTCTACTCGAATGTTCGTAAAGCGTAGGGAAGAAAATGAATATTCCTTGCAGTGGGAGAGAAGCAAGTTTCGCAAATCGTTGAGCTGCAATCGAATACCCAGAAACAGTTTCCATTATCCGGCTTAAGGAGGAAGATTCCTTGCTACCCTGTCGGATCGATTTCTCTGGTAAAACAAAGACATGCCGTGACTTACGTACCATTAGAAGGATCTTCCGGTTAAAGTCTTATTATTTCCCCCGGTCCTTTTAATTATTCGACGCCCAGTCGCTTTGTACCATTAAACCAGACAACCCAGGAGGAATCGGCTCGATCATCTTCTTTTCTTCTCCATTCCACTTTTCCTTATCCTCGCTATCTCGCAGTTCAGGTTTCCCTGAAGCCAAACTGTCTCCGGAACTTGCCAACGGATAAATCAATTGATTTCTTGACTTTTTTTCTGTTTCAGGTGAGTAAGCAGCTGATTACGGCTCAAGTACCTAATAGTAAGAGTAAGTAATTAAGTCTGCGCAGCTGAAGTCTCGTGCCTGCAGGATCCTCCAGTGTCCTTTGGCACGTAAGTGTCATTATTAACGCCATCATTAGAGCGAAGAGGTGCTAGAGGTGCGATTTGAACACTGCGAAGAGGGCCACCACTAGTCGTATCAATAATGAACGTCCTCCGATCGGCAAAGAGCTTTTTTGTGCTAACGCTTTTTCCTCTGGAAAGTCGATTAAGCGGGGTGTCCCGCGAGATTTTATTCGGCTTGGCATACGACGTCCCTTGGGATCGTGGCGGATCGAGTCGGATCGAGTCGGATCCTGGATTATCGGCCCCGTCTGAATACCTGACGCGAGTGCAGTCGCGCGAAATTGGTGATTGGAGGTGTGTAATTAGTATCTAGCGACGATTTGTCGTTCTATCGGTCACTCGACTATCGTACCCCGTGCAGCCGTGCTCGCGGGAGCTTCGCAATTAGATAGCATCGGTAGATGCGAATGGCTGCGATTACCACTCCGCTTGCCCCTCAAGATTAACGGGTACCCCGGAAGGGCTGTTTTTTCTCTCTACGAATTGCGAGCGCGCGACCGTTTGTCGGACTTTCAGTTTGATCGGTGAGAGCTCCCCGGAAGCAGCTTTATTGGCGCTAGGATTTACTGGTGATGTAGAGAGACTTTTCATTTTTTCTAGAAATGTTTTTTTCGAACACGAGAAATGATGTAAGGTTTTAGAATGTGAGAATTATCGTAAGCCACATAAGCCAGTTAATGAAATGAGTTTTCGAATACATATTGGATGATACCTCTTGCATATTATTACCCTATATCTTAATTAAAATTAGCATAATGAATTGCACGAATTTTATGCACGACGCAAAATACTATGCAGCAATTCTGATAGAAGCATGAGCAATTCCAGGAAATATGTGGCAAATATCTAGAGAAAATGCTAAATCGAAATTTGCATAAAGATCCGTAATCCGATAATTACCCTCTTAAATACACGCGTCCTGCTTAATGTGACTCAGCTTAACGAGACTTTGACTATTCATAAGTATATTATGATAATGACAATGTTTCAATTGAATCTCTCTTTTTATGCTACTTCACGTCGTCGCCACCCTCGTGGCTATCTGAAACCAGTTCGCAGGCACAAATATATCCTATGAATAGAAAGAGCGAGTCGTGTAAATTCAATTATCGCGATCCGTTTATTCATTCCGCACGAAACGCAATCCTCATCGCTTATGATTCGTCTCGCTTTTCGCGCATCTTGCGTGGCTGCGAAAAACCGGGTGAGCAAGGAAGCGTCGACTGAAGCAGCAAAAAGGAAGAGCTTCCAAACAGGTTCACGGCCACGTAGCGAATTCTTTTTCGCGACTGCGCTACTTGGAAGCAGTTCGCGCAGGACGTCGCGTCGCGCGGATCACCACAAAAACAATATTTATCGCTGATCCTCTTTCCCCTGGCGGCCTCGCCCTTCCGGTCGTGACGCCCAGCACCGCTCTGGCTGATTGATTAACGATCGGTTCTTGCATAAAACTCTACGCTTCTCTGCTGGACTATATCTTCGCCAGGGTCCTGCGCCCAGTGCCGATCACGTTTTACGCGAGCACTTGCCTGACGAATAGGTCTGGACCATTGGCTTTCGTTTTGGCCCTTGGTTTCCCGTTCTTCCCTCTCTAGGGCCTTCTTTTTTTCTTTCTTCTTTCTTCGGGACAGACCTTCGGGACCTTCCGAGGCCAGCAGCCCTGTGCTTTCAACGTTTCACGATCGGTCTGGCAGATTGCATTAGCAATAAAACTCGCATACGGCTAAGGCCGAGGTGGACGACTCGCTCCACTGCCAAAATTACTCAGGCGCGAAAAACTTGCCCTCTGGACCCCCGGTGTTGTTCGACGACCGTTTGCGCGGCCTGTATACGACGCATCTCGAACGCTTCTTCTATCGAAACCACCGATTCCCTGCGTACATCGCGATCGGGATCCAACGAATTAACTGATTCATTAATTCGCTTCGCGTTATTCTTGCTAATTGGCGGCGAAGAGTTATTGAGATTCGGACTGTACCTTTTGGCAGAGCCGCTTTAAGGCTGGGAGAAGAACCTTCGATGTTCATTCACCAGTCAAGATTATGCTTTGTATTCTTACTTACACTATAGTATGGCATCGCATTGGCCATCATCAATTCTGGCTTATTACAATTAATTAATCTAGTAGCGTGTTTACTGCGGATTCTGCTGTTTTGCATTACCACACGCTGATGGGATTTGCTTGGCATAATGGGAAATAATTGCGAGTCGCATATGGCATTAGCATATTCGAGGCCGGACAATGACTCCCAACTAATTATCGATCAGAATTTCGAAGGAAAACAATAGCGCGCGCGAACGCAATGGGGGAATGGGTGAACGTCTGTTGCAGCTGCAGCTTGATTTAGATTATCCTAAGACGTTCTGGTCATAATGCCGCTTGTAAGGGGACCAGCGAGCAGACCAAACTACCCACCTACCGTACCGGGACTATTATGCGTGCCGGAGTCAATAGATCGCGAATCGCATTATGGATGCACTCTAAACCATTGATGGCACCGGGGGGATTTATCGGGTCATTATATCGATCGCGTGGCACAATCTAGAATATCGTTTCAATCCGACAATTGACTCCGCTCCGAGCCATGATTCGACGCGATACGCGGATTATACCCTCCTCGCTGAAAACATTTACATGAGACGCAACTACGTAAACACAAACGGTTCCGCCTCGCCCTCTGCATCGAATATTGTTGTCGGGAGCATATTAGCGGAACAACGAATGTATGCCGGTGCAACATGCGGGTTACGGTTGTGGGTGGCGGGTCAATTGAACCGACACTGGCGTTCAGTGATGCAAGGAGGGATTCTAATGATCCTCGTCAGAGGGTAAATACCCTGAGATCCAGAGCAGATGGCGAGGAAATCCCGCCTATTTATTGAACGACGCGGCGCTACGGAGATCAAAAGAGGAGATCGAGAAAGAGAGGACTGGAAGACGTTGCTGGAGAAATGAGAAATAAAGCTAGACTCGCGATAGAAAGGTGCTCAATCCTGGTCGCGAAATCACCGACAATCGCGAAAAGAAGGGATGTGAAAGGCGCCGATGGCAACGGCCGAATTTCGTCGGTACTTGGAGCTTTGATTGCTGCGAGAAAATGGAAAAATTGTCGTCTTCGTGGTGCACTCGCGAGCTCGCCGGAAATGGGCTCGACTGTTTCGACGCCGACTGATCCTCTCATCCATTCGACTTCTCTTGAAAGTAAACCTTTTCTTTTACTTTCCTCTTCCTCTTCCTCTTCCTCTTCTTTTCTCCCCGCTTCTTCCTCTGTCCCGCTATCGCTACAAGCGGCTTTTGTGCGTTACGATGAGAGCTCGGGATGAGAATCGCGAGCGTTGTAATTCTATTGCACATATTGAATGCCCGTTACATTGTGTTCGGATATAGCGGGGAAAAAGAAACAAGCTCGCGGAATCCCAAGCGAGAAAGCATACAAGTAGAATAGTATAATTTTGAATAGTGTCGAGGAATTGTAGAAAAATATTTATTGTAGAAGATGATTCGAAGATTCAATAAAAGTTGAAGAGTGATGCACTTGGCGCGAATCACCTTTTCCAGAGTTATTGTACGATGCATTGAAATTCATCGCAAAGTTTACAAATGGAGAGAACTTCCCGCAAAGATTTCGTGCTTCATCGAATATTTCAAATTTTATTTTCGACAATTATTTCATTCTCATGTTTGCGAGCGGTCCGCTACCGGGTTCGCATTACACAATGGAGAGGGGCCAAAAAAATCCAGGAATCATGCCGAATAACTGAAATAAATTTCGCAGCACTGAAGAGATATTTTTCAGCGTATCATGGGAAAACACGGGAGTCCGAGGATTTTCAGAGTAACGTACACCAGTCCCTACGTCATTATCCAAAAGGTGGCGAGTATTTTTTCGGTAGAGAAGCACGAACCGACGAATACGGTGGCCGTGGCCGAAAAAGGATAAAAGCAACGAGGCGATTTGGTAAAAATAATTAACATCAACCGTTCACCGGGCCCGACCTGACCGAGCGCGGTCTAAACACGGACCTTGTTAAAGCATGTGGTCTTGTATCCCAGCGTAACATATCCCGGTAAGCAAAGCATTGTTCCAAGAGGGTGGGAATACCTTTTTTCGCCCGTGATATAAAACGCCCGTTTACCCGGAAACCGCCGCGAGCGTGGCTAATTAGGCGAAATTCCGTGACTTCCTCCAGGGTAGAATGTCCGGCGGATGAAAAAAAAAAAAATAAAGAAAAAAAGAAGAAGAAGGGCCGACTCGCGTTGGCACGCACGTTACAAGAAAGTGGCGGTGATTAGCAGGGGAGTTACGATACCAAGCGGAAACTGGGCTCACAGACCGAACTTTCCTCAAGTTGCGCGCAACCCTTGTTGGTGGCTAGTAGGTAGCGAGTTGGTGCCACGACCCAGACGATGTTTATTAAATATACACAAGCTTTATGCTAGCTTGGAAGCATCCTAGCAAGCGCATCAGCACGCACGTAGAAAACATCACGGCTTTTAACGCGCTTAGTCACTTGTTTTAGTTTTTGGCAGCGCGCAAGGAATTCTACGCTTGTCCGTCCACTTTTATCTTTTACTGCTTGACTCTTCTTCCTCTTCCTTCTCTCTTTCCTCTCCTCTAGTTCGAGGAGCCAAGCACTGCAAGTGCACTCTCGCGTGTCGTCCGGCCCTTTTTACCTCTGCTGAAAAAATACTCGTGTTTTGGGGCAAGCGCTGATTCACACAACCCAGAAGCATTGTCGAGAGACGACACGGCACATTTAAGGTACATTAATACTGACGGCTGTCGCGCACCCACGTCTACACCCTCTCGGTCTCCTCCTAATCCGGATGCCGAACGCTTTGTCCTTTCGGTTCCCCTGCCTATTAATTATTCAAGATGCTGTTATCCCAGAGGCACCTTGTTAACGGGAGTAATTGTCACCGCGCCGATTAGCAGCTGAGAGGATAATCCGCATCGGATTGACGACATCTCTTTCCACTGAAAATATTCATAATCATTTTGGTTTAAACAACTAACTTATAGTGACATTTATTCCACTCAAATCAGCATTTTGGAAGGTTTCACAGTTGCAAATCGAAATTTCTAATAATACGACTGACTGTCTCGACGATCTAATCTGATCACTCGTTTTCACCTCTGGAGACCTTTAAATCAATGCCATACCGTTTTGTCGGATGCAATAAATCGTGATCGCGCGATTAATAATTTTCCTCGAACGTGTAGGTAGCTCGAGATTTAAAAGAGTCGGGTGGCTGTTGGAAAGCTCGCGTTAATAGCGGCGATTGTCAGCGCTACTATTAGCTCATTACCATGGTAGCCATTGCCGTACTTGGTCCTGTGTGTGTTGCCGGTGCAACGTGCCGGGCACGCAGCCGGAGACGAGCGCGCTTATTCGCGCCGTAAAGGGCGAGCCGCGTTAAGTCCCGGCTCGGTGTATCGATTTAAAAACATTTAAATTCCATAAATATCCAACGAAACGTTGAATAAGGCATGCGAAAAGCCAGTCGCTCTCGAAAGACGGCCATAGTAGAGATAACGCATGATAGAGTGTGCTACTGCATAAACCAAAAGCGTTAGAAACTTCCGATAACGGGGTGAGATAGTAGAAAGTAATCTTGCTATGGGACTCTAGCTATGTATCATAAATGATTTTCTTTTTTCCCTCACTTCCTGTATTGACCTGGATTGGTAATAATCTCATCTAGGAAAGATAATACGTAAAGTGGTGGAAATGAAGCATTTCTGTATGACGATCTGTCCAGATATCTTTAGAATCTTCTATTGAGAGCTCAGAAAAGCTTTCATTTCAACAATATTAATGTCAATCAAATGTACTTTATATTTTTAGTTCTTCCTGCTAGTGCCTAAGTAAGTCAGTAAATACATAATTAATGAATAGTATCCTCATCCTACCAGGTTATTTATAAGATTACTTTTAATCCGAAATTCTGAGGATGACTATTTCGGCTATAAATGAATAAAATGCTGTATTCAACTATTTCCGTGTGACAGAAATTTGATCATACTGTCAGCTAATTTAATACCATACCTAATTAATCCACAGAGTGCATTAATCTTTTGAAAATATTGTCGGAACAAAGGAATAAAGGTTAACAACCGAAGGTCGACAACCGAATCTACCAGAGCCACAAATTCAGAACGGTACGCTGCTTGAAATTCAACGGTGTCGTCGGCCTCGAAACTCGGTTGACCCGTTCGCGAACTCCATAACTGTGTCACGAATTCGTTAACGCGAGCGTGAGCTGTCAACAGGTATTAAATGAGAAATCGTTAGGTTATCCCAAGGGCATCGGGATAAAAGAACGAGCGATAGTTGCGCAAACCTTTTGGAGAGTCCCTTAGAGGAGGATGAGTGCTCACAAATTCGGCTTGAGATGGCAAACCAGCCCCGGAGAATCAGTAATAGAGAGCGAATAATAGAGAAGAACAAGTGAGACAGAAAGAAAAAAGAGACAGAATCGCTTGGTAGCTGATCTAGAAACTGCTGGTAATAGATTCAGCAGTAGTGCGAGGATAGAGGTTGAAAATCCGTTTCTCGGATGGAAATAGGAATCCAGTTACGAGGACGCAGGCGTCGCATTGCGAGGGTAGAAAAGGAAAGGGATAGGGTAGCAAGTGGGTGGCACAGGAATCTGGTCCTGGGAATAAATCATTTCTGATTTTAATCAAACCGGGAAACACTGACTCGTTTGGCTCGACGGTTCGTTCCTCTTTCCGCCGCACATTATTTTCCTTGATCCTCCTGTACACGTGTGCCTGATGCTACTTCATGCTTTTCGTTACTACTTCCTCTGTTTCGCTGGATGGATATTCTAATGCAAAAGTATAACTCCCTGTGACTGTGGGAAACGTGTGATCCAGAGAAATGTGAATTAATTTAATAGACTATTACAGTAATGAATTATTCGCGTAAAAATGCTTTCAATTAACTAAATGAAATCTTAATTCCCCTAGTTATAACGCGACGATTTTAATTTGTGCAATTGATTAAATATTATCATTAGCGATATAGATGGAATTATTGGTCTGCGTTTACAATCGAATTTGCATTACCGATTGTTTGTCTCCTGGCAAAACAATAAAAAGATCAATAAAACGAAGTAATGAAGTAAATGATGGAAAATTTCATCAAGCTGGAGCTAATATTAATTTAGTTTAGTGGCAATTTTATGGACCTCAAATTGTGATATTAAGATGATTTTAATACTAGGGGTGAACATGTTATTCTAAATCATTGAATTTTATTACTTTTATAATACGTACCACGGGAATACGTATATTCTCGAGGGAACAGAAAAGTTGAGTCAACTTGGGAAAAATAAGTTTGAGGATGTTAACTAGTTCCTGCTGGTACTTGCACATGATCATTTCGCGTGCGTTAAAAGGATAAGGGCGTAACGAGAAGAGCGCTTAAACCTGGGTTAAGTGAGGTGACCAGCTATTAGAGGGAGTAATGGACCGACGCGATTGTTTCCTATTCGATCACACCTTGCCATTCTTACTCGACCTCCACTGACTGGCATACTCCAAACTCCCAGCCTAACCTGCTTCATTCTGCAACGCACCAGTTTTCCCACGGTGCTTCGCCCTCTGGCACGACTTCTCGACACGCTAATTTACCGGCGACTTTACGGTGGGCTTGGACGTTTAAGAACACATCACGTTCAAATTAACATGAGTGCTCTTCTTAAAAAAATTCGAACCTTTTTCCTTCGATAACAATATACAAATGGCTATTGGAATTATTTACGAAACATTTACGCGACAAGAATAAATCATGAGCATAAAGATGATATTTTCAAGTAAATTTTCAGTTGAATGAAAAATCGCGGAATGGAAGAGCTTGATTCAATGCAAGGTTAAATAAAAAAGTGTAGAAATGTTTAGCAGGAAGAGTTTTCATTTTCGTTAAGTATTGTGGCATGAATTACACTTAGCCCGTAATTAAGAAGTATTTTGCAGGACGCTGCTCGGTGCAGCAGCCTGCAGGAAAGGGGAACGGAAAATGATAATGTGCCGGTTTCATTGGCACATCAGCCAAGGATAATGACCAAGAGATAGGGGGGGGGGGGGGGGGGGCAAGGTAGTGTCCAAATTAAAACCGGAAACACAACAGACAGAGGAACAATGAGGCTCACGGGGGCTAAGGCAATAAAATATGATAAACGTCAGGAGCAGCGTGCACTTGCAGCCTCTTTGTTGGTGGCCCCACAAACCATATAGACGATCGTTGCTCTCTCGTCGTGAGCTCGCCGCATCCTGCACCAGCTGAATTCTAATGGCACGCGGTAGCTTGGCTTCCCTTCGATTGAATTTCTTCCAGGGAAGTTCGCTTATCCTTAAACAAAGGGACTTACCGTCAATACGCCTTAATTATTAATAGCACGGAAGCAGCCCACCGCTGAGAGAAATATCACAGAGACACAAAGGGATTTGACAAAAGCGATTACCACCACGACTAACAGAACCAACGGTAGAATTTTGTTGGATTATTAATGAGGAATTTCTCTATAGGGGACGCTTATAAAGGAATAGACGGTTTTGTTGTGCCATCTCTGATATGAAAGGATTTCTGTCAACGCGTGTTATTATTACTCGGCGTTTAACGGTGAAATTCGTTTCGTGATTCGCATGGTGCAGTCACTGAAAATGCGCTACTCAAAGGTCCTAGAGTGAGAGATTGAAATTTGACGCTGAATATTAATAAAGACTCATCTCTCTTTCAACCTCGATTCGAGTTCTTTGATTTACTAATTGGGACTCTTGGAAAAGGGTTCAGCTTTGAAGAGGGATTTCCGGAAAAATTTAATGGTAAATGTAAAAGTTAAATTTTAGTAACGTTTCTATTGGTGTTTTAATGTTTTAGAACCCGTTTCGTATGAATTCTCGATGATCAATACCAGTTTATTTGTTTAATACAAATTTGATATTAAGTTCACCAACTGAGTTACACAATACCTTCACTCATGCAACAGGATATTTGTGAGAAATAATATTTTTCAGAGTATTCTCTTATTCGGCATGGAGTCTGCGCGAAAGGAAAATTCAATATCGGGGCACGATCGCGATGTTGTGAACTGGTACACTCGTTAAGCAATCTGCAAGACATGCACGCGTAACGAAGCCGTGTCGTGGCGCAAATAACGAAAGAAGCACGGTAATAAAGCTCGACTGGCAGAAAAAGACGAGAGCGCTTGCGAAAATGCAAGCGTCGGAACCGTGCACGGCTCGTGGATGACGGGATTCACGGATTAAAATCTGCCGTCACGCCTGACTGGGCCTAATTACTTTTTCACGCAACGCTTCAAGCAGGATCCTTTTATTATTCCTCTGAATAACGATGGATTTTAATATTGCGCGCAAGCTGTCGCATAGCCCTGTGAGCATGGAATTCGAGTTCATTATTTATAAACTCGTCTCCCGACACACAGTCGACGCAGCAGGAGAATTTCACTCTATTGAAACCAATGCTCTTTACTCCATCACGGGGTAATACTTCAAATGCTTGCCATTGCGCTCAATATTTTCCATTCAATATCAAACGGAATTCAATAATAATTGCGAATAATACAGTTCGATTACGAGCAACGCTGGCGAATTCAGAATCGCGTGATACCGCGAGCGAATTTTGCCAATTTGACGAGAACCGCGGTAGCACTTCGTGATTTTGACTGATGATTATATCGAAGCAAGTTGGAAGGTAGCGCGGAACAGAACATGGCTCAAGCTTTTATTTGATTTTTACACCTCCGTTGAAAAAGTGTGCCGTAACATTTCTCAGCGGATAGTAAAACATATGGACCATACCGGGGCCAGCGTAGCTCTCCCATATCGAACTCTATAAATTCATCGGCCTGGCGTATTCCATTTTCCGGAGAGAAAAAAAGAGGTGAAGGGCAAAAATGCGCGGAATTTAAACAAGAAAAGCTTTTGACCGTTGACCCGTTCGAAACAATAATATCATAAGACTTTTTGCAATACGAGGAGTTCAAAAGCACGCGCGAAATTAGCGAGTTTTATCGCGAATACGAGGTAAGCAAGCGAGCACGAAGTAGCAGAGAAGGAGGCAAAGGCAGAGTTGGACGTCGTAGATAGCAATGACCAGCCAGGAACGATATCACCGCAATATCCGGAGGACCACCATCCCCGTCGCGTATACGCGACCGAATTATTCGTATAATAGAGTAGTCCAACTAGTAAGTTACCTCGGCTTTTTGCTCGCTCCGGGCTCCGCACCAGGGAAATTTGAGAAAGACAAGAACTGTGCATCCACAGAAAGAGAGAGAGGGAGAGAGAAAACGAGAGCCCGAAAGTAGTCGTGGGATAGCGCACCATGGGACACGCTTTATGCCTCCGTAGATCAAGCCGAGTGACCCCACCGAAAAGCAAGTTTTCGCATGCCCACACCCCTACGTGACAGTGCGACCCTGATACGGACCACAAACCAGATGAAATCGCGATTACGTGTGTGTCGAGGGTGAAAGAGCACGCGCGCGAAGAGAAGCGGCTCCCGGAAGAAAACCGACAACTCAGAGGAGAATTGGGAAGAGTCACGAGATCGAGCTTTAAGAGAATGAGATAAAACGAAAGAGACCGGGAAAAAGAAAAACTGGCAGTATTCACAAAAGTACTTGTCTGAAATAGTTATATTAAACGAAATATGGAACTGAAATATTATACTTTCTAGTTTATGAGAAATAGAGTTTCAGGAACATAAACTCTACTTTGACATTTCTTATGTTCCATAAAGATACGATACGAAAAATTTATAGATGCATGCTACATATTTTTCAATCAACTCAATCAAAAGTATAGGATATTCAAGGTATTACAAAAATGGGAGAAGAGGATGTGCAAATAGATGTTGCGGTAGATGAGACTGAAAGATGAAAGACTGAGAGTTGGAGGAAGCTGGCAGGTAGGTTACGGATGAACGGAACTAACGTATGAGGTTGGAGCATGGCCAGCCACTATTTCACACGGGCAACGGGGACCACGTCGCACTGTGCCGGGGTCTACCCAGTGGTCAACTAACCTCTGCTGACCAATGGACCACCGGATAACCTCTGCTACCTTACTCATCCGCTGGAAATATGCTTATGGTACATGCTCGGCCTCGCGTTTTCCCCAATGAACGACTGCCACCCCTTTTACGTCCTGTCGCCCAGTTCTGCGACTCATTGTCAGAGGAAATCTAGTCCTCCGGTGAATTTCACATTATTCGCTAAAAGACTTTCACGTCCTTTACGTATAAAATGGATAAAAGTGTACAGAAGAGAAAAAGTGGTTCTGTATTCGTTCGAAGTTTGGTTCGTTATTCTATTGTGATGAAACTGGGTTCAAAACCATACGAAGATTTTTATCTGATTTGGAAGTTTTATGTTTGAATTTACAGGCTCTTAATAACCTAAACAAGATCTAAGGATACTCGTTACTATTGAACTCCTGAGCTTTGTATTTCGAGCATGGAATACTATTGAATCAATTTAGGCGAAAGTGTCCGCGTAAGAAGCGCCTTAACCACTTTCCCACGAAAAGTTTCGCGGCTACTTGACGAGAAGAGAGCGCGGGTGGGTGGAAAGTGCAAGAAGATGGGTCGTAATTTATGGGCAGCGAGCCGGAATGTTGAAGGAACGAACGTTGACGCAAGGTGGAACCATCGATCAGCCCCGGTGCAACACTTTCACCACGACTGTGGTACGAAGAAGCATTGTGTATCGTAAAGAAATCGTGAGGGGCAAACGCCACACCAGGCTAGTGCCCGCAATCGCTTTATATTCGTTTCGGAGGATTTATTGCCGTCTTCATCCGCCGAGAATTCTCTCCTTCGATCAACGACGACATATCGACAGCGATGCGGACCGCTATGGTTCATTTCGAGATTGGAGGTCGTCCCAGGAGGTCAGAAGAATCACTGAGAGAGCAGACTGGGAGAAAGGGAGCAGGAGAAAAATTGCCAATGAGAGGAAGAAAGGGTTTCGAGAGAGCAAAACAGAGAAACATAGGGAAAGAAGGAAAGGCAAGAGATCGGAGCAGTAGACGAATAAAAACTGTCGGAAGGAAGGAGTTGCAGCGAAGGGAAGGAAAAGAGAGATGGCAATAATCGGTGGAAGGACGGAACAGTCCTGTCATTTGGCGACGCATGCATCATCGTTTGTGCCACTTGACTCGAGTGATCGAACGTGACACGCTCAGGCGGAGTTCGTTTGTTGGAGCATGCGAGGAGCCGCGTGTGAAAGCGAATGCAGTCAGGAAGATTGAACTATAGAATAGAATTGCGTCACAACAGTACTGAAGCATTGAGAATTTTGATATCCGATACTACAGAGAGAGGATAACAGACTCGTCATTGGAGCATCCTCCGAGGTCTTCTTACAGAGAAATCACCCGTGAGAATGAAGAGGAAAACACGATGCTATCAAATAATTTGTTGAAACAGTGAGACACTGAGACTGTTGTCGAGTTAATAAATATCTAATAAGCTGTAGATGCGTCGATCGACGAGCGGCTGTTTACTACAATGGGACCGCGTGTTGCACTTCTCGTTCTTTTATTGTATGCCGCATGCAGAGTTATGTAGGAGCAGCTTAATGCCGCGCGATATATCATATCCATGGAGGATGGAAACCTCGCCGCGGGGGAGTAGCTCGCCAGCAGGAAACCTTTGACGAAGATAAATAACGTGTTTAGCGACACGTCGATACACAAATATGCGCGCGTCTGCTTTTCTTCCCTCTATTGTTAGCATGCATCATCCCTCGAGAAACGAAATCTGCTTTTCGAATTTCCATAAAGACACTTTTTCAGATAAAAAGATTAGATTCGTAATACTGTAATGGGTCTGCGGTTTTTTATCCGTCTAATTAATGACAATATCATTTAATACACACGTTTTCGGTTTATTTATAAAAAGTATAGTTGTATAATTTCGTTGAATATCCTAATATTATTTCGTTCTACTGATTTGCTCATTTACTCCTGTTCTGTTTTCGACACATTGACACTAATGCTCGTAACTTGTTGAATCTATCAATTTCAACCGTAGAACTTTATTCTTATCGAATTATTAAAGCATCGTTGATTATTGTACACGCACCAAATCATACACATAACTCTAGTTGAATTTGTCAATGCTACGGTAATTTATTGTCAGCACTTCGGTTGATACGGTGGCTCTAACACTAGTTATATGGCATTAGATCACAGTCGATATGACCGCAGCACTTCACAGTAAAATCAAACGTACAGCACACAATATCGCGATGCCCAGAAAGCCTCTGGCGTTTACTGACCCGTGAATAAATTACTCGGGGGTCGCGATAACCGCTGCAATATAAGCCGTGAGTGGCGCGATGTGCAAGGTATATTTTAAGAATGCGAGTCGCGCAAAGTTCATAGATGGAATTTTTTAATATCGATAACCGTGGGAGGCCGTCATATCGGGTTATTGGTACACATGACTAAAACCATGGAACCGTGGTATTCTTATGGAAAAGCCTGTTTCAGAAATAAATTTTTCCTTGCAAAAATCAATCTGATATTAATCACGCAAACACTAAAAGTGCCATTGTTATGGAAACTATATGGTAGACCATATTCTTCGCACTATTTCTCAATGTTCTCAACGGAAAGGATTACGGAAGTCTGTGGTGGCAGCAACACAATGACTCGTAAAAGTAAGCTGCATCACACCTCTGCGATCCAATGCTCGTCTTCCCGGTTTATCGACGGAATAGTGTCCGTTGGTTTTTAACGGGTCGACGAAACCCATTCGTGGCTGCGGTCGTGAAACCATTCGCGTAACCCGTCCAAAACCGTGTCTGTAATAATTCGGGGGCAATATTCCAGCTTACGGCCTCACTTCCAGCTCGGATAACGAACGATACTGCCGACTCCCGTCTACCAAGTGACGACGACGCCGAATTGTAATTAAATGCTCATTTTAGCGAAGCAGCTGGCTATTCCTAACAGACACGAAATTATTCATTTAATCATTTCGATATTTAGAACTGGATGTTGAACGTACAGCTGGACAGACACGGATAACGTAAACTAAACTAGGTTTAGATCCAAGTTCCTTATTAGATTTTCATTAAGGAAGAAGGTGTCGCGAGACTTGTGCATTGAGGTGAACATGCACTAACACTTCGAGAAGCTCAGGAGCACACGCGGATCTTCGGTAAACAGCTACTTCAACAAAAGCGTTTACCTGTAGACTCCAATTTCCTTGTTGACGTCTAAGCAACCATTACTTCGAAGAGTGGCGATCGTGTCTAGGAAAAATAGCTTGTGCGCTCGGCATGTCACGAGTCACCGATAAAATCTCGTGACCGGGATCCCAGTCATGAAACTGAGATTTGCAAAGACCCTACTTACGAACCGCGTCTTCCTATAACGTAAAGAAGGCAACATCGTGAACTGACGATACATCGCTCAAAGGGCATACCGAACTACCTGCAAAATCACTTGCTCCTTAAAACTGCAGTTAAGCCGATAACGTTCCCATTTATATTCCATGAAGATTCTACTAAAGTAAGTACGTAGCCTGTGGTGGTACGGGACCGAAGGGTCTTGCAGCGCATTCCCCTTGTCGAAGAGTAATGAGCCAGAAACCCCACTCGACGGACAATCACTGAAGGAAAACTAAAGTTGGTAGAGCGGTTTTATGGATTATCACCGATTAATGCGGTGCGTAAGAAGGTAATAGATTAGGTGGGTGATCGCTTTTACCTTCTAAAAGGCTACGTTGGACATGTCCCATTAAATCGCGCTCATCAATCACTCTCGCTTGCTATCATCCCCTCTTTTCCTTTTTCTCTCTTTTACATTGTTTTCGGCTTTTTTCTTTGCTTACATCAGGTTTGCATCATTCTCGTTGATATAGACAAAACATTCGAGAGGTCTTTGCTTTGAACGACAAGAACAACAACTCGTGTTTTCTCGAAGGTGCTCTCTCACTAGGGTCTCTTCACCAGGAACCGTGTAAATTTACATAACTCGAAAGAAAACAGAATTTCCCGGCTCTGAGCCAAAGGGCGCAATGAGTTAGCCTGTAACTTGAGCTCCTTGTTGTCTCACTGTGTATTGTGCGTGCCGCGAGTGGATTCTGTTTACCGAGCTTTTTCATCCGTTAACGTTGAACAAGAGGTAGGAGATTCAGCTGGTGTTTAATGAGACGCCAATCAGATTTGATTGAGAAATGCGTGGCACGCGATAAGCACTGACAATTACGGGATTATCCCCGTGGCAAGTGGCCGGGAGGAATTCCTTAAAGCATATCAGGGTAGCTCCCGCTGCTTATTTTTTTCCTGGGCCAGCTCTTCTTTTATCCGAGTAACCCGTTAAGACACTCTTAAAGTGCGGTACCTCGAAGCAATATCAAAAGGAATACGCTTAATATTAAACAGAAGATACGGATCTCGGCATTTAAGTAGATGCCACCGCCTTATCGGTACACGGTTCAAAGGCTGTCGAGTTTTGTTCCTTTGGTCGGCTTCGCTTCCATGAAAAGGAGCCTCTTCGGCTCGGCTTCCGCCTCCCCTCCGCTTAGCCCTTTCTGCTTGGCGACCTTCTTCGGCCTGCTTTCTAATTAGCAAAGACGCTGATTTTCTCAAGTTACCGACGATGCCGGTTTTCTTAAAACTATGAACGATGGGAACTGGTTGAATACGTCGTCCCGAAAATCTACGAGATTAACTCGGAAAAAAGTGGAGATAGGATCCATAATCTCGCGAGTCTCTTGATATTTAATCTTGCATAGCTGCTTTCGTGGCTCTCACTAGAATGCTAGAAGGACTTTTCCGTAAATACTTTGCCTTTCCATGCGACAGTCAACGAAGAGCATAATCGTGCTGTGTAAATAAAATTAGCATTGAAGTTAGAGCAAATCCTTGCAGTTTTGGCCCTTCGTCTCGATGGAATCAAGCGAGAAAGAGAAGCGAAAATGAAGCAGCAAGGGGCAAACTCACCGTTTAACTTCGTTACTTACCGTTATTATGACCCGATAAAAAGTATACAGCCCCACGAGCGCTATAATCCTCCCGAAAGCTGTATTAATATGAGGAAATGAGGGAACGAGATGGCTCTTTCAAATTTAATCTCTTAATAAGATCATTCGTCAACGAGCCGCGAGCGATGAAGTGCTCAGAATAATTTTTAATCGCACTCTACTATTCACCACAATCATCGTCGGTTACCCAAATCGTCTTTTCATCTTCTGTTATTAGCAGTCAATTAGGTTTGCTGCTTATGTCTTCTCTCAGAGTCGCGGCTTTTGTGACACTATACTTTTAATAAGCTAGACATTAGCTCGAATAGCTTCTTCCACATCCGAGACATATTTTTCTTGGTTCTCCATTGGCATAGCAATATGTAGCAGAACATGGATGCTTTGAAGTTTAAGGGACGGTAGCGTCTCAGATAGGAGACTGCAAATTAATCCATTCTTCTCGTTTCCACGATAAGGCGAGAGACCTTACCCTCTTAGGTTCCTGCAGCTTCTCCGCATCCAATTCGTCAGGTCGACAACCCCGCGAGGATGGATATCCGTACTCGCGTCTGCGTCTATCACGCCGGTGATTTCGTTTTGGTTAACAGGGAGGTAGCGGCTTTGAAAGTCGTTTAAGACGAGCCGCCTGGCGCCAACATCGGGGGCTCTCCTGCTAGAGCTGCTGATTAAATAAAACGTGTCTGATATGGTGGATTTAATTTAGAATGCCTTGCAAGGGGTCCTGGACGACTGGCTGGAACCTGAAGCTATGGGGATGGACCATGTCGGTAGAACCACTCCACTTTAGGTTTCGCGAGCTTTCTCGGAATAAATTGAAAATGATTGCCGAGACGTTCTTCGATCGAACACTCCGAATGAATGGATTTCCTTCCCCCGTTCTGGATATAATGAAGAACCCAAGGGCAGCTCCTTGCCTAAAATCGCTTTCTGGAGATGGCCAAATAATACGCTTTATTTGCCTTTTAATTCGTTTCAACTAAGCACAGCTTTTTTTCGCCTTGTTATTCGCTTTAACGTGCGGTTATCGAATTCCATTTGCTTCGTTTAAAGCAAATAGAAATACTTGAAAATCAAAGGCTCAATTCTCTCTGCGAAACTCTTACTTTCAATTTGAATTTCTTTGTCGGTCGTTATTTAACGATTGACGTAAGCAAAGGCTTTACATTTCAATGAAACTCATCCTATTCTATAAGATTGTTTGATATTCAAAGTTGGTACTAAAGCAAAGTAATTACCTTTTCAAACATTTCTCGCGGTATTAAGCAACTTGATAGTATGTACGAACTATTACGTATACTTGAACTTGACCATCGAAAGCTACCGTTGCTCTGGTGCTACGAAATGAATCATAATATCGCGCAACCAATACTCTGCGGAAGGAGAGTTAGCGCTCCAGCCATTATCAAAACCTAACGCGCGGAATAGTGGTCTAGAGCTATCGTCTCGAGAACTCTTTAATGAATTCCGACGGGCGAACGAGCTGGGATAAATTATTAATCGAGCGCAGGTGAGGAGGTAGGAGAAGAAAGACGCGGAGGGACGCAACACGTTACATTAACCAATATGCGAATAGTTGGCCACGGCGCAGGTTTCCGAGGGGCGAGTTATGGCGTAGCCAGGGTATAGAATCGGCCGTGCCGCAATGTGGTTTTCCGGATAATCAAGTGGGGAAACAATCGGCGAGCTCCATCGAAATTCGCTGCGGACGAGCGAGTTACTTGTCTGCGGAAAGTGTACGCGCGCGCTAGCGCACTACGGTTAGTCTCCCTCGATGCTTCACGACCGCCAGTGTTGGCCCTGCTCTCGAGGATGCTTTAAATAGTTAGCCGAACTGTAAAACAATCCGGTGCGCGCTTGTACGCCATGGACTACCGACCGCTCTCGAGGACTCGTGCAACACCGCATCACCATCCCTAGCGCGTTAACCTTTTTCACACTTACTGACCCATGGCGCAAACCCACCCTCTCGAATAGTTTCTTCTCGTTGATTCTAGTCTTCTCTCTTACTCTTGTCTCCTCTCTTCCTATCTGTCTTCGCGATTTCGTTCTCCTGCTACTGGAGGGGTACATTCTTTACGCTAAATAAAATTCCAGCGATACCTCAAAATCTGCCACGCATTGTCGTTCTGCTCTGCTCTGAAACCGAAACACTAGAATACTTTTGGAACGCGATGAACTTCCGTAAATTTCCGTAGACTCTTTTATGGGAGCGATTTGGGTAATTGTGCGGAGAGATTTATCTGGTTCGTGATTTACTCTGTCGTTCGCTGAATCTCATTATTATCTCGGTGGGTATATTCGGTGCTGGATGAGATAGTTAAAGTAGGTTGAAGTTGTATCTCAATCTTGGCAATAGAAATTGCGTGGAACAACAAGGCTACTACGTAGTTTCTTCCTTGGAGAATGTATTTTTTAGAACTGTTTTAATTTATCCTACATAGGCAGCGAGTAAAACTAAGAGTATTAAACTAGATATGGCTTCTAGAAATTTCAGAAAATGAAGGACTAACCATGTAGAAAATTGATACAATTAGCACATTTTACTAGTTCATCTTTCACGAGCATGAAAGAAACTTCCTTCTACGTATAGAATGACCTGATAGGTTCGATCAGCCAAGCTCGAACCTTGACGAGATTCTGAAATAATTGGGAAAGGAAGATGGCAGGGAAAGAAATATATGCTTCGTCGATCGATCAGCAATTTCCTAGGACAAGATGATCACGGTAGCTCTTGCTAGGGTGGATTAAGATCGCACGCAGTACGAAACTCCGCTAGGGATGGCGTAATTAAGTTCACTGTCGAAGTTTCATCGAGTAAAATCGTTCCTTCACACTTACCACGGAATGATTCTTTGAACGAGTCGCCTTGAAATGCCTTTCTAAAAATACTTACAGAGTTCTAATAAGTTTGCAACTAATTACAAATCTGTTTAAACTTCTTTTAAACGAAGATCCGCGGTTGGAATAAGAAGCCAGTATATTATTTTAACTAATAGTACTGCTTGGTTATAATAGGAGTAAATCTGATCATATTTCATATTTCTCTTTATGTATTCACGAAGTACAAGCGTGTTATAATAGTGGCGTTGAATTTATGCAAACGGCTTTTCGCTAATTAAAATTATGTATATTTGGACGAGCGTTCAACTAAATATCGAATATTTGAGTATGTTTATACTTGGGATTGAATTGACTAATTTCACACTGTAATTAATTGATGTTATTAGAGTTACGGAAAAAGATCGGTTAAACACCGTTGAAAATACAGTGTCAGTTGGGATAAAGTTAACCACGGTGTAGCTGTGCCACACGAATCCTCCCGGTCTAAGTACAGATCTCCTAAAGTAGGAGATTCAATTCCGGGCTCAGGTGAGCTTTAGACGAGTTAGGAAATACAGACGGCACAGATACATCCCCTTTGGCTTTCTGCTGCATGCTGATGCTACCGAGGAACGAGGAAACGAGCCACGAATCGGACTGCCGAGGTCCCGAGAACCAAGTAAATTGTGTCATCCGGCGGCGTTGTTTCTAACTGGTGGTCAGTCGAATTAGGAACTCCGGAAATCTGCAAATGGCTCTAATTGGCTTTCCTCTCGAAATGAGAGAAACCTAATTTTACTAATTCTCCGATAGTCGAGCAGAACCCTGCCGTGCCATGCTTCTCGCGTTCTTATACTTTTGAAAGCTAGTCAGTGAACTGATTACTACCGAACCTACTAGCCAGCCATTTCGAGAACGGGCTTATTCCGCTCGAGCGTTTTTCACTTGGCTTCTCTTTTCCAAGAGTACACTCAAATCCTTCCAACGTAATTGTATTTAACATCCGGCTCGAAAGCTCGCATTTGCTCTTCGCTGTTTTTCGAAGAGTATCAACATTCACCGGAACATCCATTTAATTAAAATTGGCTCTTTTCGTTTTTCCACCTGAAATGTAATAAAGCTGTGAAGGAATCGGAAATTCAATTTGAATTCAGAATAAAATTCCTTTCGGTTGAATCCGTAGTCAATATAGCGAGGGAAATTTTGATTTGGAGAAAAAAATCAGTACTGCCGATGACAATCGAAAAACCGCGTTATTCCGAATTAACCGGTAAACGCGCGATTACCTTCGCGCTTGGTTGACACGTTAAACGGATCAGAACTCGCGCGTGAGGGGCTCAATCGAAATTTTCATGCACGATTGAACCGGGGAGCGCGACGACAGATTGTCGTACCTGTCGCTCGTTTAAACAGGCTTCCCTCGACGACGACGAGATATCTCTCGGTTACATTGCCCAGCGAAAAACGACAAGACAAACGCCAGGAAAAAAAGAAAGAACAAAAAAAGAACAAAAAGAGAATAAAGGAAAAAGAGCGCGAGGTTGGCTGGCCGCGGAGGGTGGCTTTCGGGGTTGGCGCTTGGATAAACGGTGGAAGAGGCTCAGCAGGCGCTTCCCGGTTGGTCTCACCATCAATCACGTCCGCGGCTGCTTTCTGATTGCAATGGAGAGGAGAAAAGGCCTGGAAAAGAGTGGAAAAAGAAGGAAAAGGAATGCGAATTGTGAAATTCAGAGGGAGAGGGTTACGAAACGCCTGGGACGAGGGATGCCAAAACGAGTAAAACAAATAGGAAGAGAGAGAGAGAGAGAGAGAAAGTATGGGGACGAAAAAAAAGGTAATCGAGCCTGGGTTGAACTCGGTTGCTAATGAAAGCTCTACTACATTGTAGGGAATGAGATGTAGAGGAATGGGGTAAAGCTGATGATTTTACAAAGCGTGCCAATTGCATTCTACATTAAAAACACTCGTCCGCTATGAATTGCTGTTAAACCCAGTAGAAACACATCCATAATTGCTGGAAATGCAATCGTGCATTTTTATATACCGTCGCTTTATTGCAAAATGTGTTGGACAGGTTGGGAATTACCTTCGATAATACTCTCTGTGACGTTACGATTTTAATGCAGTGTTCATTATTCCCCAGAAAATTTCCGCTTGTTCGACGATTACTTCCGCGTGGGGCGAACGGGGTAATTGGATAGTGTCATTAAAAATTACGGGACAAGTTGTAACGTTAATACTGGCCTATTGTGTCGACGGAATTTCGATAAATCGTTACGATCTTTTCGAGAGTAATTGAGCGATCGGTAATTTCGATTGTCACGAATCAGGTTAAGAGGAGCCCGTAGTTCGATATGGCATTTCGCAACGGCAATGGAACGCATCACGGATCTATTTTGCATATTCCATTCGAATGCTATCCTTTTGGCTGGTTAGCATAAACGCACCACCGTTAAAACGCGTGGTTCATCACGTGCTACATCATTTCATAGTCGGATAATTAATTATTAACGAAATCACTGTAACGCAATGTTTGCCCGTGGATCCAAGGGATCAAATGCAGCTTCCCTTTCGCTCTTGCTTCATCCGAAATTGACAGTTCCTACTAGACACTAATAATGGCGCGAATGATTCGTGGATTAAAGATCGCCCGCGGAAAGATAAGCTAAACATTGAAATTAATTTTTAAAGGTATAATTTACATGTGCATTAAATAGACGTGTCAAATACAATAGACAGACTTGAAAAAAATTTTAAACTATTGAAAGCAGAAATGTATAGGTACAGTGAAACGTCAGTGAGCGAGGCAGGTCTACGCGGCCGAGTAAACACAGTAACGTTACGGAGCGCGCGCTAATCCGGTTCCCCCACTCCAGACCTCCGAGCTATAGGATGCTCGAGCCACTCATACCACTCCAGTCTAAGCAGCTCGCTCGCTTACACCTTACAACTTCATATGTCAACGGTTAATAAATTAATGACTACGATCGTGAGCGAACCTCTCATGATTACTGTTTCTAAAAAATTCTGTTGCTATTTCGCTTATTAAACTAGCCTAAGTTATAGTCTCAATGAACGTTTAACGTAACGAGGTCACGAGATATTCCATTGTTGAAAAAAGAATAGTGACCAGTTTCTCAGTGGAGACAAAGAAGGACGCAATGAGATTCCGCGGACAAGTAAACAAAGAATATAGTGTTTTGAAACGCGTGATGTCTTTCGGATAGAAGTGAGTCAGTCGGCGAAGGTCGTCCCACCACTACTCACAACACTGCCGAAAGCTACGTGGAGCCACGTATTCCAGTTTATCGTCAGCGAGACGTTCTGTCACTGGTGATTATCGTAGCATTACATATACAGTAGCTTATACACGTAGTTTTATCTTCTGCCATGATATCGAGTCATTAAAGTTCGAGTACTCTCGTCCGAGTTCTTCTTTCTTGAGGTAACAGTGAGAGTACTTCCGTTTTACGCGTAATCGTGAAAGTTTATTAAGGCGATCTGGTTTGGTGCATGTGACGGGGTTGCGGTGAAGCCTCCCTTATTTTCCGGTCGCTCTGAAATTTCGTTACGCCTTCGCTCGCGGGGGAGGGGATAAAAGAAGGGAGAAGGCCCTTAAAGAAACTCATAACGTCACCGAGGATCGACTGATAGAAGGGGCGATGCCAGGGGTTCAAGGGATATAAAATTAGAGCGAAGAGGATTGGAACTTATTAGAACCGTCAAAGCGTACCAAAGATTAAAGTGCAGTCTGGCTGCTCTTCCTTTACGTCTCTCGACCCCACACCGGGGGTACGCACCAATACTTCACCCTTACCACGCCTCTAGAGGTATAAGTCGCCTCACTTTTTTTATGCTGCTTTTATTTCACCTTCTGTGCCTTCCGCTCACCGAGAAAAAACACTTCGTGTACTCTTGACGTAAGCCTTTGGTATTGAGTCTCCTTGACGAAGATAATGTTTTTAAGAATTACGCTTCGCGATCTTGTCGTAGCTTTGTCGGTTAACAAAGTAAGGAGATCGAGAGATTCTCGTGAAAGTAATGCTTCGGATATTACCTTCTTGGAAGATAAAATGGGGTCAGTCAGGTTGAAAATGAGAAGTTTTTAGTAAAGTTTTTCTTTGTTACGGAGTTAAAAGCTAGTCTTCGAGATCATGTCTTTTTTACAAACAAGTTTCTTTATAGAGACTGCTTTACGATAAAGATGATTTAATTAAGGACTTTATTGACTCTTTTAATTGTTTTATACTCTTGTTTCTCAATAATATTGAATTTTCTTTACAATTAACTAACACGAAGCCAAATGTTAAATCAAATTAACGCACCGTTCAACCGGGCAATAAAATGCTTGATATTATTTAACCAGATTACGGTGGATATCATCAAGGGTAAGCACATCATCCAATCACAAGGTTGAATGGCAAATAATATAATTAAGAGAATATTATTATCGAGTTAATTACACGCACGTAATTATTAAATTGACGGAATATATAGGCCAAGTACCTTGATCGTATCAGGTTTTGTAACGTAATATCTATCGTTACGGATACTGGTTGGTTGCGTCGAATCTCCCTGTCCCGTACCGCTATCATTAGCATACGAGCCGCCAGAGAAGCAAATATTTATCTGAAATCCTTGAATTTGCAATTAGACTTGGTACTAACTGATCCTACGGCGGATGGGCAGTGGCCACTAATCGTAATGTTCGCGGATCAGCCAGCTCGGCAGAATCGTTTTGAAGCCAAACGATATTATCCTGTTTGTTTCCCGTCTGTGTTTGCGAAAGGGTTTGGAACTGGTCGTGAAATTGCCATTTCGGTCCTCGTACGGTTAAAAACTAAATTAAGCCGTTTTACGAGAGTCATCGCTTCTTACGACTAGAGTTTCGCGAGCGAAAGCACTACGAGTAAAGCTTTCGAGCAAAAATTACGTCAACAGCGTGCCGCTACCACAAAAAATTAAAATTTCACCGAGTTGATGCATGTACTATCCTGCCACCGCCATTTAAAACCGTTTTTGACGCGAGTAGTTTGTAAAATATTGTCTCTGGCAGCTAAGGTTCACGTCACGCTATTACCCTTTCTTTCCATTTTTTTTATCCAGCGTAAAAACATTCGGTTGAAATTTGCAAAGAGAGTTACAGCTGTCCTTGCGTTTCGGTAAGTGAGCGAGCTAGAGTAAAATAGTTATGTGACATTAGAAGAATAGGAAAAATTCACTAGCTTTGGTAGATACGGGAAAACTAATTCCGAGCGATCTCTAGCCCACCAGTCGAGGACAATAACACAGAAGACACTACTCCATCGTGAACCATACGATCAGATAAAAATCGCATAGTCGCTCCACCAATTTGCAATATTTTCGTGTTAGCCCCGAGACAGGACGAGATATCCGAGAGTCTCATTTTCACGGAGCTCTGCGGCTCTCTTGGCTCGAGATAAGAGGGCAAAGAGAGCAGCTAGGGAAAAAGGAAAACAGAGAGTTAAAGAGAAAGCAAGATAGAGAAAAAAACAAGGAGAAGAAGAAGCTAAGGAGACGTGCAAAGCTGAATACGCACGATGTCAGGGGCAACGAGAAGGAAGAAAAGGAAGGAAGAAAGTGGAAAAAGAAATTCGAGGAAAGAAGGGTGGATCGCGCGAGCAGAAGGGGTAGAGTGTGTTTTGACAGGGAACAGGATTATCGACGTCGCATCAGGACGTAGTCGCTTCGCCCTGCTATGGCCGGTTTTTCCCTCTTCATCATCGTTATTCTCTTGCCATCCCACCGCCTCTTCCTTCCTTCCTTCCTTCCTTCCTTCCTTCCTTCCTTCTTTCCTCTCTCCCTTCCCGCCACCCTTTTCTCGCAACTCGCTCGCCAAGCAATCGCCACACTTTCCACTGAGTCAGTGGTTTGACGACACAATCGTCCGGAAAAGCCGACGATTCGACTCGCTTCGACAAGTGCTTCGGATGCCGCGAACGGCACGCACCCTCCGAAATATTTTTTCCCCCGATACCTCTAACTAGGGATGCCACTGGCAAACTGTTTGGATTAAGTCGTCAGACGAATTGTGATTTCTGCAGACGACTGTTGACGGCTCTCCAAAACTTTCCTCCTTTCTCTCTGTGTCTCTCTCGATATTGTACGATTGACTAGTGAATCTGTTCATTCGTAAATCGGGGTGGTTTGGTATATTATCTTCTGGTAGTAATTCATCAGGATCTAATAGCAGATGGCAGAGGCGTTTATTATACTCTTTATTATATCAAAGACAGGACTTAATATTCTCAACTATCAAAACTTTCTTCGAGTAATCAAAGTGAAAAGGGTCTCAAATAATTTCATGTTTATGTGCATTGCACTTAATTGCAGTTTACGTTGGTCTCTTTAATTCGAAGGTGCGTTCCGTAATTCAGCGTAAAACGTGAATGATTCTCCATTGGTAAAGGAGTCAGAAGGGCGTAGATTCGTATTCGGGAAGTTTGTCGCCCAGTTACTCCAAGAGTGCAAGTTCTCGGAATAACCGCGAAGACACACGTACAGCTCTGTTTTGCGAGGTATGCGCGCGCCGCTGCACCGCGCCGTACCCGCGCTCCTGCGGCAAACAAAGAACGGGACGCGAAGTTGTAAATTATGCGTAGTTGCTTAAGTTCGCTGCACTTTGGGAGTCAGATAACCTCCTTGCTCGCTACGTGGCAAATGGCGAAACCCGCAATTAACCGTATTTACCGCTATGACTTCCATTCGCGACCCACCACCACATCCCCATCCCTCTTTATACAAGCCACGATACGCGGCAATAGCAACTTCATTATGCATTCGAGCTAAATATAAATAACACCTGGTGTTGTGCTAATGGAGCCTGTAATTAAAAATTCAATTCATATGATAATCGAAGCTCGTAGTGGTGGTGCAGCATTTCGGGTTCAATGGGTTTGACTCGACAGCTCCGTTCCATGAGAGTGTCGCTCGAATTGGAAGCGAAAGAAGGGTGCAATTTCTAGTAGAGTTCACCGCACGTTCAGCAGTAAATTTGCCGGACAAAATGTAGGATCGAAAAGTGTTGGAGAGAGGAAATCACCGACTGGCCTATCTGACGCGCATTTAGTCTAAATCCATTCGAGAGCAATCGGAACGGCCGATAGCGTGGAAATTGCGAAATAATATTTTAACGGAATCACGTCTGGCTGGACGTAAATTTACAGGCTTTAATTAAAAGTTTCAATGAAAATGGTCAGGTGGGTAGAGTATGAGAGAGAGAGAAAGAGAGAGAGAGAGAGAGAGAAAGGGGGCAAGCAAGCACACATTGTGAACGGTAAATAATGAATCGAGGTACGCATGGCCGCGCCTACACGATCAAAACAAATTTCGAAGTTCGTTCCTGTGCTCGTTATAATATGATGGAACACTATTGAGCGTGTCGGCCGCAGATTGCTGCGGAGAAATTTTATCAATTGCGTTCGCTCGACTAGATTTGGCAGGTTGCCGCCAAAATTGCTTTGGAATTAAAGTCTCCATTTAGCTTTTCTTTTCTGTTAATGGTAGCGCTTGCGTGGCCAGTCGATACTCGATTAACATAGTTCCAACGAATTCATTCTAACTTTGGAATCACAAACACAACTACGAACTAAGCCCTAGCGATCAGAAAATTACTTTCTCTGTATATTTCAATGCACAGATTTAACATTGACATATCGATGTACAATTCTTCAATGGTGCGTAATACGGTTGGAAGATGATGATGATTATTATTATACCGATCCTCGATAGCTTCGGTGATAAATTTCTCCAATGTACATAAAGAGGTACTCAGCTATAGATTATACGAGGTCGGTAAGTCTTGGGTATTAGCGTCACCTTATTAACGGCTTAGTCAAGTTGGCTGGGATAAACTAAATTTTCCACGTCTTCCTGCTTTCTTGCCTGCCACTACTAATCCTCTGTATAATCGATGCAATATCACCGTGATTTGTGAAAACTATCTTTCTCCAATCTCCGTTGATTTTCTGTGAAACAAATTATTATCTCTTTACTCGATGGAAATAGTAAATATAATTTTCAATAATCTTCTAACTGTATCTCGTTAGTCGAAAATAGTATGTCAGATGCGCAAGTTATACAACTAAAGTATAATATAGTTGTAGCCGCAGTGGATTGGATCCATTAATAGCCGGACAACTAATGTGCGCTGAGTGGATCGGCTTATGTAAAAGCTCATTATAAAGCACATTCGCTTTGCCTTAGGGTCTACAGTTAATATACTCACAGTCTATAATCTCTTTTTCAATCTTTTCCATTAAACATTCTAGTAGTAGCAAAACCTCGCGTGGATTTACATGCACGCTAATAATACCTCCCAGCACTATCCACTAGCACATCGATAACCTAATTACACTTTAATGCCTTCATCATCCTAAATAATTGGAGATCCATAATTTCGGTTGTTTAGCGTGCACTGCGCTCCGATTAATTGAATGCCAATATGCCATTGCCGTTGAATGACAGAAATTAGATCTATTACGTTCCCAATACATTCTAGGAGAGAGTAGAAGACTGTTAGTACAGTGGAGTAGTGGTTTAGCGTCAGTGAAAGATCGCCGAGAGTCTGAAATAAGACAACCGCGAAGAGGCATGTAGTTTGGATGTGCCATAGATCTGCGGTGAGTTTGTAAACGTTGGGAAAAGTTTTAGGTGCGTGGAAAGGGTGGATATGGGGTGGCTCTTTGGAAATTCTCGAAGGTCCTTAGTGCGTGTCGGATACTTTCACCGCGTGATTTACGCATTTCCGTCAGCAACGCGTTGGAGTTCGAGACAACTCGATTAAAGTTATGCTCACCGCAGCTTAGGATGGCGTTGGAAGAGAAAGAGAGATTGGCGAGAGATGGAGGAGAAGGAGGAGAAGGAGAAGCCTTGGTAACTTTCGGACGCGTCCCTGCACCTTGCTAAGTGTAATATATAATGGATTTTTGGCCGGAAATGGCGAGGTGTCCATAGATCATGAACCCTACTTCCGTCGCACCTAAACCCTACCAGAGACCCTGCGGTCTGATTTATTTTCCCGGTGGCGCTCTGCCGTCCCTCCTCAGCTCCATTATCTTCCTCCTAGTTTCCTCGATTTGTTGCTCCTCGAATTTCCATTCCACCGCTTTCCCGGAACGCTCTCGGTTATAAGGCCCGGAGAATTTGTAAATCCCGTAGAAAACTCTAATGGGGTAAAAAAATAATGACCAAGCAATTAGCGTGCTTAACGTTAAATGGTATTCTCTGGGAAGAATTATTTCGCCACGCCAATTACCAACCACGAAAGAATTTTATATGTTACTGTATCTTTAATATTTCTGTGGTAACCTCTTCACTTTAACGATGCATTACACATCGGATATTACATAGTACGATTAAATAGACTTTCTATGCAAATTACACAACGGCAAAGAACTGTGAATGTTATCGAATTTATCACGTTTTTCAGAGTGTCAAATTACTGGGACCTCCTGGAGAGAATTCAATAGTAAGAGGATCGCGGCGTTCTCTATTAATGAAACATAAATTTCGCATGGCCGCAAATTACAAAGTAATGTCGTGGTGCAACTGTAAATGACGATCACGTCGCAGACATAACGCAGAGAATCTCGCGTCTCAGTGGGGCTTATTTATTCAAATTGTACAGACACGCTCGACCTGCGCAACCCCTTATTAACAACCGATCGCGAACCCCCGATTACGATCGACTCGGCGAGAGTCTTACGTACCAAGCCAAAGCTCTCATTACACATCCACTCATTTTTCGAGCCATTTACCAACGCCACTCGCGACTCTTTTCTCGCAGCAGCTTGTGAATTTTTCTTCTTCAATCATACACCGGACAGTGGTTAATATCATATCCTGAATGCAAATCAATTTCTCGCACAAACGCGGAAGCTACTGCACACTGGTTAATAATAAACCACCGAGTCTCCGATTATATCAATTGTCTGCTAATACGTATGCTGGAATGTTACTTCATTGCCGATTTTCAATTGGTTTCCTGCGAGGATATAAATCTTGTTGCGTGATCTTTCGAGAGCATTGAAACTGTTATTACGACTTTAATAGTGAATAATCCTTGCCGGGTTTAAAATACAGACGTCCAAGAGGAATTCGGGGTAAACGAGGTGTTGGGTGAACAAAGAAGGAAGAAAAGTGAAAGAAGCGATTGAAATGCTGTGGAAGGTCCCACTACTGTCCGTTGAGATTCCAAGGGGATGATGACACCGCACCACGCCAGGAAGACAGTAGTGGTCGAAGTACGTCCCTTTGGGATCTCTAACGATTCTCGCTTACAAGCTGTGATGTCTGATTATACTTCTACCTAGTTTCTGCGGCCCTCCGCGGCTTTCTTCCAGTCTAGAGTCCCTCAAGTGGGCAATGAATGTAGGAAACTGGGTCGTTCTTTGATCAGCAAGATAGATCGAGATTCCCCATTTCCGACCAGGGTAAACAATCTACCGGTATTTAATCTTCCGCGAATTCCATTCAAGAGTTTCAACATTCTTTAATTGCATAATTAATTTTTCATTTGCTCCTTCTCAACCGCCGAACTCATGGAAGTTCAGTATTGGCGGGATTTTCGTCCGAAACTTTGCGAGAGCATTTAATCTCGCGTAAATTGAACTGAAGCTTTTGGAAAGCTAATTCCCGATCGCAAAGTACTGTAGCTAACCTCCGAAAGTTTTGGTGGAGAGTTTCCCCTGTAAAATGAGGATTTATACGTGTTACAGTTCGAAACCGCGAGATTCGCATGAAATTTCCTGTATTCTTTGGTTGATATTTTTCTAGCGAGAGGTCTATTGTTTCGTAGAGCTTTTAGTGCTCGTAGTTATAGACAGTAGAACATACGCCTCCGTTGTTTTAACACTGGAAGAGTTTATTCTCGTGCTCAAGCGTACAAGTGGTTCCGTGGCTTCACACACCATATGTTCCGTGGTTTCGATATCGACATCCACCGCGGAACAAACGACTCTGTCCCCTTTAGGTTCGTATGAAAAATACAAAAGCCACGGTTAGTGGCAGGAAAATGTTTCAGCCAGTCAAACACTTTTTAATGCAGTATTTTTCTATGTCATTAAACATTGCTAAAGTTCGTTCTCGTCGGAATAAATCCCTATTTTAGTTTCTATCAGCCACTATATCATATAGTTTTCCTATTTAAAGTCCTCAAACGCGCAATAACTTCTTTGATTTTGGATCTTTTATATCGATTCGACAGTTTTTTAATAGATTTCATTTCGATCGAATTTTCGAAGCTTTATTTATGTATCTAATTTCGGTTATAGTAGCCAAAAGCGAGGGAGCAATGAAAATTGGTCCTATCTTAAGCGAACGATGATTAGAATGGGTGGGAAAAGGGTGAATAGAAACAAGCACCACAGTGGGTCGCGTTCGTTGCGTTAATTAATGCCACCAGCCGCGAGGTCCAATAACGCTGGTGGATCCGCATCCGAAATCCACGCGAGCAAGCCTGTAAGGACGTTACAAAGAGACCGAGTTAGAATAAACCTCGCAAGATCGCGACAGGCACCGGCGTCACTCGCGAAACAACAACGGAGGAAGGAACGTATAGCGGCAGCGGTAACGCTCGGAGAGCATCGCCTTGACTAAGGGAAACACGTTGTTTCGCACAAGGAGGGTTAGTGTCCCCGCGGCGGGGCACTGCGGGACGCAGTAATATGACATCGCAGCGTGAAATCCAGCTGAAATTCCGGCTTGAGCGAGCAATGGAATCACGCAAAACCCATTCCGTCGCGGGGTGAGAGGGAGGAGGATTTTGGGGATGGAGAGGGTTGTCGAAGGTGTGGAGAGACCAGGGTGAAGAGAGACTAGCAAGCAATCCAGTGCACAGCGGGGGGCAGGATACGCTGAGGGTGTCGCTATTTTTCATTAACCGCCCGATAGAAGAAGAGAGCGTAGCCCCTCTCGCGATGTTTTATTTCATCGAGTCCGCCGTTTCACCCTCTCAGGATTTCACCGTCCCTTTCTCGGTTTTCCGCGCGTGCACTCGTCTGTGCTCGCCTTTCTCGTGTTTCTCTTATTCCTTCGCTGTCTCTCCCCGGCCACTTCGCGCGCTATCTTCTGACTCTGTTTCTTCGTCTCTCATGGCTACTCTTTCCCCAAGCTGCCCCAACCTAGTCATGGCGACACGCACCCTTTGTCGCCCGGTCCCGGGGCAGGGCTTTTTTGCTATTTTATTCAACTTTTTCGCGAGAGGGGAATCCTTTTATTACCTGGGCGCGCGCGAGCGCGCGTGCGACTCCAGTGTTTAGCGGACAATAAGCCGATGAAAGCTACGTTTGAGCCTGAGGGTCCTTTGAAAAGTCCTTTTTCCCTAACCTCGCGCTATACGTACTTCCTCTCACCCAACAGCTTTCCCTTTCGACCTTGTCCCTCCACCCTCTTCCTCTCTCACTCTTTCTCATCCTACTCTCTTTCGATTTCGCGCTTTCTGCTCTGGTCTTGCCTCGGTCTCCCTTGGAAATTCCTGCTCGCTTTTCCAAAGCGCGTGTGTCCTTGGATCCTGCCCCGCGTCGCGAAAGTGCCAAATCACTTTTTCTTAGTACCTTCACACTTTCTCTTTTTCTCCCCTTTTACTTTGTGCTTCGTTTTCGGCTATTCCAAATTCAAGAGGCCAACAGACAATTTTATTGCTCAAATACGTGGAACAAGAGGATACGATAGTTCCATAAAAAATGTTTGATGAGTAAAGTACATATACATGTATACAGGAGATAGGAAGATGCAGCTCGTTAATGAAAGGATCGTGATAGTTGCTCCTATAAACCTAAGGTCCGACAAACAGACGTAAAATGACGGACATCCTTCGAGAATCGGGGAACTTAGGGTTGTGTGGTATCCCCTAGAGAATGGGACAAAACCCTCTCATTGCCGAGTGGAAACGTCCCTCATTACGTGCGAATGACGGCTAGAAGGCGGCGACTGGCCAACGAATGTGATTTTGATGGCGACGGAGTGATGTTCCTGTAAGCATCAGCACTCTACTTGTGGGTCGTTATACTCTAGATATGCGGTTTAGTCTCCCATAAATCCAGTGACATCTTTACGACTCGATGTAGAAACGTTCCTCTAAAAGTCTACATTTACTCTGTCATTTTAAAATCAATTAGCGAATATTTAAGAACTTTGTCCTGGTTTTACAACTACGTTCCTCTGCAATTAATTTAGGAGTGATGCACCTACCTTTAACTAAACCTTCTCCATTATTCATCTCGGTGAAATTTGGAGTTTTCTTACTGCATTTATCCAGAAGCAAATAGCCAATTGTCCAACAAATTTAAAATACGAAGCCAAATTGGATTGATTAAAGAGGGACTTAGGGGTCGCGTGAAACTTTGAAGGAATGAATAGGATCTCGTCGCTATCGCGAAGAAGAGAGGGCGAGGACGAGGGCAAGAGTCAGTAAACGCCTTAAGTCCACGTCGCCGCATAAGAAACGAACTTTCGGCAGAGGAAAGATTCCTCCTCAGCGGCCGTCCTCACGAGGAAAGAGAGCGAGCCGAGAACAAGGGCGGCAGCAGGAGTAGATAAATGAAGGCAGAGAGACTTAATGAGAGCCGCGGGCGCATTCATATTTATGTGAACGAACTAGCACACCCAACGCAGCCCCCAACGCTCTGAAGCAGGCCACTAGCATCATCCCCTCCCACTTCATCCTCTTCACCGGACTCTCTTCCCCCCATCTGCTCAGCGGCATAGCTGCCTAGAAACCAACCCTATTTGTTTTTATAATTCTACTTGAATAATTGCCAGCAGACCGCTCGCGCCACTACTCGCCGCACGTGGTAGCCTCTTCCGTGTAGTCCTGGCCAAAAAGAGGAAATGCCAGAGGAGGATGAAAGAAGATAAAAGAGAGCGCTGCAAAACCACTGGAGCGCATCTCGCTGCATCATGATCCTCTGACCAGCTGGTACTTACCAAGTCGCAGGTCACTTTCAAAACCTGCAGACGACTCTCTTTCGCTCTCTTTTAATGGCATCCTATCTCCAAACATGGGCACGCGCAAAAACGTGTCCCATCCTCGAAAACCTGTTAACGCTCCGATTCTCTTACGAATCGGAACGTGACCCCTCTGTGATTCTAGCTGCGATTTTCCTACGTTTCTCGCTTGCATAAAATGCTCCTAGCTCTCGAGCTTGCAAGTTACGTGATACATGCTCCTATGTGTGTGTTGACTGTATTGTGTAGTTCTGGCAAACTATCAATGGTTCTGCTCGAGCAAACAATTTGCAAGGTCTACTAGTGGCGCAGTACGCGCCTCGAGTAGGCATACATACTATATGTACACGTATAGGCGAACTATGGCACGTGCTTCTTACAGGGGCAGATGTATGTAGGGCACGAGTGCCGAATAGAATTTAGGGGTTGCGAGAGGCGTGAGATATTTACCTTGTCTCATTGTCGGAGACGACAGTTCCCTGTCATCTGTCGCAAAGCGTGAGCTTTTCTCGGTTGCCCGAAATTCACTCTGAGTCTCTTTTTCTTCGGAGTACCACTCTGTTCGTGTACCGAAAAATCGTACTTTACGTTCTGGCTATTCTCTGGTGACTCTCTCGCTTTTGTATTCCGAGCCTCAACACCGGTCAGTGTTCACTGATCTCGTGCACGCGTACGAATCCAGTAAGGAGTATTGATAAAACAAAAAAAAAAGGAGGAAAGGGAACGCGCGAGCGAGCTTAGGACGAAAGCTCGAAGGAAAGATAACGGCGGAAGTCTCGACGACGAGGAATCCTTTTAAAGAGAGACCAAACGTAGAGGGTGTACGTGCGCTGGGCAAGAAGCATACCTGGCCGGAAATTGCATGGGCCGTAGCGAAGACAACGCCAGGCAATTTTTGAGCGCGGATATCGCTCCGGAGAATTCGGTTTCGGAGACGAGATTTGTAATACGTTATATCCGCGGTCTCTGGATATTCATGGAGCGGAATTGCGGTGATCCTACTCGGGAAAACGTTGCGCAAAGCTTTTATGTAATCTGGAGTAGTAATAACCGAAGCTGAATCACGAGTTATTCCTTTCACAATTGTTACGAAGCTACGTTTCATTTTCAACGCGTCGCACAGAGTAAAGGCAAACTCTTTGACAGGCTGAGTGTAAAAGAGTATGGAAGACTAATTATTTTCCTTCGGTCATCCTTAACTTTCGGTTTTATCGCAACGGAACTAGCTTTTTACCGAGGGCGTTGAATTCTTTCGAGCAAGTATGTTAGCAAAAGCGGCTTACGTTCGATAAATTCCTTCCTAGGGTCGCTAGGGTGACCAAAGTGACCGCATTCCCATCGGTGGATAATTTAGATTCCCAGAGTATGATTTAGTGCTTTTTTTCTTTCCTCAAAGTAACCTCGCTGTAGTTACGGTTGACGGAAAACCGCCCTTCGTGACCCGAAATTCCGCAGTCACACGCCCACTACTGACGCCCGCTCCTGGCAGTTAAGGTAGCATCGCTCGAACTTTCTGTGTGGCGACTATAGAATATTCAATTGACCTCCACTGGGACGTCTCAACTTTCTACCACATCACATCTCTATTTTATCAACCCGCGAACCTCATAGCTTTAGACTTCTCCGACACTTGAAGTTCGCCCCGCTTAATAACCAGAGGAATAAGTCCAATGGCCAGAGTAGTTGGCAAAGTGGCGATGAATTTCTCTCCTCAGTCACTGTCTCATATCGGGTTGAAGCATGGGTATGAGCAAGGACCATTATTCGAGTGAGACTCATCGACTAATCACGACGATTAGTGGTGCAATAGAAGCAGGTGCGCTAAGATTAGTGGGCTCGGATAACGCCAAAGTCTGGCCCGGCAACTGGAACCAAGCGACTAGATCGAGTAGCACTCCAGTAGGTCCCAGTGCAACTGCAACATCTACCAATAAGGAGGGTAGGATCTTTGGAGGATCCTAGAGGAGATTGTGGAGGCAGGCAGCTCTAGGTGGAAGGGCGAAATAATTGTCAGGGCGCGTGACTCTCATGCCAAACGTCCCTTATACTTGGAGCCAACCAGCCAGCAAGTCAGGAGTCTGGAACCACCGCAATGCACCCATAAAGTTAATACTGCCGTTTGCCGCCTCTCGCTTATACTCCTTGTCGAGCCACCACTACTACTACTACTACTACTACCAACGCTTTCCACTTCGGGAGAACACCTTCTCTCCTTTACCTAACTCTGCTTCGGGTTTCTCTTCCCCTTCGCGGCTCGATACGATAATATATAACTGTGGCCCCAGGGTCCAACATCCCGCATCCTAGCTGTCTCGGGGCTCTTCCAATTTTTATGCCCCGTGGCGGCTATACTCTCCCCCGAGAATTCATCCGAACCTACAAGACATGCAGCACTGACCATCTCCTTCTTTGCTCAGGAGCTTCCGCACTTGAGCTTGCACATTTACTCGGCAAATATTGAAGTTCATTGTCAGGATATTTTTGGCTTTTGGGTCAGGATATATCGGCTACACTTTGTCGTGTGTTGGATAAATTGCTCGTGCCACCGATATCGTCGAGTACAGAATATGTATCTACTTGAAGCTTTAAAATAGAATCGTTGAGTTGTGAAAAAAGAAAAGTTCTTCGAGGTATGAAAGAGCTTTGTTAGCAATATTGTAGGTACAATGATACGCGATGGTACGAGAATTGATTTGACTCTCATATTACGATTCTTTCATTCAAATTTGTACGACTCTCCAGTTCTTCCGCTCTGTTTCTCTTATTTTTAATTAATAATTCTTTTTTCTGAAATTTTATTCTGCCTTGATAATCACGTTCGTCAACGTGACACTTATACAAATTGGCAAGCTCTGCATTCCCACTCAATGTACTATCATGAGTTTAATCGAAATACCGAACGCAACTGGAACGATACTTGGTAGTCGGTCTGTCTAACGGAAGACTGATTTTGTTTTCACGTCCGGGAATTGCGGTGACCCGTGAAAACAGGGGCGGCTGAAGCATCGTGGAAAGCCTGTTTGTTTTTTCCGATGGGCTCTTACATCTCGTTCGGCGGCGGTAAGGGGAACTTCCAAGTATTTCTACAGGGCTTTGAAAGCCTGACAAATTTCCTAGGGTGAAAGAGAAATGCGCATCGGTTTCGCTGTCGGAACAAGGAGCGGGATCTGTACCCGCGAAAACACAGTCCTAATCTTTGTCTTCGTCGGTTAGGGGAGAATCTCACCGCCGAGGCCGCAAGGCAAAAACTTTTGCGCTTATGAGATGGGGAAAAGAGAAACGTCGCTGTTTTTTGACGATTATTCCATCGAATCGTATTCGAGTTCGATTGCTTCTATTCGAAGATTAATATCACTGACTTGGCCATCCTCCGATTTATCAAGAGTTATTCGACAATTTTATTTTATTCTTCTCGAGTCGAGTGTTTTTCTCCGTCATCCTCATAGAAAATCTCATCGTTCCACGATTTAGCCGATCGTCAGAAAGCTCTGTGTCTGGTACACAGCTATTTGTCTAGAAAAGTTGCAGTGTGAGGGACAAGGGGTTGGCTCATGGAACAATCTATCAGGAAGAAAAAATGAGGCCGCCAACATCCTGAGAGCCACCAATCATTCCTGTCGAATCAGAAACAGCAGAGTACCTGTTAATTGAGGATGCCGCTTGTGTGGAAATCGCGAAATACGTAAGGGCCATTTCTACGAGGTCATCTAGCGATAAATTGGCAATATACGAGATAGCTTGGCGAGCGAAGCGCGGCGTTGCACCGGGCGCTGTCATTCCGGGTCACCCGGAGAAGAGTTAATCTTCTGGCGTACATAGTGATCCACATATTGCCGCATCATCGGCCTGTCAGATCCGCAGGACGCTGTCGCAGATCGAGAAATAAATGAGTTTTGAAATCGAGTGCTAATCGATGTGCCGTGCCCTGAACACACGAGCACGATGAGGGGATGGAATGAGATAGAACGAGAAACCGAGAGACCGAGAGACAGAGGCAGTGAGGCGAATGCAAGACCCAACCAAGCCGATGAAGAAAGAAACAAGCTCGCGAGCCGGTAGCAAAACCCGGAAGAGGGATGAAGTTTCAATAAACCCCGGGAGGTGAGACGTCGGAGTCAATTTCAGGGAGCAATCGCGGCTCACGAGGCAGCTCGATACCAGGCCCGGAAGACGAGTGCGGCGGATAGGCAATGACTCCGATGTAAAGATTGCACTACAGCTAGGACAAAAAGCCACCAAGGCCTCTGATGGCTCCGATGAAATAGAGCGAGTGGTAGCGGTAGTGACTTACAGAGCTACGACGCGCCATACCGCTGCAAATAAATAAAAAGTGTCGAGCCCTTGGTCGTGTTCTTCCGATAGTCCGCGCGCGTTGGTAATGGGCCGAGTCAATATCTCTCGGATCAGGTTGCCTCACCTCGCCGCGCCTCATCTCGCCTTAGAAGAGCCAATCGAGCCGCGAGCCCAGTTCCAATAGACACTGGGATAAAAGCCATCTCGGCTTTACAAAGTACGTACACTATACCGCTTCCTGATCACGCTTGTTAAAAGACCTCGTGCCTGACGGGACGAAGCCTCTGGTGACAAATCGACTATCCTGAAACATCCGGAGAAAAATCTTTCTTGGCCATCTGCTTTCACAGGAGTATCTTATTCCTCGCGAATGCTTCCTATTCATCATTGCAAGAGAGATTTTTAGTTGAAACTATGCTCGACTTTAAATCAATAAATTTCAAGCGACATCTATTCCATCAGGACGACCAGCAAATAATTAAAGCGGGAAGCGTTCTAGACTCTAGACTGACACGTGAAACTAGAAAGACCCATATATCCTAGCGCTTGGATTTCATCGTTTTGACGTGATTAATTCTAGTTTCTTACTTCATCGACTTCCAACTTGAGTGTAAGTCTTCGACTAACAATAAGTACCCGCTTCCCTAAGGAGAACAAGTCGAGGAGTGGAGCTAGAATAACGGACTAGTAGTTGCGGACTTGAAAAGACTAAAAGGGCTCTGTCGCGGTTGGGAATGGGGTGTTAGAAACTTGTCTCTTCTAGATGCGGTTGTCTGTAAGTATACCGGAAATCGGCCTGTCAGCCGGAAACTGGCTTCCAACTTATCTACCATTACTACCTAATGAGACTCCCAACACAGTCGTTCTTTTACAATGGAAATTAATGAGTTTTTGTAACGAGTTCGTTAATGGCTATACTAGATAAATCGAGAGATTAATAGTTCGAAGTAATATTTTTCTTGGGATTAATTCATTTACTCGAATCTGTTTCATCAGATTTCCAATGTGGGACAAACCAAGTTACCTTTGGTGACTCACATTTACATTGCAGGTTACTGTAATAACAAAATTACAATGCAGTTGGTAGTTTGTGGTTTCGTGACTGTCGACTTTACTGCAGCCGTTTTTCAGTCGTGGGTGTTAATCGGCACAATTCTCGAGAGCCGCGAGGGACCGCGTCAAATTCGAGCCTTTATCGCATCGAGTTCGCAAGTCGTACGTTAGCCAACACTCTCGACGTGACGTGAAATTCTGGTCCGTCACGAAACTCACGCTAAGATTATCGCAACCATTCAAGATCGCAAGCGAAAGTCTACGATCTACGAGCACGAGGAAGGAAAATTTGCCTTATTCTCCTAGTTAGTTCGAGTTCGAGCCATTCCAAGTATTCCGTGACTGCTGCCTTCCCAACAGTCCACCCTTTAACACGAGCCCAGCGAACTTATTACTCTCAGCCGGTGTTTTCATTTCTCGTTTTACATACTTAGCAGCTCGAAGGACATGGTTCTCGCGCGGTAAAGGATCTTTATAAACCGCGTTTCCGGCGAGAAAGTGGAAGAAGAACGTAAGAAATGGCTGCGCTGATTACAGCTTTAGCTTGGCTTTATGGCAACCCAGCAACTAACAGACGGCGAATACAGAGGCATTATCGGTTTTTTCGGCGGCATAGCAGGGGGATTTCAACTTTACTGCTCGTAAACACTGGAACGGAAAAAGTTATCGCCCAAGCATCGACTTTTCGAGCCCGCCTTCCTTCCTTCCTTCCTTCCTTCCTTCCTTCCTTCCTTGCCACTGCTCTGGATTCTCAGCCCACGCTCGGAAGGTGGCTAACTCTAGCTGCAGCTCGACTTGCCAGACGTCTCACATAAATCCGTGGC
This sequence comes from Trypoxylon attenuatum, assembly GCA_963989405.1. Lineage (NCBI taxonomy): Eukaryota > Metazoa > Arthropoda > Insecta > Hymenoptera > Crabronidae > Trypoxylon > Trypoxylon attenuatum. Next base: position 27,278,819 of record OZ022489.1, read on the forward strand.
ACGGCGTGGTGTGGCTCCGAAAACTGCGCGAGAATGGAACGAGCAATGCGCCACTGGCCGTAATTGCACCGGCTACTAAGACGAATTGGTTTATTACCAGCCGGTGCAATCACGCTCGCGCCTCGCGTGCCGGGAAAATAATTCCTTCGGTCGCAGATTAAAAAGATTCAATTGTGGCTTGAAGCGTCAACAAACTGCAATGGGTCGTGTAGATTGCTCCAACCTGACTAAACGTTAATATCACGATTCATATTAATTTTTTTCAAAATGTATTAGTCGTTTTGTTTCATAATTTTTTTTACATCTCTTATATGGAGATTTATAATTTCCTGTGGTAACAGCTGAGAGAATCACGTATGAGAAATCTGACATTATTCATTGGCCAAGGCGGTATATAATATTACTGAATTCCTTTACGTACATGCAATTCACAATTCACGTGGAAAAGAGAGAGGCTAATCAAGTCGTTAGAATGCTGCTTTTAAGCTTGAATTAGATATTCTCTGCTTCTTCGTAGACTGCAAAGGTGCGCTAATAAACTCATTTCGGAACACTAGTACCAGAGAACAGTGTACGGAATTAAATAGGCATCCCTGGCTCGACTGCGTTAACATCTCCTACTTATTCAAAGCAAATTTCTCTTGTAAGGTTGTTTACTGAATCTTTGAGGCCGTTTCTTGTTACGGAGGACGGGAGCAGAGGACGACAGGAACTAAAGGCATTCAAATTCACTCCAGTAACGTCATTCCCAGTGTATAGTTAACAGCAAACTGGTTAAATGTACGCGGTATAAAGGCTATACTGTCGTAGCATCGCATTACCTTCTGCGACAGTAATGAAGCTAATACGCTTTGCCATAGCTTTCATCAAAGAAATTTCTTATGTGTTCGTGCAGTGACTGTCGCAAGTAATTAGATGTAATTCAGACGAGTTCTTAAAATTGTCTGCAAGGTTTACGACTGCATAGGGAATCATTACATTTCATTCGTTTATCTTCCATTAAGGGGAATAAAGATTTCTCGTATACGAAGATAAAATTAATATTTACTCAAATAAAATGATTCAAGAAAACAAGGAAGTTATAGACGAGATTAATGATACTAAATAATGGATTGGCGTTATCTATTAATAGATAAAATATCTTTATATGGGAGTAAATGACTAGCTTAATACTAGATTTAAGTGCTCTTGCACCAAGAGATCTGGCGGTCCAAGTATGCACAGATGTCAGATTCCAGGCGATAGCTAAGGCTGGAAGTGTCCAGTGGCTCGTTTCGGAATGCAGTGCCGGATTCCTCGGGTCTCGTAAAAGCCAGGTCGCAGTGCAACCGAGGGGTATCCCAGTCTCCCGTGGACGTAGCAACACTGCATCAAACGATGTAACTTCCTCGCGTGTCCGAGATGCAGGCCACGCTGCGCTGTGTCTCCTCGTAAATTCACGCTATTACGGAACTAGGCTAGCGTAACATCCTCCGATGCATCCCTCATTCCGCTCTACGTGGGCACCTATGCATGTCGCGTAACTTTCTACCGAATCAGCTTTTGCATTCAGGTTTCTGGGCTCTTGCCGAGTCCCGTGAAAATGGGCCGCCGCCTTCGTGACTGTTTAATATCGTAAAATTTGGAACAACCACACGGTAGTCGGCCCCCTCAGCTGATAATGCGATTAAAATTTCGCTGATGCGAATCGCTAAGATAAAAAAAGCTCCTTTCTAAGAAAATTCTTTTGGCTTTACGCTTCCAGAAGGAGACTCTTATCGCGTGAGAAACCTGTATCGTGTGAACCATACGTTGAAATATCACCTCGAGAACTTTCCTGACGAGTGTTAAACGCGAGGTTTTCGAAATTTCTGTGGAATCAATGATATCAGAAATTCAAGTCGAATCGTAAGCGTGCGAACCACCAGGGATCCATAGGTGAACGGAAGGCTTTGATCGACGTAGGTTCTCGCGTTCCAACAGCTTGTACGCGTCTTGTAATTTTAAGTATCGCCACCGTTCCCCATCCCAGTTTTGCCGGCTCGCAGCCCTCGCAGAGCAGGTGGAAGGGAGTCGCGAAACCCCTCTGCGACGGCTTGACATCGGTCCACTAAGTTCGGCTCGTGACTGGAATTCGAAATCTCTGGTGGGCAGCCATCGGCATTTCCAGGCGAAATCGGCACGTTAACGATTTATTTCGCGAGTCACGCCGAATGAACTGCGCGCGATCGTCTCGCCGCGCTGCACCGTGTCGCGTCGTCGCTGCATCGTAAATACGGTCACGCCCGCTCGTTTTCTTCTACCTCGCGAACTTCTCTAGTCCGTGACGATGCGGTTGGGCCCAATCGATCCCGCATTTCATCGGCGTCCATTCATAATTCAGTTTAAACCTTCGAATAATCCTCTCGAACTATCTGTTCTTCAAGCATTTTTTTTTCTCTGCCTCAACTTTCTGTAACTCCTCTTTGAATATTTAAATAGTTAGGTATTCAGTTCTACAATGCACTTTGACCTTCTGCTTACCATATTCTACATACTAATTTGTTGTAGTTCTATGAAAATACCAAGTTATATTTTTTCATGGATATTTAGAATTCAATAATAACTATTAAAACTTGAATCGAATTTTTCAAAGAATACCGCAGTTCACTGAAAGTTCATTATTTAGTTAAGCTTCGTAATGGTGAAATAGGTCGCACTTTCGATAACCAGGTAAATCAAGCTCAGGCATGTCACAGGCTGTTATACGAGGTCGTGGTCAGAAGTGGTTGCCGCGGTCGGTTCGAATGCAAAATTTCCCAGATATAATTCAGCGGGTTCACTCGTGCCATCTTCAGCCAAGCTAGCACTGACATCTCGCAAAGTGTTGCCCTAGCGGAGCCACTCTCGCTAGTTTTACCTCTGCACAGAACCTTTTTACTCTGGATATCTCGCTTCCTCGTAGCAGCATCGTTCCCCTTTTTTCCGCATCACCCTCTGCCCCTATCCTCCGCACCCTCTTCATCCACGGAACCAACCTTCCGTCGTTGGCACCTTTTGTCGCAGCGAGAACAAAACGCGTGTAAATTGGCACACCCACCAATAGAGGCTGCAGCATGCACGCATGCACCCCGCAGCCCTCCTGCCGTTCGTCGTCGTTCTCTCCTTGTACCGGTCTACTTCTCGAGCCAGCTCACTTCTTGCTCTCTCTTTCTCTCATTCTCGAATTTTCGCTCACTCGCTCGCTCGCTAACCCTCTCGCTCCTTCCGAACGTACGTGGTTGAGGAAGAGAGAGAGAGCGAGAGTGCAAAGAGGGGTGTGAATTCAACCGACTCACACCCCCGACTATCGCGTGCATTCTCCACGCAAACGTGCCAGTCTACCTCTGCTGGTACTGCTACCGACACGATGCTTCCTCTCTCCTCGCATCATCGCGAGGCTTCGCCTGCCCTGTCTTCTTTCTCGAGGCTTTCAGATCGAGTCGCACGGAATCTCAGACACACCAGGGTTACCTTCGAATTCTACGCGATCCTCGTGCACCCAATGAGATTTGTGTCTAGAGGATCCAGAGGATTGGACCATTCTTTTTAATGAAAATAGCACTATTGACTAGTGCGAGTTTGTGTTGCTCGGGGAAAGTACTTTTTCGCGCAAAACAGTTCGCTTTTGTCTGTCAAATTTGAATGTACGGTCTGAGTGGGTCTCGGTAATGTCAGTAAAAAAAGTCAGACGGAATCCGGTTCGCAAAAAGTGGAATATAGACAAATTGTACCAATATCCTGGAAGATTTTCCTTCGCCTCAAGGCGTTGCTTCGTATTATAAATATTAAAGTATATTTGCATTATCATAGATATGGCGGTAGAGTGCCGAGCTTCTCAGAAGTTATTTTTCTCCGCGCTTTGAGTCTTATGCAGATAGGAGGTCTATATATCTTGACGTGGCTCACAGTTGTCCGCTTATCCCCATCCGGCGGCACTTCCGCGGCCTCGAAGCGTCAACGAAGGCGAACCCCGGACCGGATATAAGAAGACCACAAGCCCCCTTGGGCTTCGCTTGGGGCTTGGCTAATCTTCGTCCAATTGTTTTGAGTGGTTTCAATTATGCAAATGAGATGGCACGCTGCCGAATTACGGGTACGGGATCCACTTAGATCCCGAGGATTCTGCATTCGAGATATAGAGCTCCACGCTTACATCCTTCTGCCTTTCCGGCGAGATTCGCGATCCTTCCGCCAAACTGTCTTATATACACGTACTCACCGTAATTGATATCTGGCCGATTTTTTTTACGAGCATCCTCGGCTCTAATTCATCAGGAGTCGCAAACAAGCGAAACCTTTTAGAGGGTCTCGCCAAACAAGATTCGGAGAAGCAATAATTTAAGGTTTGGCCCGTGCTAAAGAGTTGTGTCTGCCAGGCTCGAAACTTCGTGCCGGACGATTAAGGAACCGTAATAAGAAGACCCAAGGAAGATGATCGTACAGTAGCAGCTACGAAGACTGTTACACAAAGTAATATACAAGTCAGCCTCACAAAAGCATCGACTATTTGCGAGTTATGAAAGGACGGAAAAGAATAAAGAATTATATTTAGTAGACACTTCGCGTACCACCGGTGGCTAAATTAAACTTTTTGATGGCCAACGTCGCGCCACATACGCTATCTGTGGGATGGGCCACGTAGGGGAGATTGCACGCGAAATGAAAAATACGTCGCTCGTATCATTCCAATATTCGACTACGCAACCGTACCGGTTATTTTGGAAAGTAGCTCGCCTGAGCTTCCTTTCAAAACCGAACAGACGTACGTATGCGGACCGCGAAAAAATATTTATTACCAAACGGGATAGTGGAACGTGGCGCCGCAAAGTAAATATTTGTCACGATTTTCATCGTTTTTTTTATAAGCCGTTCTCTCTTTTTGGCGTGCAATTTAAATCTCGAACTCATCGGTGACAAACAAGTGCCGAAATAAGTTTCCTGGATTGTTTGGGATAATACGCACTATTTTTAAGCGGATTTCAATTTTCCGATACAAGTTCTAACAAATTCATTCTCAGGGATTATACTGAGCCTCTAACTTAAGTCTCCAATATCACCAGGAGTCTAATGACGAAAGACTCTCTCTATTGCGAAAGGCTCGACAAAAGCGACCGGATATTTTAGCTAAAATAATTTATTCGAACCTTTAAGGGAGTTTTGAGCTGCAACGTAATAGGACGGCAAGCACGTTTCGCGAGCTTTGAGTATCTTTTTGCTTAGGTAGAAAAAGACGGGGTGCAAAATTGCACAGCAAAGGGAAGATTACTGAGAGTGCAGGCACTAGATGCCCCAGGCTATAGGATGAACATGAGCATGGTTTGTTTAGCAAATGACGTAAATGCAGGTAACATCCTTTATACGCGGTGCATCGTTCTCGTAAATATCTCTCGTTACGTTGTAACCAAACGCGTTTCTGCGATTGTTCTGTACGACGAGTAATGAGTAGAAATAAATAATTGTAGAGCTAGAAAATTATATAAAGAAGCAATTGCTGTTTGTGTATACTAAAACGTTCCGTAATGCTTCTGTGAGTCGCTCACTTCGGCTTCGCTTTTCTCAGTAGCGTCTTTTCGTGAAACAAAAATGACCGCAATGCACCGGAGTACCATACAGAGTTCTAGAAAATGAGATTTGCCGAAAAACTCGGAAAATAACGGCCCTTCACGAGACCTTAGAGAATCATTTTGATACCATTATACTCATCTTTCCGTCCCGATTCCACCGTTCGAACTGAATTCGCACTGCTAACGAGCCATGAATTCTTCTCTACTTCCTTTACTCAAAAATGATGAGAAAGCTAAACAAAATAAAACTACCCATGAGAGTGAAACGTGCTCCTTCGCGGCGCCATTATACGCGTAATAGAGTAAATACTTACTCACGTACATATCATGGCATAAAAAATGAAATATAACTCGTACGGTGAAAGTGGCATCGTCAGTTATTTTCCAATTACATTAAAACGACTCTTAATTAAAGAGTCGGACGAGGCAGATTAAAGAAATGCTAAATGGACGGCCGTGTAATGTGTCGTTTAAGATACGTCGAGGCAAGTGAATCACGCGAGCGGCGCGTCACATTGCGCAAGGGCGTCAGACCGTCACACGAGCACGCGGGGCCGCCTAGCTCGTCAGCCTCGAAAAAATCAATTGCGACAGGGGCAGAAAGGAAAGATCGGCAATGTCAAAGGACTCTTAATAATTACAGGTCGACCAGTTCGGGCAAAGTAAGAGAGATAGAGATGGAAAGAAGGAAAAAAGTGAGTGGGTTCCCTTTCGTAAGGGAACCCATGGTGCAAGGGCGCGATCGCTTCCCGAAGGGCACCCTCGGTCGCCGATATAATATAGGGTGCGTCGGAGAAGCGCAGACAGCGCCGTAAGAACAATCGAGGCACGCATGCATTTCTGTTTTGTCGGGTTGCGCCAGCGAACGCCACCCTCTCTCGCTAGTCTCTGAACGCCATCTCCCGCAGAACCGTCACCTCCTCTGGCACCCACACAACTCACCTCTCCTCTCGCGCTCTTTCACACCCTCCAGAAATTCTCTTCTACGTATGCACACGTATGCTTCTCCCCCGTGCGCTCGTGCACGGCAAGCGCGACCCTCTCGCGCTGCATCCAGAGCGACAGGGTTCCACTATCTTTCTCTCTTTCTCTTGGCTACAACGTACCCCATATACATATGAGTAGTACACAGATACGTGGAACCGCGCACGCGTTGGTAGCTCGTTTTCGATGAATAGGTGGCTGCGCGTCGCCCGTGCCAGGAAAGAGAGATGAAGAAAGAAATAGAGGTAGCAGAGGAGGTGATGGTTGTGGTAGTGGCAGTGGCGCACCGGTGGAGGGTGAGGATGGGGATGGGAAGTCGTAGGTGGTAGGTATGAATGTATGTATGGGCAGGTAGGCACGGGGATGAGAAGAGTGAGAGGAAAGGGTAGGTAGTGGTGGCAGACGACGCCGTAGACGACTGTGCGAAGCAGTGCGCGCAGCACCGACGATGACGACAACTCGTTCGTCGAGGAGTTCAGGGTTCGGTGACCTCGTAACGACCGCCCGAATTAACATCTTGCTTTTCGCTCTTGGCCGCGAGCGGGCTCAGGGACTAACCCCCCTCCCTTGATGCCTAAGAACTGACGGCCGGAGGGATTATTAGTCCGACGAGTGCATTCGCCACCAACACCCACCCGTCGATCGGCCCTTTGATAAAACGCTCCTCGGGATAATTGCGCGAGAGCGCGAATACGTACCCCCTTCAAAACTTCTCTTTCTATCTCTCTTCCCCTTTACTTGATCATCCTGTTCGTTTTCACGATTAACCCGAAAAGTAAACGATTTCTGGCCTGTAACTTATTTAATATCAGTTTGTTGGAGTTTGAAGCAATTATTTCGAGCATTATTATCCTCCAGTTAAACAGAGTAGCGATCGGTGCTGCTACTCTGTTTGAGATAATTGAAAAATGTTTGTCAATCGTTACGGTTAATCCGAGATTATGTTTGCACTTTGCAAGCTCAACAGAGTATTTGTCGTATAATCATTCTAGCGTATTGCGACCATTCCGTGCAACGGAATTGCACGGAAACGTTTATGCGAGGTCTATATCCAACAAAGACCTACTTACAGAGAGACTGTAATTTCTAAACAGAGTACGCGGATAAGGGTAATACTTTAATGCGCTCATGTTGACCAGCTTTTCCGAGAAACACGACTCTTCCGGGAGGAAAATATGTCACGGACTATCAGGGTAATTCGAATGACTGGTACTTCTGCTACCACGGATTTGTTTTCCCATCGAAATTATGCGAAACTAGTTTCTGAGGGGGTAGTTTCCAATTTGCGTCGCCTCGGATAGGATCGAATCTCGATTAATTTCGTGCAACCAAGTATGGAGAGCGGCAGACTATGCCAGGACTGGTAGAGAACACGCGTGCTCGTGCAGAAATTGTGACACAGTTTAGCCCCCTGTTCGTCGTGTCGGTCAGCGGCGATTTAATCGGAAAGAAATGCGGATGCTGTTCGGTCGTAGTGTTGATTGGCCGAAACGCATTTACCTCCCTGCTCCGACCGTTTTATCTATCTGGGTCTCTATGAAGCTGGTTAACAACCTTCTCGTAGTTTATCCATCTCTCTCTCTCTCTCCCTCACGTTCCCTTCCGCTTTATCTGGAACACCACCGAAACTCCATTAACTGGCAAAAATAGACCGCGAACCGATGAGAGCGACCAACCAATTGGCCACAGTATCGCGAAAGCTATTTTCAAAATAGTTCTCTGCCTTGCTTTGGACATTACCCTGAAATCAGTGTATTGGCCCAAAACAAATAAAAATATTCCGAATCTCAGTTAAAACTAACCATTTATTTCCCGAAATGCTTCCGGCGATAAATGGAATCAATAACAAATGACCCGAATAAAAATTCACCATACCCAACCGAAATCAATCCAAAATGCAGACAGGATTAAAAATCTTTCGATACATGCTCACATTCGATTACAAGCTCCGAGATCTCGATGAACGCTCCAGCGATTCTGTGTTTCCGGCTACAACCAGAGAAATGCAGATTCCACTATGCCAGGTAGAGTGCAGAACATGTGGATCGTAGGGAGCAACTCCGCACGGTGCGAGTTCGAATTCATTAAAATTAAAGGATCGTTAGCGGGTGGGCGGAGCCGTTAATACGGCCGATGATGTTTTCCATGGAAACCGGTGGCAACGCTATCGTTAATTAAAAATAATGATACACGCACCTTAGCGGCAAGGGGTTGGGTGAGTAGGGAAAGGGGGGGAGGGGGTGGTATAGGGTGACGTAACAATACAAGTTCAAAGTGTGCCACCGTAAAATTATTTCGCGGGGCCCAAGCAACGCGAGAGCTAGTCTCGCGATCCACGTGGTGGCGCGAGATAGGCGTACATGGCATGCATATACTACACATTCGCCACGTGAGGGCCGAGAGCCTGAAACGAGAGGGTGATACGCGCACGCCGAGAGGACGGATCGAATCGAGGGTGCAGTTCTACTCATTAAAACTCCGGTAATTAACGGTCTGCGCCCCACCATCTGATCCGTGGCACCCCACATATTCTTTCTCTCTTTCGTTGTGTTTCTCTCTGTCTCGGTCGCTCCCTCTCTTTTGAACGAGACGTCGCTGGAGACGCTGCCTGTTAAGAAGGAACACTCAGAGAAATGGGAGAAACCCTGAGAGAAATCGGGAAGAAAAAAGCGGGGAAAGTAGAATGAGACTTTCGTTAGGCAGCCTTACGCGACATCGAATCGTCCCCTGACCTTTCCTTTAATTCTCACTTACACACCTCGGGCACGTTGGAAATTTGAACATTGCACTGTGTTACGTTGCAGCAATGCTTCAAATTGCCGATTTAATACGTGTGCTTTTTGGTTAATCAACCAATGTGCTAATGGTATTATTGGACTAATGGATCGATTTTTGTACGATTATTTGCACAATGGATAATGCACCGTGTGTATATTTATACTTCTGCGATTACATTGTATCTTGTCATGTACTCTAAATACAGTCGGGCATAATAACGTCGTTTGGTAATAATTTAGTTATTAAAAACGATTCTCGATAAATTCCCGAGAATCTCATTAAGAAGGATAATTAACGTGATTCGCATCGGCAAAATATCCCCCGGCAGGCATTCCAAAGGCTGCTGTATTTGGTGTTTTGTTTCCAGTAGGGATTGAGGTCTGTGAATTAGCTTTAGGGCTTGTCGTGGAAAATGCTTCTTTGAAGAAGACGCTTTTCAGCATCAGAATGCAGTTTCAAGGAACTTGACACACTTTCGCGTAACTTTGATCTTTATCCGAGTTGCGAAGAACCTCTTCTCAAGAATTCGTCGTTTCCCTCTCTCTCTCTCCCTCTCTAATTATATCTTCGTCCTTGGAACGTTTGTTCGATTGCGCATTACCTCTTAATTATAGTCGATTTCGCGAGCATAACCGAAGCGATCCTACGAGCGAAACCAGTTAATGCGAGGATCTAATTAAAAGAGACGGTGAGCTCGATGATGAAGCAATAATTAACACGGTGATGAAGCAATAAACCAGCATCGAGGGAACCCTCCTATCTCGAAGTTGCGGGCTTTTCCACCCGAGTCTACCCATCCCAAAGTCCTGCCTTATAATTTGACGGGCCAAGGGGGTCGCGCCTCGCAAGAAGTGATTCCCCGTGTCAGCCACAGAGACCCAACCCCTGCAACTGTTATTAATCGTTTCGCACTCCCTTCCGCGCGCCACCGCTGAATTCACTCTTCTTTGCGTTACACGATTTCGCCGTGCGAACTCGATCCCCTTATTCCTTTGTGATAAACAGTTGTTGAGAAGACTGCCACTTACCAACCGAGAACGGAGAAAGATTAATGCTAAGTGGCTAACACTTTGCTGATAATGGTAATCAGATCCTGATATTTATCTTTGATAGTAATACTCGTTTGTAATCTGTTCGTCGAATCGAACGACTAATGATAAGACAAACTAAAGATATTAAAAGATGTAAAGTAGCTTTGATACAAAAATTAAAAAATCTTAAATATAAGACCATTGATTAATAATATTATAAAATTAGTACTGTTGACATTTATCTATATTAAACAAGCTGCTCGTTTGATTTAGAGCGGATGTAACCATATATGTAAATAAATAACAGTGCAGCTGAAAGCCGAGATACTTATTAGTCACTGATGGAAACTTCCTTTAATTGCTGCCCGATTGACAAATAGATAGTTCGCGATACAAATTAAGCTTCATTTTCCGGCAAGGGTCTTGAATGCCAGTGTATAGAAGAGCGGAAGAAGCAGCTCAAAGGGCGCGCCCGTGTGCCGGTCCCTAGTGGACAGAGACTAACATGAAAAGCATTTGCCCGTGTCCGCACCGAAACCATCAATTTCGCGTCACGCAATTAGCGTGTAACTAGTCCGAGGCACGTTTGTGGTAGGAATAAATAAAGAGGCTATCCTGCCGCAATGGCGTCACTCGGGTTACCGCTTCAACTATTCCAACGATCCGTCGCTTCAGCTTTTATCGGCATGCCCCGCGCGTTTTTTAACACTTCCACGAGCAATCCAATTATTATTGAACTGTGGAACTACGGACTACTCATCCTTTAACATCTCTTTGCGACTTGCACTTATTCAAATAAACCTGCTTCACTCCCTGCTTTCTACAACTGCATCTTTTCGGATTGCTCCATTTTATTGCCTTATTTATCGAAAGGATTTTACTTTCGAAAGCTTCTGCTTTATCCAAATCCATTTACTTATCTTCCTTCCTTTCCCCTCTGACGACATAATGACCTGCCCGATTACTCATGAAACTGTTGCCTGTTATAAACGGGTTTTCGCATCAGGCTCGATTAATTCTGTTTTCCTTTCAGAAGTCTGATATCACTATGAATCTCTTGTAGATCGAGTTCTCTTCTTGAAATGAGTTGCGATAGCATCTAAAAAATAACGAGGACGGTAGCCGTCAGAGAACGATGTACAAGGGAAAAGCGATTTCGCTGGTTCTTCCGGCGCTCTCAATTATTTGTATTAGCTTAGCTAACCGGCTGTTTCTTTTCTATTTTCAGGTAAGTGGTTCGACTCAGCCTCTGGCTCTCAACGTCTTTTCACGGCGATCGGCTAGCGTGCTGGAATCATTCGCTGCTCTACCACCAGTCGTATCTCCTCGAGCTTCCCCCAAACCACCCTTTTTCCCGACTTCTATATTCTCCTCTCAAGCGGTTCCTTCGCCCTCCAGCAGCTCTCTCGAAACTCTGCCCATAGTCGAGCGGTAAGTTTACCTTTCAATTAATCGGCCGCCGCCGCGAGTCCAGGCTAACTGCCAGCTATCCGCCTGTTATCCAGCGGAAGAGTAATTGGGATTCGAAGTTGAATAGGCCTCGTATATGCATATATGCCAGCTTGGCGTAAAGTATCACACATTTTCGTGCTTCTCGAGCACGGTAATTTTCTCTGTTAACCGATTCACAGATATCCTCAACTTATAAGGTAGTGCTACTTCTCGCTGTGGATGCAGTCAGTCGAAATTTTCTCGCGGAGTCATCTGGTAGATTTTTATCGCCTTTAGCTTAACGAAGTCAGTGGCGTTACCGCAATTAATGAGGCTGGCGTAATGCAAGGCGATTAAAGTTCAAGAGTCATCGTGCTCTTCGGTTAGTCGAATTTCGTTAGTGATTTCTTGAAATGTTATCGAATTCCCCGAGAACTTTTATTATTTTCTTTAGAAGAAACAAAGCGATTTTAATGAGTTTCGAGAAATGCGCGCAATTTTGGCTTGCCCGTCCGCTTTATCTCAGCACAGAAGCTCGGTAACTACAGTTTGTTCCGGCAGACGGTTAAAAATTCTGATTAAAATATGATGTAATGGGAAACTCAGCTGGATTGTAATTAAAAGTGAGTTTACCTGGATTCTTTTCGCCAGCCTTTGCTGAACTTTTTGGTTCAGTATGGAGCTTCGCAAAAAATTACTGCTGGTAAAGAGTGCTTCTCGGAGGATCGAAGACTCGCTTGCTATTGCAAAAATTTCTCGAAAAAGAATCTTTCGTACCTAGTTGTAAGCTTTTGTACAAAAGACAAATATCTACGTATCAAGAGAGTTATATCTCCAGTCGTAAAATTATTCATCAATATCGATGTATTTCAAGTTTGAAGGGAATATTGGTCGCAAGCATAGCGTAACGCCACGCTTAAGCGGCGCTTAATTAATATGACAGGCCAAGCCACCGATGAAAATAATAATGCGGCTATATTTATTAGCCAGCTAGAGCATGCCGTGTCGCGCCGTGGTCGCGTCGCACCTGTCATCCAGCCGCGAGCGACTATTCGTCGCATCCTGCGCGCGTATGAAGTGCCAACGGCATGCTGGCATTACGCCGCTATCATTGAAAATGACAATTTCATTAGTAATCAAGCTGTGACGGCATTGTTCAAATACAAATAATTATTGGCTTGCATTGGACTGATGTTCGTGAGCATCAATCCATTGGATCGACTCTCTTCTCATACAGATCTATCTTTTTCTCTTATCTTTTTCGGTATCTATCTCTTACTCTCTCGGTCTCTAATCCCGTCCTGTTGGGTTATTTCAACCACAAGTAAAGAGAGAATGGGCTCGTTTGACCTAGTCTATCGCAGGTGTCGAACGATTGGCAAAAGGCCCCAGGCATGGGTTATTAACTAACCTCCCGCTAATTATACCTGATTATCTTCCTCCCAAATCAATGAAATGTACATTAAATGCGCCCGTTACGAAGGCATTATCAAATGGCTAAGTACACCGGTAAATAAACCAATGTTACCGGACGGATTCAGCTGGATTTGACGCCTACCCGATTGCAGGATTATTACGAATAGTTGCACGGATTCCGTGAATATATTTTTTCCGGGATATTGGAAATTGTGGTCCCGTTTACGGATCCTTCGTATTAGGTATTCTTGTAAAAAAGGAAGCATATGTGCGAATATTGGAAAAATATGCAAACAGTTATTGGTAGTTTCAGTCAATATTGGTGGTGGTTTACTCGTCAAAGAAGTAAGTTTAAATTAGTGTTGAAAAATTCACTTGCACTAGTACTTTATTATTAATTATAATTTCACTCGCGTGAAAATGTGCGGCCTTGCCCATCGGTTATCCATTTTTATGCCACAGCGTCGGTTTCGTTTGTGCGGCGAGCAAGAAGAAAAACGAGGAGTACATTAATGCCAAGTTACCTGTCCATAATTAAATTCCGTGATAATTGAGATCGGTCGATTAGCGTATTAGCCGGCAGTTAGCGAGGAATTTGTACTTGGACGCTTCCGATAATCCCGTAATCCGGCAGACGGCTGCGCCAATCGATACAAGGAAGTTTGAAACGAGCATTCGAAATATCGGACGAACAAAAGTAAAAGTGGGAACGCGTTGGCATTGGTGAGAACCGGGAAACGCAAAGACAAAGGAGTCGATACGAAAAGCAAATCGTCAATCGTTCATACCCAACGCCGTCGTAATAATCTGTCCCTTCTGAATGGCTTGTCAAACGAACGAAATTACAAGTGCAGCAAGTAAGAGGGAGAGGAAGGGTAAATCTCGGCAAAACGACAGCATCAAAGTAAACGAACCATTAACCCTGCTTTGATTTCTTCGACGTCTCTCGGCTAAACTTGCAATCATTTTGCCCGCTTTAGTTGGCAACCTGTTCTCTCTTTATTTGCCTCGTGCCTTTTCTTTCTCTCTCCGTCTATCACTTTGGACTGCTTTTCCGCGTGTCCTTGATTCGGCTTCCGGCCAGGGGTTCATCGCTCATTTCGCAAAGAGGGAGAAATCACCTAGGGAAAAAAGCCTGCGAAACAAAGCCAACTCCAGCAGCAGGAGGAGCAGCAGAAACAGCAGCAGTAGTAGCAAGAGGTAGAGAGTCAGCAGATGAGGAGAAACGGGAAGGAGAGGCATAGAAGAGAGAGAGCCGCCTTCATTATTATCATAATTTTATTCAGGAGCGAAAATCAGTCGCGTGTCCCGTAAAGCAGAGGCAGCAGAGTAGGACCGTTCGACACAATGGGGATCGTTCCTCTATTGTGCATCCACCCGCTTCCTCCCCACGCTCCTTTGCGTTCTTTTCACCTTCCTGCCTCGAACCGGCCATTATCCTCGGCCAGGCACCGTCAAATTATTTTATCAGTGCCTCCACCAACGCTGATAAGCGTTAAAAGCTCGATCTTTTTAGCTTCGGCTGATTCAGCGCGCCTCTCGACTCGCTTCATCCATTGTGTCCCGCATTCTGTCAAACTGAGAGGCTCAGCTGTGATAAAAAAAATCGCGTCTACGCAGTCCGTTAATTCCGGGCAATTAATATTGCCATTGTGCGGGATGAGTTTCCGGGAGATTCGCTTTTCGAGCCGACCTCCCGGCTCTACGTAAATCACTTGGGAAGTTGACGGTACGGGACCGGATATAAGCATGCAAATATCGCGCAAGGCCGATTTAACGGGCACGTTTTATGCACCCAGGCATACGGGCCTGCACTAGATGAGGAAATATCAGAAATATTGTGAATCGATAAAGGGCAACGCTGGCAGTAACGACACGACCGAATGGTTTAAGGGAGGCCAATAAGACGGCGCACTCTCGTTGCGAGTAAGTTAGCGGAGTAAACGGATATAACGGGTCTTGGGGCAAATTTCATGACTAAAATGCAAATATGATCGAACGAGACGCCTCGAGCACACTTCCTCTTGGGGAAAAACCTGAAGAAAAAGACAGATTTACTCAAGGCTTCGCGTGAGATCCTTCCAGGATATCTATCTGCCTCTTTTCTTCTGAACCTCTTTACAGGCTCTTTCATTAATCTTGTTATTCTAACTGACAATTGATCCATAATTGAGAGTTACACGAATAATAATAGTCAAAATTCAGTTTAAGATATTTCTTCATCAATCTTCTAGCATTTTCTTTAAAAGTTGCGCGAAATGAAAAGTTCATGAAAATATTACATTTTCAAATATTACTGTAAAGGATAAATTTGTATTTCTTGCGTATTGAAATCGCGGATAAAAGGGATTCCATCGAAAGTGAAAGAGCCTGTATATTCACGCAGCTTCCTTCGAGTTGGTCTATCTTCAAGAATCTCTTCGCCGGTTCTCTCGCCTCCTCCTCACGGATCCTGCCTTTAGCCTGCCCGAGGCATTTACCGCCACTTGATTTGAACCCGATTTGCCTCTCCACCCTCCAGGCCCTACGGATATTTGCTTGGTTTACTTTACTCACTCGAATTTCCCTGTCGATCACCTTCACCAGCTCGCCATCCTGAACAGCCGACGGATGATTTGGTATTCGAGTTATGGTCGATAATCGGTGACTCTTGACGCTAGTTTTAAAGTCGATATTCGCTAATAGGCATCTTAAGAAAACTCCTCGATTTTCGATCGAATTAAGATTGAATGAAAACTTTAGTAAATGTCTTATTCGTTCTGGCAAATTAAGTTTATTTATGGATAGAATGGAGAGATGATTTGTGGTGCGTCGAAAGCATCAGTTGCACGATTGTTTAATTAATAGTGTAGCGTAACATCTGTTCCAAATTGTGTAGAACATTACTGCACTGCTATACAACAATATATAATAATAATACATCGTCCAATAATATGAAATAACTTTACAACCTCCAATTGTCAACACAGATTTGTCAGATGCACTATTCTCCTGAACTTTATAGAATTGCACTCTACGTAGCATCTACATTTGGCTTCCATCCAATTTCCGCAATATGGTAGACTCGTTCTCTTGAAAAAGTCTCTTCGGTTATTACTCATATTGGTCATAATTTTTTTACGGCCAGTTATTAATACGGAGAACAAACATTGTCTATATCGGTAAATTATTGGACAGACCTACCAGAATGAAGAATTGTATATGGAATTTATTTGGGCCCGTCTGGAGTACTGGAGATAGCATATCAGATAATTCCCTGTCATGTATCTCCCATAGCTAACCGGTACTTACTCGTCTGTCAAAAGCGATAGTACGAAGGATCCTACATTGAGCGTCCGGTGAACGTTACCGTCCAGTTACCTTTCGCCTTCGGGTTATCGTCGAGTCTGATACATCGGAAGCTCAAGTATATCGGATATGCGTCCATAGAGAAAATCCTCAGTAGAGGTGGAGGATCTATCTCGCGCTTCCCTTGGTAGTACTGTCAGTGGGCTATCTCACCGAGACGGACAGGTGGGTGGACGTCCCTGGGACCAGGGGCGCAAAGAGAGATTCTTGAGGCTTAACCTATCCGCGTAATCCCTTCATCCCTTTTCCCATTGCTGCCCCAGGACGTTTTCCACGTCGGCTCAGCTCCAACGTAGAGCCGGCACTTGCCACTCGATTAAAAGTCCTGAAAACCAGATTGCCCAGATGAAACCTTGCGTCAACCGTGCAAAAGCTGTTCTCTTCTTTCTCTTTCTCCTATCCGCGATATTTCTGCCACTCCTAAATCATCCTTTTCACTAAAAATCGGCTGGACACACACATACACATCGGCACGCAGTCTTCTAAGCTCTTAAATTCGCCAGTCCTGCTCGCGAGTACAACAATTGGTTCCATGTCGATATTGCACCGCGCTGCATTTATTTTTCACCGGCGTTTAAAAACTCTCGATTAACGAACTGCCACTGCGTTAACGCTTGATGCGTCCAAATTGCACTGAATGATGCAGTATACATGGAATACCGCGAATGCCGCAACTCCATAATAGTCTGACCCATTTCTATGGGTTGTGGTGCATTGTAGGTTTAAGCCAGGCTACATTTTTATGGGCTTCAAGTAGAAGTATAAAGCGAATCGCTACTATCGAATACACTTTCTTTGCGGATTAAGTGACCCAAGTCAAAATCAGTAACACTTCACTTGTCAGAAGAACGTTAAAAACTATTTAAATCCCTTGACCTAATTTTTCCCCAATAATCCAATCGACCCTTTAGTTCTCCATTTAAACGACACTCGTAAATTCCATTTTCCTCACTGCCAACTCAGGTTACTCCTCAACGCTTCGCTCGGTCCACGCTTAACTCGATTCGCGCCAACCCTTTCGAGCTGAATCCTCGAAGCTGTCGGGAACAGCTAATCCTGAATATCTAAGGTGCAATAGGACCTGGGTTTAAGACGAGTACATCTATGTGATGGTAATCCTGTCGATCTGACGCTCTTGATGACAATGAAGCATTGTTATACGTACCCCTGTCGATCTATTATTTCATTGCAGAAGCCAGAGAGGGAGAGAAGAAGAGAGGAAATCGTTAGGAACTTCGAAAACTAGTAGAAATCCGGTGAGGCATTAGCATTTGACACATTCAGCATGAACTTGACACCAAACTTCGAAGTGTTAGTTTCACCACTCCAAATCGGATATGAAATTGTACATAGAATTCGAATTATTTTCAGTAATAAATTCCCCCAAATAATTTACCAAAATTTTGATCAGTGGACGAGTAAAGCCGACAGTCAAACGCAGGTGTTAATCAGAGATTCTAAGCTCTAAGTTGAAGAGGTACAGCGGGACCGAGAACACAAGCATCTTTGTATGAACGCGAGCGAGAGAGAGAGAGGGAGATGGAAATGTCGTGGGTTGCATAGAACGGTGCTAGTTGTATTGTGGCCCTGATCGATGCACGGATTGATTAATGTAGACCAGCGGTACGCATTCACGCGAGCACCCATGGCAAGCTCCCACGTATGCGGTATCAATACATAGTCCAGAGTGCACACGCGTAGGGTCTCTGCCAGGTTTCCCGGATTCGGGCCGCGGCTACCTGTCACCGAAGCGCTTCACGCCGCATGTCATCCTGCCCTAGGCGAACCTCCACTACTGGCACCATCGTTTACAAATCCATATTGTTGATTCGAGTAACGATTTCCCAGTAACCAGTACCACACGACAACCAGTGTCATTTAGTGGATTAGTCATCTTAGCACCGCGTCGCAGCTAAATGACGGCTTTAGTTGGATAGTGGATACCCGACGAATTTGGCAAAGGGCGGATCAGAAGTTTCGGGTAAATGTTGAAATTGGTGGAGATTGCTGAAACTGCACGAATTTCTCTCGGATATCTTTTGATGTGATTAAGTTGATAGGTTGATGGTCTTCGGACAGTTAGAGAATGATGGATCAATCAAGTGTGTTAGTAGTAACTCGTTAGTTACGTATTGGAATCTCCTGCAATCTATTTCTCACATTGAATTCTATTCATGAGTTATTTAGGTAAAGATTGACTTAGCTTGCCTACAGTGACGTGTTACAAAATTAGTTCAGACAAAAATGACTATAGTAAAATATATTGTTGGGTCCAGATTGATAGAGGATAGCAGCAAGCTAAGGGGATAAGTGCGCAAGCGCCCGAGTAGCAAAGTTACGGAGGGAAATTTGCCCAGAGTTTTCTTCAGTATTATGCCATTCGACGCTGGAAATTGCATGCATAATGCACACTTTACGGCGTTGGTACTTCTGATTAACATTACGTCCCGTTCTTAGTGTTTCTTTATGCGATTCTGCAATGACCCGGACGAATTCATTTGCGAGTTACGGGAAAGGCAGCTCCCCATAAACGTATACTATTATCGCATTATTTCATTACGGTGTAAAATTGCTTTAATTAAGTGGAGATTACGTGAACCCTGTCGACATACTTTACAGTTAACACGAGTACCGTTAAGGCTGGAAATATTAAGACACGTATCTTAATAGATCGCATTAAAGTCGTCAGATTCTGTTAAAGTCGAATTGCAATAAGTTTTATCCCACCGCTTCTTTTACTCGGGAATTCATCATTGTTAGTTGGAATCTATTATCGGGTGATACAACCACGAATATTGATTTGCTACAATTAATTTCTGTAATGCCTCAATTACACCTGAATGAAATAGACGAAGCTCTGTAATTCACCAAATCTGTGCAATAGTCACGGTTCAACGGGGGACTGACCCTTTTCATTTTGTGGAGAGCGAGCGCATTGACTCCCCAACATTTATTACATCTAATTTAGTAAATAACTCACGGGAGAATTGGGAGTGCAGTTGACAGGGGCGAGTGTTGAAGGGACGCTGCAGGGGCTCCGGACATGGGGCCTGACTGCATTATAGACACACTGGAAACCTTCTGCATTCGCTACGGGTGGCATCCACACTATCCTCGAAATTCATGCTCCTTTGTGTCCCAAGCTCACCCTAAATTGGAATAACAAACTCGCCACTGGTGGCAGAGGCTTTGCGAATCAAACAACAATTTTCTTCCTTAGCATTATTAATATCTCCAGCTTAATTACTCTAGTTAATTGCGAACCGCTAATGTAAAGAAAGACAAGGATTGTATTGCTTTTGGACGACCAGAGTAATCAGAAATTAGAGCAATCGTTTGCTACGATTTGCTGGTGAAAATTATGCACTAGTCTGAACGAGGCAAGCTCATTGTCTCTGACCCTGGACTGCAGCTGCGAAATTCGCACTTTCCCTTAGCACAGACTGCCATTTCTGCAAGTCACTCGATTTTATCTCGCGCCAAGCCCGTAAATGTCTTCATTAAAGAGTCACTTTGCAATCAAGTCGTCCGCTCTGCAATTAAGACCATCGCCAATGAATGCTCTGGTTATTTATCGAACCTTATTAACTTGTCGAGGGTCCATCAACCGCACCAGATTCACTGGTAAATTCATTCGCGAGAATGAAACGTCATCGGAACGATTCCAGATTTGCATTGCGTAATCCCTTGGGAAAGAATTCGACTGGGTGCGGTAGATTCATTTGGTCTCCTCATTACTATCCAATCACGCTGACTTCATTGTTCAAGGCGGGACAATTTGGCACGCGACCCGAGAAGATTCCTCGAGCGGCCAATTTTCAGGGCCCGTAATTGTAAATCGCAAAGTTGGCTAACCGGCCGGTGAAATTGGAGTTAGAGAGAAGTTCGTTTCGCTGCGTGTAAGAAGGATCGACGCGAAGATTGGAACGTGAAACTATTTTAGTAGCATACTGCTAATTAATAGCATTAGTAACATACTTACATCAAACTAACCATTAAACAGATCAAAATAAAACCTATCAATTTTTATGGTCGAGACTTCAATCTATCGAGCTGTATGTAGGTCTCATTAAGGTTCAATTATGGGAAAGTGGTTAATTAATACGTGCCAGGCAAGCAGCATTCAGAAGCTAGCTGCGGGAGATCTCTTCGGACAGAGGGATGATATTAACGGCGTGCCCCGCAGTGCAACCGAATTAATACCATTATTTATCGTACAAAACCGAGTAGGTTTCGCAACGAGTTTTGCAAGTGTACCATTATCATTGCCATCATTACGCCGCTCTCGATTATTACGCACCGATTACCAAGCTGCTTTGTTTGCCACGTGAATCCCGTCGTTATTCTCCTCACTGGCAGATCCTTTTCGCTTCTTGATTCTACTTCGTCTGTGCACCGTTTGCCATAATCATTTGGAGCCTGAATTTTCTCGGTATACCTCTGAAGAACCTGCTCGTTTGACTCTAATAAGACACTGAGCCGTCTGCCCCAGCTGGAAATTCGTTGTTAAACAAATGGAATAATTGTGCTAAGATCAAATAACAATCCCCTCTTTAACGTGGTTTCATTGTTCGGAGTGAAGGCGCGCGAGGGAGAATTTAAGACGTTCTATTAATTCTGTTTCGGTAAGCGAACAAAAGGAATCGTTGCGATTTGGAAAAATTGTTATTTCGAATAATTCATTTGAGAGGCGTCTGAGGAGTGCATTGTAATGCAGTCGCATCTTCGGTGATTTCCATATTCATAGCACATGCTAGAGAACCGTCTGGTTTGTAGTGATGCAAGAAAAATCGATATCCCTTTCGTAAGGTTTTCACATAATGCTTGCAATCTTTTCCGCGAAGTAAAGCCATCCGCGCACACTTTTACTTTTTCGGCAGGCGTTCCGTAATTTATGCATTAAATTTCAAATTGCTAGTAGGGTGAATCTGAAATTCGCCCACCACCCATCGATAGGCTATTAGACCTACTAGCTAATGCGATTTAAAAACCGATATGTATATGGCAGAAATGTAAAATATCCTAATTTCACAGTACAAGACTTCTGTATTGAAGTTTTCTACAAGCGTATCCTCCTTCCTGTGGTTTATGATACGTGTACTAGATCTGATCTTCTCGAAGAATGATATGCATACACAAGGATGCGATATCCTTTTCAAATCATGATAAGATAAAACGTCCGGAACAAGAGTTTCGGGCGGCGCGAAATTCCCAGGGGATGCTTAAGGAACCGTGAAGTTTCGAGGTGAATAAAAAATCGGAGGTGGTGCTTGGCGTCGAACGCTCACTCAAATATGCACCCCACGATTCTTCACGGGTCGTCACTGCCGTGGGACCTCTTATAATTTTCAAACGAAGGATTAATCGACTGGCAGAAACATTAACTCTCCGAAACCGGCGGGTCACCCTCGCATAAATAATAGATTTCCCTTTTCGTTCCGGGCCGCTTTAAAAAGCCATGAGAAAAACGACCCCTACGATAACCCGTTCTCTTTTCCACTCGCCGTGGTTAATACACGAAAGAGTTATTCTCGAAAGTTATTAAACATGCAGCCCACTTCCATGTTCAATCGTTCGATTATTTCCCAATGTTCATTTCTCGCTCGAAATCGTTTCTCGCCAAATTTACCCAAACTTGGATTTCAATCTTTTTGCAAATTTATCAGTGCAATTGTGTCATTGAATTTTTACTTTATCATTATAACTGTTTTACTTTTAGAATTATTGAAGTATAGAGATATTATATTCTATTAAGCACTTTCAATTAACATTTCGTCTAGTAACTATACGAAAGGCTGATCCAACAGGAACTCCTCGATATATATCATATCGATATGTATGTATATTTTAATGAGAAAGTCAGACAGTACGGAAATTAGGAATGTCGCATAGACTTCCTACGAACAAATCAATGAGGATGCCAACGAAGCGAGTCAAAAGCTGGAAACATATCAGTTTCGCGTATCTGTATTCATTTAATTTGAAACCCCCGAGCAGAGGAGGTCAGGCGCGAGAGCTGGGGCTGTAAGCATAAGGGGTTGAAATCTGAATTGCAGATAGCCATTGGTCTCACCCTCACCCTATTCGATCTCTTTCTCTGTCTCTCGCAGATTCCCCCATGCTTGCTCTTGCCGGTTCTCTTCGGGTCCATGCATTGCTGCTTCGGCTGCTCTCTCACCCTCCTAAAATCAGTTTCACTTCAACTTAGGGCCATCATTTATTCGGCGGACCGACCCAGCGAACGGTACTGCCGCCGGATGAGTCTCTAGCAATAATCGATTCAATTTACGTATTTATTACGGACGCCGGCCACGTTAATGGTATATTCATAAGGCAATATTTTGCCAATGCTAATGACAAATAGGCAATGAACTCGTTCGGCATAATGGAGTAATAACTCTTTAACCGCGGTGCACACCGACTGGTTACATTGTACCGCGTACGCAAACTTTCTATGTACCTCCTGGGGATCATTGATAAACTACGAGCAATATATCATCCGATTTTGTTCTCGTCCGGAGAATTGACCGGTCCGTTTTCAGGTGACAAAACCGGGATCTCGTTAAAATACGCCCAAATTGATGCTGCGTGGTGCTGCAAGGTGAAATACGAGCTCGAATCCCCGGCAGATCTCTCTTTCCCTTTACGATACTTAATAGTTATTCAGTGTCTAGATGCATTGTATTATTTGACAACGCAGTACTCTACAACATTAATACCTTTACGATGTTTGCATTGTTTGTTCAAGAATTAATTTCGTATTTCGAATGGAAAATTTCAGTGAGCAGTTTTAATGTAACACAGCAGAAGCAAACTTAATCACCCCTTTTCGCGAGATTACTTACGGATTAAGATTAGAAGTCTCAGGAATAGTAGCTACGTTAGTTAAATCGTTGAACCTTTTCTACCTAGCTGCTGAAGCAATTCAAGAGGTGCGGGCATATATTTGCAGCTTTTGGCTGTCGGTTAAAGCGCTCTCTCCATGCTGATAAGCCACTTCCGATTTCTCTCTTTCTCTCTTTCTCACTCCCTTTCTTTTTTCTTCCCTCGGTTTTCTCCACTGGAAATGGGGTTTAGCGATGAGAAAGAGGAACGAAAAAGAGAAAAGGAGGGGGAGGGGGGGCTCCGTGCGAATCATAGCACGTGCACGCCTCCCTCAAATTTCCATGGGGCCTTGATAGAGACGTTTTGCCGCGAGATGCGAGAATCGTGTGCCGTAAAAACGCTCTCATAAAAATGCTCGGATTAAAGCCTCCGGTCACGTGCAAACGGCCAGGTAACGAGAACACCGTTTCGGGAGAAAATAACGCGGCAAGTTCGAGAAGAGTTTCTCTCGCGGTCTCGAGGGTTAAAAATGCGCTGTTCTCCAGCACCTTGCGAGTGAGCTTGCAGCAACGAAGCTTTTCGTTCCAGCTAGAGCTACCGTAATTTCCATGTGTTTTTTTTTAACTTCACTTAAGCTGGCTAGCAAAAAACTAGTAATTACGCTCGACCTCTGAACAAGTCAACCACGTTTGAGATAATAATCGGCTTGTCATTCGCGATAGACTCGTAAATTCGTACTGCTTTTATCGGTCGCTGGTTTTGTCACACTATTATTACAAGGCTTCAACGGCCTCGAAGGACTATACTAACGACTGTTTACAGTTTTTACCGGACAATGAGAGAAATTCTCAGTGTATCGGTTATCACTCGACGCCAGCACGAGGTTTCCGGAAATCCTGCTCGCGAGAACGAGGTTTTTGTGGTCTTGCCAACGAATCACGTGGTTTTACGAGGTACGAATGAGTCAGCGGTTTTGGTTTGGCGTTATTTAGTGAGCAAAGTTTATCTTACGAACATCCACGCTTCACAGTTCATCCCAAAACTGTATCAAACTCGTCCGTGAAAAGGCGAATACATGTTGAAAGACGTGCTAGTGTGCTCTCTGCAACGCGGTTCCAGTTTGCGGTCTACTATGTAAGGGACAGTTCCTCGGGTTTGGCACGTGTTTAATGTCAAGTTGTTCATAGTCCCGTTTTCGCTTACTTTGACGTTCCAACGGTGAAAATGAACTCGAAACGTAGTAAAATCAAGTCAGGAATGTACTCTGAAAGTGCATCAAACGATGTACCGATTGGCGAGAGTAAAAAGTGAACACGGTATCGGTGCATCGGTGCTAGTTCACTTTTTCCTATCGCGATAAATCTTGAGGGTTTTCTCACGTTTATGGCATGCAATTTGACCGAACGTATAGAAAGGCATTTTCGGTGCGGGTATTATTGGTTCTTTCCACGACCATTCAACGTGCTGAGAGCAAAAAGCGCGATCGAATCAGTGGCTTGAATGCGGGAGTGATAAGATCGGTGGACAAAAGGAATCCGACGAATACTACGAAGAGGACATCTGCACGCATAGGATTACGTGGCCGCAGACGCATCGCAGACTTGGAATGGCGCTGATAAGAACTTTAGTGTAATCCAACTTGAGGAGGTGCTCCGCCTTATCTACGAAGCATGGAACGCGACATAGAGCGGGTAAAGGAGAACTGGCGGAAGACTGGCGTAGCCAGGTGAGTGGAAGAAGGAAAAGAGGGTCGGCGCATTGCGCTCTCAGGGGTATCGAGCCAATTTAAATTTTAAATGCCGATGTTTACGGGGAAAGTCAATTCAACATTTGCCAGATACCGGATTAGCCTTTTCTTAAACTCGTTTCGCCACTCTTTCTTCTCAGCTGCAAGGAGATAAAACGGTTTTCGAATCCCAGCCCCTTATTTGTAAGGGGAAGGTGGAATAGATGGGGAAATTGAAGTGGAATACCGCGTTTGCACAAGTGTACCGCTGCTCGAGGTACACACGCTTATCTCAGGAAGGACAAGTCAATATTATGATTGCGAATCGTCAAATATTTGGATTTGCCGAATTCGCGAATTAAAGTTCTTTTCTCTGGTCTATGGGACGTCGGAGAGTGTCTGAATTAAAAATGCCTGTCGTGACGTGGAAATCGAAGGTGTTAATTTCTGGAGTTAAAGCACAGCGGAACTTCTCTATAAACATCATTAAAACTTTGAGAACGGTGCCGTGCTATGCGGCGTCTTCACCTAGTCGAAGGACTCGGAAGATGTCCTCGAGCAGTTCTTGCATCTATCCTACTTCGCGAACTGGGAAACGACATGGAATAGCGAAATTATGCGCCTATGCCTCCTAGTTCGTTGGAGTCAAGGCAAACATCGCGAAAGCTCGTTCCCATTTCGCGAAACGACTTGTCGCCCGTCGTTCAAAATTCTCTTACCTCTCGAAGCAAAGACCGAATGCTTTTCTCGCGAAGGCTTCGAGAGTGCTGACGCTATCAGAGAGCCCCATCGGAACAGGAAATCCTTCCTTCGCCAAAAACCATCTAGTCTTCCTTTCCTCAGAGGTAAAAATAGATTCTTCGGACCACTCGACTGTCTTATTTTAATCTGATTTACCCCGACGCTTTCGATGGTTATCAATTATCCATAATCCAGAAATCGGCTTACCAAGGAAAACACGCGTTTAGTGAGGCTAGTGTGCGCGCGCGCAAGCGCGACATAAAAATCAGTCATAAAATTTCACTTTAGCATAAAAGGACTCTTTAAATCTTTCTTTCCCGAAAGTAGTGAGCACGTTGGCGGCTCTTTTTTTCTTTCCTCTCTTGCCAGCGATTTCCGGTGGCTGTCGCAGCAGGGAGCTAGTCCTGACCAGGCAGGATGTCAGTTGGCCGATTGGTAAAAGCTGAATGGCTAGAAGAGAGCATTAATCGGAGCTCGCTTCATTCCCCCTCGTGATAGGAATTCATGAACGATATCACGTAATCGGTATCGATAGGCGGCCGAATCTGACCACGGGTTAGAAAACTGGCGGTGGAGGCAGATAACCCCAGTCGTTGGCGATATGAGAATTCGGAACACGTATGCCAGACTACGGATTGCCAGCATGTTTCGCGTTCTTCCTGTTGTTGCTATCAATGCGCCGGTGGTTGCGGGGTTGCAATAGAGGAAGTAGGGCGTTGTTCGTGCTTCGGTTGCTCCTCCCTGTCGTGCTGTGCTGTACCGTGTCGAACATCCCCCTTATGCGTGTACCACCGATGTTCGTGGATTCTCCGCCTTCCTGCGTAAGGGTTACTGAGTATTTACGGGCGTACGATGTTGCAAACAGCAAATCTGACCACTCGCAAATCAAGCGGGATCGAGTAGCCCGAATTTTATTCAGGATTTTTCGTGCACAGAATAAATCTAATT
This sequence comes from Trypoxylon attenuatum, assembly GCA_963989405.1. Classification (NCBI taxonomy): domain Eukaryota; kingdom Metazoa; phylum Arthropoda; class Insecta; order Hymenoptera; family Crabronidae; genus Trypoxylon; species Trypoxylon attenuatum. The sequence goes on from OZ022489.1 coordinate 27,305,611, forward strand.
TATCCTCCACGAAGATAAAATACGTATTTTCGAATAATCCGTGACTACAATGCAATTGTCTTGCATGGTGTCATTAGACTAATCATCGAGTTTCAACCCCTCGCAACCTCATTTCCGTTTTCATTTTCGGTGCTGTTAAAAGCTCGGTCCCTCTCGCGTGTGCGAACTCGGAATTGTCGACACTCCACAGGGTGTCGAGAATCACTGTGCAGGCGACCTATTTCCGGTACGGCGGTCGCAAGTGGACATATCATTAGGGTAAATTAACACCTATCGTGTTTCGTAGGCACAGGGCAAACAAGAGACACTCGAGCAAAACAGAAGTACACCCGGTGTCGGAATACTTTTGCCACGGGAAATTGTTGAAAATTTATCGAGAAGAGAAAAATTAGGATAGCTATTAATTGAGAGTGTTAGGCATGTTCAACGTTATACGAAATATTGTTCGAGCTGTTTTTCTCAGGTTTATTCACCCGGGGTCATTAGTATTGGGGTTAATTAGCGATACGGTGCTCAGTGAATAGACAAAGCGCCCATGAAATGCAGCAGAATCATCGGGAATCGGTGCTCGTCAGGCAATGATTATGACTCGAATCTTCCACTCGACCTAGCTTCAAGAGCTGAACTGCAGGAAGGGCCCGTTAACAAACTCGTTGGAACCCTCCATTACCACGAGAACGAGCGAGATCGATGACTGACAGTCATTGAAATGTGGGTCACCCTCGCCGCGAAGTCATCGAGATTCTGCCACGCGATCTATCCTCCTCTGGCAAGTACGATCTAAGCTCGCGAAGGCATTCACCCAACGAGAGATTACTTTCGCTGACGATGAATGCTTCCCCCAGGCACCGTATAACTCGTTAAAGTGCTTCATTGAAGTAACTAAAGCGGCCAAAGTGATTCTTTCACGAGCTAAAAATTTTAAGAATATTTTTTACTTATTCAATTTTTTTAATTGCATGTACCAAGTATATCTTCAATTTTAAATGAAATAATTTATTAACCTTTTCGTAATTTAATAACTAACCAATTCTGATCATTGTGATAGTGTTAGCCTTGTAAGACTCGATCAAATCACTTAAGGAATCGATTCCATTGATTTTCTTTCTGGTCGAGCAAGTATTCGAAAGCGGCACATTCGACTGCTAACAAAATCCGTTCCAATTTCAATCGGATTAAGAGATTTACATTTCTTCGCCCGAGATCCTTGGAAAATCTTTGGGGGAAACATACAATCCCAATCTTATTGTTATGTAACTGAGTATAGATTGGACACTCGGAGGAATAGCGACGAAGCGAATTAGCATTGTCAAGGAATCGAATTAGAAACTGCAAATTTATAAATTGTACGTTTTACGTAAGATTTAACTAGCAATATCGTACACGTTATTGCCAGAATCGAGCTCCGCGTCTATGTGAATGTCGAAGCAGGCTCACGCGCACAAATCCTCCTTTGCTGTCCCACCATAATTTTCCAAGGGAAAACAAAGCACGGATTATTTTATTGTTAACGTAGTTCGTGCTGGGACGGTTATTGCGCGGGACAATGAAAAAAGAACGCAGTTTAATATTTGAACGAATATTACTCACATACGGTAGCCATTGTTGTCCGTGGCAAACTCATTTGTCCTCAGCCGATCGCTATTTTCTCCCTCACTTACTTATGGACGGCATTATTAATATTTTTAATTAAAGCTCCACAAAGCGGAGACCGGCGCGCTGCGGCAGCTATCCAATGAAAGAGCGACCACTGCGAATGGGCTCTCTGCCCCTGCCATAGCTGAGGCTTTATATCTTCCAAAATGCAAAATTTCAAGCGTGACTGCACACCAATTCTACTATGATAACACGAGCGTCTGCCAAAGTGATGTTCTCACAATCCGATTCATTCTGATCATTGTTCGCGAAAACAAGCTATGTTGTCAAAGAAGTTCGCAGTGTTTCGGGAATTTCGGGCCCGTGAACAAGTCTATACCATTTCCCATTTTATGGACGTATTGATCCAATTATAATCGAGTGAATTTTCCTAAAGCCTTTGAACGGTCTGGTTTGAAATTATTGCGGGATCCTTAGAAATTTTTTATTAGTTAATAGCGGTTGTTGGCAATTTATAGCAATTATACTCACGTTCTACTTGTATTTTTTTAAAAAACGCATATTATACTCAATTATGCGAGATAGTTTTGCGAAAGTCGTAGAATTCTTGATTTCGGGTATTTCACGGTGAAATCTAATAGCCAGTCTCTCTGATAGAAGGGGGATTGTCGGGTGTTCGAGTACTGGTTTCAGAGTACAAGAGAGGAAGAGAGAAATCAAGAGAGATCTCTGAATGATACTGTAACGCGGGTGGGATTATAACGTGGCCTGTAGGTTATAATGAGGTGCGTGGTAGTCTCATGGCTGGCCACGGGAGATAGCGGCTTGCTGCCCACTTAATTGGCCCCGATCCCTGCCCCCTTCTTCTCGCGCTTCCACCTCAGTGCCACCCCCTTTATCCCAGCTCCTTGATGAATCCCGCTGGCAAGTAGCAAGATTACAAATTGAACCTGTTTCGTCGCAACGTTCTTCGCTTTATTCCTTTTCCCCTTTATACGTCCATTAGTTGTTATAAACCGGATAGACAGAGACATTTTCCGCGACACTTACAATTAGTACACTAAAACAACAAATAACTCGCCTTGATCTGCTTTTTCCGCTTGAAAAATTACACAAAAAGAAAATCCGGAATGAACCAATTTCAACTGTTTCGTAATTCTAATGTTAACATTCTAACTTTGTGCAATTGAGCTACGAATATGTACTCATCTCAAAGAATATGTTCCAAACTATTCATTTAGCTTCTTCAGTTAGTGAACTCTGGACGAAAATTGTACTTGAAGTTAACGAAGTGAAATCACCACCACCCCGGTGGTTAAAAGTATTTATTGCAACGCGAAGAGCGCCAGTCAGTCGAATATTTGGAACAGGTGCCCAGTAAACTAGGCGAAACAAATTTGATGGGAGGGCAAACGGGAAGAGTTTTCAAAGCGGAAATCAATGAGCGAAACGGATTCGCTTAAAAACTCACCATAGGTTTTTCCTATCAGGTTGTAGAAAGGAGCAATGTTCGTCCGTTTCCCGGAAGGAATGTTAGGAGTTTGGTGGACAAGACTTTATGTCTGGCGTCGCGAATGGACATTTGAAGAGCGAACTTGATAACAAGCAAAAGAAAAAGGAAAGCGGTGGACAAAGAGGAGAGGGAGAAAGAGGACACGAGTCGGTGGCTCTGTCTACGACGCATCGGAATGCATGCATCTCCCGCTTTCTTTGCGGCGCTTGCCCCAGGAAAGGGGAGAAAACGCGAACAAAGCAAGGAGCAAAAGGCCGAAACTGTGAGGCAAAAATAAAAATGTTCGTCGCCGGACGAAACCGCATTCCGGATTGCCGGGTCGCTGGACAAAGCGGCTCGCTACTCCTCGCTCGCTTGGCTCACGACTCGTATCCTCTCATCCTCCCTGACCGTCCAGTTCCTATTCTCTCCCTTATGTCTGCCTCTCCGCCTTTCTTCTATTCGATCTCTCTCTCCTTCCTCCTTTGTGTTTCGCTCATTCTGTCCTCTCTTGGAAATCTTCGTTTCGCCACGCAGCTCAAGAACCCGCCGCACCGTATCTTCATTAGAGATATGTTTGTACTCAATTTTCCTCCTCGAGTGATCTCTATGTTTCTTCCGCCTCGGCCAAAGGAACCTGACCAAGAGAGAGGCCACTCGTTAAAATGAAGTTGTGGAAAAACGTTTTGTCACATTACGTAACATAAGAATCATGTCCCGTAGAATCTATTCGCGTACTTTATGTCTAAGGTAGTAGAACGAAACAGAGAATTATTCCTCATGCAATTGCTATACGTTTTCTTCTTCGAATCTGATAAAAACTTTCTAAACTCTTAACCTTTTCGTTCTCCTGAGGCTTCGCGTTTATCTTTCGCGGACGATGTCGATTCTTCTTATCGCTGTCCGTCGCAAGACCAATTCGATTACTAACGAAGCCTTTGCCACCGCAAGAACCGTCCAACGCGACGATCGATCGTCGTGCGGCAATCAGTTTCTTTCCGCACGAATCGCGAAATTATTCGAGCGGCGAGCGCCACATTCTCCTTGGCAACGATCAAGGATCGCGAAACTTTCTGTCGCTCAAGGTACCGTCTCTCACCGAAGGGCCGGATATATCCTTCGGCCAGCGTAGAATCAAGGCGGAAACGACGAAAAATGAACGAGTGGAGAACGGTTGAAAGAATTGAGAACAGTCGAGCAAAGCGGGTAGCGAAGACTGTCGTAAGGCGCACAGGACTCGAAGATTTCCGGTTCGTCGCCCTACGGAATCAGTGCGGGCGAGAGCTGGATGTTTATTCGCCGATAACTTGCTCGATCGTAGATACTTTGAACTGGAAGCCGAAAAATCCAGAGCACTGAGGCTTATCGTCCTCGTTTTCCTCCCGTGCAAGGGTAAATCTACTTTGGAATTAAATCTATTCCTTGCCACGAATTCCTACACCTTACTCTGTCTCTTGCTCGTCTTCCTTACCTTTCTCCTTCTCTCAGGCTTTTTCGTCTCCCCTGCCTCTTCCTCTTTCTATCGCGTGGAACATCGCGAAAATCCCCCCTCGCTCAGCGTAGCTTTAACGGTTATCGCGTTTCCTTAAACGGAAGGCCATTCGCAAAGGGCTACGAACGAATTGCGTGCTACAACTCGGTTCCAAAGCAGCTGTGAGACTCTAGCGAAACCCTGCCACTTTCCAAGCTCCTGCTACACATGTGTGCGTGCAGAAAGAATTGGTCCCATTCCGCCTGACGGATTAGATCCGCATACGAAACGAAACGGAACGATTTTGGATCCGATTTTTCACCACTTGCATTTTTAAGGGAGCCTGACTTCCTCGTTGTGCAATGAATTAGATCGATCCAAGCAAAGTATTGTAGGAAGTCGGGAAATAAGAAGGGTGTAGGAGAGTAGAAGCTATTCGTTCAATCGATTTGTCGAGCGTAAGAAATAGTAGCTCGAGTTTCCGAGCCAAGTAAAAATCGTTTTGCAAGATGTATACCGAGGTATACGCGGCGTGGTACATAAGTCGAGAGAACGACAGAGAGTTTACAGAAACCAAGAGGGTATTTACGACATCGTTGAACCGGAGCCGTGAACGACAGCACGGCTCAGGACGAGCGGACCCTGGCGGTTGCATCGCTATGCTCGTAAGGGAGGGTTGTACCCTCGAACGAACACGATTCGGGTCCCGTCTGGCCACGACAGAGTAACAGCTCCAATTAATCCTTCGAATTCGAGTTACGAGCCACCGAAATGAGTCGTTATATAATCTGGACGTTCCTCCCTTCGGCGGTTCCAGGATTACGGTGTGTATTCCTGCCGCTTTTCGAGGCACGTATTATCGTCCTGACGTTCTAGCTGATCGTAAAATCTGCCAGGGTCCTTTCGAGGATATCGCGAACGATTTACTGGAATTTTGGTAAAGATGGCATTCGGATGACTACGAAGGATGGGAAGTCCTTTTGCGAGGGTGCCCCGAGAGTAAACAGTTTTGTCGTAAAATTTAATGCGGCTAGCGTAACCTGTATCACGCAGTGGCAATTATTCCCGCAAATAATTTATTTTCCGGCGAAAGAGTGTGCCTGCTGGGATGCAAGAGAGCGTTTATACTGCCAGCAAGTAATGCACGAGCGATGTAACGGTGATTTAGTGGTAAACGAGCGAGTATAAAGAGAAGAAGTCGGCTAGAGAGGAGCAATGGGGGTAGGAGTTTTGGCCACGACTCAAAGCGCGTATCACGTCCACTCGGAGGAGCAGCCTTTCTCTTGGAAAGGCTCCCTGGGTTCCCTGGCAAAGGTGCAACGAGCGTGTAATGCACCTCCTGCGGTTTCCACGGGATCAAGTATCCAGATGATTCAGTTTACTCTGGACGAGTTTCGTAAGGGCCCTCTAGCCCGCTGCTGTTCTTCTACTTTTCCTCGTTCATTGACGAAAATTCTCTCGCAATTCTGATTACGTTCCTTAGGGAGCTTCGAATTATCGTTACACCACTCACTTTTCCCTTGAATTCAATTTTCAGCTCGTTTCCTTTAGTCCTTTCCTATACCTCAATTTTTGCCTGTAATAACACTGCTTGATCGAGTATTCCCTAATATCAACCCAACGTTAATTTCTCTACTCTCCGTGGTAAAATATATTCCTGACATTCAACTTTTCGCCAGACTTCTAGCTTTGCATTGAGGAATATACATCAAAACCGTAGACAGTATAAACGGCCGTGTAGTCCAATAGAAAAAAGATCGCGCACGCATGGGAAGAAGCGCGCGGCGCAATCGCGAATCAAAGGTGTACACCATCCTGGGCGAGTGTGTAGACAAGCGGGATTTGGCCGGAGTCTCTCTATTACATACTTTGAATTCAAACGTCTCGCAATGCATTCATGGCTCCTGTATGCAAAACAGAGCAGAGGTTCGAGTTCGGCTGGCAAGGCAAGGCAAGGCGACGCAGGCAGGAAGTTTAAAGTAGGTACAGAGAATGAAAGCGAGAAAGAGACCAAGAGAAAGCAAGAGGAAACGGGAAAGAGAGATAGAAGGCATAGGTCGAGGGTGGAGAACGAGGAGAGGGATGCATTTAGCGCTTAATTCAGGCCACGATGGTTGGTTTCCCGATGTGATTCAGTGGAACTGCGCCGCCCCTAGCCGACGCCTAATGAAGACACATGCTTCCAGCGGTGCAAGCCAAATGATACCTAGGCCATGCATACGTTCCGCATGTCGTTGCGTTCGGTTCCGTTCCATTGTACACGCTAATGGCGCGCACCGTGGCACACCGTGGCGCACCGTGGCGCCCCGTGAAAATTCACTAGATTGCGCGTGAACGCGACAGGCTACCCTCTCTCTCCTTCTCTCCCTTTTTTTCTCTCAACTTTGATAAGAAACGACTGATTTCGGAAATTCGGCCGATCCCCAGGGATCTCGTTACCGCCGCAACGAATTGTCGTGTAATTGGTGTACGCACACCAGGGTGCAACTGCTACGCAATAGAAAGGTGTCGTCCCGCTGTTTTTTTTTCTCGATCACTGGCAAATTGGTGCCTTTCAGGATTTCCGAATCGAATTCGGGTAGAACGGCTGAATTTGTTCTCGTTCCCTTACGTTAGTCTATAAAGGTATAAGAATGGAGCTGAGGTAAGTAGGATTGTCTGGGGAAAGTAGGTTGGTTGGAGGGAAACTTCCAAAAGGCAAAGGATGAGTCCTTTTCCTTAAAGGTTAATCTGCTCTCGCAATTTTCGGTTGGCAACGCGTGGAGGGACTCGGGTCACGAACGGTTTGGATACGCGATCGGAGGGTGCTTTAATTTGGAAGCCAGAGATTCGAGACGCTACGGAGGATTACCGTCCGGGAATTTCGCACTCTCAGGATCTACGAATCAGAGAGCATTAGATAAACGTTTTAGGGCGAACCGCATGGAAATTCCTGCGAGTCCGCATCCCTCTTTGCGTTTTCCACGGCTCCCGTCAGCTCCACCTTCGACCGTCAGATATAATAGACCGCTGATGGCATATCTGCTTTTATTCAATTTAAAATATCCAAACGAGGTTTGCCAAAATTGCTGTCGGCTCGCCGCGGAAAGCCTTTTTTATTCTTCCGCTCGACGGTTTCGCGTAAATTCATTTGCAAGAAAATTAAAGTATTCTCAGTGAAAAGCGCAGATTCATTCAGAGTTTTATGAAAAATTCGCGGAACTTGTATAAAATTACGATGATATCAAACAGATTAACACCACTGTTATCTCTGCAATTTAACTAATTGTTTCGTTGGTTTTTGTAGTGGTTTCTCTTCTCGGTTCGTAAGTCACAGAAATGTAAGCACATGATCCGAGTATCATCCGTGAACGGTCATAGATAGTTCGGAGTCTCTAGGGTCGCGAAGAAATTACTGGCTAGGTGAGAAAGAACAAAGGGTGTGGTAGGAACTATCAGAGCGTAGACGACATACGGGGATTGCTCGAGTGACAGAACAAAGTTGCGAGGAGGTCTTGCATCCAGGCAAAGAGTTAATCCAATGCAAAGACCAGTTTCAATTTGCTCCGAGTGGTACCCTTGGGAGACGCTCGTCTAACGGTCTGTGGTCACATCGGCCAGTCCCGACGATATAAACAAGGCGTGCAAAGTCCAACGATATATATCGAGAACGCTAGTCGAATGATGGTACCCGCGAGACTTGACGTTTCCCAGGAAATCACAATATTCGCCAAGCTTTCGAGAAAGCCAGCCGCGCCCAGAATCCACATTCGGTAATATCTCACGATGTGAAAGCGCGATAAGATATCGGGAGGAGCACACTCGACGTACCCTGCACCTTCCTTCCACTTTTCAACCTCCTCCCTCCAATTCTCCTGGCTTAGCGATATTTCTTTGTCGCCGAGTTTATAGGAATTTATTGATACGGCCTTCGACTACTATGGATTAATCTCCCTCGAAAATAAGCCACGTACTTCTCGCTAAATCGTAACGTGTAGTGATCACTTGTAATCCGCTGCTCCCAAGCTTCTAAGCTATCGATAGTTGTTTCGGTCGTTATTGTATCGAGGCTTCCTCGATTAACGATTGTTTCGACTCTTTGCGCTTCGGTGGTTATTGATTAAATTGAGATAAATTGGCCGTGTGTGGTAACTTGCGATACATAGGTCTAAAAGTTTAAAAGCTACAAACGGATCAGCATTAATCGTTGGGGGTATAGTTTCAGTGTTTGTTTGATAAAGGGTTGAAAAATATACAAGAGCTTCGTCGAACATTGATAGAACGCATGTTGTAAAGTATACGGCAAAAGCTAATATTCCAGGGCGTTGGCTACCCTTCTACATGTTATTTTCTTTCTCTCTCTAATTTCCTCTTCGTCCCACCGACGGCCTGGCCGACCTCTCATCCATCAAAGCACGTCTCCGCGCATCTGCTTCTAACTTCATACATCACAATTACGCCGTGCACGCTGGTCCTCGCGGTGCGACGCGCCGTCCAAGCGGCGAATGCCTCTTTGCCTTTTGCGGCTATTTGCATCGAGGGTGGAGAAGGGCAGCGTGCTTTCCGAAGGCACGAAATCGACGCGCAGAAATTACTGCCTCGTTCCGGAGGTCCCTGCCAGTCTCCGATATGGAAGTCCCCGGCAATTGGCCGGAATTTAACTTTGCGTCGCGTATGCCTGATGAATATTAATCTTTCGACGCAGTGAAGAGTAACCGCGACTTGCCACGTGTCTGAGAGATTCTCACAATTATAAATTCTTGATAATTTTCTTCAGGAAAATTGTCTCACCAAGTATCCTTGGCGAGACAATCAAGATTTCAATTTTCAATTTCAAATTCCTTCTAACTAGAAGCATTTCTTTTTCTCAGATTTTTCGACGTGTAGGAGATAAAAAAGATGCCGTATAAATTCGATTCTTTTTTGATAGTATATCAAGGCTGTTGGAAATACCCTGTAGATTAGAATTTCTTACATAGATCAAGCTACAGAAATAAATCTTGTGGCTTAGAATTTCGGGGCGTAATGTTCATAGAAAGTGCAACGAGTCTATCTTGAAATATGACTCTCTAGGGTAGTGCATCCATGGTCTTCGTACCTCAGAATTCTTGCATTAGTTTTATTTACCCCTGACAAGAACGGAATTGCCGTGGTATCACAGTGATTTGCCTCAGAAGACTGAAGGAACGAGCCACGGGAGGCGTCAAGCAGAATGATGAAAAATAGACGAAAGAATTTTCTATTAACCCAGTTTCTTCTTGACGGATCACGAAGCCCGACAGATGCACAAAGAGCAATTTACTCGAATCACTCTGGAATCGGCGCGGTAGAGCGCACTCTTAAAATTTAATCAATTTTGAACGATGGTCGAGCAGATTACGTACGGACTCATTAGACGTCGCGTCGTATTCAAGCGGCAGCGCGCGAACACTTTTTCTGACAAGTCAATGTTTTATAAGGCTTATAGCGATAACGACGCAATCAATCTTACTGCCTGAGAAATGTATTCCGCTTGATGCATTAAGCGTTCAAATTTCAAGTAGCAGAAGGAAAATTCATGACGGGCATTTAGAACCAGTCGTACTTTCTTCTTTCACGTCGAATCGTTAAGAAGACTGTCCAATTGAAACCGGTTTAATGGAATTTCTGGCCAATCACTGAAAAGAACATTTTGATACGAGCTTCAAGCTGATTTTTCAGACAAATATCCAACCGTGCACTAGGGTGTCTCGATTTCAACATCGAGACGAGAGAGAGAGACGCGTCGCGCAATTCAACCAACCAACTGAAAATCTAGACATCATCATGCCATGGCGTACTGCAGCCAGTACGCCCTCGTCGTACATCACGATCAAAAGTAGCGCTTTCATTCAAATATTAAAAACATTACCGCAGGGATCGTGGATATATCGCGGGACCGGGGTCGCGTTCTCCAACATGAATATGCTTAACAAGAGTGTGAAGCGGTGCTTCGTATTCAAGCGGGTCGTGGCGCGGCAGCTCAGGTGCCACAATGGGAGGATCCGAGACCTCGAAAAGAGTCGCGAGTTGAGAATGAATAAATTTAAGAACATTATCGCGACGGTTTTGTCGGAGAAAAAGTTTTTGCTCATCGTTCTTCGGGCCAAAGATGGTACAGATAGTACAGAGAATGGTTGTGAATTACATTACATTCGGTAGAAAGTAATCAAAATACACTTAATCACTTTGATTCCTTATTTTTCGCTACTTTATCCTATTACTTGGTTTTTCAGAAAGAAACTATTTCTTACGGGAACCCCGAGCTCACTTATTAACCAGCTCAATATGTATTATACGTAGCTCGAATGCTGATATTTTGCGTAGATCGCGTGCGCGGTGCTCACGTGCATATAATTTTCAGCTAATCGCAAACGGCCTGTGGCGGCTTAGTTACAAAGGGGTCTCCCAAGAAATAGAGGAGTAGAAACACAAATACCAAAGTTAAAGAGTATAATTACATAATCGGTGGGTGAAGCAGGAACGGAAAAATGTTTCCTAGAGAAATAAATAATTGGGGCATTGCACAAAGGACAACCACGCGAGCGAATTCCATATACATATATATATATACATGTATATATCCAAAGGATAAGCTAATCCGTCTGTAATCCGTAACTCGGGCATCTTGAGTCCCTAATTCTATGGGGTCCAGTGTGTGCTCATTAGGTTCGATCTATATGAACACTTAGACGTGTATAGAGGAGAGCGCGTACCTGCCAAGGGAACCTTTGATTGCACCTTATCCAATTCTCGATTCCCCATTGAGCCCGGTTATTGCGTAATACAGGTACATTAGATAAGCTTTAGATCCATTACCAGCTAATGTGGGGAAGGAGCTCGGGAGATCCCTCTCATGGACTAGATTGAGGAGGTAGGAATGCCAATAATTATGCTACGAACTACCGATTCCTGATACTCAACAATGCCATATATCATGTACACATGTATCTCTCACTTTGAAGTTGAATCGATCCGCGATCTCTGTGTCGCATATTACGAACCCGATGGCTACTGATGCGGTCTCTTAGTGAGCCAAGCACTTAGTTTCTGATGCGAAAATCCTCTTAGGAAACCCCATCGCCGACACTCAATTAAGCGCGATTTAAGAAGCAGGTATTAGAGCTTATTCGCTGGTGCTCAGGTTCTCGAGACGGAGGCACCAATCTCTCGAGATCTTTTCACGGTAGATCCAAAGTACTTCGGCCTGCATTTTTGGCTGTATTCCCCCCTTTAACTCTTTAGTCCAGCCTCTCTTCCCTTGGGAATTCTTCATTCTTCCTCTCACCACAACCGACCTTTATTTGTCTTCATTTTTACTTCAGTACCCCTCTTTCTCCGTCTTTCCGCCCCGACCCTTAATCGTTCCGCTATCTGGGCCCTTACTTTCCTCTTTCGCATTCACCTCGCGAAGTCTTTCTCCTAAATCTCGCTCGGTCCAACCCCGCATTTCCCTGTCTACTCGTTCTTTAGACCTCTTCACTGGAACCTCCCCGAACTTCCCTTTCTTCTTGGACCTATCTCGAGCGGTCGCTTCCTTTGCGGTGGTGGAACTGGCTCTTTCTCTCTGTCTATTTCTCCCACGCTCCCAGCTATTCGCTGGGTTTTGCTTACTTAGTTACTTGCTCCTGTCGGGACTTGGCCGATCGGCACGGTGCGGTGGGTACGTGCTTCGGTGACTGGACAGCAGCGGCACTGGCGGCTTGTCTCCCGCTCGGCAAAGAAGCACAAAACCCCGAGAAGAGGAGACCAGATGCAGTCCGGCTAATTGGAATTGCATTAATTCCTTTCTTCGAGGGGACTGGCCTAATAAGATTGCTCCTTAGTATGCGCGACAGGCATCCTTCGCGAAAATCGGTGTTCCTTCCGCGTCCTTGGGATTCCTCGCGCATTTGCACCACCGGGAAGGAGTGCTCGCCCGGAACTATTCGCGGTTTTTGTCATTAGCATGCGAATGGCCCTTTTCTACTCTCTCCTCCCACGTCCTGTAATGTGATATTGTTGTAGCTCCTTAATGACTCGAGAAATTTTCTGCCACGGAGGAGGAGTCCGCTAGGAAAAGTTGTGACTAAAAGGAACGGCGCGCGGTGACTGAATCGCATTCTTCGAGTGCTTTTGTTTTTGCTCGCTGCTATGCGTGACCCTCTTTCGGGCAAGGTCTCGATTTTTCCAAGGGAGGAATCGGGTTTTATTGAAAAATCAGGACATCTCAGGGCAGAGGAGGACAAGATCCCAAGCGAAAGGGCACTTCTCACTAATTGTACTGACCTCGTTTCGAAATCAATTGCGCAGGGTTAAGATGATGTAGAAATGTTAGACTTTTCTTCGAGATAAGAATGCACTGACCTAAACCGACCGACTTAAAGCGATTTTTCTTGAGATAGTGCTCCAACGGCAAAGGTTCCAATAGAATTTTTTTCCCCAACCAACTATTGGAACTCGGGAAAATAGAATAAAGCTCATTGTTCACAATGACATCGTGTTCCTGATGGCACAGTTTTAATTGAACCCATTAGATTCGGCCGGGTGAAGGGTTCAATCGTGCGGTAATTTTGATCGAGTTTCATATATTCGAGAAATGAAGCGAACGAGGCGGTATATACAATGTATGTATTCGCACGTGTAGCGAACGGGAGATTGAATGCGTGGCTGCGTTTCGCCAATATCGGTTTCCGACTTACGCAATTCAAACGGATTCCCAGTATCGCGAACGCTTGCGTGCTTTTCCCTATTCCTTTCTCAATTTACCTTAAATGGGAAAACACGCCACTCGAGTTTTAATTCCCTCTCGACTCGCGGCTGGTCGCGAGAATTTTGCAATCTCCTCAAATCCAATCCAGTGCCGCCGATGCTCAAGAGACCTTTATTCTGCACCGAGCGGAAAAAGCTCGAGCGCTCTTCGAGCCGACGCAGTACTGTCAAGCGCTAATTTATCGCGCGAATTGTTAATTTATTTAAGTGTTTATTCGCGCTGCTGAAGTTCCAAATATGGAATTAATTCTTGTCGAGTCTCGAAATGACTTAATTACTTAAGTAAACAGGAAAAACGCTTATCGGAAGTTTATAAATTTACATGTAAAATCATGTATACCCGTAACCAATCGTAACGACGGCACTCAATTATTTATTGTATCGCGTGAATAGCGATTCCCGTAGGCTTTGCAAATATCGGCTTGCAGCAGATGGCGGGAATGCGAGCGAGTTGCCGTTTAATGGCGGGGCCGCGGGATATTTAATTACGCAATTTTATTTGCACAAATTATTATTGTGGAATTAAAACTCTCGTATCATTAATAATTCATCACATTTGGTATATAATGCATTTACATTTAGCTTCGCGGGAGTATTTGTTTAAAGCCGCCGGTTAAATGAGTCCGTAAACCATTGGTGGAACCGGTAATCAGCGGGAAATCTATTGTCGAAATTATTCGAAACACCCTCACGAAAGTATCAGAAAATATCGTAGCCCACAATTTGCCGGGACAATTTCAATCGTGCCGGAAGACTTTCAGCTAAATTGCATCGCGAAGTTAGTAGATAGCGGAATGGATCGTGGGGAAACCACTTTTTTGCCCCAGTTGAAATTTTATACTGTCTGATGAACGATATAGTACCAGTAGCTAATAATTGCACGGTTGTTTTACTTCCTGCTGCTGATAGATAAAGAGAGAAAGAGAGAGAGAGAGAGACAGGCAAGCACGAAACACGAGCAAGCTGCACATGTACATATCCATACGCTCCTCAATTATTAACGATCCCGGTGAGGCTTTCTTCCACGACGCCGTCGTATTGGCAGAGTGCTTATTTCCTCGTGCTCGTCAATGTGGGTGCGCGCGTATATCCGGCTAGGTGTGTACATAATGCTGACTAGCCAGTCAGCTCGTTGAGTGACAGCCAAGCTAATGGACCATCCCTCTCTTCTTTCCTCCTGCCAGCGGGCTTTGGACGCTCTCATTGTTGACTCCACATCATCCTTCTGACGGCTGGTATATCGTTCGCTATATGGAACGGTATGGTGGAACCCTATGAAACGTTATGCCTCGTCGCGTCCCCTTTCCACTTTTATCCTCGTAGAGGTCTTCTCCGGAATTTCTTCTCCTCGTCGCTTCTCGCACATTTCTACAAGTTATCGGTGTTATCATAGACGACAACGATCCTTGTCTCCACGTCACTATCATTGTGCATCAACTCTGATGATCAGTTTGGAAAATCATATTTTGGAACTCGAACAATTTCCCAACTAGGCTGAATAGCAGGATTTTGCATTCGCCAGAGCATTGTCATCGGCAATCGCTATGCGATTTCAATCGGCAATGCGAGCATCGCTTTGCTCTTCCTCGCTGTTTGACACGCGGAATGCACTCGGTTAAATAAAGCAATAATAATTCGTTAGTCGGAAACTACCTAATTAATGTCAAATTAAATGCCAGCCGATGCGCATTGCATTTGGGGAGCTCGCCGCTTGATTGTGCTGCCGAGTTTGAGAACGATAACGATCGACCTGGCAGCACGGGTTAAAAATGAGCCGATAAATGCCGAACTGTCAAAAGTATCCGCTCTGATAAAACGACAATGTTTTTCCCCCATTTATCCAGCCCCACTCGAACGAAAATTTATTCGCAAGCGCTCGCGCATCCGCACTGCGAAATATTACCAGGCATATTTCGCAATGGGGTTATTGACTTTCATTAGCAAACTTCATACGGTGCTTCCACGTTATTCCCGACACGCTGGCCGGGGCTGTCTCGTTACGCTACTTAAATTTCAGAGGCTATATATGTATATGTATATATACTTTTTCGCTTGCATCATCGAAATAACTAATTGAAATCAGACGAATCATAATTACAAGAAATATCGGATGAACAGGTATCAACACAATTAACTGATATCACGCGTTATCCTGTTGAGCGTTGCACAAATTTTGTTGAATTTAATGATAAATGTTAGTCAATTTACACTTTATACTATACGATACATGCAAGAGATATGAAACTAATTATTTTGTACAAGTCATTAGAGATTTAGACCATTGTACCAGTCTATCAACATGCTTACACTTTGTAGTGTTATATCGCGAAAATTGTAGACAACGCGAAATGAATTCCACAGCCGACAATTAGACTCAAATTAATCGCAGCCCCTGCAGCTATCGGATGCCCACACTCGTCGAAATGGCTCGAGCGAAGTATTCACTAGGGAAAAACCTCTGGCACGGTACTCGAGTCCCCTACAACACACATCGAGGTAGTATGCACACCTAATTCGATCATAATGTTCTTCATCGAGCAAGTTCCTCATCTCGGTGGGTTGAATCTCGCCATGGAGAAACAGCGCTAAGCGATGTACTCGCACTCGGCGAGTAAAGAGGAAGAAGGAGGCGGAGGGAAGAGAAAGAAAACAGAGAGGAAAAAGAAGAGGAAGGTAGTTTTAGCGTTGCACGGCGGCGGGACTGGAGATGCGTGAATATAATGATAGAGGAAGGGCGGTGCGGCTGGATGACGGAGGGTGTTGGAGGGTGCTGGAAGAGAAGGCGGAGGGTTGGAGAATTGTGGACGAGGGGAAAAGAGTTAGAGGGGACGGAGAAACACATACGCGAGCGAGGGTAATGTACTGTTCTCACCTCCGACATGCCCTCTAGGCTTCCTCGGCTATCCTTCGGCAATGCATGACGCAAATCTCCACGGCTATGCACGCATCTGCGAATCTTCGCCTAGACAACTGCACAGAAACGCGAAACCTGCGGCAGATACCTGTGGTCCCCGCATATCTCCACGTCAGGGTTGATACTATATGCCAGAAATTGGCCGCAAGCCAATAGTTACTTTTTCGAGGGCATTGTTTAACTTGCTGTTATTAGACTTGGTAATTACTGGGTAATTTCAGTTCAAGGTGTTAACACTTGTTTGATTTAGTCTTATGGAATTCTCGGGTATTATAGGTTCAATGCTTGTTTGTTGCGAAGAAATATATTATAATTCCATGAGATGGAGAAAATTTAGAGATTTTATATAAGATGGAAAAAAGTGTTTATAGTCGAGGTTTGTAGCATTATACCTCAGAATACTTTTGTTAGGAAAGCTTGCTGGATACTCGAGTAATCGTTAAAAAGATTTTTTTCCCCGTTACAAAAGAAATGTACCGCAACTAACGAGTGTGTATTCTCTCTTAATGGGGAGTTTTTATTGCGCCTAGACATTCTGGCAAGTCTGCATATTTGAGAGGAGATATTCCTCGATTTTCCTTGCGGCCCCTGTCAAGCTCACCCTCGATTCTACCCCACATACCGACGCGCCGTACCGCGATAGGAATATTCGAGCCGGAAATCGTTGTGGTCTACATTAACCCCTTGAATCGTTGGGACGCTCGGAAGGGAACGAGACCGGGAACGAGCTGCTCGAGGTGCTCTTACGCTTGCTAACTATTTGAAAATGTCGGGACATCAGGAATCTCCACGATCCCTCATCAAGATATGGCTTATGTGTAGTGAGCACGTTCTTGAAGAATACACTGGCCTCACTCCGACGAAGACAATTTGATAATATCATCGAGAGGACGGGCTTGAATTCGCTCCAGTTAGACTTTATCTCATCGCTCGAGTACGGTAACTCGAGTAATAACAGCGCGTATTCTTCCACGACTAGCTCTCCAATTTCGAAAATCAGGCCAACGATGTACCTGGCGCACTGATAACGTGGCACTGGGCTCGAATTGAATATTACATCGACCAGTTGAATTATCGGGGTTGTGATTTAAGATGAGTTCCGACACACGGCTGTTAGACCAAGCAGTGAGATAGAGATAGAGAAAAAGAGAGAATAGGAGATCGTACCAGTAACACGAGAGATTCGACGAAACCAGCGCAAACGAGGGGGGGGTGAAGAAGAGAGAAACTGCGACAAGGCCCCGCTGACAGACAGTGACGGGTACCACTTTATCCGCGACACGATTCTGCGCTTACCACAGCCCACCCGCTTACCATCGCTGCTGCCGATGCCACCCACGGCCGATCCGATCTGATCTCAACCTGCTCGATCCGATCTTCTAGCCTTCCGTCTACCACGCGCATATCCTCTCGCACCTCTGCGGTTCTCTTACGGTTCACCCTCGGTCTCTTCATCTTCTTCGTGTTGCTTGTTTTTATCCAAGAGACATGCCAACCTTCCTACCACGGTAGGAAGAAGCCAACCTCGAATTGCTAGTGGAAGCCGATTGGAATTCATCGCTCTCTGATTGCGCTTGAAACTTGAATGCCGGAAACATCGGAGGCTTCTACGAGATACTATGCTGAATCGTTTCCGATATTTTCCTTTAACATTTTACCTCGACAGAGTGGCGAGGTAAAAAGATTTTAAGTGAAGAAGATTGTTTTCTACACAATTCAGATGCAAGAAGTTGGTAAATTTCTACTAGGAAGTAAGCTCGTGGAAATATATTCCGATGTGCTACTTAGAGAGAATATCATAAAAGCCTCGTTGGAACACTGACGATAGTTTCCCCAAGAGATGTAATTCGAAGCGTATTCCAACGGGAGTTACACGGAGGTATATGTATATCCTTCGAGTGGTGTTATAGATTTCTGAATCGCGCAGAGTGCACGCGCTGTATTGCCAGGTAGTGGATGGAGTTGGGAGATGCTTCGCGAATAGTGTGTGAGTGTCTGGGGGGTTGGATGCTCCTTCAGAGAGTGTAAAGGCATCCGCGTCAGACCGCGAAGGGTGTAGGGGTTCTCGTCGGTGTGCGGTTCACGCAAGTGTCTCCTTCGCGGAGATTGTAAGGATGAAATGTGCGAAACTTTGCCAATCGGTCCAATCTTGCGTTAGTTAGAGCCGTCTTTGATTGACGTGCATTAAGTTCCCGGTATCGCGATAGTTATCGCACGAATTTGGGTAAACCGCAGCTGGTGATGAGCTGTTTGGCCCGTGGTAACTTCCGTACCGTTAATCGAGCCGACTACCGTGTCATCCTCATCCTCTAACGAGTGAGACGCGATGCAACATTAAGCTGTCAGTCTCAGATTTTACGATTTATGTTTATGTAAATAATAACTATAACTATAATAACGGGACTAATTTAAAGCTACAAATTCCCATATGTGGATTATACGTTTTGAAACTTTATTTTCAAGTTTATATTATTGCTGCTGTAAAAACTTATTGCTACTGTTCTCGTTTTATGTACGAGTATTCTTTACTTAATTACATTATCAAGTCTCATGGACCATGTACATATATGGACGACAAAATTAATGATGAGTACGAGTGAATCACTCTGTTGCAGTACCATCACCATTATTCCAGGATAAAAAGTCACCCCTTCTTATCTAATTGGCTATTCCTTCATTAATACCGACCGAAAGCGAGTATGCTCTGCTCTCTGCTGTGGTATCATTCGAAAAAACCAGACCCAAACCGCCAGAATCGAGTTCTCTTCAGAGTGGCGATGAAGAAATAGTCGCATTACCAGCAGCCTTTCTCCAGGATCAGATTCTTCCATATGGATCTCGGCGAATTTACCCGCAGTGGCTCCTTTTTCGTGATTTCGTTCCAGAGCCAGTTGTTTCGCGTATTGTGGCCCCCACTGTGTCTCGGTGGGTCTCCTAACGAGCGACCAGTACGACTAATTTCAGGCTCTGCTAATTAATACAAATAACTTGCCGACTCCCCTTGGCTCGTGGTTCCAAATGCGATCGTCCTTAAGCTCGAAAGGTTCTCTTTATTTTTTGTAGAATTACGAGAAAATAGTAAGTTGATAATTAAAGTATAATATAGTTGCCGTCTTAATTTCCATCCCTAATTAAAATGACTAACCGAACTTGAATTAATTTTTAATTTAAGTTTTGTTCGAAACGCCACTCATTTGAATAGGGTCACTTAGCTTTTACGGAATGGAATTCAAGGAAAATATATTAATAGCGAAAATGAGCCAAGAGCGAGAGGCACTTTCAGCAGCTGATTAATTAACTGGTTGTCTCGCGGGGTAGGTCCAAGGTTCGAGAATATATCCGGGTGCAAAAAAGACCAGACTTCGAGGACCTCCAAAGTACAGGCATTTATATCCCAGCAGTCCAGCGCCGGTGCCACGAACGCCGGTTTCGGGACTCCGGCACGCAGAAGTCGCAGCTCTTAATTACCGGTGCGCCACGGCGCGCAACTTGCTATTGCTAAAATAGTTATGAATATTTATAATTTAATTGGAACGGAGAGCAAAAAAGATTCACGCCACGGGGAGGATTAGCTTGGAGTGCCGTAATTTCCCCCGGTGATGTTAGGAGAATTGCGCATCCCACCGACAGAGTGGCTATTTCTGACGAATGGACCATCCGAATTGTTTTAATGCGTGTGTTCGCAATCTCCCATTTTTTTCATACAATTTTTCAAATTATGCTGGTCGGCAAAATATGGACTTATATGCAAAACACACCGATGAGCTGAAAAATATCAAAAAATTACCATGAAGAATTATTATTAAGAATTATTCCAACCATATTGGTCTGCTGATCCTATTCCAAATTGAATATACAATATTCTTTGGATCAGCGTAAATGAGAGGGATTATTTGAATGCATTTATTTAAGTCCATCTAAATGTATGTGTAGGTTACCGTTAAATATGTATAATTTATTTTTAAGAAAAATATTCTCTACGTCAGAAATGTAATGTGATCTTAAAACAACATATGCGTATTCTAAAATCCATGGTATCAACGTGAAAATAAAAAAAGAAGGATCTCGCTTCACACGATTATATCAGTCAGCATACGTTTCGCTCGGGAGTTTTTTCCGTGCAGATCAGTTCCAACGAGAAATGAAAGATGAAAGGATTAATAATTAATCGGCCAGCGTAAACAGGCAGTCTCTATCGCCGTGCTACATAAAAGGAATTTATGATTGATAAAAAAAAAATATACTACCGGCTAAAATAATTAATCCTTCACAAAGAAGCTTTCGGTATCCATCGACGCACGGGCTTTCTGTTTCCTTTCATAGTGACGTCAAATACAAACGGTACCAGCCGAATTTCTACGTCATCCCGATTCTTCAAAGTAGCGCAGGTGCACCATCAGAAAAATTTGTTTGCTATCAAGGGGAAAGCGTAGAACGGGGCTCTGATGAAAAACAGTCACAGGCACCGCGACCATTTCAACTTGTTTGAGATACAGGCCAAACTCCCGTACCGAAAATCCATTTCGGTCTTTTGCCTCACCAGCTTAAATATCCTCTTGGTTTTACTGATTTCCCAGAAATCTCATTCCTCTCTCATTTCTGCCCTCGTTATTCCAGCAACGATTCCTCTACCGTTTCCCATTTCTGAACCTTTCGAGTAAACAATAATCCTGCGTGTAAACAGTCTGATAATAAGAAGATTCGGTGTCCAAAATCAGCTGGGCCGTTCCGCACCTATTTCGTTGGTCTTTGACTGGAAAAGCCGGACGAATCGCGCGACGATCTCCACATACGATAGCATAGCGCTCGCGATCTCATTTATTTAAAAACATTGGCCATGTAAAGCGATGCAAATGCAACGCTCTCGTATTTGGCGTGTAAACAGTCGGCACGACGCGGCATGGGGCGACGTGTCTCCGCCACGGTTAATGACGTTCGTCTCTCACCCTTTCGAGAGAGACGAGAGAGAGAGCGAGTGAGAGAGTGCCGTCACTTTAGCATTTGCCGGGGACTCTGCAGAAGCGTGCTACAGCTTACGCGACTGTACAACTGGCACACACGTGCTGCACACGCGTCTGCTCGGCGGCCAGTAATCACATTTTGCTATTACCTGCGTGCATTCAGTTACGAGTGCGCTAATCTGGAATATCAGATTTGCTCGCGTCAAAGAACGGCTCAAAATATTTTCCGTCGATGTTTCCACATGAGCATATTAGTCGTGTTCATATGTTCTATTGCATTGGATTCGTTACTCTGACAGCGTTGTAAATTGATTGGTAGATAGGAAAGAAAAATAAATAAATAAAAAAACATTGGTTACGACTCGAGTGCATGATTTTATTGTGAGTACACTCGAAACTGGAATGAGCGTTGAATTAATGTAAGCAGTGGGAAAATTTATTCCTCCGGAAATGCACCCTCGTTTGGATCTCGATCCTCCTTGACTTCAGTGCCACCCTTCTCGAATCACCCCTTTTCGCGCGAGGTTACAGGATATGGAAATCCACAGAAGCGAAGATATATCCACCTCGTTCGTTAGATTCACCCTTCGCGAAGTCTCGCCCTCGCCCTGAGGTGTCGAGAGACTATTGAGTCATGTCGGCTCGTATTCGAAAGACAAACAGTGTTGTCGATAGAACGCCCTTTCGGCCGAAAAGAATCCCAAGCTGTAAACTTATTTTCTTTGCTTCGTGCAAGCGTGAAAATTTCACGCTTTCTTGGCAGCGTTCAATGGAAATGTGTATGCAAATCTTATTCGTTAATAAGTAACTCTGTAACTGAGGGAACTTCTCTCGGAAATCAATACTTCGTCGACTTTCGGAAGCAAGTCTCTGTACATTCACTTTTAATCTATTCGAAAGCCAAATCTTAGCTATCAGTGAAATTTCCGTCGAATTTGTTAATTTGGAAGGTGGCAAAGTGAAAGGCTAACTTCGAAAAGACGAAACCTGTTCAGAGGGATCGAGGAAGTACGAAAAAGAGCAATCAAAGAATCTTGCTCTTCAAACTGAAAAATTTGAAGTGCAAGGTAGACGAACAGAGTAGTCGTAACTTCAAGTAGACGAAGTAGAAAAGTCCTTTTTTTAACACTGTAGCTTTTTCCATCAAACCATGATGGTTAAGAATTTGAAAGCAGGAAAAGGTGAGCTAGGGGTAGCTTATACTGTATTACTCTTAAATCTCCTCGTTCCATTAACGTTGAAAAATGCTTGACCTCTACTCGTTTCTTCGCGAGTCCTTATAATTCTCCTAGTCGTTCGCAAAAGCTTGCGGACGAACGTAGCGAGCTGCTTATTGTCGCGTTAATTAGCCACTCGATAATCGCTCGAACTTGAAAGGTTCCCGCTTTTCCAATAACTTCAATAAAATATGCCAATATTATTACGCGGCCGTACGATGCAACGATGAATTTCATTGAAGTCAAGGAAGCCTCTTGAAATTACTTACTCGGAATTTTATTCAAGAGGACCAGCGCGGTACGCGGCGAGGCCTGTTATCGCAGATTCGCTTGTTTCATTAATACCGGGGCATTAGCATAACGCAAAATCGATCTGCCGCGGGCGTTCTTAGTCGCGTAACAGACTATGGTTACCAATTTCACGAGACAGCCAAGTACGAGTGGGTTAAGGGCAATTTTGCTGGCGCAGCCAATTACGCTTTTCTTCATTGACGAGTGGAAAACACGTCGAGATCCTAAGGCGATCGAGCGTCGGGTGGGTGTATATCGGAACGAGGATTATCCGGGTTCCAGGAAGTCGCGGTTACAAGGCGCGAGGGAGAGAGATATACAATATAGAGAAATACATATATACATATAGAGAAGAAGGTTAGATCAATGTGTGTTCCTACGCCCTGAATTTCCCGGATAATTTGACCGAAGCGAACCTCCAGCCTGTGATTTGCGAGCTCCCGATGGATAGAGACAACTCGGATAAGATGGTTGTCGTGCCAGGGCAGCGCAGTGCGCCAGTCAGACAAAGAGACCAGCCTCTATTGCGAGAAAGGGAGTAGGCAAGACTCGACAATTTGCCATCGAGTTTGCGAGCGACTTCCTGGCAGCCTGGAGCCTTCGTCTCCTCCTAGACCCTAGACGAAGCGGAACAGAAACTACCTGGGTTAATCTATGTGAGAACCTGAGCAGCTGCCTCGGGTAGAAGGACGCTTGTCCTTATTTCCTTATACTCGATGCAAGGAGAAACAACGGGCTTAGGAAGCTACCTTTCTTACCCTGGGCTCAATTACAGTTTACGCGGAATGCCAGGTGTTTGTGTATTATTACTGCAAGCAATTTAGCTTAAAATCGATAGCCTCTCGACTCTGCGCAAGCGGGGACATTCCGACCCGAAATCCATTCGGAATTTCACCTCGAATTGTCGATAAATAGTCTGTGCAACGAAACCAAAAATAATTTCCATCCTAATGTACATTAGGATGAAAATTAGGTAACATAACATTATTCTCATTGATTGGAATCAATTATCGCAGAATCTAATGAACCATTCTTGTTTTTGTTTCAGGTAAGTCCAGTACAGTTCTTCGTTTAATCCACTCTTGTCGATGCAAAAAGGATGGATCTCGCAGGTGGTAGGTTCGTCGAGTAAAATTTCGAGCATGTGTAGTGTATATACGGGGTAGTGCGTCGATGTCCGGGGATGCGTTCTGACAGCCGGCAGACGAAGATGAAAGACGCGGTAGCTCCGGTAGACGGCCGAAAGAGAGTGGCACGACTCGCGGCAAATTGGACACTGGAATGACGAATCGTCGCGATGCTCGTATGCGAAATTCAATTAGGCCGGGTGCACTCCGGCCTCCTATCCCGCGGCTACCTTCCACCGGACGGTCGAGAGAGGAAGAACATAATGGAAAGAGGTCGATCGCGCGAACGATCTGCCGCGATCTGTTCTCGATCGATGCGGAACGATCTGGCTGGTGATCGGGACGCGCGGCACAGCATGGTCCCCCATCCCTCTTTCCAGCCGAATCGCTTTTTCTCCCTGATATTCTCGAACTTTGAAATATTGACAATCAGCTTCCTCCGCGGCGGAAAGGATTAACCAGATGATGTATGATACCGGCGGGTGTGGCCCTAAGGCCACTCGCGGAACTGTCCGGATACAGCGATTGGTGTCAGGTTTTATGCCGCTTGCCCGAGGATTTTGTTAGTTTTGGCGCCCCGTCACTCAAGGGCTTCCGACTGGATCACTTTAATGAAGGGATCGCGATATCGATTGGGGAGAACTGCACCGACAATCCCTCCGAGCTATAATCTAATCGGGTCTCTACGGCTGGTAACGTCGTTTGTCGGTGATTTGGTAATTGAAAATCTTTCTCGTATTCACTTGAATCTACTGTACTACGTTCATCGCGTCGAAACCTTCGCGTCTTCTCCAGGTTGGGATTTATCTTGTGAACTTGTCCGGATACGCAAACACTCGCCATATATTTGCGGAAAATATAGAATTCTCCGTCCAGGAAATTTACACATTCCATCCAAACATGACAGGACGTTTCGGAGTAGGAACTCTACTGGTCTCGGGGTGTCCCTTCGGGACTCAATCGTAGAGGTATTCAAGGCATTCGTTTGACTTTGAAAGTGATAACGGGCTATCACTAGCAGCATATTCCGAAGTCAACGGAAGCTATTGGCAGAAACGCGAATATAGTAGGAGCGTTTGCTCTAGTAGCTACCGATAGTACGACTGAGAAATCGCTTGTTCAGTTTGATGGCCTAGCGAATAGCGAATAACGGTTTCTACGCTCGAATTTCCAAAACCGGACGAGAATCAGAGGTTCGTCACTGGCATGTACACGTATGTACATACGTATGCACATGGTGTCCGCTTCTTCGAGGTGGCACAACGTGAGGATGAAGCGTGTACGGATAGCTCCTACGTGACCGAAGTTTACGAGAGTGTGGATGCACCAACGCGTAGAGATCCTCGCATAAGCTTAGCTAAGTGCGGCACATTCGTATTGTGCATAGACGCTCGTACATGCGTGTTCCACGCTCGAACTCTACTCGCAAGAGTGTTAGTAACCGGAATCAGGATATACGGACGAAACTGTTGGAAACTCTGAGCTGCTCGTGTAGCAGAAACGCGCATGGGTCTCCCAGCTAATTATTATAATTCCCACGACAGTGCCTCTACATTAAAAAGTAATATCGTTGATGGGGGGTGGAAATAAATCATCGGACTAGACGTAGTCACTGACCCACTGAGACCCCACGACATGCTCCAGAAATATAAGTACTAACTTCGAAAGGCCGGCCATCGGTCTCTCGTCGTGACCATCCCGACAGCATGAGCTTAAGAAGTAGATCGATGAAATAATCCCCACGAAATATTATCCAAGAGGCGCTTTTAATCGTTTCGATTGATTTCGATTGAAACTCAGATTTATGTCGTTCTATCGAGAATCTGGATTGCACTGTGCAATGTTCGATTATCGAAGAACTATTGTCCGTTAGCAGTGAAATTTGATAGGACAGATACTCGATTACAAGTCAGCCAGGCATCGAGGTACACGAATGCGGACCCGGGCACAGGTATCCAGGTACAAGAGTAATCGGAATTCAGCTGGGCGAAAATTCGAGCAGCGATAACCGCTCTAACTGAAATACAGGGTAATCTGTCGCGCTAATTACAGACGATCCATCGAAATGTTTCAAAGTGACCGGAAATAATGCAAATCTCGTGTGTCGCGTGAATTTTGTTGCCTTATCGAGTTTGCACGCGTTTCAGTGAGATATCCCTTGTGATTGGCCAATGGGATGCGGATGACAAAGTTTTGCGGACAGGAAATTTTTGCGCTCGTAAAACTGCACTCTGATTTTCAGAACAATCGCGCTTTGTCGCGCGATAATGACCACGATAACCAATTATGGGTCTAAATTATGAAGGAAGTTTTAAACTGGCTCTGCTCTCATTGGCAAACGTAATTAATTAACGGACAGAGCCAGCGTCCAATGAATTACTGGAATTTTCCAGGGTTCGGGGCCCTCGTTCGGTCCTGCGTTCGCGGCTCGTATAACTCCTCCACGCGCTGGAACGTGATTTGAGCATCGAAACCATCAACCAGTTGGTGGAAGACAAATGTCCGCTTGAAATATGACCTGGAGAAAGGTTTCCGTTTAATTCAAATTGCTCTTTTATCGTTGTGTGCTAGCCTGATGAAAAACGTAACAAATTGCTGGCATGATAAATTGCAAGAAACTGGGTTATAAAAAAGTTCACTCTAATGTTGACGTTCTGGGAGAGGAGTCTCTACATTACTATTGTATGACAGCTCGCGAATTTACTCGAGCTTGGGCGCAACAAACGCATTCATGATTAAGCAGTCGTAATTACGTACCATACAATTAGATTGTATCATATGTGATATTACATTATACATGGATCTGTGTAGAATTTGGAACGTGAACTTTCCCAACTCTGACTATGAACCAATTTCAATTCTGCTCCAGTTCAATCTCCATAGCATCGAGAATATATATTCCACTTCTATTTTTGATACATTCAACATTATTGCAGATCGTAAGTGGGATTGACGTATCACGGATTCCAGAGATTTAGAGGTCGCGAACGCGGTCAATTAAATCAACGTCTCAGCGTGTCTTGACTTTTACTTATTCAAGGAAGCCCCGCTTGAGATTTTCTCTGGAATCCGGTGGCACGTGATTTCCCTCGCGATATCGCATTCAAGCCGTAAGCATACAGGGCACCCGAGGTGGATCCTGATGTGGTACTTTAAAAGTACGCTGCACTCGAACCACGCACACATTTCGCGGCGCACGCTCGATTCCAGTAAAGTGTTTTCGTATCGACGCGAGTGAGAAAAAGAAAGAGATAGAGGAAAAAGAGAGGAAGTGTACTTGGCACTAGGGCACCAAACGCCACACTATTGTCTCGGCAAAGAAATTCACAGGAGCAGAGAGTGGCATGGATGTAGATTGAATCGGATAACGGTGGCTTGAGAGAGTTTATTCCACGATTAAGTCGCAGCAGAGCGAAGAAAAGAGAGTGGCGGAACCACTTTGTCACTTGACTTCCCCATCATCGACACGATTTTTGTTCGCGTAACCAGGCCGATTTTCTTTAGCCTCAAAGGCAAAAGCTATTAACATCGGGACTTTTCTTCGACGAGAGGCCAGAACTCATTACCACGTCGCATAAGAGTTCCGACAGTTTTCGAGGTAAAGTTGGATTAGACGTTGGCAGCTCGTTAGTCGGTCTTATCGACCTTTGCCCCATTGTGCATGGCGTATTAATTAAAAAATGAAAATCCACAGTCCGTCCAACACACGAGAGCCTCCGCGCAATCCTACCCTCTATCCCTGCGCCAAACCAACTCTCGTTCTCGACCCGATATTAGCTAGTACAGGTTCGCTTATTGATTTTCGATTTACCTTCGATATCGAGCCATCAATAATTCGACGCGTTTACTGACGGTTCTTAGAATCGAATAAACCTCTCCTCGATGAGACCAATGTGGTTTTATCTCTGGCTTCCCCAAATGTTGGGATTCGAGGATGAAAATTGCTCGTCCTGTAGAACGGAGCTGCCACGATACTGTTCAGGCTCCCATATAAATCAATAAAAGCTCGTCACCGAGTCCTAATGATACCTTGTTCGCATTGTTGATTTTTGATCGTGCGCCCGCTGCAATTAGGCCAGCAAAGTCTTAAACTAGGGGATGCATTATTCAGCAGTGGCAGCATTGGAATTAGAGTCCTCAATGAAAAACTCCACCTCGCAAAGCAATTTGGTTTCACAATTCGGTTGCAAAGGCTAATCGCGATCAGGTCGGTAGCGAAATTAATTTCGTTTAGCTCACGACCCGAACCCATCATTTTGCACGTATCGATATTTATCAAGAATGAATGAAAACAATTTTGTTTTTCACGATATACAGAATGACTCGGATGAAAAATAAAGATTGAAAATAAACGATAATAAATGTGGGTCATTTTGATTAACTTCGTAGTGTGTTAAAGAAGGCCTGTACAGGCAAGAGGACGAAGGTGACAACTCGCCAATGGCAGAGTTCGGGCCACCAATTTATCGAAAGGAAGACTAATGACTGCTGCCACAGTGTAGACTGTAGAGTGTAGGGCGCGAGGACCAAAATTGTGGCGAGTGGTAAGGGCCAATGACAGATACTAGCGACTGCAGGACGATCGATCTGAGAGGAAATAAAGTATGCTCGCGAGAGCATGCCCGTAATTACGAACAGCGAAGAAAAATACAGCACCCCATTACCGAAGGGTTAAGCGAACCTGCTCCGATAGCCGCGAGAGGAAAGAGAAAGGTAGAGAGACAGGAAGACCAAGAGACTCGAGCAGGATGAGAAAGAGGAAGAGGAGCTGGATGGGAGTCGAGCAAAAAGAACACCGGGCGAATACTTGAAGAAAAAAAAAAAGAAGGGAGGAAAGAGAAGACGAGCTTAGGCTGGCGTTGGAGAAGAGGTAGAATCGAGCAAGAGGGTGAAGGAGGCGAAGTGACGCCAGCCGAGAGGTATTACTCAGATAACTGAGACGTGGAACGAATGAACGAAGGGACGACTGGTGGAACGAGCAAGAACGACGAGAGTTTTGGTGGCAAGAGGCAAGGAGAGAGTCTCTCCCTTGTTGCGGATCAGGGGTGAAAAGGGCGGCTCGTGTGCCTGGGCGCAAGTTTGCCCTGGCTTCCGGTAGCTCGCATGTTTCGGGTCCACTTGTATGGCCCATAGGAACACACGGCTTGGGGAGTTCGGTTACACTTACACAGGTGTACTTGGTTCCTTTTGTAGGGGAAGGGGAAGGGCACACCCTCTCTCGGTATACCGTCACACACGAAACTCTCTTCGTTCAGAATTCGCCCTCGACGCGGTAGCTAATCGCCGCTTGAATTAATTCCACGACTGCGAATGGCTTCTGCCGACACGCTCCCGGCTACTATATCCAACTGGAAAAGATATCGGCAATTGCCGCTCCCTCGTGCGCACGCGGTACCTCCGTGGATCGTGTAACTGAGATCACAGTGGGTTCGATTATAGCTTTGGAATTTCACTGTTTCTCGGAACTGCGACTCGCGTATTTAACTGGCTATTGTATTTTTCTCAATATAGCCGTGTTTGGTAGTGCATTAATTTTGTTGCTGCAACAGCTGTGTCGGTCAAGTACGGTTCTACGTTTCCTAGAAGTACCGATGGGTTTCTGTGAAATCTGGAAAGCTATGACGCGTAAAGAGCGGATCAATACCGGTGATAAGTATGTGTCGGATGGAAGGTCTGTTTTCGCACAGAGTCAGACGACTTTTTTATGATTCTTCGAGCGAGGGTAGTTAAGTTAAATAATGAATGAAGGCAGGCAGGCAGGGCAATCGCGTCTGCTTGGAGCTGGGCTTCGATATCGAGTCACTTTGATGTCTGGCGGTAGGCGCCGATTATGGAATCAATTATTGCTGGCTACACGTTCTCTGTCTTTCGATCTTACACAAAGAGAGCTCTGAGCGCGCTTTCTCGTACAGTATCTCGTATGGTATCTCGTGTATAGCCTACATTGGAAGCCGAACTCGATGCTTCCTCCATCTTCGTCGAGCTCGTCGCATTGCGTCGTGACAGCGCGAAGAGGGAGATTTATTCCGTATAGGAAGAAATTACTTCGTTGGACGGTCACGGAGAACCGATTCCGCGAAAGGTCAGGCGAGTCCAGGTTAAGGTCCACCCGCGTATATAAGGATGCCGCTATTATCGTCGTATAATGCACACCAATTACCCTCGACGACGACGAGAGAGGAGTATCGCGGAAATAGGACCTTAACTGTCAGTACGTGCTCATTCCCGGGGCTAACGCTCAAAATTGAACCTAACGACAAACTATGTGATTTTCGATAAAAATCACGCCGCGATACACCCCATACAGTAACAATTATGTATAATAGAACACCCTTAAATTAGAAAAGGCAAGAGTAATCGTATAGATAAAAAAAGATAATTATTTACAAACTTCTGCTTTTTATTGAGGCAAATATTTGGTACAGTAAAAAGAAGAATCAGGCAACTGCGTGAGGTACAAACGACATTGTGTCAACAATAATACAGTCCGTGTTAATATTAACACTGACTCTTATTCTTTTTGCTTTCCTTAATAGAAATAACGTAACGCTGGGCAACGTTGAGTGGCGGGGAATAGCCATCGGCATAGGTAGCATCCTCAAAGAGGACTTCGTACTCCTCGGTAGCGGTAGTTGGTAGTTGATTTACGACTGCCTTGTAGAAACAGGTCGTTTGTGGGTAGAGGGCCATGACGATAGAGCCCTTAGGAAAAAGCGCATGCGGATCGGTCTCTGGGTTAGCCCTCATCAACGGCAACGGTACTACTCGTCGGCGGGACAGAGTATGTCGGTCCTTCTGCTCTTCGTCGATGTCGTCCACCTCGTACTTGTTCGTTGTTGGATTAAATTGCACGACTTCGGCGAGGATCCAGTTCTCCTCCTCCTCAGAACCTTTCACCAGGGCCGCGACCATATCTCCCATCTTGGCGATGTACGTCGGCTCCGCGGGGATCGCCCCGCACAGAGGTGGCGGTTTGGCCCCCGGTGATTTGCCCACGTACAGAGGGAGGGTCTGCGCGGTGCTTTGTAACATCTTCATTAGTGCACCTCGCCTGATCGTTTCCTTGTTGCCAGCATTGCGCGCTTGAATGCGACGCTCGTTCCTTATTGCTCGGATTTCGTTAATTTTGCACAGCGCTTTGCGCAAAATCTCTTCCTCTTGTTGCGCGTCCGTCACCGCTGCGCTGTATAGGTTCTTCAGCTTCTGCTGATAATATGGCGACACCTTGTCGTCGGGAGTGACTTTCTCGTGGGTCTTGACCACATTGTTTAAATTGTGCTCGGCGCGCGCTCGTTGAGTTTCTATATCGTGCACCAGGTGGTACACGTTACGCAGACGCTCCTGAATTTGGCTCGCTGCCGCGTCTGCTGTGAACGGCATTTTTCCTTTTGATCTCTTCGCGCAAGCTTTCGAATGGCGTAAAGCTTAGTCTCACCTTGTGCAGTTCACGATTTTCAGGGCTGAGGATTCGCTGAGGATGAAAAGAAAATTTCGTGTTAGCTGGTAAAGAATTTAGGGATTTCTCTCGTGTTTCTAGGATGTTAGATGGAAATTAATTAATGAAGGGATGATAGTATGAAAACAGATCTACTTTCCTACTATATATTTTCCTACAATGTTAATGTAAATTAAATAGAAATAAGTTAGTAAGGTTTACGCAGGAACTAGATCACGGTTAAGTGGGAGAGGTAAACATGTACGCGAAACAGATAAATATTCTTTAATTCCATACAAAATATTACAAAAGAGTATATCTAAAACATCGTGCAATGAAAATCGAATATGAAAATGGGCGCGCGAATCACTCGTACCAAAACCTCCAACTACGAGGTTCCGCTCTCGCAACTTCTCGCAACACGACTCAACACACGCTACCCACTGCTCCAAGAGCAACACCGCTTCGTCGAGCTATTCTCTACAATACTTAACCTAACCAAACATCTCACCTAAAGCTATACTTAATTCTACGTTTTCAATCACATCGTCCAGAGTAATCGTAGAGTAACGCGGCAATGAGTTTGAACACCAACTTCCTCTTGGCAACACCGGAAACGGGGCGGTTCACGCGGTGCGACTGGCGTGGATCAATAAACACACGTCACAATCGAAAGGCTGGCGCGTTGTTGGATGTCTCGGTAGAAAGCCTCAGACGTACCTCATCCTGAGAAGAACCACTTCAAAGACCGAAGGTGTCGATCCTAACTCTGCGAATGCTCGCCTTTCTAACGCGATGTTGCAGGCGGCACTAAACCGTCGTTCACATTCTACAACCAACTGTGCATGCGCTCCTGCGCCATACTGCTTCTCCCACCGAGCGCCACAGCTTATATTCGCACGCTGACTCGACCGTGCGGTGCTGCCTCCGCTGGCAAAGAACTCGAACTAACTTACCCGCGAAAGTTTTGTCCAACGCAATGCTTCTGTCCGATTTGACTTGAAACGCGCTAGTGTTTAGCTCTAAACTCTTTGAATTTTTCGCATGTTTTCATTCATCGATAAATTTTCGTTAATCGCAACGAAGAAAATACATTAGATTTAACACAGCTTTATACAATATTATACATTCCAATCGAAGAAATTTAATATTCAGTTTCTTCCTTTCTCCCAACTCCTCCAATTCTGCAGTGCATTCTTCACAATAGAAACGAGTAGTTCTAAGAAAGTATCGTCGAGGAATTGCAAGAATTCCACAAATTTGACTGAAGATTGTATCAGAAAGAACGTAATCGGTTGCGATAGATCCTCATCTCTATGGAGTTGCCGCCGCAAACATCGTCTCAAGGGGAAGAAGGAAAAGCCTGGAACACAGCCTAGTATATCAAGTGTGTTGTGCATCACCGCTAACAGCCACTCGCGGCTAGCCGCACCTTCATCTAGGGTCGATGTTCAAGACTCCATGAACGTCCCGTGAACCATTAAAGCCGGGTGCCTTTGGCGAGGCCAGCTGGCCTCTGGACTTTCAGGCTTCCAGCCTCTGGTCCAGTACTTACCTATAACCGCGTCCAGCGTGCACCTACCATAAACGTACATAAGCGCAAAGTGTTCAGGTTCTTACGAACTCCGTGACCTATTCGCAATGAGATGCGTGTCACGCGTGCCACTGGGCACGTACGTGTCTCTCACACAAGCGTCACGCTGAAACCGCATGCGCGATTCAACCTGTTCTGTGGAGAGAGGCCATGCTGGTGAGGTGGTGTAGTGAGGTCTCGAACAATGTAGCCGGATCGCCCATGGCTAAGTCCGCATCACCGGACCGAACCGGACCGCTTTAATGCACCAAGGAATTTTTCAGACACGACCCGACACTGAATCGTTTCTGGCTATGATCACGATTTATGCCGACAGTGCATTAGTATTTATCCGCGTGCTGCTTTATAGACACCGCGCGAGGTGTTTCCAATGGGGACTTGCCTATTAAAAGATTGTTTATGAGCGGGCTGTTGAAAGATGCATATATAGGAATGTCTTGAGAGTCTTGAGAGTGCTTGGAATATTGTTCAGAATGTTACTCTTGATCTTCGTGTGTTCTTCTACTTTGCCGCTAATTAAAAGCATTTTCTTTTATTCGCAAAAAAAGAGAACTTGTGATTTTTCTAAGTCATTGATAGCTTGATCAGTAGGAGTAAAAGACTTGCAAGTAAATAATTTACAACTACTGATAACAAGTATAACTTCCTTGAATATATTTCAACATTCTGCCTTGTTAAATCAAGCTATAATTTATTCCAAAAGGATCAATGTAGCAGCAGCAGCGGTGCCGGTCGATTCGGGCATACGGATGAAGGGACGTTCACTTTTAACTTAGATGTTAATTATGCAAAACGTCAGGATTTTCTCAGTCTCTTTGAAATTTACGTTCTAGCAGTCGACCGTAGTGTGACATTTATTGCGCGATCGTAAGTAACGTGCTCGCGAACAGGAAGACTTGAACTGGTGTGCTATTTATCGTGAAGGATTGTCTAATCTCAGCCGCTCCTTACACGTGTCTCCGGTGTTGCGTGCAATTAGCGTGCACCGGTATCTGCGTGCACATTATCATCGTCTGTCTTCCACATAATTTCGTTTCCGAGCAATGATTTATAAGGCACTCGGTGGCAGGATAATAATTGACTACCTTACAGGCGCATACATTTTTACTATTTGACGCACGGTACTTTTCGACTTTAACCCATTGATAAGTTGGTTGATTGTGGTTTGCATATAATACCGTGAAATTCATTTGTCTGTATGAGATGTGATTCATAACTTGCGACCTAACGGCATTCAATTGCGGCATACACACTAATTATACGTCAATGAATCGCGTTCCTCGATTAACAATTCAAATTTCAACTCATACTTACGACTCAATTTGCATCAATTAGAAACGAAATATTGTTTTAATGGTCTTTGCGATCATGCGACTTCTCGATATCTGCTTCTTATCGTGTTAAAGTTATGTTGTTTCGGATTTGGTTTCAATAGAGTCTGTTTTCTGACAGACTGATACGTATTTTTGCAGGATAAACATAATGAGGCTTTCGGAATTATAAACGTTTTTATGTCATTTTTAAGAGACATAAACGTCACAGTTTCTTTTCAAAAAGTAAACTAAACCCCGATAGGAACATTTCCGAGAAATTTCATGGAAATTCCCGTGGCTTTGCTGCGACCAAGTAGCCAGAATACGTTCGGTGGGATGGAAATCAAATCCTTTTTGCGCGAAAACCGGTTGAGATTCCGAATGGGCCATTAAAACGTATTATGGAAGGGACGAGCTTAGCAGCCACAATCCGCAGTATTACGTATACTCGTGTAAGGACATCTCGCACGTGAGTTCCGAGATGCGAAACAAGGCGTCTAACGAGGCGTAAGGGTATGACGGGCCTCAGGGTATATGTGCACACAATTGTCATTTTCCTTGCTTTCCGTCTGTGTCTGATACTCTGCCTCGACTGTATCGACTGACCTTCCGTATTAGCAGCTGCTTCTCTGGTGCCTCATCAAAGTTACAATATTTTCAATATCATGAGGTACGGAATCCTTTAAATTTTCCTCTGACACACATCAGAAATCGTACACTGTTTTACGACAATACTTACAATTCGTTTGACCAACCAAACACCATGGATAGTATCTGAAAGAGTCAATAGTTGCCAGCGATAATACAGGCATAACTATGAATAATATTTTTATCTGTTAAAAGTACCGTAAGAAAATTTCTATGAATACTTTCGAGCATAAGTAGGACGTTGAAGGCTCACATCTCTCGGTGATTAGCCACGATAAGAGCGTATCTAAACGAGAAATTCGCCACGTTTCATCGATGATTCGCGCGCTAGGTAAAAGAAAGTTAAGCCCGGATTCATTGGTATCTCCAGTAACGGAAGAGTGCCTCATAGAGGAATGTTTCAATTCGACTCGCACGATCCTCGCGAGTCCCGTCTGCGTCATGTTTATGCATATGCGAAACTCGGACAACGAGCGGAAGAAAAAGCGATAAGCTAGCGGGGCGTGCAAAAGGAGAAAAATCTATTATTTCACCAGTGACGTTTATGCACTTGGAAACACAAAGGGTCGAGCGGTGAAACAATGAGACAACAAGAGAAACTGAGTATCGCGATGTAAAACTTCGAGAGGCACGATCTTCGCACGAATCGATCGTCGATGTCGAGCGAAAGATTCGCTAGTGTCTCTTACCTCCTTCTACGTCCTCCGTGATCGGATTTAATCTAATACAGTGGGTTTATGACGCACAGTTTAACGACCTGTTGCAGTCGTTAATCTGGTCAGAACGCCGGGTCGCCGAGCGTAAACGATATTTCAAACAAATCCTTGGTAAGGCGCGGAATGGAAATGTCAAGCTCATGCGGGTTACTGCCAATTCACCCTGCTGAAACACTGCCACAACCGTAAGAATAGGAAGGATGAAATCGCGGAGAATTCGACTCGTAAATACGATCTGTTCTCAAGCGAGAGCGCGAAGAGGTAAAGAAGAAAGGAGAGAGAAAAAGAGTGAATCGATATGTCGTGACAGCTCCGCACCTTTTTCCCCCGTTTTCTTTGTCCATTGGCTCGTTTATCAAGCCCCACCACGTAGGGAAATGGATTTGGTTTTGCATAATCAGTCCAGTTTTCTCTTTGTTCAAGCGCTTGTAAAACTTAGAAAATTCCTTCTCGCACGTAACTATTTTTCCTAGAGGATAATTTGTTTTTCCTACGTTCTCGAACGGTAGCTCTCGTGCAAGTCATATAACAGATACGTCGGTTAAGCAAAGCTCGGGAAGGATAATGTATAGGCAATCGATGGATTTATTGGAGAGATGAAATAATATGCATATTAAGGGCGAGATGGAAAATTGAATTTGTAGAGAGAATGGATTCTCCGGAGACTGTGTGTAACGCTCGCATCAAAGTTACATCCGTTGTGTGCATTTCCTCTTTCTCCGGCACGTATGCCGCGGCAGATATCAGATAAACGGTAGAAAATGAATGCGGGTATATTAGGAATAAATTGGCGTAGTCCTCTGCATCTTAAGCGCAGCAAATTACCATTCGGTATATCGGGCTGTACTATCGTTCATCTGGAATATCTTATTCCCGAGGCAGTGTGCCCATGGCGTAATCACGGTTGCGCGGAATGCGATCGGAACTGAATGTATCCTCGGAGTCATTTGAATTCTCACCCTTAGCGAAAGGTGCAACCAATGCTGAGAGCACCAAGAGCATTGCCTAATTGGCCGCGATTTCGAGCTTGTACTTACATACGGCAACGTGCCACATCACGTTCTCCCCCTCTCTTGAAGATGCATCTTCGAACTTGTGCGCTTCTCTGAATTTTATCGGACTCTTTTATCGACTAAAGCAGCTTTAATACATATTTGAAGAAGAGTCAACATCGTTGATTTATCAGTCGATTTCTTCGAACAGCAGAATGTCAGTGGGATTTAACATAGATAAGAATTGATGCGCTTTAAACAGCAGTGTTTAAAGTAACCTACATCCGGCCCAACGAAATAGTCAGTAGTCAAGAGAGATCGCATAAGAAATGTATGTTCGAAATCAAATATTTCCCGTTACGTGTTCAGCGAACTAACACGAAAAGTCAAGCGCACTGCTATAGAGGCAGCGTGAAATCACATCAGAGGATAGAGGAGCTAGAGGCTTGCTCGAGTGGCTTGCTTGCCTGCCTGGCCTTCTGCGGTTGGGATAGAGTGCTGATGTTTGATTTACGAGTGAATCTGCCCTCGGAGGTGCCAGGATCCCGAAGACCTTTTTTTCGCTGGACCCTCGAGGCGCAGAAATCCCCACGTTCCTGTATAATGCACGCTCCCGTAGCATTAGCACGATTGGATCGCCATTGTCCGGGCTCGTCTTTTCTCCTGTCGTGCTTCGGCCGCACCCTTGAAACTGACTGCCGCCATATGTTAACCACGATCTCCGATCATGGAGCTCGTGGCTTCCGTTCGAGCGCGCGCGCCACAAACGGGACAGCAAATTGGTATCTATTTGTACAAGTCGCGCGTTTACTACGGACCGAATTATCGAATTCTTGGCATGGCCATCGCTCCCGTTATTATTTCAGTAAACACTGCAGGTGAAGCGGGTCGATACCGAAAACCGATGGGTATTCTTATCCGTTCGAAATGATAGACCACGTCACTCTCACCCAAGTTTATAAATATTAGTTCAAAGTAATGGACAGCGGTAGGCTACATCAATCTCCAATTTTACCAGCTATAGGAACCTACCTAAAATTTTATTATGTATTCGATGCCCTTTCCACACGACGGTTTCCTATGCTCAGAATTTCGAGCTGCCTCCTCTGACGACTAGTTAACGCGAAACGAAATTCTATTCATCGCACCGCGCGCTCGGTAATTTATGGTGGAAAGTTCGCTGACACGTGAAGCGAAGTCGACAAATTTCTCAGAATTCGTGGTGCGAGGTGTCCAAAGCGAAACGATTGGAAGGAGGAAACTCCATTTAAATAATTAAAGAGGCTCTCCCTCTCGCCGGTCAATCGATGCCGAAACTTGTCGCAGATTGACATTTGCCTGGAGGAAAGAGAGGAAGAGGAAAGAGAAAAGTGGCTGCTTCACGTGCTTAGTCGATGGAGTCCGCGACTACCAGGAGGAGAAGAGGGTCTAAACGAGGGGTTGAAACGTGGCGGTTGACAAGCCCAGACCAGTGACAGCAGGATGGCGATGGTATTAATAATAAATGCAAACGGCTAACATCAATTTCTGCTTGGCCGTCTCTGCAGTCTGCTATTCGACTGGCAGGCTACCTTAAAACGAAGAGAGACGGATGCAGTAACCCCCTTTACTTAGCCGCTGGTTTTCTTTGCTTATGGACAAGTCTGAGCGGTCGGCTCGTCAGTCGTTCCGTTTTGCCTTAGTATCGAGAAAGATTCCGAGACTCTGGATAAACTGCAAATTGCTATATACCCACCCCGTGATGCCTTCGAGAATCGCGATACCATCATGCCTTGTAAACCTCTTTCGAAATATCGAATCAAGCCTCGGTCGATCTCGTTGAGCCACCGAGATATTCGCTTCGCTGCTAAGTTTACTTTAATAACTTATTCGATCTCGTCAAACACTTTTAAGCTGCGGTTAAAGTATCTGCGAAGTCACTTGGTACAATACGATTCGCAGCGAAGGATAAGCGACACTGTCGCCTCGATTTTTCGCTGATCGATAACACTGAAAAACACTTGGGCCATTGAAGGAGTACACTTTTCCCAGGAGAATAACAAATCTTGACTTTGATGTAAGAATGCCGACGATATCTCCGTGCGGATCAAACGTCGATGATCCTCGAGGATAGAGGAATCGAGCGACAGGGTGCGAAGGGACCGAGGCTCCCTTCGCGTAATGTGCTAGTAGCTGTGTTGCACAGTCGGAAAAAAGAGAGGGAAAGTGGACTTTGAATGTACATGGAGAGGGTAGTTATAGGCGCAGAGCGTCAAAGAAATTGCGAGAGAGAGAGAGAGAGAAAGAGATTTTCCTCGGTAAATGGCCCTCTCGAACGCCACACGATGAAAGAGCCCTGGAGTAGACTGCAAAAGGTGGCTCCAGTTGCGCCGCGCTACATCGGAGGGTGGCTTTATCGGCGTTGGATGCGCTTTC
This sequence comes from Trypoxylon attenuatum, assembly GCA_963989405.1. Classification (NCBI taxonomy): domain Eukaryota; kingdom Metazoa; phylum Arthropoda; class Insecta; order Hymenoptera; family Crabronidae; genus Trypoxylon; species Trypoxylon attenuatum. The sequence continues at coordinate 27,344,541 of OZ022489.1, forward strand.
TCCTGGAGACCAGTTTCTCGCATACTCAGGGATAAGGAGCAAGATTGCCGCTGAAAACCAATTCTTTATCTCGGTCGGTGGAGCGAAAAGCAACGAGGGAGCAAGAGGCAACGCGGATAAGACAAGAGAAGAAGGTAAAAGAGAAGTTGGAGCAAAAGTCGGTGGAGAAGACTTTGCCTTCTTCCATCGATTAAACAAGACGAAGGGACCAACCCCACGAAAAACTTTTCGAGTACACGTGGATACCTAACCCCGACGAGATCTCATCTTCCTAACTAAGATCACCGTCCTCCACTTAGCGTAGGATTTATAGGAGCCAAGTTGAAATCGAATCCGGAACCGATGGAACTTTAAATTCGCTTGCTGGATATAAATGGTCGCTGTCGTTTCTCTTTCTCCACGAGCATAGAGAAATTACTGTTGGCCTTGTATTAGTTGCTGAAAGCTCAAACGTTAGATGGAACTTGAAATAGAGTAGGAAGGATGTTTGAATCTGATTAAACTAGAAATTAAATTGTGACTACGCGTAAATGAACCCCGTTCAATCCTTGACCAAAGTAATTTTCCCTAGAAAAGCTCGATGGAACATTTTCAGAAAATCCGATGAAATTATGATTAATTTCTCTGTATCCAGATTAACCTGTATATAAGCAACTCCAAGGAAACAGAAAACAATCACTTCCGGATTCAAAGCAGAATTTACAATCGTGCAGGTTTTCCTGTTCACTGTCCACGTGTAGGGAATCCGTTACCCTCGTTGTCAGTGGAGGGAAACCTAGAGCGGATGAGCCGACCGGCAGTAATCTATGGAGTCAATAGAGAGAGCAACGCAAAAGTTAGTTTCGCAAACACGACAGCGCGGCACGATGCGGTGCGCAAGGGACGATAGGTGGAATAACTAAAAACATGAAAACACAGGATCGCGCTCGGCTCGCCAACTGAGATAAATAGCATTGTAAGGCTGCTGGATACGAGTAGACTCGTCGTTTACAGGAATTCCTGGAGTCATATATACTTTAACGCTGCTTTCTAAGCGACGTGCCGATCGTCGATCGAGAGTACCGATAAGTCGATCGATGCCGAATACCACCCTGAAGGAAGAAGAGAGGAAGAAGAGAGCAAAGAGGCCAGGTTCGATATTGAGAGGAAGCAGCAGCAGCATCCGCGAGTCGGAGAGAAAAACAGAGGATAAGAAGGTAGAGTAAAGAAGAAGATGCGCTAGAAGTGTGTGGATGAGACGAAGAGAGCGAAAGGAAGCGCCGTTGGTATTGAGATACCCGTATGCAAAGCGGAGGCACTCGCTCTTCTGTAACGAGGCACGACACGGTAATAAGAAAGCGAAAGGGTCCCGTATGTGCTGTGAGCGCATGTTAATTACCGACAATTACAAACCCAATAAATATGGTATTTATGACTCCCCACCTACCCACGGTGCACGGGCGACTTTGCACACGCACACCACTGTATCTCGAGCTCTGCCTACACACGGTGGCCAAGAAGGTTGCTACTAAATGTTCACATCAGAGTTTATCTACGATACTTGGAAAAAAAAATTACATAAATATAGTTTGCGAAAATTTTTAATACTCGTTTGGATCTGAAACGTGGAACTCTTGAGATTATTAAAAGGGATCGTGTTAGAAATATTAATTACTCCTTAGGGAAGTAACCGAGCAGTTCCGTTACTTAATTATAAAACTGGTAATAATCAAATTAATTATATTCGAAGTTCGCTTATTGAAACTCAACAAAATTGAGAACATTTTTGATCAAATATTCATTATAGTTAATTCAAGTTATTTATTAGTTTTGCCCTCATTTTTAATGAAATAGCACATTGGAGAAATAGAAGTAGGAAATTGTCTGCCACCCTGTGTGCATACACGGATTGCACGCACGCGAGTCGTACGCACCTAAGGTCTTGCACTGCTCCGGCTGCAGAGCCGTAACGTCTCAAGCACGAAACCTTTTACGTCGAGTCACCTGGAGCTGCCGTTACGTAATTTAATTACATTGTACATCCACTGCTTTGAGGCGCGGTCATTAAGGGATTTAATTAATTCGAGAAGCAATAGGAGTTTTACGGATCTAGACACCAAGACTTGCGTAATATCTCGAGTTTGCCGAGTACCTTCGAAATATAGTTTCGTAACCACGAAACAAAGCAGAAATATTAATTACTCTGCTTTGTACAGATTCCGAGATTTACTTCTGAAAGGTATTAGCGCAATTTCGACTGATGAGAGTTGTAGAACTTGATGCAAATGTTAATACACTCTGAGATAGATCATAAATCATTTCAAGACAACCACTCAAAAACTGCATAATCTCATGTGCTACTTGTCAATTTATTACATGCTAAGTGAGTCATCTCAGTATGGATATTAATTATAATCTTTAATCGATTACAATGAATTCTCCGTTCCAATTTTTCAAAATTCAAAATCATATTTTCAAAAATTTTATCAACTCTTCAGAATCAACCAACCACACTTGATATCGATCTTCTTTTGCAACGTCTATTTGGAGGTTCTTTTATCCGATCGATCCACGCCACCCTCAGTCATCACCACAATCTGTATCGGGATCCATCGATCCGTCCCAAGGTTCGAATCATAGACACACACGGCTCGGGCTTGTGGTAACATTGAGCGCGGAGGTCAGTTAAGGTGTTAACGATCGCGAGGTACGGTATGATTTGCCCTCGATCGATTTGTTGTAGTAGGAAAAAGCGCGTTCCGAGTTGGTTGTAAGTGGCGCGTTATTATTGCCACTCCCCGTTGGCGGCAGCGACTGTACTCTACAGTATGACCGTAGTTGGAGTTAAATGTCGAGTCTCCGCGAACTGTGAGAATGCGGAAGAAGGTACACGCGGAAGTACTCCGGCACTATCAGTCGTTAGGAGGAATTACATGCCTGTTGGGGTGGTAACCCGCGACTGTCGGGAAACTGGTCACGATTTCATTGAAAACCACGGATTGGTATATCAATTTCATTTATGCTTATTACTTTCGGTCAAAATGAATGGGATCCTTTGGGATCTAGTTCATCAGTATCTTATCAGATACATATGACTTTTAGTATACAATATTCCGTTCTTCCCGCTTAAAGTAATTATCTTATTTCTACATTATTTGATGAATCATATTAAACGTATCACTCGTAATCGATTCTTGGAATAATTACATATTGATAGTTTTCAATAGAATAAAATCTATATTTACATAAATACTTATATTGATTTTAGTTACATCTTATTAGTGGGAAATGAGATACGCGAATTTTCGCAATGCTTCTACGAATGCCATTTTCGATCAATATTTATACGAGAACGGTCTGACCGATGATTATCATACAATGCCCGGCAGGATGTACTTTTAACGGTATTAGCTAGCGAAGGGTTAAATAAATGTGAGGCTACTTATTGTCGGGGCGTTGCATTGTTAGTGAAAAAATTATTCGCAGTGTACTAGAACGCGATTAATAATTGGCACTGTCACTCGTTCGCTCGAAGAATACTCGCGCGCCTCGCAAATTGCGTCCGCTTCAATTATACTCGCATAATCTTTGCACACGAAAGATAATTAACGAGCGCAGCTTCAGCAGCAGACAATGCCGCTCATAATTGATAAAACGTTATGCGACAGCTGCGGCCCGTTAAATAAATTTTCGGGAAAATTGGTTCGGCATGCATTCGAGTGCTCGCGCAAGAAGAAGCCAAAAATATTTTCGTTCAGAATTCGAAAGGAAGAAATTCGAGACTTGAATAAATATTCTACTGATTATAATGTACAATCAGATGTTCAGGTGTTTCATAAGTAGAGTCTTGTGTTCGTTATACTCTATTTTAAAGATAGACACATAAATATAGACGTTTTAAATTCTTTCACCTTTGTAGTTAACTCCAAATACCACATTTAAAAATGTTCTTCCGGCGACAATTCCAATATTGGAAAACTTGTGCAAGAAATAGCGTTATCCTAAAAGTGAGTGGAAAATGACGTGTAAAGCAAGCTACTAATCAAATGGAGTATTTTTACGAAATATGCAGACGTCATCATATTTATGAGCGGGGGTGTATGCCTGGGAGACAAGTCGTGGTCGACATAACTGGTTATGTATATGAAAGAGCCACATGGTGTGGGTAACACATGTCACGTATTAACAGGTTGTCCCATTAAACGATTTGGCACCCCGGCTCGATCTACCACCCCCTGTCTCCCAATACTTCCCGTCCTGACCCATACCCTCCCAAACTCGAGGACAGTCCTGCGTCCAGGTTTATCTCGCGAATTTGAATAAACGCGACAACTAAAAGACTTGCAGCGCATTCAATTATAATTGAGCGCTTGTCAACGCTACGATAACGTCGACTGGCCGTTTCCTGTGCGTCGACACGTGTGAATCTCGTTCGACATGCGCCCGTGATATGTAACCGAGCGGGGCGAGAGTCGCGAAAAAAAGTAAGGTCGAGCAAAACGGCCCGGAAACCATGATTTTTTTAATCTCAAGACGAAAAGAGGACACAGCCGTCGAGTGGGTTAGGAGCAACGACACAACGACAACGAGCCAGACGGGCCCAGACGAGTTGAACGAGCGAAATGATCAAAACGAAGACTGTGTCGCGTCAAGGTGGCGTAATTAATCTTGATACTTTTCGGACGTCAGTGTTTCCTCGCGGGCAAACCTGTGTCCGTGCTTATTTCTTAAGAGTAATTATCTTCTGGGCCCACTTCGTCGTTAGCCCACTCGTAGAGATCGAAGATAAATATATTAAACGGCGAGAAGATGTAGCAAGGGTCCCTACGTAATACTTTGCACATCTTCTTCTCTCTTTCTACACCTTTCATCTACCTCGGTTATCCACCCAGGCATGGTTCTCCCCTTTCTCCTCTTTCTCCGAGCGAAGCGCGCGATTATTAAATGGATAAATTCGCCGGAAAAGAACTCGGTGGAATCGAGTTCATATTGAATTCGGTTTTGCCGGATCTGCGATCTGCTTGGTAAGCCACCCTGTAGAAGGTAATATTGCGCGCGCGTGCAATATAAGAGTACGGTCAAGACACGGGCCTATCTCGAGGTATCTTAAGACTCGAGTACCAAAACGTGTTCCTTCCCAAATAAAGGCCACGAAGCCAACGGCACGGAGATATGATAAAAATAACGAATGTTATTGCTAACTGCTAACGAGTCAAAGTACCGAGCGTGGGTATCGTGTCCGATAAAAAGCCTCTGGCCCCATGGGTATTCATTTGTTGTTGGTTTTTTTTCTCGCGATCCTCGCACCGCACTGCGCGGTTCTCCGCCATTATCGCGAATTTCCGTTCCGCTGACGCTGGTTGTCAATTAGCGCTCGGTGCTCTCTTTTACTCGCGCACCTGTGACTCGCGACATTCATCCTGGGAAGCCCACTCGAATTTATCGGATTCGCGAATTCTTGCTTCGAGCGATTTATTGGATTGCTGTGTACTGTATCTCCCTTTGACCTTACTCTTTTTTACTGATTCTCCGATATTATGATGCGTTGCGTGCTTGTTTCAACTGACAATATTATTAAGTAAGACTGCTTCAATCCTCTAATACTTTTTGGAAAAAAATATTAGTTTCTGATTTTCGCAAATATTAAGTTCCTTCTGAATGTGGCAAGAAAGATAGAGCGATAGTCGTGAGACCACACAATGATAGTAAAACAGTGGCAGAACGGATGGATAACAGCGGTGCAGCGAGTGGTGTAAAGTAATTTACTGGTATAAAGTAAGCTGTCGAGTTCCGTGTGCCGTGGGAGCGGAAAGGATTAAACAATCCATCATAGTGAAATATCTCAAGAAACTCCGACCTTTTACGGTCGTAATTATGTGCCTTTCGGTTATTCGACTTAATCGTGCCGAGTGTTACGCTCGACTGCTAATCCACCATTCGAGACAATAACATCGGCTACCGCGTTTAGCCAGATTGCAAACTAAACAATAGATTCATTCGTTTGACGCCTTCGTATTAGATGAAGAAAACCTATCATTACTGGGATTTGCTAATCTACTTTAACCCAGGTTTTTTTAAGACAGGAAACTAATAATTTATTTATCTGCGAAACTCACGGGTATTATACCAGTGTATAATTCTCGCGTACAATAAAAAATAGAGTAAGATTCGATGTATCAATATTATGGATGATAGAGTCCGAAATCGAAATTATGGAGAGTTGACGTTTCTCAGAATTGCAAGTCTATCGTCGCTAGTCGGCTTCCGAGGGTCTGTCGTCTTCTCCGAATAAACATTTGCCCAGTCGGATTCGAGCCCTTTCCAGGTGTCAATTATCGCCTCGTTAATAGATTCGAGCCGCGCGTGGGCGGCCGCGTGTCAAGTCAACTGGCACGTGTTTCCTAGAGAAGCACAGGTGTTCCAGGATGGCAGTGGGGTCGGTTCACTTGGTGAATTCGAGAATAACAACCGTCGAGGACGCGAAGGTTTACGCTTGAACCACAGAACAAACAGTCGCGAAATACACCGTGCAGCCGTGTGCGCGACTGTTTGTACGCTACCGTTCCCCTTCCTCTCTATTACTTTGTTCTCCCGCGCGTTAATGTAACACGTGGAACCCTCCCCTTGTTGTCTGTGTGCACTAAGGTGGCACCGTATGTACCATCTCTACAACAGCCTTTCACTTGATAGCGATAAGGTTACAAGAACGTCTGCAGAGCTTCTTCATTTAGATTCTAATTTAACAAGCTCGTTGAGTCCTTAATTATATTCATATAATTTTCTTCATCTTAGATTGAAAATAGGAATTCTTCATAGGAAAAACGCAAGATTACTTCAAGAACTCTGAGACTTTCAAAAGAAACACAGTTTATGTAAGGGATATCCTTAGAAGGTATTTATACCTAAGAGTACTTTGTTCTGTTTACTTTCGCGAGTCAAGGTTCCAAGCATGAAACGGAATCTCTTTTTTCCCGGAATTCGCTCGCTCGATGAAGGCTCCTTGGCGTTTAACTCACAATTGGGCTTCAGAGGTCACGGTAGTCGGTTGCACGTTGGTAACAGTAGCAAATGGCAAGTAGCAAACGCAATCGCTTGGAACAGTTGGCTTGAAATTCACATCGTTGCCCTTAGTAGACTACCTCACGAAGTTGTTGGAGGGGAGGAGTCAAGAGAAGGCCATGAAAATGATTAGCAATCTCACGTACGGTCGTTGGTAGGCATTAGTAACCGATAGATCGGAGGAAGCCAACCGGGTTAAATTAACTCTGGAACAGCATAGGGGTAACAGGGACACACGGACAAGGCGAACGAACGAACCGAGGCAAGACGGTGGCTGCTGCTAGCGACCAAAAGGCCGGAGGAGAGACGCGCTGAGGTAGCGAGTGGGTATTAGCGGAGATTAATCGAACGGCAGGGCCACATCCACACAGGTAACGTGTAAGTCGATGGGTTGAGACTCCAGACCCACAGAGGCGAACCTCTAGATTCGATTCGAAATGAGAGAGAAAGAGAGCGAGTATACAGGACGTCCGTGATTAGTTACATACTTAGTTACTTACCGGGGTTACCAAAGTGGAAGATGTCGTCTTTCGGAAGGAGCAGTCACGGAAGAAGACATCGTCCGGGGAGTACTATCTCCTGTCGACTTATCCTCTTTGCAGTGTTCCTGCTTCGAATGCAGCTCTATTCCCTCCGAGTGCCAAAGCGCAAATTGCAACTTGGAATTAACTGCAGTTGAACACATTAGAGGTTCGTGAGAATTATTCCTTTACAGTCTCCTAACTTAGTATTATCGTTCACTTATAGTGATTCCGATAGGTATTCATATTGCTAGTTCTACCGAAATGATTTTTTACGTATCAGTATATATTTATGTCGAAAATTTAAAGGATAGCTTGGAAATTTTTTATGGAGATCATTCGAATAATGGGTATTAAAGAGGTCTGATAATCTGTTATCGTAGCTTACGCTTCACTGAAATCATAGGATTACCGATTGCGAGCATTTTCGTGACGCACCGCGACGTCATTAAACCGACTGACTCGTCGTCTTTGCACTCTTCGGCGCGATCTTTTTCCCACGTATTCGCGACGGCTCAGAAATTACCGTACGAAGAAGTTCGCTCAGTCGGAACAAAGTCTATTCGCGTGTTTATTGTACACCCACGTCATTTTGTCATTGCACACTAAGGCTTTTTCGAAAGCAAAGGTGGAGAGCTATCCAACAAGTCTAGTCGTAAGCACGTATCCGTTTTGTAAAGTTTATTGAAGGAATAAGCCCTTTCATCAGCATATTTCGATGTTCGAATCATTTCCTCTTTTTACTTGCATCTGATTCCCTTCGAATCGACTCGCTCTCTAACATCGTCTTAATTAAAACAGAAGGTTCGAGTTGCTTGTAATTAGAATTTCCTTGAATGCGATTCCGAGAAATGGGCTATAAAGTGGTAAAGAAGCTTTTGTTAAAGCTCTCGGAGATCTCGGCGAGCGGATTAAATTATTCAGAGAGCTGGGAGAAATGTAATCTTGCCTGTATTGGGGTAAATGAAGAAGAGCGCGGTAGTATATCATTGAGCAATTCTCTATGTACGCGAACGAGGAAGAATAAGCAAGCGAGTATGACGGGCAATTCTAAGGTGTCCCCGTTCATCTTGAGTTCCTTAAGGGGTTGCATATCGCCCGTCCCACTCGTATCTGATATCACTGCTTGTTTCCACTCACTTCCTTCACCGACAATCTGCTTTTTATGTTTCCCGTAAACGACTTGATGGAAGAAGCTCGAGTCAGTGGTTTCTCGGCGCAAGAAAAATGCACCACTCGTAAAAATTCTCAAAGCTTTCTCCGCTTACAGAGCTTCTTACTTCTTACTTCTTACTTAGCTCATAAAAGTAGCGTCACATTTTGTTAAAGTCGCGTTAAGAGTGATGATGCTCATTTAAGTATCTTGGCTCTTCTTCAAAATTCTAGCCCACTAGCAGGATTTTTCTCTATAGGAGATTCAAAAGTTTGGACATCAAACGCATAGATCGCAACTCCCAAACACCCCTAACTTGATTCCATCGAGGTCGAGAGTCATATTACAAGAGACTCGAGCCAATCTCTGGTCCATCAGCGCTGCCTCTTTAAATGAACGTTAAAATCAATTCTTAATTCGTAAAGATGAAATCGTAATTTTATTAGCGGAGCATAAATTCGAGCGGCTGGAAGCACTCCGCCGCGTCGAGTTACGTACGTACACGGCCGTTCGATGGGGTGGAAGAGACAGGAGGGAAGCGATTCATAGCTTTTTAATGTCAAGCCGGCGCGAGATAGCGCTGGAGCGAAGAGGAGAGAAGCCCCCGAAGAGGGGACTGTCGAGGGGCTCGCGGAGAGAAACGCATGGGTTGGGGAGAACCGCGAATTCCATGCATTTAAAATGTTTCATTAGAAACCGTCTAATAAATATTGACCCCCTTTTTAACTTGGTTTAAAAGCCCTTTCGGCTTGAGAGGAACAGAGGGATGGGTCTTGCAAACGCGACTCACTGACGGTACCTGTACGCTGTAACAAGATCTGATTTATATAGACACCGTCGAAAATTGGTTTCATCCCTGAACCATCTCTTGGGTGGCATTCGGAGAGTCTCAGTGATGACACGCTCGTTTGGCCTGCCATAAATACTACTCCGTACGGCGCCTTTACCCCGGACAGTACACCAGCACCCCGCGAAAATCGATTATTGCTCCGTTTTGCTTTGACAGCCGGAGATCCTACAGGCTTGAAAATTATGGGGAAGCTTGCGAAATGCCTTGGTAAAAGTTTAGAGCACTGGGAATGGAAGTGTTGCTACTTTCGAGGATGGAGAAGAATTGATGCTGTGTTTATTAGAGGGTTGCAGAGCTACCCCAACGGAGAATGAGACGTGAGTCTGAGAGATGTTTCTTTGCGAAGGGAGTTTTGAAAAGCGTCAAATGAATAGGGAGCAAGTTTAGAGTTTGTTAGGTTCCCCGGTGTTTCCTGGCTTTGAATGGTTCACGTGTCAATTAGAGCATGCATAAGTCATACATGTGAGGAACCAAGTGCGCAAAAAGAATGAAACGCAGGGTTGGTGGGAATTGAGTCGAGTGCTCGACTGTCTTCGAAATAACGTAAATCCTGAAATACTACTCGCATAGTCATTATGCGTACATATGTGGCTCTTATTCTGCATTATTCAAATATACTGGCTACGTACCAGGTTTTGTTCAACCAACCTCAACCCGAGTAGACAAGAAAGAAAGAAATTTCAAATTATACTATATATTTACTTTAGTAGAATATCTTTCTACACTGAATGGACAGGAATTTCATTAAATCGTACGAATTATCTTCACAGATACTACTTTTACTTCTATCGCTTTCGAAGTAACTGCCAGTAATAATTACTCACTTGTCCAATTCCCGGACACTTCTTCTGCGACCGGAAGGCATCCTTTCGTCGCGTTCCGCCTCGTTACAATCCAAATGTGACTTCCTCGCCTTCTACGCACTGAGCGATGGGGACTGTAACGAGGAAGAATGAGGTCGGTAAAATTCGGTAGCTAAACGAGCGAAGAGTGCGTCTATTTACGGAGATATCTTTAATAAGACACATGTCCGAGTCATGCGTTCCGTAAATTCTCTACTGTTGGTTTTGGTCTTCGCGATACGAACTAATCCACCTTGTTTCCTCTTCATCTCCCCTTTCTGTCTTTTTATTGTACCGATAGTTATTTCCTGAGGTACTAAGAAGCGAGTTGCACTTCTGTTACTTCATAAGATATAGTATGTAGAGGAAGAAAAGGTCACGATCGATCATGTATCTTGTCAATCGCGAGACATTAACTCGTCGTTTCTCTTGTATATTATGGGAGAGATAGATATTAAGTACCATACTCCTTATACTCGCTGCAGGAGACACAGCGCCAGGGTAGCGTCCCATTGAAACAACGCTCGAGCGAAGCTCCCTAGGGTAAAGCAACTGCTCGGTGGATCCCTGTGCTAGCTAGGCAGAGCCAGGATGTAAATTAGTCTAACCACCGCTCTGCAGAAGTGGTTCGTCGGCGTAGCAGAGTTTTAATTAGCGTGTCATCGTCACATCACATGTCACTCTTAGGCAGTTACGGTTTCATTATTGCATTCTGGCTCGTTGAGCCCAATGCGTAATGTACTGTTTACCCTGTGTCGTGATGAGCGCGGTACTGAACCATTTCGCGAAATGGGAGGAATCCACAGAAAAGGGATATAGAGGGAGAAACAGCTCTTCTTGCTGCCGAATATTCCCAAGATTAACTAACCGTATGGGCTTCTAAGCAAAGGTAACGTTTACGTCAATTAACTTGCAATGATCGATCATTTCATCTCGCGTGCTTCTCGTATATTTCACGCTATTTTCACGAGTAACATGGTATATCGCTTGCAGTCTGTAACGATATCGGAAAAATTTCACGTACTTCGTAGAATTAAGGTGTTACGCCTTGGCAGGGTGGCTACGTTTAAGTCCTACGCGTGCCAAATCCTAATCTCACAAATTTCCCCGAGGACCACTGAGAGTGCACGTGTGACGTTGGATGAATATATCCTACTACTGAATTCGAGATTAGTGCGCCGAATAAAAGACTCGATAAACCGTTGGAGCGTGCAATACGGTGTACGACGTTCATCGGATCCTTTAGAGAGCCATCGATAGTTCGCGACCGCGCTTGTTCGATTAGGTATCGAATTCAATTTCACGTTTCATTGATCTGTCGTAAACCTTCGAGGAGAGCCCGAACTTTGGGCACACAAGTGCTTTTTCAATCTCAATTGTAATCTCCTGAAGTATCTATCATACGTTTCGCCAGTAGTAACCGGTTACTTCGTTCTCTCTCCGATTTCGAAGGGCGACTGTATACGGCGAATAATTCTCAAGGAGGGAATATGATCGAAGGAGATGCATCTGTGAACGGTTGCACACACACACACACACATATATACTTTTAACTCGGTGGATCCGTACAGCCGTAGTAGTGTGAGTAGGTAAGTGTGAGAGTCGAAGACGCTTACTCGTAAACGTGAGGGTATTACGGGACCCCGAAGATGGTAGATGGTCCCAGCACGAACACGAAGGAAAGAAAGAGAAAAGAGAAAGAAGTAGCGAAGGACAAAATGAGAAAGAGAGTAGAAGGCTCGAGGCGCCTTAAAGCGGGGGCCGGTTTGCGTGGGCCGCACGGCACCTCCGTTCGCCATACCAGGACCCACCAGGGCCACCTGGCCCCTCTCCACCCTCCAAAACACCCTTCCTCTTTCTTTTTCGTTCTTTCACCATCCAACCATCAAAGAGTCATTCCCGTCTCCTCTTCCATTCGGCCGACTTCTGTCCCCTCTTTATGCACACCCGAGGCCCTTGCAGTTTTCCTTCTCTCATTCATCAAGCAGCCCTCGAAATCCTTTGGTCTTCTTCCGTGTGTCGCTTTTTAAGGCTTCGGTCTTTTCTTTGCGACTCTGGTATCCTCGTTCTACTTGTCCTCATATTCCTGCGGTTGGCCGATATCTCAACCTCATCCATGATTTTCTAAATTCGGCGTATGTTTCGCTTTTTTATACTACCAATGCGGATAGTGCGTCTTACGAGCTGGGGTGCACGTGGAGCGTTCATATTTCGAAGCGCATGCGAGAAGCCTTCCACTTTTATTACCCAACGTGGTACGATCTCGATAATGAAATACTTCGGGGAGCATTTTGGCCCCCGAGTGAACTGCACTTGACTATAATCGAGATAAGAGGGGTGCGCATACTCTTCTCGCCCCTTCTCGTAATGCCCCAACACAACGCCGCAGGGTTTTGGAGTCCTTGATCATTTTTTTCAAGGCATCGTTGAATTTTGGTGAATTCACGAGAATTCGCCGCTTGCAGCACTCCTGCGAATTTTCTCGGTGAAGCCCGCCTGAGCTTGTAGTCTCGCGAATTCATTCGGGAATATTAAGGCGATCTACAATTTAGATGATCTCCTTTACTGAAATGAAATATAGCATATATCTCGAGAGGTAGTTCGCACGATGAAAGTTCGGGCACCTCCGATATGTGGATTATGCATGCTATCTCGCATTATCCGCACGCCGAGAGTCGTGTTCACCTTGGAATTACATGCCGGGCGGTCCCGTGAACCAAAAGGCGGCGGTCCATAACGAAAGAAATTCTGAAACGCGAATGTAACATATACAATACTTACATTCACGCCCGGTTGTATCGGAAACAATAGAAAAAGAGTCTGTCGCGAGTGTAAATTCGCTGGAATTCCCATACAGGCCGCATTGCTTTTCGGCCCGGTCATTAAAAGCTCGTTGAAACTCGTTAATTATTTCCACGATGCTTCGGTTAGTGCCTTGTTAGAATCGACGGCTTCGGGAAAACTCATTATAGGTTTTCAGTTTTGATAAGTGCAGATGTGCTAATGATCGAAAACGGCTTCGCAACAACGCTGAGTGCCGCGGCGCATCGAGACAGATAATAACCCGACGACTGCACCCGCCAAGTTCGTTAGCATCGTTATTACTCGCATGCACGTTTTTTAACACGCGTTTCGATTACATACCATTGGTTTCGCGTAAACCCTGTGTTGTCCATATAGTGGGAACGCGTTGGACTACCGATTTTCGAAGCCGCTCGCCAAGGCTCCGGAGACGAGTCAATTCAACTTAGTAATTGCATTTACATAATAAGTTTCCGGGATATTCTCTGTTGTTGTTTTACAATGTTTTTTTATAAGAATTTTAAAATACTGCTCCTACTGGAGCTGTACGAGCATCATACTCTTTGTCAGTGTGTACTGAATTCTATAGTTGACTGTGTCTAACGAGGGAAGTTTTCAGCCAAACACTCTGGGTACAATTAAACTACGACAGGTCGAGACTCGGACTTTTATTTCGAATGTAAAATAAAAAAGCAAATGCAGTCCGCTGTGAATTTCAAGCACGGTCGACAGAACTAGCTGTTTCTAGCTTGTCTTTTAATGGTACAATGGAATTAAACTTACGTTGTGATTCGAGACGAGACCCTTGAACCATAAAGGCAGCCCAAATCCAGCGCTAACTAGCCCTTTAAAAACACCCGAAACGCGCGATTACGTCAAGTACGGGCTTCATTGAAAATAACCAGGTCACAAATTGGCGAGCGTCTTCTCTCGCAGCATCTTCTTCCCCTTTATTTTGCAGCCCCATACCGTAGCCGGCCAAATTATTGATCGCCTGCGAGCGGGTTAATTCCTTTAACGGAACAAATCGTGCGGACAAAACATTCCAATCCGGGCGAAGGTGGCGGCTATCTTATTGACTCTACAAAAGCGTTCGGTCCATTTGTCCACGATCAGCCGCACCGCGGACAATAGTTTTTCGACCACTTGTTAACCGTATTCCGGTCTTGGAGCGGTCCTCGTTACACGGTGTAAAGATCTTCCCATATTTGATGTCATAATTATAATATTTACGAGCTGACACTCGCTACGTTTAAATCGTTTATACGTGATGGACGGCGAAAGCCCACCGGGTCCGGGCCGTAGGGGTTCGTCGAACCCGCGGGTTCGGGCCACATCGCGAACAATATCTGACCAGCTCCATCAAGTGTCATTACAGATAAGTAGCGGTTTATCTACGTTGTACTCGCGAGAGACGCACCAGTTAGCACGCCAAGAGAACACAGCGAGCGTATGTATACTCCCATGTTCTAAAGGGTGCAAATTTCGTATCGATTTCTCTTCGAAAAAGTAGCTACAATATTCCTCGATTTACCTGTCTCGACTAAAGTACAGAGTGAATAGAATTGCTAGTGCTTAGAACGATGCTATTTTGGAAATATCCGGCATGGATAAACTTCTAGTACCGTGAGTGATGTTTCTCGTTTGCCACGTGCTCGTCTAGGGTGTACTTTCATCACCAATACTATTGTCATCAGCTTTCTCTCCCTCAAATGAGATCTTTTTTCATCGATGAATAGAAGATCGTGAGATTGATATATAAATCCTAGCCTTTCGTTATGAACAGATGCATACATACATACATGCGCGTGCAAGGGCTCACTCGACTTTAGTCGAAATAATAAGATGCTGGTTGAAGGAATGGAGCACCCACGAGAGCTTCTCTATGCCAGCTATCTCAAATAACTATGGAAATCTCTAGGAGTCTCGGTTCTCACAGAGTCTTTCTTTCCTTCCTTTCGTTTCGTTTCCTCTCGCCTTCGATACGAACCCAGTACGTTGGAGTGCGCTTCTTTTCTTCAACAGTGCTCGGTATCCCAGTACCCGTACGTCGACGAGCAGACGGCAAAATATGCGGCACGTGAGAAACCGTGCACGAATTGATCCTTACAGTATCGCTCGGTCTTGTTTCCTTTGAGAGCCGCTCCTGCGATCAGCGGTTACTCACTTTTCTCACCGTGAAATTATCACTTGCTCGATTCTCGGTCCTCCTGGTTCTTTCGATCGACCCTCGTAACCACGAGTTTCATTCATCCGGCCGCGTTTCACCGCGAGCGTGAAGCCTTCGTGACTGGAAAGTCGCGGTAGCGCCAACAGCTCGAGTCAAAAATCTGGATATACAGTGAGAAAGTAAGGTATTATGATCTTAGCTTGCGTGTTTCGCGGCTTTGACACTCTTCGCGGTGAAAGGTGTTTGTTTATAGTACCGTGGTATTTGCTTTAAAATCACGCCAATTTCCTTATATTAATCAGGTGAAAGTTGTGAGCAATAATGTGAGTCGTTATTCGGATTTATGAGTTATCTCCATAACGCAAAACTACCAAGCATTAAATGCACGCCCCTTGATTCCCCTAACGACATTTTTTGCTATGCACATACTTGGAAAGTTCGATTTGTAATTGTAATAGGATTCTAAGTAACATACGTCCAATAGTAAGTAGAATCGCCACGGGAGTAAATGTTATATAAGACGAATCTAGAAAGATGAAGAAGCTCACTTATGGAACTGCAACACTTGACACATCTGCAGAATTGATTTTCCCTATGTGCTGCTGCACTATCCAAAGAAAGATGTTGTCTAAGTTCACGTTATGTTCCTCGAGAGCGAAGTGACTACTTACACGGAGCTCACGAGTACAGATTGATACACCACTCGAAGTCTTGCAGAACATGCTTCCCAGATTCTTGGCTGACCACTGCTCATATTAGACCTAATGTGTAGCCACGAAAACAAGCTGCTGTTCAATATTGTTATAGCGTTCCGCATCGGTTGATGCGATAGCTACTGGGAAAGAACACCGCGCCGAAACAATTTGTGATCAAAGTGGTGATTTGTCACCGTTGGCAATGAATTAAGTTCTTACTGGAAAGATTGTCTTAATGTACCATTCGCGAAAGGTACTTCACGTATCTGCAGCTTACGCCATGAGAGCTGAAGATTTAATGTTACAATAACGATTGCACTTGACAGTGTCGTTTCTGCAACTCCAATTGCTCGTATTCAGTTGTGGGCACATGAGAGAGAGAGAGAAAAAGAGAGAAGGAGACTAGTTGAAATCACAGATGGAAAGATTTTCTTAATAGACGACTCTAGTACTTGTCTGATACGTCGCATTTACGTTGGAGAAACTACGAGTTGAGATTAATCGTCAACGTAAGGTTTTGCCAGTCGATCGCTCTTAATCCCACATTAGACAGTTTTTTTTAACGAGCTTGATGGAGGGTTTTATCTGATGCAGTCCTCGCGCTCCTATTTTCCTCCTTTCCAGACGCGAACCTACTGTACTGTGCACTTCTCTGTGGGCGAGCACGTAACATTAACTTGCAAATCCTTGCCGCGTTGTGCAATCGTCTGAACATTTGTAACTCAGCACTTGCAGTGCGACGATACGATTGTTAAGCTGATTTTATAGCGATTGATAAAGAAACTTGTTTTAATTAGTACCATCACGTAACTATTAATCGAAGGGAGAATCACAGGAAATTGCTTGGTTATCTCTGAAGCACTTGCCCGCATACTATATTCAATCGATCGAACAGTAATATTGGATTTCAATGAAATACACATACACTTTATCGATATAAGCTATTTTATTAAGTTGTCTATTAACTACTTTGATTTTTAACTTTTTGTTATTTTATAAGTACAATTACCGTGTCAGTCTTCTATATTGGTTTTTGCACTTCGCATCGTACCTGTATTTCCCCTATATGCGAAAGCATAACAGCATGAAAATAAAGTAAAGATCTTAAATTTTAAATTGCACTTGCAATTCATACGTAACAAATAGACTTCTGCTTTAAATACAGTACGGACGATCCCTCTCACGGTAAACCCGACATTACTTGCTGACCAACCTAATAATACCCGCAGTTATCTATTTACACATGAGACCACGAACGGCAGTAACTGGACAAACTTCTCCATCAGGCCCTTTTAATAGACGACTGCATAACCCGCTCGAGTTATCCGACTTACCGCTGCGGAATCGTGAAACGCGATTACCGGTCAGGTTAACTCTAACGACTCGGTACACAATTGCGCTTACGACCACTTCACATGTCAGATCGAAAGACTTTCTAAGCAAACTGCCCTGCATCGTGGTAAACCGATGTCCGGAGAAGCACAAAGTGACATTTGTCGTAAAATCCCACGAGCCGCTTCGAACGACAGTTAATGCTTTCTCCTTTGAACATTTCGTATTTCGATACGAGTTTCAATTATAACTTTGCTCGTACAGTAAGTAACTAGGTTCTCGTAAAACTGCCGATAAAACGTGGCGATTTGTGCCGGCCATTTTTACACGGCGTGCTTAATATATCGGGGACGACGTACAGTACTTCAAATATTGGGACAGAGTTTGCATAAATTTGAACTTGTCGAGCGTTTTATAGTGCGGAGCATAAAAAAATTAGCTAGTTATACGGAATACCTTTTAGCTGGAGACCCTGTTCAAATATTACTGAAAATCGGACGATTCATTCGAAGCCTTTAAAAGGGTCATGCTCGATGATCTAGGGGATCTAGGAAAACTGTCCATTTTACCATTTCCATATACCAATTTAATCAATAGGAATATGAGAGAAAATTTGGAGAAAATATTCCATTCTGTTCGAGGCAATTTTTATTTCTGTCCAATTCATCAGCAGTTGAGGGAAATTTCGTTGGAAATTTCAGACATCAGATTTTCACCGTAGACAGATTTCTTCGCATAGTGACACGGGGACTGCCTCTGCAATCAATGTGCGTCAACGTGCTAGGATTTTATTGGTTTGGGTGGCAGTTCATTGCAGTGGAACGTCGCGTCGGCCATCACTCTCTCGAATCTCGCGTCGTAATGAGATCACGTGTGTGCCGAGTAAGTATCTACGGTTGTATGTCGTATGCAGTGGGACCGAGAGAACAAGAGGGAAATCGAGAAAGAGCAGCGGAGAGCTAGAGAAAGAGAAGAAGTGAGGGAGAAAGAGAGAAAGAGAGCGCGCAGGCTTAGAGGTACCAACGTTCGATCAAGTATAAGATATCATTCACGAGAAAGCAAAGCGCTCACGGAAGCTTCGATGCCGATTCGATCCTGGCAAATTAATGCGGCTCGAGATATCTCATTCAGACGTACTTACGGCATACTTACTCGTAGAATGTGCGCACGGTTGGTACCTGCGTGCAGGCCGTATATGCAATAACTACTTACGCGGCAAGGCTTGAGACCGCTATCGTGTGCCATCGATCACTCTGCGCCGCCACCTACCAATTTATAGTGGGAATTTCTATTAGCAGAGCACGATATTGGGAACCATTCGCCATTTAGTTTCTTAACCCTCTACAGACTGCTCCGGAAATAGGATGGACGAATTTCGATATCGTACTATTTCTCATTGCTCCTCTAGAAGCAATTCATATTTACCTAGTACAAACAAATTGATTGAAAATATCCAGCAAATATAGTCGAATGCTCGTGTTAGCAAAAGTGTACTTGGGCAAACGTACATGGCGCGTTCAGAGAGACGGAGAAATCGGTATTTGAGTGATCTTTCTTGGTGCAGAGTGCAAATATGGTGTGCATAGCCTCTTGAAATTCGGAGCTCGATATCAAACGCGCAATTATCGCTCTGAAAGCGCCAATCAGATTTCACAGAGAGGTACGTGTAAACGGAAAGGCGAGTCGACGATAGCACGACGACGACGACGACGAAGACCGTACCAGTCGTGTCAAATGTATGCATATAGTATACTACTCGGTTAGCTACCTGGCTGGATAGGTAGGATACGTGGCCCAGGTGGATGTAGTTTGTGGAAATGTAAGCCTTCGAGCGAGAACAGTAGGGATTATGTCGTAGAAGGCCAACTAGAAGCCCTGAATACCATAGCCTCACTCTATGTACACTAATTTCTGGCCTGTTTGATAGATCTTGGGTGATTGTTAATTATGTTTAGAGAGTCGAATGGCGGATCTCTAGATAGCCCTTGCATTCTAGGCCTCTGGCCCTCAAAGCGGTATTAAATCTACGGTCAGCGGCTGAGTAGCCGAGTACCCCGCCAAATTAGACAAATACCATTTAGACGCAAACGATTGCACGGTAAATGTTAAGCCATTCCGCTCTCGTTTGTAAACTCTGACTCTGGATTCGGTACACGTAGGAGGAGAATGCCTGGGCTACCTTTGACGCGCACGGACTATGCCAGAATCCAGACCGAAATACGCTTCTCGAGCCATGGACTACAACGTTAGTGTGATTAAGTCGATGTGCTCGTTAGTTGAATAATGCAATTTTTCCCTGGTACAGTATAATCCAATAAAAACTCGGCTACTGATTATTTTCATCCCAAATTTTAAATCCTACGCTCGAAATCTCTCTCTCTCGCTCTCTCTCTCGTTCTCCACCCCCTCACATGCAGCAGGTTTATTCCTGAGTCCGTCATAATTTTATGTAATTTATTCGGCTTAAAACGCTAACGTAAAAACGTAAGACGATGTATCTAGCTCTCGGTGTAGGGAGTACTAGTCTTTCGTGTCGAGGCCAAGAACGCCACGCGGCATAAAGGAAGGCTACTCCTGCGAAACTTTGATCTCGGTACTTCAATCTCACGGAGTATTATTACTACGTGGGCAGGCGAAAAGAGGCTGCTACGAAGTATACGAAGACAGGAGGAGAAGCTGATGTTACTGTTAAACGTGGGTGCTACCGCGAGATAATTTTCTTTCGACCGTTACATTTCTCTCGCTTGGCGCGTAAGTGACATAATAGCAGGAGCGTGGAAAGATTCTAAGCGGTCTCGCTTACAGCAAGGAATTCGGTGCGTCCAAAAATATCATTCGACGCGATTATTCCTAATTATACCCACAGTGCTCGTTTTGCGAGAGTACCAATGGGAAAGGGAAGAAGCGAGGTTTTGGTGTGCATGCGTATATACTCTCGAGCAATATAATTATGTATCCAATGGTGTGTGTTAGTGTAGTAAGAGGTAGACTCGCGTCAAATTTTTCAGGCTTCCAAGGCAGCCAGGGTAGTCAGATCAGGGTTCGAGGCTGCGGAATTAGGTAAAGGAAAAATAAGAGACATTGGTATTCAGCGTGTCGATCCAGCAGCTGGGTGTACTTCGATCTCATAAAGTCTCCATCGCACCGGTTGGTTGGTTCGTCGGCTCCTACAAGGACCTTCGGGAAGAAATTATTATTGCTGGGTGGGTAGGCGAAAAGAGGGCCCCCTCTCGCAAGAATGCAGGGAAACGAGGAGGCAACGCAGCGTTACTGCAGAAACGTAGGTGCTATCCCGATGCGATGGGGGTATATTCCTGAAGCGGCATAGCCGGTTTTATGAGCCGCCGCTTCGCGTACCGTAGAAGAGATAGCTTTCCGACGATCCGTTGCGAGTGCTACGTGGAAGATTGAGGAAAAACGAGTAAGGTTGGTCGAAGAGAGAAAGCCTGATAGCAATGAACGGAAGACTGACTGAAAAGGGATACTTTTGCGGTAGACGAGGCCAGGATTTGCATCCTGGTGCATGTGGGATTTTCCTTTCTGGTTTCGAAGCTTAGGATTGTATTAAGTCTTAGATTAGATCCTACATTGGATTTCTATTAGATTCGAGTATTCAATATTGTTACAATGTTGTCATTTATATGGGAATTGAACCAAGTGAAACGAGAACTGTTTAGAACAGGTTTCTGAAGTTGATCTAATTTGCTTAGTAATGATATCGTGTTCTTTCATAAGATATTATTAAAACAGTCGATACTACAATTACGCGATCAATCATAATAATGAGTATACAATTTCTTATTAGTAAAGTGAGTAATTTATAATTAAATTGGATTTTAATATAACCTCCGTTCAACTAAATACGTATGTGGTAAAAGTAGGTATATAATAATTTATCATTCAGAAGATAATACTTAAAAGTAGCCCAGAGCGACGTAATAGTGTCACAACGATACAAGAGGCAGACAAAGAAGATGCTCTTGTTATAGTAGCTCAGAGGCAAATTGGTGATTAGAAGTTGGCTCCCAATTTCAGCTCAATAGATCGTATGATCGCACTTGCTCTTTCGGGTTCTATCTGGGCCTAGAGTCCTCTCGGGTTCAATACAGCATCCTGCTGCGCCGCACGCATGCGAAATTAGCCGGCGGACGCGGAAATTGCGGGGGCGGAGAAGTTTATCGGGCGAACGATGTCGGCCACCTTTAATTTATCTACCGTCCTTGGGCCAACCCCCTTCTGCAGAGGCGCACATAATCCCAACAGTTCCAATGAACGTAGGATATTATCGGGAGCACTGGAGGGACATTGTACTGTTCGCACACTACCCGAGATTTATTGTCTTAATTTTAAGATCTAGACCTGCTAGAAGATATACTGGTTACAGGACCATTCTGCTATTTATGTCAAGATTCGTTTTCCAGATATTAAGTTCCACGCATGACACATGTTTGATGTCGTGTAATATGACTTTTGTAGTATAAATTATGACAAAACTAGATTTATGTAAAATCTAGTTCTACATAAATTACAGATTTCTTATATCGGTTCCTTTGCAAATCTTACGAAAAGTTCGATCGAAAGATTTATTTATTAAACCCAATTTTCTGTTGTTGAAGAGAAATCGGGATATAGTTCTGAAGTATCCGAGGGTCAAAGACTCTACCTTCGACTCTTATCTTCATGGGAAAGACTCCCGGACTTAAACATGTTCGAATTGAAAACGCGAAGGTATAATTTCGTAGGTAACTCCATGTCTTAGATGTTAATAGTTGGTCTTGTAGGTAGAGCGCCACGGGCATTTTCTTACGGATATTTTAGATCCTGTACTTCCGAAGAGGGTAACTGTAAGAGGGATGCTCGGTAGATCGTATTTCGCGAGCGCGTCACGCTCCAGGTTCCTTTGAATGGCAGCTATTGTCCATTAAATGTCCACGAGCAGTTTATCAGAGTGGAAGATCGCTCTATTGATTTTGGTTATTGATATGAAGATGGCCATTGTCTGCAAAGCCAACAATGGCGAACATTAATGACCAGCCAGCAGAAATTATAGGTATAGATACCCTTGGACTAAGGTTTAGTTTGTAATTGGGAAACGGCTACCTTCCCATCTCGTCACAATGTTGTCGTTCTTTTCCTTCTGTTCGATTTTTATCCAAGAATCTCTTCTTCACTGGGTGAAGCAGCGCGTGCAATGCAATGGACTTTGGAACTTGGCGGAAATCAATCTACATAGCTGCGCGTGCCCATTTTCAGGGTAATTTCACAATACCCGCAGCAACTCCGCGAGCAGCTAACTATCATTTGCGTACGTGGTATTTTACACGGCCACGTGTAATTTCTCGGCCTCCAAATTCCGGCGTTCAAGGCCGCGAGAATAACGCTGCGGCCGTCATAACTCATTATTACGGCCGACCAACGACTTGCGGTCAATTCTATCCTGACCTTTGCATTGAAATCTCACCGTTCGCGTCCGTTAAGCGGTTTTATATCCCCATTGCGGTGAGCTTTTGTTCTTCCGAGTCTGCCATTGCCTCAGGCCATTTATCGCGATACGATCGAGTCGACGAATTTCGAGAGACTTGCAAAGTTTTGGTGTCGTTCTGCTGATAAGAATACAACTCCCTCATCACTCAGTTTTTCCTTTCCATTTCTCAGGAAGCATTTGTCGCCAGTCACACTACCACTGATAGGGAAGCTTCTTGATCTATACCTCCATGTACAAGATGTCCTACTTAAATTTTTTCCAACTATTGTTTCTTACTATAATAACGATTCGCAAAAACTTTCGCATAGTTTTCTATACGCTTAGAATTTAATTATGAAAAAATAGTCGAAGAAGTTTTCATCTGGTACATTGCCGAATATATCTATCTTTCGTCAGCTGAAGGTAGCACCACGGGAGACTTTTCTCCCGCTCGCGGAGAATTGGGTGGAAAGATTAAAATGGGACACCCTGTACTTTATTTGTACTTCTACTTTCAAGCAGTGTTCCGAGTTAGGGTACTCGTGCCAAGTTTCTTATCCGCCGCGGAAAGTTTTGCGCACTCGCGGCCGCTCTGTCACGCTTTAAAGAAGGAGAAAAGAGGAGCTGGGAGTGTCAAAGCATTGGGAGGTATCACGGTAGTGGAAGGAGAACGCTGCTCGAGCTATCCTTGAAGTGCTTAAGTGAAGTCGAAGGATCACTTTCTCGGGACGGTGTTTTTGGGGTAAGCCGAGGTGTCAGCCAAGCGAACGAGGGAACGAGCGACCACCCGTCCGCCCGCTCGCCAGTAGAATGAGGGTGCGCACTAAGGACAAAAGCTCGCAGATGCCGCGCTGACTTGTTCGCCGCTGAGACAAACGTCGAGACACCCTCCAACATACTACAATTAGTCTCGACTATAGCCTGATAAATTTCTTGCGAGGCCAACCGCTGCTTACTCAGCAGACACATTGTCTGGGCGCTTCTTTCCTCGGCTCGAGTCCGGTCTGACCATAGGTATATCAGTAGATTGGGTATCCCCAGATATTTAGACCTCAGCGCGTTACACTAATGAGAATGAAGCAAGTAGAGTAGCATCAATGGACGATCCATGTAGTTTTTAAAGATTTTTTATCGAATACAATTTAAAATTTATTAAATGAGGCATTAGTGAGAATTATGTTTCAATTTCGTTGCATATTAGAGTCCCTGATTCATTGATAGTTAGACGTACATATTTCATATGTAAGATTCAAGTGGATTCTCACTGTTAGTGCGAAACAATCTTTCGAATGTATGCTTCTCGGTGGCATCACGGTAAAACGTGCGCGGATAAGGGAGCAGCAGCACAGCAGGTGCAAACACAGCCTTTTATATCTTTTCATCATAATCGTCGCTGATAATGGGCTCTAGAAGTTTTAAATTACCGAAAGAACGAGCTGGAATCCCTCAAAGTCAGGTGCACTCGTGGCACTCGCGGCACTCGTGTCGGAGCGAATCCTGGTGCACCGGGCTTTGCACACTCCGATAGTCTCTTTGTGCTGAAAAAATTGTTCGCGGCCTAAAAGAAGAGGTATACGTGGCAATTAATCGACGTCAAAGAGTTGAATGCGTATCGGATCGTCTGATCTTGAGCCGTCAGCCGCAAGAGAGAAGGCCACTTAGCGTATTTCGCCGGACGATTGTTCCAAAAGACCATGGGTTTATTTTCATGGGTGCCAGGACCAAAACAAAACAATGCTGGCTAACGATTCTCCGCGTACGAGGCCCCACTATATTCAAAGAGTCAACCTGCAGATAGCTAGTATATTCGAGAGCAATAGCATACCCGTTTAATCATCCCAATATCTTTCCTACTTTACAAATGACGTATAATATTTCTAGGTTGATTATTATATACGAAATTATTACAATACAATAAAATATTTTGCCACCAAATTTTCAAGGCAGTTGGTTGGAAATTTTGTAATAAACCACCATTAAATTTACACAAATGTATCCGTAACTAACTCATTGATCCACGAAACACGTTCGTGCAAGACTTGGAAAATGAATGTCCATCTGTTTACCTAATACCGGCGTAGGTAATACGTCTCGTATATTTCCTCGCATCGAAAGAAACCAGTGGTTCCAGTTTTCCTGGCCAGCGTAAGAAAATGTAATTGAATCGTTTCGCGCGAAATCTGAGCGGCGTGAATAATGTACCGCGCTGCGCGGCGTCGGCGATAATCATA
Source organism: Trypoxylon attenuatum (assembly GCA_963989405.1). Lineage (NCBI taxonomy): Eukaryota > Metazoa > Arthropoda > Insecta > Hymenoptera > Crabronidae > Trypoxylon > Trypoxylon attenuatum. Next base: position 27,369,639 of record OZ022489.1, read on the forward strand.
AAATATTCTTTCGTTCCGAGAAAAGGAAGTTCATTACATTACTCCCAGCATCATTATTTCGTTTAAGACGAAAACGACGTTTCGTGGGGCCGCGGCGACCGTGAAAATTGCCTCGAGGTGGATCCTCTTATCAAATAAAAAGACGGGTGTTGGGGTGGTGTGGCAGTGGTGTAGCAGTGGTGTGCCAGTGATGTGGTACGGTGCGGCACAGCGGCGGCGGCGCGAGACCAACTGAGAGACTGAACGAAGAAGGCGAAGAGAAGAGAAGAGGAGGTGCTTGGGCTTACGGACGTGCGAACTGACAGGAGTCCATCCCAGATATCCAGCAAGAAGGTTCTCGTTTTGCGGCCGCTGCCCATCTTTTTTCCTCTCTTTGCACCATCACCGAGGGTATACTTACGCCGGGCGTACTCATTATTTCCCATCCGTTCTTCTCTCTGAGACCTCTTCTTTCATATTTAACCCGTCCGTCGCTTCGGAGCTTTCGGCATGTTTAATTTAATCGGTATCGACGCCCTCGACCGACGACCGACCGACGACCGACCGAGTGAACCGTGCGAGAGAGCGGCGGCGCGGCCCCACGAGCATCTCCGATCCCCCAGAGGGCCCCAATCGCCCTCTATTCTCCTTTCTTCCTTCTTTCCACACGTTCTTCGCCTTTACACCTTTTTCTCATTCCCTCTCAACTCACTACCTTTCTCGCACTCTTCTTCTTCTTCTTTTTCTCTTCGGTTTCTACCTGTTTCCTTGACTTTGCCTTTCTCTCGGCGCCACTCTCTCCCGCGGGGATCACACAATTCCCGTAATGATTCTGTTTGCACGACTGAGGTATGCCCGAGTCCGCAGGTTCGGGTTAATTACAATTGATGTGTCGTTGGTCAATATCTAAATTGGATCTCCCATAGGCTTGGATTAAAGATCCCCACTATAGTCGCTCTTTGTGGAACGTGCGTTCAGTTGGATTACTTTGCAGTGTGTGCAGTGTGTGTGTGTGCAGTGCACGCAAGTCCAGCGCGGCAATGCGTCTGCAGATTTAAGGGAACAAACTTTTCGCCATGCGTTAATTAATTAGCCTTTATGGCGTTGGCCGCGCGATGCCCCGAACACTTTGACTAAGGTTTAAATTTTAATTATAACACCGCGTTTAATTACATTGCTCTGGCAGGGCATTTGAAAGGAGAGCGAGCTTTCATTATCGTGCGCGCGCGCGGGGATATAGAGGATATATAGAGAAGAGAAGGGTGACGCGACGTGTGGGCGTCTCCCACTACCTGTACGTGTTTTTCGATTTTAATACCCCCAGGGAACTGGCTGCTTCGCGCGAGCGCTCTCGCGTGTGGAAGCTAGAGATGAAATCTTTTATCTCAACTTCTGCATAAAGCGGCGACTTTTATGACTGTCACTTTAAGGCCAAAGCTTTACGGCCTCGGCTGCTTGCATATTTTACTCTGATCCAGCGCGGACCTGACAGGTCGAGCGAAATTGAAGAGCCATATATTATACTAAAAGCCGTGCTTTAGCCTTCCTTCTTCCATTTCCGGAAATTGCAGCTGTCCGGCTTCTCCATAGTATCGCTCACACAGCTTCATTGCTTCTTGGTTACAAACTGGCAAAACGGGCGACGATGAAGTTCGTAAAACTATGAGGAAAAACGTTCAATAAGCGCAGTCTCGGGACGATGAAACTAAAGTCTCAGTGGCACCAGAAATATGCGAAAAGCACTGATCTTCCTGTTACAAAGAAACCAATCCCCCATTATTCAAGCTGAAGTAGAACGTTCCAGTCGAGACTTGGCGTTACAAACCCCACGAAAACGTATCTCCATTCTGGCAGTTTTTTAAATCGCCGATTTATCAGGAAGTTCCGTGGTAGAGGGTGGAGGAAACTGCGGAGGAAACTCGCTCTATAGACGGTAATATTATTATCTCAATTTTGGATAATATTCACGAGCTATTGGGAGAGTTACATGGCAGCCACGAAATGGAACGCGAACTCTGGCGCTCCAGAGGCGGCGGATTTGAAAAACGTTCCGGCAGTTATTACCGGAAGAGAATTCCGCGGGAGTGCGTTACGCCCCGGTATCCGGCGGAGCGTTACGATTAATGAGCTTGGACGAACGCCATGCCCGGAATCATATAAGAAACACGCCACTTAAACGGCAATTCCATGCTCTGCTGTTTGTTACGAGCGACTCACGCCAGTGAAAAGAAGAAAATGCTTGGATAGTATTACCGGAAGAAGTATCACCACAATCGTACTGCTCGCGGACAAACTTATATCTACAGAAACCCTATACAGTATAAAACGATAAACAGACTGCACATTTTATAATCAATAAGAAAAAAATCAAAACAACTCGGATCAATAATATGAATCATTTTTTAATAAAATGATCCTTTTAATAATACAGCATTTATTTGAATATTACACACTGAGGATAATACGTTGCAGTAGGTGTTGTCAGATCGATCCCGTTCCTTAGAAGCGTCAGGCGATTCGTCGCTCCGGAAATTAGAATACGCATACGCGACTGCACTCGTATATTCGCCGGAAGCCAGCGGAGAACTAGATCAGTCTCGCCCGGAGAAGGCGCCCACCACAGCGTACATAAACGCGTTGTTGTATTTTCTCGCGAGGTTGAAATGCATATTCCTGCTGAAAGTCCTAAAGTGGAATAATATTGCGTTGCTTTATTTCGTATCGCAGCGGCGCTGGAAGAGAAATAATAACGGGCTCTGACTCGACGAAGACTGTGTACGTACTCCCTCGCACTAGGATAACGCCTGCACAAGAGGGGTAGAAGTAGAGTACGCGTATACATATGTATATATGCGCACGTCGAAACAGTGTAGGTTGTTTGGTCCAGGAGTTATTGTACTAGCGTAGCTCTCTATTTCGCTTCGCGTTAGAGCGGCTCCAGTCGAGAGATTTCAGCAGCGGTGAATTGGCGGAAAAAGAGGCGGTAGCGCAGGGTGACAGAGTGAGGACTAGGCAGAAAAGACGTAAGAGGACATTCCTGGTTTTTAATAGGAACGGAGAATTCTTTTCGATTCTGGCACATTGCCAGGACCCTCGCGAATCCACGGCGACGCAAAGCCAGCGTTGCGTGTAACCCGCCGCGACAAACTCAAATATAGTGATCGTAGCTGAGGTCGCGTGCGCGTGAGTGAACGTAAGGTGATCTACGGATAATGCTTTCTCTCTTTCTCTCTAAACTGGGCAACCAGCAGTTTCCGTAACCGCTGCAACTACTTTCGCGATAGTGCGACAGTTTGAGGGCGCCTGAAGCGTTTTGTGTCCAGTTGCCGTTCGTCGAGTTTGCGTCTTATCCACCTCGCACTCTTCGATGCAGACTATCCCGTACAATTGCCAAGACACACGAATTTGCGGAATATCGACCGTTGGAAGAGCGGGACACGACGTCGCGTTATCTTTCCCTCGTAAGTCTGGCTCCAGTCCTCTTATTAAGCCGGAGGAGAGAGAAACCATTAGCGGAGTTCGATGAGGAAGCGAAAGGAGCAGGAATGATTCAGTCTGAAGCGCTTATTACAAGCCGCAATTCGGAGTGAACAAGGTAGTATCCCTGGACGAGGCGTGTGATCATGCACTACCATTCCTTCTCTCCTCTTCCTCTTTCTCTCGATCTCTCTGTGATGGAGAACGTCGCGCGTTCCTCCGGGCGAGAACGGGACATTCTCTCCGCGATATTTGCCGCGTTATTGATCGCAGTTGTAATTAACGTCAGACCGGAAATTCTCGCGCATCGACACAAAGAATTATGAGCTGGCCAATGGTCACAAATCACCTGGTTACACGTGTCGTCGTCGCCGCCATCGGCTGACACTCGCTTAACCGCTTTATTAGGTTAAAACCTACGAGACCAGCTACACCTATATAATTATGGGAGCGCTAATCGCCCGAAGGTGTCACGCGTAATTAGAATTCATTTTGGCTTACGCAACGCTTCGCACCCAAGATCGCATCGTTTCGCATCCTTGCCTTCGTCGTTCGCATGCTAGCCTTCCCGCATTTGCATTCAGCCAAACTGAATTTCTCACTCTCTCGGAACGTCTCACAGCAAGATTAACGTTCTATAATTTGTAGAATTTCAATTTCAATGAAAATGAATTCCTCTGATTGATTTTGGCTAGACGTCAATCAGAGTCCTAACCCATGGCGTAAATTATGCAATTTCGTTTAATTGTTGTTCCCTAACGGGAACGCTATAATTGGATTTCTGACACCTTAGTGGAGCATGAGCGGTTCGCGAGCAATTTCTAGACGACCTACATGCCACGCGCGGCTCCCAACCTCGCTTCATTCATCGTGTTCTCGAGGAATTATACCCTGTAACTTTGGATCTCGTTCCGCTGGCAGGATGTAAGAATGGTTCTTTCAGCGAAGGCTTCGTTAACTCGAACTACCCTGGTGATTTCGGGATATTAATATTAACCGATTGTGAGGCGTTCGACGGATCATCAAAGCAGAAGAAGCTCACAAAAGAAGGTAGTAGAGTATTGGTGCGTTTTGTTCATCGCGGATTAGCCAGTTACGGTTTCCGACGAGGTGTAAAGAAACAGGTAGTCGCGAGGCTTTTCTCAGCGTTGTTCCTCACTTTGGGTATCAGTGTCCTCCGAGATATCGCATGGTCGGACAATCTTCGGCGAAGCTGCCGGTACAGCGGCCAACAGGCATCCACTGGCACCAGCCAGTTCGAGCCGGAGAGGAGATGTTTCGGTCGGAGCCAATATCTCTGCCATGCATCATTGCCGTCGTCGTCTTTCGTACCGGGGCTCGTATAACAAATGGTGGCCAAGGTGTGGAGAGAGGAAGGGCTCCCCTTGTCTCTCAGGGTGTCTTGTTCCATTTTCGCGCGCACCAATCATCCGCATTGACAAGGCACCGTTCCGGGCAAAAACTTGCTTAAATTCTGCTGCCACCGGCCCGTCCAGCTTTTCAGTCCCGCGCACCGCGCCACGTTGTCCCATCCCTTTCCACGAGATCGCAGGATGCAAACGACAGGCGACTGATTTACTCGCGCGTGATTTTTACTCGCTCTCGATACCATCACCGAACCATGCGGTATGACGACCATGCCATTTTCGATAATGCCGGCCATGCCACTCCTGCGGGCTTGCGGCCTGCGGAGCACGCAGGAAACTCTTTCGGCAAGTGACCTCGGTTCCAGACCGAGCTGTTGCTCCAACGCGCCAAATTCCAGGTTCCGTGTTACCCCAACCAACCAACGAACCAACCAACCGGCCTCGAGGTATTTTATCCGCTCACCAGCGCGGGTGATTTTTTTCTGATTTGATCTATTTATTCGAGTTGTCGCGAACCCATGATCCTCGAATGTTTCTCGTGCCTCTCGCCAGTGGTCCGGTTCGAGAGAGATAGATAGAACTCTATCGAGACAAGGGAATCCAGAGTTTGGGTGGACCTGGCACACGATCCCGGGTGCAGGCCCGTGATCGTGTATCATACAAGCATAGGCCATGAGTCTTGCTGGTAGCTCGTTAGATTTATCACCTTTGGGATTTGCGAGGGATCTAGTTTTCTCCTTTGCTGGACGATAGAACGATAGGACGCAGGTATTCGCGTGGACTGGGTATACTGTATACGCCAGCGCAGTACTTACCACCGTGAACCTCTTTTTATTTTCTCTTTTTCTTCCTCTTCTTCTTCTACTTCTTCTTCTTCTTCTTCTCCTGCTGGCATCAGCGCCGCGTGTAAGCCCCGAACCCTTTGTTACGCCCGTTGTGTTCCGATCTCCCTCGTAGGATCTTCGCAACCAGGTAGCGAGGGGGCCAACAGAAGAAGGAGGTCTCCCGGTGCACCGGCTCCTATCGAAGTATCTCGAAGGGCACAAAGTATACAGCAACGAACCCGCCAGCGAGCAAACACCGTGACTCTCTCATTCCCCGATTCCACCCGCTGTATTCCTTTCTTTCGCCCCACCACCCCCATCTCTTCAGTCTGCTTCTTCTTCGCCCCCTCGGAGGAGTCGTCGGTTGGCTTGATGCCTCGGCTCATCTTGGGTGCACCGACGCGGCGTGGCGTCACGACCTCCTCACGCTTCTTGTCCGAGGTGTAAATAGAACGGATGTTAAGCCGCTCGAATCCTCGATCGCCGATTGGCAGATAGCTCATCGGTTCTCCGTATTCCGCGAATCGTGAAACCACCGCTCGTCGAACGAGTCGGAGGGAGAGGAAGACGAGGCATCGACGAAGGAGAATCTCCTTCCCGTCCGGGGGAGAGTAAGATACCGCGCGAAGGGTACACGGATGGTACATACGTAGAGTGCACGCAGGGTGGAAAGGCGAGTTGAATTAATAATCGGCAGATCGGCGGATAGCGGCCTCCCCTCGAACACGTCGACTATGGAGGAAAAAGGACGGGACGCCGCACCGCGCCGCGCCGGTGGAAGGCAAGCAATATGGACTTAGGGAAGGCCGAAGCTCTCTAAGAGTCGAGCATTGAGTTGATTTATGCCAGATGGTAGATAGCACGGTGGCCGTGGCTGCTTTGCCTCGGCACGCTCTCTCTCGCTGCACCGCTCAACGAGTAACTATGTACCTTGGGGTTCGGGATGTATCTGGACTCTTGGGACGCGGCTTTTCTCTCTCCCTCTCTCCCTCTCCATCTCGCCATAGAGTCGGTGATGAAGAGGACGAGAGAGTATGCGTCGATTCGTAAGAAGAAGCGAATGCGAGAAAGACACCGCGAGAGAGAAGGATTAAGTGGAAGGAGGACCAGCGACCCTGAGGACCGTACTTGGCTGGAACAACTGATGCCAGGTGAACCCTTAGGGGTCACTCGGCCCGTGACTTCCTGCCTCGATACATTTTCATTAGCACCACCCTCTCTTTCCACTCCCACTCGTAGTCGTCGACTTGGGCCTTCCTTTAATGCTTCGGTACTTGTGCCTGTTGGCAACGCTTGCTTGGTAGTCATGGAGGCACACCTTATTGCGAGCGTATCAAAGGAAATCCAGTCCTCGTTTCTTCCTCTCCCTTGGCCCAACGACGCGTAACGTCTGTCTATCGGTTCGTCGGTTCTCGGTTTTTCTCCGAGCTCTCAACTTTTCTTCTCCTCGATTTCTTCGGCTTCCTGTGGACGGGGGCGACTCTGGCTCTCTTGATTCCCTTGACACGGGAAACCGTATCGATATGCATTTAACGTGCGAGTCCTCGGGCCCTCTCCGTTTCCACGGTGGATCGTAACTCGACGTGACAGAAAAACACTCGATGAATTCAGACAGACCAGCGCCACGGTGCATTGTTACCAGCCGCCTCTACCAGTGTGTAACAAGACTCCCAAGGGGCAAGTATATGGCGCCATGGGTTCTTGTCCGGAATTCTCTGCGCTAAAAGTATCCTTTGTCGCTAGCGTTGCCAGCAACTCCCTATCTCGAGATGAAGAGACTGAGCTTTACGGTTCTCTCGGAGTACGAATTCAATGAAGTCGATTGCTCGCTCGTGATCCGGTTAAATACACCATTTGATCGCGGTAAAAGTTCGGAGTACACAGGAGCCACTATATCTTCCACTACTCGATAATTCCAGTGCGCGACTTAAGTCTTGTGTTCTACTGCTCCCATTCCCCTCTACAATAACTCACGTACATCCCGGCGAGCCATATTTTGCGGAATCGAGCCCCGAGTCTCTGCCGTATTTCTTCCTCTCCTGTGAAGTACGAACCGTGCCACACGCGAGCTAGCAAGTCTGCAGCGGTGCTTCCTCGTTTGGGCTTATAACTGGCCCGTGAATCCTTCGGACGAGCGCTGGCTACCGCGAAACTCGGTCTCACGGTTTTCTGCGGCATCGCCGACGCGTAAACGCGCGAGTGGCAATGGCTACTCGCGAGTTTGGGTCGTCTGCGGTGGTGATAAAAGCTGGCACGAGGAGAACGATGGGAGAAAGAGGGAGAGAGAGAGAAAGAGAGCGAGAGCGGAAGACATTGAGAGACAAGGGTCGAAGGAGAAAGAGCCTGGAGACGAAGAAGAAGAAGAAGTAGAAACGGACCAAGCGCACAGCATGGAAGGTAAACGAGAAAGAAGGTCGGATAGCTGTCAACGGGCATTGAAAAATGTGCTAAGTCCAGAAAAAGTGGCCCCCGTGCCTCGAAGCGTTGTACTCGCGTTCGCCTTACCCCTTTACCCTCTTTCTTTGTGTCGCGCGCGCCGTCTCGTACCCCTCAACGCGAACGGTATCAACGGAGACCCTTCTCCCTGTTTCCCTCTTCGTTGCTCTAGCCGTCCTTGCTTCTTGCCCCCTGCTTGGTAACCGGCGAATACAGCAAAACGGTACAGCATCGGAGAATGCGAAAAACCAGCTAAGGCTACCGTCGTCATTAACATTTACACGCGTCCGCATGACCTCTTAGCGCGTTTTCGGTTCGTTATGTAGGTAAATCGTGACAAAAGCTGTTTTTCTCCCAAGCTAAGAAACTGTAGTCTCCTGGTTTACGGAGACAGAATTGTTAGAGCACAAGTAAGCCAACTAACTTTGGGTTTCTTGTCTGAGCTTTTGAAACCGACCAACAGACACACAATAGAATTATTCTGATACCATGAGTTGGAGGCGTGTGAGATATAATGCATGTATCTATTTCACGCTTATCTAACTCGGAGCTACAATTTTCCATGTACAGTACGTGTGTATGTATATCGGATCTGCGGGGTACATAAAAATAATGTGTACTCGATATGGCCGGGAGAGAATTTCTCGCCAGTACGTATCTCATCCTGATAAAAGCCTGGAGGTCTTCCTACGAGCTTACGATATTCACGGTGCGTTACATCTCGGGCAGAAATAATTTTCTAGAACAGGATAATAACATATCACCGGTCGAGGCGTGCTGTTGAAGCACTTAAGTCTAATGGGTTAAAAGATTTTCTGTAATTATCAGGCACCTCCCCTGGCAAGTAGGACTTGCACCGATCAATTAGTGGGTTTCAAAGATATGTAACTTATTCGACTAGTTCTCACCGCAATGTGCGAGATACGATACAGAGGGTATCTCGGCGTGTTCGTGATAGTCTGCAACTCCAAAACTGCTCCTCGTAATTCACGCGAATCTTCCCGGACGCGCACACGCTGCAAAATACTGCGGAGAAATAGTCGAAGATAAACTGCTGAAAGACCGATGCGCTAGACGACTCGATTGGGGTGAGAAGGTGATTAACACCGATGAACTTAACGTGCGTGTTAGGATAATTATGGATCGTCATTACCACGGCAGCCATAACAGTTCGGCCCACGATTACGTGAGGAGTTGTGGGCCTACGTGATCGCGGATCGGTCTTGGGTTTCGCTTCAAGAACTCGAGCCACCCGATGGAAGTTGCAAGAGGTACTTCCATCGATACTTCTATCAATGTAATAGAAGCTTTTGCTCAGTGTTTTAAGTAAAATTATATCTCCCCAATCAGAATAACACAGTGTTAGCACCATAATTCCATTGAAAATAATTTGACACTGTATCAATAAATAATATTGATAAACCGAGTTATTTGGATCATAACCCAATATGGCAATTAAAAATTAGTTTCTCGGAAGACGAGAAGCAGTATTAGAGATATTAGCAGTAAAGATCGACGGGCTATTAGCAGACTGGTGGTGGCATGCCAGGGTTAAGTTATCCCTTAGCCCTCGAAAGTGGCGGTCCTTCAGCAAAGTACTGAAGCCCGCGAACAGCAAGAAAAGAATGAGGAGCGTGACGGAGTGCGAACGCGGGGTGTGGTGTGGAGTGGGGTTGGAAGAGAAAGCAGGGACTTTCGATCGGGTTGGGAAGGCGATTAACACGAACGGACTTAACGCGTTAGGGTAATTACGGAGGTGCGATGGTGGAGGTGCCATAACCGCTGGCCTCGCGGCGGGGCGCCAGAGGAATATCGTCGGCGAATCCAAGGCGCTAACTAACCGACTGGTTAGCGAAGGAAGGCGCCTCTCACTCTCTTTTATCGTCGGTTTGCCCACCCTCGACTCCTCCTCGCAAAGGAGGCTCCAACGCACACGCATACTTTTACAAACACTCGCAAGGACTTTTACACATAAATGTGCCCATCCTCTACGTTCACTCTATACCACCGTCCACGCACACCCACCAACGGGGTAATTGAGTCACAGGTTTAGCGGCCACCGCGACAAATGATGTATCGGCCAACCGATTCGTTTCCACGAGATATCAGACGTGGTAAATGCATCGGCGCGGCACGCATCGTCGGCTTCACTGACTATATACAGAATATACTCGTACACATAAATTTTGTGTCGCGCAAGGCACACTTGCGACACGCCGACATCGCCACCGGTTTCTCCCCCGAATTCTATATTAAATGACCCCAGGGGTAATCTCGTCTTTTGGCCCCCTATGCCGAGGTACACTTGATAACACGGCTTGAAAGTGCTCTGGTAATCCATCTTTAAACGCGGAATCCGGTTTAACGTTTCGTTTAATATCCATAGGCATTTGTTAGTATCCTTGATTGATATGCCATGCGTAGGTGACGCTTTTATTCATGCAATTGGTAGATCTTGCTAAATTATTTTACACTAGTCTAGGGAATTTTCCATTAAATTAATTCGTTAAATATTACTTTTGTTACAAAAGTATCGAGTAGCAATTGTTCAACTGTAAGATGAAGACGGGTGTCTGCATAGAAAATATGTATACGTATCGCTCGTAATTGTCGATAATCGTGCATCGATCTTCGTTTCCTAAAGATTGAATGACGAGAATTGGACAGCCAGAGTTTCCGATTGAGACTAATAGAACCGGAGAGTGACGAAGATTGAATTCGGCGAATTGAGCTTTTTAAAAATCCTAATTCCACATGATAGTTGCAGATCTAGTTATAGGTGAACGCATGCGAAGTTCCGCTCACGGTAATTGAGTAACGCGTTAACCAACGCGACAAATGATGTATAGGTGAGGCGATTTATTTCTATGCGATATCGACTGCGGCAAATGTACGAGGTTGTAATCCCTGCTTCGCTACACATTACTTTCTCCAGGGCATAAATTTCACGTTTCATAATTTATGTGATAAATAGATCCTAAAATAATTTCATTTTAAATAGCGGAGATTGCGATCAATCCATTATTCACCTGCCGTGTATCACTGGAATATAGTGCATTACCAATGCATGTAATGTCTATATTCGGTGCACTATCCAGATACGCCGCAAGACTAATCGTTTCATGCCGATCCAATCACCTTTTTAAAGCCCCCGTCAGAGATTTCACTGAAATGGAAATGCGTACATTGTTCCTGACACAGAAATCGTGATGTCGATTAATTCATCATTCGCTCGATATCCAATGTGTTCCCGCTCGTAATAACCACGATAACAGTGGCAATATCTTCGTGTCTTCGATAAAGACCTTGCACTCTATTACGGTAGAACCATCTAGACCACTCGACGAATGACTATTGCAACTGCAATCCACCGCAAACGAGGCACTAAATAATAACTCACGGCCACGAGCGACTTAACAAAGTGATTGTAACTTCCAACGGGAGATATCATTTCTCACAGAATTTGTAAAGTTCACATTGTCTTCGTTCGGCTTGCACTAGTCACAAGTCAGTGCGAGCACGTGTCAGACGACGTATAATTCATTCGGAAGCTCGTAGTTCAAACAACGACAAATGATGTGTTAGTCGAGCGATTCATTTTCAGTGGGCGTATCTGTCGAAAGGAGCAAGTGTTACGCTTCTCTCCGACTCGAAGCTTCCGATGATACAGTTGAAACGTATTAACGAATCGCGAACACGATTAATGCCTTCCTTATCTCTCGCAAAGCGAGCACGGTAATTATCCCGAGACCCTGAATTTCGCCATCGCGGATTAAACAGAGGGGACATTGAGAAGATCCCTTAGAGCGATTCAAGGCGGATGACGACAGCAGTGGAGATCAAAGTTGGATGCGTAGAGCTGTTAGGAATATTTCTTCAAAGAGGTTGTCACTTTTAAATCTCTCGCTATTAGTATTGCCATCTGACTCGCGGATGCAACCACGGTGAAATCTTGCCAAACATTGTAAGAATGCGATATGTCGTGTCGTCATCTCATCCCACTTTCGCTCTGCCTTTAGAGTTTAGTGCAATCGGGGCAAAGCGATTTCTAACGTCTGAAGTATAAAAAATGTAAAAAACTCTGTATTTTAATCGAAATTTTATTACAACTTTGATGTCTAATAAATCAGTGATTTCCATATTCGTAATCATATAAATTTTATTAGTTTTGTAAGGATATACTTAAATGCTAATCGAGGGGAAAGGAAGGAGATCTGACGGGGTCAGACAGAGACAGAGAGAGAGGAAAGCTCTAGTCAGTTGCTTCTGGCAAAGGTAGGGCGTGCGGTGTGTACAAGCGGAATCCGTATGCAAATCTAATGGCACGCGCTGATACACGAGCAGTTGATAACCGAGTCGCAGGCTTTAACGAGCGATCTGTCAAACGCGTGTGTGCACGTTAGAGGTAACCTCAGCTCCTTTTCGCATGTCATCGAACCTAACGAACCCAATATTTCGCAGTGCGAATTTTGCCGCTGTTCGCAACGCATAACCAACACGTGGAAAATTTAGCTCCCGGCTGTTGTGTTACCCGCCAGCTGAGCGATTACCATGTTCTCCGACTTTTTTTTTACGACAGATAATAATAGCCATTATATCGTGGAGACGCGAATTTCACTTTGCCAAGATAGTTCGCGGAACAAAATTAGTGCAGTAGAAATTCTTGCTTGCATCATCGCACACTCAAATCAATGTCAAGTTAAATTAGTGCAGGAGTCAGTGATTAGCGAGATATGATCAAGATGATCAGAAATAATGAAAGTTATAGAATTTTAAATAAAATAATATACAGAAGGAAATAAATAATTCAAGCAATATCAGGAATAAAATATTATTGATATGTACGCTAGCGGAGTAAAAAACATGCGAAATCATATGACTCCATTGTAAGCTAGTCGTAGCAGTCACTTTATATCGTGACAAATTCATCAGTCGTTAGTCAAACCAAATGCAGCGAGGCGTTCGAATAGAGTGGCCTTCCATAAGTGGAACACTAGCCCGTTCCTTGGGCAGCAATGCAGGTGCAGTAGATGCACGCAGACGCGTGCATCCGATAATTGAGCCGCAAGTTTAGCGCGCTGGCTGGCCGGCAAATGATGCATCGGCTGGTCGATTCGTTTCCCGCAGATAGCGGATCTATTCGATGTACGAGTGTGGAAGCAGCTATGGGCACGCGCGCGCCCATTGCCGGGCTAAGAGGCTATACTCTCTCTCACACAGCAGGATGACCAAAGAGAGAGAGAGAGAGAGAGAGCTGGACACTATTAAATCGGACGCTTGTCAACTCGCGAAAACTAACTGCTCGCACCTCGCATCTGCATACTATCGAGATACGGCTGCCGTACACGGCAGCGCCCCAGCATCTTGGTCTCTTCAACCTCTACAGTCTATACAGTCTACGCAGAGCTGCGTGCTCCGAGATTTTCATCTGGCCATGTCCAAAGCATTCACGCGGACTCTTGTATTGACGAGTCGATACCATTTCAATAGGAAACTGGGAAATACGACGCCTTTTCCGTCCGCTGGTACATATTAGTATTTATATTTATTCTTCTAATTATTTATTTGTGTTCGAAATGCATCGCGATTGTACCGCTATGTATAAAGTTAACATGTACGTTTCTACGATGGAAAGATGAATTTCGAAGCGACGCGAAGCAGCTGAGTAATCGGTTGGCAAAAGGGCCGCGAGAAATATAAGTTAATTACGCGCCGACGACGGTGCACGCGGGCCTCCTTTCTTTGCAGCAATATATTACCCCCTAATGGAAGGCTTATTTCGATTTAATCTTTAATAACTGTTGAGCCTGCCGTAAGATGAATTCGTTCCTCGCCACCTCATTGTAATCTTAAGTAACCGAAACCCCATCTTTGTCGCCATTATTGCTCGAGACGATGCAACATCGGCCGATGCAATGCCCGAGTTATTAACCGATAATCACAGTAGAAAGCTCTGACGGCAAAGCGTGTCGAGACGGGGTGTGCCAATATGATCCTGATCACTCTCAACGAACATAAGCGGTTCAGTCTTTATTTTAAGTCAATAATCAGCCGATTGTGCAGGATTCGATATCCTGATGATCGTTAGACTTTAAAATTCGATTGGAAAAATAAGAACTGGTTCAGAATGGAGATGGGCAATCTCAACTCGACGATGGAAATACTCCTTACGAGTGCAAATGGATGTCGATGCTCCAAGTAGAGAGCTACAAATTAATGATTGTCGTAAATAGTTTCAGAACAAACTCATCGGATAGGTAAAACAGCGATAATTCTCTTATTGTTATTATTGAATATCGTTCGATCGTATACTTTACAAAGTTATAGAAAACCACAGACACGCAGAGTCGTACGATAGTCGTTTAAGCGTGGCTGATCGACGCGTCGAAGTGTTCGAGCCATAGCAGTTGTATATTTCTCGCTATTAAGATAAGTCGTCGATCGTCAGCTGCGAAACTTATCGCGCTGGTTTCTCCGCATCTCCGTTTTCTAGATCCACAAATATGCCAGTATACGGGACCTGTAAGTCTGCGGCATACGGTTACGATCTACTGATGCGTGAAGTCTAAAGTATCGGGAATAGAACGATAAAACAGTCATCTTTATTGACATGACGCTCATAACATTTACACTTTTTTACTTTCCGACATTGCATAGCTTACAAACATTTATAGCTGATAAGAAAAAGATTTGCAGCATAATAATATACAGCTGGTTTGGAGAAAGTCTATCAAGAGTGATTGGCGTGTCTTGCGTTTAATTAAGACATCGCCGACGCTGTTGACATCGACAAAATGCGTGAAATCGATTTTCACTCGGACCAAAGTGCTCTCATATTTTAACATTAGTTGTCAAATGAGTTGGAAATGTATGGGAACCTTCTACTCTCGATTTACCGATTATTACTTGATCACGTTTCACTAAGGTGGACGATTTCTCCAAAGTCGCAATAAAGCAATTCCTTTACGTTCTCCGCCACTTTTTACGCCGGCTACTTAAGATTCATCTTGCGAAGCAGGTGTGCAATTCATTCTACCGTACAGAACCATCAAGCAAAGTGTATGGTAATCGACGCCGCATGATTCGACCTTCAATCTTCACCTGCGAATTGCTAAAAATCATCGAGCGATATTCGCCTTGGACAAAGTAGCCTATCAACAACGATGCCCGTGTAATACGCGGGTTCTTTCTACTGACTAAAGTCACTAAAGGGATCGTGCAACACGTTAACGACGGTGTGACGTAATTATCATTGGCTCACACGGGCCCAACATCCTCGGAGGAGTCGAGAATCAAGAAGAAAGAGAAAGAGAGGTAAAGCTCGAACAAGTTGGGCAGTTTTTGCCAGTGGATCCCGAGGTAAACGGTCATTCGTGCACGCCATTAAGTAATGCAGTCGATTTCTTCGAGTTGTCGCTCCAAGACAGAAGTCTTCGAATGAGAGAAAGAGAAAAAGTGGGAAAGAGAGGGGTCTCTTCCTTCTGGTGCCATTGCCGTCGCGCCGCTTGTCGAGAGGACAGTATGCGATCGCAGAAACTTGTTCGAGCACATTTTCGCCTACCTCGCCCCTCGCGGGTGCATCTCTTCGAGTTCTGGACGCGGCCTCTGAGGCCGTACAGCGGTTTTTGCCAGTGAGTTTCGGTGGAGCGCGCGCGCGACGAATGTGAGCGGTGCTTAAGAGGAGCGCTAATGGCGTCAACGCAAGAATATCCGGGCCCCAGATAGGACTATCTGCCCGGCACAGGAATGTGACTGGACTTTTAAGGCCGCGAACGAACGCGCGCTCGCGCGCACACCAGCCTGACGCGCTCTTCTCGAGCCGAAAATCTTTCTGAGCGAATTACACGGGGCACCGCAGCTTTATCGTGAGACGTCGCGAGGCATTCGCCGCTTCCCAAAGAAATATTCGTATGGGCCGCGATCGCGCGCGGGATAAAGCACGCGTTATCCGAACGATCACTTTGAATTATCGCTGGGTAACGCGCGCGCGAGCGAGCGAGCGAGCGAGCGGGGGGGATCCGAAGCAAACGCAATTAAACCTCTTGAATGACGGTGGTATAACTCTCGCGGTGCCGCGCGCAAGAGGCAGATTTGAATTTGCAAACCAGCTTGAGATCGTAATAGTTAAGTATCGCGTCGGTTCGCACTGAAAAATCACAGTGGGCATGTGCCTAGGATAATGCGCGAGAAATGCGAACAATGGATATTCATGGAGAAAGTGAAGTACGGCGGTGGTCCCATTGTCTCATTCTAGATATTGAGCGGCCCGTCCCAGCAAACCAAGCTGGATAAAGACCAGACAGCATTTCTGATTCTCAGCTCGGCCGATAGCGCCATGAATTTCTAAATGCATCCTTTGTAATCGTCCTGACACTTGATCTAGTCACGACCCGCATGGACCTACTATTAGCAGTCATTACGGTAATTACCGTTCTGTTGGAATACTTGGCTTCCTGGCTTCATCCTCAAGATGCATATGTAAAAGAGTTTAAACGAGTCGTTCGAACCTACGTGGCGAGTCTAGGGTCAAAAGTGCTTGGTAACGGTACGATCGCGAGTCTCGCTGATCTATTCCCCTGTCCTTCGAAGATACGGTGTTAGAACATTAAGACGTTCGTTTCGCGCGGCGTCCCGCACGGCCCCGAGCTATCAGAGTCGCGGAACCAAGGCGTCACCGACAAAGTGATTAATGCACTTCGACAGTTGCGCCGGGACAAAGTGCTGTATCGGTGGGCTACGGTGCCTCGGAGGTGTCGAGCACTTTGCACGCCAGTAATAGGAGTCGATTGTGCCGCTTAGATGACTTGGCGCGATACGTGTCGCGGCGGCAAGCCTTAAGCATCCGATCGCCGATCGATCGGCAATCGATCGACGATCGCGAGGCTGGTTTCAGCGGATGAGCATCGTGAGTATTTTACACGAAGACGTACAGTCTCATCCTGTCTCCGAATGCGCCGATTAAGCGTTCGCTCTTTACCCACCGTAAAACTCGTTAGTCGGTATTTAATTATCCGGTTGGGAGTAGTTACTTGTTCTTTCTCACTCGACGCGAGAGAGCAACTGCATCCGCTGGCAATCACTCGAATGTGCCTGGATAATCGGGCACCACGGATCATCGGAAGAGACACGATCGACCTTTAGCCAACTAGACAACGGGCCAAGCGTCATCGTCGATTGCAAGAGGTGTGTCATTACGTGCAATGCTAACTGCGCGTGCCTAATAGCGGGACAACTAGGACTCTGCCCCCGGTGTAATCCTCACCCGGAGCTCGTCACCGGATAATCGATGTCAGGGTCGAAGCAAGAAAGAGAAAGAGACAGCGAGATGCTCCGGATATCTGGTTGGTAGTGTTACTAAACTCACCGGAGATCCGTCATTGAAAAGAACAGTCACCAATGCGAAATGGGTCGTCGTACTTTCCCGGTGGTTTTATAGTTTGCGATCTCGAGCGCGTGACAATTTGTTGAAACGTGATACCGGATCGTAATCGTAATAAGGACTCACTTGCCGGATTGCCTGTAATAATCGCGTGCAATTTCACCTGGCGAATTGCGAGCGAACCTCCTTTTATCTTGATGCTCACTTTGCATAATGCCGCACGTTTTTACGCAGCCGGCAATTACATGTAGAGTTTCGCGAGATTGCGATAATTTGCGCGATGCTGCGTGAGCATAAGTTTGTAATGCGCCAAAGGATTATTCGATAAGCGGAGGATGCAGGACGACGACGTCGTCGGTCGTAGCGAAACGTCCTTTAGAACCAGCGAGCAATTCATCCCGATTCGGATGGACGGTAGCAGGTTGGATTAGGTCGCTGGCTTTATGCGGTCGTCGACTATAGTAAATCTCGAGCAGACGGGAAATAGCGTCAAGGGACCAAGTTCAAATTCCCTGGCTGAAGAATCGCGCAAAATTCGACTAACTTGGCACTCGGATGCGGAAAGGGCGGAGCCCACCGGATGCAGAGTTCGTCTAATTTATATCCGGTATGCTGAAGCAGTTTCCCCCGGTGGACTTTCCGAATACTGTCCTAGATTAAACCGTAGCTTTCCACCTATGCGCACGCGTATAAATTAATAGTAATATTCGACGGTGTTATCGTTAAAGCTAATAGCAGAGCATACAAAAGCTACCGAAATTTGTTAGCAATCCCATTGCGCCTGGAGCAAATTCATTTCGCTAATACAACACCAAACGACGTCAAAGTCAGTTGATATTGAGAGTCTGAACCGCGTGGTTTTACTTTTGCTTTGTTCGCAAAACACAATTCTACGCTTAGTTTCTCTTATTTTGCAGCTGAAATTTCACTGCATCGCGAGAAGAAACAGTGCAATTTAAGGTTTGGGAACGAGTGATTCATTTAGGGAAATATCCACAAATATTCAAAATGCATTCTGTGGTTTATAATTCTAACCATAATGAGGATATGATGGCTATCGTACAGATTAATTCAGGAGCGCGGAACAATCGTGGCAACTGCGACCAAACAATATCATTATCAATTGGAATCCTTATACAACCATCCTAAATCCGATCCAGTGATTTCCGAAACAATTTAGCGATACAACGAAACTTTGTCATACTTTCTACAAATAATAAATTCGACTTAAAGAACGAAATCAATCGAGACATTTAACCAGCTGGGTCATCGTTGACCCAAGGACGGTCAGGCCAGGGTTAATTTATTCAGAGGTTTCATTTTTATCTCCCTAGCGGGATTTCACGGAGCCAAGTGAGCGTAATCTGTTACATAAATTACGGCATGGTGGCAATGGCGGCAGGGAAAGTCCACTTAGAAAATAAAATTGTAGGCTTTATGCTCTTCTTAACCTTTCGCGGATATAAATACGAGCCGGGCCAGGATAATTCCACGGAGCCGAAAAGATAAACGAACACTTCCTGGAGGCAGATTTACGATATGATTCCAATAATTCTGTCGCACGGCGTAAAAGCATCGCGGTATATGGTTAAAGAGTGGCTGGCGGGGAGTGCATCGTTCTGCAAGGCTGGAAAGACGAGTGAAGGGGAGTCGGGCGGCGATAAAAGGAACTTTCGAGATTGGGATCATTGTACAGGAGCCACCAGGAAAAAGACATTGTCGGCTCGCGGAAAGGAGCAATTTTATTGGCGTATTGGCGGCGGTCCAACGAAAAGAAATAAAGAGCCGCGTCGGGGCGTGATTCCAGGATCGCAGCTAGGACAGTTCTGCGGAGGCTCGACTTTAAAATTGCAATTTAACCTTCGCAAATGAATTCTTCCGTGTGTCGCGCTTCTCTCGGATCTCTTCCATTTAGTTCCATTTTCTTCTGTTTCATCGTACTCTTCCACCGTTTCTATTGCGAAGGATGTATATTGGCCTGCTAGAATTAACAAATCAATCAGTTTCAACCCACTTGTAAACGGCATCCACAGTTTCCAGGGTGTCTGATCTATTTTGATAATTCTAAATACCCGGAGTAACCGAGAAACACGAAAATATTCTTTGCGCGGTTAATGACTAATGTTAATAGGAAACCTTCGGTTACAGAAGCGATTTCCTTGTATTTCCGCTAACGAACAGCATTTACTCAACCTGTAGATCGTTTCAAGGGTACTCTCCGCATAATGCGCCACGTTACGCATTCTGGAGTAACTCTGCTGCAACACTGGTTTCCGCCTAAGAGACGATATTAGGATGCATTAACCTCGGTTGATGCATCCGACACAATAATCGAGTCGTACGTGCGTTAATTACTAGCACGTTTCTATTCATCCACCCGGCTGTTACCAGAACAGACCTCCATTAAGAAACTATGCCTTGAGTGCACCCTCACCTTGCCGTAGCACAACCCATTGTAGCGGTCCTCTCTGCCTGACAACAATCGTCTCCTGTGCTTCGCTCTAGAATTCTACCCAGTGAGGATCTTCTGCCACTTGTTAATTTCCTTTGCCACCGATAATTAATATCGAATTAATGACATGACAGTGTTGTAGGTTGTGTTTTAGTACTAGCAATAAGGGGCTTCGGATAGCTTTAGTATCGTGGATGGATCCTCGTTTGTATCGAGTTAAGGTGCTTGGAGAATAGGGCGAACAGCCGGGAGAAGTTTATTACGTTACTTAAAACAAGTATATTGAGGCTCTGGCTATATAGGGTAAATCAAATTAAGGGACGCGCATCCTGGAGCTAGGCAGTGTGGGTCGGAAGGTCGAGCGTCGGCCCTCCTGCTTAAGAACCGACGATGAGTGGCCGAAGGCGTTAAAGAATCTACCCTACCCTCACCGCGGAGGCTGTTAAAGAAATTGTCTTGGCGCATCCTGGAGCATGAGGCATACTCCGCTACTTCCTCTCGGATGTTTCTTTCTCTGTATCTTTCGTTGCTCCCCTTTCTCGTTAATAAATGATAGCGCTCCGTGACTTCTTTCCTTCGCGTTTATCGTCAAATCGAATAAATCCAGTTAAACTTCCGAGTAGACACTTGCTTCTAGTAAATATTTACTCTGAGACTCAACGTTATGTACACTTTATCTCTTTAAACTTCATCTTTGCAATTTTCATATTCCATCAGCGTGTCCGTGGAAAAAAAAGAAAATTCTGCTGGAGTTATCGCTGCAGCCGGAAACGTAATTTCATTGAAAAAATTCTGTAAGAGGGAGGTCGTCTAAATTTAATAAAAGCGGACGTATACGAGAATATCTTGAGCGAAAACGGGATCGTATTAAGCTTGATGTATTATAGGGAGGGAAAGAGAAAGAGAGAGAGAGAGAGAGAGAGTGTCTTATTGCTTTGGTTGGCATAGTCGCGATTCAAGTATCGCGCGGTATTCGCGTTCCGTCATTTCACTTGAATTACAACGGGGCGCCAGGATTACCGAGCAATCGCGAGCCAAGCTACCCTGGAGGATATATAAGCAGTCGCGTTCCTTTTTCGAGGGCTGCTCTTGATAAATTCGCACGATGATCGAGAGGCGTGACTAACTGGTAGAAGTCCGGCCCCACCACGCACGGTGACTTTGGCACGGACACTCTGCCTTCTAATTAGAAGTTTGCTCGATGCTCTTCTCGCCTTGCCTTGCCACCATCCTACCACTCCAATCGTCCGGCCAATTTTTCTTAACGAAACCGACCAGCGAGCAATACATAAATCTTTAACGATGTGCGGATATGGTTTTAATTGGCGAAGTTACTGCATGACACCTACGATATTTCGCTCGAACGCGAGGTAGAAAAGTTTGATTGCTTCCAACAAGGATATTGGTATTGATTCGAGTGAAACGGAGATTTTAAATTAACAATAAAATCTCTTTTACCTCTGTACTTCTTTTTTTTTTTTTATTAAAACCAGTAACAGCAGATCCTTTTGCAAACATTTTTAGGGTTTCATGGGCGAAATGGATTTTCAGAATTAATCAATTCTGTATCAATCCGTTGAACGTCATCGGACTTCTGTATTGTATTTCCGAGTTACCTTTTAGTGGAATGAAAAAATCAATTCTTTTCTGTGGTTTCGCGCATTTTCTGCTCGTTCTAAACTTGGTTATAATACATACATTCTCCTGCAGGATTTATACTCGTAAGTATTTCTCATAATCGTATATCGGTTTTTTTTCACTTTCCCGCCGAGACCATTGGTTTCGTATCCCCATTAGACCGATCTGTCGAGACACGACAAAGCACGAGGTCGTCCTCGCTCGCCAGCCCCCAACAGACATCTCGAGTGTCGTCCTCTCGATTCTCAAGGCGTTACGCAATTAATTAAACTGCGAGGCGGCTTCTCGATTTTCCTGTGTCTGCGACAAGGAGACTTTGGAAACAGCGTTTGCTGGCAGTATGTCGTGGCGCGGCACGGTGGCAGCGACCGCTCCGGGAGAAATGCCGAGACGGCTTGTTCTCCATTCGCCTTTGATGCCGAGAGATTTGCGGCTCTATTTTGCATTCCGCGCGACAGTCTAGCGGCCACTCCGTGTCTCGCCCTTCACCGCTCCCCACGCGGCTCTAACGGCCTCTTTATCCGCGTTTAGAAAATTAAAACGAGCTCAGGATGGCGACAGCGTAGCAGTGCTGGTGGCGATGGCGGTGCTGGTATACAGTTGCATTGTTAACAAGCACTGTTGGCCAATTAGCTGCAGCTTTCGACTTTCTCACTTTTTCTCTTGCTCCTCTGATTCGATCTTTCTATATCTCGACTAATCACTATGATCCAGGTATATTAGAATCGTCATATACGATAACATTTAATATGATCTTTATTTGAACAAAAATACTCAAACCTTAGGAATTCATTTATTTTTCCCAAATGTTATTATTCGATATAATATGTTACTGGACAAATTCGAGTTGCCATGACACTGAATTTTTACTGTCACTTCAAAACTGACAAGTGTTAAATATTTAACTGTTGTCAGTACTAAATGAGTATCAAGTTCCAATTGACAGTGATAGTTATGCTGTACGTTTGACTTTATACATTGCACAATTCTTCGTGTTCTTGGCACGATGGCGAAGCCAGACGTCTCGGATTTGCTAGCTCATTGCCGCGAATCTTGGTTACTCTGGGTGCATGGTCCGAGCGGAGCCAAGAAATCCACGCGAGCTCCTAGGCGGCGCGGCGGGTAGGAAATAGAGATGCACGCCGTGGACCGCGTGGTGTCTGCGGCGCCCGAACCAAATTAGAGTCCACGCGGATCTACTCGCGGTATTTTTGCCTTGGCGCGCGACGACTCGTGGTCACCCCCTTTTACTGCGACTCCGAACTTTACCTTTGGATTTTCCTGTCAGGTTGTTGAAACCTCATAGTTCACTCGGAAATTTAGATTTTTAAGTCAAGTGTTAAACAAAGTGTATATATGCATTGCACGTATGTAGAATAGAACATTGATTTCTGTTGATTTTAATTAGTAACGTTATTTCAGGCTTATAAGTGGTAATAGAAAGATTAAGACGTATAGATTGCAAAAGATGTCTTTCCTAAAAGTCACTACTGAAATTCTACAATTTACTGTTGCAAGAGACCCTTGACCTTTTGCGGTCTTTTTAAATAGCACAGTCGGTCGTGGGACTTTTTAAGCCACCTACTGATCGGATCGTAGTGTTGCCGCAATAGACGCTGTGCAGCACATCGGTTAAGGTATGTCGAGTACGCGCCACGCACGATCGACGTTTTGTTCGGGCAGGCTTTGGTAGGAACCGCATTTCGCATAGCTGCACAAAATTAGAGTCCACGTGCGCGGTGGAAACCTTGGCGCGTCTTGCACCCGCCGCGCCTATCTGTCTGATCCCTCGAGACCTCGACAAAATTTGTATACTTCGGGGAATTCCGACAGAGACACCATCAAGATCGACCGTTACTCGTGCCATCCGAAACTGTAACTTGCATTTAATTGCTCATTTCACGGTGTATTAAAGCAAGACCGAATCGAGCATATAAATAGCGCTCTAAATTAGAACTCACGCGGTTCCGTGTGATCTCTTAGCATGTCGGTTGCAAGAGAAAGCCCTCAAAATTCAAAGGTTTTCTTCCACGAAACCATTGTCATATTTCTTGGAATCCGCACCAGTGTATAACCATCGATTGCTGAGGTTCGCATAAATAAATAGTTTCAGTTTGATTTGTAGGCCGATAAGATAAGTAAATAAATTTATTTCGAAAATTCGATTATCGATACTCAATCGGCCAGTTATTGCGGACGACAGACCAAATGACTGTGTAGAATTATTATCAAGCACCAAAGACCGCAGACGTAAGCGATTCTCTCTGGTAACGCGATAAAAGTGTCACGGTACATTTGTAATCGCGCGGGTAATCGGTTTCCACGGAACTTGAATTACCGCGGGAAAAATGTGGGCTGCCGGCGAAATGGTGAGTCGCTGGCTGGCCCGTTAATAAGTATAAATTACATCTTCAACGAAAAAAAAAAAAGATATCCGCAAAGGGAAAAGGTAGAGAGAGAGCAGTGCGATCGACTGGAAATGCGATTCCTCGCTTAGCGGTCTTCCGCGAAATTTACGGCTGCGGTAATAGATATTGGAACCGCGGATTTCTTATTACGTGCCGCCGTTAGATGGAAGATAATGATGATTCCTAGCCGCGAACTTTGGCATCGCGTTAAGTCGTTTCCCTTATGCAATATCCCACTGTGCCCCGCTAGCCCTTGTCTCACGCACGGTAGATCGAACAGCATATACGGATTGTGTTTCAATATCGCGTGTTGTAGATTGCCCTTCCCACGTAATTACAATACTGATTAACAGGCTAATTTGGCGCTCCAATGTTTCACTAATGGATACATCGTTTCGATAATGCCATTAATTCAAATACCTTCCTGTGCGCTACACTGACACTGTTATATCTATCTGTTGATCCGATTAATCAAACAAAATTGCCCTGTCCATTAAGGCACCGCTGGTAAATTTATAACAATTTCCCGCGACACGCGTCAGGCGTTTCTAGCTGCTTGTAGAGATCCGCTTTGGAACTTTGCCGGAGGCATTTGTCCAGAAACTGTGCACTTTTCCGAGACTAGTCGTCGTCGTCGTCGTTGTTGCGAATCCTTCCAAGTGTCGGTGGATGGCAGATAGAAAGAGAACGAGAAAGAGAGAGAGAGAGAAGACAGTGGTAAGGTTCCACATTAAACTCTTTGACACTTGGATTATGACCATTGCTGCCGGTTCTGAGCCCTTTGAGCCTTTTGCCATCGTGACTGATGGAAAGAGCACTGGCCGATCCGACCCAATCAAGGTGCAAAATCATTCCAAGGACAGAAGGGAAGCTGATGGAATTACCTCGGCGCCGCCAACGCGAACCTAGCACGAACATCCTTCCGACTGCGTTCGCACGCACGTACAACAGCCGCGAGATGCGTGTTCGTTGCACTGAGGTTTAATGAGAATGGCGCAGCACGGTGGCCAATGAGTCGAACACATAAGGGGTGATCGGAACTTGCGTACACGGTAGTTCAAAGCGCCGTCCAATGGATTCTGGTACATATCGACCAGTTCTACATGTATTATTTATCAGGGATTGCTAGCGTGCAGACACGTGCTTCGATCTTCTGATTCTCGTGCACGATCGTGTGCATTGGTCAGAGCTGCGCGAACTTTCGACTCGTTTGCTAGCTGTACACCCTATACGTCTGCGACGTTTGAAGGGAAGCCTGAGCAGTAGCTTCTAACTACTTTTCTTATTACGATTGCACCAAGACTATCCTTCCTTGATCACTCGATCGAGATAACTTCGTTGTACGACGATCTAACTGCGCCAACCTTTTTACTTAGACCTTGTCGATAAACCAGTACAGAGTCGTTCAGGCTCCGCTCAATTAGTAAATTCCAAGTATCAATCAATCTGCCATTGCAACTTTGAATTATGAAATGCAACATCGCGTTTTGCTTTGTAACTTTTATGCGCCGTTAATCACTGGAGATTATTACTGCCGATCAAGACTAGTACGGCGAAAGAATGCTTAAACCAATCCCACAAAGTCCCACTTAATCTAATAGCTGGTGAATCAGCTTTGGATCGGTGTCGATTAAGCTCATCGAATGAATCATCCTGTGGTATTCCTCGTTATAAGAAAGTTACCATACGTCTCGGCAAGTCATATTTGGAATGAGACATGTTCCGAGAGCAAGAGAGGACTTGTATACGTGCACCTTCGCGAATCATTGTTATCAATGACTTGTTAAAAGCGGGCGGAGCTTCGGACAAGATTTGCCAGTGGTAATAAACGAGGTATGGGCTGGGAGTTCGGGTTATTCATAATCATAAGGAGGAAAGAGTATGGTAACCCGGTGACTCGCACTCACGCACATTTGCTGGTCAAGATCGCTCAGCACTATCCGCACAATGGCAACAGAGGTCTATGATTCGATAGTGTGTGCGTGTAGGACGTCTACAAGGAGAAGCTGGGACGCGTGCACTCGCATGCGCCACGCCGGCTGCACGCTCTTATGCTTGACATTTAAATACATTATCATAACAATGCATGCGGGTGCATGTTAAGTTAATATCATCATACCTCGCGGAGTAGTAGTCCGCGAGAGATGAAACGAGAGAGAGAAGAAGCTCTCTCAGTTCCGAACGAGCTCCGACGCGCTTGGAGAACAAGCTTCCTTCCTCCTTCCGTTATTTTCTCGCGGCCAGTAAACTGTTTTTTTTTTCTCTTCCTCTTCTTCCTCACCGTCCACGTGGTGCACGCATTCGCTCGCAACCGCGACGCCTCGAGGACAGTCGAGGTAATATATCTCGCGGCTCGCCGACAATTTGTTGCCATCGAACGAAGTAATCGAACACGATCGTACTGCCAACGCTTTGGCCTCGCCTCGACGGCTTCGCTCGGGCTTCGCTCGGGCTTCGCTTGGGCTTCGCACCGCGCGGCGAATGACCGAAAGCAGCTCCCCCCAAAAACCAAGACGTGCCAAGGTATCGCGTGAGTATATCTGTTCGCGAGTTAATTACTCGCACCCTTCCCTCGTTTTTGCTGTTCGAGCTGACCGATGGAATGAATTTTGGAAGCGAACGATCTACGGAGCCTTAATCTGAGCGCTTGTAACTTCTAAATAAAATTTGATCGAAACTCCTGATCCCTCGGCTGCTGTGCGGGAAACAACAGATTAATTAGACGCGCTTCTATCGTGCGGTACCACCGCTTTCAGTCTGTCGGCATGCACAATTAATTTTTCCGCGGTACTGGCTGCCCACGAGGTCTTCTTCTTCGAGCATCCCATTAATCGCATTGTGTACGAAAGTTATTTAACATCTGTATCGAGGCAGGCGAGTGTATTCCCAGCGCGCCTCGCGGTGGACAAAGACTCGCGGACAGGAAGACCGTGTCTTATCCTTCCAGTCTCTGGCATATCCCTAGTATCTACCTAGCGCTCGTAGTAAAGAGCCGCTAGAAGCTATGCGTGCCGGTCCTGTGAGTCCAGTGCTAGTCGAAAGAATCCTTAGTATAATACCGCGTAAGGGTCTGTTCTCCTACCCCGAGGAAAAGAGGCCGAGAGTGAGGACGAGGCTAGGAGGTGGATGGAAAGGTAGGCAGAAACGCCAAACCGGTGGGGGAGGTAGGGGAAAGTGGGGGAGGATAGGGCAAAGAGAAACGTACGCCAGCGTACAAGCATCTTGTAACCCGACAACCTCGGACGTCTGCCGCGGCAAAGTGCGTCACAAAGAGACCGCAAACAGCCGTAGCGAGCGGGGATTTTTAGTGCTCGAGAGAACGGTTTAAGAGCGAGAGGTAAGAGAGCCAGAGCAGCGAGGGCGAAAGCGAGGGCAAGCGCACGAGATCCGCGGCAGGGGCATGGGAAATATATTGATATTTATTTACGACTGGTAATAATAATTGATCTTAGGGCTGCAACTCTATGGGGCTCGGGCTGGCAGGTGGGGGGAGAGAGTCAGCGAGGAGGCGGTATAGAGCGCTTTCGAGAGCGCTCGCGCGCGTGCACCCAAGAAAGAGGTGCGCTTGGGATTCGAGTCTCGAGACTGGCCCAGGGCCTTACGACTTCTTTATTTCGTCCGACCGTATATCAGTCCAAACGAAAGGGTTAAAGGTGTACACTCCACTAAATAAATTCGCCGGCGTCTCGACTTCCAACCCCCTCGGCTCGTCGACTTCGGGCCTCCTCATTCTCTTCCTCCTCCACCTACTCTGGAGGCCTTTGCCAGCCGCGCACTTCTCAGAAGAATACATATCTCTCAGTACTTTGGAAGCCAATAAAGAATACTTGCGGGATTCATTTTAGCATTACATTCTCACTGTCACGCTTTGCGGCGAAAGCTTAGGTACGAGGGATTTATCGCACCATTACCGTTTGTTTCGTTGCCACAAAAGAGGAATAATAGAACTCTGGAACTCTAGAGGCTAGATCGGTGTTCTCCACGGAGCTAATTTGGCTTCCCCTACACGGTCGCCGATCTCCGTTTTTGCTATAGTTGCAAATATCATGACAGGTTACCTATGCAGTGCGTTTACTGTCAGTTGCAGCGGAATGCAGTAGCACAAACCAAGTATAGGATAGACCAGTCATCAAATGCATTTTTATGTCACACGCAAATGGGGTTTTAGAGCCACATTACCATTTTATAGTCGCGACCTAATGTTACCGACTCAGGCTAGCATTACATTCCAACGCTGTCGTGGCGGAAATTATAATGAAATGAAGGGGAAGCACATGCTTTTGATAGTTAGAGTAAGTTCTTACCTAGATAGACGCAATTGATTCATAATTTGTACTCGATCCTATAGCTAAACGCTTTGAGTTATACATTTTTATTACAATTTACATTAACATACTATGATAGCACCAATTGCTATTCAATTCGAATCGTAAATAAGAACGGAGGCAAACAAATATGTATTCTGGACTTCATCAGTGGTACTAGTGGAACAATTGAGCTAAACAAGGCTACTTTAGGGGCTACGAAAGAAGCTCGCGTTCCTTGACTTTAATCTCCTTTTCCACACGGATGTACCCGAAGTAGTGGCTCGTTAGTCCGAGGAACGCGGCATTAGGAGGCTCACCATCGTAGTTTAATAAATACGTCGATCGTAAACTATTTTACCGAGGATCATTAAATATCAACATATTATAGAAGAGAAGAGCACGAGGCTTTCCTCCATGTGGAGCTTGACTCGACTAATGCCTCTCGCGCGTCTTATGCGGCCTTTCTTCGCTCTGCCATTTCGCTTGACTCGCTCGCACTCGCAATAAATCTGCGCCTCGTGCGCGCCGATACCCTCGTCTCGCGCTGCTTGCTCGTGTTTCGTCTATCTATCCGCATTATTTCGAGAGGTCCGCCGCGCGTACAACGATACTCCGTTCTGTCACGATAAAACACATTGAGTCTCGTGTCCCACAGTCTTTGAGTCTTTCGAGTCCCGCGTTCTTTTACCTCGCCGTTTCTCGATACCGCAATGCGATTCGCGAAAACGTGAGAACAGCTTGAAAGAATACATACTCGAGCACAAAGCGGTCTAATTTACATCGTAGGCACCCCCCTCAAGTACATTTGCGGAATGATGTAGTAATAGACTTGTATGGAAGTCGAGATTTTACTAGCGATAGCTCGATTCCTCTGGAGATAGAAGAGACCGACGTGGTACACACCAGTAGCGCATAAGGTCGAGAGCGTGAAATACGTGGGCTGCTGCTCGATGCTTATAATTCCCTGATGGTAATCTAACGTTGCCCGTACAATGAGTCTGCAAACGAACCGATTCAATCAAATTGTGGAAAAAGACCGCGTGCCGGACGCGAGAGCGGCAGCTGCCGGCATCCACGCAGCTTTGCTCATTGTAATTTATCACTGGGGATTCCAAACTCACGATCACTCTTTTGAGTGCATCTCCTTTAAGAATGATCCACTTGAACGATACCAATTCTCCAAGTTGGACTGTATTCTTATTCATGAATTGAACAGCAGTTGGCGCCATCGGTATTGCACACTCTGCTAGCACCACGAAACGACGGGTTTAAGCAGAAAAGGGCGTCGATATGCATCAACGGTGTCTTGGATTTCTGCGATTCTCTCGAAAGTTGGAATGCGGAGTAACGATTCAACGGGAGATAGGTATCTGGCACGAAGGTGGTCGCCGCCGGACGAGAGCCGTTCTCTTCCCTCACGTGGATCGCGAAAAACGAAAATTCTGGACCGGCTCCATTTGCTCTCACGAATGCCGCTATAGATCATTCGCAGCTTTTGCTCTTCCTCTCTTCTTCTCTTGGAGTTCTCGGTTTCTCGGTGTTCTGAGGAGGTCGTATAGCACACGCGAGACGGTAAACACATATGCATGCGTGAAGCGCGAACGGCGACATTACAAAACATAAGTGCCTGGTTACCGAGCACAGTGACGCGTAAAAAGTTGAAAAGTAGCCCTCCACCTTAGAGAGTTATGCGCGAAACGCATACTACCTTTGGACACTGATAAAACGACGCGAGATGAAGATCACGGTGGTGGCGCGCCGAGAAAAAGATTTAGTTGGAACACCTGGCCCCACTCTTTCGACTAAATATTTGATTACGAGGCTGATAAACATTTCGCTGGAAATCGTGACCAACGAAAACATTTCGCTTTTGGGTGGTTTGATCATTTTTCTGCTTAGTCGCCGATTTAATTATATTCTCCACGATTTTTTTATGGATAATGATATATATATTATTGCAATCAGCATGTTTAGTGGATAATAAGTAAATGTTCTTGTAACACTAACGACTATGCACGGTGAGAAACAGACATTTGGGAGGTTATAGACACCACTAGTACCGAAAGTGCCAGTATTCCAAATAAACTGGGCCAAATTCAATTCAGTATTTTGATATCGTGAGAATTATTCTCAGCATTGAATTTTTGATAACAACCACCAACGGAGGCTCCGACAAAAGCCTCTGAAAGGGGTCCATCGAGCGCTGCCTCATCAATCACTCGATTGTAAATGTCACTGAATACAACTGGAGTGGTGGATTATTGCAGCTAGACCCGGCTCTCGAAGTACAAAGAGTACGGGGTTTGATGATGGCTCTTAAAGTATCGGTATTTATGAAAACTCATGCTTTCGGGTTGTGAAAGAAAATTATAGCTTGCCGGAGCGAGCCACGATCCAACCACCGTACCGTACTGATTACTTTTGTTAGGGTTGGAAGAGAATGATATATATTTCGCAGTATGTTCTCACATTGCATTGTAGTTTGCGCAACGGTGAGATTTGTTGCTCTCTTGAAAGAGCGAAACTGTGATCTCCGTGCGGGCACTCCTTCCATCCTCAATTTTGACCAGAGTATCCTCTGTCTTTATTTCTATCCTTTTCCACAGCGAGGTCAGCAATCGTAACTGCGAGGAGATATCTCACCGTCATTAGAATCATTTTCTCTTGCGCACCCTGGTAAATCGATATGACTCGCGTTAGCATGCGTTAAACTAGTTAATGAGACTGTTCCTTTTTCTGTTTCAGGTGAGTACGAATCATTCAGGAATCGAAAGAGAGTGAGGGTGTGGGAAGGATCGAGACATAAGTACGTAGTTACATATAGATATACGTATACGTATACAGAAGTGGCCTCTAAATCAGGACAAAAGCTGTGAGGAAGAAATTACGGGCGCGAGCCTGGTGCAGAGGTGATAGATCAATATGGGATTGAACCACGGGTACCAATCACCACGGTACACAACTGTACTCGCCGATCGATAAAACATACGCGTACCAATAATGCGAAATAAGCGCGGCAGCGATATCAGTAGCAACTGTTCTCACGTTCGACTGCGAGTGTTCGCTACAACGGCGGCCGCGCGCACCATACATAAATCAGATATAACTTACAAACGCTCAATATACCGGTAATAAGCGGCGATCTCCGCTGTGAGTTCACCGGTATAAATCCACCTTTTCACGATCGGTGTTGTTCCTTGCTTGCCGCTGAGCTTTGGCATCGCGCGATCATCGGAAGCAGGCTTATTTTCCGGTGCATTGCCGCATTTAATTGCTATATAGGCCCGCGCGCGGAACAGGTTCCTCTGAGGAGGGCGCCTCCTTGGCCCAGGCGCTAAGCGGAGTAGGCCGCATCTAACCGAATCGACAAAAATGTGGGGAAGAAGTCGCGTATTCGCGAAGGGAGGATGGGAGATGATACCGAAGGCTAAAATGACTCTTTTGCGCTCGTTAACGCTTCATTGATTAATCACAAGCGTATTCTTGTATTTTTATAATCACATATTAATTGCTGACTGGTCTTAACTCAATTCATGTATTTACGCCAGAAGTGAACTTGATTTTAAAATTACAAAATACAATTTTGCTCCTCCGGATTAAAAATTTCCAGTTCAGTTTTTTGAAAAATTCATGGTTGATAAACCAGTACGGATGATGTCATGTGTGACGAACCGTTCTATTCGGGAAAGCTTGAGATTTATCAAACATGAAATCATCATATTGATGTCACATCTGCGATAAAACTTGCAAATGGCGGAAATAATAATTATGTACTATTAAAAACAATAGGCAGCATTTAGATCTGTGTATTTAAAGAGCTATAATTCTGCCATGTGTAGGTCTTTGTAAGGAAAAATTAAATATCGTCGTCTGAAAGTTAAGCAGTTTCCTAAAACACGGTAATTAGCTGGAACGAAATCACACCAGGATGAGTAGGATACCTTTTCATGCATATTGCAGTAAATTGCAGAAAAATAGCCGGCTACACGGGAAAGCTTTGGGTTGAAATAGCCGGTCAGTAAAGTGTTAAGCGCTCCCTCGATGCGAGGGACCGAGCTATATTATCCCCTGAAGGCACTGTGCTAATTATTTATCGAGCACGTCTCGACTGGAACGAACTACCCTGATGCTACTGTCAGAGACTTTTATGTTCGTGGAATTAAACGTTACTCTTTACGTCAGAAATTCTCAGTACCAGTCTGGAGTCGTTTATAATCATTTTTTCAGTCGAATTACTAGTATCCCAACAACTACATAATTAAACGTATGTTTAATACCGCCAACTATTTAGTTGTTCCATGAACTTCGAGTCGAATAGAATTTTTTTTCAATCGAAGTCTTAGGTTCACGTCGGGGTTTAAATTAGAGGATTTAAATGACATCGATGTATTAAGTCAAAAGTTCGAATGCTCAATTACCAGATTTTCTGTCGTAAATCACGAAGGAGATAGGAATCCGCGGTCGACTGGTGACCCTTTAAAGCACTTCCAAGGTTACTACGAGCGGCAGCAGAAGCTGTTGGAGATGCAGAAACAGTAAACAGGAAATGTAGTCTGGATCGATCGAGGACGAGGGGCAAAGACACCAACCAGTAGTAAATATATATGTACATATTTGAGATCGTGGGAGTTTAGATTGCAATTTATAGTTCCACGATTTTCAGAGCGGAAGATTATTTCGGATAATGTCACTTCTTTTCTAATTTTGAACTTTCTTTTTTTAACCACTGCATACAAAGTATGTCGTAATAAGCGAGGAATTTTTAGCAGGTAAATCTGACATTTAGTTAAATTGGAATGTTTTCATTGCGGTAACTGGGGCGCTCAATAAACTGCAAGGGAAAAATTAAAAACGTCGAATTGATAAAGGAGCCATGCCACGCACAGGAGCACAATACCACTGGTACTCCAAATACCCTATTACTTCAGGCTCGTAAATACAGATATTATAGCCCATAAAGGCGAATAATCGGCGAACGATATTTAGCGCGTACAGCTCGTGATAACATTTTGTCCACGGTCAGCAGATTGCCGATTGGCGCCCGCTGAGCTGACGATTTTCGTTGGATAAAAACAGCTAGTATCTGCATGGACATTTATCATCACCTATGCGACACATCATCGGGAGAGTTAAATTAACAGATGACTCATTATCAATTAATTACGCGAATCAACCGAAATGAGTCACTTCAATTTCAGTTTAGGAATTTACCACGTGTACTAGAGTTTCCTGTTTATGGTTTGCAGCCCTCATAAAGCCCTGTAATTATATATACATCCACTAATTAGCAGACTGTGAAATTTTATATGAAATGAACGAAATTTTTTGCACTAATTCCACAAAAGTATAAAGAACGTCTGAAAAAGCATTTTGCAAGCATACACGTACGTAGCGTTTTTTAATCAAGTAGTCAGATTTATGAAGAAAGAACAAAAATCAATACTATTATATACATAGAGATTGAGACTGCAAATTTTGCAACTTTTTAACAGTGTTTGACGAGTATATTAATTTATGCCGTAGAAAAATAAAATATTTTCCAGTATAAAAAATGCAATATTCAAGATAATATTTGCCGTTTTACGATAATTAGATTTACTGTTGCTTCGCGTATATCGAGTATGCATACACAGCACGTGATTTTAATTACACAGGTGGATGAATATTTTAAAAACAAGGTGCCATCGCTGAAGGATTAATAAGAGTCTTTACTAAGGTGTTACGTAAAAATGATGAAGGATAGAAATTCCACGAGCCAAGAAGAAGAACCAGTCGGCAATAGGTACATGGAAGAATCAAGGCAGCATCATTCTAGCAATTTATACTTCGCAAAACTATATTTCACCTTAGTCGCAGTAATTTTATGTGCATGCTGTCCGCGTATCTCCGCGGCGCGAGCCACGGCAACGTCCGTTCGGTTGGCCAGATATCCCGAGTTTATTGCCGTTCGGTGATAACCCGTAAATTGCTGTCCATAGGAAAAGGTAGTGAAGCGATAGTACAAAGCCGTAATCTGCACCAAATTGCCCGCAGAGCCGATTCAAGAATCTTCTATTGCCCAGACGATGCTTGCGCATCCTTCGAAAAATTTTTAACCCTTTCTCTGATGTACACCGTACGAGCTGTACCTAGTTTAATTTATGTCAATGCATAAAATCTGTGCAACCTTGTATTGGCGAAAGATAATACTTTAGTTGAGCAATAACGATAGCAATAGAAGAAATAAAATATCCGGTTTCTCATTTCGACGATAAATACTTGTTTAAATGAAATCATAAGAGGCCAGAGTAATTTTTTACCATGCTTCGAAATTCTATTGGTAAAATCGTGCACGATGGTCTTTCTCATAGCAGCAATAATTTTTCTCTCTTTGTGTACCATGCAGGGGATATCCGGTTATCGATTTGACTAATCGTGAACGCAGTGTGAACGTTTTAATTGAAAGAACCATTTCGGAATTAACCCGAGAATAAAAATTCTACCTGTGCCGATTTATCTCCGCAGAATTGTTGACGCGTACAAGTCACCGGTACATTTGTTTTCCATGGTCGAGGTGACTCGTGGAAGCACCTAGGTGTTCTATTTAAATCGAGAATTGTTAGGACGCGGAGAACCGTAGCCACTTGAAACAATCAGGCCATATGTAAGCTTCCCGTGCGAGCGCCGCGCGCCGTTCGATTATTGCCGGCTCTTAAACACGCCCTCGATCGTGCCAGTCAAATATGTAATCAAGCGGCCCGCGAGGCATTTGACCCGGTTTACTGGCGACCCCGGCTAACGACTCGAATTCAACGTGTTCGTTCTCACCACGTCTTTGCTTTGCTCCTCCTCGCGTTTTACTTCCCTGCGATACTGCAACCTGTACCTATGTCGGCGACTCATGCGCATACCGAAGCGTATACGAGCGTGTATGAGCGTATATGACCGAGCCAAGGTACAGGTGACAGCCTCCGTACGTCTCCGTACCTTCGTATCTCAGTACCCAGGGGGTTGTGTTGAGCGTGCATAGCACATAAATTTTCATACGAGCTTGCATGCATGTGCCGTCGAGGCGTTCCTTAATGATGGAAATATATATCGAGATGATCCCACGTATGCTGTTGCCTTGGCGAGAGGGTCGAGAGACCGGAGTTTGCCGAGTCACACTGTGAGGATCGCGAATAACTCCTACGGGCACAGAAATCAAGGCCCGATCACGTCGAGTGTGAATTCAGATTGGCGAAGTGCGCGAATAATACCTATCGATCATGGATTCCCAACGGGGAATGGCTTGCCACTCTACGAGTTCGTTAATATTGACACAGTACTCAGGAGATATTCCGTTTGGAACAGCATTCTTATGGACATTTTTAAGCGATAATCAAGATTTACAACTTAGAATATAATAATAACGAGTTTATAGTAAAATCTCTATTATTGTAAGTAGCTGACGACCGTGTATTGTATAATGAAGATTTACTGCTTATCTCCAGGATTTCGACAACTAAAATTTAGATCGTGAATGTTCAAAGAATGATATTAAAACCTCTAATCAAACTCTGATATATACAAATAATTTTAGCCTGCAGATTGAACATGTAAAAAATGTGCATCCGGCAATGGAACATATAAGAGGATCAAACACATTATGCTAATGTTAGTCAATCAGAGGATTTAATTCATTTTAATTATGGTACGAGAATCGCCCTAATTCCCGTAAGGAACTTTCAGTATTTTCTCTTTTTCTGTCAGTGTTTTCTTTGAATTCTCCTGTATTTTCTCAACACTTGAAATACTCGCAGTTCGAAGTTCGTAGGACCTTTAACACCAGCAAAAATGAGCATCAGCGAGCGAAGAGGGGAGGAATGTGGAGGTAGTAGAAAATGCGCATACTTGAACCAGTTCTGGTAAATGCATTCAATTAGAAAACAAATTCTCTTTGGGTAGAATACGAGAATAGGTCGAGTTAAGAGTATCCAGCAAACATGGTACGCGCGAGCGAGCAATATTCTCCAATAAAAATCGTAGGGTGTTCAATATTCATGCGTGCACGTAATGCTAAAAGTAGTGCCAACAATTTCGGAAAAAGATTCGATAATGTGAGACTTTAGAGTAAACGTAATAGGAAGCATAGGACAATGTACTCTGAATTAGTAATTCAATGCGAAACGAGGGAATTTCCGTGACGAATACACAACTCTCGGTACGGAGAACAGAGAAATTTTCCATGTAAGCTCTCACATTCCTGGCAACCTGGCATTGCACGGGATGCGAGGACTCGTCCGCGGTTGACGAACTGACAATAGCACGTGGCGGGACAATTCCACTGGCCGCGCGAGCTCTCGATCATTTCTGCGGCTGGGACAAGCCTGCTCGTCATTACGCTAATTAGCCAGGATGACTTTCATGCCGCGTGCGCTATCAGATTCGCTCGGAATGTACCGAGCAGCCTCTGAACCCGTCCTCGGAAGGGTGTAGAGTCGGATTAACGCGTAAGAGTCTGTATCGCAGAAACGTGCCCTCAATAAATAAATCCCCAGAGAAAAGGTGGACAAGCGAAAAGCAGAGAAAGCGCAGCGGATCAACTCTCTCGTTGAAGCGAAAATTCGCTGAGTTTGCTCGGCGAAGCGCAGAGAAAATTTCAGCCGCGAGTGCGACATACACCCTACAAGAATGTCTACATACACATGTATTTATATACACATGAACCTGGATGCTTGGCTCGGTTGCTTGCTTCCCTGAGCTTCTATCAGCATTTCCATGGAGATTCAAGCACGCAGCCACACGCTCCCAATAGAGCATAATATTCCGCATCGTTTTCAGAAAAGCTCTCGCATTTCCGGAAGTAGGGTGAATCAGGCACAGCTCTTATTTGATAAAATCGTGCCGGGTTAACGTGTGCAATAGTTTGGCTGCATTCAAGCGGCAAGCAGAAGCAGAAACACCAGCAGCATTTATCTGCAAGCCACCACCGTGGCTGTTCACGCTGTTAAATCTGGGTTTTCGCGTGGTCGAGCCACCGGGCGCGCGGCGGCCTGTTTTTATACCACGCGAGTGGAAAAAGGAAGTCGGTTGTTTAACCCATTTCGAGGGGATCTGACGCGATTCAGAACGCTCGGCGTGGCGCGGCACGGCGTGGCGGAAGGACTGAAAAGGGTGAATCAGTAGCGAATGCGGTAACAGGTGCAACGCGTCCGCAAAAGGTGTTCTCGCGTGGGTGCTTCCGGCGCTGACCTAAATTCGAATGCGCGCTGCGCCATGTGAAAGCGACCAAAGGAAACGGTGGTGAGCGCTGCGCTACGCGATATGTACTAAGAGCGAACAAGTCGAGCCTTCGCGAAATGCGACTGCCTGCCCAAGCTATGCCTGCCAGCCTCGCCAGCCTGCTGCTAGCCTGTACTTTGCTTCTGCTCTTTCAAGCTCGATGCAGACTGCGCCCGCGCAAGTCTGCACCGAGGTTGCACCACTCGGTTTACCCTGGGCTTGCAACCGGACTGCACAGATGGGGCTATGTACCGGTTTCGCGTGCTGCTTTTACACCCCTAAAAACTGCTTTCTTTTCAAATTGGCGAAGGAATCTAGGTCGCCGGAGCGTTAGTTAGTTAGTGGAAAGGAAAATGAGAAAGACGCGACTGTTGAGATTTGGGGTTAGTTAAAATAGGACTTTGCTTGGTGAGATCTCAAGAGTGTATGATGAATTAGTAGTTATTGATCACTAAAATTGATTCACTGATATATCTATAGGAATATCGGTGTATATCTAACAAGTATGCGATATTTAGTAGCTAGCTCGTAACAGATACTATCTCATAAAATCAATCAACACAGTTTTATGTTTCACAACGAAGAAGTTACGGATCCTATTCGAAATGTGTTTATATTCGCATGAACTACAGATGAAAAGTATATCAGAAATACATGGAAACTTCCGACGCAGAACATAACCACCATAAACGTCAGAGTTCGATCCCCTAACCTACTAAACTCGCGAGCCAACTTCCTTTAGAATGTTCGGCAATCTTTACGAGTACACTTCGCCAAGTTTCAATTTGATAAAGAGTATCGTTAAAGAGAACATACTATATCGATCACTCTCACTGAAGTCTGGGAGGATCAGAATTCGACACAGATTCATGACGAGCATGAATATGAATAGATTGAAATTAACGGTAAAGGAATATCTTCACGCGAACCACGCGACCTCCTCATTCGTCGTCTGTCGACGCCAATCGACGGGTGTTTCCGCGTGTCTCTCCTCGGTTTCGATTATTAAGCGCCTCTCCTCGGATGGACGCAGTGCTGGCTGGCAGCTCCGCGGAATTATGCCGACACGTAATTACAGGGCTGTCGTTCCCGCTATCATTTTCATCACCGTTATCATCCTCGTCCTCGACGATGCTGCCTTTCGAAAGACGAGAGAAAGAAAGCCCGGTGTGCGGAGATGCGCTCTAATAGATTGCACATTCACTGTTTGTGCTCGCATATACACATGTATATACATGTATGTATATCAGGACAAATACAGTTGCACCACCCGCGAGCGTACACACACGAGGATAATGGGTGCGAATGTATGTATAGGCGGGTGCACGCGAAATGCAAAGTCATGCGTGCTACGTTACACTAGCTCTCTCTTTCTCTTTCTCTCCCTCTCTCTCTCTGAGCCACGGGGAGCCAGCTGCACGTTTTTTTCATAGAGTCGTGCTCTTCTGCCGGAGAAACGCGAAGAAGCTCCGGCACAAGCCGCCCTTTCGCCTTTTGTCTCGGTCGTGGAAAAGAGAGAGAGAGAGAACTAGAGACCACGCTTCCGTTCTTCTCTCTGCCTCGTTACAATTGGGCATAATTGTAGGTGCAACGGAATGCACCCACAAGTGCATGTGAATTGAAGTCCTTCCTTGTAACAAGGATTACGAGGAGGCACACAAACAACGCGGTTAATGACAGCACACCTTCGAGGGAAAGTATCATCGTGTGCGCTGCTTCCTTCTATCTCTGCCGACTATGAGACCCGGCTCGACACGACCCGACCTGTTTTTCACACAAAATCTCTTGTTAATTAAATTTCTTTGTCGGTGTATCTTTACTGGTACAAACAACCGTTCATCTTCGTCTTTGCTTTCGTTCGATTTCTTGAGTAGCTAAGATTCGAAGTGAGCTTGATTAGCTGGCTTTAGCGATCGTTCATTTATAATTGTGACTGGTATAATCAACCGCACTTTGTGCTAATTGAATATTCTACTGCTACAACTTTAAACGAATTATAACTTGTTCGTGTGATGCACAGTGCAATTCTTTATTTGAAATTTTCTCTTGCAATGGAAAGTTCGTGTAGAAAGCAAGTTCTGTGACTCGCTAATGCAAAATTAGTGCTACCATTGCGCGAATACTCGAATAATCAGAAATACTTTTGCAACCAGCTCGTCATAAGACTCTGACAAACCTTTGGAGGGATTTTCATGGGTGTTTCCCCGGCAAGAGGATCTGCAGCAGTGGCCGAGCGAAAAGGCTCGCCAGTAAAGAGCAACGTTGTGCAGTAACAGTAAAGGAAAAGAGAGGATTGCTGCTCACAGAGGAGAATACGACAGCAGGGTAGCATGAAGGGCGAGAAGGGAGTTCGAGCCGCGACCGGGACGGAAAAGGCGATATATATACGGGAGAGAAGCGGGAAGATAGAGATACTGACAAGAGAGGGCGAGAATAGAAGGGGGTTGGTTGGAAACGGGCGTTCGGTTGCATGGAAAGCGCGCGCTGCAGATTATTATAATAAAAGTCCCTCGGCTTTGTTCGCTCATCCCGGCGCGCAATGGCTTTGTCCGGTCGGTTCTTGCGCCGCGGCGCTCTTCTATTTACATTTCTCCTCCGCGCATCGTACACCAGACCGGACGCTCCGCGCCACGCCGCCGTTCCAATGCCTAAATGCTACGACTCACCCTCTGCGACTGACTATTTTTTTTCCTCTCCGTATGTGGCCCCATTTCGACCTCTATCCGCCGCGCACTGGGAAAGCGGAAAATATTTTGTCGAGTTACTAGCTAAGTCCCACGTGCTGCCAACGTTATTAGGTGAGCCTTCTCTACCCTGATCCATGCCTTTGTTCCTCTTTTTCCCTCTTTTTCCTATCTTTCTCTGCGTATTAAAAATTCTGAGCCCCGGCGGCATGCCTCCGGTAGGAAGTACATTGCATTAGCGATTTAACGGCGGCTCAGATTTACTCGGCCTCCACTGTCTTCTTGCTGTCGAGGACAGAGGTGGAAGAGGATTTTCCTTCTACTAATTCGGTAAAAACGAGGATAATAGTACCAAGAGAACATAAGAGACTGACGTGTGTCCAGACAGGGCAGCAAAAAAGAAATTGTTTATAATTCAATCTTGCATTGTTATTTCCGGCCGAGGGACATCTTTTTAATAATACTGCTAGAAGTTATACATTAGAAATTTGGCCAAAAAAATCCTATGAATAATTTGGTAATTGGAGCGAACGTATCAGTTTAGAATTTTAGAACATGTTTCCATACTTCTGAAGGATCAATTTTTTAAGTATAACGAGATAATGCTGGGTAATATGTTTCATCAGTTCTTTTTTAAGCGGCGTGAGAAAAATATGAGATGCATCATTTAAAGGCTAATTACGCGTTGTCGATCTCGTGGCGAATCAACGAGATCGTTAGCATAAAGGAACAAGAGTGAGAAGACGCCGGTTGGTTGGTGCTGTTGATGCACACCTTCCGTGATCGACACCTTCCACGAAGTCTTCCCTCTTATGCCAGTGAACTCCTTAGTCAACTATCGCGTCGTGTTGGCGGCTCGCGTTACGAGTCGCGCACGCAATATATGCACTACGATTCCACATAGTGGCTCATTGTTTTACTCTGAATCAATTACATGCTTCGACTGGCGTACGATCCTATCTGTCCGCGAAGTCTCTTCCCTTGGCTCACGCGCGCGCGTGACTTTTCGTTCTGCCTCGGGAACCACCAGTATGCACGCACACTCTCCGTACAACCTGACTGTCTCTTCAATTGCACAATTTACCCCAGCGTCGATACAAATTAGATCTACTCATACTTGAAAGCTTCGAGACACGTAGAACAATTATTATCGGTAATAATAGATTTTTTTACAGGAATTGCAGTGATATAATTAACAATAAAATTGGGTCTCTATATTTAGGAACTTAAGATCACTTAGGATGAGCATTGCTGGATATACTGTAGGATTTTGAAACTTTTAAAATATAAATGAAAATGCAAATATGTCAGGATATTGTTACACACATTATTGTGTATGGAAATAACTGAAATGTATTTGCTGATTCTCGCGATTTAATAACATTCTAAATGTGTTACAATGCAACTAGCTGTTCGCGTAATGGGATGCATCCGTTTACACCAGAACATCGAACACCAGTAATCAAAAGTCCGGTAATTGGAACATCGAATAAAGCTCGCGACTCGTCTCCAGTGGTTTTCGTTTATCGATCTCCTCAGCTTGGTGCGCTCTACCTTACGCTATAACGTAGTCTCTTACCACGAATCCCTCCTTTCTCTCTCTCTCTCTCTCTCTCTCTCTCTCTCTCTCTCTCTCCTCTTTTCCTCTTTTTCTTTACCTCGCTCCGAGGCTCTGCGATAAGCGCTTTTGGCCGATCTCACCACCCTAACTTCTCCT